>OV815275.1:28524423-29951923 GCA_929108145.2 Limnephilus rhombicus
ATACAAAATACACTTATTCAATTTTCAAAAATTTTAAAAGGTTTTCAAATTTTTGAAAATTTAACCCAATTAATTTAACCTAGCTTGAGGATGTAATGTAAAAAGATTCGAAAGAGTTTTATAAAATAAATGTAACACTCTTACCCACGACTTTTTTAAAGGTAGTAATATACTAACACGGCCATTGGTTTTATATCTGCTTTGACAAAAACATGGTGCCGAAACCAATTGGAACATTCGATAAATAAAGTGATGTGCGTAAAGATGCATTTCAGATTCTTATTTTACCATGCTACTAATTACAAATTTCGAACATGAAAAGACACTAGGCAATTTTTTTCTTAATCTATTTTCTAATAAATCATAAAGATATTATAAATCAAGATGTATAAAACGATAATAGGAATAAAATATGTGACGTTATAAAATATCTGATAAAATAAAAGATTTTTACTTTTCTTAGATAACATTGTATTCTTACTTACTTTCTTTACTAGCCCAAATCCGTGCAAAACCACAAGAATATAAGCATATGTTAAAAAAATAAACATAAAATAAAAACAATAATACAAATAAAAATTCAAAAATTTTATACGAAATTTTTTTTACTAAAAAAAATTAATCATCGTCAACTATTTTAAGGTATCATAATAAATTCATTATAACTTAATGTGTACTTAAAATAATAACAATTATTTATTTTTTAATTTTGTAATGTTATATATATGTAGTTCATATCACAACCTAAATTTTATTGTTCATTTACTTTCCGTTTTGTTATAAAACGTTAAGACCTCCATGGTCTTAAGGTTTTATAACAAAACAGAACTCCGTGGTCTTATACGACTAGCGACCCGGAGGTCGCGGGTTCTACTTTCGGAATGCTCAAGTTAATTTAATTTTTATTGCTTTCTTATTTTATTTCACAATTTAATCATTTAAAAATAATATGAGGTATATTTGCGGCACGTTCCGGAGTGGATGATATTCACAGTATCGCCCTGGTGTGAGAACCAGTGATTAGAATTGACACGTTGCTTGAAATGGCTTAAGCCGTGTTTCGTGACTAGACTAGAATGGTAATGTACTTCACCACCATCTTCTTCCCATCTCTTTTCCCGCCTCCCTATCTTCAGCCTCACAACGTACGCCAATTGGGGATGCCAAAGTCTCACTGGATCCAGGTGGTTGGAAAAAACTTTTAATGATTTTTTTAAAGGTCACACTAAAAAAATCAGAGTCTGCAGTTCACACGCGGTAGAAGTGAAACCTTCAGAAAACTAAAGTAGACAAAGGGGAGACTACAAGCACCGCAGAAAGAGGAGACCGATTATTCTATCTCATTCTCTCGCAGGCTAAATCCTATAGATACATGAATATGTCTCTCTTTAGTGTCGCTTTTTCGTTTCATCGAGTTTCAAATCACGACGGTGCTAAAGAAGTTTTCACTTCAAAAACAAAATCGCAAAACTTTATTCTGACATACGAGTATCAAACATACATACATATATCATAGTAGTATCATTCATAGTATCTAATAGTAACGCCCCCACATGAATGTTTCTTCAAAAGGAAACCTGAATTATTCATCAAATGATTGTAGTGGTCAGTGCACGATATCACTTTAGAAAAGAATACCAAACCGTCTTTCAAGTGTATTTAATAATATTTTTTGTTTTGATAGATATTAAAAAAATCTTGTGGGATGGACAATAAACTTTAGAAAAAACTACAGTGAAAACCACATTTCAGTATCATTTTGATTTTATATGCTATCACGTGTGTAGGTGACTTTTGACATTCAAAATCGCATAATATAATTTTAAAGGAACGAAATTTATTTGTAATATACACGCCCGTTTATTCATATGGGTACTAAAATCATGAATTATTATTAACTAGCATACCCGGCCACGCGTTGCTGTGGCTAATAAAACACAACGTCATCTACTGGATGGTTTTCCAACCTTTATAACCACAGCCGTCTTTGAGTTTATCGCAAAGAGACAAACAGATGCCGCAGAGGACTTTAATTTATAATACGTAGAGATGGTGTGAAAGATTATAATAATGTGCATGAAATGCTTGGGGTAACTAAAGTATTTAAGTTAATAAGGATTAATACTGTATCCGTCTAAATAACTTTTCAATTACCGAAATGTACGTGACCATTTTTTTAGAAGATATAATGGGTATAGTAAGCTACCCGTAAAAGATAGATATATGCCTTCGCGGAATTTTTTGTTGATCTATATAAGAGGAATATCCCACCATGCATTGTTTTGTTAAATCCCAAAAGGATTAGGCAGCGTTTTCAATGAAAACTACCAGGTGGCTTGCCTTTTTCCGACAATTCTAACAATTATCGTTATGTTTCAACCAATTTACACAAATCCTTGACAAATTAAATACCTAAACCTTCCGCACAAATCACTCTATCTGATAGTAAAAACCGCATGAAAATCCGTTCAGTAGTTTTCGAGTTTATCGTCAGACAGACAGACAGAAGACGCGGGACTTTAATTTATAATATGTAGAGATAATCAATGTACAAATTTCAATTGTCGATTCATCGGTGCATTGGTGCATGCATGAAGTGATTGTGAAATATTACTGATTTCTGCGTTATGTGTGAAATTATACACGTTCAGTGAACTTTAAATTATTCAAAATAAAAAAAAAACAGGTACCAAATACTTAAATCACGTCAGACAAGAGTAGTAATAAAAAAATATTGCAAATTTGTTAAATAAAAAGTGCTATTTCACATTTTTTAATGAAATATTAGTTAGACTGTCAGTGACAGTGTTAGACTGTTGAAAGAATTGAAACACTGCTTGCAGTGTTTTACTTAAGCCGCCGCTACCCGAATTTCTACTGACTTCTTACATATCTCCCTTAAAGTTTTTAAGCTCTTAAAATTATATGCTATTTTTTAACATAATATCTAGACGTGTTGCCACGCCGGAACGCAAATTATATGAAATTCCCTCCATGGAAAAAAATCGCAAAGTATGCTCCGAAAATTATTATAAACACGTTATTAAAAATTCCGGTGTATCTCTGCAATCACCGCCAGCGGCAATAATCAAAAAATAAATTTGAAGTGCCAGATTCAATTTTAACGAATATCACCTTTAAATCAGATCTAGGGTGCTCGGTTACCACCATTTTTTGCTGTATGTTTTTGAGTATCATTTTTTTTTAAGTTTATTGGTAAATTTTCGTTTCAAATTCAGCCGTTTAAAAATAAAAATGGGGAACCTGATCCAATCTTAAGGAATGTCAATTTTAAATTGTCTTTTTAGGTCCAGGGTGCTGGTTCAATAAATTAGGTTGTTTTGTGAAAATCTTTTTCAAATAATATAAATTAAACAAAATAAAAATTCTTCAAAGCTTCTGTAAAACCATCCAACGAATTTTGATTTTTTTGGAAAGTAACTATTAAAACAATATACACAACAATTAGGAGGAACGAACGATACAAATCTTAATTTTGGATTTGAGATAAAAATACCCAACCAAACTGAAATGTTTTTTTTGTAATAAAATGGTATCAAATATCTAGTACGGATGTGAGCTACATTAATTATTTTTGCTTTAAATTATAAGATATAGGCCATTAAAGACTTTAATGTTTCGTGATTTTAGAAGCTACGTAGGCAATTATTTGTGAGTAAATGAAAAACATAAAAAAAAAAATATATATTTATTATTTACTCAAATCCCAAATTAAGATTTTTATGAAACGGGTAGAAACGCGCCGCGCAAACGTTTCTATTAACATACCAACATTTTATCTTTTATATATATATATATATTAACCATAAAATATATATATATATATATATATATATATATATATATATATATATATAAATGAATCGCTGAATTGTTGCCAAGCACAAATCTCGAGAGCAGCTGAACCGATTTCGCTAATTCTTTTTTTAGAAAATTCCTTGAAGTACGAGGATGGTTCTTACGGAGAAAAAAATTAAGAAAATTGCACAGAAAATTGGATAATTTCAGAAAACCTAACGACTATCGCACGTTTGACAGTTCGCGTGTTTGAGAATGACATTTTGCAAAACAATGATTGTTAAATCATGATTCTATTTTTGAAAATCTTTATGTTGATAAATTTATTTAAAGTAGGTACTATTTTGAATCGAATCAAGAATTTTAGACATTTTAAATAGGTACCTATGTTAGGTACCAAATTTAATATACCTGAAAAATGGAAATTTTAATAAAAATTGTAAAAGGTGGCACGTGGGCTGTTTAAAAACTGAATGTACTGGGATGGAATATATGGAAAGCGGGAGGGAAGGAGAAGGGTGGGGGGGGGGGGGCGGAGGAGGCGGAGTGGGAACCCTCCTTACACCATGCGAGCAAAGCCGCGGGAAAAAGCTAGTTAAAAATAATTATACGTGAAGGGGACCAAATGTCGGGGGTTCAATTGTTGGACCATCACTGATTTAGAATATTACCACTGTTTTAGGATCATGTGTTGTGTTATATTTTTGAGGGGGGGGGGGGTGCACTGTCGGGGGATCAACTGTTGGGTCACCATTGATTTAGAATGATTTCCACCGTATTACGTTCGTGTGATGTGTATTAGGGATTTCAATCCCACAATGTTAGAACCCGCCATAGTGCGGGATCATACTATGATAGAATTCGCGGGATTAACTCCATTTTACACTCTGTGCTTTGGAAGTCAGAACTGGGAACAACATTTTAGATATTGCGTTGTCTTTGCGACTGCGGCGGGCAGAAAAGAAAGGTAATTCAGTTCACAGACTTGTGGTCAGTTCGGAACTATTCGGTACTTACGGCAGTGTGCGACTATAAAAAAATATTAAAAAATTAACCTTCTAAAAATGACTCACATTTACAGAAATATGTTCTAGAAGAACCCAGTAAAAAATTGAAGTTTTCTCTTGATTGTCAGACAAAGTTGAATAGTTAGTCAACATGGAAGGTTCAACAGTGTAATGGTTCACATATACTACGACACTAGACATTAGATACTCGCACTTGAAATGTAGACACTAGCTTATTGCATAAGACCACACGCCAACCATATTCGAGTGACTAAATTAGCGTCCGCAGTCTCCCTAGATTTGTTTCCAGGTGTCTACACCACACTCACGTGCACTTAGTGTGGTAGCATTTATCGTTAATGCGCTTTTTATTAAACGAAGAAAACATAGGAAAATTTGGTTCAAGGGCAGTATAAAACGGAGAGAGGATGGGATTTTTGAACAACTTCTGGTTGAACTTAGATGTTAACTGGCAATATAAATATTTAATTTTATTAGGAACCTTTAGTCAAACACGATTACACTACAACATTACATAAATAAAAAGCTTTCATTAGGTTTCGAGTTGGCATCGTAATTTTGAGTCTTTGAAAAAATTCCGAAATTCAAATGTCATTTTATTGTCACCTGTACCTGGTTCACGTTTTTTTATTAAACGCTATTTTCCAAATAATATTTTTACTTAATTATCAAAACAAATAAACAAAAAAATTATTTTTCAATAGATTCTTACAATTTTATATATTTTGTTTAGTTATCATCGATTCTATTGTCTAAAAAGGTCACTGCTCAGCTATACATTCAGGATTTCTCCCGGAATGCAGCTGGTTTTCAGAAGTGCATATATATATACAATATAATATACATAAAAATAATTCAATCAAATCTCTAATTTAATACTTAAAATATAATTTTAACAAAATATATTTTTTTTAATCATGTAAATCAAAACTCAAATTAAAGCAAATAATATAAGTATTAAAATTCAAATGTAGAAGTTTGAAATAAATTATACAACCATAAACACAAGCAGGTATTCCCGTAATTATTTTTTTTTAAATTTAGATGTTGTGTGGTTGACTGTGCAGTCAGCAACCATTCGCCGCAACTAAAACCGCATATCGAAAATATAATTCCGTACGGATCCCGCGGAAAAAAACTCCTGTGCGGATCCAACAGGATTAAAAACTGTGCGGGATTGCAATCTCTAATAATTGTAGTGCACTTGCGCTTCTCCAGAACCCCTTATCCGATCCAGCAAAATTGTGTGTTGCAAGGATTACGTTTATTAAATTTCCACATACACAACTGTCCAGATGTACAAAGTCCTTCTGGTCGGTTACACACGATTCGTTTGCAATGTGGTTTATTCAGCAGATCAGGGGACCATGGCTTTGCTTTCGAAAGCTGTTTTACGGGGAAGGATTTGAAGATTAGTAGATCTACAACTACGTTTCTTTGCCTGGGCTTAGAACCACGTCAATAAAAAGTTACCCGACTGACGGCGAAAATAATAACTCTATTTTTAAAATAATTCTCAAACGTTGTGAGACGAATATAATTCTTTAAATATTGTACGCGTTATATCGCTGTAAATGTAAAACGTGTTTTGCGTAAGTGGCATATAAGATACCTGCGAGTTTTCTTGTAAAAAGATCAAAAATGCAGATCGTAATACATCGAAATAGTAATAAATGCGTACCATTGTAAAAAGATGGATATGTAAAAAAACCCATATTTATTTGATCGACATACTATTTCAAACGTGGAAATTTATGAAAAATGTAAAAATTTAAAAACAAAAGGTGAAAATTTTATTCAATTGATAAACGACCGTGTACGTGAAAACATTACTAATTAAAAATGACAAAAAAATATATTACGAAAATAAATGGAAAGATATATACGAGTACATTGCTTACTTAGCCAAAAAGCGTTGTTTTACGATTGTTTATACGTGTTTTATTAATAATGGCTCAAATTCGGAATTTATTTTGGAACTTAGGAATTTTTCCAAGGTATTTTACATGTCCTATATATTTCATATTTTTGAAGATGTCGAGCGATAAAAACGAAACTAGATAAAATTACCTTTAAGATTTTGTAATTTTATTTGAAATTTAAGTTAGCCTTTAAAAATGCGATATTTTAGGCTTCAAAGACGAGAAAATTAAGGAAAAAAGGTTTCAACAATCAAAAAATTATAAAGAAAAATTTAAAAAAATACAAAATTTAAAAAAAAACAAATCTTTTATTTAGTGAATTTGGAAAACTGTCACTTCACTTTTTTCATGTTAATTCAACAAAAATGTTTAAATTCTTTTGAAGTTTACTTTTAATTTCTAAAAATTAACAATAAAAAACGGACAATTTTATGCATTGCTTGCACATTTTAAGACGTTTGCCAACACATGTATTAGACATTTATGTTATAAAAAATCATCACCGTTAAAAAAAATCATACCATAGAAATTATTATGAAATAAACACTAAAATGTAATTTTAATATTGACCCTAACATATAAAACCATTTCTTATAGTTCAATTTACAATACCCGATTATTGTAAGATAACTCGACAATAATCGTATATAGTTCAATTTATAATATACGATTATTGTAAGATAACTCGACAAAAACTGAAAAAAATTACAGTTAATTAATTAGGTTGAAAACATATCATAAATAGGCACATGATAGAAAATTGATTATTCTAAAAAATTCACGTGATTTATGTACATATTTTTAACAAAACACACAGAAAACAAACAAAATTTAATAACAAACAGCTCATGCGTGGTTCAGTGTTACCCCATGTGGAAAATATAGTTTGAGATTTTTGTTAATAGTGATAAAAGGAATAAAAAAATGTACGGTCATTTTACATCGTGTAATAAAAACATCGTTTAACGGTCGTGAAGTGTTTTTTTTGTTGTATCTAATGCTATTTATATATTACTATAAACATAAGAATATAATTAATATTTCTAATGCCTACTCTAAACCGCGGGACAAGATACCTACTTATAAAATTGGTATCTATGGTAGATTTTTAGGTTGAAATATACTGCAGACCGAAGGTCGCGGGAAAGAATCCCGGCGTGGCAAATAAATTTTATTTGATTAATTTGTGTTATTTCACAATTTATTAATTTAAAATAATATATAGTATATTTGCGGCACGTCCCAGAGTGGAAGATACTCTCAGTATCGCCCTGGTGTAAGACCACCATTCAGAATTGAAACGTTGCTTGGAATGGCATTAGCCGTGTTTGGTGACCAGATTTGAATCGCCAGGTACTTCCCCACCTTCCTCTTCCCTGTCTCCTTCCCCTTCCCACTACCTTCAGCCTCACGACATACCCTAATTGGGGATGCCATAGTATCACTGGCTTCAGATGAGGGCAGCAAGGACTCTTGTGCGGTATTCATATTAAAAAAAATACTTTAGGTGAAAATATAATAAAATGATGTATAAAAATAATTGTTCAAATTAACAATCTTATCTCCTCTAACAAGGAATTTAAAAAATGAGAAAGAGATACAAGAATTTTTGTTCTAGGTTTTAAGTGTTGTATCATAGGTACTAAATATTCCTTTAAGAATGTAAAGGAGGTCTACAACTTTCAACATTGTATCGACCGCCTGATTGGAAAAAAAACATGATTTTCACATCTTATACATTATATTACAAACTCCGATCGATCATTAGGCATTACTGCGCAATGCCGCCGAGAAAAGTGCCCCCCCTGGCGAAATAAAAAAAAAACCCGACCCTCAGCAGTACCTATTCAATTTTCTTGTCATATTTTTAAATCCGTCCCATCAGCCCTCTGGCGGGGAAACTTTTAAGTTGTAATCCGGGCGGGCCAATATAGCGCCGCCCAAAGTGTTGTGGCTAATATCTCCAGGCGATATCAATCATTGCCTGTCATTCATCAATCATGTAAAACCTAGAAAAGGGGGGAGCAGGAAAGAAACCAGTGCCGGGGGTGGGATCGTTTGTTAAAATCGCTATAACGAGGCGGCTAGATGTTTGCTCCGCGTAGACTGCTTGTATTATAATATGCGGGTGCGATCTTCGGGTGAGTATTGATTTTATTTTAGCCAACAAATCTTAGGTAGGTACTTATTTCTCGGTTTATTTTTATTTGGGTAGGTACTTATGCCTAATTTATTTGAGTCAGTGTATTACCAAGAAATATGTCAAAATCTTACGTTTTGTTTGGTGGTGAGTGTTTATAAAAAAATTTCGAAATTTTAAGACAAGAGTAGTAGTTTTTCACAAGACGAAACGAAGTTTGAAAAAAAACAAATGTGCTTTAGACCACACGATTGAAGTAAAACTTCTTCAGCTCCATCTATATGATAGGAAGAGAGAAAGAAAATGTGCGCGCGCACTGCTCTCTATTGCTCCTACAGTGTGATACAGACAATAGGCCTGCACTGTGTCTTAGATATACAAAACGTAACTGGCTATGAGAGAAAGAGAGAAAGAAAATGTGTGCTCGCACCTCTCTCTATTGCCCTACAGTAATATACGAAACGTAACTCTCTCTCTTTCTTTCTTCACTAACTTATATCTCCCTCTCAACTTCCGTTCGCCTTGCCCGATCACACTTTTAGTAACGCTCTCGTCACGCATTCACCAGCTTACTCCCCAAGTCAAGCGTGCGTAAAGAAGTTTAACTTCAAAAATTCGAATGCTGTTACCACGCGGTAGGAGCGAAACTTTGCCAAAGCAATCTCAAGCCGTTAAAAGTGAAATCATAATTAAAGCGGCCAATGAGCGCAGACCAGCGTCATTTCCGTTATATATCTCAACCAATAGGAGCCTTGATAGGAGTTAGAAGCTTCGCAGGTGCTGTATGCGTCATTTCTGTTTCATCCGAATTCCAAATCACAACGTGGCTATATACCCTTGGGGTAACGCTTGATTCTAAATTAAACTTTATCCAACACACTAATAATATCATCAACAAAGCCAACAAAATGCTGGGATTTATAATTCGTATATCGAAACCTTTTCGAAACGTAAATACTCTATATTCCCTCTACACCGCATACATCCGCCCACAATTAGAACACTGCACACCGATCTGGACTCCTTTCTACCAAGCCCACATTGTTAGGATCGAAAGAATTCAAAAAAAAATTTTTAAACACTTAAATTATAAACTTAACCTACACTTTCTAAATTACACCGATTCTATTAAATTTCATCACTTCAACTCCCTTCATACACGACGATTAATTTTTGATCAAATTTTATTATTTAAAATTTTAAACAATGGCCTGGACTCACCAGAGCTTACCAATTTAATAAAACTCCATATTCCTTCAAGACTTACCCGACAATCGAATTTACTTCATTTGCCCACTTGTAGAACAAACATTAGAAAAAATTCCCCGATTCCTCGAATATGTGCCAAATACAACGAATTGTTTCACAACGTAGACATTTTTAATTCAAACCTTCAGAAGTATCGAATAGAAGTAACGCGTGCGATATTGGATTGATACGGGGTGTGCAAGGTATCGAGAGCATCTCATATCCCTATCCTATATTCTCCCTCCCCCCCCCCCCTTCCTCTCCCCTTCCTCTCCCCTTCCTAATTCTAAATTTAGCTTAAGATAAATTAAAACTCCATCTAGAAACAATATTAGCATAAGAAACTCTTTTGGCTTCACTGCAGTTAACGTGTATATTTTTATGTCTATTGTATGTATATAAGCTGTTTGTTTCTTACAAATCAAATTAAAAAAAAATAATAATAAAAAAATAAAAATAATAAAAAAAAATAATAATAAAAAAAAAGTTTCATTTAAAAAAAATAATAAATTCTATTCTATTTCTAGAGTTTTATTTCGTAGAGGTTCAGTGCCGTTTCAATGCACCTTTTTTCAGCTCTTTATCCTAAACGATCGATTCCTATGAAAAACCGTTATTTTTTCTTCACAAAATGAATGCTTAGTTATTATTGTGGTCTTTTGGGTTCTTTTTACACTTGTACTTGTGCAAGTTAAATAAATTAAATCGTATTCATTTCTTAAAACTAATATAAAAGATTGTGTTGTGCATGTACTTTCTCTTGCGAATATTTAAGTCATGTCGTTAAAATAAACAGCGCAATATTTTATATCTTTAACTAATCTTATGGATTGAGAATAAGGAAAGATTTCATAATTAATTCAAGGACATATGATCAAAACTTGATCGTTTGCTTTGATCTTAGCACAAGTGGGTGTGTCACAAGTCTCTAACAAAATTATCATCTATCATCTGCCATCTGCTTAATGGATAGGTTAGACGTATCATAATGTAGATACCTATATCCAGGCAGAACTACAGAACTTTAAAAGAGCGAATCAGGCCTACTGCTGCCCAGTCCTCGGAGGTTCGAGTCAAAGAACGAATTACTTAACTATTCTACTTTGAAGGTTGATGGATCAAATTGAGTTTGGCTTTCATCTTTACAAGACTTCCCCTGGTAGCGGAAAGATAATTATAATGCAATTACCAATGACGGATGGGAAATGTTGCTTAAGATACACGTTAATTAAGTAGGTACTGCTTCATTATTTATTTCATTGCTACAGAAGTAAAACACGTTTTGGGGACAATAAAACTGAACATTCGACATCACTGTAAGTACTACGCTCAGGCATTCACGACAAAAATTGCTTCGCTTTAATATGTTTTTGATAGAATGGACGCCGTTTTATTGTGTCGTATTCTTAATTGTGACTACGAAATGACGGCACAAGATTAATACCTACCCAGAGTTAAATAGAACATATCTTTATTTTTTGTTCGTAATACTCAAATATGCGCTGTTTTTTAGTTGATGTCGATAAAGCTCTTCCAAAAAAAAAATACATATTAAGGCATAAATTTAACATCCAAATTCCTCTATTTTCAACACAACAAATGCACAATAATTATATTTACAAAGGCATAAAATATTTTAATAGTCTTCCCGAAGAAATAAAATAAATAACAGATTTCGTATCATTCAATAAAAAGGTCAAATTAATCTTAAAAAAAAATCAACAACTATATCATCACCAATCAAAATGATATTATAACTTCATTTCATGTCATATCAAAAATTAACATCACAACATAGTTTATATTTATTGTATACTCTAAGTAAAATGTATGTTATAAAAATGAAATAATTGGAGTTTATATATTATTATATTTATATATAGTTTATATTTATTGTATACTCTAAGTAAAATGTATGTTATAAAAATGAAATAATTGTAAAATAACTCCTTCGCCAAGCTCAAGAGCTAGTACTCTTCATTGGCGTAGAAATTCATTAAAATATGTTTTTTTTTTCATGAAATAAAAAAAATAAAATAAAAATAAATAAAAAAAATATTATGCCAAAAGAAATAAACAGCTTCCTAAAAAAATAATGAAGTTGTCAAAAATAGCTATAATAAAGCATTAGGGTAGTGAAGATATATTAAATTTATTAAATTAAAACTTCCTTAGCCCCGTTAGCGATTTGCAATTCCGATGAAACGTACAGCACCTGCGAAGCATTATACTCTTATCAAGGCTCCTATTGGTTGAGATATAAAACGGAAACGACGTGAGGTCTGCGCTTATTGGCCTGCTCACTGCGCTTTGATTATGACCTCACTTTTCGAGGTCTCTTAGTTCTTCATAGTTTGAGATTGTTTTGGTAAAGTTTCGCTTCTATCGCGTGTTAACTGCACTCGAATTTTTGAAGTAAATGCTTGACTTGCGGAGTAAGCTGGTGAATGCGTGACGAGAGGGTTACGAAAAGTGTGATCGGGTGAGGCGAACGGTCGGGCCTGTACGCACGCTTGAACGGAAGTTGAGAGGGAGATATAAGTTAGTGAAGTTTTACTTCAGTCGTGTGGTCTAAAGCACACTCGATTTTTTTTTAAATTATATGAGACGAAATCAATAATGCTTTTGTGATTTACATGCATTTTTGCAAACTGTATTTACAAAATATATAATTATCTCAATAGTCCTGTTATATGTGACGTAGGATCTTATTACGTCTTTGTTAATTTTGATATTTTTCAAACATTTTTTTGGATAAAATGAACGCACATTTTTATTGGCCACAAAAAGTAACAATTACAGATTTCCGCGATCCGTCAGTAGGTGGAGATTCCCAATTTTACAATGAAAACTTTTTAAATGAAACATTAATTTTAATTAAAGTTGACCCCCTTTACAAAAAAACTTGTAAGAACCAGAGTATTTACTTTGCCGGTAGATATACGCTTAATTATTCACCACTTTTATAAGCAAGCAAACTACCCGAGAGAAAACTTCTCCGGTTCGCAGACAACTTGGCCCCAAGAATAACAGCCACTGGAAGGCTTGCTTTCCGCTCTGTTCTTTTCTATTATTATTTAAGTGTTATGATTTAAAATTTGTAAGTCTCAGTATTAATGGACTTTAGATGTGCTTTCTTCTCATTTACAATTTGACCGAAAGGGAAAAACTGACACTAGCACAATATAATATTCTCGCTTTCAAATTTTTTCCACTTGATTTATTAGTGGCATTCGAAGTTCTTTTTCAAATCATCAAAATAAAATTTTAAAAGTTTACATATTTATTGCAAAAATGTTGCATAATATAATATCAATGTAAATCTTCATAAGAATTGTATCATTGAAGTGAAAAAATTTTAGCACTGTTGTGATTTGAAACTCGATGAAACGGAAACAAGCGACACTAAAAAGAGACAAACAGATCTATAGGATTTAGCCTGCGAGAGAATAAGATAGCAATAAAATATTTATTTAATTCACGGGTATTCGGTTCTAATATAATACGATAAATCCACAATCCCTCTCAGGTCCACTTTGGTGTAGTGGTATAAGCGCCTGACACACCTATGCAGACATTTTGAATCCTACGATCAAAAAAATTTTGTTTTTGTAAAATCAACATCCACTCCAAAACGAACAGGCAAGAGAAAACACAAAAGAAAGCGATATATATCGATTCCCAAAAAAAAAACACAATTACAAATAAGATGACCAAATGTATAGGAAAAGGTTCACTAGAATTCGACTACAAAGGTATGGAAAAAGTAATCCTTCACATTGATAAAAAAAAGTGCTTCGTAGTCTTACCACTCTTGTCTGCTTTAGTTTTCTTTTTTCTTCTTTCCCTACTACCGCGTATGAATTGCACACTCTAATTTTTAGCAAAAGACCATTGTTTTTATATCGAACACTTTATGGACTACTTCAGTATTCATTTATTAAAATTTTTGGATTATTTCTAAGTTTGCAAATCATATTCCAAGTTGAAATGGGATTTTTTTATATTTGTTGTTCAAATACTAAGACACTCAGTTCCGGGATTTGAAGAAAGTTGAGGTGAGAAAACTTACCCTCCACAGCGAAAGGTAAGTTGAAATGTACTGATTAATTAACTCTACCTGTTCCCCGACGTTCCTCCCGTTAACATAACTTAATTGCTTTGGTAACATCACTTACTCCAATTCCAGTTTACTCGTTTTGTTTGTTCGAGTTGCCAACTTGAAACGGTAAAATATCTAATTGCGAAACGGAAGAAGAACGAACGTTTTCAGCGGATTGATTTTCCCACTTAATGAAACCGCTGCCGAACAATATCACCTTCAACTCGGATAAACTCTTTTATTTGAGACCGTCTTCGTAATACCCTATGCCGAAAACCGTTTAAAGTTCTATTTTCTCATTTGACAACTTATTAATAAATTTTATTTATTATTTTTTAAGGCTATTTAGGAAATTTTCAACATAAGCTTGATTCCTGAATGATCTGACCAAAAATGTTCTGGATATAAACATACTATAGGTAATAAAACTACAAATTATGCCTATCATACTGATAATACGACGTACTAATAATAGATGGCCTCTGTGGTTGAGTGCTTATGATGCTTGCCCATGAATCCGGAGTTCGCGGATTCAAAGTAAAATTAATTTAATTTAACAAATCATTGATTCAAAATATTATATAGTAGGTTTGCGATAAGTTCCATAGTGGAAAATAGGTACTTCTAGTATCGCACTGGTGAAAGAGCACTATTCAGAAACGAAACGTTGCTTGAAATGACTTTAGCCGTGTTTGGTGACCAGATATGAACAGCCATTTTGATTTCGCCTAGCCCTTTGTCGTACGTCCCAAATCCAATGTTTTAATCATTGCATAAATAAACTAATTTTGACTTCCCTGGATACCTTCAAAGCTTACTACAATACGGTCGTGCTGATGAGAGCCTATGTTAACGGTTCCATGCTTACTCAGAATCAAGTAAACTTAACACCTCTTTACCAATTTCACTTTTAATGACTTTTCAAAGAAGGTTCTTGATTTCATTCCCAGTTGTCCGGTCACCATGTTAACAAATTTAATACGTGTGAAAAAAGTGTGCGTGTTAAATTATTATATAAACATGTGTAGTTTTCTGGGTTTCTTACCGGAAGTGCTTAAAAAACTTTTTTCCCTTACGGGCGTTAATGTACTAATAAAAATAAAATTGCCCAACCTTTTTATAAACTTAAAAAAAAAAAATTAAAAAGCTAACTTTTGTCCGGTGTGATTCTTATCCCGATATTCCAAATCAAAGCTGGTAAATTTGCCGACGTAAGCTTAGCCTGTCACGCGATACGTAGAATTCAATCTTCAAAAATTTAAAAGACCCAATTCACCGACTTGTAAAAATGGACTCGTCCGATTTGAGAAGTATTTTGTTCGAATTCGAGACTATGTGGTGAGTTTCTTTACGATATTTATGTTTCATATTTCTTAAATAAATAAAAATAGTGACAAGCTTTTTTTGTTAAAAAAACTGTTATACTCGTATTTATGACCTATTATAAATAAACTCCAACAAATTAAATTACCATACTCTAAATAGAATGTAATAATTAAAATAATAAATCAGAAACAAAATAAAGACCCAAAAAAAGATAAACTATCAAAATAATTTTTACTCAATGTAAATGGTGCAATCATTTCAAAGTCAAAAGTCGAAATTAAATTAAAACAAATTCATCACACGTTATATGAAAACAATTCGTCACGATGAAATTAAAATCAAATATTTAATTTTATCCTTCTAAAAATATATACGTTTCGTGAAAACAAAAAAATTTAACTTGTAAGTTAACATGAAAGTAGAGGTTACGCACGCAAAAAAATAATACAAAATCCTGTCCACGATAATTTTTCAAAAAGCAATAAATTTTTCAAAACTTTAAACGTCATGAAATTTGTTTATTAAATATTGTCAACGGTATAAATATAACGTGAAAAATAATTGCGTGTCACAGTTAAATACAAGCATATATAGTAGACAAAGAAGTTTCTGTAAAGGGTGTCCGATAAAAAATATGGGGTGATAGGGGAAGTCTTTTGCAATCAAAATGACCCTAATGCAGTTATCCGATTGGTTAAGATTCAAACCATTGCATATAAGGTCATTACAATTTGAAATGACCTCATCTAACACCCCGTATCGTTTGGTCACACGTATGTATATACTAAAGTTGCCGATGTAGTTACCCGAATAGACCAACAAAAGTGGAGATGGACAGGACACATGATACGCGATCCACAAGAGAAATGGTGCAAAAATGTCACTGACTGGTATACCAGAGATGGCAAGAGAAGTAGAGGACGTCAACACACAAGATGGGAAGATGACCTAAAACTCACTGCTGGACATTAATGGAGAAGAGTAGCGCGTGACAGGTCCCAATGGAAAGTGTTAGAGGAGGCCTATGCCAAGAGGCAAACTGAGCTTCGTGATATACTATAACAAATAAGATCATGTCTAATACATACCTAACAGAAGTCCACAATAAAAAGGCTTATTATTATTATTATTATGTATATATATTGAACACCCATATGTATTGAAAAACGATGTTTAATAAAAAAAAATAGCTTTACAGCAAATGGTTAGCATCTTTACTAAGAATATATGACGCATTAAAAAAATAGGAGTGACATCCAATCTACTGTCGGGATATTTTTATTAACTATCTACTAGTTTCATTTGACAAAACTGAACGAACTTAAAATATTTTCTTACTTTTTGACAATCTAAATAAATGCACATTTTAATGCTAGTGAAGATAATGTTATACACGCAGGGTTTTGATCTAATAATTCTAAACAAAATAAGAGCCAGGCAAATTTAAAGATGTCGGAGCTCACCATTCAAGAGTTATCACATTTTTTAAGCTAGTGAAGATAATGTTATACACGCAGTGTTTTGATCTAATAATTCTAAACAAAATAAGTTTCAGGCAAATTTAAAGATGTCGGAGCTCACCATTCAAGAGTTTCTGTCATTGCAAATAATCAGATTTCCGCTTTGCAATAGGTATAACATTTTAGCGAGGATTTGGGCAAAGCAAAACAAATTAGTATCTAACTAAATAAAAAAAAATCTGGCGCAACTGCTATTTTGAAACCGTTGTAGAATTTCAAATATCTTATTTTTTCAAAATAAAGTTGTCTTCAACATGATTTATTTTTGGGGTGTTCTTTAGCCAATATTTCTACAGGGTTCATCATCAGGGCAGATGTGATGATGAACACTCTAACGCTATCCGAAATGTTGGCTAAAGAAGGAGGTAGCACAACACGGCATAGGGCCACAAAAATAAATCGCGATAATACTTACAACCATGAAAATCTAAAATCACGACAATGTTCTCTTTAATTAAATGTTAACCTTCAACCCTTTTCTCGCCATTCTGAATTATAAAAAGGATAATAACTGTAAATGTTATTCTGATGAACACATCTCTTTATCGGAACCCTTATTAACGCCCTTTGCATATTGTTAAGTTAGGCCCCAGCCCTCTCCCAACATCGACCTAATAGCTATTTACTGAGCCACTTATGAAATTAAATTAATTTCTACAGATGGGTTAAAATGATAATTGACTGCTTTTCGGAGATTACGAGTACTTTACCCATACCCACTCTCAAGTGTGTTCTCATAGACTCAATAATTTAATAATTTATCCAATATTAGGAATGTTATTTATGTTTTTTTTTTGCCAAATTTTAAAATTATATTTGACTTTAGCAGTGTAAATCGCTTTATTTTTAATTGTTTTTGGTAGTTTATTAAATATTTTGAATACATAAGGTGTAGGGTTCTTTCACTTTATTTTTTGGTACATTTCGAAACCACCAACCCTTTATTTTGTGAATCATGTTTATGGTAAACTCTATACCTATACAACATGGGCATAACAAGGTTTTGATTTAGGGTGAGGCAAAAAATACAAATTTATAGTAGGTACCGAAAAAGTAGGCTTCTACAACATATTCATGACTTGGCTCAACATATGAATACAAAGAATATGAACGAAAGAAGGTAAAACCATCCTATGAAGTGCTGTAAATTTGAAAATGCGAATCGGTCGACAATCTCAGAGGTCATACATCGGCCAGCCGGGTGGGGCAATCGACTACGCCCATATCGTACAAGGAATTTTGTAATGGAGTTCTGTAATGTTTGGATATAACTAACATTAGTTTTACATGAATATCCCTAAGAAGTAATTCCTTAACGGTTAGTAGATTCAGCCATAGACAAATTTTAAAGTACTTTTACAGTACCCACAATAATTATGCGATTAATAATTCTTTTCCAAGAATTTTTTTTCTAAAATATGTACGACGGAGGGTGCTCAAAGTAAATTTTATTGTTTTGTAATAATAATAAAACAATCTTTAATGTAAAACCGGTCGGTAAATAAATTAAATAAAACTCGTGGTTTTACACAAACACGTGTTTATTTTTTTATGTCATGTTTGCTTTCTACCATAATATTATTATTTTATGAAGATCAAATATTTAATTGAGAAGCACAAAAATAGTGGAAAACTTAGCTCGACCATCACGAAATATGTACATTTTTTAAAAAAGAAAGTTGAATATACCCGGGTCACAAATAACCTGACAATCTTTGAAAATCTCCTGAACTACCACGGTAAGCGTAAAATGTTGGTATATCGTAATTGACAACTTAGCCAGCCTGGGTGGTACTCAGACGCGATGCCAACTCAGCCACTAACTGTGTATTATTTTGTGACATTTAAATATGATTATGGCTAATCATAACTTAAAAACATGTAATCTGTGTTCTGAGCCAAATAACCGTTTAACTATGAGTTATAATATCATGAAATTTGAACATCATGTTTTTTAGAAATGTTTAGGCTTACCAATACAAAATTAATAGCCCTTAATGTCATAAACATAAAATAAGTTAACTGTTAAAGAATTAGACAAGATACCACAAATTATTTAATTATATAAAATATAATATTATATAAAATAATCGTCTTGTTACAGCTGATTCACCCACATTAAACTATAGATAAAGAGCGATTTCAACGGTGCTACATGAATAGTAGCGTTAAAATCGCTTCGTGTGACAAGATATTCACTTCTAGCGTAGAATAAATAATGGTTGCGAATAACTCAATAAGCAATTTTTTAAAATTCACCCGATTCGATCAGAACTTGTTCAATTCTGATTGCAAAATTTTGCTGACGTGCGATTTTGGCGTTACGTGACCTAGTTGCCGGTCATCGCCACTACATGGTGCTGCTATTTCTGTCCGACATCGCTAATAACTAGTAGCTAGTTGTTGAATGTTTGACATATATTTTTCGACATGTATGACATTTCAGTCGATACTACCTTCGTAGTTTCAGTAGATACATGTAACCGTATACTGGCGCCAACCAACAACGAGTGGCGATCACTCGCCACGGCTACATAGTGACGTTCTAATCGATCTAACCGAACCTTTGACGAATAAATTAAACGTTCCCAATTACAATTACCCTTAAATAGGTACTCCTGTATATCCTTAAATAGGAACGTACTTAGCTACACTTTATCAACAAACCATCAAAAGTTTCTTTTGAAGACTTTTCCCTCATTCATCTTAAGGCCGACGCAAGTTCAATGGGAATTGGAAAATAAATAACCTATTATCGACGGGGAATGGGAAAGGTACCTTACCCACTTCCATGTAAAAGTTCTCGCTGAAAGAGAATTATTGAACACAAATAAGTGAATTGTTTCCATGATTTTTTTTATGGCAACAATGCCTTCTATCGGAAATAAACTAAATACATATTCCGCAAAAAAAAACTTTAAATACATTTTTTTAATTTCATTTTTGTTTGTTTGGCAGAATCTTGGAAATGGAAATTAACCCCCTTTCCATCATCCTATCAAGATGAAACTCGGCAGATAGACTCGTTGATGAAAATGCATTCTGTCAAATTTTGGTGGCAATTAGCAATGGTACGAATGAGCATTATTATTATAT
Organism: Limnephilus rhombicus; assembly: GCA_929108145.2. Lineage (NCBI taxonomy): Eukaryota > Metazoa > Arthropoda > Insecta > Trichoptera > Limnephilidae > Limnephilus > Limnephilus rhombicus. The sequence continues at coordinate 28,544,625 of OV815275.1, forward strand.
TAAAAAAATTAAAGCGCAAAGGGGGTCTAGAATTTTTTTTTTCATATTTCCTCTGTTCAGATATTGGTGTTAAAAAGATCTCCTTAAAAGGATTTTTCGAAATTCGAATTATTTAAACAGTTATAACATTTTAGTTTCGCGGTTTCTCTTTTCGAGACGGTTCAACACACAGTAACTTTTTGAATTTTTAATTATTACTTTAATTTTTTTGTGTTCTCTAAATATTTGGTAAAATAATGGAAACTAAAAAAATTATTGTTTTTTTTAATGCATCTGAAAAAATATCTACAATTCACGCTTCTAGACTAGAATAAGTCAAAGATCGGAATTTGGCAAGGTTGGTAGCGCGTTTGATTTCAACCATTGGAAAGGGAGGTTTAAATCTCATTCAAAACCAAAAAAAATGTTTTTGAAGTTTAAAGACTTTGAAAATAGATGTAATAAATTTGCTTTCTACGGGTTGATTTTTTTTTTGTGAAATATATTTTATTTATATCATTTCCTTGAAATAAAGTAACCCGATAAGTTGGTTAAATAACAGTTCGCGAAGAGTTATTGCTATAGTTAAGGAAAACTTTCAATAACACTACCACAATGTAATAATCCCACGTCGGCGGAGGAAGATTATAACTTTTTCATTTCAATCAATGGAATACAGAAGTTGGAGTAGCAAACGTACTTTTTCATACGCCATTTTATTTACACCAATTACTGAACACAATTATTAATGTTATACCAAAAAATCCATTATATGATAAAGAGCAAAATATTTGACATTAGCGCTTACACACAAGTATGTCCATATCGATTTAAGAGTAAGCCACAAGACAAAAATGTATATATTCTTAGTGTGCCTTATATCGCCACGAATACGGGTAAAATGCATAAAAATCGCTTGGCAAACGGAGTCTAGAGGTCACGATTTCAAATGTGATTTGTATTTAATTTGTGAATAATTTTATTAGAAAGAAAAAAATGCAGGTGTGCAGTTCGAGGTAGAAGTGAAACCATCAGAAAACTATAAAAGACAAGCTTGGGGAGGCTATAAAGCACCGCACAAAGAGGAGACCGATTACTTTATCTCATTTTCACGCAGGCTAAATCCTAAAGATGTATTTGTTTGTCTCTTTTTAGGGTCGCTGTTATTCATTTCATCGAGTTTCAAATCACAACGGTGCTAAAGAAGGTTTCACTTCAAAAAGTGATTAAAGGAATTATCACAGATAATCTTAAGATTATATTTTTTTTAAGTTTTTTTTTAATACGCGTTTATACATTTCTAATGAAAAATACACTATTTAATGGAAATTTCAATGGAAACGGTAAGAAAATCCATCAAAGCATATTTTTCGTATTTTTAATGTAAACCGATTCGTAGTAAAGATTAATCTAAAATAGTGGTTATCTTATTAAGATTTTATTTTATTTTATTTACCCGCTCAAGGTAAATATGGACTTTTCTAATCAAATTATATTATTCAATTATATGTTTTATAAAATCTCGTAGCTTTTAGTTGGGACTTTATTGGAAGATTTTTGTAAGCATAAGCAATAATCAATCCTAAAATTCGTTTTCAAATCTTCGTTATTCATTTCATGAGTAAGAAAATGCATGAATAAAACTTTTTAAAACCGTGTAATATTTTTCCAAATTTTCTGAATTTAAAATAAGAACGTGTTATAGTATTGATTCAGTTCAAAATCGTAAGCTAAAATCACCAATTAACAGCAACGTACGGTATAGTGGGATGGGGTGGTTAAGCTGAATCCATTATTAGACCAATTATTATAGTTCAAAAACTAATTCTGAGAATTATATTTAAATGTCAACCCACCCATCCCTCAAATGAACTCTTTGCCAAAATCAGGGTCTTAGATATTTGACAGCTATTTACTAAGACAAGCATTTGTTATATGTGAAAAAATAACTTTCTAATAGCTCCGCAACACCAAGCACACACCCGCTTTTCATAAAACCTGGGTTGCGTGGTCCCAAAAACTAATACCTTATTCGCTCAACGACAATTCTGGTTCATCGCTCCTAAAATATATATCTAACGCTCTGAGTACTGACATAAAGTCAAATTCTAAATCACTTTATATAGCACGTGTACAACATTGGATTTTCGAAGGGGAACGAGCGTACTTCAAAGAATACACGAGTTCTTAACACTACATTTTAATTATAAATTTTTTTTTTCAAAATTTTTATTTCCATTTCAATTCCTATTTTTCTTCAAAAAAAATATATATATACTTTTTTTTCACTAATTTTTCACCTAATTTTATTTATGTTTTAATTTACATACAAGTTTTAATTTATATATTTGTGTAGAATACACAAGATAATAAGTTTCTGTATTTCAATTTTTTTTTCTTTATTTATCACTTACTTTTATGGATTTCTTAATTTTTATTTAGTATGCTTATTATCTGTGCCAATAGATTATTATTTTTTAATTCCTATTTAATATATTAAATGTATGACTACCACAACACGGGCATATTAGCCTAGTGTGGTAGCCAAAAAAAAACATAAATGTGTAGGTAAAAAATAAAATATTATGAAATAAAAAATAAAAAAAATAAACGCTTATTAATATAGAAATAATTAAAAACACTTTGTTTTTACCACGATAATCTTTATTAAAAAGTCAACATGTTTCAAGAACGGTGTTCTCTTCATCAGGACATATAATGTACTAAAACTAAATGATCGAACATAGAAAGACATAGTAGAAATGTAAGTAGTGGCTGTTGTTTTTGACTTTGTTGACTTTTAAATAAAGATTATTGTGGTAAAAACAAAGTGTTTTTAATTATTTCATTAATAAAATGGTGCCACAAAGTGAATTTGCAAAATTTGAAGAAGATTATTAATATGTTTACTTGCGTTCTAATGCTCTACAAAAATATTTGGAAATTTCCCTTTTCACAGAGTGATGTTTATAAAATGATTGAATATTTCTAAATTTGAATCTATTAGTAGGTACCTACTTAGTGGAAATCCACCGTAATGAGTAGATATCTCTAATTAAATCAATTTACAACTTTATTCCACTTGGTTGGACATGATTTGAGGTTTCAACGGCCAAAAGTACTCCATGATAATACATTACACTTGTTTATTTATTAGACTAGTTCGATTTTAAATAATACGTTTGGATTGGCTTAAAATTACGTTGTATATACATTTCGTGGCAGGGGTGGATAATAAATGATCTTATATGTAGTTTGTTAAAAATTTAAAAAAATATATCATTAAAGGAAAATTTTTTAAAATCAAACCTTTTTAACAAAAATTCACAAGTCATGCAAAATTGATAAAATAAATAAATCAAAGTGTACAATTCACCACGGTAGAAGTGAAACCTTCAGAAAACTAAAGTAGACAACAGTGGGAAGGCTACGAAGCACCGCACAAAGAGGTGAAACCTTCAGAAAACTAAAGTAAGCAAGACTGGAAAGGCAACGAAGTACCGCACAAAGAGGAGACCGATTATACTATCTTATTCTCTCGCATTCTGAATCCTATAGATTTTGTCTCTTTTTAGAGGAGTCTATTTCGTTTCAAAACATATCGTTAAAAATTAGTTTTCCTCCGGAGAGAACAGTTGATTCCTGTTAATCTTGCCCAACATTGTAAATATTTCAATTTTGACTAAGAATTCTGTCCATATATCCTATCAACCGAAATCATGTTAATTGATGTTGCTTACTAATAAAATTACCAATAAATTAAATTTTACTACAAACTAGTTGACCCGGCGAACTTCGTACCACCTCATAATCAATAACTGTTGCGTTAACTTATTAGCTGAATGAAATAAAGAGTTTTTATTATCTTAAAAATTACACATTGAAGCAATTATCGATGCGCAACTATCCGTGTTTTGTTTTTGTCGGTATCAGTAATGGCGTTGTGAATGGATTTTTATTTTTAGTGATTTTCTTACTTTTCAACTTATGGGAAAAGCGTTTTATTTTCTTTATACGTGTGAAGGAGATTTATTATAATTATTGTATTTTTCCTATAAACGGTTGCAGACACTAGTTCACCGTTTATCTCATTTTCGACTGTTGATATTTAGTGTGTAAGAAAGAGGGGCAGCACTAGTAGTAACAATAAAAGCAAAACAATTAGCGCATTGACAGTATTTGACGTTTTTGAATTTTTGGAATTCACCCACTTTTCAATATTATACTTATCACAACGTTGCTACAGCTCTTTCAAAAGATGAGAATTCGTTCCATGCAAAATGTATGAGAAAAGAATTTTCTGGATAATATTTTTTTCGTGAATTTTTCCGATGTTAATAGCTCTTCTGTTATTCCGGGTGGAGACAAATCCAACAAATCAAAGATCATAAAAATTGGTAAAGCCGTTCTTGAGTTGTAAATTGTGTATAAATACTAGACACGGAACACACATCATTAAAATTAAACACGGAACACACATTCAAAAAAGAAGCGATCTTTATGGTTATATTATATTGTCGCAAGTAATTGAGCTCAATATTTATTCCGATCGCCTGCGTCGTAAATACCTTCGGCGTAATGTATGCGCAACAACTTTGCCAACAAACGAAACTTGGAGACAAGTTTTCCAGGAAACGTAAACAGAAGAGATCAATTTTAATTGGTCAAACTTTAGACTTTTAGGCGAAGCTATCTAATTACCATCGGACCCCCGTACGCTCCCGAGACCCGGAAGTTTCACGAGGGATCCAACTATGTGTTTTTATGGGAATCTAATAGCGTCACCGTAATAACGAACCTTATAGTTTTGTTCACAAAATTAAATCACGGTGAAATTACTATTCCTGATGTTAAGGTAAGAGGGGTTCGTGAAATAATTTCACAGAAGAGGAATTTCAAAATTGTTTTAATCATTTTAGAGGAAAATATTAAGAGTAGATAAATATTCATAACAATAAATAATTGCAGTTCAGGACTCAGGACCCCGATCGGTAAGGACTGTACGGATAACTTTTGGTAAATTCTCATTGTTCCCTAGCATGACTTCAGATCGCCAACGAATAAATAACAGTTTACATTGCGTTCTTAATATATTCGATGTCAACTGTTGTTTGTACGTTAGCGATCTGAAGTTGTCCTAGGGAACGATGCGAACGTTCTTACCTATCGACCGTGGTAGGGATTCAGATAGTCGTGAATTTAAAAAAAAAACGAATGCAGTTGGCTCGCGGTAGAAGCGAAACTTTACCAAAACAATCTCAACCAATATTTGAAAAGCGAGGTCATAATCAAAGCGACCAATGAGCGCAGACAATAGGAGTCTTTAAAAGTGACATCATAATCAAAGCGGTCAATGCATCGGCGTCGCAGTGCAGTAATCGTCATTTCTGTTTCATCCGAAATCCAAATCATAGTGGGGCTATAGAAGTTTCACTTCAAAAATCTATATAATTGACGATAGTGTAGTAATATTTTGTTGACTTTGAGTTGGTCCTATTATATAATAAACTATATGTTATGTTCCGATGGTGGTTCAAAACCTGTTATGATTTAATTACATTAACATAAATGCAAATACGAAAACACAAAATGTAAATGAAAACTGCAAGTCTCTTATTAGCATCTGGCACAACTTTGTATACGTTAGCGCAGTGACGCAGAAGCAAACATATCTAATATATCTTAAACACACTAAATTAAACGAAACTCCCTTGGAGTTGAAACCTTTTTATCCCCAGGAAAAAAAATACAAAATAAGATTATTCGGTGAGGCCACATAAAGATGTTCCTGAAAAGAACTTGCGCGGCCTCAAAGGCAGAATGTAAAGGAGTTAAGTATTAACTTAATAAACAAGCTTCGTGGGGGTGCACTACTGAAGGCTCAGCCGAGACAAAATAATAGAACAAAACAAGGGCAATACATAAAAACTTAAAAAGAACTAGTCCTGTTTGAATATTGCTTGAATTTTGTGTTTTACCCTTTTTAAAAAACTTGTTTGGTCTTGTTCTGTTCAAGATGGCCTTTGCTTCTTTTCCCACGTACTAATTCCGCTCGGCCCTCTGAATACTAACATCCTAAATCGCCCTATCCTTCTTACGAAACTAGCCAATGTGGTCCTTAACGCAAATACTTCGACATGGATCAAGGGTTTAAAATTGAATACAGTGGCGGAGGGCGGATAGGGCAGCCGTGCTTAATGCCCGGCTTCTTGTTTTGCGTGATTCAGTTATACAGAAACACTATCTGGAAAGCAATTATTGTATGGGTTAGTTATTTTCCTTTTCCGACCGGTTTTATTATTTGGTAATAGGCTTCGTTATAGCTGTTTCTGCCATGTGTACCAGCACGACTATTTGCTTTGATTTCATATAAGACCATGCTTAGAAAATAAGTGATTAATTCCGAACAAACGTGGGTCCTTTTGGGCTCAACTCAATAGGGTTACTATCATAATACACTTACAAATAAAGTAATTTGATACAATATTACAGCTCATTAGCCATTTACTTTATGTAAAGCTGTTCTAAATTTGTCGGTTTATACCTACGTAACATACATTAATAATAATAATAATACTTGTACAGGAACAAGAGCAAAGCACCCCATAAAACCCAAATTAACAAATAGTTTTTTGAAATAAAACAATAACTTTGTAAACACCACTTTTATTTTTATACTTTATGCCGACCGGGTTTCGCTACAACCGTAGCTTCATCAGGACAGTATAATACTCTACTAACATTAGGTTACATGTGTGTTATAATATATAATTTACCAAAAATGGGCTGGACTCGTCAAGTGGAGGAGGAGGAAGAAGGCATGGATAGAGAATTGGGAAGGGAACGGACGTGTTCTTTATCAATAGGGAACAATCTTAGTATGGGACTTTTATTTAAATTTAGTTTGTTATTAACTACCTTACTATTAGTGTTTATGGCTTTCCTAAGTTCAAGTGCCTCTAAATTATCCAACCTTATACCGATATTGTTTTTATGAATAAGTTTGGCGCCAGCAAATAATAGTGTTTGAAAATACATAGTATTGTTGTATTGATAATTTATTTGTTTAAATCGCTACGTTCTGTGAAAAATCACCTTGAGAACGCTGTACAATTTTTTTCCTATTACTAAATATAGACAATACGTACATCACAACAAATGATTTAGATTAAACTCACATCTGTAGGAAAATAGGATCTGCAATTTATGATATTCACATTAGTTAAACTCCTTCCTTGTACACGTGTAATCGCGAGCAAAAGAAAAATTCGATTGAACGGTCGAAGGTCACGGGTTTGAAACCGGCGTGCGCAAAAAAACTATTTGATTAATTTCTGGTATTTCACAATTAATTAATTAAAAATATATACAGTATATTTGTGGAGTGGAAGATACTCTCAGTATCGCCCTGGTGTAAGACCACCATTCAGAATTGAAACGTTGCTTGAAATGGCGTTAGCCGTGTTAGGTGACCAGATCTAAATAGCCAGGTACTTTCCCACCTTCCTCTTACCCTTCTCCTTCAGCCTCACAACATACCCAAATTGAGGATGAGGACTTGCGACGTCTTTATTCACATTAAAAAAAATTCGGTTGCTCAGAAAATGATAGATCTCCAATTTGGGAGGCGGGAATGGGTACCGCCGCCCCGGGAACCTTTATTGGATAACCAACACTTCTGCCATAGGTCACCCCAAGTGGTTCGCTACATTTGGTGATTTAGCAGGAGTGCCCGGGTTCAGGGGGTGAGGTTTGTCTAGGTCTTGGATGCAGATGACCAGGACACACTGAACCCCAGATTCCTACCCACCCCTTAAACCCTTTTCCTTCCCAGAATTCTCCTCTCCTTCCTTTCCTTAAAAAACCCTCCAAACAGCATCCCTAAACATGACATTGGCCCTGAGGGAAATTATTTTCCTCAGGGCCTCCTGTGTGGAGCTCATGTAAAAAAAAAAGATAACTATAGAACAATAATACTTTGTTCTTACTAGCTGACATTCGGCGTTCCCGGACTTTACGTAGAGCTTTTCGAAATCAAATATACCCTGACAGTGACCTTTCTCTTGTTTTGAAAGTCCAGTATCAATATTTCATCAATTTCTAAATAAAACTATCGATTTATATAAAAATCAAACCCACGCCGCCGCCCGCTCGGTGTCCGCACGCCCACCAATTTATATAAATAGATTTACAATGCAACCCCATTCACTAGTTATTCAATTACTGGTTTGGAAAGCGGCACAAATGCATCATTGTTTACATTTTAATTTAACACACACCACTTTTTATATTCTTTCGCCTGGGATATCATTGTACATCTCGAAAGAAAGCACTCGAATAGAGCGACCGAGAAGAGAAAGAGTGCTGATGTTAATGTGCCGCAAACACACACTGGAGGGTGAACAACACTGGCGGTTTAACCTGGGTGGGAGGACTGTGAGACTATGAGGCAGTGCCGGGAATTATGCTGGTGTCAGTAGTATGCGTTGGTGTCAGTGTTCTCTCGAATGCACTCAACCCGAAAGCATTTGCATACCGATCGTTTGAACGCCGCTGCAGGTGTGATCCCTAGCGTTACACCGCCACAGCTGGCGCTGGCATGGCGGGAGTACTCTCGCAGTTATGAATCGCAATCTTCGCTTTGCTACATGCTCGGGATAAGAAGGAAATGCGAAACATTTGCAGTGCTTTGAATCGAACTGAAAATGTAAAATGTAAATTAAATTGGTGCGCATTGCATCTTTTTGAACTTTCAAAGTGCTTTACGTGCTTATTTTATGTCTTTTTAAATAAAATAAAAACCTATTATTTTACAACAACAAAAACTGATAAGTGTTATAAGTTGTTTACGATTTACTATCTGATAGTTTTTCGATTCCAGTCGTCATATTCTGGACATATATTTTGACATCGCCGCTCAAAAAGAAGACGAAGATGGAGAGATACTCGTTTGTAATTACGAATGTTGGAGAGAGGGCGCTAATATTTAAAACGGAAAAATTGAAGCGAAAATTGTGAATTTATTTAATAAAACACTACTCTTTTAAAATTTCTTGGGGGCTGTCTAAAATATCATTGAAAGAAACACTGTGAATTTTTTCATTCATATAACTTATAAAATAACTGAAACAGACGTGAAAATAATAATTTTCTTAGCATACTTTGCGATTTTTTTCTATCGATGGAATTTCATATAATTTGCGTTTCGGCGCGGGGAATGTTTAGATATTATCTTCAATTAATAATTAAAGGGGGATATGTAAGACATCGGTAGAAATTTGGGTATCGGCGGCTTAAGAAAAATATTACTGGTAACCTAATCAATGCACACTCACAACGCTCCACTAATTAATACAAGTCAGGTACTTAGGTACATATACACATTCAAATACACACGCATAGACGTAAACAATACATACTTTTGTATATAGCTTAGCATCTCTTAGCTGGAGAAGAATAAAATTATCAATTACCGGTCAATACGGGTTCCGGCGGAATCGGTGATCGTCTCACCCATGCCACATATATTTGTGGGCAGTGAGGCCCAAAAATTTGCATTTGACATATCCAAGGCCTTTGGCCGGGCCTAGCACCAAGGACTTGTTATCAAACTGTCTTCTTATAGTCCAGCCAAAAGACCAAAAAATATCGAATAGCGGAAATAATTCGTGTAGAAGTCAATTTTGGCACAATTGTGGGGAAGGTGTCCTTCCTTAACAACATACTAAAAATATCAGGGGGTGGGGGTGGAGCTAAGGGTGGGGTGGGGTCTCTAAAGATCCCTTTTTCAGTTTTTCATTAATAACTCGAAAACTACTGCCTCTAGCGAAAAATTGTTTTCTAACTATATTATCTATATTAAATTCTCTACAAAAAAGGTTCTGTAATTTTTTTTTCTAAGGATCAATGCTTAAGGAGATATGGAGGGAGGAAAATGTCGAAGAAAAAAAAATGTTTGTTAAAAATGAAAGCTTTATTGTTAAAAATTAAATTTTTATTGTTAAAAATGAAATGGAAGAGAAGAGAGAGATCTTGACTATGCTGATCAGCATGGAGAAACTTACTCCAGAGAAAGTTGAAGAGTTTGACTAAATTTCAGAACCTTCTGGAATCCCTCAAGTATAATGGGCCTACTACTGCTTTGTGGGTTCAGTAGATACTTCCACATGGTTACCCTAATGAAGAAGTTCATTAATTTTAAGCGTTGCGTTGTGGTATTTGGGACGGCTACTTGGCGTGTGTACAGCAGATTCTTCCAGGCAAGTGGGCACTTCCAGTATGCAAAATGTGCCCATATCTACGTGCAAGATATGATACAACTGAAAGCTAGCCATCCGGAGGCGAACAAGGAGTTTTGCAGAAAATTGGTACTTCACTATTAATCGCACAAGTACACCTTGGGCAAGTATTTGATTGGATGTGGTCATAGAACAAATACTTATGCGCTCCATGAAGAACTCAGGTGGCGTGACGCCAGGAAGAGGGATTACTGATTCTGTACTCGCCAAGAGGGTTTGTGGATCACCCGGGAGCATCGCCATCTGCACGTCATTGACAGAATTTGCTGAAGTGGTTTTCGCAACTAGAGAGCAGCACGTTGATTTCCGGGTATCACGGCAAACGAGAGATTCACGAGATCGAGCTAAGATTCACGAATGGTTCAATGACTATCCCCCTATTCCAAAGTTGGGTTCGCTAATGTCGCTGACAGTAGGCATCCTGGGAAATTCCAAAATAAATCGCCAATAAGCCTTGGATATTGGAACCAAAACTATGCAAAGTTTCATTGGCACCAAATTTGGTGACATGAAACAATCTAGAAAGAATGCGGTTTTCACAATAGCCAGTATGAGCCGCACCATTAAAATCAATGGTGAAAAAGTTACTATTAACCCTCTGACAATTTTCCAAGGGACTGTCATAGCAAAAAAGAACGAAAAAGATGTAGCAGAGCTTTTGAGAAATGAATCAACTCCATAGCCCTGGCTCTGTTCATCGAGGGAGGAAAGCGAAAGGGAAAAAAATCATCCCTCTATGATGTTTTGCAGTAGAGGACAACGCAACTCTCGATCTCATCCAGAGCACCAATGTGGTAGATGGTGGTTTCCTTCTCCACTGCATGAAAAAAAAACAGTCCTAGATTTCTTCAATTTGCCATCAGTACATTGCCCATGTACAGAAACATTACGGTGAAAATTGTACGGTGGTTTTTGATGCTTATTGTGATGTCAACAGCACAAAACGAGCGGAGCAGAAGTGAAGAGGGCTCACAAAAACTTCTGTTGACATCAACTTTCATGAAAGCACGACCATCATAGTTGAACATGAGCCTTTTCTTGCTAATGATAGGAACAAAACAAGACTGATTCACTTGCTCATCGAGAAAATGACAGCAACCGGGATTGAAACAACTGTTGCTACAGGGGATGCTGACGGCACTATTGTGATGTGTGGGTTGGATGAAGCTACATCCAACTGAAGCACTAGTTGGGGAGGATGTGAACTTGATGGTTCCATGTCAGTTGGTCTTGCGACATTTGGTCTGGCGACAGTTGGTCCGGCGACAGTTGGTCCGGACGACAGTTCGCCCCGCTGACATTTGGTCCGGCGACAATTGGTCCGGCGACAATTGGTCCGGTGACAATTGGTCCGGCCGAATGTTTAGAAGATGTTTTCTTCAAGTAAGTATGAAGAGAGGATATACGGCCGTACAACCAAAGTCGATATACTTATATCTGAAGGCATCTTGAGTGAAAATCCGTTGTAAAATTATTTTTACTAATAATTCCGACTCTCTGAAGTAGCATGCGGCAATCACAAAATACGACATATCTATTTATACGTGCAGTCGGCTTAGCAAAAAACGCTAAAGATTCCTACTTGCATATAATATAACTTTCATATCTGAATGTAACACAAGAGTCCCAACTGCTCCGAACCGTCTCGAGCCAGTAAGACTATGGCATACCAATTTTGGTATGGTGTGATGCTGAAGGTAGTGGGGAGGGGAAGGAGATGTGGAAAATGTATCTGGCTATTCAGATATAGTCATCAAACACGGCTAAAGTCATTTTAAGTAACGTTACAATTTTGAATGAATACTGACGAATACGAAATACTATGTGCAAAATCTACTTAAGATTTAGGAGGCGGATATGTTTACCGCCGCCCTTTATTGCCGACTTTGTAGGAAGAGGAGGCGTGGACGATTTAGATGGTTTCACCTCACCTCACATTCGATAAATGCTGGCGTCCCACGGGAATCGATTCAATCTCCAATTTGGTTTTGTTGCACATCGATGATCTTTTGACATATGCAACAATTCGTTGTTACGCGAATGACAGAACAGTTCATGGTAGTTTTTTTTTAGACAAGCCTATAAAGGGCAGCCAAACTCCAACGGCTCAGAAGACTTTGAAGCAGAGAATGGACGATTGCCTTGAGAGTGAGATTAACCTTAGGCGAAGAATAACCTCATCGAATTTAATATTTTAAAAATGCCAACTAATGTACGTCTAAAAGGTATCGAAGTGAAAATCTAAACTCCTTCGACGGAAGCAATCTTCCGAACAGAATTATTCTTTCGAATCCATCGATGTGCTTGGTGTAACTCTTATTAAGCAGCTAGGTTCCATTCCTGGAGACTCCATTGAAACCAGAATTAAGATAGCCTATAAACTAAATATCTAAATATGTCTCAAATCACTACGGCACTAAAGAAATTAATCTATAATATAAAAATGAATCGCTAAATGTGTTGGTAAGCGCAAATCTCGAGATCAGCTGAACTGATTTCGCTAATTCTTTTTTTAGAATATTCCTTGAAGTACGAGGATGGTTCTTACGGAGAGAAAAATTAAGAAAATTTGGCAGAAAATTGGATAATTTCAGAAAACCCGCACGTTTGACAGTTCGCGCGTTTGAGAATGACATTTTGCAAAATGTTAAATCAGGATTCTATTTTTGAAAAACTTTAAGGTGATAAATTTATTTAAAGTAGGTACTCCCCTAATAGCTTGAATCGAATCAAGAAGATATTTTAAATAGGTACCTATATTAGGTACTAAATTTAATATACATGAAAAATGGAAATTTGAAAAAAAATTGTAAAAGGTGGCACGCGGGCCGTTTAAAAATTGTTGATTGAATATATGGAACGCGGGAGGAGGGTTGGTGGGACGAGGGAGCGGGAAAGGGAAGAGGGAAGGCGGGAAAGGTGGAAGGGGAACGCAGGAGGAGGAGGGGGACCTGGGAGGGGGAGGGGGGTTCGCGGGACGGGGGAAGGGGGGGGGGAAGTGGGGAGAGGGAAGGTGAGGTTGACGGAGTGGGAACGCGAGAGGGGAAGAGGACACAGGAGAAGAAGGGGAGGCGGAAGGGGAACTGGACGAATGGGAAGAGACACTCAGGGAGAAACAATTTCTTTATTAAATGGCATAGCAACGCTTGCCGGGACCAGCTAGTTAATAATAAAAAAGATTGTGTTGGCTTTTTTAAAAGAGTGCTTGCTTCTTGGCTCTTGCATGGAACGCAATTAAGTATACAATTTAAGTACCTATTGCAGTGAGAAGGATTTACGTCGTCATTGTTGAATTTGATCTGAAGCCCGACAAGGTAGTACATTTTCCATCAGAGTAGCGAGCGAGCGCCAGTTCAGTGGGAAAACTAAATCCGCTTTAGTTTGACAAGTCTCGGTCCCGGCCAACACAGGAAGTTGAATGGAACGAACGATACATAAATCGTCTGGAAACGTAACGTGGCTTGATACGTTTAAGTTTATACCCTACAAGTCTCATAACAAATAGTTATAGCGTATAACTACACCTAGACGTATGTATAAGACACAAAGCTTTTATAGTTAAATTAATCAACAAAATAAAAATTAAATATAACAAATATGTAATTAAATAGCTTTTTATTTTGCGCTCTATTTTTCATTTAGTTTAAAATATTATCTCCACACAGGAGGTACTGAGGGGTAGGAAGGAGAGGAAATTCTGGGAATGAATATACATTTTTTTTTTGTTTTTTTTTTAAATTTTTTTTTTTGTACATACAATAATGACATTACATTTTTCAGATACATTTTTTATATAACGTGATTCACCTTTTTTAAGAGCATGCTCGTGTAAAAAAGGTGGAGCAGCGTGTGTGAAAAACTATTTAACATATTTTTTTAGAATTATAATATATATTTTTATATATTTTTTATATATATATATATATATACATATATGTACATAAATATATACATATATATAATACATATACATATTCATGAGGGGTGGGTAGGAATATCGAGGTCAATGTATTCAAGAGCGACAGACTTATGAAACATCCCTCTCATTGTGGTGCAAGGCGATGGATCGAGAGAGACCGGCTGGAGAGGTCAAAATACTCCCTGAACCAGTCTCTTCTGATCCGGTCCGCTACTCGGTGAGTGGGCAGACGCTTTCGCCGCCAAGACCTGGATAAAACTCATCCTTAGTCTGGGCACTTCTGCTAAGTCATCAAATGTAACAAACAACTCGGGGTGATCATCCAATAAATGGTTCCCGGGGCATACATCCGAAATAAAATCTTAATGTTTCAACAATTAGATTTTGTTGGCTAAGATGTCAGAATGGTTATGCCCAGAAAAACATCTTGCAAACCTATTTAGCAGAAATAATTATCTAGCAAAAACCCAATTGTTTTGTATGTCGTTAAGGTATTAATTGTGACCAATTAGTCGTTTGATCAATGTTTTTTTAATATTTCGATTTAAAACATTGAATACAAAATAATTGTAAAAGTGAGAAAGCACTTTAAAGTTCACATCTGCACCAACGAATAATTTCAAATACCATGAATACCCAAGTGTTTATAATTAACAAAGTAACTAGAACTACTTTTTGATGTTGAACACATATATTGTTTCAATTTAAATCACTTCACCAGCAATGCACTTCACTTAACAATTAAACTGGTCGAAAGCTTTTATACTCCATTGCTTTTCCAACATCCAATAATCGACAAGTTTTCGAAGCGCGGTTGAAGGCTTTTATTTATTTTTATCTATCAGTTCAATTTGAAGATCTGTTAAACGCAAAACATTTCATCGTGGTTGGCTGGGGAAACATTCCGAGGAGAATGAATGTTCGGGGTTAATGTATTAAATGCATTCTGCTGCAT
Organism: Limnephilus rhombicus; assembly: GCA_929108145.2. Classification (NCBI taxonomy): domain Eukaryota; kingdom Metazoa; phylum Arthropoda; class Insecta; order Trichoptera; family Limnephilidae; genus Limnephilus; species Limnephilus rhombicus. The sequence continues at coordinate 28,559,776 of OV815275.1, forward strand.
GCCGGAATACCTCGAGGTGGAATAAGGATAAGTCTAAAGATCTGCAAACAGTACTCCACCGTACGTCCCACGGAAAAACCGCGATGTGCTCATCTCTAACCCTTATAGACAACATTTGATTGAAAGCTGCTCAGTAAAACGAGGCGCGCCGGGCGCTACGATGTAGGGCGTAGTGTGCATAGGCGTTGATTTGCTTTTGGCGTAGCAACAGGAATATGGCTGTTCCGTGGTTAGACACACTTTTAATTAAACATTTGTTACTGCTGTGCTGTTTTGAAGCAAAAATAACAATATTCAAACATGAATCTAAAATAATTATGGCAGATTTTTGTTTGCCACCTACATACCATAGACATATGAATATTAGTAGAACTGCCCTAATATAAAAGCGTATTATTTCCCCCTTCCCATACCGGTTCCTTAAAACCGGCTGAGATTGAGTATGGCTTCGCGTGAATCTAAAAAATGTGACGTCATCATTCTTCTGCGAGCCAGCGTCGAGCGCTCATCCGGGCATTTTACGAAATAACACCGCAAAAAAACATGGTTTGTATTTTAAAACGTGTAAATATATACTATCACTCGAGATACATGGCGTGTGCTCGTCGATGTTAACGGGGTAAGTAAACTATAAAACATTTGTAAAAGTGTCGGCTAAATACGGCAACAAAATATTGGAGTCTGAAAATAACTAATAACTTTACTTTACCGTATTTAGACTTCGCAAATTTGTTCAATACGCGGCGAGCAATGCGCTCCCATGTAAAAATGTCTATTCATTCAAAAGCACAGTTTACTTTTAAGAACTAAATGGTGATATTATAATACGAGATGCCTATATACTGTCATATTGAGTTATCGACGAATCACATATCTCCAGAGTCATCTTCCCGCTCTGCGCCCCTCTGTAGTAGTTGTCTTCCCCTCACCTTTATGTTCTGGTCTACTAATATTCATATTTCAATGCTACACACATATATCGATCGTCCAGTTGATTAGTCAGATATCTAATTAAAATCGAAATTTGAGATGAGTACGCAGTTACAGTTCTGCTGGTAAAATACTCAAATTACTCGAGAACACCACCAAATCAATTATAGTGCAGATAAACTTGTTGTGAATTAAACAAGATGACGATGTTTTCTGGGTCACTAGTGGGATATTGTCATTAAAACATGTTATTATTATTACTGTGTAAAAGAAAAGCCGAAAATATTAAGTAAAAAGTAGACTATTTAGTAATATGATGTTATATTATAATAAATGATTTTTATGGATGAAATAAATGACTTGAAGGTAAATATGCAGTTAGTCCACCTCACGGATAACACGGAACGTTCGTGTTGTCGATGTTTGATGCACGGATAATACGGAATGTTCCTTTTTTAACTAATAGACAATCAAATATGACATTTGTCGGAAGTACCAATCTTATAAAATAGAGATTCTCTAAAATAAACTCGCTTTTCATAATGCTTTTAAAAAACATCCCAGGTTTTGAATGGTTTGTTTCGTTACGCAGGGTTTGTCTAGCGGGTTTGTGTAATTATTTTAATACATTTCTTTCCATGTTCTACTGTTATGAATACAGGTAGAAACTTGTCAATGATGCATTCACTTTGTTTTACGCAAAAATATTTTTTCTATGATTGGCAGCATTGATGAAATGTTAAAATAAAAACGATGAATAAACATGGCGTTACCGTGCGAGTGAATTAATTTTAACAAAATTAAAATGTTAAATGCATATTTTTTGCATGTTTTTTGGTCTCCCCCGACATAAATACTCACTTTTCGTAATAATAAAGCTAAATCTAACTGTTTGGATAAAAAGTTTTCCGTATTAACGAGTAAGCGGTTTAATGCATAAATAATGACTTGAAAAATGTATATCAAAGTGTCATACTAATATGCCTGATCTTTATGCCTCTCGGTGTTATCTTCTTTATATATAAAAATGAATCGCTAAATGTGTTGCTAAGCGCAAATCTCGAGATCAGCTGAACCGATTTCGCTAATTCTTTTTTTAGAATATTCTTTGAAGTACGAGGATGGTTCTTACGGAGAGAAAAATTAAGAAAATTGCGCAGAAGGGGGGTTGGCGGGACGAGGGAGCGGGAAAGGGAAGAGGGAAGGCGTGGAAGGTGGAAGGGGAAGGCGAGAGGGGAAGGGGACGTCTGAGGGGGGAGGGGACCTCGGGAGGGGGGTTCGCGGGACGGGGGAAGGGGAGCGGAGTGGGGAGAAGGAAGGTGGAAGAGACGAGTGGGAACGCGAGAGGGGAAGAGAACGCAGGAGAAGAAGGGGAGGCGGAAGGGGAACGGGACGAATGGGAAAGGACACTCAGGGAGAAACAATTTCTTTATTAAATGGCATAGCAACGCATGCCGGGACCAGTTAGTTTTATATATATTTAAGTTTTACGTATCAATTATGTAAAACATATGTAAATAATATTTGATTCATGATGAGCATTCAAATATTGCTTTCCTCATTATCTCAAAACTTAGTATTTGGAGATGTCTGTCTAATCAACTGGAAGTTCAATATACTAAGTCCCCAATGCTAAAACAAAACTTGCAAAACTTCCAAACCGTCATCAATCGCTTTCTTATTTATCAATTCTGCACAAAACACTTAATTTTAATAAAGTCGTAAACTATTCATTTCACTATTTCTACCACGGGACGAAACACATATATCTAACTAATAGAAAACAGAATTTTTACATATTTATACATCTTATTTCCCTGGTACTATTAATTCTATTCACAAAAAAGTCATTCGAATGGTAGATAATTGAACACAAACAACTAAACAACACAAAATTTATAATGTAATAATTTGATAGTAGTAGGTTGGAATTCACTGGATGGGAATTTTTCCAATTCTTAAATGAATATCATTTCAAGCCTCAAATATTTAACTTGATCGCTCTCAATTACATCAAATAATAACCAACCCAACATTATTCTCTATGTTAGTGACCCCACGCATCACAATAATCCATTTCATTACACTTTTTATATTCCACCGGATCTTTACTGCTCGGTAATATAAAAAGGCGTATTGAGGACGTAGATACAAGTTAATTATTCGATACAAAGTATATACAGTCCTTTTTAAATCAATATGATTTTATCAATGTCAAAATCTAACTACTTATAAACGAAGTATAAATAAAGTATAAACAAAGTATAAACAAAGTATAAACAAAGTATAAACAAAGTATAAACAAAGTATAAACAAAGTATAAACAAAGTAAAAACAAAGTATAAACAAAGTATAAACAAGTATAAACGAAGTATAAACGAATTATAAACGAAGTATAAACGAAATATAAACGAAGTATAAGCGAAGTATAAACGATGTATAAACTAAGTATAAACGAAGTATAAACGAAGTATAAACGAAGCATAAACGAAGTGTAAAGGAAGTATAAACGTAGTATAAACGAATTAAAAAACTAAGTTTTAACGAAGTAAAGACAAAATAAGAAATAGAAAACAAAACAGCATTCAATGGTAGTTTAAAAATACAAGAAGGATTTTCTGCGAGATGATCTTATAAAGGGTGTTTCAATAAGAGCGCAATATTTGAATTGTGTGTCAAGTCATGATGTCAGATGATTATGACATGACAGATCGATAGGAGTTAGTAAACATTGAGCATTACACGATAAAACAACGCGTTCTGATCGTTAAAAATTATTATCAACATCGTGAAAGTTTGATTGCCATGATTCGTAAATTGCTTCCAATATTCTGTCGAAATAATGTTCCTATTTCTTCAGTTGTGAAAAAAATAATCGAAACATTCGAAAGTTCTGGTTCGGTTTGTGATATAGTTTCTGAAAAAAATAATCGAAACATTCGAAAGTACTGGTTCGATTTGTGATATAAAACACACAACACGAGCTCGTAGAGATCGTTCAGAACAAAACATCACGGCAGTTCGCGAGAGTGTGGCCGAGAGTCTAGGGACGTAGATTCGTCATCGAACACAAGAATTAGACATTAAAAAGCCACCCTTTTCTTGTTTGGTGACTAGATCTGAATAGCCAGGTTCTTTCTACCTTCCTAGTCCCCAACTCCTCCCTCCCCATGCCTTCCAGTAACACAACACACCCCAATTTAGGGATGCCTCACTTGCTCCGGTTAATAAGGAGTAGTTGAGACTCTTGCACTTAGAAAGGTACTTTTTGAACGAATTTTAAACATAAAGATAAATAGAAAGCTGTATTCATACATTGCACTGACAATATTGCGTTCGTATTTCCCGTGTACACCGCGGACGAGCGCCGCCGCACCGGACGCGCTGGCATTTTATTTGTATCGGGGTTGTGTAGACGTAATAGTTAAAAAGCAATTCTATTCGGATTCCAATTTATTCTAGCGGATTGCGATTGTCCCGGATGAACATTCGGTTCGGCTGCGGCTGACTGTGGCTGAGGACTGAGTGTTGGGGACTGAGAACTAAGGAACTGAGGACAGGACTGATGACTGAGGACTAAGGACTGAAGTCTGAGGAACCCGGCGCGGCGTATTAAGCTGATTGCAGTTTGTCGAAGATTTAGATGCTTTCTCAAATGAGCCATTATTACAGTTAAACGATTTCCACAAATTGAATGTTTTATAAATGACGCTTTCAGATCTTTTTATTGCTGCGTTGAAATTTTTACATTTAAATTGTGGATAAGATTTAGTTTTTTTCACGACTTTTTTTTCTCTTGGAGGGGTTCAATTTTCTTTTCTCGGTGTCGATTGTTTTCTACAGCAAATTACAATGATTACTTATCCTTCTGTTTTGCAAACTTCGGTAATGCCACCTGATGGAAATTTCATCATTGTTTTCCAAAAAATTACAATGTCATAATGGGTTTGTTTATATATATATATTTATTTTGGGTCTAATAATTGCAAGTATAACAGTTGAAATTAAGACAATGTAATAAATTGGGAAATAGGTTACAGTCCTCCGTAAGGGAAATTAATAGGTTCCCTTAACCATTTGATTTTCTAAAAAACGACATACACAATGATTATTTTCAAGCAGCCGGTTAACTAATCGTCTCTTGTGATAGTCCTGCCAGAGACGGTGCGTGAGGCACAAAGAATTTTCTCCCTCTGGATTAGCTGAACTGACAGAAAACCAAAAACCAACAGAGCGTTAACTAAGCATCACCTGGGTCAGTCCTGCCAGAGATGGCTAAAGTGTTAAGCATCGAGAAGTATCTTGCACTCTGGAGCTTTTTTTTTTTTTTACATGAAAACCGCACAAGAGTCCCAACTGCTCCCGTCTGGAGCCAGTGGGACTATGGCATCCCCAATTGGGGTATGTTGTGAGGCTGAAGGTAGTGGGGAGGGGAAGGAGATAGGGAAGGGGAAGGTGGGGAAGGAGCTGAACATGATCTTTTATTATTCATCAAAGGTGGGACACCTTTCCATAGATCACATCTGTAAGCCAGAGCGGCGGGAACGATAAAGCTAACCTGTAGCATCACTCGCCTTAATTAGTATGGGACGAGGGGTGCGAGAACGAAAAAGTATTCGAGATCGAAGAATGCTCGGAAGTTCGCATATTAGATGGTTTGTTAAATTTATTGTTATACAGGGTGTCCGGAGGTAAAGTGCATTAACTTCGGGAGGTTATTCTACACGATAGTACAAGTAAAAATGATAAATAACTTTTTTCGAAATTTCAACTATTAGGGGTAGTAGGGTAGTATTCGGAAATATTATTTGTATGGAATTTGGCTTAGAATTGGGGCTTGCCACGTTTTCAAAACGCCACAGTTGGGTTAGTAATAACAACCTGGTGATATTTGCATTTACCCAGAATTTCAAATGAAATGTTCAAATTTTACGACAACATAGCTATACGTGTCATTGTACTTCATTCTTATCGATTTTTGCTATATAGTAAGTTATAGTAAGTTAGTTACAGTAACTTAGTATAGTAAGTTACGACAGCCGAATACACCAGGCTAGGCTTGCATTCAATAAAAGGTCGAAAATAATAGAATCGAATAATATAGACCTAAAACTGAGAATACTCCTCATCAAGACCTATGTATGGAGTATGTATGGAGTATCTTGATGTACGGCTGCGAAACATGGTGCCTATCCGAAAGAGATAAACGGAGACTAGAGGCTTTTGAGATGTGGTCCTATAGAAGACTATTAGGAATTTCCTGGAGAGACCACATCACAAATGAGGAGGTTCTCCAAAGAATCGAAGGAGGAAGGCACCTGCTCAGGACCTTGTCCGAAAGGCGCGCAAGATGGATCGGCCATGTAATAAGACAAGAAGGCCTCTTGCATGCCATAACGGAGGGTATGACCGAGGGGACAAACGCTAAGGGACGCCCACGCCGAGATTACCAGGAGGACCTGCTGGTGGACGTGCGCTGCTCATCATATGCAGACTTCAAAAGAGCCGCACAAGACAGGGAAGGGTGGAAGAAACGTATAGATGAAATTGCTGCAAACCAATCCCACGATTGAAACCAGAGAGAGAGAGTAAGTTAAGATGGTCAATTTATGTTTGGAAAAAAATTGAGAAATTTTAAATAAAAGATTAACAAATTTCAAAAAGGGTAAGTCGTTTGTTCATTCATTACTGTATTATTCAAGAAGAATAGTTAAATTATTTTAAAATAACTGAATAAAAATCAGGAACTTAATTTCCACATTTATGTTGTTTAACGTTACAACGTCCTGATACTTAAGATATTATATTATTACACTTCTATACATTATTATACTTAATTTTGAAGTGAAAATTCTGTAGCACGGCTGTGATTTGGATTTCGGATGAAACGGAAATGACGATTAGTGCAACGCAATCTAAACTGCGCTCATCGGCCGCTTTGATAATTATGCCACATTTAAAGGCTCCTAGTGGTTGAGATATGAAACGAAAATTACACGAGGTCGGCGCTCATTGGTCGCTTTGATTATGACCTCACTTTTCAAGTATTGGTTCAGATTGTTTTGGTAAAGTTTCGCTTATACCGCATGTAAACTGCACTCGATTAGTTCTCTTCATTGATAGAGAAGTACTTAAAAATATGTATTTCACTATTTCTCGATATGCCATCGTATTCTGTATTATAATTTAATTACAAAAAAAAAATAATTATGAGTGATTCGAAATCACAATTGACTGAAAAACAATTTGTCTTTATCCTAAAATTGTGTGATGTATACTCTATATATATATACTTAAAATGTACAAAACATAGGTTTAATAAAATAAAATAAATTTTGTCAGAAAAATATTTTTTACGAATGTGCTCAAAATTTGAGAAAGTGTATCAGAACCTTATCAAAACTTTTGTAATTAATTTTGGGTGGACTAATGACAAATGATATTAAAATGTAATTTGTGGGTAAAAATCCTTTTGAGATACATACATGTAATATTCGCAGAATTCCGCCCAAAGCCGGTTATTACATAAAGTTTCCCAACAGCCCAGCTGCTGATATTGGATGAACTTTTCTCAGTACACAAAACCCGTCCCTGTAAAGCTGTCCCACTTGGACTGCAAATTGACTAAATAAACACAATATTAGAGCCCCTTCAGCCGAGTGCAGTGTACAGTGTGTGCACTACAAGACTCTCGCCTATTCGAGACGATACTGCAGAGCACCACAAAATCACTGAGAAAACAGTTTCTCGATAAAAAAACAGGCAAACAAAAAATCTCATATATATATATAGATATATATACATATTTTATAATCATCGATAACTCTTAATGTGAACCTCCTATTAGCTCCTTTTCGTATAGCTATGTACTATACATGTATTTTATAGTATATAGCTAGATGAAAAGGAGCTAATAAGAGGTATTATATACACACGTATTTTTGATTTTCTTACAGTGCTTTTAGTAACCCGCATTGTTGAATGTTTAAACAGCTTAGTTTTTAAAACATTATTTTTTAAAGTCATACATTTTTAATTGAAGTAGGAGATAAAAATAATAATCTAAACGTAAATATGAAAGAGAACAAGACACAGAAAAACAGAAAAAACAATGGTCGCAACTGGGACTCGAACCCAGATCTCTCGTACTAATTTCGCTACTGCCATCTTATTTGTCAATCTCATAAATTTTTGCTACAATCTCAGCTTTTTTAACAATTTTAAAGATGTAGAAAATTGTTTAATAGTATTTACTAAATTGTCAAGCCGCTAAAAAATATTGAAGAGTGGTGATTTCAGCCAATTAACAATAATAATTAACACAGTTTTCTTATCAGTGTTGCAACAATCCCTAAAAATATCCCATTTGTAAAGCAAACCAATAAAAATGCGTCTTTTTAAAAAGCTACAACTAAAATCATAACTTTTCAGCACAAAAATATTCAGCGACTAAGAGCAGAGACAACTGAGAAATTGACTATTTTTCTCACTGAAAACAAATAAAATTTTAAAACCTAAGTTTATCACTTAATAAAATTTTAAAACCAAAGTTTATCACTTCTTCAACAATTACAAAATTATTTCTTTGTAAGTTTATCGTTCACGTTTTCCATCAATTAAAGTGGTTTCTCCAGAACTATGTAGATTTCACGGCTAATGTTTTTTCGTTCCGACTATTTTGCTGCGGCTGTTTTGTTTCAATCCTGCGTGGGATAATCCAGGACGGGCTAAGATCCAGCCCAACAATGAAGTTATTTCCTTACAAAAGGAGTATAATAAAAGTGATGGCGGTACGCTCTGACTCGCTCACCCGAGCGGAGGTTTTTTCCGACTTTGTATAGAATTTCTGACGGAACGCGAAGCGTCTTCATTTAGACGATTTATCACCGTTTCAATGTTGTTGTTCTATTCTATGAGAAATGCGAGCCATGAATGCTTTGGTTTATCATCTGAGAGAGGGATTAGAATGAATTTTGAGAATGTGTAGTTTATATAATTATTTGGATATGATGCTCAGTTAAAAAAAAACAATGAAATGAAAGCATTTTATGGAACATGTTCAGTTCAAGTGTGATAGACATTGTTGGTATAACTGGAATTGATTGGGTACTCTGTTATTTGTGTACTTGTCTATATGACTTCCTCTGTCCTAACCCCTTTCTGTTACTTGTAAAATTTCTGTCCACGTCGCGTCGGTCTAATTAATAACTTTGTAATAACTAAATTTAAATTACACAATGCAATGGGATGTCTGGTGTGCTCCTGTGATAAATAAAGTGAATAAAGTGCACACATTTGTCGTAAAGAAATAATTATTTTAAAAACATACATGTAGTCACAATGCTCATTCCCATTAAACAAATGAACGAAGCGTTCGCGTCACACCTTCAATCTTTCACTAAGAAAGAAAAAATGACGAAACTGTGGAAGAGTTCATAGCGACACTTCAAAATTTAGCCATGTATGTATTGCAAATTTGAATACCTGCTGTGGTCTTTTGTGAAATCTGTTTTTATTTGCAACATCAAAAGAAACCAATACCGCCTGAAGGAAAAATTATAACTTGAAAGTAATTTGAATCTGGACAAAGTAAGTATGTCGATAGCGTTAGTAGTGTCCAGAGAAAATACAAAACAAATTGAAGCAAGTAACGTGTAGTAAATTCTAAGCTAGTTAAGAATAAAGTCCTTAACATCTTCACATCGCAGAAGCCAAGGCAGGAATAAAAAAACGGGAAAAATAATTATTCTCGCAAAACATCGAGAAGTTCAAGCAGAGTCTGTTCAAGATGTGACCAAGTACAACGGACAAACTTCCAGCTGTTTCGATTATAACAAAACTGGATAGTTCTCAAAGATATATTAAAAAGATTTTATTGATATAATTAATGGGAATAATTTATTAAACGAACAATAATTCAAGCATGACTAGACAATAGATACGCTGAATAGAAAAAAAAATAAAAAATGCAAAACATCTTAATGTTGATGGACTTGTCAGAAACTATCATCGTTGTATGATGTAAAATGTATTTCGTAGGAAGGCATGCATTTTGACAACATTTATTTATTTTTCATGGTCACTCATGTATAATTCCCTCTGTAATACAGATACAATATATTACAAAAATAAAATATTCATTCAATTCCATCCCCGTTGCACCTATCCTAATACTTCTAATGAGATAGGCATAAACCCGGTCTGGTAGATCTATATGTAAATCTGACAGATATATTTCATCGTTTTATAAATAACTAGCTGAAGTCCCCGGCGATGCCCGGCCTTTACACAGAGTTTTCGAAATCAACATACAAATCAAATCAATTTACACAAAACCTTGACAAATTATATACCATAACCTTCCTCGTGAATCACTCTATCTATTGGTGAAAACCGCATGAAAATTATTAATTTATCGTGAACAGACAGACAGACGCGGTGGAGGATTTTAATTTATAACATGTACAAATTGTATCACTTGCCGTATTGAATGAATATATGTTTGATGAAAAAAATGATAGTATAAGATTTTTATTAACACAAAAAAGTACATAAGGCAGCTTACGTGCTGATTTTAGCAACTTTCTTTAATTCAACAAACATAACACATTCTCATTTATATTATTCTTTTTATTCGTTCGACAATATAAAATGTTATATTGACTTTTCCTTAGACGCAAAATAGGGAAGTCGATATAATTTGATTACTATATTATTTGAAAGATGTTCTTACGATCGTATAGGGCGGTTCCAATGAGAACGATTAATTATTCTCCGCACCAGCTTTTTTAAATTATAACTCAATATCGATTATATTTCATTCAAAATTTGTTTTAATTTATACATACATCGAAAAATGCCGAAATGCGTGGTGATAAAACTTTTAAAATTGTGTACCTACTTTTTGTGATTATTTTTTGATCATAAGTATTTACAATTTTTCAATAATGTCTAAGAAAAATAAGAATGTAAAAAAAAATCTTAAATATATTAGTTTGTAAGACCATATATAAATAAACAAACTGAAGTGTTTTCCTCACAAAACAGGTCCGCGGATATTTTTTTAAAGATTTTATTTAAAGTAAAACTAAAATTCCTAATCATAACTTTCCCAGATAATTAATTGATTTATTTTACTGCGTGATTATATGATTTGAAATGTGTGTTATATAATACAAAATTTTGTTTGAAAATTTAACAAATCTGCCAGTGACCTGCAGTGTAACCTTATTATACTAAAAATAAACATTTTTTTCTCAAAATTTAAAACATACCTTTACTAGATAAAAAAAACAATCTTTCGAAATCAATTTATATTTTTTTTTGTGGAAAAGAGTCAATACGTCTAAAATTTTATTTAAAAATGACATATTTCCGATTTTCTCTGTTTATTATTCCCTCTTAACATAATATATTTTTTTATCTATGATGGTTTGAACAAATGCGGTAAAGCTACAAATAATAATTATTTAATTAAATGCTGTTTTAACCTATTATGTATACATTAATATACAATGAAAGTTAAAGCCTAAAAATTTTTACACAAACACAAAAAAATTTCAAGCTTTAGAAGCATAAAAGTTGCTAACTTGATTAAGGTGTAGTGAATAGCATTGAATTATTGCTGCTCTCCCGAAGAGTTAATGTTTGTCAAAAAAAACAATCTAATTCCCATTCCCTCGAATGGCAAATCAGAGTAGAATCAAACAAACAAACAAATCCTACCCGCCTCGTATTTCCCCAGCCGGAAGACGGCGAGAGGAACTTACTTAGTCAAGTATGATTTACCACCGTCTTCCTATTAAACAAAACCTTCAATTTCCTCCAGCAGGTGTATAGCGCGATGGGAGGGCTTTGTTTTAGGAGTCCGGAATGGCGAGGGAGAAGAAGGGGGAGGGAAAGGGTTATAGAACAAGCCGAGGGTAGAAGGATCTCCCGTGGAAAATTAACGAGAATTCTATCGAAAAAGAAATTGACACACAGCAAGGGGTAGATAATTGCATTTTAACCCTTAGCTCTCAGCGAAAATGGTTTAATATTGAGACCCGCACTGCTCTCATCAAGCCGCAAGGGCGTGTGAATATTTGAATATTCATTTCGAACTACATCCATAACTTCAGCTACAAACAAACACGACTAAAGTTCGTAAATTGTAAAATAGAAAAAGTCTTGCGGTGTATTGTCGCATAATATGCCTAACGTTCCCCTTGATGAATAATAATTGTCGACGTCTTTTGATGTCGGTTGTTTGAGAACCTTCCACAAAAACTCGTCTCTTATGAGGTTTCCTTCTACACGCTTTAAATTGACAAAGGCACCACCTGGAAAGGTTGGTAAATACGTCCCCTGTCATTTAGGGCATAATGAATTGAAAAAGGAACATTTCCCCCAAAAGTACAATAAAGGGAAGGAGGCCTTCCTCGAGGCTTCCCGCGCAGATACTTCTGCTATTGACGGGAGCGACAGTTTGTTAATTCGATGTTTTCCGCCAAAAATATTATTATGGTTATATTTTCCAAAGACATTTTTATTTTCTAAAAATCAATTACGCCATGAAAAACGACAGCAAATTGGAACAAGTAAAAAACAAATAACTAAACGAAAATAAATTCGCTTAATAATAATGTTCCGCCGAAAATTCTGTATTACCTACCATTAAATAAAATAACATTTTCTTTTGCAATTTAACCAGATTTTTTCTATTATGTTTTCATTCAGCATTTATTAACTTACACACTTTAAATAAAATTTTATTTTGGCAAGCTTTAACGTTGGGCGCTTGCAGACGAGAGACCTTTGTGAATTTGCGGAATAGTTTTGCAACTGTCTTCGTAACTAAGGTCTCTCGTCTTCGGGCGTTCTTAATCGATTATGGAATGATTTTAAAATTTTACACTTTCAAAAAAGGACTTCTAATAACAACGATATAAAAATTTCTGAGCATAAAGTAACGAGACTTATTTTTAAAGCAATTATAAAAAATAAATGACAAATTGATCTCTTATCGCACACTAACATAATTGTCGAAGTATCTGAGGGATTCGACGGGACAAAGACGGATGTCTTGGTGGGACAGATCGAGCAAAAGAGTCTGATTGTAATACGATAAAAACATTTCGTACTATATTAGGCCGCTTCTTAACGCGTACAAAAACATATCGTGAAGGATCTGTCTAATGAGAAATAATGAACAGAGTTGATGTTAAATCTTTCTTCATCAATTAAGTTTTTTCAGATTTTAGAAGAAAAATCTAAAAGAACAACTAAAGAGAACTATCGAAAATTCGTTAAGCATTGCTTTTACAAAATAAATTCAGGGTGTGCAATTCACACGCGGTAAAAGTGAAACCTTCAGAAAACTAAAGAAGAGAAGAGTGGGTAGACTACGAAGCACTTTTTTATGAATGCGAATATTTTGATCGTCGAATTACAGTACACCTTTTCATATACATTTTGTCTTCTTATAAGTATTTGTGTTTCCTTCTTTGGTGTAGCTAGATGTAGCTTTCTTTTGTGTTTTCTTTGCCTGTTTATTTTGGAGTGCTTTAAAGTACAAAAATAAAAATATACATATTTTTTTGATTTCGTAGGATTCGATCCTTGGTCCTCTGAACTTCTAGCCGCTAAAATTCATCAGGCGCTTTATACCACTAGACCAAAAGAGACTCGCATGAGACCATGGATTTATCGTTTTATATTGGAACCGAGTACATGTGAAATATAAAAATGTTCTCTCGCAGGCTAAATCCTATGGATGTATGTGTTTGTGTAAATTCAAATAACAACGGTGCTAAAGAAGTTTTCACTTAAAAATAGCCTACAACATAAAAAAATGGTAAAAAACCTTGCGATAATAAGAACCTAGGTAGTAATAATATTTTAACAAGATATACAGTTTTTTTTCATCTGCTAACAAGCTGCTTAAAGCCTTTGAGTATTGGAGAAGTGGGTTTTAAAAAACGTCGTCAATCATTAGGCACCCAACGGCTTACAACAGCCGAGCTATATAAGAAGAAAAGCTTTTAATATTGACAAGCTAATCCCGCTGTCTTTTGAGCGCCCGACAGATAAAGGCTTTCGGGAGTAACGCGAGGACAGTAGCTGCTCGAGTCGTCATCGTCTGGAGTCCAGACTCAGGACGCCTAACCAATTCAGATCCAACCATTTCGGAATATTCTAGTAATATATTTTTTAATATTATAATACGTAACCAGTAACCATATCTTCTAACTTAGAAAGCAAGTGTGAGCTCTCGTTAGCAAAAACAATGCTGTAGAAGAAATACATTTTTCACTACGCATTGTGTTCTTGAGGAATTGATAGGATAAGAAGTTAGAAATAAGACAACATTAGTCGATATTACCGCCATAATCTTCATACTCAGGTTAGACTGTGGTGGGTAGGTAGCATAGCTAATCATAGATTAGTGTTCAAGTTTGGGAAAGAGAAAGCGTGGTGGCCCACACACAGGGCTGGGCAAAATACATGCTTTGCTGTTATTAAAATACAAAATACAAAATACTTTTTCGCATGTATTTAAAATACGAAATCCAAAATACTTTTAAGTCGTGTATTTGAAATACAAAATACAGTATTTTAACCATTTTTTTCTTTCAAATACAAAATACAAATTACAAAATACAAAATACATTTGGTTTCAGTAGAATCTTTGGTTGCAATAAATTGTCGTAAGTGCCCTTATCTAAGGGTGCGTCTCCATAGAAGCAATGTCGAGCAGAGTGAAACAGAGACGTGCAAAAATTGACCAATCATATTGCTCAAAAGACACGTCACATCTCCACTTCACTTGTAAAGTTTTGTGGTAAAAGACCGAGGTATTAGATAATATAATAATAATTATATTATTATACACGACATTTGTGTAGCGCAGTTTTGTGTTATTTCTAGTGACCGACCGAAGGTTCAGTTTCGGTTTCGGCAAGGTTCGGTAAAAAAATCTAGTTCGGTATCAGTTTCGGTTTCGGCAGAAAATCTGCCGAACGTTCGGCCGCACCGAAACTCTGCATTCGTGAATTATCGCGTGGCATTTGGCTGACTTCGGGTGAGTTCGTGGCTCGTGTGTCATCCACCATCATCAACTGAGTTCGCCGGCCGGTCCGCGTATTTCCAAAACCTATACCGGTTCAGTCGCTTTACATTTACAATATCAAAATTTAAGTATTTAGAAATAAAATTATTAATTTGTAATGTACACACTGGAAAGATTATTTTATCTTGATTTTAGAACAATTTTAGTTTTTGCAAAGTGATAAAAAATTATCAATGTAGAGGTGTATTGATAATATATGGGAATAATATTAAAATTTAAATATTTAGAAATAAAATTATTAATTTCTAATATACACATCAGAAAGATTATTTTATCTAGATTTTAGAACAATTTTTGTCCTTGCAATGTGATAAAAAATAACCAATATAGAGGTATATTTAAAATGTAAATTGTCGCTACCGCGACTGAATCGGTATGGGTTTTGGAAATACGCGGCCGGTCCGGCGTGCTTGTATTGTGAGTTTATGTGATCACATAATTCAATTATTTTTATTTATTTCATTTAACAAGTGCAAATGAAAATTAAAGTCTAGTCTCCTTCAACGGAAGCAATCTTCCGAACAGTCCCTCCTTTGATGTGCTTGGTGTAACTCTAAGTGACCAGCTCAGGTGTGGGGGCTTAATGTACAGGGCGTAAAACTGGGCGTAGTGTACAGGGCCCGCAGATACTTTAATAGTACACAACTGCCAAAAGTGTAAAAATCGCAACTGCGCCCCACTGTTGAATTTGGCAGCCACCTCTGGTCTGGAGCCCCAAAATACCTTAAAAAAAACCCTCGACACCGTGCAGAAACTGGTGGTCCAATTGATAGATTCTCCTAACACAAACGATATTTAGAGCATAGGCGTCAGGTGGAAATGCTGTCCTTGTTCTACCGGTATTACAATGGAAGATACTCTGAGGAATTAGCACCATTGATCCCCTCGGCACCGGTGCGTAGTCGGGAAACATGACAAACATACGCTAAACATATGTACACGATTGACATTAGTCACATGAGAAAGGGGCGTTTCTATGACTCATTCTTGAGTTCAACAGCTCGGCTGTGGAACGTTTTGCCGGCCTCTATATTTCCTCCCTCCTACAACATGGGTCTCTTCAAGACCCTTCACTCCTCCCTCTCCTCCCATACAGCATTTTCAAAGATGACATACGCCCCGAGGGAAATTATTTTCCTCAGGGCCTCTCATGTGGAGTTAATGTAAAGAATAGTGTTGTGATTATAAACGCAATTAAAATTAAAATACTCAATTTATGAGGTCCTTCCTTTATAGTGAGTATAAGTGTAAAAAATAAGCCGAATTTCAGTAAACAATAGATTTTTAACATGTCTAAAAAAGTTTCTGATTCGGCCGAAACTGAGACAGATACCGAAAAGTCGATTTCGGTTTCATTTTCGGTAGAAAATCCTGTTTCACTTCAAATCACTAGTTATTTCACTTCAAGTTGGCTCTACTGTAATTTACTTACAAATAATCTAGTATCAGTCAAATTATTCCTATAGTGCTTGATCTAATAGATCGTTAAATGAATTTGAAAATGTATTTGAAATCCATAAGTATTTGAAATACAAATTAAAAAATACCTCAGGTAATTGAAATACCAATTACAAAATACATTTTTAGGAAGTAATTGAAATACAAATACAAAATACGTATACAAAATACGTATTTGTATTTCAAAATACGTATTTGTATTTCAAATACGTATTTGTATTTCAAAATACAGTATTTCAAATACTATTTGTATTTCAAATACGTTTTTGTATTTCAATTACAAGTAATTCAAATACTGCCCAGCCCTGCCCACACATAATCGAATGAAAAATGTTATCTTGCCAAGAGTAATGGAAAGAAAAATGCTAGACGATTCTTTGAAATGAGTATCTAGATTAGAAGAAAGATTCCAGTAACATTTTGATCTAAAAAATAATGATTATTGATATAAAATTTGATTGCAACATTCATTTTTATATATTAAGTTACGAATCAAAAAGATATGATTATTTAACTTTTGGAAGTGAAACTTCTTTAGCGCGTTAATGACTTGAAATTCGGGTGAAATGCGTCACAACTCAGTTCTGCACAAATACTCGGTTCAAATATAATGCTATAAATTCGCACCTCGGCGCGTGTCTTCCATAGCGTAGTGGGCAAGGTGCATGACTAGTCTCAGCGGCCAGAGAGACAGACATCAAGCGAACGGGGGTTCGAATTCTACGAAATCAAAAAAAAAACCAATGTGCTTTAGACCACACGACTGAAGTGAAACTTCTTTAGCTACATCTATATGATATGAAGAGAGAAAAAAATGTGCGCGCGCACTGCTATCTCTTGCTCCTACAGTGTGATACAGACAAATAGGCCTGCACTGTGTCTAAGATATACGAAACGTAACTGGCTATGAGAGAAAGAGAGGAAGAAAATGTGTGCTCGCACCTCTCTCAGTAATATACGAAACGTAACTCTTCTCTTTCTATCTTCACTAATTTATATCTCCCTCTCAACTACCTTTCGCATCGCTTTTCGTAACGCTCTCTTCACGCATTCACCAGCTTACTCCCCAAGTCAAGCGTGTGTGTGTGTGTGTGTGTGAGGGTGTTTGAGAGGGTGCGTAAAGAAGTTTTACTTCAAAAAACATTTTTATTTTGTGAAATCAATATCCAATCTTCAAACCACTTTAAAAAAACAAGCAAAAGAAAAGAAAGTGTCATCTAGCGACTTTCTAGTTTCACTTCTACTGCGTGTGAATTACACACACTGATTGTTTTTATTAAATTCTGTTTTAGAATATCCAGTATAATTTGCCACGTTAATAACTAATTGCAACAAAACAGTGAATATTATGTTGTTTGAAGATGGTTTATTTAATAAAAAAACAGCGATCGATCATGAAACTTTGAATGGTTTTGACACGGTCAATAAGTCAACCCTCTTTAACAAATTTCATTTTAAAGCAGAAAATAGCATCTCAAACTACAGCGTTACAAATAAACCGAGGGATACGGAACGAATTTACCTTTTACTATTTTTCGTATTTATTAAAGTACTCTCAGTCGTGATATTAAATAAAACCAATTGATTTTATTTATACTTTTTTTTCATAATTGAACCCACCTCTTAATAGTACGAGCATCATTGAATAAGGTCCTTATTACTTAACTTTCGTTTAATATGCGTACATACCTACGAAAGACTGGGCTGTCAAAAAGTCGTTTCAAATTGCGATTTGCGGTAGGTATATAATGGGCACGTCTTTAAATTCTGATGATGCAAAAATGTTCCCATAATCCTATTGGTCTATATGAAGGTGAAAGTTTTCAAAGATTGTTTTTTGCGTTTAGCTACAGCAAGTTAACAATATTATAGCTAACATTCTTCAGAGTTTAATTAAGTAAATTTTGAATTAACAATTATTGGATCAGGTCTACCATTTGCAAATACACAAAGGTGTAAGTTCGAGTCATTAAATCGTTTCCATGTGAATTGTTATAAAAATTATGAATTCTTAAATTTTCGCAATATCAGCCATATTTACCTATTTTGACAAAACAGTTCCAAAATTCGAATGAAATGTGATATTTAATACTGCGATCGTAATCTTAATAGTCGAATTAAAGTTAAGCCACTCTAAGAGAAAATTATTAAAATTAAAAACAAAACTACATACCAATGATATATCCAATCTAGTATAAGTGCAGTAAATTTTCTGATCACTCGAAATATAAAACATTAACATACAATGATAATCGCTTTTCCTTAGCTGTTAATTCATTTATTGATGTCGAATCATTCAGGAAGCCAGGGGTTAACTCCCATAGCACCAGGTTACTGAAGAAAATAATTACAGTGTCAGTGTGCAGTGATGTGGTTAACGCCCCCCCCCCCTCCTTCTAACCGTCTCCTTTCTCTCCGCTCGTGAAAAGACGTACTGGGGGGCGATAGGTCATCTTCCCCCAGTGGAAAAGAGGACCTCTGCCATGAAGTTAATCATTGGATCGTGGGTTCATTTCTCTCGAGACCTAGATGAACTTATGCCATAAAGCCACAGTTATTATCCACCGGATAGTTTATAAAAACAAACATTCCGCACAGATTATTTTACCTTTCATTTGAGGAAGTTAATCAACTTATCTATTTTTTAGGTATATATGGTGACTCGTTTTCAAAAGTGCGGTGAAATTTTTTGTTATGCCGGCGCCAGATATAAGTTCAAAGACTTTGCTCACACATTTCGTCACATATTGTTGATCTGCCAGATATGTGTTCAAAGATTTGATCACTCCTCACAGTTTTCAAAACATGGACGACGATTTGGTCGACACAGTTTGTTATTTCGATTTTATGCCCTCTACGTTTCTGATCCCATATATCTGGTTCTCCTTGCATCAACTCTATAAACTCGAAAACGCTCTCATTATTCCACTCCATCGTTGTTTACGCACAACATCTCTCCACGGCGACGCTCTCGCAACTGGGCACTGGGCTTCGCGCAGTGTGGTAGGCACACAAACATTTGGACTTTGATCCCTTTGATGTGCGCTAAAAAACCGACACTGAACGGCAAAGCGCAATTAAGTGATCAAATATGTGACAACAGTGTAAAATGACCGTGCCATACGTGTGAATATTTATTTGATCACTTCTTTGAACTCATGTCTGGCGCCGGCATTACACTAGTCCTAACGAAATATCGTTCTTCGAGTCATCGTTCTAGTATCTTCTGTGAGGAAGAGAACGACCGTCGAAGACTTCCGTACGAGCTCTCACCGGGGATCGTTTACGGAGGACAATCTTCAAAAGTCTAAGTTAGTGTAAGACTTTAAGGCGCCGCATGCGCCCTCAAAAGAAGAAGATAGAGAGATATATAATTACGAGTGTTAGAGAAGCGCGCTTATATTTAAAGCGATAAAATCGCTGCGAAAAATTGAGGTTTAATAAAACACGACTCGTTTGAAATAGAGCAAAAATCTCATGGAAGTTATCTTAAGTATCATTAAAAGAAACATTGTGAATTTTTTCAAAACTATAACTTTTAAAATAACTGAAACAAACATGTTTATAATAATTTTCCGATCATACTTTGCGATTTTTTCTACCGAGGAAATTTCATATAATTTACGTTTCGGCGTGGATATAGATTATCTTAAAAAATAACATATTTTTTTAAGAGCTTAAAAACTTCAAATGTTTAAGGGAGATACGTAAAAAATCGGTAGAAATTAGGGTAGCGGCGGCAATTATATAATATAATAAGACTGGTCAGTGACTGAGTTGGCATCACGTCTGGGTACCACCCAGGCATCCCGTGTTAGATTTCTCGGCTGGCTAAGTCCTCCATGACGACTCAAGCAATATTTTCGGCTTACTGTGGTGGTAGTAGGAGATTTTCAAATATTGTCGGGTTATTCGCAACTTGGGAATGTTTGTATTTCTTTTTAATAAAGGAAAAGAAAAACAATATTAAGCTAATTAAAAAAACATTAAATATAAGAATGGTACAATAATTTCAACACAATTAAAAATTCGATATTCATTAAAGTTGAATTATTGTTTCAGTACGAGACTTTAATAAAAATATTAATTTCGGTTAATTATTTTTAAATTAATTAATGGTGGGAAAAGGGTATTCTGAGAATATAACAAGTAGAACAAATTAATAAAATAACCCCCAAATAAAATTAAAAAACTTCTAACGCTTTCATAACATCTGTAAGCATAGTCAGGATCCCGCCAATCGTCATAGTAAAATATGATAAAACTACGATATCACAATAATTGGGAATAAAATTCATTTCACGTTTGCAAAAATGTTGTCGTGATGATGTAAGGTACCTATTTCTATTTTTAATCTATCTATTCGTTAAAATAAAATAAAACAAATTTATGTAATTTCATTTTAAAATTTATTTTCACTGATTTTGGGTGCTCTAATAAATTTTTTTAACGGAGAATTCTGGCACCATAAAATTTGCATAATCTTTTCAGCAAATTTACACCCATCAAGTATTTTCTGTCAGCGCTTTGATATAGCACATGTCATACTTCCATTCGTCTTTCATGAAGATGAAATTCTAAATTTTATAAAATAAAATAAATATATCCGCAGAGGTAGGATGTAGGGAATGCAATCTCGTTCTCGCGAGATTTCGTTCTTGCGAGATCTCTGCCTTTTTTAGCGAGATTGATCTCGGACGAAAAAAGGGCGAGATCTCGCGAGTTTAACGAGATTGCACTCGAGCATAAAAACGCCTTATTCGAAGCGCGGACTGACACGTATGGAGTTGCGATCTGTCGGTTTCGTTCGGTGCGCTGTAATTGGCTGTAATTTCTAATAGTCTGACTAATTGGTATATTTTGTTAATTAATCTGTAATATCTAATGGATCTACTGAGTAGATATAGTTTTATTTAATTGATAATAATATCTCAGTTTAATAGTCAGCTCAACTTAGATAATAAGTTGAATTTTTTTGACTTCTCGTTGTTTTGTTTGTTATAAAAGAACTGTTTTATTACTAAAAGATTTGTGTTTGATGTTAGAAGAGAAGACTGGTTGTTTCTTTTATTTTTTATTTGATAGATACGTACCTCAAAGCTTACTACTTAGAAGTTTATTAAAAAATTATAGACAAATACATCAAATAATTTTTGATGCATAAAAGTCTATTGAAAAAATTGTGAAAATAAATGTTTATCTTATAATACTTATAATTTTTATAATTTTTTTCTTAATTTATTCAAATATTGTGATTATTTGCAAAAAAACACACAAAACTGCTGATCTCGAAATTGGCGAGATCTCGCAGTATTGTTATTCATAAGCTCGCGAGATCTCGCCTGAGACCCAATCTCACGAGATTTGTATTCCCTAGTAGGATGTAATCTTGGGCAAAGTTGGGTAGTAAAACTAGCTAGTAAATACTTCAGAACCGCGTAAAGATAACCGTTTTGGTTGTTTTACTGATTGACGTGATATAATTCGCCTCCGCCGCCATAATTCAGGCTTACGAGGCCCATTTCCCGAGGAGTTTAGTTGCGGGTCGCAGGTCGTGGGCCCGTGAGCCTCCGAGAGAGGTTACTCGGTAGAGGTTTACTGGGGCGGGCTTAGCGGCGAACGAGGTGAATGGCGCGGTAAGGCGGCGAGGCAGGGCGGCAAAGGCCGCAGATCGCGATAGCGCACGACCCGACCGGGGCCGGGACTTGCATACATGTCGTATCACGTGGTAGGTACACAAGGAATTAGACCTGGAAGCTATTTATTTGTTAATTGGCTGATTGACGACACTGAAATGCATTGGCAGTTTCTAACACCGCGTTTAACGTAGGTGTTAGGGAGTATCCTTCCTGTTCCTACCCACAACCTTTGGCATAACAACTATTGGTGACAAACTTCAAACAAGTGACAACCGTGTGTGACATCGTTTCTATTATTCAAATAACTATTTTGATTTAACTAAGAATTTTTGTGATGTGTGTTTAATTAAAAGCCAACTGCATTGCTGAGCGCTTACAATCCGACCAAAGTTAAAGGAGAAGCCTCTATTATCCTGCTGAGGTTTTGTAAGTAACTTTTATGCTATCAATGTTCCTCCAAATCCTGAGTATCTCTAACAGTAGGCGAAGTCTATGCGAACACGATTGATTTAAAAGCCATGGGAAACGGGAACGCAGTCCTACGTTCCCACCACCCGCTAAGGTCCAAAATTTTCAGCAACCTATTTCATCAATTAAAAAGCATACATTTTTTAAATTTTTTTAATATCAAGTATAGTACTTAATTGACCATAATTTATTATCGTTCGCCGCAACCCTCTCGAATTAAAACATCGAGTTCAAATACGTAAGACTCGGCGTGATGTTACAGTTCTTCAATATTAAGGTAGGTATCTACATGGATAACATTATCTCATTACGTAAACACTATTCAATATTTCGATAATTGATTATTTTGGATTACAATTATTATAAAATATTAAAGCATCATTCTATCTTATTTGCGGCGTTCAAAGTACTCATCGGCGCACTATGACCTTTTAGCAGAATTCAAATAACAATAAAATTTGCATATCTTCTAAAACGTCTTTAAAGTATAATTTTAGAGTTTGATATATTTCGAGATTAGAATCAAGACAAAGATGGCAGTGTTCAAAACGATATACCGCCCGACGCTCAATTACGGTCACTAGATACGGATGCTAAACGAACGAACACGCTCTAGAGTCCAAACCGCCGAAATGAGGTACTTGAGAGGAGTGGCAGGAGTTAAGAAATGGATATATGAAAATCGACGATCCGAGACGATCTAAACATTGAATCACTGTTACTCTTCATAGACGAATCGCAACTGAGTTGGCTTGGGCACGTACTAAGAATGTCTGATGACCGAATTCCGAGGAAAATGCTGAGTGCGATTCCAGAGGGTTGACGTCCAGTGGACACATTTGGGTGAGGCAACTCTGTGACTGTGTGAAACTGTGTGAAGATAGGGTGGGACTGCTATGGACGGAGGCCGAACAATCAAGTAAGTATGGAGGTGCCTTGTCGATTCAGTGGGTCCCCGACCCGAATACGATAAGGGGAAGAAGATTATGATAATGACATATTTTGAATTGTGGCAGGTACGTGGGTGCAAATTATGGAAAACCAAAAGTCAATTTGCGAAATTTGACTACCTACTTGACTACAACTACTGTTTGCGTATGCAATCTCTCAAACAAAAATAAGCCACATAAGAACTCCACATAAACAAATAAAACTATATTCTCACTTAAAATGTTGTACCCTCAACGAATACTACTTTTGGACAAAAGACAGCACTATTTAGAACCACAGCATTGGGTACTTCATCAAAATTGTTTGATTTTCCTCGGGTCGTAATTAAAACACAACATAAACAATCTAGTTTAATAACCAACAAGTACAAAACTGAATCAAGTCAACAGGATAATATTTCACGAAAAAACAAACTGGAAAAGAATGAATAACATTATACCCGAATCATTAACACAACAACTAACAGAAGTAACACGCTAAATCAACACTTCGTTATTTTTTTATGGCTAACAGTTTATCTAGCAAACAACAAAAATCGTAACTCTTCTTAAATAAATAAATAAAAAAATAGGTTCATATTGATTCAGCATATAATATTTTTTAAATAAGTATCACAGTCATTATATTATTATATTACTGTATGAATACGGTTGCTTTGAGATAATCGTTGCATAAATTGTTCGTTTTTAACACCGGACTGCCAATCTTTTTATATTATGAACTCAACGATGATCCAATAAAGACAACGTGTAGATAAAAATACACGAGAATGGGTTAATTTACCAACGGCTTATTATATTATTCTGCTCGCGCTGAGCGGGAGCTTAAAAAGACAAAGTTCAATGGCTTATTACGGGAAAAAAATAATCGCTCCATCCAACGTTATTACCGAAAATATCACGTAACTAATAAGTAGGGGAAGACTGTCTAAGACGGCATACTTTTCGAAAAAAAATTTTTTTTTTTAAATAGAGTGTATATGAGGTTATTAGTAATAGAACACTTATATATGGCCAATTAGCTGTCATAAATGTTAATTAAAAAAAAAAATGCTTGGTTTCCATTTAATACCACTAGAGCGATTATGATCGAAAAATGGACCACTTTTATTTTTCTGCGATTGATGGCGGTCCAAAAATGGACCACATTTTCCTACCGTTCGGAAAACATTTATTGTAATACATACTTGGCCAGCCAATTATTTTAAAACGTAGCTGTTGAAATGATTTTATTTTTCTGCGATTGATGGCGGTCCAAAAATGGACCACATTTTCCTACCGTTCGGAAAACATTTATTGTAATACATACTTGGCCAGCCAATTATTTTAAAACGTAGCTGTTGAAATGATTTTATTTTTCTGCGATTGATGGCGGTCCAAAAATGGACCACATTTTCCTACCGTTCGGAAAACATTTATTGTAATACATACTTGGCCAGCCAATTATTTTAAAACGTAGCTGTTGAAATGATTTTATTTTTCTGCGATTGATGGCGGTCCAAAAATGGACCACATTTTCCTACCGTTCGGAAAAAATTTATTGTAACACATACTTGGCCAGCCAATTATTTTAAAACGTAGCTGTTGAAATGATTTGTCTATTATGTCGCAAATCCGAACTTCGTATACTATTTTAGAACGATGATAAAAATAAATTTTTAAAATATTTTTTTTCTCGCTGAGTTTTTGATCAGCTGATATGCACCTTTCATTATACTACAGATAACATATAAAAATCGTAATTCTATGTTGACTCGAATAAGTATCGCTATCGGATTCGCATTTAAAAAATGACCTTTTCGGAAATCTCGAGCAATCGAGGCAAATTTATTTATTTCGCCTGATCGCTCCAGCGGTTAAAAAAAATTAAAACAAAACTCTTCTCAAGTGTGTCATCTTACCAATACTCGTTGATGAGATTGCATAGACTAAACCTAGGTTCCAAAATTTTCAATAATACTAACAAAATTTTAGAATAGTTGTAATATGCGTTTTGCTGTTCTGAGAAGGTCAATGCATTGAGCATGGCACCATTTTTTACAAATTTGGCATTAAAGTCACCATTCTCTAGCTCGTCAAATATATGGAATAAATTTTAATATATGGAGACTCATGGAGCCAAATCTGAAAATGGTTAAATTAATTTTTGTTCAACTAATACATTCTTATTCGATACAATGTTAACTAAAAATGGTGACGTTTCACATTTTTAAAAATCCTCAAAATATTTCTCTTGAAATATGAGTTTGCGTACTACAGGCTCAAGGCGTACGCCGTCTTAACAACATGTACAATAATGAATATGTTTGAACATTTTCTAAAAACTACTGCAAAAAAAAGCAAACCACTTACTAATCACAAACTAATCATAAGTATGTATTTGGTAAATTAAGACTAAACTTATTTTATACAGGTCCTCGGCAGCAGGTCGATACAAAACTTCTTACAATATCATTTCAAAACAGCGATTTTACAACAATGACGCGTGACGCTCGGCAAAACATTGCAGACTGACAAGTTTGCACCTAACCTAACGCTCTTAACTCAGATCAATCTGATCACGGTATCGGTGGAGCCATATTGTGCAAGTTTTAAAAATATGACCACTGTGCCCTCTCACCCGCCACGTCGTCGTAGGCACTCTTCCCCTTTCAACCGGCGGTCTCAAATGATTCATTTTGTACGTACATAATAATATATAGGAGGTCACTTTGTACAAGTACATTATTGTACATACGAGTAACTAAATGTTGTCGTAAAAAACTGATGAAACCATTTTTCATCTTTTGCGCAACCCTGGGGGGTCCGGTCCGTTGAATTCTCGAACCGTATCACCCTCTGTGAAGATTCCTGCTGCTATGGTCTTTCCGCTGAGAGTTCCACTGTGACCTCTCTTCCTTTCGCATGAAAAGTTTATGAGAAAGAGAGATAGATCGCGATGGGCGGTATGCCCATAGCCTCCTTCTCGGGGATTAGCGCTCAGTATCAGTCCGCCCGCACAACGAATACCCGCTGTGGAGACTCCGTAGACTAAATAATCAACTTATTTTAAAAATATCTTATTTAGTAGTTCTGTGAACAGCAGACCACGCAAAAAATGTTTTTTTCTAATTTTCTTTTATTTAATAAATTGAAACCAAAATTTTCTCTGAACTCAAAATATTTAAAAGTAGGTTCCTACTTAAATATCTGCTCACAAAATTATAAATCTATATCTTGTTACAATTTTTTTATGGAATTATACAATTCATCTAAAGAAGCGGCACTATCTTAGTGGCAATTCTTTTTTCAAATTTTTTTCATGGTGTAAAAAAAAAGTGTGCAGTTCACACGCGGTAGAAGTGAAACTTTCAGAAAACTAAACTAGACAAGAGAGAGAAGGTTACGGAGCACCCCACAAAGAGGAGACCGATTATTCTATCTCATTCTCTCAGCAACCTAAAACACTACAAAAACTTTTAATAAAAGTCTCTATTATCTTGCTATAAGTCAAATTTGCTCTATCCATTTTAAGTTTTTTTTTTCTACTGGCATTCTATATTATAGCGTGAGCTATATAGAGGTTCAATATTTCAATTCACTCAAAAAAAAAAATCAGAGTGTAAAATTCACACGCAGTAGAAGTGAAATCTTCAGAAAACTAACATAGACAAGAGTGGGGAGACTACGAAGCACCGCACAAAGAGGAGATCGATTTTTTTTTCACATTAGCTTTTCACAGAAGGCAAAAATAATTTCTCTCGTAGCCTGTGTCATCTTAGGGGATGCTGTGCGGAGGGAAGGGAAGGATGGGAGGTTCTGGTATGGAAAAAGGTATGAGGGGGGTTGGAAATCTGGGGGTTAGTGTGTCCGGGAGTGGCGGATCCATCCTTCCGACTGCAGTGCAAGGCGATGTTCCGAAAGAGTGCGGCTGGAGAAAGGGACTACCTCAACCACTCTCCCGATTCCCCGGAAGAACACCCGGACAAACCTCACCCCATGAACCCGGACACTCCTGCTAAGTCCTCAAACGTAGCGAACCACTTGGGGTGATCTATGGCAGAGGTGTTGGTACGAGGTACCCATACCCACCTCTAAAATTGAAAAATTATCTCATTCTCTCGCAGACTAAATGCATGTGTTTGTTTATTTTAGTGTCTTTTCATCACGTTTTTAATCACAATGGTGCTAAAGAAGTTTTCAGTTCAAAAAGTGCGAGCCCAAATAAACACGACGATTTCACATTTGACAATGAAAATCTTCACTGAATTCTTAAATCTGCCACTATCGTGCAACGGAAACGGACCGTAAAATCAAATTTACAGATAGACGAAATGCAAAATGATCAAATTGTAACAGGACTTCGCTAAGCTACATTTCTCCCCATGGCATGTCAGTTGTAATCATTTTTCGTTCTCCCCTATCTAAGAAATTCCGTTTCACTGCAACTTTTCAATATACTGCCTGACAAAATTATTGTAAATCAACGTCATATCTACAATAATTTGTCGAAACAGCTTTTTAATTGTCAAATTTCACTCCATTTTCAAGGGTTTATCGTCCGATAATTTAACGTAAGAGTCCTCTTAGACAACACTTAAAACAGCCTTGCAGTGTCCATCTTCAGGGCGGGTTGTCCAGCGTCAGCGAGGAGAAGGTGCAACACGGCATAAAATCCCAAAATCAATCACGATAATACTTTTGGCCGTGCGAATATTAAATTGTTTAATGAAATTGTGTACAATGACGTTGTGATAAATTGGCTTCAAATATCCTAACTGTGTCAACTAACTTATTTTATACTCCGTTAAAAGTTATGCGAATGCCATTTGTTATGCAGATTTATTTGTGAAATTTAATACATATTTAATGTCAGAGCAACGATATAAATTATGGATTATAAACATTGGACATTAGGATTTGTCTAAACTAATAATTCCGTCCCTGGAGTGGTCAGATGACAAACAACGGTCAACACAAACAAACAATTAAAGTTTGCTTAGCTGCCGCCCAACGAGTACAGTGACTACCACCGAAGAGATAATTCCTAGACGTGTGATCTGTGCCGATATGAACAAAAAGTGACGACCATAACTCGACCATTAGGCATTTCATCCGTTTCGGTTCCTTTTTCAAGATGGTGGCCGTTTTGACCCGTCGAACGCCGCAGTAGTCGATAAGCACGACCGAAAAATCATTTCTTTGAATAAAGAAGCTATTCTGGGGAAAATACTTGTGGTTGATTATATCTACGTTTGATGACTAAGCAAAGGTGCACGGGATCATGTATGTCAAGGTCTTGACGTCCAATGTGTCTACCATCCTGCTGTGTGGCGGGCCTCTCCAGCAAGAATTCCTCGACTCATCGCCTTGCACCATAATTGAAGGGATGGATTCATACGCCCGTCACTCCTGAACACACTGACCCTCAGATTCCTATCCACCCCTCATACCTATTTCCTTCACAGAACTTCCTCTTCTTCATTTTCTTTAAAAAAAACCTCCACACAGCATCCCCTAAGATGACATGGTGTGGAGCTAATATAAAAAAATACTATTTTTATTAAAAACAGGAGTGAACACGTTATCTGGTAGGTGGTACAATTTACAAAAACATGATTTTACAAAAAATAAGTAAGTTATTACTAAAACAGAATCAGTTGGCGCACAGCGAAAATTTAGCATCGGCACACGACGGGAGAATGATTGAATGAGGATGATTTTTCAAATCTGAAGTCGTCGAATTTATTAAGTAAGTATGTAGGTGTAGGTATTTAAGTACATACCTACTCATCAATCTTATGATTTCTTGGGAAATTTTGGTTTTGATTTCAAACAAAAGAAAATGTATTTATTTTATTTTTCGTAAGCTGAAGAGATCTACTCACATTTAGTTAATACTAGTCAGCTGCTCAAGATAGAATTTAGATACGAGTATTTGAAAATGTTGATCAATTTCACCAGAAGTTCATCAACATTTTCAAATACTCAATTTCATGTGTCACTACATCTTCGGTTAACCTCTTCAGTGCCGGCGTACTTATTGTTGTCATAAAGTACTATTCGATCCAATCCGGGCGTTAACTCAATCAAACAACCGGCAGTCAATTTAGATAGTCCAACTGCGCTCATTGGAACGCAAATATTTATTCTTAATTAATCCTTGCGAGAATCGTGCCCGGACCCGGGAACCCAGTAGCAAACACAAATACATTAAGAAGAGATTTCACGTTAATTGCACGTTCATTAGGCACAAGATGTATTAATAATATTGTATTCGGTTTATGGAGCTATATACGCTAATTATTATGCCGCTTGTAGAAACAATGTGGGGAAGGAGAGAATCAATAATTTGTTGAAAGATAGTTTGCAAAATGATGTTAATATATTGCAGATATTCTAAGTTTTCGTTAGTTTTCTGCAACAAACCTTCCGATCAACCAGATTTCCACTGGAGCGATCGCGTCAATAATAGAAAAACGCGCTGAGCGATCGAGATTCCTGGGCGTTCCGTATTTGAATAAGGATACATATAAATTGATTATAGTGTTATATAGATAATATTATATGTTATATTCGTGGTAACCTGGGTGTCACGGACATAAACAGTAAGCTGGAGCTGGAGGAACGACAGTTGAGATGGTATGGGCACATAAGACGGAGACCATCAGACCACACAGTGAATCAGGCAATGTCTGTGGAGCTTCATCGACAGTCATCCAGGGGAAGACCAAAGAACTCCTGGATAACTGGACGACGAGAAACGGCCTGGATGAAGGCGATACTCGAAGGAACTATCTGAGAATGAGAAGAGCCGACCCCAATAGCCTACCTAGGCAATGAGTTGGGACAGCGCCAAGAAGAAAAAGAAGAAGAAGAAGTGTTATACAGATAATGAATTTATCCTTATCTTACCGATTACCTCATTTAAAAAAAATTTAATAATGAAAAATTTGTAATCTTTATAAACCCGCGAATTCTGCGAGTTAGTTTTTTGAAATTCTACCAAAAAAAAAACACTTTCGCCATTCTAACGAGCCCGCGTCCGATGACAAATATTTGTTAATTTGAATATATATCGTGTAGAAGAACCAAGAGCGATTTGGTTCTTTTATTCAAATGGATCACTTGACGCACCTGACTTAACAAAACTAATAACATTCCGAGTACCAAATCGTGACACGAGACTTCCAGAGCTGTTCTTTGTTTATCCGTCCAAAACTAACTATGTCATTAACTCCCCAATCCGAAGACTACATAGGCTTGGAAATAAATTCAGTTCCGTTGATATTTTCATTTATTCCTTACCTAAATTTATATCAGAAATTTCAAAAATTGTGATCTAAATTTTATAATTATTCTTCTAATATTGTTTTTGATGTTATTTCATTTTAATTCTGCTTCCTTTCTATTAGTGTAAAGGAAGAAAAATAAAAATTTGTATTTTATTGTTTCTATTTCTATTATTACTATGTTACACGATTGATGTTAATGCTCCAAGGGCGTAAATAAATAAATAACTAAAATAAGCAATATTGAATTTTCGCTGTTTCGCTTCGAGAAGTCGATTTGAATCGCCTATTGATAAAATAGTAAAATATTATATCAGCTTCCTGATAACGCAGACGGCAGAACGCGGGATGGTTTGCAACAAAAAATATTAAAAGGTAAATTTGGCATTTTATGGCAACGAATCGCTCAAGATGTTTTGCAAAGTGCCTTTATATGCCAAAAACTCTTGAGTGGATGTTAACAACAAACCGCACATATCGTTTTAATGTGAATACCTACAAGAGCCCTCATTGCTTACTGCTAGTGATACTATGGCATCCCCAATTGGAGTATGTTACGAGGCTGAAGGTTGCGGAATGATATGGTATTGGGATAATGGCAATATGAATAAAGCCACAGAAAGCTACGTTTTGATTCTGAATGTTCGAATCAGTTTCGAACGTGCCGTAAGTGTAGGTACTATGTTATAATATTTTGTATTCATTAAATTTTAAAGTGAAATAACACAATTGAGTAAATTAAATTCATTTATGATCGCCGGGGTTCGAAATTCGAAACTACGACCTCCAAATTCGTAGATCTTACCCCTCGTCCGTGGAAGCCGGTATGTATTAATTGACTTAAAAAAACAGTGAGTACTGCACAGTGACTGATAACATGACTATAACAAAGCATACAGAGCTCAGTTCGGCCTCCCTTGGCGAAGCAGCGCCTCGCAGATGTTTGCAGAGGAAGGGCGCATGTGTTCACTGCTTTGATGCGCCATGAGTTAGCGCTACCGGAGATCGGAAAACACTCTTGTCCAGGCCGTCGCTTAGTGGCAGGGCGCGCCCTACACCATTGATGGAGAATTCCCCACAAGCCACGAGTAGTACAAATACAAGTGCTAAATATATTTACATATTTATTTTATACCAGCTGACCCGGCCAGGCGTTGCTGTGGCTAATAAAATACGTTATCTTCTGGATGGTTATCCAACCTTTATAACCACCGCCGTTTTTGAATTTATCGCGAAGAGACAGACTGGTGCCGCGGAGGACTTTAATTTATAATACGTAGAGATGGTGTGAAAGATTATAATAATGTGCATGAAATGCTTGGGGTAACCAACGTATTTAGGTTAATAAGGATTAATACTGTATCCGTCTAAATAACTTTTCAATTACCGCAATGTACGTGACGATTTTTTAAGAAGATAGAATGGGTATGGTAAGCTATCCGTAAAAGATAGATATATGCCTTTCGCGGACTTTTTTGTAGATCTATAAAAGAGGAATATCCCATCATGCATTGTTTTGTTATATCCCAAAAGGATTAGGCAGCGTTTTCGATGAAAGCTACCAGGCGGCTTGACTTTTTCCGACACTTCTAACAATTATCGTTATGTTTCAACCAATTTACACAAATCCTTGACAAATTACATACCTAAACCTTCCTCACGAAACACTCTATCTATTGGTGAAAACCGCATAAAAATCCGTTCAGTAGTTTTCGAGTTTATCGCGAACAGACAGACAGACAGACGACTCGGGGGACTTTAATTTATAATATGTAGAGAAGATAGAGATATGTAGAGATTCAATTTCATTTAGGCGTATGCTTTTATTTGGTAAATAGAGTAACGAACTCACCGCTGTATTCAGCTGTAATAAATAAACATTATTCATATATTTCTATAAATGTGAATCATTTAGGGGGACTACGTCTATTTAGTGTTTTTGTTTAAAAATTAAATAGTATAAAGGATTTGACATGAATTTTCGATTTTTCAATAAAAGCAATAAAGCAATTAGAGTGCTCGGATTCATCGAGATGAAACACTGTCTGTTCCAGCACTTATGCTCCTCCATTCCGTCATCCATTTAGTCCTTACCGACGTTAAAATCGGCGTTAAACGCAGGTGTCCGCTTAACGTAAAATCAATAACCTTCATATTACGGATTCGCGTGCGATGTTATACGTTATGAATCGATGCGAGCATTACTGCCAGATGTAATATATTATTATCACGGCGAACAGTGTAGTAATGTCCCGAGCATATGGCGCGTCCCTTACAGCGGGCATAGATACCCCGGTGATGTATGGCACGCCGATCTAACATATTGTATGGTACGGTGATCTAACATTGTATGGCACTGCTATCTAACAAATATATATAGTATATTGTATGGCAGATGGCAGGTAGCTATGCCGGACAGTGATACGAATCACGTGGCGGATTGCAGATTGTTATGCCGGACTCTGGCGCCGTATATCTATGGCGGATTGCTGGTATTTTGGACGCTGTGACATATTATTCTCTCGTACTTTTCAGGCAGAGTCAATGATGGATTTAAAAATAAGAAATAAACGACACGAATGCAATTTCAAAAAATGCTATACAAGGATTATATTTCACATTATTTAATTAATTTTTTAAGGACTCGTAAGGAACACTGTAGGTTAATTTTAAGTTTATTATAATTAAGCGCACTTGAAGTGAAACATCACAAAACTGCGCTATATAAATACTACGTTATTATTATTATTATTATTCATCTTATTATTTAAAAATCTCGTGTCACGGTGTTTGTGGTCGCACTCCTCCGAAACGGCTTGTCAGATTTTTATGAAATTTTCTATGTATATTTGGTAGGTATGAGAATAGGTTTAAAAGTATATTTCATACCGCTAGGTGATTAGGGGGTTCCTATCCAAAAAAAATCTATTTTTTGAAAAAAAAATTTTTTAATTTTTTTTATTTGGTATCAAAAATTACCTATAACCCCAAATTTTATTCCTCCCACCTCCAACCTCCCATATTTTATCGCGATTTTAGTATTTTTGTATGAATAAATTTAACCGTCTTTCGTATTTCAAACAAAACGAAATTATGTATGTTGTTGAATGGCAGATGGTGCTACGTCCACCTCATCGAACTTTCATTCACATGCAGCGTCGCGTCATTTTGATATTTCATTCGCTATCATGTTCTCGCGTGGGCAAACCATCGATTTATTTGTGTTGGCTAGCAATTGAGTGTACACAACAAAATGTACATACACAAATATCGTACACTCAATTGCTCTTCGAAATTCATATTGATTTTCTTTTTTCATTTTCCTACTTTAGTTGGTGTTTTTTGGTTTTTATCGGCAGTCATCGTCTACGCTGCGCTCCATTCCTCTTTCTGTCACAGATCCCATCCCCACAGACTTATAATACATTCGTTATTTTTATTGAGCAACCAAAATATTCACTAGAAATAATTTATATGGCAGAACAAAGTTTGTCGGGTCAGCTAGTATTTTGTTTAATCTTCAACATATTTTATAAAATCTTTTTATTTCGTAAGGAGAGGGTAATACACATGTATTTTTTGAGAAAACAATGATAAAAATAATAAAGAAAATGAAAAGTCGGTACCTTCGTAGGTAGTTGACAATATAAAAACTAATGTGTACTGTTTATGAGTTTTGAGGAAGGAGCGAATTCTTGGAAAACTTGAATACTTTTGTGTTTGACGTCAATTCGGGTGGACTTGAGTTGTTTCTTTATTTAAGTACCCTTTGCGTTTTGTATCTGTCTTTTCTCATTTCATTAACCTCTTGCGAGGCAAGGTACCACCCACACGTATTTGAAAAAATATGTTAGCTTTTCTTGTATAATAAACTTAGATGCGTGGGTGTAGGTCGACAACTTGACACGCTTAACAACGCAGTCCGCCAAACGAGAAAGGAACAAATCTTTTTTTTTTAAATCCATAGATGGTTTACGTACACAAACACTACACATTAATGACGCCATCGATTTCACAGAAAAGTTTACATTATTAAAAAAACTAAAATATTCGTCAGTGTTAATCGATCACTGAGAAGCATTTTATCTTTTATTGATCAGTAAAAAAAAAATTTTCATGAAAAGTTACTTTCCTTTCGCTTGGAGCAAATTCTGAATACGCCACGTAGGCACGCAGACAGCCAGGCCCGCGTTTCCTCCATACATATAATTTCAGTTTAACATATTTTTTTCAGTAAAATCTTACAGCTTCGATATGTAAAGCAGTTACTGCATTAGCTTCCACCCAGACCA
This sequence comes from Limnephilus rhombicus, assembly GCA_929108145.2. Lineage (NCBI taxonomy): Eukaryota > Metazoa > Arthropoda > Insecta > Trichoptera > Limnephilidae > Limnephilus > Limnephilus rhombicus. Next base: position 28,594,894 of record OV815275.1, read on the forward strand.
ACATTTGCTAAATAATTATTAAAATACGGGCACCTCCAAAACCACCTCATCCCAGGCCAGGCCCCCTAGCATGGTCGATCGATATAGGTTTTATCGAAAATGTCAGTAACTGTATTGGGTCATGAAATCTGGCGGTTGAAATGTTAACTATTAATAGCTTACAAATCTATTGTCTTTGCATAAGTATTTGTGATCACCAATACTATCTCATGTGTGTATGTCATAATGTATGCTATTTTTCGCCATTTCTTGTAAGCCACTCCTATGTGTTGGTTCCTAATTGTCTATGATTATTGACTTTTGACTATACCTTGTTCCAAACACGAAGTCCTTTTTGACAGATTAATACGCCAATAGAATTTTACTGAGACGCATACAAACTTTGTATGCATCTCAGTTTACATATAAGTTAGAAGACAGCTTTTTAGTTTGTGATATTTTTGTAATTATTACATAATAAAAATGAATAGTGATAAAAATACCTTCATTTTTATTGAGATTTTTGTACATTAAAAAAAGCAAATTGTGTACAAAAATTATTATTGATAATATTGAGCTGAATACACTATTATTTTAAAAACGCAAAATCTCTTGAAAATTTGACCGATATATCGATATTTTTTCGTCGATATATCGACGTCGATATTGATATTTTAATAAATATCGATATATCGATTTTTTTTTCACTTTCGACATCCCTAGTCGTACTCGGAAGCGATGGCAAGTTACCGACATTTTCGATAAACCTATATCGATCGACCATGCTAGGACCCCAGGACACAGATTCATTTCTGCCACCTATTTATATAAAATCCCTCCATTAATTTTATTCGTGTGAAGTAGGTATACGCCATTCCGCCTTACATACACGGTATAAAGGGATGTACTAGAATTATTTTAATCAGTGATTCCTGACATTATTTGGAGTAAAAATGTAGGTGAAATTTTGGTCTCCGGTGAAATGTTTTGTTTTTTTTTCAATTTGAAATATAAGAAATTTGGGGGTTTTAGAAAGTTAGTTGTGGTGGAGGGGGGGGGGGGGTGAGCGGTTACGCAGCTAAGTACCAGAGATGAAAAGTTAATGAAATTTTCTTTTAGGTTTTGAAGAAAAACATATTTTAGTGTGCAATTCATTCGCCCTAGAAGTGAAACCTTCAGAAAACTAAAGTAGACAAGAGGCTACGAAGCACCGCATAAGGAGGAGACCGATTACATTATCCCATTCTCTCGTAGGCTAAATCCTATAGATGTATGCGTTTGTCTCTTTTTAGTGTCGCTATTTTTCATTTCATCGAGTTTCAAATCACAACGGTGCTAAAGAAGTTCTTACTTCCATAAAAGTGTGCTGTTAAATAGACGCGGTAGTAGTGAAATATTCAGAAAACTATAATAGATAAGAGTGGGGAGCTACGAAGAACCATAGCTCATTCTCTCGCAGGAAAATAAATAGATTGAACATAAATCCTACAGATGTAGGTAGACGCAGATATATAAATCCTACAGTTGTATGACATTGTCTCTTTTTAGTGTCATTTTTTTTTTATTTCATCGAGTTTCAAATCACAACGGTGCTAAAGAAATTTTCAGTTCAATAAGCGACCGATTACACTTAGGATCCTGGCCTGTATTGAGATGGTTTTGATCCTACTGTTGAGCCATCGATATTTCAGCAGATCTCCAATAATACATCACGTCAGTGAATTCAGGTGGATGTTCCGTGGAACTTAGGCGGAATATTATTATTTATTATATCGGAAAACGGAGAGCGGATTGACGAGAGCAGAGTGTGGACGGGTAATCAAATGAATTGCTAGTTATTCGTGATTAATGGCTCGACATGGAGGGCGCGTATCACCTTGGAGGATATCCAATCCACCCACCGCTTCTTCAGAAAATTGAAAATGATACTGTGAAAGGGATGCTCCAACTCCCACTCAATCTTACGAACTAACCAGATAATAAAGGGTGTCTTTTGGAATGAATCCGAAGCAAGCGAGTGCTATTTATTGGAGTACTAAATAAGAATTTCCTTTTACAATAATATTATAAAGTTGTCAGCACGCAAATTGTAAATGCTACGTTGTAGTTACGTATTATGACAACCTGTGGAACAAAACAGATATTTACGTGCAATGCAGATGTTTTCTCCACCACAAATAAAATCTCTAGTGTAAGGAGAATATACGAACTGAATATAGTAAAACTTCTTTGGCCCCGCTGTGCCTTGGATTTTGTATGAAACGGAAATGACGATTACTGCACCTACGACGCATCAACTGCGTTCACTGGTCGCTTTGATTATGATGTCACTTTTAAAGGCTATTGGTTGAGATATGAAACGGAATGACGCGAGGTCTGCGCTCATTGGTCGCTTTGATTATGACCCCACTTTTAAAGTATTGGTTGAGATTGTTTTGATAAATTTTCGCTTCTACCGCATGTAAACTGCACTCGAGTTTTTTTATATGAATATCTCACAAGAGTCCCAATTGCTCCCGTCTGGAGCTAGTGAGACTATGGCGTTCCCCATTGGGGTATGTTGTGAGGCTGCAGGTAGTGAGGAGGGGAAGGAGATGGGAAGAGAAAGGTGGGGAAATACCTGGCTATTCAGACTGGTCGAAACGCCATTTCAAGCAACGTTTCAATGGTGGTCTTACACCAGGGCGATACTGAGAGCATCGACAGCCACCGTGGTAGGTAAAGGTAGGGGTAAAGCTCTGAAGTGAATGTAAGTCTATAATGAACATTGCAAGATCAAGTCAGGTCATGTTAAAAGTCAGAATAATATACAGAACATAAGAGGATAAATATGAATGTGAATGAAGCAAGTAGTGGGAAAACGGTGTAATGGATTTTTTTTTTTTTTTTACAGTGAATACCGCACAAGAATCTCAACTGCTCCCGTCTGGAGCCAGTGAGACTATGGCATCCCCAATTGGGGTATGTTGTGAGGCTGAAGATAATGGGGAGGGGAAGGAGGTGTGGAAGAGGAAGGTTGGGAAGTACCTGGCTATTCAGATCTGGTCACTAAACACGGCCAAGGCCATTTTCAAGCAACGTTTCAATTCTGAATGGTGGTCTTACACGAGGGCGATACTGATAGTATCTTCCACTCTGGAACATGCCGCAAATATACTATATATTATTTTAAATAAATTAATTGTGAAATAACACAAATTAATCAAATAAAATTTATTTGCGCATGCCGGGTTCGAACCCGCGACCTCCGGATTGTGAGTCAAGAGTCTTTACCCGCTGTACTACGGAGGTCGTCAATTAGTGAGTTCAGATGGAAAATTAGTTCAGTCGGATAATTAGTGAGTTCAGATGGAAAAGCACCACTGTCAACTTACTGATCTAAGTAATGCTTAAAACACTAGCCGGTTCCCGGCATGCGTTGCATTGTCATAATCAAAGAAATACATTGTTTCTCCCTGAATCACCTTTCCCGTGCGTCCCTGTTCCCCTCCCGCGTTCCTAGCTATAAATTATAGCCTACATGCTATTCTGATGTATGAGTTATATTATAAAGTTTCATTAAAATCCATTCGGTAGTTTTTGCATAAAAGAGTAACAAACACACATACATCCATCCAAACTTTAGCGTTTATAATATTAGTAAGATTGTAAACGTAATCATTATTCTTAGATAGAGCGCGCGCTTTCAAAAAATAAATTTAAAAGTTATGAGGTAATTTTTCAACTTCTGAGAGTCAACTCCACTTATAGTCTCTCACCGGCAGCGGTGGTTGCAACGAGCAAGATTTTGTAATTTACTTCAAAGTCAGAGTCTTAGTACGGAAGCGAAGTACGGTAACGTTACATTATTTGTTATACCAAGGGACTTCCGCAGGGAATTAATCTACTGAGAATTAATCTTAGTATTATGTACAATTTTTTTATTTAAAAATGTTTTTAAAGAGCTCAAACACTAAGGTCCTGCCATATTAAGCGACCAAATGCTTCGTTGTCGTTAAACATTTAAATATATCTCGTGGCCCAAGGGTGGTGGCGCCGAAAGACATTTATTATAAAAATAAACTTTTGTCCATTGCTTGTTAATTTCCTTACATCATAAAGCGGGGAGGGGGTCAGATAAGAGACTCGAAATTCACTACGTGCGACCAAAGGATCAGCGTAACTGATTTAAAGTTTATAAAACGTTCAGATAATATTAAGAATTATATTTCACTTCCCTATACTTAATAAAATATCGTTGTAAAATCTGGAAAAACAAAATTCATGGAAAAGTGACATTAATTTTCCCCATAAATTATGCCCAGTGACGAACGAAGGACGTTTTCATCAAAAAGTAGCGGTAGTACAGAGATAGGTACCACCTAACCCAATTTTTGTATTCAAGCTGTACACAAGTGAGATTTAACAAAGATTTTTGTAATGCAAAGTTTTTTGAAATAGGTAGATACATCATTCTACCATTTATCAAGAATCCTATCTGTCACTTTTATTTACCACCGCACAAGAGGAGACACGGTGCCAGGTGTTTCACAGAATTTGAACAATTTATGAAATTTCAAAGTTAATAATGAAGTTCCGTTATAACATCATTATTACCAAGTTGTTTCACATACATTTAGTTTGGGAGGCGGGATTGGGTACCGCCGTCCCGGTAATCTTATTGGATAACCAACAGCTCTGCCATAGGTCACCCCAAGTGGTTCGCTACGTTTGGTGATTTAGCAGGGGTGCCCGAGTTCATGGGGTGAGGTTTGTGTAGGTATTGGAGGCGGATGACCAAGACACACTGAACCCCAGATTCCTTCCCAAACTTTATAAGATTTACGTTTCTCTCATTAGAGAAACGTAAATCTTATAAAGTTCCATGACCAATACATTATGTAGATACAGATAACAAATTTATCAAATATTTTTCTTTTACTCGAAAGGCTGACTTGGAAATTCCAAAGAGAAAATTTCACGGAAAAGACTGTAAAAGACACAAAAGATTAAAAAACATTCTTTCAATCGACACTACTTGGAAAACCATTGATATTTTACAGTGCGATTGATCAGCAGAAGCTGCAAGTGGGTAGTTGTAATTGTGTTACAAATAATGTAAGAAGTCATTCAAATTTGTCCTGAATAAACTCAGCCACGTCAAAGGCACGCATTTGTATATCAGGGTTCAACCTAATAAAGTTTAACAAATGCCTGGAGAGAAACATATTTTCCAAACACCAAAAAATATAATTTCGTTTTAAATGTCTTTTCTGTAAATGCTCTCTGTATTTTTCACACATGAAATTATGTTGTCATTATATATATATATATATATTTTTTTTTTTTTTTTTTTTATGTGAGCTCCACAAAGGAGGCCCTGAGGAAAATAATTTCCCTCAGAACCTTTGTCATCTTTGGGGATGCTGTGTGGAGGGTTTTTTTTAGGAAACGAAGGAGAGGAGAGTTCTGGGAAGGAAGAGGGTTTAAGGGGTGGGTAGGAATCTGGGGTTAAGTATGTCCTGGTCATCCGCCTCCAAGACAAACCTCACCCCATGAACCCGGGCACCTATGCTAAATCACCAAACGTGGCGAACCACTTGGAGTGACCTATGGCAGAGGTGTTGGTTATCCAATAAAGGTTCCCGGGGCGGCGGTACCCATTCCCGCCTCCCAAATTGAAATATTAATCGTTGATACAATATATTCAGTATTTAATCGTTTAAATTACTATTTTTTCTGATTCCAAGGTAAACAGTAAGACTGTTGCAATTAACCTTACAAAAATTAACCTTTTTTCACATCAGAGTGCAAAACTTATGGCGGGTATCGAAATACTATCGAGTACTTGGATGATATTTGTCTATATCCTAAAAAAAGAGAGATAGCACGGCTAGCTGTGATAATGATATTTATATTCCTCGGAATATCAAAGTAATTTTGATAATCGTGTCAATTCAGAGGTAATGAAGCATTGAAATCTGCGTATTCTAATTCTGTATTAGAAATGGCTGAATACACAACGTACTCTCACAGCCACCCAAACTTACAAACTTAACTAAACCGAACCAAACCAAACCACAGCTGATGTGAATATTTTCCAGATTGAAAGCGCCGCTAGTTTCGAGTGCCACTTTATTTGTGGCGCAAACACAACAACCGGCAACCGCAACTCCGCAGCCTTATTCGTTAATTGACCAATTTACATACAAATGGTCCTTATCAAAGGGAACTGCGTACTAAAGTGTTTAGTGACGCGATAAATCCCAGTTTGGAGAACGGTCCTACAATTGTACAGGTTAGAGTGGAATTATGGGACGATTGTCCCGATAGTTATGGCGAAATTAACTGAATCAATTTAAGTATGGAACGGGCTTGTTATCGTTTTATTAAAGTGAGTTCAGTTTCTGTCATCGTATTCTCTTAATCCAGTTAAAACCTCTCCCTCTTCTCATTACGACGCCTGTAGTAGAAAGAGATGTCACAACGGAGCTATCATCGGTACTCTTTTACGTATCTTCTCTGGAGCAACGAAAACATTGTTTACAACGCCACACGTTTTGGAGCTGGCATTGGAGATAGGCCTCACCCGCATTTTAAATTAAGCAATTTAAAACCACCCTTTAAAAGTATTTTTATCCGTAATTATAATATCATCACGGACCATTAAATTAGCAAATTAGAAAAATAAATTCGTATTTCACAATTTCCACAGCTTGTTTCAAGTTGGTATATACATTTTATGATTAGTGCAAAAATGACAAAGTGTCGATTAGTCAATTAGGTATTATTTACTTTCAAATCTTTTGTAAAGTACAAAAAAATTCATCTCTTTTAATTTCCCAATCATGATGACGATTTAATCATTTATTAATATAAAAAAATAAATATGTACTTTCAATAAATTCCAAAAACCAAAAATATACATGTTCATTTTTATAAATATGTTTCATGTTATTTTATAACATTATTTGGTAATGTGGACCTCACTGGGTGCTTTACCCGTGCTGAAGCCCCCATAACCTGGGGTTAATTCTAGAAGTGTCTGTGTCAGTTTTGGTAACTTGATTTAGGTACAGGAAAGATTTCTAAAACCTCCCTTATTCGAATACTGTAAATACCTATGTCGGGTGTTCCAGATTGTTGAAATTGTGACCCATCTAATGTAGAAGTCAAATTTTATTCAGTGTTTTTATGCCAAGAAATCGATAAACAACATTTATCCCGGGACGAACATCTAGCACTAAGCGCCAGATACATATAATTTTTTTTTTGTAAATTCTTAATTCGAATGAAATTTAAGTATTTCAGAAAATTATGCATGTACTATATTTTATCATTTTCTAACCAACAAGCAAATGCCTAATAATGGAAGAATAGCATAAATCGTAAGATACTAAAGAACCGATTGTAAAACCAGATTATATATAATATGCACACTAGTTTAATTAATAAATATATAAAAAAAATTGTGACTTATTTTGTAATTTTTTTTTCCAAAAAATATTACAAAAAAGCAACATACGATGAAAATACTAATACATCCTGAGGTGTTTCATTTAATACATAAGATCACAGATTACCTTAATTGAGAACCATTCTATTCATGTCAATAAGCCATCGCTAAATTGAACATATATTTGTCGAAAAATTAGAGTATTTTTTTTTAATTTTAATGAGAAAGCATGCAATGTTCAATAAGTAAGCGCGATTACTTAAACCATAGTTAGAATTATTCCAATTTATCGCACTTATCAGTAACATAGATTTAAAACAAAAAAACCAACAAATAATGAATAACTGTGTGTATCTAACTTTATTTCTACGAATGCTTATTTACTTCCTATCTGCCCTTTAAAAGGTACGTTGGCGTTTTCGTATAAACAAAGAAATATACACAAAGTTGTAAATAGACAATTTATAAAAGGTTATAATATTAAATAAGTCGCAAACATATTAAAAATAATATCACTTAGCTCGCATATTATAATGATAATGGGTATGAATTTAGAAATTATGCGGTGATGGTATGATCATTGTTTCACTTTATACAGTTTGAAATTAGCATGAAAACTCACAGAGTAGCTCCTATTTTCATTTTGGAGAATTAAGCCTAGATTTTAATAACCCTTCCGTCATTTGTTGTAATATGATTTAATCAGTGCTAATGGCATCATTAAATTTTAATCTGTGGGATTAAGACAGAGCCATGTTTGTCAATGCTTTTGAATAGAGAAAATTTACATTTTAAATCAGCACCGTCTTTCGGTGTATAAATTGGGGCGCTTGCTTTAGAAGTATTAATAAAAAAAATAAAGTTAAATGTTTATGAATTTGTGGTTGAAAACCAAAAAAGATATCTCCAGAAAATTTCTAGTGTTTTGTGTTTAAGTTTACCGATTTTTCGCTTTATTGTTGTGAAAAAACTATTCTAAATAAACTGATTACCAATTAACTACTCATTAGGAGTTCAAATACAGCGTAACATTAAGCATGTCTTAAAAATGTAGTGACATCATCGAATAAAATGTAATCGCACAAGAGGAACGGCTGCGTAGCTTTTTGTACAAATCTTAGTTTTAGTTGTGCTTTGGCCTTAAATCCAAAATTAAGTTTTGTATGAAAAAGGCCGTGCCGCCGTTGCTCTTGTTAATACATATGTATAATAAATAATAACTCTGTTAAACATATTACATCCCAAAAGAAAACAAGCTCGCAGTGAGGCATCACTAATCTCAAGTTTATTTTTCTCCCAGGAAAGTTTCGCCGGGGAATCCCCATGTGGATTGTTATTTAAATTTTTACAATCAAGAGAAAGAGATATCGTACCTGACTTCCCTGTGCCGTAACGTGCTGAGTGCCGACTGAAACAATGAAAGGAGTAATTTATTTTAATGTCTTCTTTACAGAGCAGTACAAAGGAATAAAGATTAGGCAGTGCCGTGAGATGGTCTGTTGTTATTTTCTCAAGACAGTCCGGGTCTATTAAAGATTAGCATTGGAAATAATGGACACTGTGTATAATGCGTAATTAACTCTAACGGAGAAATGGGCTCATGGATAAATATTTATACAAAACGGAGGGAAAACCTTTTCTTTTTCGACAACCTAATAATCTTGCGGGCTGCTTTTGTTAATGTTAAAGTTTCCTTAGTCAGTGGGGGGGGAGTTATGTAGCACTGATGAAACCAGAAACACAATTTTTAGTACATATTGTTTTTTAAATGATTTTTAATCTTCTATATATAAAAAATACAAGAATAATTTCCTTAGATCATACATCTATCCTGTACAAAAGGATAAAGAAGAGAAAAAATGGAGGAAAATGATGTTTTTAATAATAAAATGTCTAATTCAATAAAAAAGAATGTACCTAATGAAATTATTCATGTATTTTATGCAAACAATAGACTTAAAAATTACATAGTAAATAATAAAGATAGAGATTCAAAAATGAAAAAATCTTGAATTTATAAATTAAAATGTAATGATTGTGATTTCTTTTATATAGGTAAAACTTCGAGAAACTTTGAAATAAGGCTTAAAGAGCATATAAAAGCTTTAAATAATAATAGTTTCTCGGAGTTTGCCAACCATTTAATAGAAACTAGTCATACCTTTAATTTTAACAGTGGAATAGAATTAATACATTGTAATGTCAATGGCATTCAGTTGGATAAATTAGAAATTTTAGAGATTAGAAAGAGTGTTAATGCACATTTAAATATTATTAATAATCAAGTATTGTTTTTAAATGACCCATTATTAAATCTATTCCCCTTTTAATTTTTGTAATTGTTCTATATTGCCCCCCTGTCTCCTACACATTATTTTCTTTCAATTATTGTTTATATCTGTTATTTTTCTCTATTACCTATGTATATCTATTTTTAAAATTAGTTCTGTCAAAACCCTGAAGAAGTCAGCTTTGCTGACGAAACATGTCGGTTTTTGTAAAAAATTAAGTATTATTTTGAATTGTTAAACTAACGTTTTTTTAAGACAAGATAATTAAGTGGTTAGTACAAAGTTATCTATTAATTTGAACTTCTATATATGTTATATATTATTTAAATTATATATTATTTATGTTATATTTATTTATTTATATATATATATATAAATAAATAAATATAAATAAAATAAATAAATAATATATATATATATATATAAATAAATCGCCGAAATGTATGGTATGTAAGCGCATAACTTCCGAAAGACTGCACGAAATTGAATAAATTTTTTTTGTGTTCGTTATTGTCAGGACAAAGTTTGTATAAAACTACTGGTGGGCTCTGTCGTTATGAAATTTGTATAAAGAAATGCAATAAGTGACACGATAGTTGTTTGAAAAGTGAAATTACCGGGACTGAAGTATGGAATGCGGGTGAGGGGAGGGGGAAGGTGGAGTGGGAACGCTAAAGGGGAAGGGGATGCGGTAGAGGAAGGGGAAGCGGAAGGGGAGCGGGATGAATGGGAAAGGACACGCAGGGAGAAACAATTTTTTATTAAATGGCAAGCAACGCATGCCGGGAACCTGCCAGTTCAATATAATCATATTATATTTTGATCATATTGTAATCAAAATGAGGTGTACGATGTACGTACACTTAATAATAGGTACCACGAAAAACATGAGAATATTTAAAATTATGGGTAATTAATATTGATATAACAACTATACCACGGTGCTTATTTTTCAGATTATTATTCTAAAAATGTATGATTTATTAATTTATTTCAGATCTCAGCTGAATTGCGAACACTTAAATTTCATCTAATAGTTATTTTCCGGAAATTAATTATAGGAGAATAATACATTAAACCTTCGTCGAGACAGGTAAAAATGGTGATGTTGGATTGCTGATGTAAGCGATGAAGTGTCAAAGAATAGTCACGAAGTGTTGATTTTTATTTGACGGTTTTCGATGACGTACACCTTCCTCTTTCTAATTTACTCATTAAGATAGTAACATAAATTGTTTCGCAGAAAATCAGAATAGATTTTTTTTTCTTGGCTAATAATTATTATGAAGGCCGATTAGATCTCACTCTTGACCAAAATTCTAATTAAAATGGTCTGTATTAGGTAACCCAAATGAAATAATTACTCAATTGTTCGTAATTCCCACTTATGATTTAAAATACCTAAAATTATTCTGTAAAAATTACAAGTGCGAAGTTCGCACGCGGTAGAACTGAAAGCTTGACAAGCACTGAACGAAGAGGAGACCAATTCTATCTCATTCCTACAGATGTACGTGTTTTCTCTTTTTAGTGCCGCTTTTTCGTTTCATCGAGTTTGAAATCACAACGGTGCTAAAGAAGTTTTCACTTCAATAAAAAAACGAGTGTGCTTTGGACCACACGACTGAAGTAAAACTTGACCTTATAAAAGAGGAGAGAAAGAAAATGTACGCGCGCACTGCTCTCTCTTGCCCCTACATTGTGATACAGACAATAGGCCTGCACTGTGTCTTAGATATACGAAATTTAACTGGCTATGAGAGAAAGACACAAATAAAATGTGTGCTCGCACCTCTCTCTCTTACCCCTACAGTAATGTACGAAACTAACTCTCTCTCTCTTTCTATCTTCACTAACTTATATCTCCCTCTCAACTACCGTTCGCCTCGCCCGATCACACTTTTCGTAACGCTCTCGTCACGCATTCACCAGCTTACTCCCCAAGTCAAGCGTGGGTAAATAAGTTTTACTTCAAAAACAACCACTTATAAAGAATCTTACATGAATGCTAATAGAATAGTAACGTATGTAGTTAAGTTGATATTATGAATAGTTGGTAAAACGGAATTAAATAGAATAAATGATGGGAAAAAAGTATTCCGTAATAAAAGCCAGCCTCCAGAAGAAGAAGGGTTCGGCAATAATACTAATTGTTAATAACCCTGCCTGAAAGGAGGAAGCATCTACTGTTCCACAGAACGAATTAGAGTCAACATACAGGTACAATAATGAAGGAAATGTTCGCGCTACACATATAACAAAGAAAGTGAAACTCGAGCTGTGGAGTGTAGAGCACGAGCGAGCAAACGAAATCTCAATCACGGAGCATAATACTCTCACAATGATTCCTCTCCCAGCCGTATTGACCTTAAATGTTTGCCGTATACAAGGAACGGAGGAATTGCAAATGGGATTTCTTGAGGTGTTTACCGTGGCTTATTCCTACCAGACAACATGTACCGAATGCTGTTTGTGTGACTTTAGCTGGGCTGGTGGATGGTGTCTACTGAACCGAGTATGTTCGCATGAAAGACAACGCCAAAGCGATTCTAACTAGAACCGGTATTTGATTAACGAACCTGCTCCTACTTTATTTGAGTTTAAACTATTTCATCCGATTTAATTATTATTATTTCTGTTCCGATGAAGTTTCCAAGCGCGAGTAATTCGACTGAAGTTACGAATTACGAACACACTCGCTATAATTAATTTCATTCCTGAAGTTGATTGGGAAGAAGTAAATCAAATAATAATAAACTTTTCTCACGTGTTTAGAGGAAGTTGAGGGGTTTTCTAGTTATCAAATAAGGTTATTTTAGTAGGGCCTACAACCAAAATTACATTTAGAAGTGCTGATAGCATTGTATGTGTGATAATCACTCATTTACGGTTTCAAATTGTTTAGTAGTTAACAAAAAGGAAACACAAACGAGGAATACAAAGGGTATCAGTTTCCCAAAATGATGAATAGCATGAAAGCCGTACTAGATAATTACAACGTTCAGTGTCCCCTGTCTAACCTTGTGGGACGATAAAGAAGCATTCTACATCACATAAACACAACCTGCTTTCAAGGGATGCTTATTTACGCCCATACAAATGTTTTCCATTACTTCGAAATACTCATTTACCAAATAAGCCTTGATGGTGCGGCATGAACTTTGAATAAAAAATACGAAAAGCGAAATTGTCTCGAGTATCAACAATTCAGCGTAAAGCCTCCGAAGCAATCTGACAATTTGCGATTGCGAAAAACACCAAGTCGCAACTCTGCCGTTTCATTTTTATGTTCTGCGTAAAAAAGGTAGCAAATTTACTAGCGTATGAAACGATTTAAAATTACGGGACGAGGGTTGCTCCGCCGTCATACGCCGGGGCTTTTTAACCCGAGCCCGCCAATAAAGTCTTGTACACGAGCGGTTTTACGATTATTATTATGTCATGTTACTTGCTTCGTGATCCGTTTTTCAAACATGTTCTCCGCACCGCTCCGGCCGATATTATGCTTCAGATAAACACAATGTCGATTATTGTAGAGGAAGGAATGTGAATCGGGGGGGTTGATTTGGAGTTAATTAAAGGTAGTGGATGTGACGTTTGCTCAGTTAAATACAACCCAACATTTCAGTTAGCAAATTGTTAAATCGAATTCCGAGAACCTATTAAATGACTTTAAAATTATTCCGGCTAACTCGAAATCTAACCGAATTGTTAAATATTCATTTCATTAATGTAACTTTTTGAATAAAGTTTCGTTGAAAACAAACATCAAGCGTTTGTTGGTAAAATTAAACAAACATTCGTAAATTTGGAAAACCAAACAATAACCCTTTTCGAGCGAGGGTGTGCGTAGATTTTAAAAGCAAAAAAACATCAATTTCACGGCAATTGAGCCAAACTTCATCCCTTGAAAGAAAATGGGAGTGTATTTACATCGGGAGCACGCCGAGAAGTAAGCAGTTAATAATAACCAGGCAGGATACCTTAGCAGGCTTACCCCCTCCGAGGGGAGGAAAACACAACACCCAAAAACACGAGCGAGTAAGGGATGGAGATATACTTGAATCGTTTACCGAGGGATAGCTTACGCACAGCGAACGTAAAAGCCATCGCGGTTAAAAAAGTCAATCCTATCATCCGAGGATTACATTGTTGGGGGGCATAAGACAGAGCGGTGGCATCGAGGCTGGACCCGAATCTCGCATTCTGCCTGAGATCTACGCACAGATACTTACACTGGAAGACGATCATCACTTCATGTGCAAATCCATTTCTTTACTATTATCAAAACCCACTTGTATTGGATATCATTATCATAAATGATGAAGAATGTTAGTAATGTTTTGCCATTACAAAAAAAAATTCATCACCACAACTATAACGAGTGCCCAGGCTTTTGACTCATTGCACCGTGTTTTTTTTTATTTATTTCATTAACTTATTGCATACAACTTAAGAAAGCTATAACATGAGAAAGAGAATTGAAGCAATAAAGAGACATTGTGCGCAGAATTATTTACCGCTTGGTTAATCTTTGGCATCACTAGCATCCTTTTTGCAACGCACCTTTTTTTTTCAAATCTGTTCAGTGTGTGAGAGGGTTGAAGACCGTCAAGTACGGACGCCATCTATTGATGCACATTGAACGTAACAATTTCTTTGTTCGTCAACCGTCAACGGACGATTCTGACTTGAGTATTTCCAATGTGCATTATCGATGGCGCTAGCATAATGAATAAGCGGTGGTGGACGCTGTTGTAGAATCGCTAGCAATTCATAACATGGACAAGGACAGATGGGTAAAGGTTCGAGTCCCGTTACCGCCAACATACATCACATTAGTTATAAGCAAGTACATCATGCGATTTGGGCAATTATCAGCACCACTGTCACCATTTGGCGATTTTTAAGTTTTATATTTCAATTTGTGCATATTTTTTGTTCACTTTAATGTTTTCATGTTGTTACACCGGGCTTGCTGGTCAAGCAGGTAATGTGAAAACTAATAAAAGTTTTTAGTAAAATTTGATTGAAAACTTTAAAATAATTTTATTTGCTATGAGATTGAACCAAGTATCATAGATTGTTGGTCGCAATCAATACTCAAAAATTCTTATTTTAATTGAAGTTAGCAAGTATGACTCGAAGTAAATCGAACGTATGAATGAGCTCGTCCATAAAGGTGCATATAATAAGGTGTGAGTTCTAATGCTCCACATTAGGATTTGGAATCACCAGTTTCTAGTTCCATCATATTCTCGAATTTTTTTTTAGTGATTGTACTTTCACGTGATTGGTACTTTTAGTAATAGGATAAAAAATGGGTTTCTTCTTTGTAACACTCCCAAATTAAATCTCCTGAGTCGTGTGTATGGTAAAACCATATAACATTATAGGTTTATTAAACCGTTTTCAGAAAGGTTTACTTAGTAGCTTTAGACACGCAAAGCGGAGAGACGTGAAAGTATATCGCTACAGACTAAGTCAGTGATGAGACAGTACGAAACGATCAAATGGTCAAATACTTGAGTCATGTCGGTTGAAAATAAGAGTTTTGTAAAAATGCAAGGTTGTTTAACGGCCGTATCCATTCACCTACATTTTTAATATTTGTTGTTGTTTAAAATGTTTTCAAAATGAAAAAGAATTTGTATTATTTCACGTCTAAGAAACTAGCTGCCAATATGTGAAAGAAAGTTAAGATCATACCGAGGGGGTGGGGAAACATAGGGCGCATATTTGGGTGTATGTGGTAGATGGGGTGACGTGAGACGCCTCTGTAAACAAGGTCCTGAGTGACGCGAACCCGATAGGTAAACGTGTCCCTATTCCCCCCCTCTCCCAGAAAAATTGTCGGCAATATCCAGTTATCGATGATTCAGTCTCAGGGCACGTCACCAAAAAATCTCGTTTCGAGCTTAGACGCCTAAAAAATCCAACGAAAAGTCTCGAGTCTTTCGACAAAGTATCGGCAATCTTTTTGTTGATTTTAACGTTGTTTCTAGATGACTTAGGGGACAAAACATCCCGAAAGGATTTTGCTGGAGTGTGCTTATAGCTATCTAAGATTTACGTGGATGTGTTTTTTGCCTTCAAAATGTCGCGTGCATTGAATAGATTTTGTTTTAGGGCGTGAATTTTTTTAATGTTAATAAAATCGACGTACCTACCTAAACGAAAGGAAAATAAAAATACAAATTCGTATTATAATGTTTACCAAGAGTAAAATAATATCTACATTTAATAACTACAGGACGGCGCATTTTGTCGTTAAAAGTCCAATAGACAGGGGTGCATTTAAATCATTTAGCAGATTGTATGCCATGGTGCCTAGTTAACAATTAAGTGTGAACATTATATTCATAAAATTTATTTTGAGTTTGGCTTTGATACTAACTTTTTTGTTCGGTACCTACAAAATAATTCCGAATTAGGTAGGTACTGTTATAAACAAGTGGGTGATTAAATTAAATTTGTCACATTATTATTATTGCCTTGCCTACTATCATTAAAGATCTCTGTATCGTATTTGATCGACTAACGTTGACGGACCACGTATCACAGCTCACTCTTGCTTGCTACAAGCTCCTGGAGTTTATCATCAGAACATCTAAACAGTTTAATGAACCAGATGCAACGTGTCTTTTTGGCTGTGTCTATTCGTGGACCAAATGAACTTCGACAAGACTAGTTTATGGTAGGTTTTCGAAGCGAGGCAATTGATTTCGATAGGAAGTTGTATCAAGAAATTACTCCTGGGTGAGTCACATTCATCTTAAAAAGTTTTATGCCACCCAATAATGATGCATTGATGCTGTCTCTGATCGAAACCAGCGTTTCTGTGAAATTGCTTTTTCTTATTAGTTTTACTTCTTTAGCCTCGTTGTAATTTGAAATTCGGATGAAACGAAAGTGCGTCACTAAAATTTATTATTTGACTATCCTCGGTTCTCATATAATGCGGTAAATTCACGGCTACAAGGCGCAGCGGTATAAGGCGCCTGACTCTCAGCGCCCAGGGACACATCCAGCGAAAGGAGGTTCGAATCCTACTAAATCCAAAAAATTAAACATTTGTATTATTGTAAAATCATTATCCAATCTTCAAAACACTTTAAAATAAACGGGCAAAAGAAAATATAGCGACATCTAGCGACTTTCTGGTTTCACTTCTACCGCGTGTGAATTGTACACTCTGATTTTTTTATAATAAAACTTGGATTTTATTATTTTTATATACATTTTTAACATTCGGCCAACAATAAAATTGCGAGTTAAGACACGTGAAATTACGAAATCTCTGCTACGAGACAATTTACATCATGAATACCAATAAATATAATTCGACTAAATGGAAGCATTTGTTTCTCTTGAGTAGAATTAAAATAAAATTGTTAATTACTTTACAAAAATATAATCGTAAACTACGTGTTAAAAAGAATCATGTTCATTATAAATATATGAAAGTATATAAGAAATTACTTAAAAATACAATTTTGTGACTAAGATTATCTGATTTCGTTTCATTAACTTTTTTTCTTTCCTATAAAATTATTCTCAAAAAAAAAAAAAAAACCGTTTCCAGAATCCGTTTATCAGAAGATTATTATGCATAATTCCTACATTCGTTTATATACACATTTTCGCTTATGACTTCCTCTTAAAGGTAATTAATACGCACGCTTAACTCAAACTCATCAAAAATGCACCCCATTGATATTGTACGCAGTTGTTCTAGAATGCACTACCGGAATCTTGAATTTTTCTGGTGTTCTTTCTTTTGATGTTACCAATATGTATAAATAAATTTAAAAGCCATAATATGAATCTCTACCTACAGTGAAATGAACGTCGTTTGAACGCGTCAAAATAAAATAGAGTAAACTGGAAAACTGCGAGTGTTATTTCTCCCTTTCATCTGCGGCGATTTAAAAGCCCAAAGTAGAGAAAGCGATGAAAGGCG
Source organism: Limnephilus rhombicus (assembly GCA_929108145.2). Taxonomy (NCBI): domain Eukaryota; kingdom Metazoa; phylum Arthropoda; class Insecta; order Trichoptera; family Limnephilidae; genus Limnephilus; species Limnephilus rhombicus. Next base: position 28,612,562 of record OV815275.1, read on the forward strand.
CTGGGGCTGACGGTATCATGATGGGAAAGAAAACAACTAGCGAAAGCCCACGATCTATCGAAAGGCATCCGAAGGCCTTGTATATATCGCCAATACATACCTCTATAATGTATCGTCCTCTCAGGGATCTCAAAAGTTGTACACGACTGTGTTCATTTTAATCTCTTTGAACATTTTCACATTCAGTGGTACGTTTGGCTCAATATCAACTGAGGCTTTATTACGGTAAATTTAGATCGTGACTTTACTGCGAAAACAATATGTGCTTAACATATTTTTTACGATGCTCACAAATCTCTAAATGCTGGATAACTCCATGAAAATTAAGATGTCTTAAATTAATTTTCTCACTAAACTTATTGTAGGCGTGTTTGTTATTTCCTATTATTATGTTATTAACTATTGTAAAATTATTTACTCTGGCTAAATTTGACCAAACTTTTTCAAATAATTAAATTATTTCTATAAAAAAAATCATTTACATTTACATACAAAATCATACCTCCAGTATTTTTTTGTTACGTTGTTCTTGTACACCAACCATCTCAAAAAGGCTAAAAACGACTACAATTTTGGCAATTTTGGCAAACGTAGAAGAGGTTTTTAAAGATACTAATTTCCGTCAGTATCAAAAACAAAAATATTAATTTCGGTAGCGTTTCTATATGTAGATCCGGTTCAGCGAACTCTAGAAAAATTGGAGTTGTTTGTTTGGAGATTTTAGACAAGCAATATATTACCTACCTACATAACTTAATATTTTTAGTAGAAAATTTTCATAATTCTCATTTTCAAAATTGGAACTGATTTGTCGAAAATTTAGACTTTCCGTGATTTTTCATTAATATAAAATTAAGCGTAAGTAAAAAACATGAATAAATTTGTAAACTTTATCCTCTGATGAAAGGAAAAAGGTTGAAAGAAATATATGTATATATATCAGTACTTGAAAGCGAAACTCTTGAGACCCCTGACTTACTCGAATCGAAAACAATATGTGACAGTCCTTCCTTTCGCAGAGCACCTAAAGAAGTAGAAACGTTCACAAGTCTAAAAGTATATTTGGATATTATACTATATATATCTGCCAGCCACCAGCGACTAAAAGTTCCACTATAATGTTGGTAGGGTGGGAAGTGAGAAGCCCCCGCCGCCGTACAATCTGCTCGAGAGGCTACTTATACATATATATGTATTATTGAAGTTCCAAATATCGATAGAAGGAGCAGAAAAGGAGCTACTCTCGTTCTCTTAGATTTTTGAGTTTAATTTGAACGTACGAAGAGCATCTCTTAATTTTTTTTACCGTCTCAGGGTTTTATTATTATTATTTTTTTAAGTGAAACTTTTTTAGCCCCGTTATGATTTGGAATTCGGATGAAACGGAAATGACGCATCACAACACCTGCGAAGCATCAAACTGCGCTCATTCTGATGTCACTTTTCAAGGCTCCTGTTGGTTGAGATATGAAACGGAAATGACGCTAGGTCTGCGCTCATTGGCCGCTTTGATTATGACCTCAATTTTCAAGACTCCTATTGGTTGAGATTGTTTTGGTAAAGTTTCGCTTCTACCGCACGTAAATTTCACTCGATTTTTTAGGATAACGTGACTTCCTTTAAAACTTAAAATATTTTCAATTTGAATTATGAACTGAAAGACAGTCACTTTTATTATGCCACGTATACATCAGAAGTTACGACAAAAAATAGTTTGGATAAACATTGGAGATGGACCTTGTTTGTTGATTATGTATTTTAAATAAATATTCCTTTGTGTTTATATCAGTATTTTTATTGACATCAAGTTTATTTTGTAGATTTATTACATAATTTTTATTTTTATTTATTTTATGTATTCAAAAATATTATTTTTTAATCTACAAAAAACACGTTATGTTTATAATAAAATCCTTTTATAGATTTAATAATAATAATATTATTGAATATACCTATAAATTAAATAAAAAATATTTATACAGTTCCAAGCCGAGCGATGTAATTGATGTTTTTTGCTTAAACCGTGTTAGAAATTTCAGTCCAAAATTTCGTGCATTTAATACCAGAGTATGTATGGCATCAGAGTATAATGGAGACCGGCATTAGAAGCGTGGAGGAGCTATTCCGGGCAGCGCAAGACAGAGAGACATTCTCAAGAGTGATCGCCAACGTCGAGGGACCTGATACGACACACAAAGAAGAAGAAGAAGTATGGCATCAAAATGAAAAATGGCATATATTATTACTTAATATACAATGCGTAATGTGCTTTTTAGTTCAACATATTTAAGATCCATTGTGTTAAGGAAACGCGAAAATATTCATGCTTAGTCGTTAATTTCATAAGTACTAATATATCTCGTAAATCAAATAAAAATATTTACGAAGGTCCCTGTACAGACATTGGTAATTTTCAGCATTATTTTAATGTTGCGTTAAAAACATCCAAAATAAAATTGACTAAAGAGTTGTTGAATTATGTCAAAAATGGGTGTAATTAAAAAATAATGGCACGTTTTCGCGATCCACCGCCGGGTGAAATATTTCACCGAGGGTGTTTGATAAATAAAAGCCAGAGTTGGGTGTTTTTAAAAATTAATTTGCGACATATCATCCGGCTTCCTTTCATGGGCACATATTACATTTTTGGGGGTCGAGGATTTTGAAATTATTTTCTCCATTGAAACGTTAATAATACAAGCTAAACCCCACGCAACCTTACGCAATTAAAATGGTCGTAAATAAAATGTTGTCAAATAATACTTTAAAACAAAAAGCTGGATTGTACGTCTTCATAAACAAAGATTTTTTTTTGAAGAATTTTTTTGGCTAAAGAAAGATGTAGCGCAATATGGCATAACACCCTAAAAATAAATAACATTTATTTTTGTACTTGAATTGATTCTTATGTGCGAAATTAAAAATGTTCAATTACGTATAACTTTTTTCGATATTTCGGCAATGATAAATTTTGGGGTTTTAGTTCACTGTTATGTTTTAACGTATTCCTTCGTGTTAGTGTAGCAGTAATTTGCGAATAATTGTAATTTGCCAATAATACTCTAAACATTCACTATCATTATTCATTTTTCAATCAAGCTATTGAGTCCTCCTGTCGTAGAACTCGTAGGTGGCCCAGTTGTTTCGTAGAAATTTAAATGTGACGTTATCATCAAATGGCCATTCAGCACCATTTTTTTGACATTTGGAAGGTCGCCGTTAACCGCGGATTCTAAGTGTGATTCAGCTTTCCATCAAATTGTAATAAGCTGACTAGCTTAAAAACGTGATAGCTGTCCTTTTCTACTGATCGCGTTTTGTTCAAAAGCTGAAACTGACCTAGAGTTGGCATTCAACGAGAACCTTTGTGGCAAAATGGCCATTTTGATGATTTTGTCACACGTTATTTCTGCGAAACAACTGGGCGTAATTCTTCCTCCTGTGCCGCCTGAAAATTGCTCAACTAATGTAGGTATTTCTTCGTTTTATCTAATATACGTATTATTTATTTTATTGCCTTATATCGTTACTACCTTGAACACGCACACTTTTCACAATTTCGTGTTTTCTTTCTTTTCCATCAAAAAACACTACAGTTCTTACAGAGAAAAAGTTTTACAATTCCAGGGTCAGACTTCAATCCGAATTCACGGAAATGCATAGTTCCTATTTACTTTCCGCTTCCTTCTTATAAAATCTAAGCATCATCGAAAATATTTGAAAGAATGAAGATGTACTGACCCGGAGAGGGAACGGTTGGCTTTCAGAAACCAATAGGTTTTGACCTCAAATGTCTATGCAAAAATCGTATATCGACTGACATCCAAATTAATAAAAAACCAATCAGGGAAAGGGAACAAACCAAGCCCCGTCTCCCTTTTCATAATTTGTTAATAGTATACATGCAACTCGCACTGTAACATTAGAAAATAAATACTTACCTACTTACGAATTCTATTTCTTATAATGGTGCGCAAATTGCTGGCTGCGCAAAAAACTTTACTACAAAACCAAAAACGGATGAACAAAAATGCGGGTTTGTTTCCAAATCTGAATATTTTTTTACGTTATTTAATTTGACAATTTCACAGATGCAATATAATTTACCTACTCACTTAATTTATTTTTGGCGTCACCACGCAGCCAATTAAGGCGGTTTGGTTGAAATATTACCTGGATTTTATGTTAGGGCAAATCTATCAATTTGAAGTCCATGTATATCTACAATAATTATAAAATAAACATTAACAATTCCTAACTTTGAATTTCAAGTTATATAGCAAATTTAAACGGTGTATATGAGCACAGACAAACCTTATTACCTAAATAACTCTAAACGAAAAAAAAACTCACTTTTTCGAAATTCGAACCACGCTACTAATGAAACTTCTATCAAATAATAATAAAACAAAAATGTGTTTTGTATTTTTTTATCATATTTCTATGAAAAACCCGCCAAGGACGCTCGAGAAATCCGTGTAATAACTGTTCCATCGAATATTTTAATATTGATTATGATCCGAGCTTTGGAAACTCAATATTGTTATTAGTCTATTTTATGAGTTAAATTGCTTATATTTCATCGTCAATATTTGAATTTATAAAATATTCGTCTCTCATTTAGCAGAAGCATTGAATAGCAAAGTCTGATCACGCGCAGAACTGCAGGTGTCCCTTTGAAATACGGCACAACATCAAATATAAAAATTCAAAATTATTTTAAGTGGTTTGAATATTGGATATTGATTTCACAAAAAAAATGTTTTTTTAGATTTCGTAGGATTCGAACCCACGTTCACTTGATGTCTGTCTAGCTCTCCAGCCGCTTAGACTTGTCAGGCACCTTACCCACTACGCAATGCGCCGAGGTGCGAATATACCGCATTATCGCTCAGATGGTTTGGGCATGTAGAGCGAATGAACGAGGAAAGGAGTGTAAGGAGAATATATGACGCAAATGTGAATGATAGAAGAAGTTGGGGACGCCCGAGGAAGACATGGCATGACCAAGTGAATCAGATATTTGAATCGGGCCATATGAAGAGTCGAAATAATAGAAGAGCATGTTTGAGACTATGTATAAATGTGAACGAGGCAAGAAGTGTGTGCCAAGATCGAGTTGTTAGGCGGTCCGTTCTCTCTGCCTACCCCTGCGGGGAAACGGCGTGATGGTTAGTTTGTTAGTTATATTAGAACCGAGTGTTTGTGTAGAATTGAATTGTGACGCATTTTCGTTTCACCTGAATTTCAAGCCTTTCAAGAAGTTTCAATTCAATTAAACCTATTTATGCAATATTGAATGCAATGTTGTGATTTGCCTTTGTATATGCTGGTAATGAAAGGAAAAGGAGCGTTACAATGAACAAAGCAAGCAGCGAGGGACTTAAATAAATATTTCTATCAATAGTTTAGTGCGTATCTTGTGATAAATAAAGAAATATTTATTTTCGTTTTGCGTAAATGTTTACGAATTATCCGTATCATTGTGATACCATAATGCTCCCTTCCTATCACTTTTTCTCGTGCACTCGCCTCCGCCGAAAGCATTTATATTTTCTCGTTCTCCCGTCATTGTGTCTTCGGTACCTATATTATTATTTCTCGCAGGTATTCATTTCGGACAGAGCCATTGTTGTTTCTACATTTGTGTGGCGTCACTCTGGCGCCATCTCATAATCGGGATATTCTGGCTTCTTACGTGGGCGCATATACTGTGACCATGGCGAACGCGGAAAACTTGCAATGGGGACATTCTTCTGGTTGCATAGTATGAAAGTTTATGAAAAAAAAATTAAATTCATTCCAAAAAAAAAAAAAATAATTTAACAAATTAAAATTATTCTTTGTTCCCTATTTTTTTTTCTTATTAGGATATCAAAATGCCAGTAAAATATTGTGTACATCAAAACAAATTTATCAGCAAAATAAACTTTACCTTAAAAACACAAAAAAAAAATCAGTGTAATTCACATGCGGTAGAAGTGAAACTAGAAAGTCGCTAGATGTCGCTATTTTTTTTTGCCTGTTTCTTTTAAAGTGGTTTGAAAATTGGAAAAAAGATATCAGAAAAATAAAATGTTTTTTTTGGATTTAGTAGGATTCGAACCTCCGTTCGCTTGATATCTGTCTCCCTGGCCGCTGAGACTTCTGCTATGGGAGGCACGCGCTGATGTGTGAATTTACCGCATTAAATTAGAACCGAGTATTTGTGTTGAACTGAGTTGTGACGCATGTCCGTTTCATACGAATGTCAAATCACTAACGGTGCTAAAGACTTTTCAAAAACTCCACAAAAATTGGGATGAAAGTCATCAAACATTTTGTTTGATTGTCATATGATATACTTATCTACAAAAACTGTTTTTTTTTAACGTTTTTTATTTGACATCAAAGTATTAACTCGTTTTTTTCTCAATTTTACGTTCAAACTTCAATGATTTCGTGACGGCAATAAATATTTTGTTTTACGCAAGGCTGCATCTATAATAACTGATGATATTAATGCGATTGTTACTCAGGGAATGGTGATTTTTGTGAAATGTTAGTCGAATCACTATAATTTACAACAAATATAAATTTTGAAAATACTTACACTGTCACTAAAATGTACACTAGTTTTATAATGCTTTATCGGCCGAATTGGCGTTCAAATAAAGTAATAATAATAGACGAGGCTGCTCGTTTAATAATTCAAAGCTCCCCAGTCCGTTTATTCACTGTTCGAGAGGGTGCTCACGAAGAGTGATCCATACAAGCATTGGGTTTGATTATTTTACCTCATGAATTCGGTTATAAGTTGTTTCTGTTACTTAATACGAAATGATATTTTATCACAAACATCATTTTCAAAGAAAAACAAAGTCAGAATGGTTAAAAACATTTGGTATTCATTTATTTATCCCTTGAGATCTGAACCTTTACAGTCTAAAAATTTACAACGCTTTTACAAATTTACCGAGGATTTAATCTTTTTAGCAGCCGAGATAATCTGCGGATTGATTCCGAGTCTATTGATGGCGGCATTCAAAATAAAGCGTTCAATAAGCCCGGATCGGGGGTTCGTTCGTTCGCCTTAAATATTGAAGCGGAGCCCCGAACCCAGAAACCGAGCCGAGATAAGCGTTCCCTGAATAATAGGTAGAAGTTTCCCAACTGCAACGCTTCCAGAGGCACTGAAAACCAATAGCGCCATAACGCTAGCGGGGCGAACTACTCGCACTGTATGCATCGGGCTTAGGGTTCACATTTTCTAAAGATGGTTCTGTTTTCTTGCAGCGTATTCATCTATTTGTGCTAACGTGACGACTTAAACTGTGTCATTTGATAAATAACATTTAATTCCTGTGTCGTAATTAATATTCGTAATAATTGTATTCAAGATTCACTCGGGCGTCCAAAACTTCTTCCTTCATTTGCTTCCACGTCATACATTCTTATTATACCTCTTTCTTCGTTCATCACGAACGCTTCATTTTCCCAATTCAAGTATTTGATTTTTTTATTCATTATAAAGACAAAGTAATACAATATGACCGGAAAATATATTAATATTTTACAGAAAAAAGAAAAGTCCCAATAAACTACTTTTTAGTAGTTTGTCAATGGGTGCACTTACTTTGAGGATATAAATAAACTTATTTTACTTTATTTTAGTTAGTGTCTAATACAATTTTTTTCTTTCGGCCAGCCAATTCTTCAACATAATATTTATTTTACCATTTGTACATTTTTTAATATTTAATAAATTTGGTATCATGTAGTCCAGCCTTCTTTGTCCATATTTGTTTAAGGGCTTAGGTACAATTAGTCGTTCATTTAGCGTAAAATGAGTATTGTAAGTGTGGTTCAGTTTATGTATGTATATAGGGCTATTCATATGCTGAGATATAATTTTATACCACAGAATTGCTCTTACTGAGAGAATTTTGAGATTCTGGTAAAAGTACGGAACATTATATCTTTGTTCGTACAAATTATGCGCTAATAATTTAACTAATGATTTTTGAACCGATTGAACATGATTTACATTTGCGTTACAGGAAAGTCCCCAGGCTGTAATTCCATACCTTATAATAGATTCAGCTAATGATAAATAAATAAATAAAAAAATAATTTATAAACAAACGTTTAAGAGACAAGATTTTTATGCATAGCACAAAGGGTAACAATTATTATAAGCAATAATTGTCAGCCTGAAACACTCATTTACTTTGAAAAATCTTCCGAGAAAAGATACTTGCCGCCAACGGGACTTGAACCCGTGTCCTTCTGATTGCCGGTCGGATGCTATGACCACTGATTTATGGCGGCTTATCTAATACCCGCCAAATAATTCAATATATACTGGTATTACATTCAACTACTACGTACTAAATATCTCGCTAGGTGGCGTCGAGACAAATTATGTCTACATTTTTTGGTGAAATACTTTTAACTTGTTAAATATTAATTATTATTTTTAATTTATAAACTAACGTTTAAGACAAGATTATAGCACAAAGGGTAAAAATTATTATAAGCAATAATTGTCAGCCTGAAACACTCTTCTAGCGAGAGATTTAGTACTAACAATACCTCCCTTACAAAAATAAAGTTGGTTGTTTTCAGGTGGAAAAATGTAATAATCAGTTATTGTTGAATGAAACACCAGTATATATTGAATTACTGCCGCCATAGCTCAGTGGTCAGAGCATCCGACCGGCAATCAGAAGGAAACGAGTTCAAGTCCCGTTGGCGGCAAGTATCTTTTCTCGGAAGATTTTTCAATGTAAATGAGTGTTTCAGGCTGACAATTATTGCTTACTAGCTTTTTCCCGCGGCTTCGCTCGCATGGCATTAGGGGATTTCCACTCAGCCTCCTCCACCTTCCCTCTCCCCACTCCACTCCCCCCATCAATCCCTCTCCCCCTTCACCCACCCCTCCCCCCACTCCACTCCCCCCCATCAACCTCCTTCCCTCCACCCCCTACCCCTCCCCACAACCTCCTCCATCCTTCCCCATTCCCCTTCCTTCCCTCCCCCCTCTCTCTTCCTTAACCCCCCTTCCCCCCACCCTCCTCCCCCTTCCCTTCCCCCTCCAGACTCCCCCCACTCACCTCTCGCATTCCACACATTCATTCCCGATACATTCAGTTTTCAAACTGCTCGCATGCCACCTGTTATAATTTCTTATACAAAATTCATAATGCCAGAACTCAACGGTAGTTTTATACAAAAAAAAGAATTATCCAATTTGGTTCAGTCGTTCGGGTTAACATACATTTTGGATAACGTCATTGCATTTTGGTGATTCATTTTTATAGATAGTTATTAAGGGTCGGGTTTGGAAAACATCGCTCCGCATTAGCAGTAGCATCCGCGTCTCGTAGCAGCAATACTAGAAAATTATATACGGGTAGTTAGAAAAATGTGTAAAGTTACTAGTGATTAAATTTTTTTTACTGTAATCTTACAAATTCTATAAGTTATACATACTGCAACTTTAGTTAAAACGTTGAAAAAGGCCTTCGCGATTATCTCTCCTGAACCTGTTCTAAACATTTTTACCAAAAATCCTTCCGCAATCTCAGAGTAAACATTATGTTAAAACAAGCTATTAAATTAAAAGCACTTCAGTGTATCTAGATTTTTATTGTAATTCGCCTAAACTTTCTGAATTTTTCAACTATTCTCCGCCATACAAAAATGTATGGCAAAATAATACGCCGCGCGATGTCTTATATAACGGTTGAATTTCACAGAATTCATTCAGTTGTGAGAGAGCGGTCAAGGTGAGAGCACGCATATTTTTTTCGCAGCAATTTTGTTAGCTGTTTATTCGATTTTTGAAGGAATCATTGAGGAGATAGGTGTTACAGTAACCGGGTAAGTAGAAATAAAATATATCTAATAAATTATTTTTAACTTGATTTACAGTTTTACAGATTTTATTTTTAAACTTCAGGTACCTTCAAAATGGGTAAAAATAAAGAAATTCTTGCTTACCGTGCCATAAAAAATAGACCCTCCCACTGGAAGAAAAGGAGAATAAGGTAATAATGTCAATTTTTTTTTTTTTACTGATTTCTATCAAAGGTAGTTTTAAGGTGGACTGAAGTCATTTTGCTTTTTGACTTCTAAAAATTTCGGCATCCATCTTGAATTTCTTTACTTATCTACCGATTTGGTTCAAAATCAGGATTAGGGCGTTTGGACGTGCACTGAACTCGGATCTAATGTCAAAATGCAAAATTTCGGCATCCATCTTGAATATCTTAAGTACTTAGACGATTTGGTTCAAAATCAGGTTTAAGGAGTTTGGGGTTCACCGAACTCGAATTTAATGTCAAAATGCATAATTTCGACGACCATTTTGAGTTCTCTACCGATTCCGTTCAAATTGTCACTAAGTTTTATTGAAAACAACGACAACATCCATTGATAAATCGAATGAATTTCGATGTTGGGTAAATTCTGGGTTGTATTATTACAAATAAATTTATTTTATATGTTTTTTTAGAAAAGCAGCAGAAGCAATATAAATGACGTCGTTATAACAGAAACTATCAGTGAACATGTAAGTTTTTTAAATAAACATAAGCGGCCTGAGTAATGGCCTTCCATATAAACTTTTTGCTATAATGAATGATCTACCACACTTTTTGTGAATGTTTAGAATTATCGATAATAGACCTGGAGAAAGGATGATGTCATTACAAAATGACAGTCTTATGAATAAATGAGGAGCTAACACTTATCACTCTGTATTGTTTTGTATTTTTTTTATTAATAAGTTTACATTACAAATGTATAGTATAATGTCCTCCACGCTAGGAATTCACCTGTGTTGTGGAGGACATTTTTCTATTTTAAAATTATATAATAGTAAACAAGTATATAATAGTAACTTTGTTATTTTTGGATAATGCTGTGAAATAACTATAATAATTGTGGGTAATAATTAATTTATTTTGAACTTACATATAACATTTGCAATTTTACCTGTAACACGCACAACACGAGTTACAGCGTGTTTTATACAAAGAAAAAAAAACTTTTCAATAGCCTTCTATAAAAAAACAGAGTGGAAGATACTTTATGTATCGCCCTGGTGTAAGACCACTATTCAGAATTGAAACGTTGCTTGAAATGGCTTTAGCCGTGTGTGGTGACCAAATCTGAATAGCCAGGTACTTCCCCTATATTTTTCCCCTCCCACCTTATTCAGCCTCACAACACACCCCAATCACTGGCCCCAGGCGATTGATAACAGTTGGGACTTTGTAAGGTACATAAAAATAAAAATAAAAATAAAACATTTAGTTGTTTTATAAAAATTTGTCTGAACTTCTTTATATTTTTGACTGTCTTTTTCTAAATGTGCTTCGTTCTACTTTATGTATATCAAAGATAAATTGTAAAATATATTCTTTCTTACTAGGTATTAATAAAAATCTGTATGCATATAAATAAACTTTCAAAAACAAAACTACCTGTTTTTTAATTTCTAAGGCACAGAGTAAAAACTGATTGTCGTAACTTATTCACACCCATTATTTTCTGGTAAAATTATAAAAAAATTAATAACATTATACAAACCATATATGAACCAGAAATTTTTTCCACATCAAAACACCATTAGATTCTATGTCACATTGAGTCAAAAACTAAGACGTCTGTAAAGGTCCAGGGGCTAAAAAAAGTCTATGTATCCTTGCCCTTGCATAATATGATTTATAGTCTGTCGAGCTGTATCAATTATGTTGGAAATAAATTAAAATTTTACAAAGCAAGTGTATTTTTATTCCGTATTTTATCAAAATGCTGAGCAGCCGTGCCTGAATCTAACCAAAATACACAGTAGATCGCGGCGGCCGAGCTTGTTTGCAACTACCAAAAATACCTAACTGCAGTGAATGGGCAGTTTGACCCAGGCGCAAATGTCTCTATGAGCTATCCACGCTATTCCACAATATGATTCTTAGTATGTTAAGCTGTATCCATTATTATAGTAGGAACTAAATTTTAATTTTATAAGGCAAGTGTATTTTTATTTCCTAAGTCCGTAGTGTCTAGTATACCCACGTCTCCTCTAGTCAGACGCAGGCGGTCAGCTGCGGCCGTGTTTGTCTACAAGTACAAGAAATACCTAACTGCAGCGTCAGCGCGGTTTGATACCCGACCCTTAAGTACGAATTATTATTCTTCTTTTTATATTCTACCAAAAAATCCAGTACGGCAGTTTTATACTTAAAAAATGCGATACCTGTCTATACAATTAAAACAATAATTATTGTGTGACATTATGTCAAAATTTGAGAATGACATTTTGCAAAACAAAGATTCTTAAATAAAAATTCTATTTTAGAAAATATTTCAGCGAATTTATTTGAAGTACCTACTTCCCTAATAATTTGATTCGATTAAAGAATTATAGATATCTTACTAATTGTGCCACCTATTTCAATTTTTTCATACAAATTTCGTAATGTCAGAGCTCTGAGCTATAGCCTATATGTTCATATTATTGTAAAGTTTCATTAAAATCCATTCTGTAAAGTAGGAATTAGTATTTTATACATATTTCAATTTTAACATCAAAGGGATGTCCATAGTAACCCAATTAAAAAAAAAAACATCGTTTCCAAGGCGACAATTGGCGTTTGCAATAAATCGATTTTGTTAGCGACAGAAAACGTATGATAAATAATTTCACAACGCCAGAGATTATTCATAACGCTAGAGCTTACCAATACATATAGCCTATAGATCTCGCAAATAATGTAGCTTTCCATTAGTGAAAGAATTTTTAAAATCTATTCAGTAGTTTTTGCGTGAAGTAGTAACAAACTTTCACCTTTATAATATTAGTAGGATGATAAATAAATTATTCGAAGTGTGCATATTGGAACAAAGAATTTTAATTTACATAATCTGCTAACAATAGATCTGAATCGTTCAGACTTATTTGTGAATCCCATTTGAAATGAATTTGATTTGAAACATTTGAATTTCTTATCTAACTAGGTTACTATTACTTATTATCGACGTTTTCTTCCATTCACTTTCTTGAAATGTAGATACTTGAAGTTGCTTGAAATCTTAAAATTGTTATTGTTAAAAACTATATTATATCCATTTTATAGATTATAGACTTCATTCCAGTGCAGAGATAATACGGTCTTCCTCGGGTCAGGCGTCCTCGTCTCTTTTTACCATTCACTACTGCATTCCAAGATGTCATTGTTAAAAAATTACGTCATATTGACTTATCGAATTCGACTTCGTAACTTATTCCAGTGCAAAAGTACGTTAAGTCTTCCTTTAGCGTCGCCTACTTTTCTACCATTCATTGCTGTACCCCACAAATTCGACTCCGTATCTCATTTCGGGTAGAGATAATTACCCGGGCATCCCTGACTTCTTCTACCATTTAAACCACTCTCCAGACACTCCTGGTAATAATAAGAATAGAATTTTAAGTGTATAGGGCACATGCATGCGGACGTTGCTTTTCATTTATATAAATAGATATTATAAATAAAGTCCTCGGTTTTTTCCGGGCTTTAAATTTTTCGAAATCAGTTGTAGTCAGCAATTTTTCTCTGATTTTGAACGTCAAATGTGCAATATATCATCAAAAGTTATTAAAATGCAGATGTTAGAGGTGCGAAAAGTGGAATAAGGGTAGTTTTTCGAAAACTTGATTAAAGAGTGACCTTTCCCTTGTTTTAAAGGTTGATTGTGTTAAATTTCATCAACCTCAGAATGAAACTTTAGATTTGCATACAAATGAAAAGACCCTCCACACTGCATCCCAGATAACACAGGCTCTGGCGGAAATTATTTTCCTCAGGCCTCCTATGTGGAGTTAATGTAAAAAAAAAAAATCAAACAAATCCACGCCTCCCGCCCGCGCCGACGCGCCCGCTACAAAAAATCAACATTTTACGTTAGATATTATGTTGTTCTGGGATTATGTATTATTTTATTTTATTTACAGAATTACTTTAAACTTACATTTAAAACAAAGTAGTTAACAAAAATAATCAGTACCTATTCAAATTTATAAATAACTTAATAAATGTGTAATGTACCTTAAGGCGTGTGCAATTTATTTCAATAGTTTTTTGAAATTTTACTATTAGGTGTTGGATAAAATTCGTGGATGTATTTCAGAAAATGTATTATTGTCCATTTATTAGCATAGTTCCAGCCATCCCTAGGAGCATAGAAATTATGTGCTTATAGGAGACACCTATTGTTTCTCCGAGTTTTTGCCACTACCCATTAGTATTGAATAAACCTTCAGGGTGGTCATCCGATATTCAATTATTCCCATAAGTGGATCCAACCCTCCACCGGCATAAAAGGATTACAGAGGCCTTGGGTAACAGCATTCATAGAATTCTGAGACAATAGGACGAGATGTACCAATCAGAGTCGGACCAGAAAACATATTTAGCTGGGAATTTTTACTTAAATGAAAAAAATTATTTATTTTCAATCGTGAAATTTATACATTTTTCCAAATATCGGTTATCCTCACTTTATTTAGAATGGCATTATCATAAACCAACTTATGAAAAGTCATTTACATTATAAGCTTGAGGAAATAAAGAGAGACAGCGGATGTACTTAAGAATAGCAATGTGCAGGGGGTCGGTAAAGGAAGAGGGTAGGGGTTTCATGAGGAAAATGGAGCACATTTAATATCTCACTTTTGGATAATTCTTTCGCTTACATATTTAAAAGTTGTTTTAAAACAGTTGAATGGTGACGAGCCGATGAATTGTACCACTGAAAGTGGAGTGTTTATATGATAGTAAGTTAAAATAATTTTGAGCTGCTTTGCAAATCAACTTTCATTTCCAAATCATGGCAAAAAAACGAGTGTGCTTTAGACCACACGACTGAAGTAAAACTTATTTAGCTCCATCTATATGATAAGAAGAGAGAAAGAAAATGTGCGCGCGCACTGCTCTCTCTTGCTTCTACTGTGTGATACAGACAATAGGCCTGCACTATGTCTTAGATATACGAAATATAACTGGCTATGAGAGAAATAGAGAAAGAAAAAGGGTGCTCGCACTCTCTCTCTTGCCCCTACAGTAATATACGAACCGTAACTATCTCTCTTTCTATCTTCACTAACTTATATCTACCTCTCAACTACCGTTTGGTTCACTTTTCGTAACGCTATCGTCACGCATTCACCAGCTTAGTCCCCAAGTCAAGCGTGCAATTTTACTTTGTAAAGAATAACTTGTTACTTAATTTTTCATAAACCAATTTCTATTTAAATAAAAAAATTAAAAAGCTAATACCTAAAGCATACCTCAGTTGAAGTTGGTTCAGTCAAAAACGTAACCTCTTGCTTTAAATCATTTGGTGTTGATTATAAAATCCTTCCTGAGCAACATTCATGAGCAGTAATGTTGATTTTTAAGATTGACAAACTTTACGATATTGATTCTACAAATATTTTCGTTCAATCGTAACATTTTGTCGTAATATCTTTTCATACTACATAAGCCCCGGTTGGGCGTTTACACAATTCATAGCTACACTTACCTGCATACATTTGCATATATCATAGACTCTGTGCTTGTAGCTTGATTGTAACGTATTCCATCCCTATCATGTTCCTTTTTTCCCATCCAATCCCATCCTTAAGTACCTTTATTTCGAAACCATAACAAATCAGTGTCGTCAATCGAAACTCGACGTGTAAGCATATAATTTTCCACTCCCCGCATTCTCTAACATAATCCCGCATATCACAGTAAATACCGCGATTAATAATTATACAAGTGTCTGAATAAACCCAGCCAAGAGAGAAGAAAAGTGCCACAAGGTTCCCTTCCTTCCTAATCCTTTATGTGCATTCATTTTTACTTGTGCAGTAATGTGATACATCTTAAAACACATACAAGGTCCTTCGACATCCGCATCCATTCAAAACACATATCGAGCCCTATTAATTGATTATTAGATACGTGCTATGAATGTTTGCTTTACCAAACTTAAGGCCAAAGTTGTATTTGAGTAGTTCGCCCCTGATCCCCTAATACTATTGTGAACCTTATTACCTGTTTCCTCCTCGGAAAAGGTCCTTTGACTATTCGGAAGGTGCTAAAAAGAGTTATCTTATTCGAGGAATTTGTAAAGCAACTCGCAAATTTAACTGAAACTTTGTTTGCGCCTAATTAAGTCACGTTGGGTTAATTTGTTGGGGACATTATCTTTGTTAAAAGTGCCATAATTAAATTCAAGTAGTAATGCGAGGGTTGAGACTGAATGACTTGATTAATTGAAATTTGTTTTTTATTAAAAATTCACAAAAAAAAACTTACCTTAATGATGGTCTTAATTATACAACTTCTCAATTAAAGGTTTAACTTTATGATACACTTAAATACATAATAAAACATTTAGTCCATACAGGTAAAGCTGTGATTTTAAGTTATTGTTAAAAGCATTTTTTAAGAAAAGTTCAAACGAACGTTCAAACGAACGAAATGGATGTTAATAACAGCAATAAAAGGAAAAACTTCAGAATTTAAATAATCGTGACTTAATTTAAAACTGAAATGGAAGATTTAATTTAATATGGTCAGAGTAGAATCAAAAAACGAGTTTACTTTAGACCACACGATTGAAGAAAAACTTCACTAACTTATATCTCCCTCTCAACTTCGATTCGCCTCGCCCGACCGTTCGCCTCGCCCGATCACCATTTTCGTAACGCTCTCGTCACGCATTCACCAGCTTACTCCCCAAGTCAAGCGTGCGTAAAGAAGTTTACTTCAAAACATCTTTTTTTCATTGAATTTGTAACAATGTTCAACGTAATTTTTTGTTAATAGTTTTCAACATAACGAATTAAGTCTAGTAATTTTTTTTTTACATGCGCTCCACACAGGAGGCCCTGAGGAAAATAACTTCCCTCGGGGCCTATGTCATCTTTGAGGATGCTGTGTGGAGGGTTTTTTAAGGAAAGGAAGGAGAGGAGAGTTCTGGGAATGAAAAGGGTTTAAGGGGTGGGTATGATGGGGGTTCAGTATGTCCTGGTAATCCGCCTCCAAGACCTAGACAAACCTCACTCCATGAACCCGGGCACCCCTGCTAAATCACCAAGCGTAGCGAACCACTTGAGGTGACCTATGGCAGAAGTGTTGGTTATCCAATAAAGGTTCCCGGGGCGGCGGTATCCATTCCCGCCCCCCAAATTGAATTCCCGCCTCCCAATTGAATGTGATCATGTATTAATTGATCGGTCTTATTAACTAACAATCAGAAAAAAATTGTATTCCAATATCACAATATGTAACTATAATTCAGACTCATTATTATTTATTTTCGTTTACCCTTTTTATAATAAAACGAATATCAAGAATATTATAAAAAAACTAGATACCAATATTTAAAAATTAAAAAGTTTAAAATTGGTTGCATGCCAACTCAGAATGAAACCAACTCAGAAACACCTCAGAAAGGTCATTAAAAGCTATGAAAAAATAATTTTAAAATAGCCCGGTAACCCTAACCTAACTCTTCCTATTTAACCAATTTTTTTATATTTTTAATATTTTTTATCATCACTCTCAATGACCTTTCTTAGATGCTTCATTCTGGATGTCCGGTCACCTTAATATTATAATATATAATTCAATAAATCACTTAGTTTTAATCGCTATTTTTAGTAATGGAGGTAAACATGTTTCAGAAGCAATGGATCCTTCGTCAGGATACAAATATTAAAATTAAAATGACATATACGCACATTAAAAACTGTAATATGGAAGATGATATTAGATGAATGTGAAAACAAATTTAGGATATGGCTATTTGTAAAACGAAACTGTTCTATTCCTTAAATCCGAACAATGATTAATGATTGTGTTTGTTTACTTCCAACCAATCAATAGTGAAAACTTCTTTAGCACCATTGTGATTTGAAACTCGATAAAACGTAAAAGCAACACTAAAAAGAGACAAACACACACATCTATAGGATTTAGCCTGCGAGAAATTGAGATGGTATAATAGGTTTCCTGTTTACGCTTCGTAGCTTGCCCCTTTCTTGTCTACTCTATTTTTCTGAAGGTTTCACTTCTACCGCATGTGAATTGCACACTCTGATTTTTTAGGTCTTTTTTCACTTTGATTTTTTAGCGATTCGGAATTCGGATAAAATGAATTCGGAAATGACGCGTAGGTACAGCACCTGCGAAGCATTATACTTCTATCAAGGCTCATATTGGTTGAGGTCTGCGCTCATTGGCCTACTCACTGCGCTTTGATTATGCCCTCACTTTTCAAGGCTCCTTGTTCTTCATAGTTTGAGATTGTTTTGGTAAAGTTTCGCTTCTACCGCGTATTAACTGCATTCGATTTTTTTAAAGTTTATTAATTTTTTCTTACTCACAAACGCTTTATTTACCCTCTCAAATGAGGCGAAATGGAAGATAGCACAACGAGCCCATGGCCTTAGTGCACACGGAAACTACATGTATACCATCTGCGCTTTAATAATTAAATAAAACGTGCTAAATGTTTTTAGAATTTTGCATTCACCACATTCATAGAAAAATCGCGATGAAAATGTCAGAGTAAGAAGTATAATGCGGAATAAAAAAAGGAACAATGGTATCACCGAATGTCATTCTCGGTTGCTCAAAATGAGCGTTTTTCGGGACTACCGAGTTGGTAAATCGAACGATTGCGTTTGGTGGACGGTGAATGCTTTGTTACACGATAGCAGTGTGCTCGTCTCGTGTGCGGTGATGTCTAATCTATCAAAACCACCCGTCTATAGCCTGTTGTAGTCTGAAGGGGGAGGACAGGCAAAATGATCGAACGTATGCGAATTTCATTATCTCTTCTTCCCACGTCTTTGATTAGATATCACAACGTCACACGGATTCATGAACCGAGAATATGATTAAACCAGGAGTTCAATAAACATCAATTGAAGAAAACTGCATATTTTCTTCACGTTAACAATATGCATGTATTTTCATTAAGTTTAATACGTTTAAATCTGCGAATTTCCCTATTAAGTAATGCCATATTTTCAAATTTCACAATTTTCACATAATAATTTTGCATAGTGTCCTGGTCGCGTATTTACAATCCCTACCGGTTTTTGGTCGCTTTAAATTTTCAATATCAAAATTTAAATATTTAGAAATAAAATTATTAATTTCTAATATACACATTGGAAAGATTGTTTTATCTAGATCTTAGAACCATTTTTTTTTTGCAAAGTGATGAAAAATTATCAATAAAGAGGTGTATTTACAATATATGGGAATAATATTAAAATTTAAATATTTAGAAATAAAATATTAATTTCTAATATAGACATCAGAAAGATTATTTTATCTAGATTTTAGAACAATTTTTGTTTTTGAAATGTGATAAAAAATAACCAATATAGAGGTATATTTAAAATGTAAATTGTCGTTACCGCGACTGAATCGGTATAGGTTTTGTAAATACGTGTCCTGGGTACCTTGCATGGTCGATCGATATAGGTTTAATCGAAAATATCGGTAACTTGTCATCGCTCTCGAGCACGACTGCAGACCGCCAACGAACTTTGACGACCTCCGTAGTCTAGTGGGTAAGACTCTTGACTCACAAACCGGAGGTCGCGGGTTCGAACCCGGCATGCGCAAATAAATTTTATTTGATTAATTTGTGTTATTTCACAATTAATTCATTTAAAATAATATATAGTATATTTGCGGCACGTTCCAGAATGGAAGATACTATCAGTATCGCCCTGGTGTAAGACCACCATTCAGAATTGAAACGTTGCTTGAAAATGGCTTTAGCCGTGTTTAGTGACCAGATCTGAATAGCCAGGTACTTCCCAACCTTCCTCTTCCCCACCTCCTTCCCCTCCCCACTACCTTCAGCCTCACAACATACCCCAATTGGGGATGCCATAGTCTCACTGGCTCCAGACGGGAGCAGTTGAGATTCTTGTGCGGTATTCACTGTAAAAAAAAAAAAAAAAAAAACTAATAAAAGTTCACAACGACTAAGGGTTCATAATTTATTTAACCTAAACAGTTATTTGTTCGTTAGCGGTCTGCAGTCGTGCTCGGGAGCGATGACAAGTTACCGACATTTTCGATAAAACCTATGTCGATCGATCATGCTAGGTACCCTGGCCCCCTAGCATGGTCGATCGATATAGGTTTTATCGAAAATGTCGGTAACTTGAAATCGCTCCCGAGCACGACTGCAGGACGCTAACGAAGAAATAACAGTTTACGTCAAATAAATTAGGAACCCTTAGTCGATGTGAACTGTTGTTTGTTCGTTAGCGGCCTGCAGTCGTGCTTAGGAGCGATGTCAAGTTACCGACATTTTCGATAAAATCTATATCGACTGACCATGCTAGGACCCCTGGGTATCTAGCATGGTCGATCAATATAGGTTTTATCGAAAATGTCTGTAACTTCTCAACGCTCCCAAGCACGACTGCAGGCCGCTAACGAACAAATAACGGTTCACAACGACTAAGGGTTTCTAATTTATTTGACATGAACTATTATTTGTTCGTTAGCGGCCTGCAGTCGTGCTCAGGAGCGATTACAAGTTACCGACATTTTCGATAAAACCTATATCGATCGACCATGCTAGGTACCCTGGACTGTGTAAATGTAAAAGACGTCAAAAATAGATTAATTTTCAACTCAATAGACGTCGCTTTGTCATATAAATTCATTCACCAGTTGATAAAAATTTTAAAATTTAACGTGATGTGAAAAATTTCAACAACAACTGCTGTTTAAAGAATAATTGGTTTTTCCTAGCGTAGGATGCATTTTTTCACCCTCGCGTAAAAATAATAACAGTGTTTAATTTAAACGAATAAGCAATTTTTAGAAAGTGTTTTTTTTTAATTTATTTGTGTAAATACGCTTGTGTAAATTTATTTGTGTTCCCAATTGGAGTATGTTGTAAGGCTAAAGTAAGTGACGAAGGGAAGGAAATGGAAAAATAAAGGTGGAGAAGTACCCGACTATTCGGAATTGGTCACCAAACACGGCTTTAGCCACTTGAAGCAACGTTTTCATTTTTAATGGTGGTCTTACACCAGGGTGATACTGAGATTTTCCTATACTCTGGAACGTACCTACCTCAATTATGCCATATGTTATTTTTAATTAATTAAATGTCAGACACAAAAAATTAATAAAATTTATTAACTCACCCATAAAGGCTTTACTAACTAGTTTAGAATACAGATAAATTAATCACCAGCAGTTACTGCTTTACAAAATTGTGCACAAACAGCATTTTCACGTTAGTTCATATTTTAACCAAAACGTCTTTAAATTAGTTCAAAATTGTATTTTCAGAAAAAAATAAATGAGATAATGAGTATGCTAATTGCCGGAGTTGCTTAAGGCTTGCAGTAAACCATAATACGGCGGAGTCTATTTTCCGTAATAGCCTCCAAAAAATAAGGCACATTTAATCAAATTTATATTTCTGAGGCAAACAGGCCATCACTTCGGAAACATCTCCCGGGTCTTAGGTTTATAATTAAATTTAAAACTTCCCTAAACCAATCACAAAGTTGGTATATTTTGCCGGCGCGTCGGCTTCGGTAGATAGTGATTGTGGGTACCGCTGGCATCACTAATATGATGCGGAGGGATTCAGATTCGATGGAAATCGAACGGGGGTAACGGCACGCCCGCGCTCGCGCCCGCGCCCGCGCCCGCTCCCGTGTCCGCACTCGTCTCTCTACACACTTTGTGAACTAACGAACAGAAGAGAAACAAACTACCGGGGAACTGATATTTTAATTGAGTTTGATGCCTTTGGAGTGCACTGGGTACTGAACACTGTTTTAGAAAGCACTGCTTTTTAAAGTTTGGAGGAAAAGTCGAAAGTTTACAGGATACACGATGTTACTAGTTTACAGGATACACGATATTACTAGTTTACACGATATATGCGCTATTTTACTTGTATCTGGCCGGAAGTAGTTGGCCGGTATCATCCAGATATAAGTAAAATAGTGTAAGATTAAGTTTTTCCCCATAAAAGAGCGAAACTTTCTTTACAAATATACTCAAATATCTGTCATATCTATAATATAAAAATGAATCGCTAAATTTGTTGGTAAGCGCAAATCTCGAGAGCGGCTGAACCGATTTCGCTAATTCTTTTTTTAGAATATTCCTTGAAGTTTGGGGATGGTTCTTACGGAGAGAAAAATTAAGAAAATTGCGCAGAAAATTAGATAATAACAGAAAACATCGCACGTTTGACAGTTCGCGTGTTAGAGAATGACATTTTGCAAAACAATGAATGATTGTGCAATCAGGATTCTATTTTTGAAAAGTTGAAAAATTTATTTAAAGTAAGTACTCCCCTAATATTTTGAATCGAATCAAGAATTTTAGATATTTTAAATAGGTACCTATGTTAGGTACCAAATTTAATATACATGAAAAATGGAAATTTGAATAAAAATTGTAAAAGGTGGCATGCGGACTGTTTAAAAACTGAATGTACTGGGATTGAATATATGGAACGCGGGAGGAGGGTTGGACGAGGGAGCGGGAAAGGGAAGAAGGAAGGCGGGGAAGGTGGAAGGGGAATGCGGGAGGGGAAGGGGACGTGTGAGGGGGGAGGGGAACTCGAAAGGGTGGTTAGCGGGACGGGGGAAGGGGGGGGGAGTGGAGTGGGGAGAGGGAAGGTGGAGGTGACGGAGTGGGAACGCGAAAGGGGAAGAGGACGCAGGAGAAGAAGGGGAGGCGGAAGGGGAACGGAAAGAATGGGAAAGGACACTCAGGGAGAAACAATTTCTTTATTAAATGGGATAGCAACGCATGCCGGAACCAGCTAGTTTCTAATAATTTCTGGATCGTCTGAAGCTATGATAAAATGTGTGTAGAATTTTAAAGCTTAAAAACTTAAAATTAGAAAAATAATCGTTGAAGCTAATCCTTAATATTTACCTAGATACTAATGGAAGTTTTGAATGGTCAGAAAATTTGGCAGCGAAAACACTAATTTTACCTAATTCTTATGAAATAGTGAAAATTACGAAAATTATTGTTTTTATTTTATTAACTTTTATATACCCATTTTAATTAGCTCTACACAAAATACCCTGAAGAAAAAAAAATCGAGTGCAGCTTACACGCGGTAGAAGCAAAACTTTACCAAAACAATCTTATCCAATACTTGAAAAGTGAGGTCATAATCAAAGCGACCAATGAGCGCAGACCTAGTGTAATTTCCGTTTCATATCTCAACGAATAGGAGCCTTTAAGTGTGATATCACAATCAAAGTGGCCAATAAGCGCAGTTGATGCGTTCCAGGTGCAGTAATCGTCATTTCCGTTTTATTCGAAATCCAAATCACAGCTGGGCTATAGAAGTTTAACTCCAAAAATCCCTCGGGACCTATGTCATCTTTAGGGATGCTGTGTGAAGGGTATTTTTAGGGAAATAAAGGAGAGAGAGGATGAGAAGAAAAAATATGAGTGGTGGGTAGGAATGTTCAGGAGTGACGTACGTATGAATTCGTCTCCCACTGTTGTGGAAGCCGGTGGGTCGATAGAGTCCGGCTTCCGATCCGGCCGGCCACGCAGTGGTTGGCAAGTGCGTTCGCCACTAAGATCTTGACAAATCCCACCCCATGAACCCGGGTACCCCAGCTAAATCACCCAACGTAGCGAACCACTTGGGGTGACCTTAGCCAGGGGTGTTGGTTATCCAATGAATGATTCCCGGGCGGCGATACCCACACCCGACTCCCTAAAAACCTTCCTACATGGTAAGATTATCATTATCTATGTAATAAAAATAGAACAGAAAATAATATAGAGTGTAAAAAAAGGACAACTGCATGTAAATGTGTTACTGATAAGGTGTTCTTTTTCTGATCTCGTACTACGGCGTCTAAATGACCTACGTAGAAATGATGTATTTATTTGTCATTGTTTCTACCATGTTACGAGTTGGTTATTGGACTAGTTAAACTATGACAACACTATCACATAACTATCATTCAATCTCACCATAATCCAATGTACAGCACACTGTGCGCACACAGTAGGTATACGTATTTGCATTCCCGGCCGGGCCAAGTGTTGGCGGGCGTGTAGCGGCCCGCTGAGTTCGACGTTAAGTGCACAACTCCATTAATCAAAATGATAAATTTGTATAAATAAATTGTTAGCGCGAATCCGTCGGCAGACGCCGGGCTGTCTGCGCCACAATGGGCAGGGATCTTGACAAAGCCGCTGCAAGCGAGTCGACCCTAGATAGTGATGTAATCATCTTCGTATCCGATTGTAACGAAATTATTGCGAATTTTTAAACCGTTAGTTCAAGTAGACAATTTTTCAGTTTTGGAGGATGTAATGTGAGCATAAATACCCGGCTTCGCTTAGGGAGTTGATATGAGATTGAACTTACGTTCGAACCCACGAAGGATCTTGCTATGTATTAGAGATGCCACGAATATTCGGCTGCTATTCGGTATTCGGCCTATTCGGCTACTTTTTAAACTACTCGGTATTCGGCCGAATATTACGAATTATTAAGTAATGATGAATGAAAACATTTTTTTAGCATTTCGTTGATAGCAAACGATTGCTCTTTTCATCATAAATAATATCTCCTTCCGAAAAAAGCCGCTCTCTACATTGCTACACTGCTCCCGGGAGATGATAAATAAATCTTAGCAAATTTTCCAAGCTGGTATACTGTTTTGCGTTTGCTGACCATCAATTGTAAGGGTCTGCTATCCGATCTATGGCGAATAGTTTTCCTGTATTTTTTAAGACTTACAAACTTCGAGTTTCAGTGTATTTTTTTAAGATATACACAATATAAGTAACACAATTTTATGTAACAATCAACAAATAATGCGTGTTATGGCACGACCTACTCGCAAATAAAATAAATACGCCCACGGCGTTGTTACCGCACGCACTTCAATGATGCAGGTCGGAACCTGGCACCCGCGAAATGTACAAAGTGTCACCGAATATTCGGCCGCCGAATATTCGTCGCTTCGGCCGAGAGCCTGGCCGAATATTCGGTATTCAGCATTTGGCAAAATCACTATTCGTGGCCTCTGTACTTTGTATACCCCTACTATTGGTTAGCCCCACCCATACAAAAAAGGCGTCGTATGGTCCACAATGTTCCTTAACATTCTACAACATACGAGAGTGTTCTGGAATGTTCCACAATGATCTGGGATGTTCCCTAACCTTCCAGACTATTCCCAAACATTCTAGAATGTTCCGAGATTTTCTGCAATATTGTGGAATGCTCTCGAATACTTTCGAATGTTCTGAACTGTTCTAGAAATTTCTAGAGTGCGAAACTTCCAGCCCTTATATCTTCAAAAGCACGCCTTTCAGGTAAAAACGGGAACCTTCTTCATGGGTGGGGGGATTGAAGGCTACCACACTATATAACTAAAATATACTAATATATAAAACTCCCTTAATCATACCGGGGCTCGTTTCTGAGTTTTAGCGGAACGCAGAAACTTTTTTATAATATTGATGAGTTTTTAAAAAATCAACAAATTTTTAATACATTTTCTGTCGCGTCTTCATATTTCGCAAATAATTGGATATTCCAAAGTTAAATGATTAGATATTCCAAGCTACACATGGAGTCGAAAACTTAAAAGCTAGGTGGTAAGTTGATCAAAAAATGTACCTACACAATAAAACCTGTAGATGTCTCGGAGAAAAAAAAATTCTTTCGGCTTATGTTTGCGATTAAGCGAAATTCGAGATAAGGCAAAAAATATTAAATAAGTCATAAGGCCCCTACTCAATATTTTTAAATTCATTGTTTTAAACCGAAACAAATTTATTAAACCGAATGATTGTTATTATTATTACTATTATTCCAATTTCCCCCCTGGCTATTGTCCCACATTGTTATGTCGAGTGGCCGGATATCATATTTATCAATCATAATGTGATTTGATACTGCAAAGAAAATTGAATTCCTCGATCAAAACGGAGTAATGAAGTGCTTAAAACTAATTTCGTAGAAGGGATCAGGCCTTTGTCTAAGTAGCCGTGGTACACGAATATGTAATTTAAGTTTACACGCAACGGGGTACTGGGAAAGTGTTGGCGGCGGCGCGGGCGTCAGCATTCTGGGGGAAACGTTCTTTGGTTGGCGGTTCCTCTTTGTTGCGGTGTAAAAGATGGATTTAAAAATCAACTGGAAAAAAGGTTTTTTTCATTATTTTACGTCTATTTTTTATGTAGTGACACAGTGATTTTCTCACGGTCCGACTCATCAAACGACCTAGTTGTGCCATCTCTTGAAATTGCGGCCAATTTCAGAGAAATGCGTGTATGTGCGTGGGTGCCACCAACATATACAATGCATTGTCATCGACAACGAGTCTATCTGCCGAGTTTCAGCTTGATCGGATGTCGGGAAGTGGGTTAATTTTCACTTCCAAGTATTGCATTCATTCATTCACGTAAACAAAATCGATATTCAAATAGCCGTATTTAAAAATACAGGAAATCCTAACATATAACTTTGATCAGCGACGGCATTGCATTAAAAAGATTCGTGACAATTTAACACTTCAAAATTATTTTATTCTATATTTTTATTACATCTAAACTAATTGTGATGCACAGCTGTTTATCCATCAAAAATAATATGAGAAATGTTTCCTTCGTTCAATATTTTGCTTACATACTCGTAACTTGCCATTTCGTCCCTCTTGAATAACAAGGTTCCGTCTGAAGCGGTAACATCATGCTGTAAAGGGGTCTATAGTAAGCTACTTTAGATTTTATTATCGCATGACGTAACCGCAACAGTTGGAACCTTGTTTTTCCGAAGGGTTTATACATCTTAATTATATTACGAGTGTGTGTGCACAATATAATTAGCTTTACCTGCATCCAAATTAAATTATGCACTATATTCCCTACAAACATCGTTTTATTCCTATACGTTACGTACACGGCACTTCCCTACTGAACAAACTTTGCATTACTTGTATCCATATGACATGTGATATTTACCAATTAAACATACCTACTCTGCATTAGCTTCGCCTGTTATGTCACCGTAATGTACGGCATTTCCGCACTAAACATACTTAACATTAATCACATCCAAATAATGAGCTAAATATTTATACCCAGTATTTTTTACCATTTACTGAATGAACAACACCTCTGCCGAAGGTTTTTCCTGATTTTTGGTGATTACGAGGGGTGCTCGGATTCATCGTGAGGTGTTTACAGGTCTTGGCGGCGGACGGGCCTGCTCACCAGTTCCGCGGGGGCCGGTTCAATAGAAGCAGATTTAGTGAAACCCTTTAACCTCTCCATCTGATCTCTTTCGACCCATCGTCTTGCATATCAACTAGAGAGATGGATTCGTACGTCCGTCACTTCTGGACAAACTGACTCCTAGATTCCTACCCACCCATTGTACCCTTTTCCATCCTAGAACTTCCTCTCCTTCCTTTCCTTAAAATGACCCACCCCACAGCATCCTCGAAGATGACATAGGCCCTGAAGGAAATTGTTTTTTTCGGAGCCTTCTGAGTGAGTTAACGTAAAAAAAATGTTAGTCGAATTTGCAAACAAATTTTCATCCAAATGATACGCGATGTGTTACTGCTTGGCATTTTTACATTCAAATGATAAGTGATAAATCACTGTTTGGCATTATTTGCATCCAAATGATATGCGATATGTAAATGTTTGGCATTATTTGCATTCAAATGATACGCTAAATATCACTGTTTGGCATTACTTGTTTCCAAATGGTACGTGGCATATCAATGTTTAGCATTATTTGTGTCCAAGTGATATGCGCGACATGCCCTATTATCGAAGTTACCATTAATTGTACCCTAATACTGAGCGATACTAATATGTTCCATTAAACATACAGCATTGTTTCACGTGTTAGGGCCAAACACTTCGAAGTCGCGATCTAAATGGTTCCTCCAGATGTTTCGATAGCTGATGGCGATAGGTGCAAATTCTAATATATTTTTCCATTTATTTATTTTCACTGCTGATGTTTGTGTGGGATTTTCTTTTTCCATGGCTCCTACAAACAGAGTAATCCAAAAATAAAAAAAAAACGACACGGAGTGATAACTTTCCAGTTTTCGCTTCACTTTGGCTTGGTCTTAAAGAATAATATTATTGTATACAAAGAACAAGTCTGTTTGTTGTCGCAGGGTCCTAACTAAACAATATGGCATAATATCATACAGAGGACCAATACCTCAGCGTGTCTTTGACAAATAACACAACTGAAACGTGAACTATCAAGAAGTACGATAGGTCCAAGTAAGGAAAATGATAACCCATCTTTCAAGGGTTGTCAACAAATATATTTAAAACGTTTAACCGGTGTGGAAAATAAGAACAGACCAACGTCTTAAATAATACAAATTAAACTTAATTCAATTTGTTTATTATACTTTTTAGTTGATGTGGCACATGATGGTAAAATACATGTTTAATTTTTTTTTAAGTGAAAACTTACATCTATAGGATTAAGCCTGCGAGAGAATGAGATAGTACAATCGGTCTCCTCTTTGTGCGGTACTTCGTAGCCTCCCCACTCTTGTCTACTTTAGTTTTTTGAAGGTTCACTTCTACCACGTATGAATTGCACATTGCTCTGATTTTTTTTTTACATTAGCTCATGAAAATGGGTCTTGAAGACATCCAATATAGGATGGGGGAAACACAGAGGCCGGCAAATCATTCCACAGTCGAGCTATTGAACTCAGAACAAGCAATAGAAACGACGTTCTCATATGACAAATGTCAACCGTGTACTAAATATTGGGCGCGCGTTCGACGTAATTCACGACTGTGCACCGGTGCCGAAAGGATCAATTACGCTAGTTCCTTGGAGCATCTTCCATTGA
Source organism: Limnephilus rhombicus (assembly GCA_929108145.2). Taxonomy (NCBI): domain Eukaryota; kingdom Metazoa; phylum Arthropoda; class Insecta; order Trichoptera; family Limnephilidae; genus Limnephilus; species Limnephilus rhombicus. The sequence continues at coordinate 28,641,495 of OV815275.1, forward strand.
AATACCGGTAGAACAAGGACAGCATTCACATATTGGTTTAGAACCACTTTTGACGTGAAACTTGTTTAGCCCCGAAAAAATTTAATTCGGATGAAACGGAAATGCGTCACATAAATTTAATATTTGACGGTCCTCGGTTCGAATATAATTTAGTAAATTCACGACTACGCGCGGGTCTCCAATAGCGCATAAGGAGCGCCTGACACTCAACGCCCAGAGAGACATCCAGCGAACGGAAGTTCAAAACCTACCAAATCCAAACATAAAATAAACATTTTTATTTTTGTAAAATCAATATCCAATCTTCAAACCACTTTAAATAAACAGACAAAAGAAAAGAAAGCGACCAACTTTCTAGTTTCACTTCCACTGCGTGTGAATTGCAAACTCTGATTTTTTATCTCCGAGTGGTTAAAAAGTTAGTTTGATTTATAATTTTTTTTTTATATCATATACCAACGTACAACATGACAAAGCACAAATGGGAAAAAATAGATATGACTGCGAAAGTGGAGCATATGAAATAATAAATTAATAGAGCAATGACAAAATAGTAAGACCAATGTAGCTACATAAAGAAGATAACATCAACTCAAATCCTAATCAAGGTTTCGATAAAGTCGAAAAATCGAGTCTTAAAACAAAAACAAAAAATTATTTGCGTAACACTGACAAAAATCATATAGACTTGCAATTCTTACATTCATTTTAGATATTTTAAAGTGAAACTTCTTTAGCCCCGTTTTGATATTAAATTAGGATGAAACGGAAATGACGCATTGCAGTACCTATGAAGCATCAAACCGCGCTCATTTACCTTCTTGATTATGACCTCACTTTTCAAAGTTCCTATTGGTTGAGAATGTGTGGGCGAACATTTCACTTCAACCGCGTGTAAACTGCACTCGATTTTTTTTTGTTTTCCATCGTTATCTACCTTTCCTTTACTCTATGTATAAGTATAACGTTAATATAACTGTATATTTATAAAACTTGAAATCTTCTAAAAAGCGTGTCTAGAAATATAAATCCTTTGTTTTGTTTCCTGCGAAGTGTTGAAAAATTTTACAACCTGACATCTATAATGTTTTATTTTCTCCTATGCTGGATTTATTTATGAAAGGTGATAACACATTAGGTGGTATAAAAATCTTGGAAGGGATGAATTCATACGTGCGCCACACCAGGACACTTTGACTTCCAGATCCCTTCTCACTCCTCATACTTTTTTCCTTCATGTATTTGTTGATTTATTATATTTTTGTTCTAGTGCCTACTTTTTTTAAAACTGTGGTGTCATATCTTGTAATACTGCGAACAGCACCTACTCTCAACACTGGATTTCATAGCGAGACTGGCATAGTACATCACCCATGGACCCACGACGTATTGTGTTAAATAAAGATGAACCAAAATTAAAAATTAAAAATATCGAGTGCAGTTTACAGTTTAAGCGGAAGAAGCGAAACTTTACCAAAACAGTCTTAACCAATACTTGAAAAGTGAGGTCATAATCAAAGCGACCAATGAGCGCAGACCCAGTGTAATTTCCGTTTAATTTAACCAATAGGAGCCTTTAAAAGTGACATCATAATCAAAGCGGTCAATGAGCGCAGTCACAGCGAGGCTGTAGAAGTTTCAGTTCAATAATATTGATGATTTCTTAGTCTAACAATTAAATCCATCTAAGGTAATCAAGAGATTCGAAGATCTCGAATTTAATAAACCCTCGTTCATAAAATCACAACCGTGAAAATCAATTTAAGCATTATCCACAGGTTCATCCGTGGGTAGAGTCTTCCCTCCAATCAGATCCTGTGCCTTTAACAACATAATAATTGAGAAATAGGTATTTTTTGTTGGTGTTATTCGTTATTCAGTTGTCAGTACTAATTTATTGTCGTGTCAGTTTTATTTTAATTTAGATTGTTTAGTTTTCTCTATTAACTGTGTTGTCTACTGAAAAACAACTGATAATCAAATGACAATTGATTACTGACACCCAATTGACAATGCATTAACAGATAATAGACAGATTCATGTAGGTACTTGTTTTTGTTGTTGAGGGTTTTTGTAGTTCATGTTGTCAATATTGTTCCTTTTTTTCAATATCATTAATTTCAGTGTTATTTGTTTTCAGCATTTTTTGGAAGATTTATTTTCATTGTTTTAACTACTAATTTCTTAATTTAAGTTCTGTCATCAGTTGAATAGGTCTTTTTTTTTTTTTTTTACAGTGAATACCGCACAAGAATCTCAACTGCTCCCGTCTGGAGCCAGTGAGACTATGGCATCCCCAATTGGGGTATGTTGTGAGGCTGAAGGTAGCGGAGAGGGGAGAGGAAGGTTGGGAAGTACCTGGCTATTCAGATCTGGTCACCAAACACGGCTAAAGCCATTTTCAAGCAACGTTTCAATTCTGAATGGTGGTCTTACACCAGGGCGATACTAATAGTATCTTCCACTCTGGAACATGCCGCAAATATACTATATATTATTTTAAATGAATTAATTGTGAAATAACACAAATTAATCAAATAAAATTTATTTGCGCATGCCGGGTTCGAACCCGCGACCTCCGGATTGTGAGTCAAGAGTCTTACCCACTGGACTACGGAGGTCGTCAAACCCACTGGACTATGGAGGTCTACTGGGTCTGTGATGTAATTTTTTTTATTTGACTCTTTTTAATATTTTTAGTTTCCAGATTTGTAAGATTTGTAAAATGCTCTTCTTTTATTTTCTGTGGTAGTTGTTGTTGATGTTATACATTGATTGAATTTTTTTTTCAAAACTTTTCAATTTCCTAATTATTCATTTATTGGCATTGCTTTCTTTGTCAGAATTATTCGTCGGCTCTGTTTTTCGTTGTTACGGCTGTTCGCTATTTCTCCACCACCCTCCCCATTTTTCGTTAAACCAACAATCAATCAGTACCATCGATCTGTTTACATTTCGAGAGTAATCAACGGATTGATACCAATGCTAATTTATGCAAAACGAAATATCGCAACGAAAAATACGATAACGCAGATTGAAATTTTTTGTTTGTTTTTGTGTGACAAATCAAACATATTTAAATTTTGTTTGATTATTTTTGTTTATATATATATATATATATATACAAAAGTATAAACATGAGCAAAGTAGTGCACACATATTTTTGTCGAACAAAAAGCTGCCAAATAAATTAATTGTTCAAAGCTGAAACAGAATAGGGACATATTAAATTTTGTCAAAACACACCACGTGAAGGGATTTACCGTACTTGAATTTTCCCTTTTTAATTGTTGTTAAATGACTTTGTTGTTTTCACGTTTTATATAATTTTGCAGATAACTATAAGAATTTTTTGGAAATTTAATCTAATGCTGGATATTGGAAAACGAATTTTCTTGTTTGCTACTTGACAATTTTTCTTAATCTTGTCTTTTGGATGCGTAGGTTTACATAAAAAATATATATATTAATCAAAGTGTGCATTTCACACGTGGTAGAAGTGAAACCTTCAGAAAACTAAAGCTGACTAGAGTGGGGAGACTACGAAGTACCGCACAAAGAGGAGACCGATAGGCTAGTAGCACTGCATTCGAATTCCACTGCACCTTTTCCTGTTCATTTCCTGGTCATCTTATTTGTATTTATTAGTATTTGTGTCCTTTTTAGCTAGATGTCGCTTTCTTTTGTGTTTTCTTTTGCCTGTTCATTTTGGAGTGGTTTGGAGATTGGATATTGATTATACAAAAAAAAAACGTGTGTGCTTTAGACCACACGACTGAAGTAATACTAACTAATATCTCCCTCTCAACTTCCGTTCGCCTCGCTCGATCACACTTTTCATAACGCTCTTGTCACGCATTCACTAGCTTACTCCCCAAGTCAAGCGTGCGTAAAGGCCTGACCGTTCGCCTCGCCCGATCACACTTTTCATAACGCTCTCGTCACGCATTCACCAGCTTACTTCCCAAGTCAAGCGTGCGTAAAGAAGTTTTACTTCAAAAAAAAAATTGGATTTCGTAGGATTTGACCCTTGGTCCGTTGAATGTCTGGGCGATAAGGTTCGTGAGGCGCTTTATGCCACTAGACTAAAGGAGACCTGCTTGGATTTATCGCTGTACATTGAAACCAAGTACCCATCAATTAAATAAATATTTTATTGCAATCTCATTCTCTCGAAGGCAAAATCCTTTAGATGTATGTGTTTTTCTTTTTTTAGTGTTTCCGTTTCTGTTTCATCGAGTTTCAAATCACAACGGTGCTAAAGAATTTTTCACTTCAAAAACTACTCATAAACCAATTAATATTTTAAAAATCTACATCAGTGTTAAAGGGATTATGTAGGATTTAATATGATCCGCAACACATGACTTAAGAACTCAGTTGAAAACAATTATCATTCTACATTGCGTATTCGCGGTGGGAGCGAATATTCCCCGTACGTAGCGCACGGCGTACCGTCGTTTACTAATGATGACATTGGTTTTATTAATTCTATTCACAATTTTTACTGTTTCTCGGGGTAGATCCAAACATAAAAGAGACTACACTGTGTCACTGGTATGTTGTTACTTTTTAGCACTCGGATTTACCAGAAAAAATAGTTTATTTTTGTGTGGACAAAAGCAGCACGAAAAAATTACTTTGTTCAGTTTTTTATTCAGAAGTTATATTTCGAAATAAAATATTCGGCTTGGCAAATATTGACCAAAACTTATCGTTCTGGAGAATGTTACGGAACGCCGTATACCTACTAACTGTATACAACTGCAAAGCTACATATTATTATACATTAGTGTTACTTGTATGGAAACTTCTGAGGAGGGTTGCGCGGATGCTCCGAGGCGAACTAATCACGGGCTTTGCTGTCAGAAATTTACAAATAAGAATAATTTTAACTTAACTTACTTGTTTAGAATAGTTCCATTGCAAAACTACATTGTCATTTAGGTCGCACAGTTTTTGAGAAAAAAACAAACAAAATTTTGACCAAATGTTTTTGGCTTGTCAAAATAATGGTTGAGAGGGAATAACCAGACACAACCAGATATGTCACGTCATCTTTAAATGTCATCTTTAAATCAAATTCTAGAGATATCGATTTTTTGGCACTGAAAAATATAAATTATTTGGAAAGATTGTTATTTTATCTTGTAAAGCTATGTTTAAAAATTTGAAAAAATATATTTTAATTTTTCTATAATAAGGTTAAGCCGTTGGTAGTGGAATTTTCAAATAGAATATTGTATTTACAATACACATTTCAAATCATATAATCGTTCAGTAAACTAAATTATCTGGGAGAGCTGCTCTTTAGAATTTTAATTTTTGTTAAAATAAAATTATTTAAAAAAAATCCACGCACGTGTTTTGCGACGAAAATACTTCAGTTTGTCTATTTATTTACGGTCTTACCAACTAACAATGTATATATATATATATATATTTTTATATTTTCCTTAGATATTATTTAAAAACTTGAATGTAGATTGAAGCAAATTTTGAATGAAATTAAATCGACATTGAGTTATTAGTTAGAAATGCTTGTACACAGAATAATGAATCTTTCTCATCGGAACCACCCTGTACAGTCGCAAGGATTTTGCAATTTTAATTCTCAGCCTCTGGTTAATTGGTCTTAAAGATGGTGTTTGTTTGATTGAATGGTGTTATTATTATTGAATTTGATACACATAAATTAAATTATTTTTACACGTTCCAATTATTTTTTTTCCTCTCGACTACCACATTAGACTCGTGTTTGACTCATGTTCATATTAGAGCCATGCGTATATTTGTAATATTTTGTTATATCTATTTATTTTCACCAATTCATCGTCACGCAGATGACGGTACAGTTCATGATGACTTTTTGTTTGACAAGCCCCAAGCGGCACACAAACTCCAAAGGTTCGAAGGTCTTTGAAGCAGAGGATGAACGGTTACCTCGAGAGTGTTTCCTCGTGGAGTAGGAATAAGCTCATCATATTTAATGTTTTAAAGACGCAATCATGTCCGATTACGTCGAAAAGGGAACCAAAATAAAATCTAGTCTTCTTCCACGGAAGTAATTTTCCGAACAGGCCTTCCGTTGGTATGATTGGCGTAACTCTAAATGACCAGCTAGGTACGGGTACTCCATAGAAACCAGATTTAAGTTAGCCTCTCAGATGCTTTGCGTACTGTACATGGCCCGAAGATATTTTAATAGTACACAACAGTTAGCCCTGTGCGTAGCGCAAGTGCGCCCCATGGTTCTATTTGGTAGCCACCGAAGAACAGGATCTCCAAAATACCTAAAAAAACTCACGACTCAGGTTTACTTCTTTCTTTCCACAAAAAGACTCTCCGCATAGCAAAGATTGGCGGAGACTGTGTGGAGTTAATGTAAAAAAATCAATAATATTTTTTTTATTACAACAACTCTACTTTTATAATTTTTGAAGGTTATTCCCTTCAATCTAAAACATCATTGAAGAAGAACCTTATACTAGTAGTCTAAACGAAAATACTAAAAAAACAGGACACAGAAAAACAAAAGATAATGGTTGTAACTGGAACTTAAACCCAGAACCTCTCGTCTCACCGGGACAAACGCCTCGACCAATTAAAATTTCAGAATTAACAATATTATCTTCGACTATTTTTTTCCATATTATTGGCATTTACCTTTTTCATTCGAAACAAGTGTTCGATGAAGTGGTTAGTAACCTAAATTGTGACTCGGTTAAATTTATCGGAATTTAATTAAAAAGTCTGAACGAATATAATTTTTTTTAAACAACTCTCTTTTTATAACAACTGAAGGATATTCCCATCAATGTTGTATATCACCGATGAGAAGATAACACTGATAATCTAAACGAAAATGTGAAATAAGATAAGACACAAAAATAAAAATGGTCGCAACTAGGACTTTCGTCTTAGCGGGATAAACGTCTCTACCAATTTATCTTTTTATTTTTCTGTGTCTTATTCTTTTTCGTATTTTCGTGATTATTGGTGTTATCTTCTTCTTCAATAATTACATTTTTATTTACTTTTCTGTAAGTAACCATTTCATTTCACAATGGAGACAATCTTATTAATATTAAGAAACCTTACATCGATGGAGAAAATATGTTTCGATTACTATGGTAATTTATTCATTTTTTTAAATCGCATATAATACAGTGCATATCGGAAGATCTTTCCCTCGCCCAAAACCTTCACTTTCTGTATGTCACGGAAAAATCACCAAGTATATTCCGCGGAATAGATATAAACGAGCCATTTTCCGATATCGATTCATCTTACTCCTGGAAATTTACGGTGAAAAGACTTAAAATATATTCAGTATTGGGAGAAATGATGACATAAAACTTGCATTAAACCAGTTATGTATCACGCGGAGGAGCGTGGGGGACTCCGGGGGCGCGTGTAATAAGGTGATAAAAAGTCTGTTGATGGAATCAGATGGCCGGGAGAGGGAGTTTGGATCCCACAAATATTCATTGAAAGACATTAAAAGGTGCTGGGAAAGCCACGTCATTGGGTTTACACGAATAAATTAAAGTATTTTGAATTTTTAAATTTATAGGCACTTCCTGAAATAATACGATTTCCGAAAAATGTACTAGAAAATGATTTCAGAGATAAGTTGTTGTTGAAGCTGTCAAACTGTTGTGACAATAGACGCTTCTGATAAAGGGCTTATAATAAATTTTTAAATGACAATCTGTAAAACCAAAGTGATTTTAACAAAATACATATATTTTCATTATGTAGCATCGAACGGCGTGACCTATTTGCGCCATCTATTGAAATTTTCAATTTCAGACTAATTTGTGTGTGTGCGCGCTTGTGTGCGTGAGTGCCACCAAAAGTTTACAGAATCCATCGACTTCAAAAACAAGTTTACCTGCCACGTTTCAGCTCGATCGGATAGCAGGAAGTGGGATAATTTCCACAACCAAGATTTGCATTAATTTATTCAAGAAAACAAAATCGAATTCAGGTAGATGTGGAAATAAATAAATGTATTTTAAAAAATAACTCACATTTTTAGAATGGTGTTCAAATAATAATTATTTTATTTATTTTTATATTCAATATATAATTTAATTTTTTCATTAATACGTTTTCAAATGTAAGAAATTTTGAATTCTTAGAATACGTGTGTTAGTTTATAATTATCTACATGTATTTACATTATTATTATTTCCTACATTGGTAATACACATTATCTCCTATGTACAATATAAACTTATGATTTCATGTATCACTTTTATGTAAAAGCCTTTTAGGCGTAGGATATATAAATAAATAAAAATAAAACATCGAAAAACCACGTTTGCCAGTGGTTAAATAAATATATGTAAATAAAGGTTTTGGGTTCATGAATTTAAAAAAAAAACTCACAAATTTGCCACGCCAAGCTATTATGGTTAAAGGAAGTTTGTTTGATCTGTAATAACACGTCTAGAAACCAACCCAAACTGAGTTTGAACTCCCGCTTTCGACATCAACCGAAATAAATGATATAATTTAAACTCAGTTGATAATTACCGATGGACCATTTACATTGTTATTGCAACATTTACATTGTGGCGATAGCCTGAACAGGCCAAAACCCTGAGACCTAGTCTAAACCAGGTACTTTAGGGAAAATTAAACTACACCATCACTGAGATTGTTTATGTTAAGCTTTACAAAACGAACGGTGCCTACTTAATATGCATAATTCGGATAATTCAGGTTTTGTAAACACTCGGGTTTAATATCGCTAGGAAAGAATACTAGGAAACCGTTAAATTATTCATTTAATTTACATTTTATTCACTTCCAATCATATCTCTAGGCGAGTCAGTACTAGGCAGTTAGACGTTATTTTAGAGTTGTTTGTCGGGGTTGACTGAATTAGAACTAATGATAACCTGACTCTGGAAAGAGTTCTGCGTTTGGTAAAGCAAGCACTGAACACGGTATAAGAACAGAGACTAACAAGTAGGAAAATAACAACCCGACGGAAAACACTAGGCAACCATGTTTATTTAAGGAATGAACAAATTTAATGAAAACCTATCAACTGATTTAGGTACATAATAAATAAATAAAATATATATTTTACTAGACTTATCACTAATAACCGTTCATTTTCTTTCAAAATCAAATATTTGAACACGTACGATGCATTTATTAAAGCATAGAAAAAAAGTTTGACTAAAGCTAAAAAAATATTTTAAAAGCGCTTAAACAGTATGTTAAATGTAAATCCACTTTTGTTAAATCCACAACAACAAAAGTACAATAATAAACGTATTATTATTTATGGTAATTGGATGTGTGTTGTTTTTCGTACATCAAAAGAGCGACACATTAACACGCACTTTGGGTAAGTTTAAATGAGTGTCACGTGACCAAGGATGTTCTAAGTTTTAAACATGCATAAATTAATATTTATTTTATGTGAACCTCACCTAGGGTTGCCACCTCCCGTTTTATGTATTAGAGGATTTGATACGATTAAATAAAGGACACAGGATGAAAATAAAGGACATCAATATTTTTTTAATAAAATGCTCTTATGGTATCAGTAGCGACATTTATTAATAAAATAAAAAAACAATGTTAATACGCAATGTAACGTAGTTTGTCGTTAATCGAAGCCAAGTAAGTAGTACAACCATAATTAGTCTTTTTGCGTTTAAAAGTATACTTCGTATTACTTTTGGCTGCTCTAAGAGCTTCTTTGTTTTCTATAATGAAATTATAAAATTGTTTGCATTTCATGTTGACATTCGAGTTTACTTGTAGTTCAGCTTTTACAGTATCAATATATAACTTATTTCGGTTTTTGGTCCACGTATTTGTACACAAGAAAAAAATCCTTTCGGCTTGGACGTTAGAAACTGGGATGGAAAATAGTATTGTATTATTTTTAGCAGATTCTTGTATTCATCAGTAGATTTGAGAAACTGAATCCAATTTTCAAGAACACTTTCACACTTCTTATCGTCTATAATTTTCGTCGGGAGAGGCTTTAATATACAGAAACCACGCTGATTCATTTTTTTCCAAATTAAAGGACAAAGTATTGACCTATATTGAAGATTTCAAATTAGAGGACAAGATCAAATTTTGGGTCTGAAAAACAGGAAATCCTTTAAAATAAAGGGCGTCTGGCAACCCTAACCTCACCACTCCCATTAAATCTCTCAGAATTTTAATCAACTAGTAGAAAATAAAAGGTTAAAAAAAAAAAAAAAATTGTGAGCATGCACATAAAACAGATTTTATAAATGTTATATTAACTTTTCCACTGGTTTCGCACGGGTTTCAACATTATTTCATAGGCTTTTTTTGATGTTTTATTTAAATTACGGAAAAAAAACATGGCAAACTTCGTTGAACAATTTAATAAATAGGTGTATATGAGCTTACGAAATCGTTTCATAGATTTGATTTAAATTTTGCCGTTAACAGAATTCAATTAAACTAGGCACTAGACATTGACTTAAAGTTAACGTAGTCTTAGTTAATTGTAGTTGTAGTTAAAGGTTATGTTAGATATATTAGTTATAAAATATAAAGGTAAGTAAATGAAAAGAATTTGTAGTAAAAATAGGCAAATGTTTTACAGCTCAAATGAACCCGAATTCTAGAATTGTTTGTCGCAGACAAGCTCCAAATAATAATAGTTGAATCATTCACTACACAATCGCAGAACTACAAACTGGAAACAAGAACCCATCAAATAAGTCCGCCCCCTTGTTCTGTCGCTCTGTGTATATATTTCTAGTGGCAAAAGTTTACGAAGGGAGCTGTACGTAACAATCTTACACGATAATAATTATAGCAGACCTCGCCGGGGGCGCATTACCATATCAAAGGTCCCGATACCTCCGCCAGTCCCCCAGGATCACATACGCCCCGGATCGATCTGCCTCCTTCTCTGCTTGCCGCGTGTCGGGATTCGTGAAATAATGGCGGATGTCAAATTATATTCTCAAATGTATTATATTATATAATATGTTACGCTGATAACTAACAAGATCTCTATAAATTAAATTACCATTTAATTTCTGAGATCAAATATTTAAGGTGGTGTCGTGCTGCAAAATGATTCGTAATTTTTAAAAAGAGATTTAAACTTATTCAAAACATTTAATGTATCCGCCCATTGAGCTATGTAGTTATGTAGTTAAAGGATCAAATCAGTTTAAAAGAGCCGTCCATCTGGCCGTATTTGCCGATAGTGGACGCAGTGCTGTACTAATTCATATAAACATATAGAAAAATCCGTTGCGGACAGATAGACGCTCACCTTAACTCGAGCATTATTCTACAGAACTGAATCATCCACGCTGCTTACCAACCGTAAGGAACGCCTATAATATATCTAATTAGATACAGAACGTGGCGACAAAAATTACATAAAAATTTTTTTGAAATAATACTTCTTCACGCACGCTTGACTTGGGGAGTAAGCTGGTGAATGCGTGATGAGAGCGTTACGAAAAGTGTGATCGGGCGAGGCGAACGGAAGTTAAGAGGGAGATATAAGTTAGTGAAGTTTTACTTCAGTCGTGTGGTCTTTCTTCCTGGCTACAACCAATATCAATCACCCTCTACTAAAAGTCCCCAAATCTTTTAGTATTTCTTTCCAAAGAACTAACATAGCCCTGTCTCAAACTCTTTTGCGAATGTGTTACCTAATATAACATCGACTGTAGTAGAAAGATTCAGGACATAGGAATGATAGCGATAGCTTCCAGAACCAACTAAACTCTATGATAAACAACCATGTACGTGAAAATCTTACTAATATAGAAACTGATAAAAAATAGTTCACGGAAATATAAATACGTTGCTTATCCAGCTGAAGAGAATTGTATAACTATTGTATACACAGTTATTAATAATAATTTCTCATCAAATTTCTGTATTTTTCCAGGGACTTTTAAACGCCATATTATATTTTCTTTAGATTTTAACGGCCAAAAGTATTTTCGTTATTTATTTTTGGGGTGTTTTCCCAGCAAATGTTCCGGACAGCGTTACAGTGTTCATTCACGGGGCACACCCACCCTGTTTCAAAGTAGAGTCTCTTGTAATCTGCAATAAAACCCATTCTTCACGTTTACCTCGTTCACGCAATAAAAAGATATAAACAAATTTAAAATAGCTTTTACTTCCCAAAAAATTACAATGTGTAATTTTGAAAAAAAAAAACTGAATTTTGAACGCATTGCTTCCACGTCTTAAAACTTTTATATCTTTGATAAATATTTACCATACGTCACTTTTATGAAATCTTTATAAAATTAAGACCATTAAATTTAATTTGAATATTGATAAAACCGTATTACCCTATTTTATGACATAATACGAATGTTCAATTTACAACATGCAGTTATTAAATATGATTGATTAAAACTGACGAAAACTAAGTTGGAAAATAAGTAGGAATGAAAAAAAAGTTGTCTTCTATGTAACTTTCGTACCTAGTGTTTATGAAGTTATAGTTTCATTGTAAGTACATTAAATAAGTGTAATTATATAGTTATTTGAAAATATAACAGAAAATGTACCATTTTATGAACGAAAGCACGACTTATGTAGAGATTATACGATATAAATATCTGTCACGAAATACGATGCAGAGCACACCGCAGTAAAAAATGCATGGGATGCAAAAGTGATGTTACCGAATATGAAAAAGAGAAGTTTTTTTTATTAATTCTAAACCGTTCTAAAATTGTACGGTCTTTATAGGATGTTTAACTAAAACGCCGTTTAATGGTTGGGAAGTGATTTTTGAAGTGAAACTTCTTTAGCGCCCTTAGTGATTTGAATTTCGGGTGAAACGGAAATGCGTCACAACTAAATTCTACATAAATACTCGGTTCTGATATAAAGCGTTATACGAGTATTTGCACCTCGGTGCGTACCTTCCATAGCGTAGTAGGCAAGGTTCCTGACAAGTCTCAGTGGCCAGAGAGCTAGACAAACATCTAGCGAACAGGGGTTCGAATCATACGAAAACAAAAAAATAATATATTTTGTGAAATCAATATCCAATCTTCAAACCACTTTAAAAAAACAAGCAAAAGAAAAGAAAGCCACATCTAGCGACTCTCTAGTTTCACTTCTACCGCGTGTGAATTACACACTCTGATTTTTTTATTAGTCAAGCTGTTTTTTTTTCATTCTTACACTGATCTTTGACATTTTTGACATGTAACTGTTACGCATGTGTTATAAAAAAATAAAATAGGTAGATGTGTATTTGGAACCAAACTTACAATACAAAAAGGTGAAAATTTGATTTATAATTTACATGAATATTGTCATATACAATTTGCCTTTATACTATTGTTAACACACTGCTGTTAAGACTAATTTTGAAATTATATTAATTTTTTAATATCAGCGTAACTTGATTTTTGCACCTCAATTGTCAGATTTGTAGATCAGAACAAAGATTTTATGTTTCGAGTCAAAAGGAAACTTCTCATAAATAAGCGTTGATGTATAATATTGTACTCAAATTGAAAAAATTAAATTGTTTTAAATGAACAAGTACGTATTTTTTACAGTTTACTTACTAAATTTTAAAATGATAATTAATCCTAGTAAAAAGCAAACCTCGGATAAAATTTAACAAGCTTTAATTTTAACAAATATTTTATCTGGTAATTATGAAAACGTACCATAAAAACTATACAACAAACCACTTTTGTTATCGATGTAATTACTACAAGAATCACCCCTTCGAATAATTCAATTATAAGTGTTTATGAAACTGGCTCGGTGTGTAGGGGCAAAAATTGATCATTTAATTGATATCCTGCTTATGACAAACTGTCCGCCGCAGAAAACCAAAGTTGGCCACTTCCGAGAGCGTTCGGTGAATGTTCCGACGCACGTTGTATTTGTCGTGCGCCGCCAGTCCCGAGTCCCGAACAACCGATATACTGACACACCGACACAGCTGAACTCAGCCAAACAGAGGTAGGCACACATAGCTAAACACAGCTATGGACAGCTACACACATCCAAACACAGGTTCACAGAGCCAAACAAGGCGAAACACATCCAGACACGGCTAATATGGAATTGGCTGAAAACTCCGCACATATCGAGTATTTTCCACCGGATCGACTGAGACCGAACTTCTTCTTCTGTGTAACTTTGGTACCTAGTATTCATGAACATCTAAGTACATTAAAACCACGAGATAGCTTTGATATTGGTAATGATAACCCGTAGTTGCAAAGAATAATGCATTTCAAAGAAAAAAGCACTAAAAGAGCAATTTTTCTACCAAGTGATTAGAATTCAAAGAAAACAAAATAAAATAACATACTTTTATGTATGCCCTTTCTTGCCCTTGTGAGGTAAAGGGCACGTACATCCGTATTTGCATTTAACCCCTCAGTATAATTAGTTCGCTTTTCGGATCAACTAATAAGTCTCATAGAAATCATTGTATATCCCTTACTATCATAGTGAGAATAAAGATCTAAACGGTGTAAGATAGAAGAAACACCACGCTTTAAAACCAAACATGAAAATTATTAAATTTTGATACTTTTATATTAATTATTTTTACATGTTAAGTATGACAAAAAAAGTGAGATTATATTATCGTTAATAATGCGTTTGTGTAATAAAAAATGTACCTGTATGTTATCAGTAATTTTTGTTGGAAAATACGTATGGTGAGCCATTTTTATTTTTTTTATGTTTGCATGCAAAATGTTCATATTTCAAAAACTATATGTTTATTTTGAATTATAAAATTTGAAATTATCACCTTTCAAAATAAAAATAAAAGTTTTTTGAATACATTCAGAAATATTCCATTTTATGGATTTTATTGTGAAGTGGAAATATTTTTATCCTTATTTTATTTTTATCATCAGTGGAAACAGGTTAGATCCTGTTAGATCGCACTTTTCTTCAACGCACAACGTCATACCCTTCATAAGCTTTCGTACTTTGAAATTTTATTATAAAATAAAGTGTACAAAAGTGTGCGTCCAGCTAAAACTCAGAAACGAGTCCCGGTAGTATTATGGTATGATAGCCCTTTAACCCCCTTTCCATGAAGAAGGTTCCCGTTTTTACCTGAAAGGCGTGCTTTTGAAAATATAAGGGCTGGAAGTTTCGCCGTCTTCCGTTCTCAAATTTCTAGAACAGTTCAGAACATTCGAGAGTATTCGATATCATTCCACAACATTCCTGAACATCTCGGAATATTCTGGAATATTGTGAAATGTTCGGGAATAGATCATAATCCAGATCTTTGTAGAATATTCCAGAACACTCTCGAATGTTGTGGAATGATCTGGAACATTTTGGACCATTCTTTCACATCTTTGTGTGAGTGGGGCTACCTATTGCTGGCGGTATATAAAGCAAGATCCGTCGCGGGTTCGAACGTCAGTTCAATCTCATTATCAACTCCCTGAGCGAAGCTTGGTATTCCAGCTAGTCAGTGAATAAAGACAAGACGCCATAATTCTTTTCACCATGCTTTTCAATCAAAATTTCGCTCAAAAATAAAGCTAGTTGTAAAATTAACGAATTATTGTTTAATCGAGTTAGGGATCATCAAAGTACTTTAAACAAATAACCAACTAATGCTCCTAATGAAATCTGCACATAAGCAATCAGCCGCATTACAATATCGGCCAACTCGTAGCGATATTCCGCACGAAGGCCTGTTTTTCATTCAATCATTGTTTATGCAATTAGCGGCCATTGTCGACCGCTTTGTGTCACCATAATTAATTTACGTGGAACGGCCCAGTAAAGTGAGCCGCCATTGACTCACTAACACGGTGGACCAAAATGGGCTTCCACTGAGAAGGTCCATTGTCGGACAGTGCCACTGAAATCAAATGGAGAGTGGGTTGTAACTTTGTCAAACAAAAGCAGCATTACTGAAGGACTGCATGCGTATCATGAAATTTGGAATGTATTAGATTAGTCAATTCGACTGGATTTACAATGACTCTCCAATTTGTTCACGGAAATAGCCAAATTTTATTAATGTTAACTTCAAGTAGGAGGCTTACGTTATTTTTTGGATGGTGGGTTGATGAGAATTATTGTTCCTACGAAATCTGGAAAAACACTAAAAACTCTCTGTAGACCTTCATTAATGAAGTGAACGTTTTTTGATGGAATAATTATAATTTATGGTGTTTGTTTAATGTAGTATTCCAATGAAGTTAGAGAGGACGTATGCACGTCATCGGCGATCGTCATTTTCCTTCTCACAAGTCTTGCATGAAAACGAAAAAGACAGAAGATACAAGGATGTCACGTCACATATGACCTCTCTCTGGATTAACCATGTCCATTTTTTACTGTATTAAATAGCCTTATAAGGCTTCTAGGTACTTGTAATTTCATCAATGATGTAGGGTTTATGGTAATTCTCAAATTCATGTGTTCACCTTGATGAATGTCACCTGTGGTGGTGTTCAATAAGCTTTAGTCCCCATCCGTTTTCTTTTCAAATACCGCTTTAAGGGACGGACCGCCAATTAAAACAAGCACATGTATTTTACAACCTTCTTGGTAAAAATGTCATCTTCGTAACAGGCCACTTGCATCACATACTTTTTAAAAAAATCCGGTTTAGGCAAATATTCTAAGATATTCCGATTTTTTTTTAATCTTATTTTTGAAACACTGGCGATTTTATCAAAATTTCAATCCGAAAAATCAGACAATTTTTTATAAACCGGAAAAACGGGACATAATTTTATGGTTGCGAAAAAACGAAAATTACATAGCCGAAAATCATTTTTTAAAAAAATTACGTTTTCACACGAATGGCACAGGTAAATAACGAGGCATACCAAACATATTACATCTCATAAATATTTTTTCCTTGATCCATCTTATTGATTATAAATCATTACAATGTTCAACGTCTGCATATGACTAAATCCAATGTAATATACTTGTACTTGTAAATTATAATAATGATAAAATTTGGCACCATTACCATTATACGTCTAAAACAGGTACAGAAGGCTTAAAATGTACGGGTTTCTCTTCGCAACATCTGTCAGAACGTCAAACCAAATGATAAGTTCGCAGAGAATAAATAATAAATCTAGTGAATTTTAAATGTCAAATTCAAAAATTCGACTGAAATCAAAGTGTTGCCATATAAAAAAAATAAATCGGTGTGGATTTTTACAAAATAAATAGAATATTATCGGAGACGGGACATTTTCGTCAAGGCCTACTACAGAACAGGCCTAGGCACGCTACCGCCGAATTACGAAGTCAGTGCTGTCATATTTTAGTGTTAGTATGCGAAATGAGAGTCGATTTTCGCCATGAAGTTTTTAGGTTTTAAATCTAAAGTTTTACGAAAATTAAAATGTTAAAATTATTAAAATTAACACAGTTAAAAAAGGAAAGGAGTAAAGAAATAAATGAAGTCATATATTTTAATAAATATGTATTTTTTATTTAAGAAATTACATAACATACAAAACACATGTAGTAATGGAAATATATAACAAATCGTATTTTTTTAATTAAATTGAATTACATAGGTATTATATTCACACAATAATGGACACATTACATTATGCAGGAAATAATTGTTTTTAATAATAAATTCCTCGTGAAAGTAATGTTTATACTGGAAGATTGGAAGTGCAATTTGAGCACATATGAGATGGACACATACATAATATAATAAATAATAAGTTTACAAAAGAAGAGAATTGGTGGCATGTATTTCCTAATAAAAAAAATAAGATATTATAAGCTAGGTATTTAATTTTTGAACTTTTCTATTACTTGATCCTGAACAACTTTGTACAGTAAGTTCATCGTTTTTGTTTTTTGCTAAGTTACTTAAGAGGATTTTACAGGTTCTATGACAAATGTTTTCCAACATTATTTGCAAAGTTTTTTTACAATTACATTCATTTAAATCATTTTGAAATAAAAATAATAATTTAATTTGGTAACACTTATCTTATTCAAAATATAGAGTTGATTCTGGCCACTAATAAAAATATCAGGACAAGAATCTAAAATTTTTTGCAAACTGAACCATACCAATGCTGTTGCAACAGTGGGACTCTCAGTCGGTAATATTAATTTTCCTCTATCTAATTCCAAAATTAATTCTGTGGGTACATTTTCAAGTTCTACCTCCTTATCTAACGACTGAAGCCATGCTACACATATATTACATTTCTTTGATCGCAATTCTCTTCTAACATTATACCCAGCAATGTAAGTTATAATTGGCATTAAATTTTCAGGAATGTTTTCTAAAGAAAATTCCGAATCTATTATCTCATTATAAATAGTTAAATCCACAAATATGTCATCAATTGATGCACTTGCTTGCGGAAGAAGTGTTTTCAATGGAATATTATTTCCCTTGCATACTAATATAACGCTGCTTTTAAAGCGAAGTTTTCTTTCACTTTCTAAGACCTGAACGTAGCTAATGTAATAGTTAGCTCCACTCATTTGCCGATAACAACCAAACCTCGCTTCCAGATCATCGTTCTGAAACTTGCCCAGCAATAGGTAGTCTATTTTATACACGGAGAACATGTATGGGATTAATGACAAAAATGAATCTAACGTGGTGATGAGAGATTGGCATGTTTGCGCACTTAAGGAAGCGCTGACAGGAATCGTAACCCTCCAATTCTTTAACCATCTCAACATATTCTGTAAAAAGTTTATGTTATCCAAACTAGTTTCTCTCATGGGTTCCCTATGTGGATCGTTAAAACGTTTTCCTTCGAAAGCGCTATGTACATTAATAATTTTCCACCATCTACAAAATATATTTAAAAAATGTAATGTACCCTCAGGGTCTACAAATGTTTCAGGCTTTTTGAGTGCAACACACTTTAACCCTGCAATAGTTTTTTCATTAAAAATTTGTAAAGCTAATGAAACATTTTGTTTTTGAATGCTACTAGGATACAATGCTTTGTATGACAACATGTGTCCAAATTTAAGAAGTGACTTCTCCTCCAGTTGGTATACTAAACGCAAATGTTGAAATTGAGCTTCCAATGTTACATCAAAGTTATCAATATTAGGAAATTTAATTACGCAATTGTCACCCTTCTTACATATCCAATTATTACGCACACATTTAATTATGTGAACAGGATCAAAAATAAAAAATAATGTTCTACTGTTATCTATCGGGTGAGGCACACTGGGAAGTAAAATTTTATTGGGTTGGAATAATTCAAATGCTTTCCTATTGATGGCATTATTATCGGATATTAGGGATATGATTTGAAAGCCAATATCTTCAACCTCCTTCATAACATTTAAAATCATTGATTTCAGCTGTTCGGCAGTCAAATTATTTACTGGCACTATACTAACGACATCTTTATATTTTGACAAAATGCTAGAAATCATGAATACTTGAGCTGTTTTTGCAATTTTCGATGGATCTGTTTTACTACTTCCATACAAATTGCCCCCTTTAAAATTAAGTTGAGGACTTATATAAATTTCATCCAATTGCAAATTCACTAAAAGTTCATCTTTTTTTAAAAATTGTTTTTTCGTTTTTAAATATTCTACGCTACCCTTTATATCTTGATCAAATAAACTAAATTTTGAAACCAATTTCTTAATATTTCTAGGGTGGGGAATGCACAAATAATTAGTATTATATAACATATGATACACGGCCGAAGAATGTACAAACATAGATGCAGCAAATATTAAAGTATTGCCACTGTACCTACGGAGATTTTTAAGGGTAGCGGCATGCTTAATTTGTTCTATAATGAACATAATTCGCAGATCAGTGTCTGGAAAGTGTCTTTGCAGCATCATGAGAATATCATTTAAATCTAAAGCGGGGGTATTGTCATGGATCGATGACTCGATAAAATTGATCAGTTCGTTTAAATCATCCACACTTTGAATTAAACTCATGTTTTTTGGGTGTCGACTTTTACTCACTAACTTATCACCTAAAAATAAATCTATTTGTAAGTCACTCATCACTTTTACAGCCCCTAAAACACAAGGCGTATCACTAGCACCGATTAAACACAAAACTTTATGTGCTGCTGTCTCCGTCAAAACCCATTCTGGTTTAATTAAATTTGAAGTTCTTCCAGAAGAAAAGAATTTTGATACGTCATCTAAAGATTTAATAGCCTTTGCTTCTTTGTGCTTCTTAAAGTCTTGGAGGCTCTGTTCAAGAGCAGCTTCCATCCGGGATGCCTCCACATCGCAGAGTCTCCTTGACGCCTGGGAGATGGTGGACAGGTATTTGGGGGTATTGGGAAATATTGTAGGGACTGAACCCTCACGAAGCTTGGGAATTTTGCGAGGCACATCTATAACTTCCCCGCGAACTGTGCATTTGTCGCTTCGTGTGATTGATGATTCATCAAAATGCTTTATGCAAATGTACGGATTTTTGATTCCAGAGAAATCCGTTGGAATCCTACGAAGCCATTTTTTCCGTAGAACATCATTTTTCGGTAGGGCAAATGTGGATACACTTTCATGTTGAGAGCGATAGTTGGATTTACAACCAATCACACTGCAGCACCTTCCCATCTTGTTCTTGTAAATCACCTGAAATAAAACATAAACGAAATAAGTCACAGGTATTTAAAAATGCTAAATTTGGTTTAGTTCAGGGTAGCGCGTCACGATTAGTGTATTTTTACAAAACAATTTGAATGAATTTGACTTGCGTTTCGGACAAAACATTAAGTGCAAAGCTCTTTGTAATTGATCAAGATAACACTGTATTTATATTATACAGCGCATTGATTAGGTGTATCAATAATAACAAGTAGAAATTTGATTTAAATCGCTCCTTAGATAAACGTTTATTTTAACCACTCTCAAACGACAGATAACCTCAAATATATAAAAATGATTTTGTTGAAAATAATGTTACGAATAAAAGACGTGGTAATTAACATAAACGCATTTCAAAATTTAATCTCAATCAGTTCTATCAGCTTAAAAAGTAACAAGTAAAAAGTCTCTTTCATTGATATAAGTACAACGCAACTTGTTGATTATTTGTGAAACGTCAAATAAGATTTGTTTTTTTTTTTTTAACTAAATCAGCATTATAAATACAATATCCACTTACCAGTTCAACTTCCAAGTAAACTTCACTGTTTAAAGTAGTCGAATCAGTTTGTTTATTTAATATGTTTGAGATAAACAACACAAATCAGCAGTCACAACGAGCATCAAGCAACAACCGCCGCCATTTGCAAACTTGAAACTTGACAGCATAAACAAACCAAACATCTTGACAGCACTGAATTGATCACGTGACATTTTAAAATCCGCCGGGCGCCTAGGCCTGTTCTGTAGTAGGCCTTGATTTTCGTGTAGTGACGTCACGAGCCCAAGTAATGGATTTATTTATTAAAAAAAAACTGTACATTTCTAAAAAATTTTACTAACCTTTTCGTAACCTTAGTAAAAAAATCTATCCACAGGATTATTTCCAGGTCGTTATGAAATCCATGTAAATGGCCAATTGTATGTACTTCTGTCTTTGCATTTAACAACCAAAAAAATGGAGCGACTGGACGTGTTCTCCCTCTAAAATTACCGATTAAATTTTGTTCGGCAGTTATTCCACCGAAATGTCAAGGACATGCCATATTGCCTATAATGCCGGTATGCTAGGGTTGCCATCTCCAAACTTTGAAATCCAGGATTTGAAGGTAGAAATACCAGGACATTTCGGTTTAAAGCCAGGACCATATATGTAATAAGAGCAGTAACTAATTGTTTTAGTTATATTGCCCTGAAAAAGGGTCCATAAAACAACTAATCCAAATCACATTTGTTATTAAAGTGTTCAACTAACATTTAGTTACTAAATTAGCGAATCAAATCAAAAATCAAATCAAATCAAATAAAAAAAGTCTAAGTAAGTAATGTAATAGGACAAATTCTTAGGTTTTATTTTGTTATGTTTTTTTTTATTATTTATTTATTTAGTCTTTAATTATTTAATTATTTATTTTTATTGTATTTATCAACTCCACAATAATTGTCCCTCAACATATGGTTGAGTTAACAACTAATTAAACAATGTTTCATAGTTCATATTCATGTTGTAGATAATTTTGATTTTTGCAGCAACTGTTGCTGGAAGTAACCGGTTTCTCTCTTTTGACCACTGTGTGTTTATAAGTGAAAAAAAACTTGACCTTCACAAGCGCGGCGTGAGCCCAGTGACAAAACGCTTAGAGAGAGTAGTGGCGTGCGAATTTTAAAACATAAGTCCTTAACATGACTCTTTAAAAACTCAGGACGATGCTTAAAAACTATCCAGGACAGCCCAGGACATCCCAAAAAGCAGTACATGTCCTGGGAAAACAGGACGGTTGGCAACCCTACCGTATGCCCATGGTCCGTGCCGTATCCCTAAAACGTATCAGTATATCGGCAGAAAAAGAGGAAGTTTCTAATTTTTTTTAACTTTTGAAAACCCACCAATTAGTTGATGATTATATTCTGAATTTGGAATTTGAGATCGACAAAAATGTCGTAAAATAAATAGGGTTCAATGGCCAAATTAGTTGAGGCACTGTCCCAGTAAGACAGAGATCCTGGGATCGATTCTAAGTTGCTATTGTTTTATTTTTCTGTGACGTGTTCTGTTTCATGTTTCGTTTAGATTTAGTAATTCTATCTTCTTCTTCAATGATGTATACTAAATAAGTTTGCAACGTATAAGTACAAACCTTATAATGATGATAATAATATTAGAATGATTTGTATAGCGCCGTTTTTGTGAAAAATAGCCTGACGGGAACCATCTCATGTTATCAAGGAATTATTTTATTATAGAGCTTCAAATATATTTTATTTCCACAGGAATATCTTGTCAAGTTCTGTATTTCAGGCTATAAATCAGCGTCCGGTAAAGTAGGAAATCCTGATTGGATTCTGATAAAAACGATATTGTTAGGTCACGCAGCTCTAATCCGTCAAACGCTAAGCTCTGTTATCATCACTATCGGTGCTGCAACCGTTGACCTCCCCACCGAATAACCTTCTTATCAAGAAATCTCTTTAGTTGGTTATCCACAATCATTCTTATGCGCCTATCCTGGCGGATCTCCTAAGTTTTGTATATATATATATATATTATAATAGGTGTTCTTGTTATTGACGGATCTTCAATATATCCAATTTCCTTTCGCTTTTCCCAAATAAGCCAGCACTCTGATTTGTAGCACTGGTTCGATGAGTATTTTATTGAGATTGGATTTGAGTTCGATTTGAATCGCTATTAAAGTGTCTTTGAATATCGTACATGGTAAAGGTTTTCTTCCTAGCTTCTATTGCGCCCTCCAGACGAGTTTCTCATGAAAACGGCCGTACAGAAATGATCCAAATATTTTTATTAATAAATGAAAGAATTTAACTTCGTTTGAACCACCTTTATATTTGAGTAAATCCGACCGGTTTCAGAACGACCGTTCTTTCTTCAGGGCAAATGTATACTGATTTGACAGTTTTCAAATATAGATGGGAACAATGTATTATTATGATAGGGGTGGAGCCGTTGATAGGTATTAATGAAGAGTGGGTGGGTAGGGGAACTTATCCATGATTGGGCTATAAGACAATATTTTTTGTTTGTTGATAATAGATTCATTATTTTTATCGAAGCCAGAGGCTACAAAAAAAAAAAAAAAACTGTTGACCCTGTACAAATTGCAAGTGCGCTCAACTGTGAAATTGGCAGCCACCTCTGGCATGAACCCCCAAATACCTTAAAAAAAAACCCTTGACTCTATGCAGAAACGGGCGGCCGTTTGATAGATTCCCCTAACATAATAAGCGGATTGTAATCCTTAGAGCACAAGCATGTTTAACAGTTGTATAAAATTTTCACCACGTTTATGTGTAAGGCTGTAAGCATTTATTTCACTTTTTATATCGGTAGTTTAGTACCTTCGTCCCGGCGTTTGGGAAATTCTTCCGAGAATCTGAAATGTAAAATTCCCCAATAAGTGGTCCTGTAGGACTATTGTAAGTGCGGGGAAAGAAGCAGACAGTGACAAATAACGCCCGGCCCTTGGGACCGTGGGTGTGACAAATTTCCTGGTTTAGGGAACAAGATAGTAGTAGAGAGAAAAGATCATTGCCAAGAGAAGAGGGGCGGTTAATGTAGATACCAACGTGGCTGTGCTGCGCCCTATTCCCGATAAAAAGAACAAAAGGATGAATCCAAGAACTTACATATATATTGATTTAGATCATTGATTACCTTCCATTGGTAGAAACTTGTAACACATTTTGTAGGATTCGGTGATTAAGGTGTGTCGTTGAAATAAAACATTCCTTTTGTGTTGTATTTTCGAGCAAACTGTACTTTGGTGTAATCAGAAAAAGTTTCTTTCTTTGGAAAGTAAATGCATTTGTAGAAAGGAATGTAGGAATCACGATTTTTAAAATTCAGATGTGTTTTTTTAAAATAGAAAGGTAGCTAATGCAAATAGATTCGTAGTTCACTCTTATTATTAATACTAGCGCGAACCCGTGAAAAATTGGGGACTTTATAATTGTAGGATTTGTGAGGCTGAAAGTATTATTTATAAAAGTATAATTATAAAATATTTGCCTCAGGATATTTGCCTATTTTTTTATTATTTAAAACAAAAACACAATTTACGTACATGTATATTTTAGACAATTTATCGGTAGTCCCGAGAAGCTGCTACATGGCTGCTTGTCTGCAGGTTCTACCTCAATATACACTAATAAAATAAAATAACAGATTTGATGTCATTCTAGAAAAAGGCTAAATATTCTTAAAAAATTAACTGCCATAACATCACCAATCTTTCTTTTTTTTTCTTTGTTTATTCTGTTTTTTTTATATAGATACACGGATTTTTCATTGATAAGCCACTTTTTTACAATTTCCTTGCTTAAATTTTCATTTTCTCAAAAGCAAAATTATTTTTGAGCTTATTAAAAATTGGCAATTTTCTTCGTAATAAAATTATACATTTTTTGGTGAGATAGTTAGAGAAATAACCAGATTGCTTTTCAAATGAACAACATTAGACAACTTTTAAAATCATTCGAATAAAGGTAAGGATTTTATTCTTCGTTTATCACATACGCCTAGTTTTACCACACGTTATTTTTCACCTGATCGTATTGTCATCCTCTTGTGCGTTCTCCTCAACGACTCTCTTCGTATATTCTCCTTATACCCCTTTCTTCGTTCATCACGTACCATTTTACCTCAAATAATTATTTAACTAATATCTTCCTCGGGTGGCCGCGACCTTTTCTACCATTGACTTAATGTGGTTTCTTGAATTCTACATTGTTACTGTTAAAAAACTATATTATATCCATTTTGATTTCACTCCTTATCTCATTCTTGCAGAGATGATGCCTTTTCCTCGGGCATCCCCCACATCCCCATCATTTACCACTGTACTCCAGAAAAAAAAAAACAGAAGTGAAACCTTCAGAAAACTAAAGTAGACAAGAGTGGGGAGGCTACGAAGCATCTCACAAAGAGGAGACCGATTATACCATCTCATTCTCTCAGAGGTTAAATCCTACAGATGTTTCTGTTTGTCTCTTTTTAGATAATGGTGCTAAAGAAGTTTTCACTTCAAAAAAATCTGAAAGAAAACAATTTGAGCACAAACCAACCACCGTGCGTACCTATACATTGTGTAAAAAGTTGCACAACGGTTACGATCCGATGGTTCTAATAGGTAAATGGGATAAATGTGTAACACACTTCTCAATTTTTTACTCTGTAACTTGCAACAATTTTCATCACAAACACGCAAACACAGACGCAGTGTGCAAGCAAAATATTTTTTTACCATTTTTTACAATCACTCGACATCGCGTTGATTAGTCCAGTTTTATTGGATTCTCTCGAAATAAATAAACACCCTAAAGCTTGGAGTATGCATTTTGAGGTGATGTTAACTGGTGTATGTGTAGTACAGACATTGCTGAGTTTTCGAATTAAAACTAGTAATAATTGGACGTTAAAACTTAGAAACAATAGGTGGCGCGATCTGTTATGAGTAAGGGGCTTTTTTTACGAGCTGGAAAATAATATTCACATTGGTGTTCCATTTGTGGACAATATAGGAAGAAAGTAATTTACTAGCACTGGTTTTAGAAAAATGAATTCATATTTCAATTACATTTGTGTAAACATATCATGTATCTTGTGAGCGACGTTTTGATACAAACCAATTTGATATAAAGCTTCAAAAAAACTGGCCTTTTATTGTTAACTCTGTAACTTAGAAATACAGAAATAACGTAATGGTTGTAATACCAACTCTGCTAATTTGTGACACATAAAAACAGAATTAGATGTAATTAAAGAGAACATGAATGAAATCTACTATTATGATTCTATTCATCTCAAAACGAACAGTGTACATTTCAACTGCCTTAAAAGAGTGAAAAGTTGGAATCGCAACAACTTCCCTAATATTCATTCCAAATACATTGGGTACTTTTCGCTCGATTTTCGCGGCTACGTGCCGCACTTGAAAAGGCTGTTCAAGAATCTCGTGAGAACTGTCAAATCCCATAAGTTTTTAGACCGCTTCAGACATTTTCAAGTTTTTGTCATAATATCATAATAATGCCGTCAACTTGTTGTTGTGTTCCAATGTGTAATAATAGGGGTGGGAAGATAAAATGTTGAAGGAGAAGTAATGAATTAATTCCATCAAATGTTTGATGTGTGCAATCACGTAAGATGAGTTATTGTAATTCACCGGTCACCGTTTGTTTCGTTTTTTACTGTTATTTGGTGTGTAAGAAAAAGCTGCAGCATTATATTATGTGTAAGAACAAAAGCAAAACCATCAGCACATTGACATTTGACATTTGATATTATCCTTGTAACCACATTCCATACTTTAAAAAGTATCGTCACGGCTAGTTTTATTGTGAGTATCTACGGAGACGTCACGGTGAGAGAGATGCAAGAAAAAAAATTTTTTTTTTCCTTTGGAGGAAACGGAGCTACGTACATTGTGTATCTCATTTTTTGGAAGAGCTGCAGCATTTTTGTGTTAAGGAAAGTTGTTTACTGCCTATTAAAAGCGCTCGTATTAAGTCAATATCCAATTTTCTCTTTCATTCAGGTAAAATGAAATTTGTTTTTTTTTTTTATATTTACCGCTAAAGAGAACGAAATTATTGTACATTCTCACAAAATAAAACAGAAAAATGAAAAGGCTGCCGCCTTGTACGGAGATTTAATGTATTCGTTATATATAAATGTCTAATTATATATAATGTATTTCATAAACAAAATATATTATTTTTCAATGTGGTTGGATAATCAAGAAATATTGGTCTCTTTTTATCGGTATTCGTAACGTAAGATCTCATAATTTTCTCATGAATTCTAAAAGTGCATGGTCTAAAAGCATCTAAAAGTAAATGGATGGTTAGATTTTTAGTGCCTGGGTAAAAATATATATTTTATGTCGAAGATTTTTTTGATGTTTTTCATTTCTAATCAAGTTTTGGACTAACAGAAAAATACATTTTTGAATTATACTATATATTTTGAACGATTGAATATTATATTTGTAAATAGCGCTTGCTGCAACCCAGTTTTGGCTGATATCGAAAAAGCGGACAAAGTATCGCCCAGAACAGTAATAATTTAACACAGAACGCAATTAAATTGAAAATGCCAGCAGCACACACCACGCTGCTTTCACCATTAGTATGACATAAAGTCACATATTTTTACTATGAACAAAAATACCGTTAGCATTAGCGGAATTGTATCAAAATTAAAAATTTCTGGAAACATTTCGTAACGCGGATCACATTTATCAGGACATTTTAATATTATCCATATTAAAATAACAATTATTTGAAATTTATTAATTTTACGCAACAATCGTTTAATCTGTTTGGTTACTGTAGGTAAAGCCCTTTAACGTGTGATTTTGACATAGTAATCGAAAAAAGTTACTTTCAAAATTATTCATACGACGTGTTACCACATAGGAAAGAAGATTTTTTTTGACCATTTCTAACTAAACAGTCTTTAATTAATAACTGAGTTCCATTTTTATATAATATTTTGCGGATTAAATCATATCTATAAATATTTAAATTTATTTAAAAAATAACCAAAAAATATATCATAAAAATATAATTTAATACTTTAAAAAATGGAAGATAATTAAAAAGATCATCATTAAAATGATGATTATTATTTAAATAAAGCTTTGATATAAAGCAGGACAAATTCTCATTAATTAAAAATATTTTTTAAAGTACAGAACTTGCGTTTTATAATTTATTTGTGCTCTAACTGCAGAATAGTTTTACATAACTAACGCAGACCCGTGAAAAATTATCGTCGTGTCGTTATACATAATATTATTATATTTTTGAAGTGAAAACTTCCTTAGCACCGTTGTGATTTGAAACTAAATCGAAAAATAGCGAAACTTAAAAAAGACAAACAAATTCATCTTTACGATTTAGTCTGCGAGAAAATGAGATAGTTTTATCGGTTTCCTCTTTGTGCAGTGCTTCGTAACTTCCCCACTCTTGTCTACTTTAGTTTACTGAAGATTTCACTTTTACCGCTCTCTATCCACATTCCGCTTTTTGACCTGAAACTCCTATAGTCCCGTTATGATTTAGATTTCGGATGAAACGTAAATGACGATTACTGCACCTGCGACTCATCGACTGCGCTCATTGACCGCTTTGATTAGAATGTCACTTTTAAAGACTGCCATTACGCTGGTCTGCGCTCATTGGTCGCTTTGATTATGACCTCACTTTTCAAGTATTGGTTGAGATTGTTTTGGTAAATTTTCGCTTCTACCGCGTGTAAACTGCACTCGAATTTTTTTTATGTGAAGTTGAAAGAAAAACAAAAATGTCACCAGAGATCAAAATTTCATTTACATATCATTAGTTAGTTAGTCCGTCCCTTATCACCGTGTGTAGTTTGTGGGTTTTGAATGTATAAGAATTATAATAATTTATTAATATTAAAATGTTACCTACGTTCTACCGAAATCTAATCACTAAATGCAGAGTGGTTTTATTATATAAAAATATTCAATAAATTTAAAATTCGCTTTTCACCGTTGAACTTGGTTGGGTTGGCATGACGGGTCGCTTTGTTGTCACTCTCTCATTATGAGACCGCAAAGGGACCGCGCCTTTCAACCAAAAAATGAGCATGATTAAAACATAACGAATCAGAACGGAACGTTTGCGAGTACGTGGCCGAATAAAAATACAAAACACCCCCGTAATATGCAGGCCCGTATTCATGGTTAAAAGGCCGGAGTAGGGGGCCGAACTGTAATTAAATTTATGAATTTGGGTGACAGAATTTTCGCCAAGGGAAGCCGGGAAATTCGGGCTAACAAACGAATTAATTTTGTGAGGTCAGAGAGATAGGTGGGGTTGATGGGGGCGGGGAGGGAGGGGGTGGTCAAAACGCAAGCGGCATTATAATTCACTTGCTGGTTTAATTATTACATGCCGCTGACACATGATACAGTTGTTTACTAGCTCCGACGTACCAGCCACCATCGCTAGACTCTTTATGAACTGCCCGCCACTTTTAAAAACGATACACTGCACATGTTTCTAAATTTTGATAAAATTTCACACCATTGCATTAAATTATGTGATGGAATTTTTTTCACGTAAGAATTACAACATTTTTGATGTACAGTTTTGATTGCCTGTATGAAATAATATTATATTCTATGAGTTTTAAGTTTTTAGACTGAATTATTTGACATCGATAAACAATTTTGTAGCTAGTTCTAAAAAATACATGAACATTTTTACCCTTCACTGATTTATACATTTTTGAAGTGAAAACTTCTTTAGCACCGTTGTGATTTGAAACTCGATTAAACGAAATATAGCAACACTAAAATGAGACAAACACATACAACTACATGATTTAGCCGGCGAGAGAATGAGATAGTATAAATCTTCTCATCTGTGTGCTGTGCTTCACAGCCTCCCCACTCTTGTCTACTTTAGATTTCTCAAGGTTTTACTTCTACCGCGTGTGAATTGCACCCTCTTTTTTTGATCAATTAGAGTCCTTCAAAGACCTTCACAAGCACTTGTAACAAGTGTTCACTGTATTGGCAACGATTGAAAACACATCAAAGCAATTTTCAGACAGTTTTTTGGACGCTATTATTTACGCTTTTTCAAATATAAAAATAATCAATTATACGGAAGCACGCGGAAACATTTTACCTAAATTTATCACGATCTAATTAAAAGGTTGTATGTTCCATTCGTCGCCACTTTAATACTACTCGAATTATCATTCACGCTCACATAAAGTAGGATTTCATGTTAATTTATTACCTACCTTTAGTAAATTAGGAAAACATCTTTATGTATAATGTTCAGAAGTTGTTAACAACTATGAGTGGGTGTATTTCAGGGTAGGTAGGTACATTGTTGATTTAAAAACCCCGATCGGTAGTGACTATCAAGACTATCGATCAACTAGAAGATGAACTTTCGATACTGACATTATCATCATAGTAGAATATTGATAAGAGCATCTAGGAGTGCAAGGGAAGGGTTGAGTACTTTTATCGGATACTGAGTGATTCTGTTATTTTTATGATTTAAGATTGATGGTTTGAGATCCTCAACTTCAGAATGTAATACCTTCTGAATCTTTGCATAAAACCATTGAAGAGCTCAAAACATTTCGGTGTCGGCGATAACAGATGGCGTGTAACTATGTAACCATGATCCTCTGTTTTTAACTCTCAGATATTAATTAATTTAATTATTATTTAAGAGTTATCCTTGGAAAATGTTGTTTGTGACAAATCTGCCGCAATTGACTCCATTTAAATGTTAAGGAAGCCTAAAGACTTGCAGTTTTTCCAAGAGTCCAAATTTTAATAGCTAATATAATATTATTATAAAAGTAGATCAGATATACACTAGACGTAAAATATTAAGTTTTTAAGCATAATATAATAAAACTTATAAATTTTATGTTTTCTACATAATACTATTGTTAAAAGAAAGCGTTGAAGCGAAAGGACACTAGATCTATCTGTACATGAGGCACTTATAAATGTCTTTTAACATTGTGTCTCATATTATCATCAGACACTTTATTAAATCACTACTTTTTTTATTGGCAGAACCTTTCCTTTGTCAGGGCAGTTGTTAAACAAAGGGCAAACACATAATTAAATTTTTACATAAATAGAATCATTAACGTTGAATTGGAAAAAGTCGAAGTGAGAGTGATAATGGTGGTGCAAGGAAAACCTTTGGAGTCAAAGACTAAAATATCTGTGTATAAATAAATGTACAATTATTTGTTGAGATTGGCAGTATTAAAAATAATAAACGAAACAGAACTTCGCTTTAGTCTAGGTGTAGAACATTAATTTCTCCGGTACGTACCGACTTACACATTTTTTGGTATTTAGAATTTGTAATATATTAATATATCTCTCCAAGTATTTATTATAAATTGTTCTTCCAACCTCGCTTATCCTTTTTAAAAAATATGTATTCTACAGCCAATTTGCCAATTTCTGAAGTCCGGAACATTTCCGGAATTATGGAAAATAGCACATGTCTCGCCCATTTTCAAATCAACATGACGTCACGCACCACTACCTTATCAGTATTTTATCATGTTTTGACAGAGTTGGAATCCGTAGTTTATAAACTTACATTTTATCCGTACATTTAATTAAATAATA
Source organism: Limnephilus rhombicus (assembly GCA_929108145.2). Taxonomy (NCBI): domain Eukaryota; kingdom Metazoa; phylum Arthropoda; class Insecta; order Trichoptera; family Limnephilidae; genus Limnephilus; species Limnephilus rhombicus. The sequence goes on from OV815275.1 coordinate 28,673,288, forward strand.
TATATTTTTTAATGTAGCTATAACTTTGTGGTTATCCATTATAAAAAAATTAATCATGGATTTGTTCCCCTACCCACCCACTCTACACTAATACCTACCCACCCAATCTACAAACTAGCAACGGCTCCACCCCTACCATAATAAAAAAAATTTTCGAAACTGTCAAATTATTATAAAATTTGCCTGAAGAAGGAACGTTTGTTCCGAAACCGGTCGGATTTACGCATTATATAAGTGGTTTATACAAAGTTGTATTGTTTCATTTTTCTAAATAATATATAATGTCACATCACAAATCACAAAGTATCAGCTTCATATGAAAAAATAAATAATATTACTTTGTTTGAACCACTGTATTTATTTACGCCAACCGGTTTCGGAATAACCGGTTATAGCTACAACAATAAAGTTATGGTTACATTCAAAAGTATAAATCAGAATCATTATCCGTCTGCAGAAACATGCACTTCTCCCAAAAAATCAATGGCACTGACCTACTTGAATATCGAAATACGAAATGTCATCCTCTTGAGTCCCGGATACAGATTTACGTTGGGTTTACACAATATAAGACACAGATTTCCGTAAAGCTTTATATGTACATAGTTGACCACCGAACTTATATAATTAGTAGGATTACGTGGACATTTACTCAGGAGACTAGTAATCCAACATCTCTTACCGGATTCAACAGGTAGTATTAAATGGCTAACACAACTCCTTCTATAGTGACTTTCAGTCCCTCAAGGATCTGATCTTGGACTACACTTTTTCCTAAATTGTATTATTGATTTCCCAACTATTTTAGCTTCAGCTATCTTCTTTAAAATATGGTTTAAAAGTATTAAATTGAATTTTTTTGGGTTATTACGCCTTGTTGTACTTTACGTTGCACATCTACCCTGATGTTGGACCATGTAACTAAAATAATTATTTTTGACTGTAAATCTCAAAACATATTATAATCCTAATTTAAAAGTATTTCGCCATATTCCTTTTTTTAATTATTAACCCGCTGTCTGAAGTGTAAATTATATATAAATGAAACAATTTAACTTTGTTTGAACCGCTTTTATACTTGAGTAAATCCGACCGGTTTCAGAACAAACGTTCCTTCTTCAGGGCAAATGTACACTGATTTGACAGTTTTGAAATATGGATGGGAACGATGTATTATTATGGTAGGGGTGGAGCTGTTTGCTAGGTGTTAATGAAGAATGGGTGGGTAGGGGAACATATCCATTGTTCCCATCCATATTTCAAAACTGTCAAATCAGTGTATATTTGCCCTGAAGAAGGAACGTTCGTTCTGAAACCGGTCGGATTTACTCAAGTATAAAAGTGGTTCAAACAAAGTTAAATTGTTTCATTTATCTATAATGGATAACCACAAAGTTATAGCTACATTCAAAAGTATGTGTAAATTATATATTTATTTAAATGCTAGGTACTAAACAATATTTAGTAGTAATATAATATGTTGGTATACTTCATATAATTTGTAACGTAGATGCTCTTATCGCGCTCTGGCATCGCGGGCGGACCGGAACCCCCCGACGAATCAGAATAATTATTGTTGCATTGCGCCGGGCGAAGCGCCGTGCGAGATAATGACGCAGAATAATGTAGAAGATGTACAGAATGTGAGCATTCCACTAATTTATTTTGATGAAATAAGATACATACACATATGTGCATGAGTTTCTGTGCATTTGGAATACATTTCAGGATCGCGTTTGAGTAATTCGCCGCATAAAATGTTACAGTCGGCGGCGTTAATTCTGACATCGGTTCGTTCTCATTAATGAAAAGTAGGTACTCGTAACATCTGTTTGGTTCTGTAAACCAACGTTGAAAGCTTTCATCAAAAATTAAATGTGAACAATTTTGAAATGAATTTTGTGATCAAGATTTCGAATTTTATAAAAAAGAATCCCCTAACTGTATTGCTCTTGTATTATTGAAATTATAAATTGTTTCACTCTTATAATCTGTCTATACATAAGAATTTTAAAAAAGAACGAGATTATGCTAACTTACCAGGTACGAATTTTATTCGAATAATTTATACACACCTTTTTAATAATAAGACCTTGATTTTATTAATAATAAAATCTAGATATTATTATTAATAATTTGGCCGAAAAATAGAAAAAAAATAGCAACGAAAAAATTTATTAGGAACTAGCTGAAGTTCTCAGAGTTGCCCGGGTTTTGCACAGAGTTTTTCGAAATCAGATGTAGAGTAATTTTCCTCATATTTTGAAAGTTTAATTAATGACTTAAGTTGGCCTGTGCTGAATATCATTCTTAACACTTACTGTTTTTTTGAAACTCTTAACTTTTACAAAAAATATATCGTCTATTATCGTGAGAATTTTAAAGGACACTTGTTTCGTGTGATCGTTCCTTGAACTATCTGGGATTCTACGACTCCTTGCATTATTTAAATATCCATTCATTCGCTACATATTCTAACAACATTAGCAATCCCTTTATGCAGGGTGTTAAGGAACGATCTGACTTTCTTTAACCACTGATTCCTGACATTATTTTGGTGTCCTTTTTATTTCTTTGTTTTAAAAAATATTTAAATAAATGACATTTAAAATGACCCACAGAGACAAAAATTTTACTAAAATTTCTCACTCTAAATAATAAATCGCTGGTTAGATATTTCTGCTAACGTCCCTTAACACCCCGTATATGTTTAACAATACTTACATCGGTCCAGCTTTTTTTCAGATCTTCTATTATTTGTTTTACATTTTATCACATCTTATTTACACCTCAATCAGTCTACTTCCACCCTTCCACTGCTAGTTCCATGCCATACCGATGTACCTACACGAGCGTTTGCATCAGAACTTGTGGACTGCCTGACTAGTTTTATTCGAGCCTATTTGTTTGCTACTATTGTAAGAAATGGACGTTCTAAAAATTTTTACCTTCTACTTTTTAAAATATTATTACCTACAAGTCCCAACGACACGTGAAATTTCAGAAAGCTTCCTATTAATTTTAAATGTCCTATACAGGGTGTTAAGGGACGTACTTGACTTACTTTAACCAGTGAGTCCTGACATTATTTGGAGTAAAAAATGTAAATGAAATTTTGGTCTCCAGTGACTTTTTTTTTTTTTTCAAAAAATTTTTCTTCAAAATCAAACACAAAAAAAATTCTTCTGCATATCGTCACCGGTCACTCAGCCGGGTGTCCGAAGAACCCCTTACCCTACCTCCAACTGTTCAACAAATACTATTTTTTTATGTTTTTGTAGAAAAAAAAAAAAAAACAACAACAAAAATGTCACCGGAGACCAAAATTTCATTTACATTTTTTACTCCAAATAATGTCAGGAATCACTGGTTAAAGTAAGTCAAGTACGTCCCTTAACACCCTGTATATTTCTTATTTTTGAAATTTTCGTAAAAAGAAATACTATTTTAGAAAGAAGATAAAATTGTTTTTGAGATATTTGTATTTGAAATAAACATTAACTTTAAGAAAATGTTAATAAAAATACTTCTCAAAACGTCAATAATTTAAAAAGAATTGGATATTTCATGCCGTTTACACAATGAAAAAAATAACATTTTACTTTCAACTGTCGACGAAAAAATCCTCCCAATAGGTACTGACTCATTTTTTGGATTGTATTTATGGAACCAGTATAAATTTAAAAAAAAAAACGAATAATGAAAGGAATAGTTATGTTTCTCTCCAACGACATGAAAATCACGTATCTCCGCATTATAGAAAAAAATGCTTTTCTAATAAATGGTCAGATCTGTCCTATAGAGGCTCTAATGGAATATGGAGACTTGAGGGATCAACAAAAAATCAAATAAAATAAAAACACCTTACCAAAAAGTTGTAAGTTTTTTTGCTTTAATGCATCTATTTTCGAAAGTCATTTAAGACTTTTTTTTAAATTTGATTTAATTGAGGATTGAACTTTCTTACCTAGGAACTGGAGTCGACAAATTTACCAACCGATCCAAATCCCGTTTGGATAAGATGACTAAATATTGTTTGTATTAATTTAGCTACCGGTTTCAACAAATCTGTGTCTTTCACTAGCAAATTTGATCTAACATAAAAATTATACAAATACTGAAATGATAAGATTTTAATATGTAAAAGGAAAGTAAAACTCTTCAAAACAAACTGTCTAGAAATATTTACATAGTTAATGCCCAAGAAATACAAAAAAATATATATAATTGCCTTCCAGACGACATTAAAAATGAAAATAAATTGTGAGGATTTAAAAAAAATATTAATATTTATTCATAAGCAACAAAAAATGAAAGTGGACAATATTATTTAGTAATGTATTTTATTGTAATAAAATATCATGTAAAATGTATGTAGTTTAGATTTCTAGTTAAGTGAAAATGGAATAATAACTTATTAAAATTGCCGTAATTTCATCAAATTTTAGATATATGCGTGTATGTTCGTGTGTGTAGGCGTCATTACCATTAAAAGTTGTAAAAACGCATTCCATCTGTCGAATTTCCACTTCCAAGATTCCATTTCACGCATTCGATTTTCCATTCCATTTGCATACATTCATTCATTCAAACGAACGAAATAGAAATTCAAATAGATGAATTCAAAAATACATAACCTGTCAAGAGCTAGAACCGAACTGGAAACATTTAAGTACGTATTGATGACAACTACATTTAAAGTATTAATGACAACTACACTATGGAAAGTCGTTTAAAAATGCTGGTGCTGATCGATCTGATAATTAAATAAATCAACATAAATAAATAAAGTACGAATTGTTTTGAGTCATACTTGTTGACTAAGGCGTTCAGTAAATAAATATATTTAGAGCATTTGACTATTGCTATTGATCAATATGCCGAGATACCGGGTTCGAATCTCACACGAATCCACGCGAAATACATATTTTTCGTTTTTTCTTTTAATCCAAAATTGAACTGAAAAATTATACATGCAATACTTTTAAATCATGATTTACTATCACAGATAAATTAAAAAAAAAAAAAAAAACAACAACTAATGTCTCGTGTCATTTTGGAATCCACCGATTTTTTTCCGAGAATTCTTTTTGTTTTTGTTACTTCAATAATTTTTTTTTTCACTGAAAATCGTCTGTTTTCATAAAAAAAACATATTTTTTAAAATAATTTTTCGAAGAACTTATTATCAAAAGACCAGTTTAAAAAACTTGTTTATGTTTTTTTTTTTTTTTTTTTACATGAACTCCACACAGGAGGCCCTGAGGAAAATAATTTCCCTCAGGGCCTATGTCATCTTTGAGGATGCTGTGTGGAGGGTTTTTTTTAGTTAAATATTATCATGAAGTTTGAAAAAACGGTATGAATCATTTTGTTTTGTATTTGTTGTACGATACGTACACGTACACAAATAAGCTCCATGGTTTTCCCACGCGAGAACGTGATGCCGAATGAAATATCAAAATGACGCGACGCTTCTCGTGAATGTCTTGCGCATGTGTGGATGAAAGTTCGTTGAGGCGGACGTTGTGCCATCTGTCATTTAACAACATAAATAATTTCGTTCTGTTTGAAATACGAAAGACGGTTAAATTTGTTCATACAAAAGTAATAAAATCGCGATGAAAAATGAGAGGGTGGGGTTAGAAGGGATAAAATTTGTTGTTATAGTTATTTTTTTATTCGAAATAAATATACTTTGAAACCTATTCTCATACCTATCAAACATACATAAAAATTTTTATAAAAATCGGTCTAGCCGTTTCGGAGGAGTGCGACCACAAACACCGTGACACGAGATTTTTACATATAAGATGTAGAATATAGACAACTACAGAATTTTTAAAATGTTCTATTACTCCAAACACAAGTCTGGAGAGTTGACTCTGAGTTGAATGACTTAATTATTTTCAAAAATATTTGACAACAATCAAAATATCTCTTGGGTTACGTCGACATCTGCATTAAGTTTTTCCGCTGGGTCGAAAGGTTTCGGATATGAATAGGCCGATTAATTTTCTATTTTTTGAATGTAGCTATTTATTTATTTTATTTATTTATTTATTGTTTCTTTACACTGTAGGTAAAAATGTTTACAATACAATTTGTTACCTCACTAGGACAAGCCTGTGTTGAGGTTAACAATAATTATACAAGTTAACAAAATAACACAAAATTATACAGATTTTGAAAGAACAATATTGTTGTATTTCTTACAGATTGAGATTAGATTATGGGTACCTACTGGTACCTACTAAACTGATGGCGCTAGGTACTACATTAATGTAGACTCTTAGGGTGACCACAGTTTTGAGATCTGATTTAAAATAAAATAAAATAAAGTTTTTTTTTTTTTTAAGGATTAAGTTGTGAATAATAAATATATGTATATAATTTAACATGCTGTAGATTTGGCAAGAGGAAGATGAACAAAAAACGGTTCAAACAAAAATAATATTATTTTAGCTTATTATTATAAACATACTCATTTAGCTAATAATTTAGAAAGGACAAAGTAGAGAAAATCAATTGGCAATCCTCGACTAACACAAATAATTTAAGATCCTTCTTAAAAGTGTACAAGGAATTAGATGACTTTATATGTTCTGGAAGGCTATTAAATATTAGTGGAGCTTGATAAAAATAATTTCTTTGACCAAAAGAAGATTTAGTTTGAATTGCCATAAAGTTCAGACCAGAGCCAATTCTCGTAGTACGAATTTGCTGTGTTCTTTCTGCAAAATTAATATTTTTAAAAAATCTACAAAGCGTTTGTGTAATATATAACTGTTTTACGTTCATTACATTACATTCCTTAAAAAGTAAATGAGTTGGATATTTAATTTTTTTCTTGAACATAACTTTAAGAATCATTTTTTGGGCAATATTAAGTGGTTCTATATAAGTCTTTGGGCAGGATCCCCAGCACACAATATTATAAGAAAGCAGAGACTGGATTATTGCAAAATAAACAGTTTTTAATTTTTCTTTGTCTAGTATATGTCTCAGTTCTTTAAAGATATAGGTAAGTCTCCTAGTATTATTTACTAACATATTAATATGATCATTCCATCTCAAAAATTTATCTATTTTTACACCAAGGTATTTGATGCTGACTACATTTTCTAAAGGGTTGCAGTTACATGTTTGAAAACAATTGTGAATAATCAAGTTGTGAGTTTCAGAAGGAAAAGTTTTTTTTTTACTTTGTGGTTATCCATTATAGAAAAATGAAACAATATTGTTTCATTTTTCGATTAATTTTCTTCTATCTACCATGTGATTTAATCGAAACAAAACTGTAATTTGTAAATATAGGGTAGATCTCTCTCCGACAATAAGATTTTTTTTTACCATTCAAATTTCCTTTTCTTTTTTACAACCCACTTTCTTTTCGCTTAACAATATTTTTCTAATTTCAAAAAGGCCGGATTTTAAATAATTGAACCATCTTAATAAAAGCTTGGGAGATGGTTTAATGTGAACAAGTAGAAAAATTAAATTTCAAAATTTAAATTAAATAAAATTATTCTAAAAAACTTCAAAATGGTGACGGTGGTGCTGATAAATGCCCAATTTGCATGTTGTAATTGCCTAAAACTATGTGATGTATGTTGGCGGGAACGGGACTCGAACCTTTACCCATCGGCCCGACCCATGTGATGAATCGCCTATCATTTAACAACATCAGCTACCACCCGGTTGGACCTACTCGACAAAATACTCGAACACAATGCACCGTTGTTTACATTTATTACTTATTATGCTAGCGTCGTCATCAGCGTCACTTATAATGCACATCGGAAAAAACTGCACGTCAGAATTGTCACGTCATCGAATAACAAAATTACCAAGAGTGGCAATAGGTGTCGTCACTCAAAAATAAATATTTTCTTCGGTCATCGATCAGCAATAGTTTGCACAATGTGAATAATAATATAACAGAGATACAAAACTGTAAAACGTATTATCGACAAAATATAATTTATATAATGAAGTTGTTATTTGCTATAAGTCAAATTCACATTATTGTTTCATTTTTGTAGGGCATTTTATTATTATGTAAATTATGTATTTAAATTATGGTGTTTACAAAACTGTAAAATGAATCATCGAGAAATTAAAATGAATATATTGAAGTTGTTATTCGTTGTTTATTGGAGAAATTCAAGTTACTCATTCAATTTTTTTTCGAGCAGTTTATTATCATGTAAATTAAGTATTTAAATTAAAATAAATGAATTAAATGAAGACAATATTAGCGAAACTCGATCAAAAATCTGAAAACAGAAAAATCATAAAATATGCGGTGACTTCTAGCACTCGAACCCAGGACCTTCGCCTTGCAGGGGCGCAGCTCTACCAACCGAGTTGATGTGTCCCTATCCGATTTGGTCATATATATCTGTATCACACTTCGATAAGAACTACCAACATTATCTTCATTTTCTTAACGCATATTTAAATTGGCTGCTCTCTTTATGTGTGATTGCAAGATTCAAACCCGAACTAAATGCTATCTAGATATTTATTGTCTTGGATAATTTTATCCACTTTTATTTTTAATATGCGACATCCATAGACTTTTCTGCAAATCTAGGATGAATATTTTTATGTTTTTATTCTTAACTTAATGAAACCTCAAATTGTAAAGAAAATGAAGATAATGTTGTAGTTCTAAGTCGAAGTATGATACGGTTAAATATGACCGATGACCGCATCGGATAGGGACACAGTTAGCTCAGTTTGGTAGAGCAGCGCACCGGCAAGGCGATGGTCCTGGGTTCGAATCCTAGATGTGACCTATCTTTTTATGATTTTTCTGTTTTCAAATTTTAGATTGAGTTTCGCCAAAAATGTCTTCATTTAATTAAATATTATAATTTGAGGTTTTCCTCATTAAGTTAAAATAAAAATAAAAATAAAAGAATTGAGGTAATTATAAAAAATCTTTCTGAGGTTGCCATCATTAGAGTATGGGATCCCGTACACGTTAGTGTAGTAATTATTATGTTAACTCTAAGTCTCTAACAACTAACAGTAAAAATGAAATAACCTCTAAATCGTAAGACTTTAAATCATGCAAAGTTGTGAAAGTTTATATTGATCAATAAACAATAATCGTTGTTATCATAAAATATTCAACTAACGGTATCACATCTTAATTTTAAAATAATCCAGAATCTCCAAAACCTTACAGCGTTGCAGACTCCTAAAGTATTCGGCAGCTTATGACGACGCCGACATGGTGGAGCGAGATTTAAGCCAGGGACTTTTGTTGATATAAAATGTAATATGCATTTCGTGAAGCAACGTCATATTTGATGAGATTATGTTTGCACATCGCCAACGTTGATGTGTATTAAAAAGCTACTTAAATCGGCTTCTACGCGGCAGACGAGTTTAATGTGAATCTCCGTTTTATTTAATTATATTTTTCTCTTTTTAATATGTACAATTTTTATTAATAAAATAACGATGTTTCTGTTGACGAAGTGCGTACTTAATAACTTTATGTTTGTTTACTCTTATTAAGGTACCGTGCTGTAAGCTTCCCACGTGAAATTATGCCATTCCTAAACAGGCGACTGCTTCTGGGCATCTCGTAATAATTTTTAATTAGTACAGTGAAATATATTGCATTTGGCAAACCACATTAAGTGTGTTTTGGAACGCTATTTTTACGTTGAATCTGTCAGATGAATTTTGCGTGATTGTTCTACTTCGATCATAGTGAATTACGCAAAATTCCTCTCCTGTCTGAATTACTTCAGTTTTTCGTTTTTGTATTATTGATGTGAAACTTCTAAAGCCCCGCTGTGATTTGGATTTTGGATGAAACGAAAATGACGATTACTGCACCTGCGACGCATCAACTGTACTCATTGGCCGCTTTGATTATGATGTCACTTTTAAAGGCTCCTATTGGCTGAGTTATAAAACGGAAATTACGCTAAGTCTGCCCTCTTGGTCTCTTTGATTATGAGCTCACTTTTCAAGTATTGGTTGAAATTATTTTGGTAAAGTTTCGCTTCTACCGCGTGTAAACTGCACTCGAAGTTTTTTTTAACAGTTTATAGGTTTTATTTTAAATTCTATTATGGGGCTAATTATTTTTTTAAGTTAAAATTTCTTTGGCACCGTTGTGATTTTGAAACTCGACGAAACGTAAAAAGAGACAAACACATATATCTAATGAGATAGAATAATCGGGTTCCTATTTGTGCGGTGCTTCGTAGCCTCCTCACTCTCGTCTATTTTAGTCGTCTGAAGCTTTCACTTCTACAGCGTATGAACTGAACCCTTTTTTTGTTTTAAAATCAAATATCTGGAGCCTTATTTAAGGGTCGAAGATATTCTGTACACAACCAATTAAAAATATTTTATACTAGGAAAAAATAAAAATTGTTTTTTTTTTTTGTCAGAATTGGGCTTCAACAACTCAACGTTACTATAAAAAAAGTTATTTCACTTTAAATAAAATAAAATAATTCTCTAAAAATGTATTTGGCACAGCAAAGTTAAAAATCTTTTTCTTTTCAACACTTAAGTTTTCTTAGCTGATATGTACAAAGTCTATCGTGTGATAAAGAAAACTAAATATTTTTGATACATACCTAACTCCAATTATATTTACATGACGACATTAAAAAAAAAATAAGTGCGTGAAGGTCACAAGCGGTAGGAGAGAAACCTTTAGAAAACTAAAGTAGACAAGAGTGGCGAAGCTACGAAACACCGCACAATCTTATAGATCATAGGTTCTCAACGTGGGCGATAACGCCCTCTCGTGGGCGTTCGAAACTTTCCGGGGGGCGGTAGAATACGCAGAATAAACTAGGGGGCGTTGAGAAAAACTAGGGGGCGATGAGATGGCATAGTGAGGGCGTGGGCAGGTAAAAAAATATGGTCTAAAAACACAAAAAATACACGTTCATCACTTACTTATAATCTTACGTGTATTATTATCATTAAAAATTGACACTATATCCTGAATACAAGAAGGAAGGAGGTAACTAACCAGAATAACCCCCCCCCCCCCCATTGTGGTAAATTTAATCGTAATAGCTGTTTCAGATTCGCGACAGATGGTAAGGAAAAACAATTGGGGAGCGCTGGAAAAAAATTCTGAAAGTGGGCAGTGGGCAAAAAAGGGTTGAGAACCTATACTATAGATGTATGTGTTTGTCTCTTTTGGGAGTGGCCTTTTCGTTTCATCGAGTTTCAAATCACAGTGGTGCTAAAAAAAATTCACTTCAAGATATAAGTATGTTTTTTTTTAGTATCACGTGTATATTCAAAAATGGGCGTGTTAATAAAAAAACACAGATTTTATAATTAATTACATCAACATTACAAAATGAAAGTAGAGTTAAGATCTTCCTTTGCTGACTTTTCTTGTTAACTTCCAGTTAATCTTCCCAAAGTCACAATAATCTAATTTTTCATTAATTTCACGTAAAGGACTTACCATAAGAAAAGCTCCGACGTGACCCTGTGAGGCTCCTACTGGTCCTACCACCAACTTGCGTCTGAAGGCTTCTGTAACAATAATAAAAATAAATTACATTTGCAATCAAAACGTGATACATCCTGTTGTACGTGATAGACGATGACGGTACAGTGGCACGCCATAATCGCAAAAAAATCTAAAATTATTAAATAACTAGCTGGTACCCGGCATGCGTTGCAATGCCATTCAAAGAATAAATTGATGCCCCCGTTCCCTTCCACCTACCCCGCCTTCCATCTCCCTCGTCTCTTCCCTCTCCGCAAACCCGACCTTCCCCCTGCCTTTCCTCCCTGCCGCTAAAATATATGAAAAACGCACATTTTCATTTATACAAATTTCATAATGCCAGGGCTTACCGTTATATATAGCCTATGTTACTCGCTGATAATGTAGCTTTCTATTGATGAAAGAATTTTAAAATCGGTTTAGTGGTTTAGGCGTGAAAGCGTAACAAACAAACACAAGCACTTACGCATTTATAATATTAGTATGGATTACACCGTCTGCTTTTGAAAAAATATAATCGGTATTTAATATAATATTTTGGGACGCGGCAATTTTTACTGTGAAAAGCGTATAATTAATTATTGATATGTTTCGAGTATATTTTAGCTCTCAACAAATACATTTTTAAAAATTCTTTATCAGCCACTGGAGTTTTGCGTTTCAATAGGCTACTTTTCAATTATGAATAACCTTTTGGTTTTATAGTTTGTTTGAATAAAGACTTTTTTTTTAAATTATTATTTTTTAATTTATAAACTAACGTTTAGACAAGATTTTTATGCATAGCACAAAGGGTAACAATTATTACAAGCAATAATTGTCAGCCTGAAACACTCATTTACATTGAAAAATCTTCCGAGAAAAGATATTTATGCAGACATAATTTGTCTCGACGCCACCTAGCGAGGGATTTAACACTAACAATGTCTTTCTCGCAAAAATAAAGTTGGTTGTTTTCAGGTGGGAAAAAATATAACAAGCAGTAATTGTTGAATGAAACACTAGTATATATTGAATTATTTGGCGGGTATTTGATAAGCCTCCATAGCTCAGTGGTCAGAGCATTCGACCGGCAATCGGAAGGACACGGGTTCAAGTCCCGTTGGCGGCAAGTATCTTTTCTCGGAAGATTTTTCAATGTAAATGAGTGTTTCAGGCTGACAATTATTGCTTGTAATAATTGTTACTTTTTTTTAATTTTTATTAAATTCTAGCCATTACCCTTTGGCCAAGTGACAACACAATTTAATATTGACTTTTATCTCTGAACAATTTATTTAATGGAATAAACAAAGTTTTCTTTTTCTTAAGGTGAACTTTGATTATGACCTCACTTTTCAAGTATTGGTTGAGATTGTTTTGGTAAAGTTTCGCTTCTACCGCATGCCAACTGCACTCGATTTTTTCACTACAAGTTTATCTGCATTTTAATTGATTTGGTGGTGTTTCAAAGGTAATCTGAGTATTGTATCAGATGGAGGATCCACTTTTACATATTCCTCCATAATCAACTCAAATTTCGAATTTTTGGAGATGTCTGACTAATCAACTGTACGATCGATATAGATTCTGCACAGCTTTATCATAGCACATGGTCAAAATTACAAATCGAGCTAAACAGAGTTACGTTTATAAATAATTATAATAAATAAATTCTTAGTAAATCCAATAACGCCATAACCCACCGTTTAAAGCATTTTATGCTTCTAAAAAAGATTTTTTAAACAACATAAAGCTTTCGCAGAGTACAGAAAATTTTATGGTTTCTCGTAAGCTAGCTCGTCTGTGCAAATTAATTATAATAAAAGTCTGTTTACATTATCTTTATGTGATTTCGTCGAAAGTAATAATTTTCTCCGCTTACACTGAAATATTTTTTTGAAATATCTGTGTATATATTTTTAATGTAGCCAGCCTGTAAATAGTAAAATAAGCATTATCGTGCAAGAAAAAAGCTTCCGATTTTTTAGATAAGGAAGATAAACGAGTGTTTTTTTACACAGAAAGGGAAACGAATAAAGTGGACCGACTCTTCGATAAAGTTTTAATTGACTTTTAAATACAAATCACTTCCAGGACGTAAATACAACATCTTTACTTAGGGCGGGCATTTTTAAATAATTTTGGTAGAAAACTTAAATAGGATTGGCTTTAATAAAATAATTTAAAAATTATATTTTAATTTTGCACTTGTACTCCTGTGTAATTGAATGACTTAGTTAACTGTAAGTTTGAACTTTTTTAATAGGTTACTCACTTAATAAATAAGTAAATATTTTCCTTTTTTTTACATTATCTCCACCCAGGAGGCCCCTGAGGAAAAAAATTCTTTCAGGGTCTATGTTATTTTTGGGGTCGCTATTTGGAGGGTATCTTTCGGGAAAGGAAGAAGGGAAAGTTCAGGGACAAGACAAGTTCAAGAAAAAGGTATGAGGGTGGGTGGGTAATCGGGGTGGGTCAATGTGTTCAGGAGTGACAAACGTATGAATCCATCCCTCCCACTCGGGTCGAGATAGTCCAGCTGGCGAAGTCAAAAAGACTCCCTCAACCAGTTTCTCCCGATCCAGCCCGCCACAAAGTACGTCGCCAAGACCTAGACAAACCTTACCCCTGAACCCGGGCACCCCTGCTGAGTCGCCAAATTTAGCGAACCACTTGGGATGACTTATAGCCGGGGTGTTATTTATCTAATAAATGGTCCGCGGGGACCGCGTTTTGTGTCCCCCGCTTTTTTGTGGTGTTACCAAATGCCGCCTTCCAAATTGAAATACCTAGTGTTCTTATTTGTTTACGTCAAGCCTTTTCAACCAAAATAAATTTTTAATGAATCATTTGTCATACATGAAATAATAATTTTACTATTTTCCCAAATTTGATTATTTTTGAAATAATTAGTCAAATGTATCTGAAGCCACTGCAAAACGAAATATGGTATAATACGAATAAATTTAAATTATGAGTTACTTAAGACTTTGACGTCTTCCGAAAAAATTCAGACAAGTTAATTAAGGAAAGTTTAAGAGTCATGACGACATAATGTACATAGATATAACGGTACTAGGTGCTGATATTAATAAGGAACCTATTAATGTAACTCTTGTAATGCACCTATTCAAATTGAGAAGACATTCTCCACCTTTATTCTGACGAAGATCTTAAATAAGAAGCAGAAAACGTATCAAATCAACAAAGGGCCAAGTTCTCGCTTCTAAAGTAAGACTGTTTCTATGAATTTAATTACGAACTTATAATGCTTTGTACGAGGCAAATAATACATTTTACAAATTGATAATCTTCCTTTTCAGAGTTGAGATGAGTTTAAAAGGAAACACTTATGCCCATTGATATCCCTGTCTCCCTTACGGCTTCAAGAATTTAAGTAGAGATTTCTTTGAAATGTGATCACTTTATTTTCTAGCGTTTCTTCAAAGAATTTTCATGAAAATAAGAAGCCAGGTTGTATTTTAAAACAAATAAAAATAGCAAAAATGAACACAGACAATAATTGGATTCCAATTTTTGTTACGAACTTGAGAGTCTAAGCAAATAATATGTTAGCGAATCGTTCTTGAGTGGGGCATTTTTTTAATACCAGAACTGAATGTACTGGCTTTGGTAGATTCAGTATCGAAATTGTAACGAAAATCAGTATTTATAGCATTCCACTGTCACTCAGCAACATTAAGGAGTGCTAAAATTTGTTATTTGTTTTCTAATGCTAATTGACTAAATAGGAACCACTACCATTAAAATAATTTTAGTATGGTAATTATTATGAAGTAAATAACAAAAAATCTCTAATTATAAGTTAGAATACTTACCTTAGAACCGTCCAAACTTCGATAAATATTTATGAGAATTTTGTTGGTTTTGTTTTCGGGGATCGCATTTTATTGAATATTCATGATATCATAAATACATACCACCTTCTATTCTTCGAAAGATTTGAATTTTTCATTAAAGATAAGATATTATCTAATAATGCTAAGTTGATTCTAAATGTAGATTAAGATTATATTAGCATGAACTCTATATTGAGTTGGTAGCGAGCCAAACGAATTTCCGATTTTGCGTTCAATAACCTTTCGAATTTCCGCTTTCGACACGCCAAATTAAGTGGAAACATAAATATTTAAAACATCGAAAACCGATCGAAGGGCCGATGTTTTTTTTTTCAAAGTTCTAAGAAATTGGACCATCTTGTACCTGTTTTAAATATGTATTCTTCTTCTTTGCGTGCCGTATCAGGTCCCCCCGACGTTGGCGATCACTCTTGAGAATGTCTCTCTGTCTTGCGCTGCCCGGAATAGCTCCTCCACCCTTCTAATGCCGGTCCATTCTCGTATGATACGCAGCCAAGACATTTGTCTCCTACCAGGCCCTCGGCGACCCTCTATCTTGCCTTTCAATATCAAATGGAGCAAGTGATACTTCTCCCCTCGAAGTATATGACCCAGATATGAAATTTTCCTGATTTTTATTAATGTAAGCAGTTCTCTATCTGCTCTAGCCTGCCTGAGAATTTCTGTGTTGGTGATCATGTCGGTCCATGGGACCTTGAGCATTCTCCGGTGAAGCCACATTTCAAAAGCCTCTAACCTGTTCATGGTATTTACTTTCAATGTCCATGTTTCACATCCATAGAGCAAGACCGACCACACATAACATTTTAGCATTCTCTGCCTTAGTTTTAAGCTGATATTGTCATTGCAGAAGAAGGATTTCATTTTAATGAACGCAGTTCTTGCTGCTTCAATTCTGCATCTAACCTCCACATCTGGGTCAAGAGTCTCCGTGAGAATACTGCCAAGGTATCTAAATCTTTCCACCTTTTCGACATTGCAACCATTTAACAGTATCACTGATTCAGAGTGATCTAGTCGTTCAAATGTCATCCATTTAGTTTTATTGACGTTGATTGTTAGGCCCAGTTGTAAATATGTATTGCGCTAACTATAATTCCATTTAAGAATACTTCAAATTTGGCGACATATTTTTTTACGGTAGGAAACTTCAACAGAGAGTCATTCTTAGAACTATGATGCAGAAATTTGTCGATTCTGGAAGAGCTAGGCATCCACAATAGGCTTTCAACTTGTGATGAATTGCATTGATCAACAGTGAAAATTAGGAAATATCGTAGCTTCCCACTTTAATTTAAAAAGAAAATATCAATTACTTATAAAACGGACACGTCTACGACATCTATCGGATTAGAGTAAAGTGAATTCATATTTACGGTAGGGATCTATAATTAGACAAAGTGAGACGAGTATTGATGAAAGGATCACAGATGGTATCAACAAATAATCAGAAACAGGGACCCCCCCAATATACTTAGCCCGTGATATATTGACAGCCAATTGAATTGCAGCAAAAGCGATTAAAAACCAATTCAGCCTATCAACGGGAAGAGGGCCGAACCCATTTTTAGAACAAAGGAACGACCTTTGGACTTAGCAATTAGTAATGTGATTAATGAGTTTGACGTTCCCACCAAACCGAGAGGTGAATAAACTCCATGGGAAGAAATAATCTGTTCAGGGACAAAAGAACGGTGACCCCAAGAAATGTTATCATTAACCGGTACGTTCCAGGGATCAGAAACCCTAGTTCTCGAACGCATTAAAGCATATAAGGTGCGGAAAAAAGGATACACGTAAACAACGTTTGAAAATTTTAAGTGAAAAATTGCATAGCTAGTGACGAAAACGTGTTGTAAGGTGTTAGGGAGATTTCATCTATAATACGATTGTTTGTGACGACCGGAGATGATCGATTCGAGGGAAAACGTGCTAAAGGAAATGGAAATGTTGAAAAAACAATGGAAAATTATTGTTATCAATTTTAGACGGAGCTAGGATATTACGATGAAAGATTTAGGGAGGAAACGTCAAAAAAAAATGAGAGTTTTAAAGAATAGGCGAGGGTACATTTCAGATGTCTAGAGCAGTAACAAGTGTTAGAGAAGAAGATAGAGTGCAGTACGGAGGGGAGTGGAAAATGCTGAAAACATTGCGATAGAAAAACTCAGGAAAGGAGTCATTTTACGTAATTAAAATGGAGGTTATAGAGTAACATAGTACGCGATTGCAGATAAAAAATGAGGCATTACAATGGTTGTCGATTTCAGATGTATTTTGTTGTGATAAACAAGGAATATTCGAACATGAAAATTGTTTAGATAAGGACGATTAGCCGTTAAAAAAGGTAATAAAAATTATCATGGGTCTTATGAAATATTTATATTAAAGAATTCTCATAAAAGTTAACGACACTGAAATAAAAAAGGATTTATTGCCAGGTGGGTACAGGAACTAATGTATACAACTGTCAAGACATATGGTTTATGGGATTTTGCGTAAGAACGGGACAAAATTTGGAAGGCGTTCTCTATGAAGCAATAAAAATGACAGAAATTTAAGGGCCGAAGTGGGGGTATCCCCTATAAAGATGTTAAAAAATGATATATTTATTAATAACAAATAGAAAATGAAATTTTCCAAGAGGCAGCAAACATCAAAAAACGATATGGTTATATCAGGGAAGTACGGGGAAGTGAGGGGAAAGGAGATACGACAGAGAAAAACAAAGGAAATCTTAGATTAACAGTGAATAAAATAAATACGGCTTGAAATATAAAAATCTATAGAGATATGAACAATAGCGTAAGAATAAATAAGGAAATTCATGGAAAGAGTGTCGTGAATAAAAGAAAATTCGAGAAAAAAATGGAAAATTCAAATATACGACGTAAATAGAGAAAATTCGGTTTTAAATGGAAAGGTTCATATAGAATACAGAAAAACTCGAGGAAAAATAATAAAATAAAAATGAACAATTTGCGAGAAAGGCTTCGACATGAAGATATCTCTGATAGGCGAATTTGGGGACAGATTTGGAACATATGGTAGATGCCGTACGCACGGACATGTTACGAAATATATGAAAATAGAACTTTAAAATTATTAAATTCAAGCTAGTTTTGTATGAACAACAGGACAAAGGAAGTTGGGCCATTAAACATGGATCTTACTAAATCCGGATCTTGTAAGTATGGAGGTACGAGACAGAATTTAATGTATCAAACGCAAAACGTACAAAGAGACCGCATTCGACAATAATGGAGAGGTTTCAAGAAATTACGAGTTGATAGTAATTAGATTGGTTTATTATAGGAGATTCAGATACGATCTTTTGGACCTGAGAGGGGTATAAAAGTCTAGACAAATGCCAGTTGAGGACAGTCTACGGTCGTGGTCGAAAAGGTTTTAAGTTCGCGGAACGTGACGAAACGGTGGGTGATTTAAAGTAGAAAAATTCTAAGTGATAATTATTTTTGATACTTAGAAAAATTTGACATTCTAGTCAGTGATCTACAGAAAAAATACTTTGCAGTTAGAATCAGTGGAAATAAAGATAAAGCCAACGCGTTAATTACTTGTGAAAAATAAAAGTGCTCGTGATAAATACAATTTGTTTTAGTGGAAAATTCGGATTTTATAATCACTTAATATCGTATTTTTAAACTTAGAAATTTCGCGTTTAATATTAGTGCAATAAATAACTGAAGTGATGTGATAATTTAGCGTGAAAAAGTTATAATTAAATACGTGTGTTCAATCTAAGTGAAAGTGTTCTAACAAATAATAAATAATTAAATTAATTATCTTAAATAATAATAATAAAACAAAATAATATTTTATTAATACATAAAAGTTCGGAGGGATAAAAATTTAATTTAACAACAATTTACCATCTCTAAATTAATCGTGAAGTAACTATCATTTAAAGTGTTATCTAACCAACGAGTTTTGAGATAAAATACAGTTTAGAACGATAGAGTTCATACATCATTTTAATTAATTAGATTAAATGAAAAAAAAAAAAAATTGAAGTCAAAAAGATTTAATTAAATTTAGGAAAATAAAAATTAATTTAGGAAAATTGCAGCAAGGTTACCGTGTATTTCCCGGTCGGAAAAAACCTTGGTAGGGGTAAGTCTTTTCCGTTATAAAATTTTACAGATTCCAAGGAGAAAGCGGAATGGAGCAAACATTGGTATTTGGATTAATTATTTGACCAAGATATTACTCGCTTAATATGTGATATGTAACTATATTAAAATATTATAAGTATAATAAGTATATTTTATATATTTATATATGTAAGTATATAAACATATATATATGTAATTTTTGTTCCCAAGAAAAATTATAATCAAAAAAAAAAAAAAAGAAAAACACTTATATAAAAAGAGGAAAAGGGTATCGATTCCTACCTCTGAATTCATCAATAACTATTAAAAGTAGTTATGTGTGATAAATTTACAAATCAATATTTTATATTTAATGTTATGTATGTATTAATATAATTTCAGAAAATCCAGAGCATTTGAAATAAGTTATGATATTAGAAATTATTTCAATCATAAAATTTATGTATATACATATCAATATTATAAATTATTTATTGAGACAAAGTATATATAAATGAATAAATATGTATACGTAATCGGGTATCAGACTAGACAATTGCGCTAAGTACATCATTATCAAACAAAGAAAATTTTAGAGTCATCTCACACGTCTCCGGAATGTCTAAAGTAAACATACCTCATACGCTTGAATCTAGGTCACGAGGACGTAGAGAATGTTTACAAAGCTCAAATTGTTTACAAAATAATTCGGTCATTGGGGCACTAGTTCGAATACAGTAAAAAGAAAAAAAAAAATGACCTTGATTAGTGGATATCGTACTTAGGTATTAACTTCTAGGAACGGGATAAAATTATTATATTGCGCAATTATTAGGAACAAAAAGAAAAAAAAAAAATTTAAACACTATTTTTAATTTGAACGTAAAGAGGTATCTACAGACCTAAGCAATTGAAAATTAACAGATTTATTATAGCAGTTCAAAAAGGTGTGTTGAAGATTTACATGAAGCATTTGATAAATCACGGGATAGTTCAAAAAGGGGTAATGAAGGCTTAGATGAAGCAGTTGAAAAATCACGGGATAGCTTAATAAGGGGTAATGAAGACTTACATGAAACAGTTGAAAAATCACGGGATAGCTTAATAAGGGGTAATGAGGATTTACATGATTCAATTGAGAATCACGGGATAGCAAGAGTTTATCAAAAGTTGAACATTGGAGGGGGGGGAAAGAAAAAAAAAAAAAAAATACAGTTCAACCAATAGAAGGCAGTGGTCGCTTCTATAACAAAATCAAACCATAGAGATGGCGGATCTCTCAAACAAAACCGTCAACAAAACCAAACAAAAGCTTGGAGTTATGGCGAATCTCCAGAACACATCGCCAGATAAGATCTTATTGTACTAGTATATATTTATATTTCACACTATTCTTATGTATCTATTCGGTATCAATCTGAAAATTTCGCAGAATTTGATGGGCGAGATCCGAGCTCGGGATGCGTTGCAAGTAGTTTCGTATTGCGAGTTATAAACCTTCCCAAAACGTATGTTTACATATATATCTTTTTATGTACTGTTCATTGAATGAAACGAACTCACTTACAATTAGTGCTTTAGGCCTGTCGGGTCACTCTCGTCTCATTTCTTGAACGTGGAGGGAGGATTCACGACCCGTAACTCCACACAAACCCGTGAGTATATGATTGCATATAGGACGAAACCGGTTCGCCCTAAGTAAATAGTAAACTTTGGAGGAGTAGGAATTTGGAGGTATCTGGGCTTGGAGGAAGACCTGAAGGCAGTGCATGATGGCGAAAGGAAGGTTCATTGGGACGCGATAACTTAGGTATCAATCAATTGAACCGTGCCAAAAGACTGTGCGAATTTTGGGTTGACTTCTGATCACCCTGCTTACTTGATGGAGGCCGGAGCCAAATTTTGCCAGAAAAAGGGTTATTCTGAGTTCGTCAAATATGCAATTAACTAATTACATTAACCTACTAAATCCATCTTTATATGTACCTTATAGCAGCTGAATCTAAACGGAGGGGCGCCCAGCAGATACGAGATACAATCATAATCAAATTTACTAACATTTAACCATTTGAGTTATATTTAATTATCTGTTCAATTAGTCATGTGTAGTTTCGATTAGTATTGCTTATTCATGAATTCATTAGGATGTAGGGAATCATAATAAACGTCAAAGGGAAGTTAGTTCATTTAGAGAAATTACTTAAGGTTAAATTTGCAAGAGAGAGACCAATACAGTTTGAAATTCAACACTCTGTTTAGAATCAAGAGGGTTACCACAAAATTTAAAGTAATTAAAGTTCTATATCATAAATCAAAAAATTACACAACGTTTGATGGAGTTTAATTACAACCTAAATACGAAAATATTTACGTTCAAAGTCGTAAATAACGTATTTATTAGTTAAGTACATATATCGCTAAAGGTATGTAGTACAAGGGAGCTTTAAGTAGCTTTCTGTAGTTATCAGAGGAAATAAGGGTCCAATTTTATAAAGGCTTGTGTGACGTAGGGGAGGAATTTTCCATCCCTACCACACATATGCAAAGCCTTAAGAATTTAAATATCGATCAGAGCCAAGAGAAAAGGCGAGAATATTACAACTGTCTTGCCGATGAAAGGAGAGTTAAATAAGATATAAAAAACGAAATTTTACGACTGGTGCCAAGTGCCCAGGAGTAAATAAAATACAGACAAATATAAGAGAGTAGAAAAGACAAACATCACAACTGCACAGCCGTGACAGGAGATCAGAGTTTTACAAGTTGTTTTAGAAAAAAAAAAAAAAAACTTTATTGGTCAATCTATTGCAAAAAAAAAAAAAAAAAATAATAATAATAATAAGTAGGACGTTATGTTAAATGAAGTGATAATAAAAATAAAATAAAAATCAGAACAGTGCGCCGTTAAATAAACACGAAAAAAATATATAAATTAATAAATAAATATACGAAAATAAATATATAAACAATACATTTAAATATAAAAAAAAAAGTGTTAACGAATAAACTCTACATGTTTTAAAATAATTTATAAAAGTGTCGATAAAGTTTAAATCAAGTGACCATGAATTTGTTGATTGCTTATGAGATTATAAATATCGTAACAAAGAATGTAGGTCAGATACAAGCGTAAACAGTTTATTCAAGGCAGGCCATAAATTGACAGAATAATGGTATTGACATTCCTGAATCCAGAATGTTAATGACCGTAATGTAAACAATCTGATACGAGATACCGCGGTGTTTGTAAGCATCGAAAGATTGATAACCTAAGCATCGAAAGTGATAACAAAACATCGAAAAATTTTGAAGTAGGTGACATGGGGGGTAACGCGCATCGCTTTAAGAGATTGTAGAATAAACAAACTCGAAAATGATATCAACACTCGGTTACGGAAAAAATAAACAGACTTTACAGATAAAAACGGGGGAACTTACCTACATAAAGTGACCCTTTGTTTATAGTTAATGTTGTGGGTTTGTATGTGAGGATTATCACATAAAAAGTCATAACATAAAAGATAAGGAACATAAAATAAAAATAACATAAAATATTTGATTGGGGATAGTGTCGAGTTGAGAGCTTTAATATCACAGACGAATGTTTTATAGGTATATACCTATTTAAGGGAACATTTGATCATTCGGACCAAAAAAAAGGAGGGGATTTGACGAAATAACATCAAGATAGGTATTGCGAACTCTAAACAGATTTTGCGAAAATATCAATGATATCAACACTCGGTTACGGAAAAAATAAACAGACTTTACAGATAAAAACGGGGGAACTTACCTACATAAAGTGACCCTTTGTTTATAGTTAATGTTGTGGGTTTGTATGTGAGGATTATCACATAAAAAGTCATAACATAAAAGATAAGGAACATAAAATAAAAATAACATAAAATATTTGATTGGGGATAGTGTCGAGTTGAGAGCTTTAATATCACAGACGAATGTTTTATAGGTATATACCTATTTAAGGGAACATTTGATCATTCGGACCAAAAAAAAGGAGGGGATTTGACGAAATAACATCAAGATAGGTATTGCGAACTCTAAACAGATTTTGCGAAAATATCGTAGGTATTGCGGAACTTGAAGGAATGGTTGGCATTCTAAACAATGAGTAATTATTGGTTGAACGAAAATCACGGGATATTCATTAACATTGGAGTAACAATATTCATTCCGTTTTTTTTGCAATTACCTACATTTAATTGAAATGAAGAGTGATGGTAGAGTTGATCTAATTTGGGTTACAATCATCATGCAAACAAATATAAATAATTAAAAATATTGTGTTTTATAGGGGGACAGGTTCCAAAAAAAAAAATAAAAATAAAATAAATTACAAATATATATAGGTATATTTATAATAAATAGTTGGTATTGAGTTAAATTCATTAAAAATTTTAAACAAAAAATGGCGGAAAAAAGGAAAGTGGATGCGACGGAATTAGAAGCTAAAGAAATACCGTTGGGAGATGAATTACGGGAGATATTTAGACGTTCAAAGAGGTCTAAGTTACGAGTCGAGGATATGATAGAAGTCGTTCAGCCAGAGGGGGAGACCGACACAAAATCGGAGGAACAGGGCGAAAATAAGCGAGAGTGTGAAGAGAGACTCACACATGGCATGTTACAGGAAAAACCCGAGGAAAAGGAACAAGAAAAGTTAACGAAGTAAAAGGAAAAATAAAAAAATAAAATAAAAAAATATAGAAAAACGAGAAAATTGAAAAAAAAAAAAAAATAAGTAAATAAATAGAATAAGGAAGGCAACATAATTTACATAAGGTAATTTAGGAAACTAAAATAGAGATCATAAGGTTGTCGCTTAATAAGATAAAATATAAACATTAACCGGGCGACACTCGGAAAATAAAGAAAATGGTTGGGAAACGTGGAACAAGTAGGCGAGCCCAGGCTTTAGTGACAGCAATCGGGGAAAATGTCACAACCGAGACTTCAACAATAAACATAGGAGATATAACTACAATAATTCAGGCAGCTTTGGCACCGCTCGTCAATAAGATGCAAGAACTCGAGAAACAATTGGAAAGCCCAGCAACAGTGGCGGTGATAGGAGAGGATAGTGCGCCGAAAAGCGTTCTCCAAGTAGTGGAAATGTTACCACAGCAGGAACGACCATCATTCTCCGGTGGAAATCAAAATGCCATTAGTTTCCTGGAAGATTTAAAAGAATACACTAGAAAAGTGAAACGAACGGATCCATTAGTCGTCGTACGGGAAAATTTGAAAGGGGAAGCTAGATCGTGGGCAAAATTGTACAATAAACGATGGGAGACTATGTTAGATTTCGAACGAGATTTTTTAGCTACCTATTGGGGAGACATAAAGAAAAATGAAGTTCGCCGTCGTCTTGCAGAAGGGGTATATGATGCCAAGAAAAATATATCCATGCTCACTCATTTCGCAAACTATTGGGAGCTAGCGAAGGCTTTAAAGATTACTGACACACCGTTGGGCATAGTTGACGAGATTATGAGACATTATCCGAAGGAAATTCAATCGCTATGGTTTTCGGGGCAATCAGGAGATGAGATTGTCGCCGCTGAGTTTCTACGAAAACTAGATACAATGGTATGTACGCCAGAAGAACGGAACATGAAGAAGAGGAGTGGGGAGGAATCCAGCAAGAAGGACAAATACCGTGACCGTTACCACGCCATAAAAAGGAGGATACACGCAATTGAAAGTGTGGGCGAAAACGCTAGTTGCAGCAAGTGCACCGAAGTTAACAGTTCACCAAAAGAAAATTCTACAATAACTACAGCCGGGAAGGAGCTAGTGGTCGCAGCCAACTCGGGAGATAAAAGGAGATTATAGCGCTTTACATTTAGCTAGATATTACACAAGTAATAAGAAACAAAAATCAGGTTTACAGTTAGTGGAAATCAACGGATAGAGTGCGAAGTTTACAAATATTTGTAAATGTTAATAAATAAATAAACGATTGAGAAATATAAATAAAATTATGTTAGGGTACATTATAATTGGGGAGGGGGAAGAAAGAAAATTACTAAAATATTAGATTATCAGATTGCTTGCGAGGGGCGGATCGTCGTTAAGTCTTTGAGGGTGAGTGGACAAGTTCTTAATAAGCGACAATCATATTCAATTATTGAAATAGAGTAAGGCAAATAAATTCGTTAATTTTGATTTTCTAGTTGAAAAAAAAAAAAAAAAAAATTGACTTTTTTTTATGTGTTAGTGAGAAAAAAAAAAAAAAAAAAATGTTAGATAAGTAAGAACACTCAAAAGGAGAGAATTAGAGATATTATATGGCACACAAAAGGGACATTTTGAAAAAAAAAAAATAAACAATGCTTAGGAATTTTTTTTGAAATATTGAAATAAGAAAGTTTATCTATAGATATAGGGTAGACATTAAGTATAGAGATAAAAGGGTAACATTTGAATTAAGGTATAAATATTTTAGATTTCGAAAAAAAAAAAAAAAGGAAAAGGGAACGCTGAACCAATTTGAGGATAATAAAGAACATTTATAAAAATTTAAATATTAGAGTGGACAACACTTAGGCTAGAACAACTTTGGATGAATTAAGAAATTATAATTAGAAATTAAGAATTATAAAATAAAGTTTAAATAAATAAAGAAAAAAAAAAAATGCTGGAAAATTTATATGAAACATGTATACCACTGATTGTCGGATTGGGTGAGGTCGTGCGAAAACCCACATTTCACAAAAAATATTCATACTTACAAAACAAAAAAACAATTAATTGCACACCAAGAGACCACCCGCTTTTCAGTTGTTCGAAAGGCCGCGAGATTGTAAACAATCTTTACTTAAATCATTGTAAGGGAGGTCTTAGTCCAATTTGGTTGGGGACCACCAAAACACGCGAGTCGAGGGGCGTGTTCCAGCAAAAAGAAATTAATTTTGAATCTATCAAAATTAAAGAAAATTTCATAAAGTAAAATCTACGCGAAAAGAAAATAAAGAATACAATGAGATTCAAATTCAAGATTGTTAACAATCCGAGCAAAAGAGAAGAGGGAGATAGGAAGTAATAGGATGCGGAGAAGAGATAGGGGATAACAAAATGAGGAGGGGGAGATAGGAAGTAATAGGATGCGGAGAAGAGATAGGGGATAACAAAATGAGGAGGGGGAGATAGGAAGTAATAGGATACGAAAAAGAGATAGGGGATAACAGAATGAGGAGGGGGAGATAGGAAGTAATATGACACGGAGTAGAGATAGGGGATAACCAAATGAGGAGGGGAAGATAGCTAGTCTAAATTTGAACACAATTTCGGTGTCTAACGAAAAAAAAAAAAAAAAAAAAAAAAAAAAAAAAAAAAAAAAAAAAAAAAAAAAAAAAAAAAAAAAAAAGTGACATTAAAATAAAATACAACGTTAGCCACAGCAAATTGAGTTCAGAGGAGGGAACTGTGATGAATTGCATTGATCAACAGTGAAAATTAGGAAATATCGTAGCTTCCCACTTTAATTTAAAAAGAAAATATCAATTACTTATAAAACGGACACGTCTACGACATCTATCGGATTAGAGTAAAGTGAATTCATATTTACGGTAGGGATCTATAATTAGACAAAGTGAGACGAGTATTGATGAAAGGATCACAGATGGTATCAACAAATAATCAGAAACAGGGACCCCCCCAATATACTTAGCCCGTGATATATTGACAGCCAATTGAATTGCAGCAAAAGCGATTAAAAACCAATTCAGCCTATCAACGGGAAGAGGGCCGAACCCATTTTTAGAACAAAGGAACGACCTTTGGACTTAGCAATTAGTAATGTGATTAATGAGTTTGACGTTCCCACCAAACCGAGAGGTGAATAAACTCCATGGGAAGAAATAATCTGTTCAGGGACAAAAGAACGGTGACCCCAAGAAATGTTATCATTAACCGGTACGTTCCAGGGATCAGAAACCCTAGTTCTCGAACGCATTAAAGCATATAAGGTGCGGAAAAAAGGATACACGTAAACAACGTTTGAAAATTTTAAGTGAAAAATTGCATAGCTAGTGACGAAAACGTGTTGTAAGGTGTTAGGGAGATTTCATCTATAATACGATTGTTTGTGACGACCGGAGATGATCGATTCGAGGGAAAACGTGCTAAAGGAAATGGAAATGTTGAAAAAACAATGGAAAATTATTGTTATCAATTTTAGACGGAGCTAGGATATTACGATGAAAGATTTAGGGAGGAAACGTCAAAAAAAAATGAGAGTTTTAAAGAATAGGCGAGGGTACATTTCAGATGTCTAGAGCAGTAACAAGTGTTAGAGAAGAAGATAGAGTGCAGTACGGAGGGGAGTGGAAAATGCTGAAAACATTGCGATAGAAAAACTCAGGAAAAGGAGTCATTTTACGTAATTAAAATGGAGGTTATAGAGTAACATAGTACGCGATTGCAGATAAAAAATGAGGCATTACAATGGTTGTCGATTTCAGATGTATTTTGTTGTGATAAACAAGGAATATTCGAACATGAAAATTGTTTAGATAAGGACGATTAGCCGTTAAAAAAGGTAATAAAAATTATCATGGGTCTTATGAAATATTTATATTAAAGAATTCTCATAAAAGTTAACGACACTGAAATAAAAAAGGATTTATTGCCAGGTGGGTACAGGAACTAATGTATACAACTGTCAAGACATATGGTTTATGGGATTTTGCGTAAGAACGGGACAAAATTTGGAAGGCGTTCTCTATGAAGCAATAAAAATGACAGAAATTTAAGGGCCGAAGTGGGGGTATCCCCTATAAAGATGTTAAAAAATGATATATTTATTAATAACAAATAGAAAATGAAATTTTCCAAGAGGCAGCAAACATCAAAAAACGATATGGTTATATCAGGGAAGTACGGGGAAGTGAGGGGAAAGGAGATACGACAGAGAAAAACAAAGGAAATCTTAGATTAACAGTGAATAAAATAAATACGGCTTGAAATATAAAAATCTATAGAGATATGAACAATAGCGTAAGAATAAATAAGGAAATTCATGGAAAGAGTGTCGTGAATAAAAGAAAATTCGAGAAAAAAATGGAAAATTCAAATATACGACGTAAATAGAGAAAATTCGGTTTTAAATGGAAAGGTTCATATAGAATACAGAAAAACTCGAGGAAAAATAATAAAATAAAAATGAACAATTTGCGAGAAAGGCTTCGACATGAAGATATCTCTGATAGGCGAATTTGGGGACAGATTTGGAACATATGGTAGATGCCGTACGCACGGACATGTTACGAAATATATGAAAATAGAACTTTAAAATTATTAAATTCAAGCTAGTTTTGTATGAACAACAGGACAAAGGAAGTTGGGCCATTAAACATGGATCTTACTAAATCCGGATCTTGTAAGTATGGAGGTACGAGACAGAATTTAATGTATCAAACGCAAAACGTACAAAGAGACCGCATTCGACAATAATGGAGAGGTTTCAAGAAATTACGAGTTGATAGTAATTAGATTGGTTTATTATAGGAGATTCAGATACGATCTTTTGGACCTGAGAGGGGTATAAAAGTCTAGACAAATGCCAGTTGAGGACAGTCTACGGTCGTGGTCGAAAAGGTTTTAAGTTCGCGGAACGTGACGAAACGGTGGGTGATTTAAAGTAGAAAAATTCTAAGTGATAATTATTTTTGATACTTAGAAAAATTTGACATTCTAGTCAGTGATCTACAGAAAAAATACTTTGCAGTTAGAATCAGTGGAAATAAAGATAAAGCCAACGCGTTAATTACTTGTGAAAAATAAAAGTGCTCGTGATAAATACAATTTGTTTTAGTGGAAAATTCGGATTTTATAATCACTTAATATCGTATTTTTAAACTTAGAAATTTCGCGTTTAATATTAGTGCAATAAATAACTGAAGTGATGTGATAATTTAGCGTGAAAAAGTTATAATTAAATACGTGTGTTCAATCTAAGTGAAAGTGTTCTAACAAATAATAAATAATTAAATTAATTATCTTAAATAATAATAATAAAACAAAATAATATTTTATTAATACATAAAAGTTCGGAGGGATAAAAATTTAATTTAACAACAATTTACCATCTCTAAATTAATCGTGAAGTAACTATCATTTAAAGTGTTATCTAACCAACGAGTTTTGAGATAAAATACAGTTTAGAACGATAGAGTTCATACATCATTTTAATTAATTAGATTAAATGAAAAAAAAAAAAAATTGAAGTCAAAAAGATTTAATTAAATTTAGGAAAATAAAAATTAATTTAGGAAAATTGCAGCAAGGTTACCGTGTATTTCCCGGTCGGAAAAAACCTTGGTAGGGGTAAGTCTTTTCCGTTATAAAATTTTACAGATTCCAAGGAGAAAGCGGAATGGAGCAAACATTGGTATTTGGATTAATTATTTGACCAAGATATTACTCGCTTAATATGTGATATGTAACTATATTAAAATATTATAAGTATAATAAGTATATTTTATATATTTATATATGTAAGTATATAAACATATATATATGTAATTTTTGTTCCCAAGAAAAATTATAATCAAAAAAAAAAAAAAAGAAAAACACTTATATAAAAAGAGGAAAAGGGTATCGATTCCTACCTCTGAATTCATCAATAACTATTAAAAGTAGTTATGTGTGATAAATTTACAAATCAATATTTTATATTTAATGTTATGTATGTATTAATATAATTTCAGAAAATCCAGAGCATTTGAAATAAGTTATGATATTAGAAATTATTTCAATCATAAAATTTATGTATATACATATCAATATTATAAATTATTTATTGAGACAAAGTATATATAAATGAATAAATATGTATACGTAATCGGGTATCAGACTAGACAATTGCGCTAAGTACATCATTATCAAACAAAGAAAATTTTAGAGTCATCTCACACGTCTCCGGAATGTCTAAAGTAAACATACCTCATACGCTTGAATCTAGGTCACGAGGACGTAGAGAATGTTTACAAAGCTCAAATTGTTTACAAAATAATTCGGTCATTGGGGCACTAGTTCGAATACAGTAAAAAGAAAAAAAAAAATGACCTTGATTAGTGGATATCGTACTTAGGTATTAACTTCTAGGAACGGGATAAAATTATTATATTGCGCAATTATTAGGAACAAAAAGAAAAAAAAAAAATTTAAACACTATTTTTAATTTGAACGTAAAGAGGTATCTACAGACCTAAGCAATTGAAAATTAACAGATTTATTATAGCAGTTCAAAAAGGTGTGTTGAAGATTTACATGAAGCATTTGATAAATCACGGGATAGTTCAAAAAGGGGTAATGAAGGCTTAGATGAAGCAGTTGAAAAATCACGGGATAGCTTAATAAGGGGTAATGAAGACTTACATGAAACAGTTGAAAAATCACGGGATAGCTTAATAAGGGGTAATGAGGATTTACATGATTCAATTGAGAATCACGGGATAGCAAGAGTTTATCAAAAGTTGAACATTGGAGGGGGGGGAAAGAAAAAAAAAAAAAAATACAGTTCAACCAATAGAAGGCAGTGGTCGCTTCTATAACAAAATCAAACCATAGAGATGGCGGATCTCTCAAACAAAACCGTCAACAAAACCAAACAAAAGCTTGGAGTTATGGCGAATCTCCAGAACACATCGCCAGATAAGATCTTATTGTACTAGTATATATTTATATTTCACACTATTCTTATGTATCTATTCGGTATCAATCTGAAAATTTCGCAGAATTTGATGGGCGAGATCCGAGCTCGGGATGCGTTGCAAGTAGTTTCGTATTGCGAGTTATAAACCTTCCCAAAACGTATGTTTACATATATATCTTTTAATGTACTGTTCATTGAATGAAACGAACTCACTTACAATTAGTGCTTTAGGCCTGTCGGGTCACTCTCGTCTCATTTCTTGAACGTGGAGGGAGGATTCACGACCCGTAACTCCACACAAACCCGTGAGTATATGATTGCATATAGGACGAAACCGGTTCGCCCTAAGTAAATAGTAAACTTTGGAGGAGTAGGAATTTGGAGGTATCTGGGCTTGGAGGAAGACCTGAAGGCAGTGCATGATGGCGAAAGGAAGGTTCATTGGGACGCGATAACTTAGGTATCAATCAATTGAACCGTGCCAAAAGACTGTGCGAATTTTGGGTTGACTTCTGATCACCCTGCTTACTTGATGGAGGCCGGAGCCAAATTTTGCCAGAAAAAGGGTTATTCTGAGTTCGTCAAATATGCAATTAACTAATTACATTAACCTACTAAATCCATCTTTATATGTACCTTATAGCAGCTGAATCTAAACGGAGGGGCGCCCAGCAGATACGAGATACAATCATAATCAAATTTACTAACATTTAACCATTTGAGTTATATTTAATTATCTGTTCAATTAGTCATGTGTAGTTTCGATTAGTATTGCTTATTCATGAATTCATTAGGATGTAGGGAATCATAATAAACGTCAAAGGGAAGTTAGTTCATTTAGAGAAATTACTTAAGGTTAAATTTGCAAGAGAGAGACCAATACAGTTTGAAATTCAACACTCTGTTTAGAATCAAGAGGGTTACCACAAAATTTAAAGTAATTAAAGTTCTATATCATAAATCAAAAAATTACACAACGTTTGATGGAGTTTAATTACAACCTAAATACGAAAATATTTACGTTCAAAGTCGTAAATAACGTATTTATTAGTTAAGTACATATATCGCTAAAGGTATGTAGTACAAGGGAGCTTTAAGTAGCTTTCTGTAGTTATCAGAGGAAATAAGGGTCCAATTTTATAAAGGCTTGTGTGACGTAGGGGAGGAATTTTCCATCCCTACCACACATATGCAAAGCCTTAAGAATTTAAATATCGATCAGAGCCAAGAGAAAAGGCGAGAATATTACAACTGTCTTGCCGATGAAAGGAGAGTTAAATAAGATATAAAAAACGAAATTTTACGACTGGTGCCAAGTGCCCAGGAGTAAATAAAATACAGACAAATATAAGAGAGTAGAAAAGACAAACATCACAAACTCTTTGCTTACAATGTATTTTAAGATACTTTGGGCACGTTTCTCGCAAAATTGAGGACTTTTATTCGAAGAAGCTAATAGGGTTTGGCAGAGAAAGGTCACCAATGCGCTGGAGTGACCAAGTATTACTCGTATCCGGTGTTGGATGTTGTGTGTTGTGATTGTCCTATTTTATATTTAAATTCATTTAGCACTGAATACTTTTACTTATCATTTATTCTAATCTCGATGTGTAGATTCTCTTATCTTAAACTTTCGCGTCTATGCCACCTCTTACTAAAATATTGCAATAAATTGTCTGTCTAAAATCTTTTTTGTCTGTGGCCGCGTCAGCTTTCTATTTTGTGTCTATAAAACAGCGTGTTTTGATTTCGCTTGTCATTCTCTGTACATTATTCTTCTCTATCTCCTAAACTATGCTTGTTTACATGGAAATCAAGTCGTCTTTCGCTTCTGCTAACATTAATTAGTCTAAATTATTGTCGCCAGTCAAGTTTTCAGACCAGAATCACTCTCTAATTATTCATCAGAATAAACAGAATCAATATCCAGTACCAAACACAAGTGTTTTACTACACAAGGATAACCTCAAACTCTACTCTCTCATCTCATTGTACGTTCCTCGGTGTGGAACAGAAGGAAGCCTATAAAGCAGCTCAACCTTACAACCTGACTGAAGACTATCTGGAGAGAACCACACCTGGAAACTACGCATGGTCCTTCGAGCCGGATAGAATTGGCATCATCACAACAAGCCAAAAGTTAAGCCAAATCCTTATTTTCCCTCCTTACTGTCCTCCTTACTAGGGTGTGCGCTGCTTCCGCGCAGCGCTGAATCGCGAGGAGTGGAGAGGCCTTATCCACCATGGAAATTGGAGTAGGGGTCACGATCCTCAGAAATGAGGAATCGACGAAGAAGATAATTTGGTTCATGCATAAAGGACATGAAAACGTTTCATGTAGTACTAAAAACTTGAATATAAGAATAAAAATTAATTTATTGTACAAAAATTATCTATATTATTTATTGTTAAAAATACATTCCTTTCTCTGTCCAAATAAACGAAAGAATCAATTTTCAGGCAAAATGAATGAGAATTGCACAATAATTATTTCCGGTGTTATTTTTCGTTCGTTTATTTAATTAAAAAAGCGGTAACCACTTGACTTTCTTCAATAATACGCAAAAGGAAACTTGACTTAATAAAATTTTGAAGAGTTTTAATTTAAGATCGGTAAGAGTGTTATTGAAAATGAACTTTTATTTCTTCGCTCCGGAAACCAACCAGATAGTACTGAAGACTTTAAATTGGTATGGTGCTAATTTTAATGTAACAATGATTTCAACATTCCACCCATTGTTGGTTACCCTCTCCCTGGGCAACAGAATTAGAGGTATTTAGTTTGTGATATTCGTTGAAATAATTAACTTGTTTCGTAAGTGCCTTCTCAATATCTCAAACAATACTTACTATTCAAGTGACCGCTTTTCACTTTAAGTATTTGACTTGCATTTTGAACGCAAATTTATTGTGAATACAATTACTTGTTTTTATGTTTAATGTAGTCATCAAGCTATATAATCACTCAAATATTAATTATATTGACTAGTTTTTTAGCTATACGTAAGATCATGTAATGTGAAAATTAAGTTAACCCCTTTGGTTAATTTGTTCTCTTTTCGGAACAACTCATGTAGATCTCATAGAAATCCTTGTCTCCCTTACTATCATGGTTAGAAAAATGATCTTAGCGGTGTTAGAAAGAATAAACAACACGCTTTATTTAAAATTTTTAAAAATAATCACAACATACTTACAGGTACATAGGTACTTCCCTACCTTCCTCTTCCCCATCTCATTCCCTTCCCCACTACCTTCAGCCTCACAACATACCCCAATTGGGGATGCAATAGACTCTCTGGCTCCAGACGGGAGCAGCTGGGACTCTTGTGAGGTATTCATATAAAAAAGCATAATTAAAATGTACACCTTTATGAAACAATTGAAGACATTTGAAAAAAAAAAACATTTTTGAATTTTGTATTACGAGTAATTATTTTAACTTGAAACGAGAAAAGGGGGATAAATAATGTGTATGTTTTTATTTTGTTAAGTTTTCAGTAATTTCAAATTTAAAAAAAATTTAAGTCAGTGATTTAAATTTTTTTTTGGGTTTGCTTTAATTTTTGTGCAATTCCTTTCAAAAATAGTTTTTAGTTTTCGGATGCGTTCAGAAATATTCTATTTGTTTAGATTTTATTGCAGAGCGAACATATTTTGACATTCTGACAAAATAGGCCCGAGAACCGAGGGTTTAAGGGAATTTCCCTAGATGTAATAAGTAAAAAATACATTTGGCTGTTTTATTCTGTTCATTTATGCATCCAAAGTTGGCAGAAATGGAAAAAAATGGAGTACAAAGTTAAAGGTTATAGAAAATATATAGTGACATAGTATTGAATATGAATAACCCTTTGTAAATATTCCGCTAAATAAAGCGTTAATAGCATTATTTAATATTACTCTGACGAGAGACTACACCAAATTTAAACAAAAAATGATGAATTTTCAATACATTTGAGTATTTAATTTAATTTTCAGTAGTTGTATTTAAAAGTACTTATATCTGAATAGCTATAGATTTTTCTTTCCTTTCTTTTCCGCCGCGCCTTTTAAAAATGGTTATAATATTATGGTATTAGTTCTGGGAGATGGTATTTGTACGGTGACTCACATACATTAATTTAAGCAGTACGCAAAGTTGTGGTGCAAGGTCGATGTGTTAAATCCATGCGGCAATAAAATTAAAAGGATGACAGAATCTCGTATTCATCCGGCCGCCAAATTTAACGTCCCTTTTTGCCTTTTCAGCGGAGAAGGTTGTAGTATTTGTAAATCTATCCACGCAGGTGTTTTGGAGCCGACCCCTGTCTGCTCTGAGTTTTCAGAGCTCGCCGGCCAATTTTCCGCAGTTCTGGGGAAAAAGAGGGCCGTTTTGGATTGACGCAAGGCAAATTAGTATGGGGAACATCAGTTTTCAACTTGATCAGTCTGCTTGATAGTACGTGATTAAAGTCTACAAAATGTAACTTTTTATTTACATATATTTACGAGTATCTCTACATGCAAAGGCCGTGCTGCTTATTTTCTTTCGTATTAAACGGAAATATTTATAAGAGTGAACTAAAGTTTTTCCATGATAAAACAAATTAAACACCGAGTTAGAAATAAAATGTGTTTTGAGATTAAATGATGAAATTGCTTTTAATAATGGTTGTTTTTCGGGTTGTAAATTATGGTTGGACAATCTCCTCTTTGGGCCAACATTACGAACAGTTTATCAGTGTACATCTTTATGGTAGGTGGCGGGATGGTCGAAGAAGGAGGTACTCAACATTCAAAAGCGTAAAACAAAATAATTAATGTTAATAAAAACAGAAACATCGATAGCGGCAGATACTCTAAGTAATACTCTGATAAAAAAAACCACCATTTCAGAATCGAAACTTGCTTGAAAGGCCGTGTTTAGTAACCGGAATCGAAAAGCTAGATACTTCCCAACCTAACCATCTCCATCCTTTTTAAAAATTATTATTATTGAAGTGAAACTCCTTTAGCCCTTAAATTTATCATTTTACGGTCCTCGGTTCTAATATAATGCGGTAAATTCACGACTACGCACAGGCATCCAATAGCGCGCGGTATGAAACGCCCGACTCTCAGCGTCCAGAGAGAGACATCCAACGATTGTACCAAATCCAAAAAGGATAAAAAAAAAAAAATTATAAAATCAATATCCAATCTTCAAACCACTTTAAAATAAACAAGCAAAAGAAAAGATAGCAAAATCTAGCTACTTTCTAGTTTCACTTCTACTGCGTGTGAATTGCACACATTGATTTTTTTTTATTTTACCGTACGAGAGTCCCATCTGCTCTCGATTGTCTGGAGCCATTGAGACTACCGCACCTCTAATTGGAGTATGTTGTGAGGCTGAAGGTAGCGGGGAGGGAGAGGAGATGTGGTTGGCGACCAAACACAAAATCCTTGTCACCGATCTTCCACCATGAAAAGTCTGGAGCAGTTTGGACTTTTGATTAATTGGTTGATTGATTGAACAAAATAAAATCTTTTTTTTATAACATGGGAGGGAAGTTTTAAAACAACCAAATAAATGGTAAGAACTTGTGTGTGATTTTCCTGCGATCTATTCATGACAAGCAGATGCGGGAACAGGCTAAAAGGGACCATGTAATATATGTTTCTCATTAAAGTGTGATAGAACAGATTGATGTATTTGAGATCGACTGACACATGCTCTCTGCACCTTTCCGAAGACTAGAAGTATTGTTTAATACGAACTAACGAATACTACTTCACATTTGAAGAAGCAACCCGACATAATAAATATTGGTCTGTCAACTAACGGTGATAAATTGACAATCACCCATTTGACTTATCACCTAAAACATTATCACATCCCTAAATTCAGTTCCTAATTACCTCAGAATAAATTATCCCGTCTTTTGTATTTATTACTATTAAAAACACTAATTTTTGTATTGTGATTCTGTCTGCAACCTAAGTTCAATGAAAATGAGTTCAAAATTGGAACTGATTTGTTGAGAATTCAGACGAACGTTTTTTTAAGTATATCTGCGCTGTTCTAGTGACATAATAATTATTTGTTTGCTTGTCAATGAATTCCACGAAAAAAACGAGTGTGCTTTAGACCACACGACTGAAGTAAAACTTCACTAACTTGTATCTCCCTCTCAACTTCCGTTCGTCTCGCCCGACCGTTCGCCTCGCCCGATCACACTTTTCGTAACGCTCTCTCCATTCATTCACCAGCTTATTCACCAAGTCGTAAAAAAGTTTTACTTCAAAAAGATAATGTATAATAAAAATAATTGGATAATGTATATGGCGTCACAAATTTACAATTCACAATTCACAAATTACGGGCGATATAATGTATAATATATTATACATTACATACTATATTACATTATTTCGTTTGATTTTTGTATGTAATATATTATTTTTCTGGTTTTGTCGCCATATTTCCAATTCAGGTGATCGTGTTATTTTACCGTCATTAAATTAAAAAGCCTCTCCACTCTAGTTAACTTTTGTTTTATGAAAGTTTCACTTCTACCGCGTGAGAACTGCACACATGTTATTTTTTTAATTTAATTAAAAAAATATTATTGAGATAATAAATTAAAATTTTTGAAGCCAAAACTTCCTTACCACCGTTGAGATTTGAAACTCGATGAAACGAAAAAGCATCACTAATAAGAGACAAACACGTACACCTATAGGATTTAGCCTGCGAAAGAATGGTCTCCTCTTTATCTTGTGCGGTGCTTCGTAGCCCCCCCCCCCACTGTTGTCTATTTTAGTTTTCTGAAGGTTTCACTTCTATCACGTGCTAACTGCATACTTTTTTTTGTAGTTATTCAACCTAATTTAATTCTGATCTGAGCTAAAATTTCATGAAAGATGTTCAATATTTTATTACTAAATTAATCCTAAATTGTTGGTTCATACCTAATAGCTAAACGAACTTACAAGATAAACTGAACATTGTTCACATTTGTTGTATTAACGCGTTACGGCCAAAGACCGACTTGTGTTTCACTGGAGATCCAACCAGAAAAGATATAACATAGGCGGCTTAAATGACAAGCCCAGGCCTTATACATATAAGGGCAGGGTAGATTTTTAATCCTTCGCGATGTGTAGATACACTGAACAGAACATTTCTAAATTTGTGTTTTTTTTTTAAATTTAACTCCGCCCAGAAGGCTTTGCGGGAAATTACCTTCCTCGGCGCCTATGTAATCTTTGGAGATGTGTGAAGAAATTCTATGAAATGTGAAGGTGTGAAGGGTGGTTAGGAATCTGGAGGTAACCGTGTTCAAAAGTGCAGTACGAATCCATTCCTCAACCACCCTATCCCGATCAGACCCGCTATTTAGTTGGTAGGCAGACGCATCCGCCACCAATATCTGGACAAACCTCACTCCATCAAGCGAGGCACCACTGCTCAAACGTAACGAATTACTTCAGGTGACCAATGAATAGTTCCCGAAGCGGCGGGATTCAAGTTTCGTAGAAAATGCTTGCAACAAGATTAGCTCATACCATTGACGTATGCTTGGTCGAAGGCTCATATGGACCTTTTTCAAAAAAAAAAATTTGTTCATAAAGAATTTTGATACATTTGATCAATTTCGCTTGAAGTAAGGTCTAATTGACCTTACTTCGAGCACGCCTTACACCCCATCGACGCATTTCTATTGGTTTATCTATTCTATGGGTGTGTAGAATAAGGTTAAAGAAGAAGACGAAAAAGAATCGTAAGTTCCCCCATAATGGAAAGAAAATTGTATCTATGACCCAAAATCCCCTCTTTTCTCTGGATATTCGGTAAAAGAGTAAAGAAAAGCAGCGTTGTCATAACGCCATCATCGTTCTACTTACATACTGCTCCCCGTTCAGTGGCAAATAATGGTGAGCGTAAACGACGAACGGTCGTATTTCGCATTTGCAAAACGCCACGGTAAATTCAACCAAATTCGTACTTTCTGTATCGCTGCGGTGGAATCGCGAACTATGACACAGTGGGTGTCATAAAACCAGCCAACTTCGTGAACAGCCGTAGTACGAGCAGCTTGAACTCTCTGTGAAACGTATTTCAGGCGTGTCGAGACGGAAGTCGACTGAAATATTTAACCGCGGCAGCTCATTATGGTATCGGCTTTATGCTCGCAACGGAACTACCCGTTTATTAAGTGCCCTTAAAATTAATGAAACTTATGCGGCCCACCTTTACGTTGTTGACTTATTGGTTTCTTTATTTTGTGTTTTTGAGGGGTTCTTTGTGCAAATAATAAGTGTTGAGCTATTTTCCAACATTTTACTATCGTACATGAATACAGTTACTACCCGTCCTTAAAATTAATGAAACTATGTAGCCCGCCTTCACGTTGTTGACTTATCGGTTTCTTTATTTTGTATTTTTGCGGGGTTCGTTGTGCGAGTAATAGTTTTCCAGCATTTTATTATCGTATATGAATACTGCTACTCATTTATTAAGTGCCATTAAAATTAATGAAACTTATGCCGCCCGCCTTAACGTTGTTGACTTATCGGTTTCTTTATTTTGTGTTTTTACGGGGTTCGTTGTGCAAATAATAAGTGTTGAGCGGTTTATTATTTTATGTGAATACTACACAAGACTCCAGTCCAAAGTAGGTGGGTGTATAGCATTACCATACGTCGTGAGCAGTGGCGGCTCGTGACTTTTGGGTGTGCTAGAGTGCTAATATTAAGAAAATGCCATTATTGAACTTGTCGTAGGCGAAAAAATTTTTTTTTTCCAAAAGCGGTTTTTGTATGAAGATTTTTCAGGAAATCCGTGTGGTACACGGATTAACTAGTAACTTTACACTAACTTTACCAAAAACCATCTCAACCAATAGGATCCTTTAAAAGTGTGGTCATAATCAAGCGGCCAATGAGCGCAGATCTAGCATCATTTCCGTTTCATATCTCAACCAATATAATCAAAGCTAATAAGCGCAGTTTGATGCTTCGCATGTGCTGGATGCGTCATTTCCGTTTCATCCGAATTCCAAATCCCAGCAAGGCCAAAGAAGTTTCACTTCGAAAAATCAAAACAGTTGTCAATCCTCTGCAAGGCTACTCAATAACTATTGGCATTCTGATCTCTTTGTTACTTAAAACATTTTAAAAATCAATCTATTAATATTGTGTTAATTACCAACCATATACACATTTTTTTTAACTGAATACAGGTAGGATACTAATATCGTTTCGAATATTTCTTTTTCACAAATACTGTTTCTCATCTATATCTGATGGAACTTAAAGGAGTTTAAATCATTTTAAATGGTAAAAAAATTAACTTTCAGATAAAATAGTTAGTTTTTAAGAAATTTCGGCTTGGATACGGATTACCTGAAAAATCTTCATCCAGAAACCAAAATTTCGTAAAAAAAAATTTATGATGTGAAAACTTCTTTAGCTCCGATGTGATTAAACGAAAAATAGCGACGCTAAAAAGAGACAAAGACATACATCTATAAGATTTATCCTCCGAAAGAATGAGTTAGTATAATCGGTCTTCTCTTTGAGCGGTGCTTCGTAGCCTGTCGGTCTACTCTTTGTGTGCTGTGTTTCGTAGCCTCCCTCTGGTCTACTTCAGTTTTCTGAAGGTTTCACTTCTACCGCGTGTGAATTACACACCGTGTTTTTTACAACACCAATAATGTCATTTTATTAATATTTGCAATCTAGCACTCCAAAAGTCACGAGCCGCCACTGGTAGTCAAGTCCTGTTTCAACCGTTTTTTGTACGTTTTAAAATGTAAATTTACATTTTTGTCAGTAAATTTGTTCGTACGTACCGTTTCCGTGTCAAAATTCTTTAATAATATTTCAGTAAGGATTCTTTTTTCAACTGTGAAATGGTCGTGTTCGTAATAGCTTTTTTCAATATTATAGTATCTGCCTGAAAAAATAGACTATAAATACAGTAGTAATGTTATGTTTTGCATTAGTCAGAAGTACACTGGAATATGCCTCGCCAATTAGGAACCCGCAAAACAAAGTATACATAGATAGCATAGAACATTTTCAAAAAAAAATTATAAAATATCTTACCTTCAAATTCAACAAAAAATTTGCATCAAATTCAACAATAACATCAAACTTTGGAACAAAGGCGAGCAATAGTTGATTTGTCATTTATACACAAAATTTTAAATAATAACATTGATTGTACTGAACTTCTTTCCCTTGGTAATTTTAACATACCCTTACACGCCATACAGAATTGTTCCACACGTTTAATTACAAGACAAATGCGGCAAGTAATTCGCCAATCAAACGTGCTCTTCATATGTTCATTAATATTGGTCTAAATTCTAACATCGACATTTTCTGCCTAAATTTAAAAGGAGCATCATGTCAATAATGTAATTTATTTAAAGCACAAAAATACATACATACATACATACAAACACACTCACCTTCCCACTACGCACATCACCCGGTAATTACATACTAAATAATACACTACACCAGAAACACATCATAGATACCAAATAAAATAAGTGACATTTCTTTAGTTATATTGAAAAATTCCTTACTTTAAATTCAAAAACCTGTAAAATTTTAATACTTACATAAGTAGCTACTTACAAATCTTATGATTTCAGGGGTATTTTGGATAAGATTTATTAAATAAGAGAGTTCTATTATTCACAGAATTCTCTTTAGTTTTATAAACTCTCCTAATAGGGCAATGACCAGATGATTTCTACATGCGGATATGTACATATGCGTTGGATTATGGGTCGGTAGCTACATGGGGCTAACATAGGTAGGTTCTCCCGCATAGCTGTTATATATCGTACGCTGCGCTTTGTTCGCCTCGTTTCCGCATTATCAGCTTTTTATGGGCAAAGATAAAATCTCTCCGTTTTGGTTTTGACTGAAAATATATTCAATGCTGTGTTTTTGGTCGGAAAGCTGCGGTTCGGAATTGTACGAGAGATAAAAGATCTTTAATTACTAATTGATCTGGAACCAGATAATAATGAAATTTCGTTTTGAACTCATTTTCATAGATGAACACTTATATTTTCTATAAACCGAGCAGTCGATATGTGAACTTTTTAATTTTTCGTAGAGATATAAAAATTTAATCGTTCA
This sequence comes from Limnephilus rhombicus, assembly GCA_929108145.2. Classification (NCBI taxonomy): domain Eukaryota; kingdom Metazoa; phylum Arthropoda; class Insecta; order Trichoptera; family Limnephilidae; genus Limnephilus; species Limnephilus rhombicus. The sequence goes on from OV815275.1 coordinate 28,715,591, forward strand.
ACCATCGGAATAAAAAACTAACCCTTGCTATATGGCCCATGATAACCGCCACGTTAATGGGCGGTTTCGTTTCGTGACTTTAATTTTTTTTTTCTTTTACAAAAGATATATGAAAATAATAATTTAAAAAATCAGAGTGTGCAATTCACACGTAGTAGAATTGAAACAAGAAAGTCGCTTTCTTTTGTTTTGCCTGTTTATTTTAAAGTGGTTTGAAGATTTGATACTGATTTTACAAAAATTAAAATGTTTTTTTTTTTTTGGTAGGTTTCGAACTTCCGTTCGGTGGATGTCTCTCTGGGCGCTGAGAGTCGGGCGCTTCATAGCGCGGCGCTACTGGAGGCCCGCGCGTAGTCTTGAATTTACCGCATTATATTAGAACCGAGGACCGTCAAATAATAATTTTTTGTGACGCATTTCCGTTTCATCCGAATTTCAAATCGCTAATGGGGCTAAAGAAGTTTCACTTAAATAATAAGTTTATTTTAACTGAACAGGGCGGTGAGTGCAATACTCTGTCAGCCTTATAGAAGTATTCATCTATGAAATTATATTATTTTATTATATGAAATTGAGAACAAATTGGTAATAAAAACATATTTAGTACTTGTATCTTGTATACTACGCTGGAAATAAATGCTCTAGGTCAAGTAAAGAGAGGCAAACATTTCCTGGTAACGAATAATCTGAACATTTTATTTCTCACTACCTGCTCATATTATAGTGATGTGTTATTTCATTAATTCGTGGTGAACTTTGGCGTCATGATATTTGAACAAATTATTTATGCTGAAAGCAACCATGAGTTGTGAAGATTACAAATACCTTGAAATACATGTGAGGTGCTTGATATGCATGTTCCATATTTTTCAATAGATTATAATTTAGATATATGATGGTGAGTCTCGAGTAGCCAGATTGAAAATGACTACTGGGAAGTTAAAAAAACAAAAAAAAATATATTCGTGAGAGATTTTTTCTGTTGAATTTTCATTTCCGTTTCATTCAAAAACCTTAACACATTTCCGGAGGTTGTGTCAATTGACCATCAAGTCAATATAATTAATCTAATAAAATAAAATCACCAGCGGAATAACGACCTTATGACCGAATCCCTTTGCTGTGGCGATTCCTGTTATTTTTCCTTCCAGGGGATGGGGAGGGGCGGAAGTGACCCGGGGTTGCCCGGGAGTGCTTCCTGTAACTCCGAGGCTGTATTTGCTAGATGTTTTACGGATCCGGTTGTGTAGTTCAAGCTCATTTCAAATTAAACGACCGATATTTGTTCCGAGCGGCAATATTATAATCGGAATAATCCGTTGATTCCGCCTACCTAGCTGTGTATGTCTACATTAACTAAATTTAGCTTGATATGGTTAATGTTGCTGTCGACGTCACCATATTGAAGATTTTGACAACATTTTGACAAAAAATTCTTCTTAATTCCTTCCTTTGCCAACTGCAAAATTTTTCGTGTCTTTAAATGAAGCCATAACACTAATTAGTAAGTTATTAGTTTAAATGATCTCAATGCGGTGGGGATAATAATCGATAAAAAATTAAAACTTAACACTGATTTTGAAATGTTAATGTTAAATAAGGTAACAGGTAAACTTCTTAAATAGAATAAGGGGAAGATTAAACCCTAAAACATGGAAAATGGACTTCAACACAACTGCAGTATCACACTTTTAATTACTGCTCAAGTGTAAATTTTCTGAGCAATAAAACACAAGTTAAAAGAATGGAAATACTTCAGAACAAAGGCATGAGGTCTATATTGTGCCATAATTATATACTAGGATAAAAACAATGCAACGCCAACCCAATATCGTGTGTGTGGCAACGATTAATCTATGTTACCCTTATACGAGTATATACAATTTAAAAAATAGTAATTACCGGATGATTGTATAATGTTAGAATTAATATTACAGTTTAATGCAATCCTACGAGAAACTGCAACGTCTTTAGACTCCCTAATACAAATTTATCGGGAATACACAATAAAAGTTAATTAAGTTAATTAATTAAAAGTTAAGATTTTGTCTGACCCTGTTGGAATTTGAAGCTAGAAATCAACTGAAAGTATAATTTTTGAGGTGGAAACTTCATTAGCACCGTTGTTATTTGAAAATCGATGAAACGAAAAAACTACACTCACAAACACCTACATTATAGGATTTAGCCTGCGAGAGAATGAGATATAATTATCGGTCTCCTCTTTGTGCGGTGCTTCGTAGCCTCCCCATTTTTGTCTACTTTAGTTTTCTGAAGGATTCACTCATCTACCGCGTGTGAATTTTACACTGGTATATTTTTTATTATTATACATTTGCTCCACACATAAGGCCCTAAGGAAAATGATCCCCTTCAGAGCCCATGTCATCTTTAGGGATGCTGTGTTAAGGGATTTTTTATGAAAGGAAGGAGAGGAAGTCCTGGGATGGAGAGAGGTATGAGGGTTGCAGCCCGGACACCCCTGCTAAGTCACCAAACGTTGCGAACCACCTGAGGTAACCAATGGCAGAGGTGTTAAGTTATCCAATATAGTTATATATTGATTAACCTTATATAGTTATCCGGGCCGGTTGTACTCGTACCCTCTTCCTACATATGCAAGTAATTTCAAAATAAATCAATAGATTATGGCCAACTGAACTAAATGAATGTGAATTCATCCCTCCCACATTCCCGGGTTGCGAATATTCTGAAAATGTTTGAAAATCTCCTACTACCACCACAGTAAGCGGAAAATGTTGCTGTAAAATGAGGACTTAGCCAGCCGAGGATCGAACACGCGACGCTCGGGTGGGACCCAAACGCGATGTCGACTCAGCCACTGACCGTCGAGACCAGCTGAAGAGGTCAAGGAGTCTACCTAAATCTCTCCCGATCCAGCCTACCATGCTGATGGTGGGTGGGCGCATCCGCCGCCAATGCCTGAACACACCTCACCCATTAAACCCGGACACCCCTGCTACGTGAGCAAACGTAGCGAACCACTTAGGGTGACCATGGCAGAGGTGTTGGTTATCCAATAAAGGTCCCTATACCCGCCATTCAAATCGGTACCCACCTCCCAAATTGGAGTTTCGGAACGTTCCTGCGCCCTTTACTAATTAATTTTCTAATTGAATCACGTTGTTTGCGCCAACCGCTCCGGTTGCAACAACTCCGCACTTCAACTGCAGCACAGTATTCACGCAAGTTTCGTTCGAGGGTTATTAGATAATTTATCTCGTGGTTAGGCGAGGTGGTCTATTAATTGGGACATCCTTGTGCAGGCTTCTGCTCAATAAAGCTCGCGTGGCGGAGCGAGGTATCTATACATTGCCACTAAATATTATCATTTTGCAAATTTCACTGCCGGCAAACCGGCATTTATAATTTCATTATCCACTTTACTAGACGATATCAGAGACTGGGTCAATTTTCTATAGTAAGTAGATAAATATGAAATTCTGAAAACTAAAACACTTTTTAACTCAGTTACGTAACCGCATCGATGCACTTTAAATTTAGTCTACAAATTGCAACTAACCCAACTACAGCACCCTAAAAAAACTTTTTATAAAAACTCTCCATTATTTTGCTATAACGTCATGAATTTTGCATTATTTTATTTATTTTTAAAGTCCAAGTTTTTACCTGCTTGTATTGTATATTATAGCATGAGCTATATAGAGGTTCAAAATTTTAATTGACTCAACTATAAAAAAAATTCAAAGTGTGCAATTCACACGCGGTAGAAGTGAAACCTTGAGAAGACTAAAGTACCTAGAAACAAATGGGGAGGCTACGAAGCACCGTACAAGGAGGAGACCGATTTAACTATATCATTCTTTTGTAGGCTAAATTCTATAGATGGATGTGTTTGTCTCTTATTCGTGTCGCTATTTTTCGTTTCATCGAGTTTCAAATCACAACGGTGCTAAGGAAGTTTTCATTTAAAAAATCAGCACAGTTCACACGCGGTAGAAGTGAAACCTTCACCCACACATGCTCAACCAATAGGAGCCTTGATAAGTGCTCGTAATCAAAGCGGCTAATGTGCGCAGCTTAACTGAGCGGGATGCTTTGTAGGTACTAAACATAGGTAAGGTGTCATTCTATCTCATTCTCTCGCAGGCTAAATCCTATAGATTTATAAGTTTGTCTCTTTTAAGTGTCACTCGTTTCCGTTTCATCGAGTTTTAAATCACAACGGTGCTAAAGAAGTTTTCACTTAAGTTACAACAATAACCATATTGAATATTAGTTAATTATGTCGAAATCTCGGGCGAAGCCTGGCATAAAATTATTCAAATTAGTGATTATCCAAGATCTAAGATATTAGCATAATTTTCTGCTGTCTTCGACTATACTCTTATTTGTGTCAACGTTAGCACGATTCATCGTCAATCTTAAATTGAATAATGATCTTTAACCTGAGCCCACCTCTGGTACCCGAATTTCGTATTGTGAATGAAACGAATTGCTTTTGCAGGAATTATACACTTCGTCACTTCACAGTTTATTTATCACTTCGTTTTAACTGGAAAATATGATAAAGTTTCTGAGCTTTAAAAGTCTGCTTCGTAATGATGTTTGAATATTTTAAATTATGTAAATATTTTGTCACAACAAATTTAATGAAGTTTGTGGTCGAAAGTTGGATTTAACAACACAATTTTAACTGGAATTAGGAAGGGTATAAATTTTTCAAAAATTTTAAGGCTTTTTAAAAAAAAGGTCAACTACCTTATTATTCAAGTAATTATCTTATTTTTATCATTTCTAAGCACCGAGTTGATAATCCTTATAAAAGTTTTGAGATATAAACGATATATCCCCAATTTACATAAAACTACATTTAACTTGTCTCCTCGGCCCCAGACAGGCCAATGGAATAGTTTACCGGTTCCGCGACTTTTCATCCCGCGACAAAACATCCCCGACAAAATATCCTACGGACAAAACATTCCCGACAAAATATCCTACGGACAAAACATTCCCCGACAAAATATCCTACGGACAAAACATCCCCCGACAAAATATCCTACGGACAAAACATCCCCCGACAAAATATCCTAATATAAATATGCCCAACAAAACCTTTCGGCACCAAATTTAAAATTTAAAATTTTAATCGAAACTGTTACTTCCTTGCTCTGTCTCCTTCCTTCCTTGTCGGGGATGTTTTGTCCGTAGGATATTTTGTCCTTGAGATATTATGTCGAGGGTTATTTTGTCCGAGGATATTTTTTCGGGGAAAATGCGAGGTACCTAGTTTACCTACTCAAGAGGAATACAAATCTAAAATATATTTATTCCTACTGAAATTACCACAAAAATATGTAATATGCATAAAAATTGCTTGACAAGCAGAGTCTAGAAATAGTCAGTTTATTCGCAAAAGTGAGTATTTTAAAAACCGAAACTTCCTTAGCTCCGTTAGCGATTCGGAATTCGGACGAAATGGAAATGACGCGTACAGCACCTGCGAAGCATTATACTCCTACCAAGGCTCCTATTCTCACTGCGCTTTGATCATGACCTCACTTTTCAAGGCTCCTTGTTGTTCATTGTTTGAGATTGTGTTGGCGAAGTGTCGCTTCTACCGCGTGTTAACTGCACACGATTTTTATTTTTATTTTGTGAATATTTTTATCAGAACTAAAAAAAAATAATCAAGGGTTACAGTGTAATTTTAGCCATAAAACCGTATTTTTAAAAAGTTTTTTCTTATGCGCGTTCGTATTTTTAAAATAAATTATTTTGAGCTTATAATTTTTACAACATCATTAACTACTTCTATGAACAGTAGTTTCTAATAGCGAACAAAAACGCATGTTTCTAATTTTCTACCTCTTAAATATAAACCATAAACACTTTATGTAACATTTGGTTTATTTCAAATAATTAATTGTACCATTTGTTCAAGGATATGTCACCATCTCAATGACAATTCTTTTTTTAAACTTTATGCAGGTTGGTAGGTACCGCAAAATTGATATTACGATTAAAATGAATATTATCTATATTATGATTTGACAGCTCGTAGTAGGATTCGCGATCACACATGAACTTTGATGTGATAAAGAGGAAGTACCCAATACGACCACCATCTTGAACCGAAACCGGAACGTAACAAACTAATTTACAGATTGACGATATGCCAAGTGTTTGAGTTACAAAAAAACTTCGCTACGCTAGACAACAATTTTATTTTAATTAATTTCAAGCGAAACGGTAGTAACACGTTCAATTTAGCCAAAGAATATTTTTAGTAATCGTAATGTAAACCGATTCGGGTAAAGATTAATTTAAAGTAGTGGTTTTCACAAAGATTTCACTGGCAGCTTCACCTCTGGGAAATTCTATTTTTGATATCCTTTGATCGTTTTCAGAAAAAGTAAGGAAAAATCATGATTTCTTCGAGCACGAGCCACACCTTCACACACTTTATTAGATTAATCTTCTATTTATCTTCTTCTATATATAAATCAAAATGAATCGCCGAAATGTATGTACGCGCATAACTTCCCAACGACTGCATCAAATTGGATAATTTTTTTTTTGTGTTCTTTATTGTCAGGACAAGGTTTGTATAAAAGTACTACTGAGCTCTGGCATTATGAAATTTGTATAAAAAATTGCAGTAGGTGGCACGCGAGCTGTTTGAAAACTGAATGTATGGAATGCGGGAGAGGGGAGGGGGGGGGGTAGAGGAACCCAGGAGTGGCGAGGGGAACCTGGGAGGGGGGAGGGAAACTCGGGAGGGGGTTCGCTGGACGGGGGAAGAGGGGAAGTGGAGTGGGGAGAGGGAAGGTGTAGGAGGCGGAATGGGAACGCGATAGAGGAAGAGGAAAGGGAGGCAGAAGGGGAACGGGACGAATGGGAAAGGACACGCAGGGAGAAACAATTTCTTAATTAAATGGCATAGCAACGCATGCCGGGAACCAGCTAGTTTATAATAAAAATTAAATAACTAAATTCCAGTCTCACTTTTCACTTGTTACGTCGTTTAAAAGCCATGTATCACTACGTATCAGAGAAGATCTCGTCAAAAGTAAAGTATGCTTTGTATTCGAGATAATTTTCTTTTCTCCGTTTTTAATGATACTTCATTTTGTTTTAAATAATAAAACGGTGTATTTTAAGGCCACTCTTATCGAAGATGAAACGCCCGGCGTTGTTAGCACCGTCGCAAGACGAGATAGCTCAAGTTGGGACTTTTGTTTCAAACTCCCGTGAAGTGTAGGTAATAATGGGAATTCCAGGTTACTCGGCTTTTCCTTCGCGCAAGGAGCGCCTTCTTTTGCTGGCTCCATAGGCCACTTGCATCAAATTTTTCTAAATTTTTTTCCGGTTTAGGCAAATATTCTAAGACATTCTGTATTTTTTTAATCGAATTTTTGAAACCCTAGCGATTTTGTGAAAATTTCAATCCGAAAAATCAGACCATTTTTTATAAACCGGAAAGACGGGACATAATTTTATAGGTGCGAAAAAACGATAATTACATAGCCGAAAATCATTTTAAAAAAAAAAAATGTTTTCCACACGAATGACAAAGGAGAATAACGAGGCATACCCGTGCATACCAAAAATATGAAATCTCATAAATATTTTTTTCCTTGATCCATTTTATTGATCATAAATCATTATAATGTTCAACGTCTATATTACTAAATCAAATGTAATATACTTGTACTTGTAAATTAGAATAATAATAAGAATATTATAAAATTTGATTTTGTTAAAATCCGCGCCATTATCCTTGTACTTCTAAAACACGTACGGACAACGTAAAATGTACGGGGTTCTCTTCATAACATTTGTCAAAAAATCAAACCAAATTATACGTTCGCAGAGAACAAACAATAAATCTAGTGAACGTTAAATGTCAAATTCAAAAATTCGCCTGAAATCAAAGTGATGCCATATAAAAAAAAAAAATCAGTGTGGAATTTTATAAAATTAATAGGAACATTTTCGGAGACGGGACATTATCATGTAGTGAGTAGTGACGTCACGAGCCCAAATAATGGATTTATTTATTTAAAAATAAATAAAAAAAAACTGTACATTTCTAAAAATTTTTACTAACATTTTCGTAATCTTAGTAAACAAATCTATCTACACGATTTTTTCCAAGTCGTTATGAAGTCCATGCAAGTGGCCTATTGAAATAATAATGTGTTCAGTTTTCTTGTTTTAAATTGATATTTAAAAGCTCACTGTGAATTTACTTGAAATTAGTTTTGTTGATCTAAAAATTCCTGTCAACAGTTGTGTAAATTACTCTAAACGTTAAGCTAGAGCTCCCTGTTAGCTTCTTCAGAAAACATATGTCAGCAATATAATTTAGCTTGTCGTGAATTAGCGGTAACACTGGAAACCTTTTTGTGCTAGAAAAAAACTTTAACTGTCTTTTCACTGAATATTGTTCGTAACTTTTTTGCTGGCTTAATTATTCTACTTTGAGTTTCCGCTATAACTAGTTCCCTTTTACACCACGTGGTATAAAGCTAGCTAGTGCAAGACATTTAACAACACCTCCAACTGCTACTTTTCCTTAAATTAGCAGGAGGAAAGTACAAAGAGGGTGGCGTAGGGGGCGCTGAAGACTCGGGTACTTAATTAATTATACGAAACAAAGTAGCTTCCTGATTCACACTGAGTACAGACACGTATTTAATTCATGAAGTGAGTAATAAGACACCCACAACATTAGGAAAAAATAATAAAAGCACATTTAAAAAATTTACAGGCTTTTTTTTCAAATGAAATGAAATTTGGTTTCTGCCCGTATCTGGAATTAATATGCTTTCTTGAATTTTCAAGAAAAATTTTCAAGATAAATTATAAAAGAATAGATTTCGCTACTGAGAATACTTAAGTGTTACAAATTAATACTGAGTTTTTGAAGTGAAAACTTATATAGCACCGTTGTGATTTGAAACTCAACGAAATGAAAAAGCGACACTAAGAATAGACAAACACATACATCTATAAGATTTAGCCTGCGAGAGTACGAGATGGAGTAGTCGGTCCCTTCTTTGTGGGATGCTGCGTAGCCTCCCCACTCTTGTCTACTTTAGTTTTGTAAAGGTTTCACTTCTACCGCGTGTGAATTGCATACTTGTTTTTTTTTTTAAATACCTACCTAATTAATAAAACAAATATCGCACATCGTGTTGTAAGTCAAAAAAGTTAATTTTACAAGAGAGTGAAAACAAAGTAATGAATGATGAACAAGTCGTCCCGTCGAAAAGACATACTAGCGACATCTTGCGGAGATGGAATAATCTAACTTAAATACGGTTTTCGTTGGGCATAGATACTCACAACCACTATACTTTTCTATGATAAAATGTAAAATAAACAATTTTAATTTACAACACATTTCTATAGGATGTGCGATATTTATGTTATTAGACCTCGCCATGTATATACATTACGAATAAGATGATGTAATTATAATAATAGCATAGTCATTTATTTTAAACGTGACTGTTGGATTAGGCAGTTAAAATTTAACCTAGACCTAGAATCTGCAGAAAGTCCTGTAAATTGAGTGAAACTCGTTTCTTTGCACCACTGGGACTTGAACCCAGTCCAGAGGTGCAAATAACTTGTTCTGGTTTTTCTGTTTCCAGATCTTCGATTGAGTTTCGCTAACATTGACTTCTTTTAATTAAATATTACAATTTGAGGTTTAAAAAAAAACTAAAAAATATATTTTCTTATTTTAAATTGGTATATATTTTAGTAAGAGTTTATTTAACTGCTGCTAGTATTAATTTGCAAGAAAATGTTAGAATGCAGACGGAATTTTCATTTTGGTCATTACTGTGTGTATATGTGTTATATTCTTCGTAAAATCCTTAAAAACAGTTCACACGCGGTAGAATGCGTACCTATGTATTTGTCTCTTTTTAGTGTCGTTTCCGTTTTATCGAGTTTCAAATTACAACGGTGCTAATTACTGTAACACTTCAAAAAACATGCACCTAAATTACTAGAACGTATTTAGAATTTGTACACATATAATTAAATGTAGTGCGGTTTAAATTTCGTAGATTCATATCATTGGGAATTAATTCGTCGAAAAGAATATTAAAGAATATTGCAGAAATAAAAACAATAGTGGTGGTAAGAACCACTCAGAAGAGGAAATAATGTGTACAAAGATCTTACATTGGATAGAACTGTAAGCTTACAGAAGATTCCTGGAAAACAATCAAAACATTTTTTTAGATTTGAAAATCGAACGTTAAAAAATCACGTGTTCTTTGTGGATTCCAGTAAAACACTCAAACTGATATTACGTAGGTACGGTATTATATTATCAGATATTTAAATTATTATTATGTATTTGTTTATAATCAAACATAGAATTTAATATTACCTAAGCAAAAAAAATCTTGAAATACTTATTTATAACGTAGTCGGTTTTCTTAGTATGGAAACCAGGTAGAAGACAGATAAAATGAGCGTTATAATTTTTTTTATCCCATCTTGTAAAAAAACTATTGTTTAAATTAGTTTTCATCAATAATGATTGAAAACTTCTTGTGCGGCAGCACTGTCTGGTTTCAGATTGCTTTTATAAATAATACTAAAACGGATATGATTTTAGATTTTCACGGTCAAAAGTATTTTCGTTATTTGTTTTTGAGGTGTTTCGTCGTGTTGCGCTACCTCCTACTTTAGCCAACGTTTCGGACAGGGTTAAAGTGTCCATCATCATGATGTTGGCCAAAGAAGGAGGTAGCACAACACGGCAAAACACCTCAAAAACAAATATCGAAAATATTAAAACAATTTGCTCTAATCAACGTTTTTAAAATCTCTACATGTTTTATCCTCTTTGTATATTCACGTATTTATATATATATATATATATATATATATATATATATATATATATATATATATATATATATATATATATATATATATATATATATATATATATATATACACGTGAGGGGTGGGTAGAAATCTGTTGGTCAATGAGTGACAAACGTATGAATCGGTCTCCCACAGTGTAGTTTCTCCCGATCCGGCCCGCAGTAGATGGGCAAAAGCAACAACCCTCAAGACCTAGACAAACTTCACTCCATGTATCCGGACACCCCTCTTAATTCACCAAACGTATCGAACTACTCGGGGTGATCTACGGCGGGAGTGTTGGTCATCGAATAAATGGTTTTCGGGGCTTTGGCTTCCATTCCCGCCTCCCAAAGGGAGTTTTATTATTATTATTTAGTAAAAAAGCTTGTGTGTGGTACAGACACAGATTGATAAAGGGCGAAACGGCTGTCAGTCGCACGAGTGATATGAACGAAGCAGCGTAATGTATTTTTATTAAAAAATAAGTATTTTAAAATAATATTGAATATGACATTTTATGTCCTCTAACATTATTATCTCACTAGAGTTGCTTTCACATTTACATTATCTATACCGTTCATAAATCTAAACACGTAATTGAAAATAAATATCATCTTTGAATGTCAATTGCAAATATTACATCAAAATCAACTAACAAATCTGTCTTTGGAATACAAATATTCCTGTATCTGGCTTACACCCTGTACATATAAAGATACTTTTCCGGGCATATCTGCGCCCCTCTTCACTCTTGTGTCTGATTAAGCAACCTGCGTCGGAAATAAAAGCCGGGCGTAGGAAACACTCGTACTCGAGAAAACACAGACTGAAGAAGTTTTACGTTGGTCGCGTGGTCGCTGTTTCATTAGCTAGATCATCAACTCATAAAACTGTGATGCGAAACGGAAAAATGTACTTCATTACTAAATTCACGGGATATCCGACAATACTTCAAAACTAATAATACGGGAATAAAAATATAACAGAATAAATATATAAGAATGCAAATGTATTTGAAGTGAAAACTTCTTTAGCACGATTGTAATTTGAAACTGGATAAAACGAAAAATAGCGACACTAAAAAGAGACATCTATAGGATTTAGCCTCCGAGAGAATTAGATAGTATAATCGTTCTCCTCGTTGTACGGTGCTTCTTCTATTGATCTCATATTTGTTCGGTGCTTCGTAGTCTCCCCACTCATGTCTACTTTAGTTTTCTGAAGGTTTCACTTTTACCGCGTGTGAATTCCACATTCTCGTTCTTTTGTTTTCTGTATCGTAGTTGCTATTTATCACATTCCTCAAACAAGATTTTCCTCTGTTGCCAAAACATCGATCATCCAATTGATTAGTCAGACTTCTCCAAATACTAAGTTTTGATATAATGAGGAAAAATATATTATTTAGACGTGTTTGTGTTTTATGCTATGAAATAATACCGGGAGGAATAACGGACCATATTAGTATGATATTTAGAAATATTCTACTAGTGGCCCAGAAACTGCAATATTTTGTTTAATTCATAACAACAAGTTTGTCTGCATTATAATTGATTTCGTGTGTAAAATCTGAGTATTGTACTAGATAGAGGACACACTTTTACATTTAACTGCATACTTAACTCAAATTCTGACTAATCAACTGGTTGATCGACATATCGATTAGAAAATTCTATTAAATTATTATGACACTGGTTGTTTTTTCGTATGTTTTGATTTTGGGCTACGGTCACTTTTCAAAGAAACAATATTAGGTATTTGTTGGTAGGAGTAGTCGAACTTATACAGAAAAAAAACTTTAATATGTGAGATCAAAAAGCAAAAGAAGTTTCTAATAAAGTTTTAATAATTCGGAGCACAGATTAAGTGTTTATATTAATCATCACTTTTAGATAATTGTAGTTAAAAGTTTTATCATCTTGGAAAATTTATTTTAACGTGATGAATAAAAAAAGTACTTGGAATGGTAAGATTAAGAGAACGTTATATTTTAACACATCAAAATGTAGGTTTTCCTTAGTAGAGTCTACACACGATGTCAGTGCTCTAAGCAATCTATGTTTTCTCAATCTTTCTTGTTATCAGTGACAAAAAGTTAACTAAAGCGTTCGATGTCTTCTAGTGTATTGTGTGTATTAGTGTAGTATGTTGCTCGTGTTGTGTTTATGGGGTAGTTGCAGACTTTTCATTTCAAGTGAAGTATTTTGTCAGAGCATTTTTATTTCGCTATTTTCTCTGTCGCCTCACTATATCATCCGCGCAAGACTGGGTGTAGGCGAAGCAAGGCGACAATCGAAAAATAAATGTTACTACAACAAATAATTGCAGTACCGTGAGCGATCGAAAAAGATACATTACCAACAAATATTAATAATTGCAGTGCCATAAGCGATCAAAGAAGAAATATTACTACAACGAATTTATATTTACAGTACCATAAGCCACCATAGATAATTCCTAGGCGACACGCCGCGGGATTGAATTCCCCGCCCTTTTTTCGGTCACGTTCAACTATCTTCTTCAAAATCAGGTGCCTTATTGCAGATTTCAATTCAGTGCAAGTATCAAATATTAAAATTCAAGGTACTAAAGAAGCACATGCACTCTGAAAAGAGCCTGACTTAAAACGTAATACTTATGTTACAATCAGGTGTTCTTATACAATTTTATTTAAAATTAGATTTTTTTACAGAAAGCCTCATCAATAGATCACTTAAGAGCGTTTAACCAGCCAGCGGCCGAAAATCCACATTTCATCGAAAGTTGTTCTTACGATCGTGCAGGGCGGTTACAATGAGAAAGATTAATTATTCTCCGTACCAGCTTTTTAAAATTATAACTCAATATCGATTTTATTTCATTCCAAATTTGATTTAATTTATACCTACATTCAAAAATGCTGAAAGGCGTGATGATAAAACTGTTAAAATAATGTACTTTTTGTAATTATTTTTTGATTATAAATATTTTTCATTTTTCAATAATGTCAAAGTTAAATAAGAATGTTAAAAAAATCTGAAATATATTAGTTTGTAAGAACGCAAATAAATACACAAAAGGACCAATTTTCGTCACGAAACACATGTACGTATATATATATTTTTTTTTTTTTATTTAAACTATAATTAAAATTCTAAAATATGCGATACCTAGATAATGTATTGATTTATTTTACTGCATGATTATATGATTTGAAATGGTTGTGGTGTAATATAAAATCTTTTTTGAAAATTTAACAATCTGCCAACGACCTATGGTATAACCTTATTATACTAAAAATATTTTTTTATTCTCAAAATTTGAAGCATGCGAAGGCTAGATAAAAGAACAATCTTTCGAAATCCATTTTTAATTTTTTGTGGAAAAGAGTCAATACGTCTAAAATATGATTTAAAAAGAAATATTTCTGGTTTTCTCTGGTAATACCCTCTTAACTGTCGTGAAATGGCTTTGGGGAAAATTGATGAAAATTACAAAAACATATCGATATTTCTTACCATAAATTCCCTTTTCTTAATGGTTCATAGAGAGTGTAGATTTTGCTATTTCGCCTCAAGTATCTCATTAGAAATATACTTTTTTTTTATATTTATCTATAATAAAATATATTTACAATGGTTTTATTTGTATGCCTGTCTCACTAGGGTATACCTGTGTCGAGACAGGCGTACTAATGAAACTACTTGCAGAACTTTGCCGAAGAGTGTGGATCAAATCTCGAACCGCAACTTGAGAAAGGAGAGTGATTGTCTACATTGTCTACAGGCTTCGAGACACTCCCTGTTGGTCTTTTCCTTCGTTGGCGCAAAGTTCACACGACACCATTATTTAGCTCTCAAATAGAAATTTATAATAATATTTCAGATATCGGCAGAAAAGACTGCCGCCCTTATCCCCCCTACCCCCTCGTACAACCTCCTTATCTCATCCCTACCCCCGACTCTCTTCCAAACACCCCGTTCTCATCTCGCGATAGTTGAAAATTTTTACCGTGGATTTATAAAAGTTCAGACGAGTTGAATTGAACATTATGTTTTGTGAACATGTCTCACAATGAAATGGGAAAAGAGATATACTCCGTGCTCGCGTACACGCGACGAACGAACTTAATCTCGCAAAAGTTTTCTTTCTCACAATTTCGAAAAGTATTAGGAGCCTTATTATAAATTCAAGCTACTCATTGAGTTTTACGATGATGTGTCAATCAAATTTGAAAAGTCTATTTCACTGCGCAGGGACCTCAATACATACATTTAGAGTCTTATGCATAACTAGCTGACCCAACAAACGTTGTTCTGCCATATAAATTATTTCTAGTTAATATTTTGGTTGTTAAATAAAAAATCACGAATGTATTGTAATTGTGTGGGGATGGGATCTGTGACAGAAAGACGAATGGAGCGCTGTAGACGATGCCGTCAATAAAAACAAAACAAAAAATACCAATTAAAGTAGGAAAATGAAATAAAGAAAATCAATATGAATTTCGAAGAGCAATTGAGTGTACGATATTTTTTGTCGGTCCGTCTTTAGCCAACCCATGTAAGCTCGATTGTTTGCCCACGCGAGAACATGAATGTCTGCGCATGTGTGGATGAAAGTTCGATGAGGCGAACGTAGCGCCATCTGTCATTCAACAACATAAATAATTTCCTTTTGTTTGAAAAACGAACGACGGTTTAATTTGTTCATACAAAAATACTAAAATCGCGATTAAAAAATGGGAGGGTGGGGGTGGGATGGTTAAAATTTGGGGTTATAGGTATTTTTTGATGCCAAATAAATAAAAAAAATCTTAAAAATAGAATTTTTTCTAGATAGGAATACCCTTATCACCTAGTGGTTATGAAATATACTTTAAAACCTATTCTCATACCTACCAAATATACAAAAAAAAACATCATAAAAATCGGTGAAGCCGTTTCGGAGGAGTGCGACCACAAACAGTGAGAAACGAGATTTTTATATAGGTATAAGATAATAAACGCAATCAAATGCAACTAAACAAAAAAAGTAAAGAAACATCGTGTATCGGAAATTATTAACTGAGTCACAACAATTATTGTTTTTGTACGCATCTCAGTTTTTGCGTAAGAAAGACCTTATAAGTCGAATTTTTTTTTTCTAAAAGAAAACCCTTCTTGATTGAAGTATTACTGTTTGGTTTCGCTAAACACAACATTGTGACAACAGTGTGTTAAATTGGTTTAAATCTGTTATGCGTATGAATAATTAAACAACAAACCAGATTAATTGGAAAACCAATAAAACCATCCAAGTTATGTTTTAATAAATTGTGAAATACTTTACTAAACGGAACAAAAATTTTTTTTTCCGATCTTACTAAAAAATAATACATTGGTTATGCAGGTGCCAAATACCCAAATATTCGGTTCGCCAGTTTGCCAACTCATTCCCTCCTAATTCCTCCCATTTTTACAATCCGTTAACCTTTCAAGACAAGAAGGCGTACCCCGGCAGATACGGCATTAGTTTTAAATTGATTGCACCTAATCCCCTGTCGGCCTGAAATATGTATTCGCATTTAAACTAACACATAAATTAATGCGAAGGGATGGTTCGACAGGCGACAGGGCCGATGAATGATGGCTGAGGGAGCGGAGTCCGACAAGCCCCAAAATGTGCAAGCCTGATTTCGTTTAGCCGAGGTCCAATCTCGCGTAATGGGAATTCAAATGCTGCGGGTGACCACATGAAAAGCGGTATTTCTTGATGGAAGTTGAAATTCATGTACCTTTTATTGAAATGCCCTTTTTAGTACTGCATCTTATAATATTTTATCTACATTTACATGTCAGTGGTTAGTGGGCATCGCGTTTGGGTCCCATCCAGGGGTTCCGTGTTCGATTCCACGGCTGGCGTCCTCCATCACGACTCAAGCAACATTTTCGGCTTACTGGCGTGGTAGTAGGAGATTTTCAAACATTGTCAGTTTATTCGTAACCGGGGAATGTTTGTCTTTCTTTAAAAAAAAATGTAATAACCCATTAGGGTGGAGCGGTCTAGTATGGAGAATTTTTTTTTCGTAGTATAGAATTCGGCATACGCGGGATTGGTGCTTCGTTATGTACTTATCTTAAATAAAAAATATAAAAAATAATTATTTATAATTAGGACATCGCCACCACTTTCAATTTTTCATAAAAATATTGAAAACACAAAAATGTTCTCCAGATTCTTAGAAATGTTTGTATTTATGTAAAAAATGAATATGTTTTTACGTATTCTCCTTTAATATAATTATAAAAAGACACCGTATCAACAGTTAAACTATTCCCCCCAGAGACTCATCCTCCCACCCTAAACGTGTTTGAAACACAGTGATTTGATCTAGAATCTAGATGAATTTTCCATCATATCTAGCGGATTGGGCTTCCATCTAAACCAGTGGTTCCCGATCATTTTTTGGCCAGGGACCACCATGACATTTATTTGTTCTCATAGGGTACAAAAATGAGCTCTTCTTGGACTTCTTCAGCTACCTCTCCAACCATAATACCAAAAGGGTTACGAATCAGCTTTAGGACTCCTTTCGATTCGGTTTTGTAGTAAAATGAACAAATATTTCGCTGACCACATTTTAGATCTCGCGGACCACCTGTGGTCCATGAACCACCGGTTAGGAACCACTGCTCTAAATGGACTAGGACCTACCCTTCTGAAGGAACTCAGAGTTGTGTTTATTGGGGGTATGTGTTAGGCCTTCGTCTCTTTGACGATTTTTGTTTATCAAAGTGCGCGTCGGTCGAGTGACAGTTTACGAAGTATTTTTAATTGTGTGGTGCATTAGAATATTCAATTATTTTTCGATGGGCTATTTAAGGGTTTGTATTAACTGTTCTTTAAACTTTGAACATTATGGCAATGTGGCATCTGGATGAGAATTACATTTGAATGTTTTGCCTACTTGTGAAGATGTATTACGAGGTTTTTGTGAATGAAGCATAACGAAAAAATATTCAGCATCATGCTACAGTGAAAGCCTTCCCAGAACGGGAAGAAGCCAGAACGTTAGGCAGATATTTTTTCTGCTGTATTACAAGATGTTGGCTCAATTTTACAGAACGATACATGTTGTGTATAGGACTAAGCGGGCTTCAGCTTTACATTTCTACCCTAAAACCACCAGAAAATTTGTTAACTTTAACGACAGTTTACGCACCTATGTGGTTCAACGTTAAGACCAAACCAATATGTATTCCCGGAGTTAGACATTTGCTTGAAACAATATTGCTTTCACGATATTTGTCCAGTGATTTTAAATAATCAGTAATACGTAATCCATCGCAATGGTTTTTTGGGTATCACAAACGTTTTGTTAACCATCTTACCGGACAACCGAAAATCGTTAAGAGAGTTGGCGTTAAGAAGAATATTGGAAGCCCGGCAAATGAAAACGCAATCAGACGTTATTCGTCCATTCAAAGTGCCTTTTTGATTTTTCAGTAGATAATTATATTGGTGTTATGAATTGGGATTATGTAACCGAGTCACCGCTCATCAAATCTATTAGGGACGAGACAATTTGACAAGCCATTACAGATCACACCATAATTGTCGATGTCATGGTAAAGAATTTTCCTTGCCCACTCAAGGCATAGAGGGATGTGTGAAAATTGTAACAGAAGCCTCAGCTGCTGTCAGTGAACCCTTGAGACGAGATGACTTAATAAAAACAAGGTTTAGTCACAAAACCTTATGCCACTTTTTGACACCAAAATGCAGTACCGTTCATAGCAACTTTTGCAATTTTCAAGTTTTTCAATGCGGTAAATAATATGAGAATATTTTTTTTATTTCCACTATTTGTTTCGTTCTACCAATCTATGAATATATTATCTGTAAAATAAAAGATAAAATACAAATTTTACGTGTGTTTTATTTCGCGTATATAAGCTATAAATACTTAGGTAAAATCGTGAAAATGATAAAATACAAAGCTTTGGCGATGACCAGGTTTTATGAATATATATTTTTTATTATTTTTGTTGTAATTGTTAATATACGGAGCATCTTTTCCAACTATGACGATTTCGAAATTCTCAAAAAAGAAATGCTAATAACCATGGAGGTACTAAAAATAAATAAAACTGTAAAATGGGTTCCTCAGCATGTGCAATGCATGTGTGAGACCCACTGCAAATTTAAGAAGTTATTTGATCATATTAAATTAAACATATATAAAAATCGGAGTGTGCAATTCACATGCTGTAGAAGTGAAAACCTTCAGAAAACAAAAGTAGACAAGGATTTTTACCATATTATATCGTCGAATTCCAGGGCACCTTTTCCTAGACACTTGGTCATCTTAATAGTATTTGTGTTTTTTTCCTTCGGAGTCGCAAGATGTCGCTTTCTTTTGTCTTTTTGTTTTGCCCGTTTATTTTTGAGTGGTAAGAAGATTGGATATTGATTTTACAAAAAAAAAGTACATATATATATATATATATATTTTTTTTTTTTTGGATTCATAGGATTCTATCCTCAATATTTGGCCGCTGAGGTTCGTCAGACGCTTTATATCACCACACCGAAGGAGACTTGCGTGGGACTGTGGAATTATCGTATTAAGTGAAATTGTTAATACCCGTGAATTAAGTGAAATTTTTTTACTTCTCATTATATAGCAGACTAAATCTTATAGACGTAGGTGTTTGTCTTTTTTTAGTTTCGCTCATTTCCGTTTCATCGAGTTTCAAATCACAACCGTGCTAAAGAAGTTTTCACTTCAATAAATTTTGCAATTCATTGGAAAAACTTTTGAAAGTTATACAAATCAATAGAATATTAATCATTGAAGAATAAAACCAATAAATCCAAAAGAAACATGAAACAGAACAAGACACGAAAATAAAAAAAAATCAGATTGTGCAATTCACATGCGGTAAAAGTCAAACCTTTAGAAAACTAAAGTAGATAAGAGGGGAGGCTACAAAGCACCGCACAAAGAGGAGAACGATTATACTATCTCATTGTCTTGCAGGCTAAATCTCTTCTCTCTTTTTAGTGTCGCTATTTTTCGTTTCATCGAATTTCAAATCACTACGGTTCTAAAGAATTTTTCACTTCGAAAAGGTAACGGTTGCAACTGGAAATCGACCAAAATATGATCTCCGTCTTACCGGGACAACGCCTTAATCCACTCGGCAAAAAATGGCCGATCTCTGTTTCATGTTTCGTTAATATTTGTTAGTATTATCTTTTTTAATGATTAATAAATAAATACATCTAAATATTTCAAATTGAAATGGGTACTTTGGACTTTAACGTTTAAAATCGTGGCTTTCAATTTTTCAATGAGTACTGTTACTACTAAGTACTTTTTATATTTATTTTAACCGAACCATGTTTCAGGCTAAATAAAAAGTTTATTACGAAAGCAAATAACATTATGCATCTAGCTTGAAAAACGGGATTAAGCGGTAAATACACAGCAATGCACCATCGTGAAATGCGCTATCGTAAATTTTTAAATTTAAAATTTGTGTAACTAGTAACCCTTAACGTCTTTTGTTTATTCAAACCATTTGGATCCGGAGCAATAAATTTTTTCGTAGACCAAACATTCCGTGTTTCAACTGTTCATTTTATAGGTCTTTTAACTTATTAACTTCCACCGACGCATTAAATATTACAATAGAGAACTCCAGTCCAGTTTTTTAATTTTTTTATTTAATGAATAATTAAATAACTGAACTTAAACTTTAACTTAAATAACTGAATTCTTATTTTTATTTTAAGAGTTAGTTTTAATAGTTAAAAAAATGTCAAAATTTAAATTTTTCAAGATCCCCCGAAAACCACCGTATGTATGGTGAAACGTGTGACGTCATCACTCCTGAAAAGTTACTATAGGATCTGGCAATCAGCTGATCAACTGCCGCTATTTTGTATTTCGTTGCTCGAAGTATTCTCCCTCGAAGTAGCATTACTATTTTATTGTGCTGTAGTTTTTGATTATTTTCAATAATAGAGATGAACTAATAAGAGATACCTTTATTTTTAAAACATTATTTAGGCCTAAATAATGTTTCAATAAACACAACAACTAAATCACTATAAACAGTATGTAAATAAACGAATAAATTAATACGGTGGCTTGTATCATACCTACATTCCCATACAATGACTTTACGGTGACGTCACGACACGTCGAACAGTGACGTCGCCACTAAAATTTCAATAATGCCAACATGACGGCGTGTGTGTTTTGTTTTATTTTATTAGGAAAACCAACAGTTACAATGATAAATAATGTTTGATGAAATATGTACAGAAATTTAACCAAAAATAGGTTAGCGCTGAATTATATTAATTATTCAGTGTGTAGGTATAAAGAAAAATCGAGAAAAATAGTTAAATTATGTTATGTAGATGGGATGGTGGAAAGGAGTGGAAAGGGATGGATATTTTATGTGTAAATAATGGTATGTCTGTGTAAATATTATTTATTCATTTTAGTTTTGAAAACTTTAGGTACTGTGTTAAATAAGTCGATGTTTTTACGACCCGATTAAAAATGGACGTTTTAATAATTTTTTAAAAACTCTGCTTTTAATATTATCTATTAAATAAAACTTATACATTCAGAATCAGCGTTTTTTGGTCAATATAAACATATTTTTTTAAAGCCGTAATATTTTTCACTAGTCCTTATTTGAGGTTTTACTCTGATTAAAAATAAAAATTTGTAAATGTAATTGAAATGTTGTGTTTTCTCTCTCTCTCTTTCTTCCTCTATTTAAGTCAAAGGCGTGAATCTTTGCTTTCAGAGGTGTGGGTTAAAATACCGTAGAAAAGAAAACGAACATAATGTTTCATTTGTGTTTCCATTATGAATATTTGTTTGCGGGCCTGATAATTTGAGCAAAAGGGATCGACATAAAAATAGAACCATTAAAACGGTTTTATAACATTCGTTACACCCTTCTCTACGCCCTTAGGCACTTAATTCCATGTCCACTCTTGGATTTCTCTATCCAAACCGAGATAAAAAGTCTAATCCAATTCGGTTCTGCTAAATTACAAGTTTAGTGGAAGCGATTGTGGGCCCTCGGCTTATCAGATGCGTCCCTGGGCGGAAACACATGCTAATAACACGGCGCCCACATAATCTTAATTACCTCCAAATTACCCGACAGAAGCTAGAATCGCTTGCCAAGTAAATGCATCCATAATGTAGCATCTTAAGTAAATGTTAAATCGTTTGTAGGTCAAATAAAGTATTTTACATTCATATTATCATTATGTGTGTATTGGTGACCTACAATATTTTGGATGAAACCTTTGTTTTAATCTTTACATAATAGGTATAAAGCAGTCGCTCTCGCTGTCTGTACGCTTAGATCTTTTAAACTACGCAACGGATTTTCATGCGGTTTTCACTAATAGATAGAGTGATTCATGAGGAAGGTTTAAGTATATAATTTGTCAATGTTTGGTGTAAATTAGTTGAAATATATAATATGTAAGGGAGCAGGCTGGCAAGCAGGCTGTGTGGATTTTATATGTATGCAAATTAACAGATGGCATTGGTTATAAACGTAGGGTAATGGAGTTGTCAGTAGATGGCGTTGTGTTTCCTTAGCCACAACAACATGTGGCCGGGTCTGCTAGTACTTTATAATTTATGTTTTTGCAGGCACGATTTTTTGTTACATTAGCTCCACACAGGAGGCCCTGACAAAAACAATTCCCCTCTGGGCCTTTGTCATCTTTGGAGATGCCGTGTGGGGGGTATTTTTAGGAAAGGAAGGAGAGGAAGTTATGAAAAGGAAAAGGGTTTGAGGAGTGGATAGGAATGTCCAGGTGGGTTTCCAGGAATGACGGACGAATGAATCTATCGTTCCCACTGCGGTGCAAAGCGATGTACCGAGAGAGTACGGCTTGAGAAGTCAGCTGGACTCCCTCGACCATTCTCTCTCGATCCTACCTGCCATGCTGTTGGTGGGCAGACGCATCCGCCGCCAAGACCCGAACAAACCTCACCGAGTGAACCCGGGCACCCCTGCTAAGTCACCAAACCTAGCGAACCACTTGGGGTGACCTATGGCAGAGGTGTTGGTTATCCAATAAATGGTTCCCGGGGCGGAGGTACTCGTACCCGCCTCCCAAATTGATAACATTTACTCCGATAAAAACTCCATCGGCAAGTTGTACAAAAACAAATAGCCAATGTTTTGAATGGTGCTCGCTATAACCTTAGTTTTGAGCGATTAGGAAGTGGAAAATCGGCATGTTTTATGAAGAATATTTAACAAAATGGTCAGCTCTGGTATGAGTCTCGGTCTGTTAGACTGTATTCAACTCGTAAAGCTTTTTAATGGCGAGTAACGTAGACATACATTGTTCGTAAAAGATTTCCCTAAGTCTAATGTCTCACTTACAGAAATTTAAAGCATATTGGTGTACGGACGTCACTAATAAAACGTGACTTTTCTCACCCCATTCAACCACTCCGATTATCAATTTCAATGAATTATCTCTACCGGTTCTTGGAATTCTAATTCCCCCCCCCCCTTGAGCGCAATCATCAAGCCGTTACCGATATAGATGGACGTTTAAAAGTCCCGTAAAGCGGTAGCGGTGGCCGGTCGGGAGATTTACAAGCTCCAGTTGGTTCGAATGCCGTGACCGGTTCACGTTCAGAGAACAGAGGACAGTTGCCAGCAGGCCGATTCTTCTTCTCATTATTTTTCAAGCACAGCCTTCCAAGATAAAGAAAACACCTAGAAGAACGATGGTATCCTCCAAAATATATTACGGAAAAATTGTTCAGCTTCACTACTTCTCAAGAATCAAATGATGATACAAAATTCTTACTTCAATGCCAGCTACCCGGATGTTTGACATAACATTTATTACAAATACCTACATGTAGTTTACCCGTCTCACAAATATGTCTGTTCCGAGAGGAGTAGTAATATTAAACAAACGCTTGAAGAAAGCAATCACTTTGTGGTGTGACGATGAATAAGAGATGGAATTTTCAGAGTGATATGCGCCATCACCGGGGAACTACTACAAGAATGAAACATGTAATGGAATGCCTTTCACTGGGTGCCCGACAGTTGATTCCCCGACAATTGGCCACCCGAAAATTTAATCATGATAAAATTATATTTTTTATGGATTGTTGAAGAAAAACTTCTTTACGCGCGCTTGACTTGGGGAGTAAGCTGGTGAATGCATGACGAGAGCGTTACGAAAAGCGAGAGAACGGTAGTTGAGAGGGAGATATAAGTTAGTGAAGATAGAAAGAGAGAGAGAGTTACGATAATTACTGTAGGGGCACATTTTCAGTTACATTTCGTATATCTAAGACAAAGTGCAGGCCTATTGTCTGTATCACACTGTAGGAGCAAGAGGGAGTTGTGCGCGCGCACATTTTCTTTCTCTCTACCTATTATATAGAAGGAGCGGAAGTTTTTTCTTAAGTTGTGTGGTCTAAAGCACACTCGTTTTTTTTAAGTGAAACTTCTTTAGCCTCGTTGTGATTTGAAATTCGGATGAAACGGAAGTGCGTAACGCTCTCGTCACGCATTCGCCAGCTTACTCCCCAAGTCAGGCATGCGTAAAGAAGTTTTACTTCAAAAAACGAGTGTGCTTTAGACCACACGACTGAAGTAAAACTTCACTAACTCCCTCTCAACTTCCGTTCGCCTCGCCCGATCACACTTTTCATAACGCTCTCATCACGCATTCACCAGCTTGCTCCCCAAGTCAAGCGTGCGTAAAGACCCGACCGTTCGCCTCGCCCGATCACACTTTTCGTAACGATCTCGTCACGCATTCACCAGCGGCAAGTCAAGCGCACGTAAAGAAGTTTTACTTCAAAAATGTTCTGAAAAAAAGGTTATCGACGCCATCAAATTTACACTCAGGACCAATATTTAACCTCCTTGCTTCCTTCTACATTCCGGTTTTCTGTTCCAGCGATCCGATTTGTCTGCATCAAAGCGGTAACAAATACCTCTCGAACCAATTAAGTTGGATTAAACCATATCGCCTGCATTCAAATAGAAATAGACGCGTCTAGCGTCGTTTAAATGAAACATGATTCGATGTTGAATATTAGATTAATCATTAAAGTACATCGTATTTATTAGAGAAAAAAATAAGGATCCGAAAACAACAATCAGTAGGTTATCACTTTTTCGTTAAACGTAATATCATTATTTTTTTATAAGAAAAACTATCTTTTTATATACTTTTGAAGGTTCTTCCCATCAATGTAATATATCATTGAAGAAGAATGTAACAAATATAATCCAAACGAAAATATGAAAGAGAACAAGACACAGAAAAACAAAAAAATAGTTGAAGATAATATTTTTATTTCCAAAATTCGAAATATTAGATTGACTAATATGACGGTTTGACAGTTAGTAGGCAGCAATGGCGAAGGTTCTGGGTCCGTGTCCCTATTGTCCCTTTAGAATTTGGGAGGCGGGAATGGGTACCGCCGCCCCGGGAACCTTTATTGGATAACCAACACATCTGCCACAGGTCACCCCAAGTGGTTCGCTACGTTTGGTGATTTAGCAGGGGTGCCCGGGTCCATGGGGTGAGGTTTGTCTAGGTCTTGGAGGTGGATGACCTGAACACACTGAACCCCATATTCCTACCCACCCCTTAAACCCTTTTCCTTCCCAGAACTCTCCTCTCCTTCCTTTCCTTAAAAAAAAAACCTCCACACAGCTTCCCCAAAGATGACATAGGCCCTGAGGGAAATTTTTTTCCTCTGGGCCTCCTGTGTGGAGCTCATGTAAAAAAAAAAAAAATTGCGACCATTATCTTTTTCTGTTTTTCTAAGTGTTTTTCTCTCTTTCATATTTTCGTATGGTTTATTATTGTTATCTTCGACTTTAATAGTAAATATCTTTATTCTAAATTATGTTTTAGTATTTTAAGTATTTATTTAAACGTCCCTGGTACAAATAGATTAATACACGTTTTCCAGAAAACATCGATGAAATAAACAGCACTTGTCAAAATAAGATAAAAGTCAAAGAGAAATGTTGTATAAATTTTCAAAGAAATAAAACTAGTTGGCTCGTTAGAAGTACGCATTGTGTAATTATGATCGTAGGTATTCCCAGAATGATTATTTATATTTTAGTTTTAGTGAACCCAAACAATTATATTCCCCGAAATTGATTTTTAATGTTACAAAACATAGACTACCTTTATTATAATTATAAAAATAAAATTACAAACAAATAACAAAATATCACAAAAGCCAAAGCCCGTGGGTACTATTTAAATATAAATATTTAAAAGTTCTGCCAGTTATCAAAGCCAACCACAAAAAGTATGCCTACATTTTATTCTTTCTTGTAAAACATTTTTATACTTATTATTTTATTGACTCAGTGTTCGTCTTTATCCACATATAAATGACTTTTCGCAAGATATTTTTTATTATTATATTATTGAATATATAATTTTAAAAAATATATTTTTACAGTTTCAAGCCGAGCAATGTATTTGACGTTTTGTGCTTAAACCGCGATAGAAATTTCAGACGAAAATTTCGTGCATTTTTAGGATACCAGAGCTTACTATACAATATACAAGTACTTGTATTGCTTTACAACGTTAAAATATATTACGTTCTCCAATGATGCCTCAGAAGTATTCTCTTAATGGTACTTTTAGTTGTTTTGGGAGAAAATGGTTATACTGCAATGATGGAACCTATCCATTTTGATTGGACTGATGCAAACTGAACTTGATCACCTGTACAGTATTTGTTATGTTCCCTCTGACGCATCAAGTCAATAATTAACTGCCTGTATCCATTCAAACATCTATCATTTTCTCTGTAGTTCAAATTAAATTGCACTACCGTCTCGTTAAACCTTTAATTTACGTACCTGCAGTTTCAACCAAAGCTGAGGGGGAAAGCAGGTGCAACCAAGTGCTATAAACATGGCAGAATAAAAGTGGAATGAGAACGTCAAAGAGCAAAAGATTGACTGCGAATTGATTCAGGGGAAGGAGGGGCGTACCACGGGGGAAAGTATTCAATTTTCACACTCGCTTGTCCCACAAAGCTCAAAGGACCCGCACCGAACTAGGAACCAACTGCACAGTGCACAATCCATGCACAACCATTAGGAGAATGGAAGTCCCAATTCCTATAATATTTGAATGTACATTTTTGCGTACAACTGAAACGTTGTGAAAATTGCATGACTCGATGAATTACTTATAACGAAATTGAATCGAGGAATTCCACGTCGACTGTTTTCCGTGTTCCACATAGCGTCCGGAGGTAAAGGGTCTGATTTGATGTTAATATGTACAATGCCGGATTGAGAAAAAATACTGTCTTAATATGGCATTACACTATTAAGATATTAAGCTCCGGATGCAGAAATTTCTAGAAATATGTAAAAAAATAAATTTGATAATACTTGGATCATTGCTTTCCGCGGGAACATTTTGCTTTAAATTTGTAGTCATACCATTAGGCGCTTTTAATATTCTCACGTTTACGGAACGGTAACGGTATAAAAAGGGCAATAAACATACGTTCCTCATCACAATAATGCTGCCGCTCTTTCTTAAACATTATTTAATATATGTTACAGGTAATATACAGGTAAAATAATAGGATGTCGAGCGTTTTCCGAGATCTGTGCAAGACTAATACGACCACCGACTCTTAAAAAACCATTTGCATCTATAAAAGGAACGAGTTTTTGAAGTTGCGTCCAGCACGCACTATGCGAAGATATATTGTTTACATCTTGTTGAAAATAAATTGTTTGAACAAGCTTTATGCAACATTGCAAGGCTAAATTATTCTCTTTTAACAAAAGTTGGGATAATCATTGAAAGGGATAATCGATTCCGAACTTAATCTATTGATAAATCGACGACACCAACATATAACACAAAATAATTCCGATAGTGATGAAAATTTCAACAAAATCTCTTCGTCACCAATTGACACATTTTTCACTAGAGAAATTAATTTTTTTGACTTATCCTCTGGTAACTGGTCCACGGAGATGTTTTAAATAACCATTCTTCCAAAGGTGTTGATATAAAGTTAGGTCCTTTCCACCATAACGAAGCGTCAGCAATTTCACTTGGAGAAACTCCTCGTGAACCCAAGTCCGCAGGATTTTCTTGCGATGAAATGTGATACCGTAAGGTATATTTTGCATGCTCATAAGGTATATTTTGAATTATAGTTTCAATACGACTTGCTACAAAAGTTTCCAAAAGAAAACAAGGTGTCTTCAACCATGCTAATACAATGGTTGAATCGGTGAAAGCGACACTTCTTTCTATTTGAAGTCAATCTTTGTATACTTCTTGACAATAAGTCAACAAATTTGCCAATAAAACTGCTCCCACCAACTCCAGTCGTGCGATCGATCTTGCTTTGATGGGGGCAACTCGGGAATAGGCCAATAAAATATAATATAAATATATACGTGTGTTTATTATCTTTTTGTTACATCGTGTCGCCGTCCCGTAAACTTGGAAATATTAAAAGCGCCACTTCCGCCTCTGATCAATATCTACAAATTTATAAGAAGTTTAGTACTTGCCGTTATAAAATATTTTCTTTGATTGAAAAATAAAGCTTCATTTCGAATTAAACCCATATTTAAAAATACCACTGCGTTGGCAACATATAATATTTGATTGATCTTTTGCTTGTCCCAAATTTTGAACAAAGAAAACGCCATTTGAATGGCAACATTCATAATTATTTCATTTCATTTGAAATGTGTGCTTTTCCACAATCAATTTATTAAAATTATTTCAGTTGGTTATGGTTAAACACCTCGGTTATTTTCATATTTATGTAAATATTCAAAGTATACAAACGAAATGGTTTATTGGTTTCATTAAGTATTGTGCTATTGTAATGTTAAAATCATTTATTTAAATGTAATTCAAAAACAATGTTCGGGCGCAAGCCTCGGGATGAATTTGCATAACCTAATCAACTAACTAAACAGTGCGTTTGTTCTCAGACATCGCCAATAAAAGCACTGTTAAGCTTGCAAGCTTATATCAATCTGTTGTCCTGGTCGCTATTTAAGATATTAGAACTGTGGGAGATACAGCTAATTTGATGGTTGTCATTGTTATAGTAGAAGACTTTAAGGCCAGGCAGTACCCGCTTAAAAATAATAAGAAGGAGTGATATGTAAATACGAATGTTTGAAGGAGTGCGCTCGTATTAAATGCGATAATATTTAATACTTGTTAAGAAAAAATCATGTTTCTAATAATTTTCGGAGCATGCCTGGTTTGTGATTTATTTCTATCCACGGAATTTCATATAATCGCAATTCGCTACGTTTGGTGATTTAGCAGGGGTGCCCAGGTTCATGGGGTGAGGTTTGTCTAGGTCTTGGAGGCGGATGACCAGGACATACTGAACCCCAGATTCCTACCCACCCCTTAAACCCTTTTTCTTCCCAGAACTCTCCTCTCCTTCCTTTCCTTAAAAAAACCCTCCACACAGCATTCTCAAAGATGACATAGGCCCCGAGGGAAATTATTTTCCTCAGGGCCTCCTGTGTGAAGCTCTTGTAAAAAAAAAAAAAAAAGTTCCGGCATGGGATTTGTACATATTATATTATCTTCAAGAATAACATATATATTTGAGCTTTAAAACTTAAAGCATTTAAGGCACCGCATCCGCGTTAAAAAAAAAACGAAGATAAAGAGATATGTAATAACGAATGTTAGAGGAGCACGCTAATATTTAAAGCGTTAAAATCGATGCGAAAATTAAAATAGACTCGTTTAAAATAGAGCAAAAATCTCGTGGAAGGTATCTTAAGTATCATTTAAAGAAACATTGTGAATTTTTTCACAACTATAACTTGTAAAATAACTGAAACAAACGTATTTATAATAATTTTCGGAGCATACTTTGCGATTTTTTCCTATCGAAGGTATTTTATATAATTTGCGTTTCGGCGTGGAACGCTTAACAACTTAAAAACTTCAAATGTTAAGGGAGATATGTAAGAAATCGGTAGAAATTTGGGTAGCGGCAGCTCAAGAAAAATATGTAATAAATCGGTAGAAATGCGGGAAGCCGGGCCTTAAGTCATTGTTAATGTCAATTGTTACTCACGCTCCAAATTTTTAGGAACCACGGAATTTTAACCACGAATAAACCTAAAATGTTTTAATAAACTTTTACCATTCAGGAGTTTCAAATGCATGGAATTTTTTTGTGGATTATCAGAACTAAAATTTGAACCCTTATTTCTGACCTTTTACTAGGGCGATACAGAGAGAATCTTTCACTCTCGAACGACGACGGAAGATTTAAAAATGCAAAATTAGGCAATTTACAAAAAGAGATTTAATAGAGAGT
Organism: Limnephilus rhombicus; assembly: GCA_929108145.2. Taxonomy (NCBI): domain Eukaryota; kingdom Metazoa; phylum Arthropoda; class Insecta; order Trichoptera; family Limnephilidae; genus Limnephilus; species Limnephilus rhombicus. The sequence continues at coordinate 28,745,865 of OV815275.1, forward strand.
AATGCATATACTTGCAACAATATAATTCGCATTCCACAATTCATTCACGCAAAAATATCACTAATTTAATATGATTCAATTTGCCGATGTAGAGATTAAAAAAGAATAAAGCCAATCAGCTCTCCGCTCTGCTGTGAAGACCCCACTACCCATACACAAAGCGCAACTCAAAAATTTTAAAAATTCGACTGCAGTTTAGACAGTCCTGCAGTCCTAGCGTAATTTCCGTTTCATATCTCAACCAATAGGAGCCTTTAAAAGAGACATCATAATCAAAGCGGCCAACGAGCGCAGTTGATGCAACGTAGGTGTAGTAATCGTCATTTCCTTTTCATCCGAAATCCAAATCACAGCGAGGCTATAGAAGTATCACTTCAAAAAATAATAATAACAAAACTGTGAAAGCATGTATCACTATCGCACTGAAAATACTTTAAAATTTGATTTAAACACAAGCAAGTAAATTTTATTTGAATAATTTGTGTTATTTCACAATTTAATCATTTTATGCGAGAACTTCGCTAGTTCATGCAACCATTTAACATGTAATTACTTTAGTGAAATATGTATAACTTTTATGTTTCCTAATAAACTAAAATAAAATAAAAATTAGGTATATTTGCGGTAGTAAGATACCCGTTTAGAATTAAAACGTTGAAATGGCTGTAGCCGCATTTGGTGACTAAGTCTGAATAGTCAGACACTTCGCCACCTTTCTCATCCCCATCTCCGTCCCTTCCCCACTACCTTCAGTCTCACAACAAGTCCCAATTAAGAATACCATGTTCACACTAGCTCCAGGTAATTGGGATTTTTGTGCGGTATTCCCATTTTTAATTTTTGAAGTGATAATTTATTTAGCACCGTTGTGATTTGAAACTGGATGAAACGAAAATTAATTAGCGCTAAAAAGAGCACATTTAGCCTGCGAGAGATTGAGATAGTATAATCGGTCTCCTCTTTGTGCGTTGCTTCGTAGCCTCTCCACTCTTGTCTACTTTAGTTTTCTGAAGGTTTCACTCCTACCGCGTGTAAATTGCACTCTGATTTTTTTTTCAAAATAAATTCAACCATTTCTTGTAAGAGCAGCCAAAACAGCCACCGTAAAGCCGTATCCCCGCCGCGCCGCGCCGTGTAGCCTTTCATGAGACACGTACCCACGGGTATCGGCGCATCAAAGGAATAAATGTCCCTTTTAAAATCACAGAATTAATGCCTGTTTTCAAAATGTAATCCACAGCGCGGAAGGACACTTGATAAGCTCGTTTGCCAAAGTTTATCTCTTTCACTGAGGGCTTTGCCAGTCTGGGAATAATTTATACAAATCCCTAGCGCAGGGCGGTGTAACGAACGTATTAGATACGCCGCGTCCTCGCCGTAGAACACTTTTACACTTTTTATAAGCTTTTCATGCATATTTTCCATTCTTTGTTTCGGACCTATTAAATTACCGTGATCATTATATTCCTTCTTGAAAAATTTTACCGTAATTAAGTTTTTCGGGCGTATTAAAAAAAAAGACAGCACAAAGCCCGTGGGATCGTGAGCTACTGACCTTCCCAATCAGGGTATTTTATGAGGCTAAGGGAAGTGGGGAAGTGAAGAAGATGGGAAAGAAGAAGGTTAGGAAATAATTTTAAGTCACTTCCTTAAAAAAGCATTTCAACACAGCTCAAAATAACCTAAAATGAGAAAATAAAAAGATCAACACACAGCTAATTAACAAAAAAAGGATTTACAACTCCAAATTGCTTATAACTCCAAACTCCTCCTTTTTCTCTCTTTTTTTCTCGTATTTTACAAAACCTTTTTTTTTTTGTTATCTGTACCTGTATAATGCACATTTATGCCTGTATTTTTTGTATTGAAACTTCTATAGCCCCGCTACGATTTGGATTTTGGATGAAACGGAAATGACGATTACTGCACCTGCGACGCATAACTGCGCTCATTGACCACTTTGATAACGATGTCACTTTTAAAGGCTCCTATTGGTTGAGATATGGAACGAAAATTACACTGTTCTGCGCTCATTGGTCGCTTTGATTATGACCCCACTTTTCAAGTACCTATTGGTTGAGATTGTTTTCGTTAAGTTTCGCTTCTACAGCATGTAAACAGATAATATATAAGAGGAAACGCAGAGGCCGGCAAATCCGGCCGGCCGAGTTGTTGAACACAAGAACGAGTCGAAGAAACGACCCGTTCTCATGTGACAAATGTCAACCGTGTACAAATGTTGGGCACGCGTTTGGCGTATTTCCCGACTATGCACCGAGACCGAAGGGATCAATGACGCTAGTTCCTCGGAGCATCTTCCATTGTAATACCGGTAGAACAAGGATAGCATTCCCACCCGACGCCTGTGCTCTATAGATTGCAATCCGTCTGTAAAGATAGGAGAATGTATTAAACGTACCGCCCGTTTATTATTATTATACCTTTGAAATTTTGTGTTAACATAATGAAGAATAACTATAATGTAATAAAATATAAAGCACAGTCATATTTATTTAATACTAGATAAAGTACCTAGCGTTGCCTGGGCTTTAGATCATGTCTCTAATTTTAGATCTGAATATATTTAACTCATTCAGATCTAAAGGTAGTATAACTAAACTCACCATTGGTGATTCTTCCTTTCTATCTATTGTTAAATTCAAATTTATGTTAAATTAAATTAAAGCAAATCGCTTTATAAATCACCCTTTAATCAAATTTATGTCATGAAGAAAAATGTTTTTTTTTTTTTTAATGTGGTTTACTGTGTTCTATACATTCAGTGTCATTGCACTTCAAAAAAAATATTTGACAGTTAAATTGGTGTTGCCAGTCTACAGATTTAGAAGTTCCAGTTTTTATATTTTCTACTCTCTTTTGACAGACTATATGGAAGATCTACAGGTTCCTATTTTGGGGAACCTGTACATCTTCCTACTCTTCAACTTTTGATTACTATTAATGCCAACTCTGTGTGTAACTCTGTATGTAAAATTGTACAGGTTCCTATTTTTGGGAACCTGTACATCTTCCTACTCTACAATTTTACTTTTAATTCCTATTAATACCAACTCTGTATGTTAGTACAACTTGTATAATCATATGAACATTTGTCTTGGCCCATTGTCTATATTTGCTAATATAATTTATCTATTCCATGTAAAAAACTGACAATGTAACTAATTTTTAAAAATCTGAAAATGTTACTAATTTAAAAAAATTCTGAAAATGTAACTAAGTAATTTAAAAAAAAAACTGAAAATGTAAACAATTTTTAAAAATTGATAATGTAACTATTAAAAAAAAAATGGGTATGTAAATAATTTTAAAAATATGTAACTTACTTTAATAAATGGCCAAGATCACCCTTTAATGGGTGAAAGCCAAATAAATAAAAAAATAAAAAAGATTTTATTATAAATACTGACGATTATTGCCACCGGTCTCGGAGCAAACAACGTCAGGTGAAGCGGGTAATGTAGGTAGGTACTTTTATTTGTATCGAATTTAATGTCAATAAACGCCCTATACCTACTTAAAAAAGCATGGCGATATTATTTTGTCACTATCCTGTGACAATTTTTAAAGGTTGTATATGGTATGTATGTATACACTCGCTTACTCCCGGCGGTCTTACATTTTACAAGCCTTGAAAAGCTCAAGCCCCCTTAATGATGCCATTCCACTTCCGACGACCCTTTATCTCGGGCTCAAGCAATCTTCCTCTCCCAGTCTCTTCAGTTTGGTTAGCGCATTGTTCTTGAGGCGTTGTCTTGGTCTGCCCAAGTCTTACTACTATACTGTCTTCAAATACCGCCCTGTCTTCGTCGTTCGGTGTTAATATGTAATCTATGCTAGTCCATTGGTGTTATTGCTGCTGGTTTATAACTTATATAGTTGAAGTAATGGAACGATATTTTTTATTGCTATTTTGCCTGGTCTATATAAGGATCCTAGAATTTTGAACCATAAATCCTTCAATAAAATCTTGATCATAGATATTTAAACTACCTAAAGATGTTTTTTATCATAGTTTTTTGCTGTTTTGTATTAATTTATTATGTACGGTTACATCAAAGAGTCACAACACTTAATTGCGGTGAAGAGTGAATGTAAGATGCACCAAATTGGTGAATAAAATATTAATAATAATAACAATCTTTATATATCGTATTCAAAAATCTGTTTCTGAAAAAAATAAGAAAATATACAGATTTATGAAATGAGATTAAAATAATTTGGCATTCTCAGACTATAAAAATATTACCATTTGTAATTTCGGCCACAGGGCATTATACCTAGGTCTCTAATTCAAAATTTAGGCATATTAGATTTATCAAAGAAATTTATATATAAAAATGCAAAAATCGGTCATTTTAAATACATGTAGGATTACAAAAGATTTTTTAAATATTTATATTGAGGGATCAGTAGGATTTACAGGTCAAATTAGGAATTCCACAGAGCCGAACCCTCTGATATGAAAATATCTGGTGTCGGTGAATTATTTTCCCATTTGGTCTCTGGTAGGATGACATGTTGTTCATGTATTGTTTTGTATTTATAATACTTATATAGTGCAATTGCATAGCGTGGATTGACTAGATGATCATTTGGGGAAGTGTGTGAAAAGGTTTAGTTTTTCCTGTGGGGAAAATTTAACACGGACATTTAAATGATTTATTGTCTTCATTGCTTAGTAACAAGTAGAGATATCGAGAGTAGTAATAAGTAAGATATCCTCACTGGGATCTCCCGTGCTGAGGATTTCATTTACATATTATAATTTAATTATGAGAAATTAATATGAATTAGACATAACATACATCATGCAGAATTGTTTTCAAAATAATTATAAAGTACACAAGATAGCGTTTTTTTTATAATTCAGTTAACTAGATTCGGTTTTAGTCTGTATTTGATATCAGTATATGTTCTATTTCTGATCTCCCGATATTTAGTATCCAGCTTTTTATTTGAAATTTAAATGTTATAATGTTGAGGTTTTTGAGTGAGAGTGGTATTTTATTGTAGAGTTTAATGCCATAATATAAGAAGCTTTTTTGTCCAAATGTTGTGTTAGTAGTTACTCGTTGGATATGTTTTTGACCATGGGATATAGTGTTTATAATGTACGTGTTAGTTGTTATTTCTTGGGTTTTGTACTTATGAATGTAAATGAGTATAGTTTTAGAATATAGTTGTTTAATTGACATGATGTTAAGATTGTTGAAGATTTCGTTAGTGCTAGTTCTTACAGGAACTTTCAGTATAATTTTCATTATGGCTTTTTGAGTTTAAATTAGTGGATTTAGTATGTTTTTATTTGCACTGCCCCATCCGATAATACCGTATTCTAACAGTGATTGGCAGAGAGCCATGTAAATCTTGATTAAGTCTTTTTTAATGAGGACATTCCTGATAGTTTTGAAAAAATAACTTAGTTTTTTAATTTTATTATTTAAATAGATAATGTGTTCGGTCCAAAAGAAGTTTAGATGAGAAGCAGAAGTACCAGAAAATTCATATTTAACTACCAATCGTGGTTTTTACCCTTTTTAAGGAATTGTGGTCTATCATCCAGGCGATCGCTGTAAACTCTTGAACGATGTGCAAGTAAGCCACATTTTTACTGATAAAAATTGCATGTATGTAAAGAAAGCATTGTTCTAGATTAGACACATTCTATAGGGTAACAAGGGTTGTATATGCACCAAACTGTTATTTTCCTTTAACGAATCATGGATCTCTATGATATTTTCATGGAAACTTCTAAACTTAGGTTTTGTTGTCAACCTTTGTTCCTGTTTTGAGACAATCACACAAGTCCACACCGAGATCTTAGGACAGTTAGTTAGCACAATTTCTGTAATAATAAATGGTTTAGCCACTAAAATATTAGATAGTTTATGAAGTATTGATCTTTCGGTTTAATTCTATTCCGGACTTGAATGTAGAATAGCTAACGGATATCAGATCTTCCGCGTGTCAAACCTGGATTAGTTTTCTTCCGAGATTAGTAACACGCGGTAGATAGTTGTTGCATGCTTCTTGCTGCTATTCCGGGGGCGATATTAAATAACACGGCAGATGCGGATTGCCTAGCCCGGGGCAGTCTTCATTTCATCGCAGGTCCCTTCTTATTTATACAATAGGCTAAATTCCGAACTCAAAACACAAATGAAATTATTCGAAACTAGATTTAAAAATATTTTAAATGGGTAGTCCTCCGACTGTTGAATACGTCAAACATACAAATTTTATTTATGATTGTTTTTTTACACCGTAATTAGAATTTTCATTATCTATTTCATCACTTTTTCAACAAAGTATGGTATGTAGTTTATTTGGATCATTTTATGTATTTCGTTGCATTAAGATGCCGTAAAATGTGGATGTTTCTAAAGTTCGCGTTGCCAAACCCACCGAGAGTCTAGATTCCCCCCACCACGTGAGCACGTACCACTTTCGGTCGATCTGAATTGATATTCCTTTGGGGGCATTAAAAAATTCAACAATCTTTGACATTTGTCGCGACATTTGAGTGAGCACCATCTGATTCCCCGTCCCCCCCACCTCATTTTTCCCTATGTTCACTTCTTTTCCTCTTACGAAGGGAAATTCGTTTTTCTTTTTACGTTTCCTCGCAAATCTTACACGTCCTCGGGGTTTGGGGTTTTTTTTCCCTTAGGAACAATACTTCACTTTTCCGAGACTTCCACAAAAATTCTCGAAATATGTTTTTTTGTTTTTGTTTTTGAGAAATGATTTCCACGGGTAATTCATATATTCTCAAAAGTGACAGCGTCCCAATTGGTTCATGATATTCATAAATATGGAGATTTCTTTTATTAAATGGTATAAAAAGTTATAGGTACTTCGGTCGAATGGAGTTCGATTGTAATCTTGCAAAAAGGTGTCTGTTCCTTAATATGGTTTTAAGAAAGTTAATGAAAGATTAGTTTTAGGTTAGAGAATGTTAGAACACGAACGTATAATGAAACAAATATATATTTTATATATAACCCTGGACTGGATCATGTAACGGCGAAGCGATTGAGCGATAGAAGCCAACACTTCCTCATCCGACTTAACCTCAGTAGCAAGTAATAGCTTACGTAGGTGACAATATGGGTAGCCAATTCCACCATGGACATGAAGGTAGAGGCGTAAGAAGTCTTTTCAGAGGTGGGCCTCATCAAGGAAGTTATCGACGGTACCGGCATATTACGGATTATCTCTTTGGGAATAGACCAATTCGCTCAGGGGCAAGCACGTAGCAAACCGGCACGTATTTTGATTAATAACATACCCAGCAGTATCACAACATGAATCTTTTCAGACAAAGGAAGGAACACCACTTTTGCGGTGCTTTTTATAGCCGGATGCATTCGATAAATTGCGATTACAGCTTACGATTCTAACGTGTTTCTTCCATTCCATGCTTTTGAAACACTCACATATGATCGGTTTAAGACCATTAAATTTCGATATCATATCGCGGAATTATTTAGCGAGGTAAACAGGATCCGCGTTAATAGAATCCCACCAAATTTGATACATTATTTAATAAGTCGAATGACATCCGTGTCCTGTCGACCCCCATTTAAGTGTGTGTAGACGGCAAAGGTGTTGTCAGTTTAAAAACAACCCACGACCGAAAATGCAAGGCATTTGAAAAATATTTAAATTAATAATACTTAATTATTACTTTTTTATTAATAAACTAACATTTGAGTCAAGATTTTTATGCATAGCACAAAGGGTAACAATTATTATAAGCAATAATTATCAGCCTGAAACACTCACCTACATTGAAAAATCTTCCGAGAAAAGATACTTGCCTCTAACGGGACTTGAACCCTTGTCCTTCTGATTGCCGGTCAGGTGCTCTGACCACTGAGCTATGGCGGCTTATCTAATACCCGCCAAATAATTCAATATATACTAGTGTTTCATTCAACAATTACTGTTTATTATATTTTTCCACCTGAAAACAACCAACTTTATTTTTGCGAGAGAGACATTGTTAGTGTTAAATCTCTCGCTAGATGGCGTCGAGACAAAGTATGTCTACATTTTTTTGCTAGGCTATGCATAAAAATCTTGACTTAAACGTCAGTTTATTAATAAAAAAATATTAATTCATATTTGACAAGTTAAAGTATTTCCCCAAAAAAATGTAAACATAATTTGTCTCGACGCCACCTAGCGAGAGATTTAACACTAACAATGTCTCTCTCGCAAAAATAAAGTTGGTTGTTTTCAGGTGGAAAAATATAATAAACAGTAATTGTTGAATGAAACACTAGTATATATTGAATTATTTGGCGGGTATTAGATAAGCCGCCATAGCTCAGTGGTCAGAGCACCTGACCGGCAGTCAGAAGGACACGGGTTCAAGTCCCGTTGGCGGCAAGTATCTTTTCTCGGAAGATTTTTCAATGTAGATGAGTGTTTCAGGCTGATAATTATTGCTTATAATAATTGTTAATAATACTTAGTTCTTACTTTGTCTTAGTTTGTTGTTAAAATACATTTTTAAAACAACAATGAATTATTGAAAGGTTTAAAGCTAAATTTGTTTTTCCAACAAACGCAATTTATCTCGATCCTTAATCTCTAATGAAGGTTTTAATCTCGTACTTAAAAATATACATGTCTTTGTATTAAAAATCTCGCAAGGTTATGTTTCATCAAAACGTTACCGAAAAAATTATTTTATCTGAGACGAGAGAGGAAGACAAGAAATTCAAAGGAAAACATAATTCACGCAGTATGAATCAGCACACCGAAAGAGCTGGCCATAAAAATAAACACACGCGGGTATACATTATATCAAAGAGTAGAAAAATGAATTTCTTATCTCCGGATACTAGGACTCGAAATCTTCCTAGGAATATAAAAAGATGGTACTGAAAATATTACGTTCGTAAAACGAAGAAGGAAATCATATGATTTTGATTTATTAACGAAATCCGGGAATGTGGGTAGCTGGGCGGAATTCAGAGCACCAGAGCTTTGCGTGTCACTACGGGTGTCATACGGGTCGGGTCGCTTCTTGGGAACTTGTGACTTAGTCGTGGTCGGAACAACGGCTGCATCTTCAAATATTACATACTATTTCATTTTGGCTATCATGAAATAATATGTACCGAGCAGAAAAACACACGAACGTAACTGTTTTTAGCTGGCAAAGTTATTTCCAAAATAAGGCAGATATTGCACTTTCCAATACATTTTATTTGGTAATTTATTTGAAACTCTGAAAAACTAGTTATTACGTTATATTAAGACGTTGAACTTAAGAATAAACTTAAAATGGAAAAAAAGTATTATGGATACTCGATTTTCCAATAAATCAATCAAGCCTTAAATACATACAATTTGGGAGGCGGGAATGGGTACCGCCGCCCCGGGAACCTTTATTGGATAACCAACACCTCTGCCATAGGTCACCCGAAGTGGTTCGCTACGTTTGGTGATTTAGCAGGGGTGCCCGGGTTCATGGGGTGAGGTTTGTCTAGGTCTTGGAGGCGGATGACCAGGACATATTGAACTCCAGATTCCTACCCACCCCTTAAACCCTTTTCCTTCCCAGAACTCTCCTCTCCTTCCTTTCCTTAAAAAAACCCTCCACACAGCATCCCCAAAGATGACATAGGCCCTAAGGGAAATTATTTTCCTCAGGGCCTCCTGCGTGGAGCTCATGTAAAAAAAAGAATAATAATTAATTCGATTTAATCTGCCTTATGTTTATAACATTTAACTTAATTAATTGTGCGCTTAAGTGCACTCTCAACAATTTATTCTATTTCGACTTTCATGTTATCATCACATCTAAAATAAAATATCCAATTTTTTTAATAAGTTTAAAAAGAAAATAACTCACCAGTTTTAAACTCCGACAGCGCGTGATATTATTGGCGTAGACCTGGCGTCAACTGTTCATGTAGAAAATTAAACTGCTCAATCTGTAACAAAGAAATGCAAACATTTTGCTATGGCAATTGATCTGTTTTATGCATCTCCTGAAAACAAAGATAAAAAGAATTACGCCACACATATTACAACGCGAAATAAAGACAAAGATAGAAGCAAACATTTATTTTAAGTAATCATAGAGAAAAGTACACTGCTCTGTAATGGTTCTTTATAACAGTGCTATGATTTGATGACGCTGCTATAAAAATGAAACTTACATTCGCGAGATAAAATCGCACCGTTCAGTCAGAATGCATTTCATGTCTGGTTTGGTGGGAGTAATCCTTACGTTTAATATTTAAAAGAATTAGGAGTTAAGTTAGCTTCTAAAAAGGTGCTGGCAACAGCGATGTTGGAAAGTGGATTTTTACGAAGCAAAGGAGAGTTTACGGCCAGCGGGGGGTTTTATGAAATTTAACGTTCATTTTATGGAGGGAGACCGCGCACTGCAGAACGTATTATTATGGCTTACTTCTCTTTGTTTTTTTCCCTTCCTTGAGCAAACATTGAGTTATCTTTGTCGTTAAATGTGTTAACTCTTTAAAAGTAAGGGTCTTCATCTCTGGGGGCATTACGGAATATGAGGAATCCCTCTGCGAACAGTGAACTATGGATATACGCTCTTCATTTCGTAGTGTGCAATGTACGAGTATATCGATTATTTGGAAGCACTGCTTTATTTTATGTATTTTATTTTTTAACTACACGGAGCACCACTAATAAAATTCATATAACGTTGGAGGTCGTCCGTGGCTGGAAAAGAAAGAGTTATTAGGAAAAGGTTCAAATTCAAACCAACTATATTACATATTAAAAAGATGGGAAAGACTTAAGAATTGAAATTTCGATAGATCTTTGGGAGAGGCCTGCATCCTAAGCTGGATGCCTAAATGCTTAAAGAGAAAAAAATAAGAGCACTGTTATAAGAATGACACAGTAAAAGAATATGTTTTTTTCAAATTATACGAATAGGAGACCAGGAACTTGAGCTTTGAAACTAAGGTGCCGGAATTCGAAGTTTTGCTAATATCAGTGGGTACGAGCAATTTTCTATTTTCGATAAGCTATTTTCTCTTTTGTTCTGCTAATGTGTATAAATTACTAATAAAAATCGTTCCAATATTTGATTTTTATGTTGAAGCGTTCCCGTTTATTCGTTCTCATTGTCCCAGCCAGTTAATAGGGCGGCATTGTTCGTGCATTGTTAACAATTTTCCTGTATGTGGGTGCTCGTGTTTATCTGTTGCAATTTAAATTGTATTACGAAACTGCGTTCGGCGTTTATACCGGAAATGCGCCAAAACAATGTTCTAGCGATGCCGGAATTGAAGATGAACATTTAGTTTTTATTATCATATTCAGTAAACCTATTAATATTTTTCCGCGAAAAATAGCACAAGTACATCTACCAATCCCCAAGCATCATAGGTACAAAGGTAATGGGTAAATAAAATATTCGTAAATTTGAATAAAAACGTCAGAGAGTCCGTGCACTCTTAAGTTTTCTAAAATATCCGAATTGTTTTTTTTTTTTTCAAATCTCGTTTTTATTCTTTATGTTCAAATAATATAAGCCTTGGGTTCCCATAAAGAAGAAAACCTCTATTAGTACAAGGCGGTCTTTTGCCACTGGCTAAAGCGATTCATAAACCGGGGCTCCCCAGGCACCACTAACGTTACTACATTGTTCCCTTATGTAAGACTTTTCCTCGTATCAAGGAATCTTAGCTTGTCGAAAAGTTGCCTAAAATTATGAAAAATGACATCGCTTCACGCGTGCCACGTTTTCTGAAACTCGGAATGAACAAGTCCTTTTTGCAAAGGTTGGGGAAATTGATGAATAACTTTTGTTTCGAAGTCGGGGGTAAAATGCCTTCGGCTAAAGGAAAAGGGTGGAATACAAAATAGTTTACGATAAAAAAAAAATACTGGACAATTACTGAGATGCGTTGAAAGAAAAGGACGATACGGGTTTTCTTCAGAGGGAATGTTGATTGAATTCATTTGAAAAACATCCAATGGAATGGTTAACAAACAACAACAGTATTGAGAGTGCAACCAGGCGAAGCAAGTCTAAACAAATACATTGTTTTAATAATACACCTTAAATGACAACATTGCCATTGCTAATAAGAAAATAATTGGAATAGCTTGCATGCGTTGAAAGAAAAGGACGATACCCGTTTTCTTTACAGGGAATGTTGATTGAATTCATTTGAAAAACATCCAGTGGAATGGTTAACAAACAACAACAGTATTGAGAGTGCAACCAGGCGAAACAAGTCTAAACAAATACATTGTTTTAATAATACACCTTAAATGACAACATTGCCATTGCAAAAAAGAATATAAATGGAATAGCTTGCATTGTTTTTTGTCTCAATTTTAAATGACAAGATCTTTCGTGAAGCAGATTATAATTGGACTTTATTTCAAAAATACACAATCCGTATTTGATATTAAGAGAATAACGATCAACATAATATTATATGAGCTAATAATGATGGTATTAGTTTGTCCGCCGAAAATCTTTGTCACATTATTTGAAAATTTAGTGCGGTTCTTCTGTGAAAAAGTCGTTAATCCCTCCCGCTAGAAGAGAAAGTTTTATCATTTTTCTCGGACCCATGTATCAAAAAATTCGTTTTGTTTGTCGTAACAGCGGACCTTTCCGTCCTCGGAAATTAATTTGGAGTCCATAAAGGCCGTAAAACTGGCCCCGTAACGGTGATGCGTTAACGAGCGAGTGAATCCGTGATTTGTAGGGACAGTGCGAACGTGTCGCGTCTCGTAGCTAGGTAACCAGCCCACCAACCAACCAACCCACGCTCGGCTGTACTAGATTATTCAGGAAGGGGAGAGTCGAGAGACTCGAGTGGTTGAGTCATGAGGATCGACACACGCAATATTTTTCTTGCGTCCATTGTGTCTAATGTGATGATCATGCCAATTTTTGTTTTTAAGAACCTACCTATATCTATTATGAAAGTGACGGTGAAAGTAGAGTTTCAAATAAAACAAAACTTCGTATTATTTAATTCCGACAAAAATTAGAATCTAATTTAGCTTCTTAGCTAATAATTTCATAAAAAAAATTGAAATCCCAAAAATATTTTTTTAAAAAAAGAGCATTTAGCTGTACGAATTATGAAAATATGCACTGTTTGGGTTTCAAAAGATATTTTTATTTATTGAAGTTTCTCGTCGGCCTCTTATTTTTTTTTAAGTGAAAACTTCTTTAGCAAACGTTATGATCTGAAACTCGTTGAAACGCAAAATAGTGACACTAAAAAGAGACAACACATACATCAACGGGATTTAGCCTGTGAGAGAATGAGACTAATCGGTTTCTTTTTTGTGCGGTGCTTCGTAGCCTTCCCATTCTTGTCTACTTTAGTTTTCTGAAGGTTTCACTTCTGCCGCGTGTGCATTGCATACTCTGTTTGAGTTTTTAATAAAAATTGTTTATTATTTTTAATTGTTAAACTAACATTTAAGACAAGATTTTTATGCATAGCACAAAGGGTAACAATTATTATAAGCAATAATTATCAGGCTGAAACACTCATCCACATTGAAAAATCTTCTCTCGGAAGATTGAAAAATGAGTGTTTCAGGCTGATAATTATTGCTTTTAATAATTGTTACCCTTTGTGCTATGCATAAAAATTGTTTGGTAATTAAGTTAATTGCAAATCAAAACAAGAATTTAAGAACTTCCAAGCTGAAAGAAATAGGGGGAACATCTAAACTGCTATATTTATTTACTAATTTATTTATATATTTATACGCTTGCTCCTATATTTTACAGATGATTACAGTTTACGTAGATAATAAGTTCCGTATTACAAAAATGTCAATAATCAACTGTACGTGAAAAGTGTCTTAAAAAGTAGTAGTGTTTTGGGATAACCTCACTAGGAGAACCTGTGCTGAGGTGTTGGCATGTTTTAGAATTCTGCCGTCATAAGAAAAAACATTATATCCTTCTTGGGAGTCTATACGAGGTTTGTAGCAGTTAAAGTACATCATAATAATCAATATACGTACAATGTAGTGAAGAAAAGAAAGGATAGGTAGGTACTACATGAAGTTGACGAAGCAGCATATGTAGGTAATTCTTGAAAAACTATCTTTTACTTATTCAAAAGTTTTGCCGAACCGCCAGTGCGGTCGTAAAATGTGCTTTTTACTCGAAAGGTCTACAATAGCTAATACATAATGGGTAGTATAACCTAATATCTGAGTGTTACTGGAAAAGGTCAAAAGAATATTAAGAGACACGATGACTTCGCGATTTTATGACCTAGTGACTAGTGACCCCATTCGAATCGTACGTGATTTTTATCTCCAGGGACGTAAAAATTAATAATTCAAAGAATATATTTTCGTGCTTCTTATTCATTCTTTATTATTTACTGCCTTTCCGAACATTAATTAAAAATTTAACTAAGATAATTAATTAAAGGTAAACGGAATAGATTCCCATTTAATCCAGCTAATGTGATAGTATTTGTTTTATGAGTATTTTAGTAAAGGGGTATTTTAGGGATGAGTATATTTAGGTCGATTCCTATTATGTGATTAATTATTGGTATTAAATTAAACGATGCACCAAAGATTAAAAATAGTCGTTAAATTGTATAGTAGGTATACATCTTTAACAGACCTTTTTCACACTGATTAAAATATATATTTAATTTAATAGTGATTGTAACACACAGATAATGAATTAATTTCGTAGGAGCAATCGGCGTATGTATTATTATGGATAGAGAGGTTAATTATTAACAATATTCCTGATTTTCTCGTGTTTACTGATGGTATTATCGTGATGATACTGTTGCTACCAGACACTTGGCAACCACTTACGAATAATTCAAAAGATTATCGACTCGAGCAAACACAAGAATATCAGGAAACACAAGAAACTCAACGTCAATGTATTATGTTGCCCGATTGTTCCGGAGAAATTTATTCATTCCGATCTAAACTAACATCTAAACATAAATAATACTTATTTTGATAAATAACTTCACTCCACTCAAGTAAATCTGTAACCTCAGGGCTAACATCTTAACTTACATTTAATGTAAGCATATATTATAATACCCACAATATTTATTGAAAGCTATTAGTACTACCTGGAAAAATATTATTGTCTGCCTCCATGCCTACCAATTTCTTCTTAATCCATATGGTTTATTGTCTTCAAACCAAAACATTTTGCTCAATAAACGTTAAAAAAATAATTTCTTTAATCAAATTTATAGGTGCCGATTTCCGAATTCAGTTATTGAAGTGAACACTTCTTTAGCACCATTGAGATTTGAAACTCTATGAAACGAAAAAACGACAGTAAAAGATACGAACACATACAGGATTTAGCCTGCGAGAGAATGAGATAGAATAATCGGTCTCCTCTTTTTCTGAAGGTTTAAATTCTACCGCGTGTGAATTACACACTCTGATTTTAAAGTAGACAAGAGTGGGGAGGCTGCGAATCACTCCACAAAGAGGAGACCGATTAATCTATCTCTTTCCCTCGCAGGCTAAATCCTAAAGATGTATGTGTTTGTCTCTTTTTACTGTCATTTTTTCAAGTGGGGAGGCTACGAGGAGACCGATAAGCTACGAAGCACAGCACAAAGAGGATACCGATTATACTATCTCATTCTCTCGCTGGATAAATCCTGTAGATGTATTTGTATGTTGTCTCTTTGTAGTATCGCTATTTTTCGTTTCATCGAGTTTCAAAACACTACGATGCTAAAAAGGTTTTCACTCTAAGGTAGTATTACTACACACCTATATCATAGTAAAAGTAACAAAAAACACTGTACTTTGATGGTCTAAACCCTAAAAAAATATTTTTATAGGCACGCATTATTTTGCTACCAGGCCTCGTTTATTTGATTAATTCTCGCGGAACGTTTGTCTCCTGACTGGGTATAATTCATTCGTAAATTCCGGCGGAGAAAATATAACTGCGCCCGTTTATGCGGAGAAAATAATAACTGCCCTCGTATATTACGAGTTTTGTGTTCGGAAAAGTTAATGCCGTCACTGACTCGATCCGAGCCAGTGCACACGATGCACCGTGCACCGCACCGCATCGCACCCGGCCGCCATTGCCGGGGCACGACACAATGGTGTGAATAGCTACTTTGGCTGATCAAAAATAATATTTTTAAAACATTTTTATAGTATTCAACACATACTTATCAAGAAACTTGAATACAATCATCCACAAAATATTTAATTTTAAAACAACAACTTTAAACACGTGGTGCATTTCGTATCAATGAAATGTCCACATTATAAGATGTGTTTCGTTTTGATATTCCTCCAAATCAAATCAGGGATGAACATTTGGTGGTAATATATTTTTCTTCGTTGTTATTACGGCTGTAACAAAACAGTTATTATTAACAAGATCCGAACGGCTTTAGGGGATGATGCCTTCCTGAAGAGTATTTCCCATGTTTCATTTATTATGCTGGAAAAATAAATGGTTGCGAGCTTTTTAGTTGCGAATTATTGGCAGATTTTTTTATTAAAAATTAAACATGGTGGTTTTATATTATTAATATTGGTGTTTGAAACTGAACACAAATAAATATTTTTCAAAGCCCTTGAAAAAAAATCTTGAATAAGAAGAGTGGTAAACTTAAAAGAACACTGTTTAAAAGGGTCAAATCTGCGGTAATTTATTGAGATTTGTGTACAAATGTTATTTTAAGAATGGCAAATGATATATTTGACTTTATGTACAAGTGGAAGTAAGCTGGCGAATGCGTGAGCATTACGAAAAGCGAGGCGAGCGGTAGTTGAGAGGGATATATAAGTTAGTGAAGATAGAATTATATTACTGTAGGAGCAAGAGAGAGAGGTGCGAGCACACATTTTCTTTCTCTCTTTCTCTCATGGCCAGTTACGTTTCGTATATCTAAGACACAGTGCAGCCCTATTGTCCGTATCACACTGTAGGAGCACGAGAGAGCAGTGCGCGTGCACATTTTCTTTCTGTCTTCCTATCATACAGATGGAGCAGAAGTTTTACTTTAGTCGTGTGGTCTAAAGTCTAAAGCACACTCGTTTTTTTAATATAGTATTTTATTTGTTACCTACTTATTATAATATATGTGATATTTAACTACCAAGTTGTTAGTAATTTCTTCATGTTTTTGACCATGGAAAATTGTGCGATTCGGATCTATGTGCGGTGGCGGCAATGGCTGGAAAAACAGAGTTGTGGTGCACCAGTGTGTGCTTCAGTCGATAACTTTTTGTTCGACCGTTTTTTATGGAGCTTTTTGTTTGGTTTTCGTTGGCATTGTGCATTTTTGCATTCAAGCAGGTTAACACCAAACGAATTTTGGGATATTTCGCTCCATTAATCTATCAATGATTATAAAGAGTTTGCTCAATTGAACAGTCGTTACGACGGATCTATTTAATTTTACATCCCATTAAAAATTAAACAATAATATTTTTGATCACGGGATAACGTTATTCTTGGGTTATTTGACTAAACAAAGATATTTTAATGAATTCAACAAGATATGGACAAAGCTATCAAATAAAGCGAAATGTTCGAAGTATTTTTTTAATTAAGTCCCACTTTATAACAAACCATCACGACTTAGTTTTTATTTGTTGTTTTCCTTGGAGGACAACAAAGCTTTCAAGACAATTTCGAGACTAAGCGTCCAATTCCCACAATTAATTAAAATCTTCGACTGAGACTGTTTTAATTAATCAGTGGGGAGAAATGGTAAACTGAGACATTAAATAATAAGCACCTGTGGAAATCACCGTTTGCTAATTAATCAATAATATCACCACCTCGCGGAGAAGTTAAATATTTGCCCTAAATAGGTTACTCCATACATTTTTTTATAACGTGAAGGAATAGCAAAGAAAAAAATAGAATTTATTTAATTAATTCAGTTTTTAGATTAACTAACAAGGTTACTCCTAAAACAGTTTAGAGTAACCTTCCAGTTGACCAAAGAAGGATCTAACTTACTTATTTGTATCAAAAAAATGTACAATCCCGATAAGCTATAAACATTTTAATTTTCAAGGGAACAAATTTACTTCTATCGATGATTTTTCTTTGAAAGTCAGGTGAAAGTTTTCTGATTCGATTTGTTCAAATGTCATTTTTCATATAAAACTGAAATGTTGTTTATTACCTTAATTAAATTTGTAATCGCGCATTTAAAGCCCACGTAAAATTAAAAACAATGAGACGAAACCAAAATTCGTTCAATTTATCACAATTCTAACTTCACACATTCCTGCAATTTGCATGTTCGATCTGATCACACGTCGCACAAGCGGCCATTTCCAGTCACCGGACAGCGAAACACAGACATAAACCAAACAAGCTAAAATAAAACAACGTCCGACGGAAGGTGGCGGGATCGGATTCACATCGGAGAATCAGTTTGTTGGGAGTGGAAACCGTAATTATTCCGACATGACAAGGGGGGAATACTAATCGGGTACGTACCTACCTATTAATAAGTCAGAAGCTAAAGACACGTCCTGGTCCTGCCCCCACCTGGGAGGGCTGTTCCCAACTCTGCGAACCCTAAGTAGACACTAGATGAAATTTAGATTCATAATGACGTTGAAGTTACTTTTAACACTTTTATTTGCTCGTTGGGGGTGACAGTGACATTTTAACCTGTCTGTGGCTCCATTTTTTTAATGCGATTGTAACCCTTATGTATAAAGAAACTGTATGAAACGCTCAGAATCAATTGCGTCAATGTTAATCTGGGAGCTACTTTTATTTGATCATTGTAACTTCTCTGAATGCTTTCAAATGAATGTTCGTTTTGCAGCTCACAATGGTGGAAATAATAATATTTTACATTTTCAAAATAGTTTCAAGGTGATTATTTCTTTGAAAACATCTTTGATTTGGTTTTTTCGTATTAAGCATGTATTAAATTTTGTGTAGAAATAATAAAATCATTTTAAATTTGTGTGAATATATATTTTGGACAATTGTTTCCAAAATGGGTTTTTAAATTTTTTTAGCTCTTATTCTGGAAAAACGTCTTACGATATTTTAACGTAATAAACACGAATAATAGTGTATACTTTCTGGTAAACAGAATACAATCTAAAAAGAACAATTGCTTTGTTTTCACACCGAACTTTGACCGGAACTCATTAAGGTAATTTTCGCACCGTTTCGTAAATGTCATCCCACGTTCAACATTGTATTCTACCGGATTGATGATATTTTATACTAATAATAAAAGTAAATAGACAACATATGCTACAATAAAATGTTTACACGTATATTTAATACGAGTAGATCCTACAAAACTATCAGTTTTTTTATTGTAATTGTAAATTAACTATTAAATCATGTAGTAATGTCAGGGGAATCTACTTGAGCAACAAATGATCGTAAAATTCCTAGCTTATTTATAGTATGGTTCGGATATTACGATATCAACGAAGAAAAATAAAGACAGCAATTGACTGGACAAGTGGATTGATTGCCAAATGGCATGACACCGAAAATCATACTGAGAAAGACGAGGCCGGCGAGGAAAATGATTGGAGCCAAATGTGAAGACATGGAGACCGGAGAAGGATGACCGGAGGAAAAATATTGTATATATAAAATGAAAAATATTTAAAATGTCAAGAAAACCAATGGTCACCCTCGGATGCAGCTCCGTAATGATGATATCGATTCTAACATGAGGGATTTTTGATAATAATAATAGTGATGATTTGAATGGCTTCATTTTTTTTGAAAAACAACTTCAAGGGGACAATATAAATTTGACTTTCTAGGCTCTATCTAAGTATTTACAAATATCTACAGAAAAATATGTTAGATCACTACAGATAGACACACTTTTTACTTAGAAAGTTAAAGATTGGGAACATTTTTGCGCAAAGTGAACACTATATTAAAAATAGTGGACATTGCATGATTTTACAGATCCCATTTTACTCTCCATTAAGATTTTTATTACATTTTCATTATAAGAAT
The DNA here is from genome assembly GCA_929108145.2 of Limnephilus rhombicus. Taxonomy (NCBI): domain Eukaryota; kingdom Metazoa; phylum Arthropoda; class Insecta; order Trichoptera; family Limnephilidae; genus Limnephilus; species Limnephilus rhombicus. The sequence goes on from OV815275.1 coordinate 28,765,882, forward strand.
AGAGGTAAGAGTACAATTAAAATTTAAAACAAAGCCAGGCCACCCGCTAAAGATACTCTTATTTATAAATGTACTAGCTGACATCTACCCGACGCTGCTCGGGGTTATGAATGGTTAGGAATACCTAAAGTTTTGAGTTTGTATGTTCTAGTGTACAGTGTACCTGAAAACTGGATTCATTTTTAAGGTGGAATTAATATTATTGTGAACAATCGAAAAATAGATACGATTTTAGATTTTCACGGACAAAAATATTTTTGTTATTAGTTTTTTGCCGTGTTACGCTACCTCGTTCTTTAGCCAATGTTTCGAACAGCGTTGCAGTGTCCGCAGTAATAACACCGCACCGCACCGACCGCACCGCACGGCATAATACCCCAAAAACCAATAACAAAAAAAAAATCGAAAAATAATTTGTTTTCCTTAATAGTTCCATGTCTTCCTCGGGCGTCTTCGACTTTTTCTACCATTCATTTCCACGTGATGTATTCTCCTTACATTCGTTTTTTTGTTCATCACGTATGCAACATTTAAAATCACATGTATATTTGATTCTTCGTCGAACGTCCCGACTTCCACCATTCACGTCCACTTCCTCATCTTCATACCACTTCCTTCGTTTATCATGTACGCCTCATTGTACCACAAATAATTATTTAATTCTTCTTCAGGTGTTTCCGACTTTTTCTACTATTCACTTCATGTAGTATCATGAAATTTCATTGTTAGTGTTAAAAAAAATTACATTTTATCCACTTTAATTCGACTCCAAATCTCATTCCAGTCAAGAGATAATACGTTAAGTCTTCCTCGGATATCAACTTTAATTTGACTCTGTATTTTATTCCAATTCAGAGTCAACACGTTAAATCTGCTTTAATTTTGATTGTCAAATGGGCAAATTTCATGGAGTGTTTTTCAAAATTCTGCTTTAAGGGATGAGAAAAAAGGGTGGGGGTAATTTATCGAAATATCATGGAAAGAGTGACCGCCGTCTTATTTTGAAGATCAAGTAGGCAAAATTTCGACAATCGCGGAATAAAACCGTAGATGTATAATGCCACACCAGTACATACGTCTTTACGTCTATGGATAGATACACAGCTGAAGTCTGCTTTTTTGACAGGGAATTATGCAGAGTTTTTTTAGAAATTGGATGTAGACAATAATTGTCCTTTTATCTTGAACATCTAGTGTGCAAAATTTCAACCAAAAGTATCAAAATACTGCTTTAAGGTTTCGGAAAAGTGGATTGGGGCAGTTTTTTTTTAAATCTCACTTAGATAGTGATCTTGCTCTTGTTTTGGAAATCAAATGTGCAAAGTTTCATCAACTTGGGAATAAAACTGTAGAATTGTATAAAAAAAATACATGTGTGAAGTTCACACGCGGTAGAGGGGGAAACCTTCAGACAACTAAAGTTAAAATAAAAGTGGGGAGGAAAACCGATTATAAGTACTAACTCATTTTTTCGCAGGCTAAATCCTATAAATGTATATGTTTGTCTCATTTCAGTCAATTTCATGTGTTCGATGATTCATAGGTCATCTGATTAGCTGTATTCATAAGTTCTCTTATATTAATATCGTGATCGTTAACAATTATGATTTCTAAGAAAACTTCATGGCATTTAATGTATTATAATATGAGTTAGGTAAGGTTGAAATGACCTATCTTCACTCGGTATAACTAGTCTTTATTAACTACCGGCAACCGAACAGGAGGACGTACCCGTTACGTCGTAATTTACGTATGTATCCATTTATCTTTACTGCGACTAAATTAACACATTAATCATGTGCGTTTCATAATTGAAATTTAACATGAAATGCTGCGTTATATTATCATACGATGCAGTCTCCTTTAGTTAACTAATTAATTTAGCTTCGTAATTTATATGCTAATTTTGACAAAATCGGCATCAAATTGATGTAAGTATAGACTGAAGGTAAGTAAATTTTAGTTGTACCACATATTAAAAATAGTTCAATTATAATGATAACTAAGTATAAAAAATACAGACGGTAAAGCCATTCGTGCAAAACTTCTGAAGGTTTCAACAAGAAAAATTTTAGTAATATTAAAATAACTTATTTTATTATGTTCTTGAATCTTGGCAAATACATTCATTTAAATTTAAATTTAATGCATTTTTTTATTCTTAAAAAAATGTTGATATCGAACATTAAACCGACAAGTTTTGTTAAATCACATTGAATCATCGGTGTAACTAAAATGGTAGTAAATAATATACATAAGTTACTTTTAAATACCAGTTTATTAAAAATTATTATGATTATGTTTTATTTGTAAATAATGCATTTGAAGAACTTTGCATTTTGAAGTAAATAGTTTAAAAACGAATAAAGAACTTGAGTCCATTTTTTTAATGTATAATGACATTCTAACTTAAATAACCGAATTTTTATTTTTATTTTTAGAGTTAGTTTTAATAGTTAAAATAATTGTCAAAGTTTAAATTTTTCAAGATCCCCCGAAAAACCACCGTATGTATGGTTAATCGTCATCACTCTTGAAAAGTTACTATAGGATTGGGCGATCAGCTGATCAACTGCCGCCATTTTGCATTTCGTTGTTCGAAGTATTCTCCATAGAAGTAGCATTACTATTTTTTTGTGCAGTAGTTTTTGAATATTTTCAATAATAGAGATAAACTAATAAGAGGTACCTTTATTTTAGGCCTAAATAATGTTTCAATAAGCTAAATCTTTATAAACAGTATGTAAATAAACGAATAAATTAATACGATGGCTTGTGTCATACCTACATTCCCATACAATGACTTTACGGTGATGTCACGACACGACGAACAGTGACGTCACCACTTAACATTTCAATAATGCCAACTTGATGGCGTGTTTTTACAACCCGATTAAAAATGGACTTTTTAATATTTTTTTTAAAACTCTGCGTTTAATATTGTTAAATAAAACTTATATATTCAGAATCATTGTTTCTTGGTCTATATGAACATATTTTTTTAAAGCCATAATATTTTTCACTGGAGTTTCTTATTATTGAAGTAATGCTTTTTGTATTATTCGTTATTTGAATTATTACTGTATTTTCAAAATCTAGACATTCATTTAGCAATACCTTGATGTATTCCGATTTTCTATGTAGGTTTCCATTAAAAAGGTTGTATTCTAAATTTTCCATGGAGTTGAAGCATCACAAAATAAAGAGCTGTAGTTCTAAAATAGGCTTGAGACAAAATTTGAAAATCAGGACAGTTGCCCAAATAATTTACGTTTCTCCAGATTGGTTGACAACTGCTTGGCAAATCTCATCTCGGAAACAAAGTTAACAACGAACAAGGTCATTATGAGCCATTAACCAGCGGCAGAGATTTTGAATTTCGTCGGACGATGATCTTACTATCGTACCCTTTGCAACTGTACAGGGCGGTTCCGACCGGAAAAATTAATTATTCTCCATACCAGCATTATTTTAACATAATATCTCAATATCGGTTTTATTTCATTAAAAATTTGCTTTCATATATAATCTACATTCAAAAATGTTCAAACTCGTGATGATAAAACTATTAAAATTATGTGCTTTTTGTAATTATTTTTTATCACATCTTTTTATAATTTTTCAATAATATCTAAGCAAAATAAAAATGTAATTTTTTTTAAATATAGATATTAGTTTGTAAGACCGTAAATAGACAAACTGAAGCTTTTTCGTTACAAAACAAGGGGGCGGATCTTTTTTTATGATTTTATTTGAACTAAAATTAAATTTCTGAAAGGCAGCTTTCCCAAATCATTTACTGATTTATTTTATTGCATGATTATATTATTTTAAATGTATGTTGTATAATACAAAATGTTGATTGAAAATTTAACAAATCTGCCAACGACTTATGGTAAAACCTTATTGTACTAAATATAAACATATTTTTTCAAAATTTAAAACAAGATAAAAGAAGATAGATTTTAGATAGGATAGAAGATAGATAGATAAAAGAAGAAGAAGAAAGATTTTTTTACAAGATAAAAGAACAGTCTTTCGAAATCAATTTGTGGAAACGAGTCAAAACGTCTAAAATTTTATTTAAAGTTTTGTCTGGTTATTCCCTCTTAAACATGAGTATTGCGTTTTTGGTTAAAATTCAACCAAAATCATTAGTAATACATATATTTTTTTTTATTCTTTAAAAAGAAAGACAAACATTCCCGGGTTACGAATAACCCAACGATGTTTGAAAATCTTTTACTACCACCACAGAAAGCCGAAAATGTTGCTTGCGTTGTGATGGAGGACTTAGCCAGTCGAGGACTCGAACACGCGACGCTCGGGTGCTCGGGACCGCCACGCAGTAGGTGGGCAGACGCATCCACCGCTAAGACCTAGACAAACCTCACCCCATGAACCCGGGCACCCCTGCTAAGTTACTAAACGTAGCGAACCACTTGGGGTGACCCATGGCAGAGCTGTTGGTTATCCAATAAATAGTTCCCGGGATAGCAATAATTCAAGTCGAATTTATTTCGATGGAATTTGAGCTTAGCAAAAATTATTGTCCCATAATTTTTTTTTTTTTTTTTTTTTAATTATTTATTTAATTACAGAATACATTTTGTACAAAAAATTTGAGTAGACCCACAAAGCTGTCATATGACAGCTTGTCTGCAGGTTCTAACAATTTAAACATTCTTAATATTATATCTAAGAGAATATTTTGTAAATACATTTATAGTTTTAAGGAAACATTAGAATAGATCACATAGTAATATTGGATAATTTAACTTACACTCATAAATATATAAGATATTTCAATATACCTGCCTAATAACAAGATATGTAGGCAGCTATATTAAGATATTCAAAGATACATGGAGTTTTCACTCATTAACCATAGTTTTATCATTTTAGGACATAGTCTCTCATTTTTTTCAAGTTTTATGTTTTTATTGATTTTATTGAAAATCACTGGTATTAGATATTCAAGAGTACGGCTTCCATATTTATTTAATATTCGAGGAGTTTTTAGGCCCTTTCCTTCTCTAAATCTTGTGGTATGTTTGTGTACAAGTATGTGTTTGTAAGGGCTTTCCCCCATATTATCCATAATAGTAGTGAACCAGTGGAGACCTTTTATTGTAAGTAAGCTCTCTGAGCCATACAGTAGTTTTAAGTTATGTCTCTGTTTGTAAATATTTGTTGTGACAATTTTTTTTATTATGGCAGTTTGTAAATTTTCAATATATTTAATGTAAGTAGTGCTTGCATGTCCCCAAGTTCGAAAACCATATCTAAGGATGGATTCTACCATAGAAAAATATATGAGTTTAAGAGTACAATGAGGCAAAATAAATTTTAATTTGTAAAAGTTACTAGCTAAGGATCTGAGCTGGTTACAAATTTTAGCCACTTGTTTATCCCACTTAAAATTATTATCTACAATTATACCCAGATAAGTATATTCATTTGTGAAATCTATTTTTTCACAGTCACAAACATTAATAATTCCTCTATGTATACAGTCAAAGCTATGAGCGGTTATTTTAGGAACATTCCACATTTTCAAACTTGGTGATTTTATGTACATGCATTTGGTTTTTTTTACATTAATAACTAATCCTACATCATGAGCCCATTTGAGAAGCTCGTTAAAATCTCTTTGTAATTCTTGTATAGCTATTTCAGGATTTTCATTTGATACAACAAGAGCAGTATCATCAGCAAAAATGAATCGACGAGCTTTTTTGAAAATCTTACACATAGCAATTACATATATAATATATAATTTTGGACCTAGAATTGACCCTTGCGGTACTCCCGATTTGATGTATCTTGATTTACTAATTATATTTAAAATCTTCACACTCATTTTTCTATTTGTCAAATAGTTTTTAAAGAATAAGAGGAGTTTACCCCGGATACCTATAAATTCAAGTACTTTAATTATTTGTATATGGCTAAGTGTGTCGAAAGCTTTTGAGAAATCAATAAATAGAACCAATACATGTTGTTTACAGTTTAGTTGTGAATTTATATGATTAGAAAATTTTTCGAGCAATTTATCGCAACTTTTATTTTTTTGAAAGCCATACTGGCATTCATCAATAATACTCAGATTATTTAAGTATTTATCTAAATTTATTGATATATATTTTTCTAATATTTTTTCTAATGCAGGAAGTAATAATGTAGGCACTTTCGCAGGCTCTTTCGTACTCGAAAAAAACACAAAAAAAAAATGTAGACATTAACTACTGAATTTTATACTCAGAGCTTTGCAAAAAGGTTTGTAGTTGCACTTTTATAACAATTATAGGATGCTTCACGTCTAATATTTGTATTAATTCATCATTAGCGGTAATTATTTCTGAGAAATTTTTTTTGCTAATGAGCGCCATGTACGAGTATTAGTCATCAAACCTGGAGTTACGTTAACCCCTCAGCGTATTTTTTTCGGTTTTCGGAACAACTCATATAGTTCTACAGAATCATTGTGTCTCCTTTACTATCATAGCTGGAAATATGATCTAAACGGCGCGGCGTTGGAAAGAGAAAACACCACGCTTTATATTCAAAACTTAAAGTTAATCACAAAATAATTGAAATGTATACCGTTATGAAAGCAAAGTCTCCGGCCGCAACTAGAAAAAAATGAAATATTTGAAATTTTTAATTAATTATTTTAACATGAAACAACTAAAAAGTGAGTTGATGATAACGTTTATAATACGCTAGTCTACTAAAATATGGACGTGTTTTATTTATTTTTTTCGTTATCAGTAATTTTAGTTAGAAAAACCGTAAGGAGAGTTATTTTAAAAACTTTTTTATGGTTGCATTCAAAAATTTTATATTTCGTCAATTTACGTTTAATTTTAATTATTAAGTTTGAAAGATTATTTTCTCGTCTTTCAAAATCAGTTTTTAGTTTTCTAAAGCGTTCAGAAATATTCCATTTATTTGGATTATATTGCAAAACGGAAATATTTTAACCTTCCGAAAAAATAGGCGAATTTTTTTTTGTCCCTAGCAATGTATGGGCCGTAGCACTGTGCATCGTCTTTAACTGTGTGTTCTCTTCGTTCCCGCATTATCTCGTAACAAAGGTTTTAGATAACACATTGTTCCTCAAACGTGCGTCATTTTACTGTCGTGTGACGTATGTTTTGTGTTTATTTGTAGAAAATTATTCAAAAGACGTAATTGTTTGACTAAAAATTTACATCGCAGTATTAAATAGTGTTGCAATATGATTTCGAATCTTGAAAATTTAATAATATATTTTTCTTGCAAAATTGATTATTTGGTTAACTCTAAATCTGGAGACGAAATAATTGGCAGAGTTCGGAGAAAAAGTGGAAAATACTTCACCTTTAAATGATTGAAATTAAAACTGTCCAAAACAATGTTGAGGTTTTCGTTAAAAAAATATATAGTAAATTAGTTTATATGGAAAGAAATTGAAAATCTTAAATATTTATTTTTTAAAGAAAATAGTTAACATGAAATATTTTTGAAGCGAAACTTATTAAACCTCATTTATGATTGGAATTCCGATGAATTGGAAATTTTTTTATTTATTTACGCCTATTTAGGCTTTTACTTACGTATATATAACAAATATTAACGAAATTAAACTAGTAAATAATGCAGGAAACGACTGTTTAAAGACTTAAAGTTAAAATATTATTGAATTTAAACCACACAGTATGTAGGTAAAAAATATAAAAAATCCAAAATAGTTTTTTTTTTTATTTCAGCCGACAAAATACTGTTAATGTGTTAGTCAATTTAAATAGCTTTATCAAAACATTCTCCTATTTGATGAAAACACTTCAATAAGGAATGCTTATATATTAAAATTGATGTACTAAATATATCAACAACATCGGAGTATTTGTTTCCAAGCTGTTGAATCAGTCGCATCGGAGTGAAATATTGGGATGTTGACTTAGAATTGCTACAATAATATGGTAGTTACTGTCTTGTGACCAACCTGCCTGTAGTATGAAAAGAGATTACATATAATAAATCAGAAATGACGAATCACAGCACATGCAAAGCATCAAATTGCGCTCATTGACCGCTTTGATTGGTTGAAATATGAAACGGAAATCACGCTAGGTCTGCGCTCATTGGCCGCTTATTATGACTACACTTTTAAAGGCTTCTATTGGTTGAGATTATTTTTGGTAAAGTTTCACTGCTTCCGCGTGTAAACGGCACTCGATATTTTTTCTTTATCATTTTAAACCTCACGAGAGCGTATGTCTGTACAGTGAATTGACAGAGGCATTTTATTTCCACTTGGTTAGGCAGCGTTGTGAGACAGGTTAACGTAGGGGCCATGTGAAGGGATTTATTAATGCGGGTCTTGAAGAGGGCCGGATTATATGAATGAAGAAAACGGATGCCGGTAGCTTGTTCTGCACGCAAAACGCACAAAATTTGTTTGAACGCTCTGTTTCCGTTTCAGCGGTGGTGGCCTTTTGAATGATTCCGTGAACATTATTTTTTCAAATGCGAAATTGTCAGGATTATTTGGACGTTCTTACTCTCTTGTTATCATATTTTGGCGACTACGATTGATAGTGACGATTGATTTGAAATTTTCAACAACGATTTAAAGTGTGCCAATTCCGTTTTGCCGCCGAAACGATATATTCGTTTTTATTCGTGAATTCAGCGGCATTGACGTCACGCCGGGCAACGTTAGTGACAACCGTCTTACCATTTAGTGGCGGTTTCTATGTCATTACGACGCTGTAGCCAGTTGGAACCGTTTCGAAATGTGCGGTATTTTTAAATCGATACTTATGAATGATTTTATTAAAGTAACAAATGATCAGAATCAGAAAAATTAATTTTAAATTTTCCACACATTTTAACGATATTTGTAGTTTATAAAAACACCCTATTCCTTATTTGGAATACCTACCTATAAAAATACCTATAAAAATGTTAGATAACATTTACAGTTTGTCAAATAAGAGTAGAAAATATATGAGGGCGCCACTGTTGATCAAATGGCAATACTAAACACATAACTCATGGTGTTAAAGTAAAGCTGTGTAACCTACATTTTTATAAATAATTAAAAAGGCATAATAGTGGAAAAAATATTTTTTAATTGCAGTATAGATATCCGCCAATCTCAAAATTAGAATTGCATATAGGTATATTATTATTATACCTTTGCAATTTTAACTAACTCAATGAAGAATAACTATAATGTAATAAAATATAAAGCACAGTTCAGAAACTGCTCACATTTATTTAATACTAGATAAAGTACCTAGCGTTGCCTGGGCATTAGATCATGTCTCTAATTTTAGATCTGAATATATTTAACTCATTCTGATCTAAAAGTAGTGTAACTAAACTAACCATTAGTCATTCTTCCTTTCTATCTATTGTTAAATTCAAATTTATGTTAAATTAAATAAAATCAAATCGCTTTATAAATAACCTTTTAATCAAATTTATGTCATGAAGAAAAAATGTTTTTTAAAATGTGGTTTACTGTGTTCTATACATTCAGTGTCATTGCACTTCAATTTTAAATTTTAAATTGGTGTTGCCAGCCTACAAATTTAGTAGTTCCAGTTTTTATATTTTCTACTATTATTTGACAGACTATACGTGGTTTACGATTAAGAATGAAGGTAGTTAACTCACAAATGTTGTATGATTTGGAGGGTTTTCGGTTTTGATACATTTGATAAGAGAAAATTAATAACATACTTTTTTGTACTGTTCACTGGTAAGGTATACATATACTGGTAGGAATACATATGTACTATATCACCTGGTTAAGCACGTGTTCTCTGCAAATGGATATGGGTTCGGGTTCCGGTTCGGGAATTTCATAAGGGAGAACTAAAAGTTAAACGCGTACAAGGGTGCAAAGTTTGAAGATTTCTACTTTCTAAAAGGTGGATTGAATAAAGCATGACATCGAAGCAAAATATTTTTTTTTAATAAAAATAACGAACATTTCCGGATTGCGAATAACCTGTCAATATTTGAAAATCTCCCACTACTACCATAGTAAGCAAAAAATGTTGCTTGTCGTAATAGAGGACCTAGCCAGCCGAGGAATTGAACACGCGACGCCTGGATGGGACCCAAACGCGAAGTCAACTCAACCCAGAGACCGGTCAGTACCAGTCAAGAATTTTCGACCAAGAATAACTGAATACATCGAATATTAAACAACCATGAATGATATAGGTGATATGAAATGATCGATTGAGATGAATATAATATTTGAATTCTAAATGAAATAAAAAAATATCACCTAGATATGTTTACTCATGCTATTATAGCCACCAACCGGCAACAGCTAACAATTAATTCAAAATATTCGATACACAAGAAAATCCATATTTCTGGAAATAGGCCGAGTGCACTCGGCAAATTCCATTCATTTTCTCGTGCCTGAATCAGTTTCAACTAAAATTCTTTACCACCAATTCAAGTTTCATCTGTTCTATTGATCCAATGAATGATATATCTAATATTTACATTTCACATACCTATTCATAAAGATATATTAACACGATGCATACTTAATTAACCTACTGAGAATCTTCGGTGAGTTTTTTCATTTCATAATCTGTATATGAAATTCACAAATTTAGGAATACACTTTCGACCAAGAAGGAATACACTAATCGCTCGAGATTAATTTCATAATACCTATAAATACAAATGTTCACATTCGTATACTATTAATGGTTCCATGCCAACTCAGAATAAAACCAACTCAGAAATACCTCAGAAAGGTCATTAAAAGCTATGAAAAAAATAATTTTAAAATAGCCGGTAACCCTTAACTAACTCAACGGATATAACTTTTTTTAATATATTTTTATCATCACTCTTAATGACATTTCTGGGGTGCTTCTGAGTTGGTTTTTTTCTGCGTTGTCCGATCACCACTATTAATGAAAATAATGAAAAATATGAACTAAACGAATGGTGTTTTTTATTGACAATTGAAGAGTTTTTCAACGCTCCATAGCCTATGATGGAATCTATCGTAACATGTATGGCTTTATTTTTAAGTAGGTATCTCAAAGCTACGTAGTTAATGATGGAAACTTTCGAAAATATTTTGAGTTTACCTCTCATTCTAGGCCAAAAATTCTGTTCACCCCATCATGCCTTTTTATACAGAAATACAATATAATTTAGGTATTCTGTTTTATAGTTAATATATTGCTCCATTAAATAGATTACCTCCAATAATGTTCAAAGTAAGTTATAGTAAAGGTAGATTCATATCCCAAGTCACAGGGGACGTGTTACGTATGTATCTACCGCCAAGGGTTGTGGAGAGTTGATCAATTGAACATGCGATGTTAGACATGAGAAATTAACGATTTTCAACTTAACAAAGCAAGTACCAAATTGACCTATCGATTCCTGCAAGTATGCAGTTATGTAAGTCGTAACTCTTCAGTTTCTTAGTCCCCTACATTTACCACTTAGTTAACAGAAAATTCGTAGAAACAATGTTTACAAGACCTTTTGACTCTCAGATAAACTAGATTCATGAACTAATCTTAACATTTGTTGTCAATTCAACCTTATAAGGACCTACTCGTGAAGGGTCCTACGAATCTGGAAATCGCTGGCTCAAATCCCAGCGTGTGTAAGTAAATTTTATTTAATTAATATTAATGAAACATACTATAAGGTAATTTTCTCGAGAAATAAAATTCTTTTTTGTTTACCAAAACTTAACGTACCATTAAAATTTGGAAAATGAAAAAAGTTTTTATTTATTTTAGTTAAATTCCTTAAGCGTTTGTTCAATTCCCTTGCGGTGGTTATTTATTAATTTACGGACAAATAGTCCAATTAACAATATAACAATAACACGAATAGAAAAAAAAGAGAGATCACAATGAAAGGAGATTACATATAGATGAAGAGCATTGACAAAATACATATAATATAAAAGTACATAGAGAAGATAACTACAAGTAGCTTGAAGATGGATTTAAAAAGACTTTAAAAAACCACATTGCGTAATGACTGCCGAAAGTCATTTAGGCTTACACCAAAAAAATTCAATGCTTTGATTTGCGTTGACAAGTCTCGACATTCTGGATAAAGGAGAATGATATCCATAATTAGTAGAATGTTGATTGAGGAACAGCAATTCATTATTTCGGAGTCTACGGGAAGGAATGTTGAACTGGATGAGTTGTAACAAAGCAGGTGTGTCAGTAATACTGTTGATATTTTTGAAAATGCATATTAGATCAGAGTCCCTTTCTACGTTTTTCTAAAGAGGAAATGTTTAAAGTTTGTTCAATTTCATCATACGTTATGTGGCTAAAATTATAAATTTGTCACAAAAATTACCTTTTTTAAGTGAAACTTCTTTACGCACGCTTGACTTGGGGGAGTAAGCTGGTGAATGCGTGATGAGAGCGTTACGAAAAGTGTGATCGGGCGAGGCGAACTGAAGTTGAGAGGGAGATATAAGTTAGTGAAATTTTACTGCAGTCGTGAGGTCTAAAGCACCCTCGTTTTTTTAGGTAAAACTTGGGAAATAAGTTGGTAAGTGCGTGACGAGAGCGTTACGAAAAGTGTGATCGGGCGAGGCGAACGTTCGGGCCTTTACGCATGCTTGATTTGGGGAGTAAGCTGGTAAATGCGTGTCGAGAGCGTTATGAAAAGTGTGATAGGGCGAGGCGAACGGAAGTTGAAAGAGAGATATAAGTTAGTTGAAGTTTTAATTCAGTCGTGTGGTCTAAAGCACACTCGTTTTTTTTTTGTTCAATGTTTTCTTTAACGAAATTTATTATTGATCTGTTAAAATTTTCATAATTACATGAAAGTCGTTACATTTTCACCTGGAGCTCTACGCACATGTGAACACAGAGCAAAGTTAATCACCACACAGCAAATCGAATGGTGTGTGGGCGACCTCCAATTTCCCCCACTCTACCTTCCGACGTATCAGGATTCTGCAACATCCAATTTTTCCCACTCTATCTCCCGACATATGGGGGTTCTGCAACATTCAATTTCCCTCACTCTACCTCCCGACACATCGGGGTTCTGCAACATACAATTTCTGCCATCAACCTCCCGACATATGGGGGTTCTGCAACATAAAATTTCCGCCATCTACCTCCCGACATATGGGGGTTCTGCAACATTCAATTTCACCCACTCTACCTCCCGACGCATCGGGGTTCTGCAACATTCAATTTCCCTCACTCTACCTCCCGACACATCGGGGTTCTGCAACATACAATTTCTGCCATCAACCTCCCGACATATGGGGGTTCTGCAACATAAAATTTCCGCCATCTACCTCCCGACATATGGGGGTTCTGCAACATTCAATTTCACCCACTCTACCTCCCGACGCATCGGGGTTCTGCAACATTCAATTTCCTCCACTCTACCTCCCGACACATCGACGTGTCTTGGCTCTCTTAGTGTTATTTTTCATTTGAGTAAGTTGTTATATATATATATTTTTTTTATTTTATGTAGATATTGTGAATCCATTAGTTTTTTTTTGTAATGTCGTGTACCTTATTGTAGTTTTTTATAACTGAATTGTTCTCACGTAAGTGAAAACTTCTGTTAAATAAATAAATAAACATCAACCCACCTACAATATTTTTGGGAATAGTAAATACGAGGTAGTAAATACTTTACCCAGATCTCCGACGAAAGCCAAACTCCATCTCTGGCCGACGTCAAGTAAAGATTTCCGTTTTATTTCCTCATAGAAAATAATGTAAAAAAGTAAGAAACACACATTGGGCTGGTCGCGGCCGCCGGCGCGGGGGGTCACCCCTGTTACGCTTTTTGCTCATAAAAATGTCTCGTGCGTTTGGCCGAGGGAACGGGCCCGTTCTTCTTTGTGTAAATCCGCACGTCGAAAGTCAGGGGATGATCGAACACGTACATACATGATGTATAAGTACACTATCTACTATAGAAGCACGTATTATATTTGTTGAACACTTACTAGTTATTTTATAGTATACTAGCAAACCCGGCCACACGTTGCTGTGGCTAACGAAACATAACGCCATTACCCAACCTTTATAAATCCACACCACCCGGTGCCCGCTGCCTGAATTAAATATTTGAATTTCTCGGCTTTTTTCTACTATAATAAGCATGTATTATACATATAAAATCTGTTTCGCAGTTTAAAAGATCTATACATACATTTTGAGCGACTTCATTTTATTCTATGTAATAATAATGCAATTAGAGCGATCGCCACTAATTATACAATGCTTGCAATGCAACACTGGATATTTGAAAAGTACCTACTTACTCTAGGACATCTATTTTCCAATTTCTTCCGTAGAACGAATTTCAAAAGTGACTCTAGTACGGCCCGCCAGCCGTTTTAAATCGCACAAAAATATGTTTTCTTTGAATTTCTCTGCTTTTCTCTAATATAATTTATATGTATTATACATAATATATAAACATTCCTCTTCAATCACTCTATCTATTGGTGAAAACCGCATGAAAATCCGTTGCGTAGTTTAAAAGATTAACGCGCACTTAGCGGCAGATCTTTTGCCCAACTATTGCACGGCGGGCCGGATTGGAAGAGATCTTTTGACATTTCCAGCATGACTCTGTCAAGGAGGGATGTATTCGTTAGTCCGTCATTCCCGGATATATTGACCTCCAGAACTACCCATCCCTTATATTTAATTTTAAAGTTCGTACAAGTTAAATCAATTTTGAAAAATAATGATTAATTATCCTAAAAGTCAAAACGCTCCAAGTCTGCTCTGATGTCATCCGACACCGCCCGGAAGCAATCTCTGGGAGATTGACAACAATGTACTGTTAATATATTTTTAATAACGAGTAAAAAACTATTTGGTTGCCAGATTTATGTCCCCAACGCGAAGCTTAATAAAAAATTAAAAATCGGAGTGTAATTCACACGCGATAGAAGTGAATCAAGGAAGTCGCTAGACATCGCTTTCTTTTCTTTTTCCTGTTAATATTTAAAGTGGTTTGAAGATTGGATGTTCATTTCACAAAAATATTTTTTTCATCTTTTTTTGGATTTCTTAGGATTCGAACATCCGTTTGCTTGATGTCTGTCTCTCTGGCCGCTGAGACTTGTCAGGCGCCTTGCCCACTGCGCTATGGAAGGCACGCGCCCAGTTGCGAATATAACGCATTATATTAGTACCGAGTACACTTCAATAATATGCTTCCAGAGGCGTTGTTAATATAAAATTAATTAATTATTATTATAAGCAATAATTATCAGCCTGAAACACTCATCCACATTGAAAAATCTTCCGAGAAAAAATACATGACGCCAACGGGACTTGAACCCGTACCCTTCTGATTGCCGGTCAGCTGCTCTCCCAATTGAGCTATGGCGGCTTATCTTATACCCGCCAAATGATTCAATATATACTAGTGTTTTATTCAACAATTACTGCTTATTATATATATATTTTTTTACCTGAAAACAACCAACTTTATTTTTGCGAGAGAGACACTGTTAGTGTTAAATCCTTCGCTAGGTGGCGTCGAGACAAATTATGATAATTATTGCTTATAATAATTGTTACCCTTTGTGCTATGCATAAAAATCTTGTCTTAAACGTTAGTTTAAGAATTAAAAATAATAATTTAAAAATTAATTATTATGTGATAATTTTGAAACAAGTTTTAAAACTAAAATTCCTAAACTTCTGCGATAGCGCAAATACTACCGATTGTTTCATTTCTGACTTTATATGGAAATAAGAAGGTCAAAGGTAATTTAATAACAATAAATTTCATTTAAAAAAATCGTACCCTTGTTTATCGTTTTACATCCCACATTCATCGGCGAAGAAGCTTATTTCTTTTTATGTAAACATATTTCAGCCAATAAAGTGCTGAACGCTTTCTGTGTCATCACGTTTTATTTACAGAGATCTTTTCAGATAACCATAAGATATTTTATCTTCACAGCCTAAATAAAACGCCTACGAGCAAAATAAAATATAAGTGAATATGTCCGAATATATATATAACAATACGATATCTCCGGCGTAATGCTCCATCGCTTAGGAACGCGTATAAAAGGTAGCACGTTGTAGGACGTTGGAGCCGAGAGATGAACGGGGGATGAAAGCATCTCCCTGAAGACATCAAAAAGGTGGCACATGATAATATTTCCAATCAAATCCGTCAGCAGTTTTCTTTCTGAAAGGTAGTCCGGTGAGTTTGATAGACAATTATCATGGTGGGCGCGCACAGGGACGAACCCCGTTTGAAACTTTTCTGATATCAACAAACATTTAGAAATGTTACAATTACGCCTATATGTATCTTCTGCCAAGGTTCTACTCAGAAATAAGGGGTGAAAAGACCTCACCTTCAAAAGAAAATACTTCAAACGAGAACACAATACTCAAAAACTCTCGTGCAAATTATTCGAGAAATAGTATAATAAACTCGCGTGTCGGATTTACTTTATTTATTGAGTCCCGAAAACTCCTTCCATAACTCATCAATGGCCGAATTTAAGGACTCACTTATGCGGGTCGAGATTTAATTCCATAATGTTTACCTGGAAGGTCATTGACTCCGGTATAGAGGTATAATAAGGTAAATATTATTTCATTTCAAATTTATTAGTTTTTTCCGTACATATTTTTGACATAAGTCCAAGTATAACTTGGAGAAATTATTCCTCCAAGTTTATAATATTTACATTCGTTCAATTTACGTTTAATTATTCATTTTTAAAATGTTAAATGTACGTTTATGGGTTTAGTAGATTTAGAGAGCATTATTTGTTATTTGGGTTGGAGTGGCAAGAGTTATAGATAGTGTTCCAAATTCCCACAGTTGAGTCTGCGGGATAGTTGCCCATCGGAACAATTTTGTTGCCAACAAATAAACGCATGTAGGTTATATTTTTAAATATAAATAATTTATAGGACATTCTCACTGTTATTTTGACACTTTTTAACTTGGAATAGGTTTGTTATCATCAATCACCCTCTTTACGTTGTGGAGCCATTTTGAAAAGTTCCGTAAAAAGTGGTTAAAACCAGTGCAGAGGCAGCACAATCTACATGGGCGTTTAGACAAGGATTAAATTCGCAACAACACAACTCAAAAAAAATGCGCAAATCTAATACCTACTAAAACAATTTTATAAAATCCTTACTCTCATGTTAAAACAAATTGCAAGAATTATTTTTAAGTGAAAGTACCCGTCAAACTCAATACCAAGATAGATCAAGGTAAAAATTAAATTAGGGACGCATGTCGACATGACTACATTTGTTAAATTATATAAATAAAGTAGAAATCGTTGGAAATTCCAAGACAAATTCTAGACTAAAAGGTTAAAGCGTTGATGGAAATTATTGAAGTAGATTTCATTTCTGATTAAAATCGTTGGTATTACGCCAAAGTCTAATAGAATTCCGCAACTTCAATTTGAAACTTTGGTATCTGTTTGCCTCTAGATGGGTTAATAACGAATATAAAGCTTTGTTGAAAAATAAGTTAAAAAAATATTTTATTTCGTCATTACAAAGGGATAAAATTAATGTCGAGTCCGCATTTTACCGACATTAACTCATTTACCTGAACATGTTTAGAAATGATCAAGTGATGCGTGGGTAAGTGATGTTGAGATTTATCGCCGCAGAGCCCAGCCGCCATGTCGAGGTTGGCAGCATATTATGCGTCCCACAAACACGAAAAACGATTTCCGGCTGTTCCGCAGGTTTCAATAGGGTAATCGATAAAGGAACCTGCATTGCAGAAGCCGTCGAGATCCGATAAAACGGGGAACAAGGACCGCGCTACTAGAAAAGGCGAAGATAATTACCCAAGTAGGCACAATAATGACGCATTAATTATTAAAATTGGATAACGCGAAGAGAGTTCTTTTTACCCCTCCGTGACACCCTATGGACCGGGAAAAAAGAAACGAGAGTCGAAAAAGAAGGAACGATATAAGTTGGGGAGTGAGGCGAAAAAATAAGTACTAAGGCTGAAGTGTGACATAAAGGACCGATAGGGTGGAAAATCTATATTCTCCCAAAGTGGCGCACCATTCCAGGCCAAGCCGTTTCCCGGAGAGTAAAAAGAAAATACACTGGAGTCTCGGCGTCTCGTTGAAGGGTGCTAATCAAATAGCTTGTTCGCGTTAAGCTTCGGCTTTCAATTGTGCGAATTTGTTAGTCTTAATGCTTCCATCGGAGGATACCAATTTAAAAGTGCTGAGATCTGCCGATACAAATGGGCAATTATGATTTGAACGTGATATTGTTCAAATGAAAGAATGTACAATATATTATCAGAAATTTTGTGTATTTTGTGATCAATAATTAATTAATTACCGACCAATTTCACTCAAGATTATTCTAAAATACAGTATCGACCATTGTAACTGACCAGTTCGGATTTCAACCTGCACTGACAACATCTATGACAATATATTCCTTAAAAGAAATCAAATATAATAAACTAAGGAAAACACCCATTCATACCTGCTTTCTAGATCTCAACAAAGCGTTTGATCGTGTATCTCACAATAAACGAGAAAAACTAAGGAAAAGAGCAGTTTCTGAAGATATAATAGCGATTCTTTCAATATGGCGCACGCCGCAAGAAAATGTCATGAAATGGTCTGGTGAGTTCTCCAACCCATTTTATTTTAAAAGTGGCGTAAGGCAAGGAGGAATCATGTTTCCAGTTATCTTCAATGTTTACACCGAACAATAACATAATAGACTCAAAGACTTAACGACACAAAACAAACCAGAGTGTGCAGTTCACAGGGGATAGAAGTGAAACGTACGGAAAGTAGACAATAGTGGGAAGGATACGAAGCACCACAAAGAGGAAACCGATAGCTCTATCTTATTCTTTCGCTGGCTAAATCCTGTAGATGTACGTGTTTGTCTCTTTTTAGTGACGCTATGTTTCGTTTCATCTAGTTTCAAATCACACAGGTGTTAGAGAAGTTTTCACTTAAATGCAAGTGTGCAGTTCACACGCGGTAGAAGTGAAACCTACGGAAACTAAAGTAGACAAAAGTAGAAAGGATACGAAGCACCGCACAAAGAGGAAACCAATTGCTCTATCTCATTCTCTCGTAGGCTAAATCCTATAGATCAGCGGTCGTCACACTTTTTTTCTGGTCAAGGGCCACATAGGACAATGTGAGGTATCACCGCGGGCCGCACGCTTATGAATTCGGGGGGGGGGGGTTCTCTGTTTAGCCAGTAAAAAAAGGAATTCTTTTGTATTTAAGAACCGGTTTGCTACCTCCTTTCTTCTTGTATTCATGATATATATATTGTCAATTCTTAATAATAATACACATATCATAAAATAAAAAATTTATATCGATCTGTAATGGAATTTTCATCCGCTTCCCGAACTACCGAAATAGGTGATAAAAATGATTACAATACGTACAATAACAAAAAATAACCAATACTAAAGTTTATTTTGCATTATTAGTATGTGATTAGCAAGTTTTTTTGTCTTTTTCAGACATGCCACCCTGTGCCATCTCAACACCCTCTAATTTTCTCTGAGTCTTCTACGGCCCCCCTGAAAGTCTCAAACGTCCACAAGGGGGGTTATTGCCCACGTTGAGAACCTATGACGTACACTATGCGCGCGTTCAAAATCGACTTAGGATGTGTCCAAAAACCAACTGGGCGTTTTAAAATTAAAAGTCAAGCAATTAAAATCGACGTTTTAAAATCATAGGGTGTACGTTCGCAAAATATTTGAAAAAAAATGCAGGTTAATATAATTGTACATGAAAAACATATATTTAAAAAGAAAACGGCACATTTTTGTGCAGGCCGTACCAATACCTGCCGGGGGCCGCAATTTGACGACCACGGCTATAGATCTATGTGTTTGTCTCTTTTTAGTGTCGCTTTTTCGTTTCATCGAGTTTCATATCACAACGGTGCTAAAGAAGTTTTCACTCCATAAAGTTTATATTATTGTCTCATACATTCAATTTTAAATTTCTTGAAATCTGGCGAAACGCATAAGAAACTTACATAAATGGTTTACAGGTATTTCAAAACAAGGTACAAATTCGTGATGATCGATACTGAAACGTTGGCTAAAGAAGAAAGTAGCGCAAGACGGCATAACAAATCAAAAATAAATAACGGTAACCATACATGATAACTATGGTAAGAAATCCATTGATTACACGGCGGGCAATTTACACAATTGCTTTCCAGACGACATTAAAAATGAAAAAAAATTTCTTAATCAACAAAATTATGAATGTGAATACTGGTTTATTGTAATGTGAGGAAAAATTTATTTTGTCCAGTTAGTAATTTCTAGTTACGTAAGTGACCATGCGTTTTTCTTTTTTCTGGAACAAAACCATTTTAAATAAAAAACCGAGTGCGGTTCACATGCGGTAGAAGCAAAACTGTACCAAAAACAATCTCAGCCAATAGGAACCTTTAGAAGTGTGGTCATAATCAAGCGGCCAATGAGCGCAGACCCAGCGTCATTTCCATTTCATATCTCAACCAATATAATCAAAGCGCTGTGAAGCGTCATTTCCGTTTCATCCGAATTCCAAATCAGAACGAGGCTAAAGAACTTTCATTTCAAAAACCGAAATATTCTCAAGTTTTTCTTAGTTACGATATTGTGCTCAACAGAGCTCCTGCGAGAATGCCGACCTGGCGTGCGGTTTTTTTAATGTCTTTTCGCACTACTCATTCGCCTCCCAATATCCGTAGAGGATATGCAAAATAATTTATCAGCGTCACAAACAAACTGAAAAGTGTAAGAAGAGATTAAAATTAACGAAATTCTGTAACGTTTCAAAATGATAAATTAAGTATTCAGATCTTCACGCCCTAACAGGAGGTACGGGACGACAAAGCGTTCTCGGAAATGGAGACGCTTTTGTTTTATAATTGCACGGACGTTCTGTGAATTTATCCATCTATTAAAACCTTACCTTATTAGCCTTTGTTAACAGTCTCCGCACAACGGAAGGTACAGTCGTCACTTATTTGAAACTCAAAAGGCCACATCGTTACTATTAACTTTGATATTATGCGTTACACAAACAGTGTTTTTTGTAAAAGCTTTATCCTTTGTTGATTTGGTGTTCTTAACTTTCATCATACTACCGAGTTAATTGTGTGTACTTGAGTCGATAACAGGTAGGTATTAATACTTGCCGCTGTGACACGAGAGTTGAAGTAACTACACGTACAATACTCATTAATGACACTTATAACCAAAAAAATGTCAAGGTTTCGCTATTTTTATTATTTGCAACGTAAGAGAAATTCTATTACTTTCTTATTTTTGTTGCTAACTTATCGTGTTCACTTAGAAAATTTTTTATTAATATCCCAGCAGCAAAATTATGTCCAGTGATTTAAATGAAAAATCTTCTGCCAAGTACACTCTTAAGCGGTACCTCCTGAAAAATGGTAAGCAATTTGCATATGGCGAAAGTTTCTGCAAACTTCAGCCTGCAACTCTGGTACTTAGTGGAAGATTACACAACTCGCGAGGAACGATTGCACGTACTGTCGCTGCTAACTACTTCAAAAAGTTTCTCGGTAATTATTTTAACACACTTAAATATACAAAATTACAAAACGTTATCAACTAGCGTACTACCGGCACTTTCCAACTTATTAAAACTTTTCCGTGATATGAAACTTGTGTGATTATTTATTTCTTAGCCTACGTACATTAAAAAAAGTCGACTTTTCTAAAGCAGATGTCATTCATGTTTACTTGGAAATATTCTCCACTTCTTCGTCTCTATTCATCTGTTCGTAAATTATGCTTCTCGTTAAAAAGTGTGAATAAATTAAGTTACACCAAGAAACATGGAAATGGGGAAGTTGAACAAACTTAAAAGTTACCAGTCAATAATTAAAAGTCAGAAGTGACTTAAATCGTTACCAATCGTCCAATTTGCTAACAGCAAACGTTCCGGAATAAGTGTTATTTTTCAGCTGAGCTGTATTATTTGAACAGAATTAATGAATAATTAAGTTAACCGAAAGACGGGAACAATTTTAAACGTTCGTTGAATTCAAAACGTTTAACTACTTTTCAAAGCTATTGTATTTTTGTCAGAAGATATTTCCGGTTTTCTTTTATTCGCCGGTTCATTTTATAAATGACAAAATACAATTTTTTTTATAGATAAATATGTAATATATTCTTTTCATGAGGAATTAAAAATGTAACCGAAGAAGACTTCAATATAAACCCAAAAATTCATTGAAAGCATTAAGTTCTCTGGTAAATAGCATTCAGCCAGGCTCCAACATTCAGTAAGAATTCTCTTTCAGTTGAAATGATTAATGAGAAATAATTGAAATATCCGCACAAAAAGGTGAAAGTAAACACTCTCCAAGTTCATTCCGCTGGGGGAAGGCAAGAAAGGGTGGAGCACGAATTCATGTTTTTGACATCGGACACGTTCTGCCGAATTGTCTGAATGTAGTGCTCTTGTGTAAATCCCAGGAGCGGTCCTTCTCGCACTCCTCACCTCGGTGGGAGTAGGGCGGTGTGGGGGGCGGGGGCGAGGGGCGGGGCGGGCATGTTATTAAAATTAATTATGCAAATGCCCAGTCTGTAACTTCCTCACCATTTTATCTCACAGAGAAGTCGAGTAGTTACACCGAAGCCGTGAAGATAAGCGCAATGACTTGAGCGAGGAGATAAATGAACTCAAATATCTAGTACTCAAATTGCGAGTTTTTGACGCAACAAAAGGTCTCGAATTCACCTGGGAGCAGAGAACTATGACTGGATGCAGAGGGAACGATAGTTATGAATGAGAAATGTTTTTATTATCAAACAGAACCAGCAACTATGATTACGTTGTTAACGTTTTGGGATATTGAGCCGTGTTGATATTTATCTTCTTTCTTCAGCCAAAGTTTCAGACAGTCTTTATCATGTACATCATCAGGGCAGATTTGTAGAATGTAAAAACAATATTGACGACCTCTCCAGATCACAGGAGAAGATTTATCAGAAACTGCTTTATTCTCCGCAATTTAAAACCATGAGTGTAGTTTTTTGGAAATTTATTGCTTTCGAGACTCCACACGAAAGATTTGAGCAGTAAAATAGGCACGACGCAATCAAATTAAATAAGGGATGATCGATGCACTGTAAATGAAACGTCTAGGAGTTAAATCCCAGTGGATTGGTTCGGCGCCGGGCGAGTGGGGCCGCAGATAAACATCGAGCCGTTTGATTAAAAAGACTGCTCTCTTACAAATCTGGAGTTTCATCGCCGCGCCTCCTATCGAACTGGCGTTTCATAGTCTGGTGCCGATAGAGCTAGACACTTGCTTTTATTTCCTTTTGTGGAAAATTGCAGAAAATAAGTCATGCGGCCGCCTTCATTAAATGAGTAGAAGATAACGTGAATCCTCCGAGAATGGGAACAATGTAAATGTGGGAAACCGCGCCAACTAAGGGATTGGTGGAATTAGTATTATGCAAATTTAATTTCTTTGCGGATTCGAATACGGAGAATATAATTTTTGCACTAATAAAATTGTAATATCAACCTTTCACTGACACTATCTTGGATGCACACCGTACTCCGTACTGGTTGAAAAAAATTCAAAATTTATTTCATATTATTAAAAAACGAAATTATATTATTATAACCGTGAACAATCAATTTTTATTTTTTCATGATTACGAATTAATTTGTAATAATTATTAACTTAGTAATTTGCATACCTATTTAAGGACTGTCAATATAATAATCCATCTCATCCTGAAAGCCTAAACCATTGACGAAGTTTTGGTTCGTCTATAAAAAGGTTAAGTGAGTAGTCTCTACAGACCTATCACTCAACAAAGAAATAATTGAATTACCTGAGAGAAAATTTTCGAGTTTATTACTTTCAAATTGTAGGTGCCCACTAAGATAGATCAAGATATAGAAAAATTAGAAATGAATTTATTATTCAAAATTTGAAACGGTTCAAAAGGCATCGCGAATGATAATTCTGGAGTTAATTCGGTTGATGTTTATTTGCGCCATATTTTTCTTTTAACAAATCGTGCCTTTGTATCGAACACGGTTGATATCTTAGACCTAGAGTGCCTTAACAAAATTTGAATCGACAGCAATTGTCATGTATTTTGCGAGGTGAGGTCTTGTGAATTGAAGAAGGCTTTCAAGAGGATTTGAATGAATAAAACTGTCAGATAAGAGTAGAGGAAATATATCAGCAGGTATGCAAATGCAACCCAGGGATCAGGAAATTAAACAAAAACCGGTAGGTAAGCGGTGCGAAAAAATCCATTGGATAAATAAAATTCGTCAAGTAATGTTGTACATCAGTTTGAAACTAAATAAAACTAATTCCAACCCGTGGAACTTTGGCGAAATGGTATTTACACCACATTAAGCGTCAACATTTAAAACGTAATCGTAGCAAAAAAAAACCTTTCAAGATGAATTCTCCGTCCTTCCTTCCTTCCTTTAAAAGCTTTACCATTCATTATAATTACGAAAATTTTGAGTGAAAAGTTTAAAATAGCTTGTTTCTCAAAACTTCTACAAAAATATAAAGCATTTGGCGGTAATTCATTTCGCACCCTTTCTAATTAACGGCTGAAAATATAATATAGAATGTTCGTAGGTAGCTAATTCTTACGGGTGATAATCGTAAGTCATATTTGGGGAGCAGTTTTTCACAAAAGTTAAAATGCAACGCGGGTTTACAACAAAAAGAAGTTTACCTGTACAAAAGTAAGAAGTCGTTGAAGCTGAAATAAAATGTGAAGAAGAGAAAAACGTGTAAAACTTAATATGTTTCCTTTTGAAGGGAAGAAAAACTTACCTTTGCCGCGCGGTGCAATGTCGAAAGAAAAATAAATCGAAAACGTGCCACCAGATTCAGTCTTTGTCGCTTTAGATGAGAATGGGAATATTTCGAAAACACAATACGAAATAGCGCAGCCATAGAAATATTTTTGCAAACATTATATCAACATGGTGAGTGAGAAAGAAAGTCGCAGAAATCTCAGACGTTCCGCTCCCTGGGAAACAAATATTTTAAGGAAAATAAATCTTTCGTTCAATGAAAATTTGCAACGCAGACGCATAAATAATATGAACATAACAAAATCGCTCCATAGCATGTACATATATTATATATACCAGCAAAGAAATGGTGTGAGAAATATAAATAATGAAGTGTTTAAAGACTTACCGAAAAGACGGTTCACTGCATTTTTTCTAAGCTGCTTGTAGGAATCTTGAATCTGGATCTCGATGTGCTCAGGATCGGTGTTTATTGTTCAGCGCTCAGCCTAGTTCATCATCTGAAATAATTAACCCTTCAATACACATTTCATGCCATTATTGGCAGTTGGGTCGCAAACGAGTCGCATCAAAGAAAGACTACGCATTCTTTATTCATTTTCGCATGATTAACAATTATTGAAACTTAAGGTTTTTTACGTACTCTTTTACTTGATCCACTTCTTGCGATCTAGTATAAACGTGTATTTTTGCATTTTAATTTACACTTTACTAATTACAAATTTTTTAAATATGCTTAATCTAGATACATTTTTAATTTCACTGAGAACCAGGCTATATATTTGTATGCCTTTATACGGTTAACAATTTTGTGTTTTTGATTTGTTCAATCTTTTTACAAAAATGAAAAAACCATAAAAACAAAGTTTTTTTACTACAATGTTTCTATTTTCATTATGTAGTGAACCAGTTTTGTCTTTCCGTCACGTTCCTACGCATCGAACGGTACGAACTAGTAGTGCCATTATTTCATCAAATTTCAGAAAAGTGTGGGGGCGTGTGTGAGCGCTTGTGTGCGTGACAGAATCCATTGTAACCGATAACGATTCAATCTGCCAAGTTTCAGCTCGATTGGATGTCTGGAGGAGGGTTAGTTTTAGCTTCCAAGATTTGCATTCATTCATTCATTCAAGAAAACAAAATCGGAATTTAAATATATGTATTTAAAAAATAGTTTTTACTACTCTCGTGAGCCGTAGGTTCTTATTTTAAAAAAACGAGTGTGCTTTAGACCACACGACTGAAGTAATACTTCAATAACTTATATCTCCTTCTCAATTTCCGTTCACTTCGTCCGACCGTTCGCCTCGCCCGATCACACTTTTCATAACGCTCTCGTCACGCATTCACCAGCTTATTCCCCAAGTCAAGCGAGCATAAAGGCCCGACCGTTCGCCTAGTCCGATCAGACTTTTCTTAACGCTCTCGTTACGCATTCACCAGCTTACTCCCCAAGTCAAGCGTGCGTTAAGAAGTTTTACTTTAAAAACGAGTGTGCTTTAGACCACACGACTGAAGCAAAACTTCTGCTCAATCTATATGATAGGAAGAAAGAAAGAAAATGTTTTATTTCATTTGATTGTAAGCCTATTTTCAGTCTACATATATGTAGACCACATAATACAAATTACACGAATTTTTAATTTATTATTAATTAAATGTATGATAGCCCAATGAATTTAAATTAAAGTCCATGTTCAGGGAGTAGGCGTGTATTTTTAAAACAAGTACCTAGAAACAACCTACACAGAAAACTGATTCTTGCAAAGCTTAAATTATATATCTTATTAAAATTAAATTTGGCCGGTACGCTCCCTACCTTCTCAAAAACACCTTGAACAATATTGTCCAATATCTCTGTTTATAATAAGCATTAATAACTTGATGAAACACGAAGCAAAATAATTTGTTTCAAATCAGCGACATCTGCCGTTTCTTTCATGAAAATACTTGTCCTATGAAACGAATTGGACTTCTATAATATTAATGTTTCAGAAAGTTATATGTAGGTATATAAATGTGATGGGGATGAGTAAATGTATTGAATATTTAGTATCTATTTGGTCTGTGAGTTTCGTGTTCCCAAATTAAAGTAGTCACTCTTAAAGGAGAAACTTTCTGATGGATTTTCAAACAATCAAACGACAGAATTAATAATGTCTTCTGTGTTATCTGCTGACACATACTTACTCATATATTTTAGAATAATGCAATATTTATTTGTATTTGTTAGCTCTGTGAAACAACATTATTTTCAATCAACCTAATGCATGTGAATGTTTTTGGCTTCAGTAAATCATTATTGACAAAGAATGATTAAGTCTACACGAACCCTGTGTGTACATTTGTTTATTTGTTTTCAATTTTTGTTTGTAAATATTTAGGCAGGAAATACAGCATTCGAACCGAAACCCATCCGAGGGCTTCAGAACATAC
The DNA here is from genome assembly GCA_929108145.2 of Limnephilus rhombicus. Lineage (NCBI taxonomy): Eukaryota > Metazoa > Arthropoda > Insecta > Trichoptera > Limnephilidae > Limnephilus > Limnephilus rhombicus. Next base: position 28,793,189 of record OV815275.1, read on the forward strand.
CTACCGCAACAATGGTTAAGGATTTACGTCTAAATCATTTTACCGAACAAATATTTGAATGCCAATATAATATTTATGGCCCAATGTAATCACATTTAATGAAAGTACGAAAGCTGCCATTATTTGTGACCGGGAACATGTTGTATTATCATTTGCGGCGATGAAATCTCTGTTTGCCGATGGATTTGTATAGGTATTATAATTGCAAAATAGGATTATTTTCACTCGCTCCGTGAATGTTTGTGATGACCTAGAACTGTCGACTGGGCGTTTTTCTAACAAATTTATATTTTTAAGAATATTCGGAATTTTGTATGGATCGCTAGACATATTTTAGAACAAGACCTATTAAATAAACTCTCTATTTGCTGCAGAGTCGCGTTACAGTAGTTACAATATGGAATTGAGTCAGGTTGGGCTACGCAGGTTCACCTCAACTCCGGACGACATCCTGAACTTGCCAAGATCATAAGAAATATAAGATCCAACCATAAGTGTTTAATATTTCCGACCCATGCTTGTTTTCTGCCACCAAATAAACGTGAGATAAGGGTGCTTGAAAGTGTTTATTTATATACTTTATGGGCACCCCGCTCAGTAACTACGATGAATATTGTTATGAGTAATGATAAATGAGATGTATTTATTTTCCAAGAATTTTTCAAGTGTCCTCATATTATATTTATAAATACCGGTAGATAGATATTCACACTTATAGATAGATATTCATACTATTAAGTTGGGACTTTTCAAAACCTTAACGTGACGCTTTGCGAGAAACAGTCAATCAAATTATACGAAATAAACCTACGGAAAGGACATAATTTGATTCCAAATTCGCCGTTTCTTCGACTTTTGAAGGACGGTTAAGACGTTAGACGTAGATCATAGACGTTGGGCTGGGGCACCTAATCTGTGCTAACCTGTGCTGTTGATGCAATTTAAGAAGTTCCTATACGTTTGAATCAATCCATCCACTGCGGTGAATTACAACTGGATCAGGCTCGCCACGCAGTTGGAGGGGAAGAAATGCGTCTACCTACAAGATCTGGACAAACCTCAACTATTAAATCCGGGCACCCTTGCTAAGTCACCAATCTAGCGAACGACTTGGGATGACCTATGGCAGAGGTGTTGATCATCCATCCAATAATTCACCTGCCTCTTCAATCGAAAATATGAAGAAAAAAAATACTTAAGGGTAATATAATACTTTTCACTTTGTATCAATTTATATTTGAACTGTAATCATTAACCTGCATCCGGGAACAGAACAAAAGTTTTGTATTTTTTTAATGTGTTTATTTTCATCACACCGCCAGCCTCCTAAATACTCCGTTGGTGCGTTTTTCGTTTTAAGTCGTCTTAAGTCATCTTTCGTTGACGTCTCATGATTAAGAATTCTGACCATCGTGTGTTAATATTGATAAGGGTTCCTCTATTTCTGCGGCCCAAAGTGCTGACGCCACTGAGGTGCCCGTTGCGGTCATGACCTGGTCCGTCTAGGGGTCTGGAGGCCTTTCCTTGCCCCCCCTCCCCTCCAATCCCCATTCCATCAAATCCATCCTCTCATTCCTCCATCGACCACGCAATCTTCCTGGCCGTAAATTCTTCTCGTAGGTGTTTAGAGTATCGCATGAGACGCCTCCGGAACCGTTTGAGGCCTCTTTGATGTTTTATTTTGCATCGAGCTGCCTAAAGAATCTTAAGTATCCATAGCATCATTCTAAGGAGCATCTGTCATTTATCCTTTATAGGAAATATATATCATCCACACAGAAAGCAAGGAAAACAAGGGAATGCAAAAGCCGTTTTTGTACTTTTTCAATTCGCTCTTTCTTCGCTTTACCTCGCAGATTTGTATTACGCCTGCCTTGCAGTCACTATCGTCAACCATCGACCTAATATAGATCAGTTTCTATCACGCTTCTGGTCCGGCTACGTGTTTCTCCAAATTAGTAAGACTGTTTATATTTGTCACCGCATTTATTTTTCTAAAACAAAGTGGAATGTTAAAATGTTTATTTATATTCACATACCCCTAACTAAAGTTTTGAATATAATAATTAGGTATAGTACTTCACATAAAAACGCTAAACGCTAACTCTTGTATAACGAACTTTTTTTATCCCACTCGAATAACTACAGTTGAAAAAATAATGAAAGGAAGTTTAAAAAAAAGGTTTTATACAAGACATTAAATAAAAATACGTTTGATTACATTTCTGTACCCCTTTACAGCCCGGCAGTTCCATCTAGCTCTAGCTCAAAACGGTTATTTTTCCAGCAACGTAAGCAAAAAATACGGTGGGTACTCAAAAGGAAAATAAAATTTAATACTTCACAAGGACCAATAATTTTCCCTTTCATCCCCGAAATATGGTTGAAATTGGAGAAAAAATACGTTTTAAACGCCTAGGTGCCTAGTAAAATTCGATTAGGGTAAGAAAATTTATCGCAATATGTTTTTTAAACGTAGGTGTAAAATAAGTAGTAGATAGAAGGATTTTTTTGATTTATCCATTTTATCAATTTTGCGGTAAATTATAACTTCGAAAACAAATTTTTTATTAGTTTATGTTAGGTTGGTAATCCGTCAACCCTCAATTGCACGACTTTTTAGATTTCAAAAAAATAAATACATATTTAAATTTTGATGTGTGTGCTGAGATGATAGAAAAAGTAATTTTAAAAATCATGTACTTCAAAAATTAAAAAATTTTAATAAATGCACAAATAGGATTAAAAAACCATTCAAGGGGAGTTACAAAATGTATGATTAATTTGTTTTCAAAAATGGAAAGATTTTAAAACTTGCAGGCACGTGAACAATTCAAAAAGTTTCGAAAATTGTATTATTTATGACATTCTCTTAAAACACAGAAAAATTTATTCAATAATTTTAAAAATATTGTTGGCACGCAGTCTGGTTACATTATAAATCCAAAAATATCGTAAAAATATAATGGTATTGGTGACCAGATGATGAAAAGCCAGGTACTTTTCCACCTTCCTCTTTCTCATCTCTTTCACCTTCCCACTAGTTTCAGCCTCACAACACATCCCAATTAAGGATGCCATAGTCTCACCTGCAGAGCAGAGCTCTTGTGCGGTATTCATATAAAAAATAAAAAATAAGCCACTAAGTAGATTCAATTCGCCAGAATTTTGTGTGAAAGACCTAATATAAAAAGAAAGCATGAAATATTATACAAAATAATCCTTGGATAATCGTAAATGATTTCTATTTGGTTCTGTGTAATTATATTCGTATTCCCAGCTTCCAACCGCAAAACTTCATTAGTTGTTTCTCTTTACATAATTAATATTTATCAATAAGTGTGAAATAGACTTTGCGTCGAAATGATAATTTTCGAAAAGAAATAGAAATGGTTTTTTCGTCCATCGTTTTTGCAAGTTGATGAATAAAATTTGATGATTGAAATACACGAACACAATAACACAACTTTTATAGACAACATTATCATTTCAGTCAAAACAAAATTTAGAATTATTATGCAGGTTTGTTGAATTACTTTATTTAATTTGTATTAAACTCTGAATTGACGCTAGCTGTGGAAGTCTATGATAGGCATTTCCCCTCAAGCAGGTTCCTCTGATGTGTAGCGAGAATTCCAGCAATTTAAGGCCGCCTTTTGAAGGCGAACCCTTTTATGGGTAATAACAAATGACAGACGATCGGTATGTCTTCAATTATTCAAGCGTTTATTATTGTCTTACTCCCAAATGAATTTGACAAATCACGGGGATCTTTCAGTAAAGTGAATTACAAATTGGTGACAAACCATTTTTTATCGAAAATGTATCGGAATTTAAATTGGAAATCTTCGAACCGAAAGGTTAAATGTTGACCTTTGCTCCAAATAAGAGGACCTTCTTGAAGGTTTAAACTCTTCTACGTAATAAGACAATGGCTCTTTCCTATTGGCATTGAATCCCCATTACTTTTGTGATATCGAATTGACTGAAGATTTTTCAAAACTCCCGCGTATGTAAATCAATTGTCGCCTTCGATAATATCTCCGTCCAAATTAATTACCGTCTGAGTTATTTACTTTTTTCACTTTATTATTTTGTTTATAGGAAACCTTTTGTTGTAAAGGGTATTTTTTGTATTTCAGATAGTTAATGTTATTACAACAATATTAGAGTTACGCGTTCTATGAGTGTAATATTAAACTAGTTGAAAATAACACCACTTTGACAATGTATGTTGTTTTTTTTATGTTTTTCATGTTTTACGTTTTCAAATGGGTATAAAGGTATTTATTTATTTGCAAACTCCTTTGAATTGTGTTTTTTCATGTTGAGTATGTATTCAGATTTGTGTAGAAATAATAAAATCAGTTTATATTTGTGTGATTATATTTTTGACCATTATTTGGAAAATGGGAGATTTTTTAATCTTTTTTTAGTTAATTAGCTATTCTGGAAAAAGCTTATGAATAATAAGAAATATTGTAAATAATAAATATATTATCTGGTAAACAGAAAACAATCGCGAAAAAAGCAATTCCTTTGTTTTTATATGGATATTTTACATGAAAGCAACCATGCCCCGAGGTTTTTCGAAATACGCCCGGCCAATGAGAGGATTTTTAATTTAGGATTTTTGAAGTAAAACTTCTTTACGCACGCTTGACTTGGGGAGTAAGCTGGTGAATGCGTGACGAGAGCGTTACGAAAAGTGTGAACGAGCGAGGCGAACGGTCGGGCCTTTACGCACGCTTGACTTGGGGAGTAAGCTGGTGAATGCTTGACGAGAGCGTTATGAAAAGTGTGATCGGGAATTTGAGACGGAGATATAAGTTGGTGAAGTTTTACTTCAGTCGTGTGATCGAAAGCACACTTTTTTTTTATTAACATCTTCATTCAATGGATATTCTCAAAAACAGAATTTAGTGCCCAATTGTAATGGTGACGCGGCGATGTATGAAAACATATATTTGAACATTCCAGATATAATGGTGAATGGAAATAGATATCGTGCTGTAAGTACCAAATTCGCAGCACAAGTGGCACGCAATGATATTGCTTTTGTGTCAGAGTTTGTTTCCGAGACACGAGTCGCATTTTTCTTATCTCCATGACCTGTTTCGTTTTGAGTCATTGTTCTTTTAGATCGCCGCGCGCCTGGTGTCTCGGGAGCAGTAGCGGGAGCGGGAGCGCTAGCGGGAGCGGGAGAGTGAAAGGTAGCGGAGGAGGAGTCGTGAAATACAGTTTCGCTAATACTCCCGGAGTGCGGGCGGCGGCGCTCATCGCTCTCTCCTATATCTGCTGCCGGCGTGACACATTTTCCATGCCGCCATGGGAAATAATTCAAGATGTCTGCTCGAATTTTCACGCATCTCTTCCAATTGATCTCACCCTCTTCTTCCGCGGCACAAAGGAAACAGGGTCATCAGATAAACGTTTGTTACGTTATATTTAATATATATATAAATATCGCATGATATTCTGCGCCTCTAATATAAATATCAAATATCTCAATGGCTGCAAGATATTTTTACATTTTATCTTCGTAGTTGCCGACGCGACGGGAGAATAATCCAAAACAATTTTATATTCCGAGAGGTACTCGAACATGAGACGAATATTATGTGAATGGAAATAATGTACTTGTAGGATATACGGCATTCACATCGAGTCAAACGAAAATTATGTTTACAACGGTATTACTTAAGGTCTACTCCAGAGGTATTAATATTTACTCAATAAGTATCTACATGAATACAATATAAATATATAGCTGCATAGTATGTAGGAAGTACTGACTATGTATAAAGGATTATCAGATAAATAGCACATGCGAGTATTCACGAAAACCCTATTTAGCTTACAAATGCCCCCAAAATCCGAAATGAACAAAAAAAACGTATGGAAATAAAATCTTCAATGTGTTCGGCATCATATAACGATTTGCCATATCTTCAATTGAAACTTTTAGAGCATTAAACAAACATGTACGTAATTTATTAATTCCTCTTATTAATAATATTCCATTTCCTTTTCTTAAGAATATATGTAATAGTATATTTACGTTGTGCATACTATCATTAATTACAAATCTTAATTTAAAAGGTTATAGGTGATCCCTGAATGTTGAATGGTAGTATTATATAATGCCGTACAATGTGATTGGCTCGTCTCGACCTGTCTACCGGCATAAACATCAAATCGCTGCTTGCAACAATGGCCACTCTCAAAGGAGAGCCCCAAATAAAATAATTGAAAATTACCGCAAAGAAGCCGGTAAATTATTCTATCGGAATTTTCTTCAGTGTTCAGATAAAGTGAATTGGTAATGTTAGAAGGAATTGGTTACTTAAGGTTGTTTAATAGCAAACGGGAAACACAAAGCAAAATCATTCATTAAATATTATTCTTTACTATTTTATATTCCTTCAAAGATGACAGGGAAATGAACATTTTATTCATGTTTAAAAGCAGGGACTCAAAATTTTAATAAAAGTTCTTCGAAATGTTCATTTGAAATTCATTAATTTATTATTCTATAACGTCTTTAAATCCAATTCGCATCCGTGATACTTCATTCGTTGCGCCTTTTAATAAATAAATAATTCGTTTCGCCTTTAAATATATAAATAATTCTCATCATAAGAAACCAGTCTTGGGCAGTAAAGGTTCACGACTTTTGAATGTGAGAGAGAGAGAGTTATGTTTAAAAACACGGCATAATCGATGTTGTTTTATCCAATTACTTTTTTTTTCTAAAATTTGATTTTAGCATGTTGATTATCAGGAATTTTCAGATTGGCGGTACGCATCTGAAAAGTTTTATGCAAGAAATACAACATATATATACCGACTGATACAAAAAAAAAATCGAAAAAAGTTACGTTTTTGGCTAAAATAACAGCAATAATACAGTTTTTGAAGTTAAACTTCTATAGCCCCGTTGTGATTTCGATTTCAGACGAAACGGAAATGACGATTACTGTACCTGTGACGTATCAATTGTGCTCATTTGCCGTTTTGATTATGGTGTCACTTTAAAGGCTCCTATTGATTGAGATATGACACGGAAATTACGCTAGGTCTGTGTTTGATTATGACCTCACATTTCAAGTATTGGTTGAGATTGTTTTGGTAAAGTTTCGCTTCTACTGCGTCTAAACTGCGCTATTTTTTTAATATTAGCATTCTACAACACTTAAAAGTCACTAGCAGCCACTCATAAAGAATGGAATAATTTTTATGACTCCATTAATTTTATACATTATTTTTAATGTCTTGCCATACGTTTTCGGGTGAAAAGTGTCACGAACTGTCTGCCGAAGCAACTGAACAACAAAAATATATTTATTGAATGATGTTGATGATGGCTGATCAATTTAATGTGAAAAATTTTGGAAATCGTGATATTAACACACTTCTCATATATTTTTTTAAAATTCTATTTGAAAAATTCCTACCTACATTTTGGGTCCAGCTTAAAAAAGAAATTAGTGCTATAAGCAGTGTCCGCTTTGGTTTCATTTGACTGATCATTAGAAAAGGTGATTTTTAACAGTCTTCTAATTGAGTTTTTTTATTTTTTTTTATTTATAAAAAAAACTTCAATATTTGACAAATTTCTACTAACATTTCAAGCCCAGTTTAGAAAGTTTAGAAATTAAGGTAGTACCACAAACAGTGTCCGCGTTTGGTTTCATAAACCAACCCAAATAAATATTTAAATAAAATATTAATCTCGAACAAGTATTTTACGGCAAAGGGTATAAAACAAATTAAAACAAACCGCTCAGAGAAAGGCTCCGTTTTATATCAAAGCTTAAGCAATGATAAAACAATCGTATTATTGTGGACTCTTGTAGTAATAAACGGGATATTTGGTGGAAACGAGCTGAATTTATTAACGTTATTAGCAATGCAATATTGAATTCGGGAATTTATAGTGGGAAGGGAATTCATCTTTGTGTTTTAAATTAAACCTCTACGACACCACCAACACGCAATCTGAAACTTTCTCCAAGACCTTTATTTAACCCTTCAAAGTCGGGCGTATTTAGTCAAAAGTTAAAAATATTTCCGCTTTGCTATAAAATTGAAATAAAGGCAATATTTGTGAAAATGATGGAAAACTAAAAACCCTTTTTGAAAAGTGATATAATTCTCTTTCAAATAATATTACTAGAAATAACCATATGATTTTTTAAATATAAAAATTTTGAATGCAAACTTTTAAAAGTTTTAACCTCGTCAGATCCAGGGAAAAAAGTATTCAATTTTTATTTTGAATATCTTAATCTAAAAAACTACATGAAATAATTTTATTCAAAAAAGAATTTTTTAATGCTCAATATTTACCGAATTGTGTGTCTCTTGTAGGAGACACTGGGTTTCAAGCAACTATTTTGAATTAATAATAATCTAGGAATCACATCACTTTTTTATGTCCCCCACAGGAGACGGTGGGTCTGAGGAGGTTTAAAAGGCTTACTTTAGGTTTTTTTCTAACCATAATTACTGATAAGGAAAAAAATAAAAACTCAAAAATATTAGACAAATGCATTATATAGATTGTTGCCACCTCGATTTTCTGTCGTTGGGTGTAAAAAAATTTTAAAAATTCAAAATTCAAATTCATCCATTACTTCCATCCAAATCAATTCATTGCTAAAAAATTCACAACTTTTTTTTTCAATTGGCGGTCGGAAACTTTGGTTTCATAAAGGTGTACATTTAAATTATTCTGTGGTTAATTTTTAAATTTGAATATACAGCGTGTTGATTTTCTTTCTAATACCGTTTAGATCATACTTCCTTACTACCAACCATGATAGTAGGGAAGACATAACGATTTCTATGAGATCTATGTATATAAGCTGAGACAAATATTAAACGTGTTATTGAATCATACTCAATGTTGAAATGAACAAATGCATTATAAAACAATCCATATAATGAGGAGATGAAAGGAAAGAAGATAGAAAGATAAGGCGGAAGATTAAGCTGTCGAAAAAAGCTTGTATCACTCTCAATATTATACGTCTATTTCAAAAAATCCGCCCAATTTTCAACGCTTATTTTCTCGTATTAAAGTCAGTCAGGTAAAACATCGATTGGTTTTAAATATTGCTCCCCTTACGTTTTTTCGAACTAAAATAAGTGAAAATGAAAAGACAATTTTTTGATTACATAAATGTATTATAAATGTTATTATCACCTAATTTTTTACCATTTCATGAGCGCAGACCAGCGTAATTTCCGTTTCATATCTCAACCAATAGCAGCCTTTAAAAGTGACATCATAATCAAAGCGATCAATGAGCGCAATTGATGCGTCGCAGGTGCAGTAATCGTCATTTCCGTTTTATTCGAAATCCAAATTACAGCCGTGCTATAGAAGTTTCACATAAAAAAAATCATAAAAAATTCAAATTGCGGTCAGAAACTTTGGTTTCATAGAAGAGTATGTACTAATTCTTCTGTGGTTAATTTTTATATTTTGATATAAAGCGTGATATTTTCTCTTTCTAACACCGTTAAGATTATACGTCTCACGATAAGGGAGATACATCGATTTCTACATGGGCTGTTCCCAAAAGCGATTTTTTTATGTAGGCAGGTACATACGATAGTATCGAAAAATTGCGAATAAGAAAGTCCAAATAATCACATTCGGATAAAATCTTTTCTGAACTTTTAAAACGGCTACCATCTTGAAACGGAAACGGAACGTACAAATAAAGTTAAGGGCAGACAAACTGCAAAACGGTTGAGTGACTTCGTTGCGGTCAGTCAACTAGTAAAAGTAACCTACATACATTATTGGTATAATATAGGCTATAGTTTTGAGAATAAAACAAAACTTGTAAAATCGAAACGAATGATTACATCTCTTCCCTCAGCGGACACGGGTCGCGGCGCGTCGCGCGCTTCGTGCTGTTTAGAAGTGTAATTTAGGTTGACAATATTTTACACTAAACTCAACAAGTTATGGCTCTCATTTGACGCTATCGCGGTACGATTCTCGATACGCCGCTTTTCGTCCTAGGGATGCTGAAAATACCGATGCTTTCTAGAATAAACGATGTTCACAAACGCTTTATTTTATTTACTACTCTATATCAGACTACTATATTTTGATTTTATGAATAAAAAGCGATATTTTTAACGTTTTTTGACCTGCTGGTTAGGCGACGTGTTTGAGTTGATTGTGTATCAAATTCCGTTCTTTAAATACCGTATATTATTTTTACAATAGTTAAGTTTTAGTTGACTATTTTCGTGACTTTTAAAATATTTTCTTCTATGTGGGGATTATTTAACTATGTAATGATAACTGCATCAACCGTCGAAAACATTATAACAAAAACTAATAAAGAATTGTGAATGTTTGAAAAAAAATTCACCTGCTGAGCACAAAATTTGAGTAGGTACGTTAATTTTGCAGACGGTCAAGTAACGAACAAATAAAACTATTTTTTGAATTTTAACAGATTGTTATATTTACCAGAATTCAGTTTTAATTTCATATCATATTTGGATCAAAATGTTAGAAGTGTTGAGCTGTAAAAAGCTGTAAAACAGAATATTGTAGACATTTTTATTAGCTTAATATACATTTCTTTTGCGGAGAACAAGATGAGAGTAGGAAAAAAAATCGGAGAATTAGCTTTTTAGAGTATGGATCTGGAACCGTTTGCTGGGACAGCCTTAAGGAAAATAAATATTTCATAAAAGAAACTCTTCGCGTTTGTCTGGTACCTGTCTTGCAGTCGATCACATCACTGTCTTAAACGTGTGATGCAGTCGGTTAAATTGTCTGATTCGTGTCTTGCTGTCGGTGACATTTCCTGATTTGTATCTTGCAGTCAGTCACATTTTCTGATGTGTCTTGCTGTCGGTCAAATAATCTGATACAACACGTCTTGCGGTTGGTCTCATTGATTGATATGTGACTTGTATTCGGTTACATCTTTGTCTGATACGTCTCCTGCAGTTGATCACAGTGCCTGATGTGTATCTTGCGTTCGATCATATCGACTGAAGAGTTACAGCAGTATCGATAAAGTAGTGCGTCGTGGTGACTGTAAGAGGTGAAGGAAGGAAATCGCTTTGAAATCGCCTCTTTGAGATTAAACAATGCCATAAAAAGTTCAACAGGTGAATCTACCTCATGCCAAATAGCGTTTGCGTCTAGCATTACATGTAGGGACTGTACCGAGTCCATCGAGCATTTCCCACCACGCGAGATGGCGTCTAAATTCTGGATTCTTATTTATGGTGAATGAGCAGAACGTAAAGGAAATTTTTTGGACCCACATTTATCACTCTAGGTATCTTTGATAATTGCAACCACAAAACGCTTTATCTCTAATTAAAATATGACATTATTGTTATACAAATGATTAATGTATTATATCGTAAACACCATTGAATTTTTCGCTTGACGTGGCCTCTACAATTCAATTTGAATCTAACAATTGATGAAAGGTTAAAAAATCAATAATATCTACAAATAAACTGTATTAATTAAACAAGTGTCACATTCATAAACGGCCAATGGTTAGAAAATCGGTGTCCTTCTATTAGATTCTTTAAAAGCCTTAATCGTATCGATTTAAAGCCGTATCGATTAAAAGAACTCATTTTCTTTCTAAAAAATGCCGTGTAACTAGTAATAATAAATGGTACAATATTTTCAAGTTGTGGGGACTAAGATGATTTCATGAATACATTTTACATTTTGTCAAAGATATTATTTATCTTTTCATCCGGTATCAGCTTATTCAAAAGCAATATTTTTCATTATCGACAATTTAATAACCCCTCAGGCTAATTTGTTCGCTTTTTTGAACAACTGATATAGGTCTCATAGAAATCGTTTGTCTCCCTTACTATCATGGTGTGAAATATGATTTAAACGTTATTGGAAAGAGAAAACACCACGTTTTGTATGACAATCTAAAAGTTAACCACAAAATAATGAAAATGTACGAAAATATTTATGAAACCGAAGTTTCCGACTGGAATTTTAAAAAAATGAGACTTTGCTAATTTTTTAATAATTATTTAGAGCCTTTTTCATCACCTTTCAAAGACAGTTTTTAGTTTTGGGATACGTTCACAAATATTCCATTTATTAGAATTTTATTGCACAGCGGAAATATTCTGACCTACTGACGGAATATGGTCGAGGCCTAAGCAAGGGACGTACTTACTTTAACCAGTACTTCCTGACAATATTTGGAGCAACTAATGTAAACGAAATTTTGGTCTCCGGTGACGTTTTGGCTGTATTTTTTGTTCAAGTTAAAGGTAGGTATTTGAAAGTAAGTATTGGATAGCTAGGTTCGGGGTAAGGGATTGAACGGTTAAATTAAAGTGAATGGAATTTTTTTTAGATAAGTTTTAAAGAAAAAGACTATATTTTTTACGTCTTTTACTCCAAAGAATGTCCGCATCACTGATCAATTACGTCACTTAACATCCTGGATAAATGGGCTTTAACAACTAAAACCTGTTATGTTCCTTATCGATTAAAGCAATATTTTCAACCACTTTTTTTATTTGTTACCACTTTTAACCTATCACGTCCATATTCTGACCACTAGGCCTAATAAAATTTATTTTTAGTTTGTAACCATATCGGTTTCAGCCTATCACTACCATCGTTACACTGGTGAATTGGTATAATGGGTACCAAGAAAGGTAAATAATGGTTAGGTTTATTTAAATTATATAAATAAGTATTTTTATATACTGGTTTTATACAATATGTCGGTTTTTAGGATTTTAAAAAATCGAGTGCAGTTCACAAGCGGCAGAAATGAAACCTTCACCACACAATCTTAACCATAATAGGAGCCTTGAAAAGTGAGCTCATAATCAAAACGGCCAATGCGGTAAGGTTTCATTCTATCTCATTCTCTCGCAGGCTAAATTCTATAGATGTATGCGTTTGTCTCTTTTTATTGTCGTTTCTGTTTCACCGAGTTTCAAATCACAACGTTGCGAAAAACTCTTACCTTACAATGTATAACATCAAGATAATGTATTAAATCAGGTCAATACATTACCACGAATAGTCAATATCAAAAACAAAATAAAATATTAAAAACTGTTGTTTTTCTTAACTCTACGCAATGCGGCCAAAAATTAGTGAAACATTATTTTAGAGTTTGATATGATGTAAGAAGAGTGATATTCATGTTAAGGCATTGTAAAAGTATTATAATTACAAAGTTGACCTCTTGCGTGAGATTAAAAACAAATAAAAATCGTTGCTTAGTACAAAAGTGCATCCCTGACAATAGGTCCCAGGCCGCCAGAGCCGGCCACTCTTCCTGAATTTATTGCCCGCCACGGTGGGCGCTCGCCGTGGGGTGAATTATAGCCCCACCCCCTCCCCAACTCTCCCAGACCCTGATAATGCGCGGCCGGACATAAAATCTGCACGGTGACACAATGAACGAACAAAGAGGACAATTGAATGAAAACCTTTTTTAAACTCGAGAACAAAGACCGATATTCGGTGGCCATTCAAGACAGAAATATGAAACGATGATGACCGACTTGATTTTCTAGATATTTTTCCTAAATTGTCGTTACTTTGTGAAAAGGGTAGGAAGAAGTCAGAAAGGTATCGAATGCTCAAAATAATACGTTTCAAAGGTCAGATAAATATTTACTTCGGAAGATATTCTAAGTTTTAAATTTTTATACTTATCGATGCAATACTCCCCCGCATTGTTTAGGTGTTTGGGATAATATGTCTAGCTTTTGCCATTTCTATCTTAATTAAGATATATTATTGAATTTAGGATCGTTGTGTGTATGTTTACATCCTCAAATTACATCCTCAAAGATGACGTATCCTAAAGCAGGAATTTTATTTGATATAACGTTAAAATTTAAAGGAAATACTCACATTTTTTCAGTTCGATATTAATATTTACATGTACCAACTAGTACGTCAGTTGCTTTCAAAGTTCATGCTGAACCGTTTCCGGTCTGTTCAACGAGGGTTTCCATGAAATTCTACACATTTTTTCTAAATATTTTATTATTATTTTACTCTAAGACTTTCCCCATTTCAGTCTCTTTTTAAATAAGGGGAAATGGTGAACAGAAGATACGAAACTGAAAGGAGGCGTCTACTAATATCTACAGGAATTCCAAAAACTGAAAAAATCGAACTAATATCTATGAGAACCAAAGTGTTGACGAATATCTACAGCTCAAACTGTTGACTAATATCTATGAGAACCCAAGTGTTGACGAATATCTACAGCTCAAACTGCTGACTAATATCGATGAGAACCAAAGTGTTGACGAATATCTACAGCTCAAACTGCTGACTAATATCTATGAGAATCAAAGTGTTGACGAATATCTACGGCACTGGCAGAGGTTGGATTTGCAATTATGTATATCATATTGGAATAACGTAATATTTTTGTTATTAGTTTTTGGGGTATTATGCCGTGTTGCGCTACCTCCTTCTTTAGCCAACGTTTCGGACAGCGTTGCAAAAACTAATAACAAAAATATTTTTGGCCGTGAAAATCTAAAATCGTATCTAACGTAATATTGCATATGCAGTTTAAAAAACTTAATTTATGTAAGTATGTATGTAAAATTCTCTAATATCGGACTATTGGACACATTTAGCTGATTAGTCCAACCTACGCTCTGTAGATATTAGTCAACACTGGGACCGTCATAGATATTCGTCCGACCTTAGCTCTGTTGATATTAGTCAACACTCTGAAGTTCGTAGATATTAGTTCAACATATGAGCTGTAGATATTCGTCCGACATACAGGCCTTAGATATTAGTATCTGGAGTCAAACTGACACGAGTTCGAAAATGTTTCGTTCTTTAGTTAAAAATGAAACATTTTATATTGAATAGTGAATACGGATTTAATCACAAATCTGTTCCCACTCTTCAGATTTGATATTGTCACAAAAAAGCCTTTGAACGAAGTTTTTCCACATGCACAAATTCATTGAATTTCGTAGTCGCAACTACCTGTGAGATCATAATATTCATTTTACATAAAAAATATGGCGAATTTTTACAAACTCTTGAAAAGTCGCCATCATCCTTTTAGATACATTATCAAATAAACATTCGGGGAAATGTCCTTTATTAGCAGCAAAAATATTGAAACAAATAAACATCCCTCTTGTCGGAGTCCAATTAAAATTCTAGAGCCGGATATAATATTTAGTTAAAATCTGAAATTTTGATCAGTCCGTTGATTGGAATAAATTTAAACGGTGAAACGAAACCCACGATGAATAATTATTATTCGTTTCTGAGCAATTTATTCAGAGATGTGTCGGTTAAATATTAATTTCAACCGGGTTCAAGCCTTAATGATTGGAATTAGAGTTCGTTGTCGGTATTGAATTAAACGATCGCTGTTCTTCTCGGAGACTTCCATCTTAACATCATTGAATGAGGTCAGTGGTGTTTCCATCTTTACATCATTGAATAAGGTCACTGAATTTTGTTGAAATGTTTTCATAACATAAATATAACACATTATATTAATATGTTCACAATTCCGCTTTTTCAGTTATGAAAATCACGTGTTAAGTTAAGATATTAAAATAAATATAAAAATAATTTCCATTTTAATTTATTTGTGACCGTAACTGGTTTCAGCCCGTTAAGGCTACCTTCGGACATTATATTAATATGTTCGCCTGTTAAGGCCATTTTTGGACATTATATTAATATGTTCACAATTCCGCTTTTTCAGTTATGAAAATCACGTGTTAAGTTAAAAATATAAAAATTATTTCCACTTTAATTTATTTGTGACCGTAACTGGTTTCAGCCTGTTAAGGCCACCTTGTCCAAATAAGATTAATCCTACTCAATTGTTCCCTTTAAAATTTTTTTTTTTTTTTTAAATGAATACCGTACAAGAATCTCAACTGCTCCCGTCTGGATCCAGTGAGACTATGGCATCCCCAATTGGGGTATGTTGTGAGGCTGAAGGTAGTGGGGAGGGAAAGGAGGTGGGGAAGAGGAGGGTTGGGAAGTACCTGGCTATTTAGATCTGGTCACCAAACACGGCTAAAGCCATTTTCAAGCAACGTTTCAATTCTGAATGGTGGTCTTACACCAGGGCGATACTGATAGTATCTTCCACTCTGGAACATGCCGCAAATATACTATATATTATTTTAAATTAATTAATTGTGAAAAAACACAAATTAATCAAATAAAATTTATTTGCGCATGCCGGGTTCGAACCCGCGACCTCCGGATTGTGAGTCAAGAGTCTTACCCACTGGACTACGGAGTATATAATCTATCTATCAATCAAAAATTCTATATTACCTTAAATGTGATAACAATTTTAATTGGCATTGGACATGACAAAAATAAAATGAGTTGTTAATAATTCATATTACACTATAAACCCGAGATAATTATGCCCATTGGGAATAACCCAATAATTAGAAGTTCAAAATTCAAAGACGACTTAGTAACAAATATAAGCAAACCCATTTAATTAAATTAATTAAATCCTTACAGACCACCCCTCACCCCCTCCCCAATATATTGTGTATATACAGCATAGATTAATAATATTTTTTAGCCGTCTGAAGATGACCTTAACAGGTTACAAATAAATTAATGTGGAAATAATTTTTTTTTTTTTTTATTCTTAGTATATTTATATTAGAAAGAAATAATTTGTTGTCCTCCACACTGGGAGTTCACCTGTATTGTAGAGGACATTTTTCAGTTGTAAACTAACATTTTAAATAGTAAAACAAAACAAATAATGGTCTTAGCTAATATATACAGATTGAAACAATAAAAATTAAAATTTAAAATCGACTTCAATTTGACAAATACATACCCGTAAATTAAAAGTTAAAAAGATTGTAACCAGTTCCTTATGTATTTTTGTATTCAATAATATTAGATGTTTTATAGTCTGTTGGAAGAGAATTGTATAGTTTTATATTCCGGTATCTGTAGTTTTTTTGTCCAAAGGATGTGTTTGTTTTTGGTGTTTATATTTGTTTTGATATATTTATTACAATAGAATTATTACACGTGTTAAGAATTTAAAGAAAGATGTGTATAACATGATTTTTTTAAGTAAACTTATTTATGCATGCTTGACTTGGGGAGTAAGCTGGTGAAAGTGTGACGAGAGCGTTACGAAAAGTGTGATCAGGCGAGGCGAACGGTCGGGCCTTTACGCACGCTTGACTTGGGGAGTAAGTTGGTGAATGCGTGACGAGAGCGTTATGAAAGTGTGATCGGGCGAGGCGAACGGAAGTTGAGAGGGAGATATAAGTTAGTGAAGTTTTACTTCAGTTGTGTGGTCTAAAGCGCACTCGTTTTTTTCTCATTTATTTATATATATAAAGTTTATTAACATGCAATTTTCAATGCCTGTCTCAGCAGGATATACATGTGTTATACATGTGAGAAGAAGAGGTACATGTAAACGTAGTTACATGAATATTTGTTAAATACATTTTAATTTCAATACAATCAAAAAGAAAGCTAATTGGAAGTGTAGATAAATCCTATAAGGAGTATATTATAAATGTAGGAAGAGGTGAAATTAAGTATTAAATCCTGTCAAATCTAATTACGTAAGTTAGATACAGGGTTCTATTATTTTATTTTATATGGTTTGGGTCGATTGTATATTATTGTGATTTCTGTCTAAGTGCAATTTATTTTACAGATTTTTGCAATAGTGTAACGTCCTATACTTGCAACCCATTTCAATAATTCGTGTTTGAATTTGGTCATTGATTCTGTTTGTCTAATCATAGCTGGTTCTTATCGTATTTTGCCAGCTATTTGGTAGGTGGTGATTTTAGCAAAAGGAGTTTGGAGAAGTTCTTTTCTTTGGCTCGGGTATTGTGTACCGTTTGTGTTGCTTTGTATAGTGTTTTGCTATTTTTGTGTAAATTAACTAAGATGAGAGTTTTATGTCCATAACATTAATAGGATTGAAAATCGTATCAGTGCTGGCATAAAAAGGAAGTTTAAGAAGTATTTATTTTTATTTCTAACTTAATGAGTAAAACCATATAAATAAAAATATAACCATGATAAAAAATATTTAATTAAATTAATACAATTTTAGCGAAACTCAATCGAAAATCTGGAAACAGTTATCACAAAAAGATATCGGCACCTCTGCAACTCGAACCCAGGACCGGAAAGCCGAAGGTCCTGGGATCGAGTCCCGGAGGTGCCAATATATTTTGCTGACTTTTCTATTTCCAGATTTTCGATTAAGTTTCGCTTATATTGTTTTCATTTAATTTAAGAATTATTTTTAAAATTAATTTTTGTGCTTTAATAATGGGGTCTAAGGCACTAAACGAAGCCTTACCCCAAGCTATAATTCCGTAATTCTATATGGTTGGCACATTTTAAAAGTTTTAGGTTAAGGAAATTGCGTGTTAGCTTGAAAAGTATGTAGATTTATATCACCGTCGTTCTTAAAATGGTGAGCATAATTGCCTTCCAATCGGGGTTTGTTTCTCAGCCATGGTATTTTTTATTTACAAAATTTTTTAAACTCTTTATTACTTATTTAACTTTTTTTTTCAAATTAATTTTTTTCCGTGAATTTTCACGGGGCTGCGCTAGTAGGTTTAACATAATAACATTTTTTTATTATGTGTGTAACATACAATATTATTACGAAGTTTAACTATATTTTAAATTACCTTAGGCAATAACATCTGGGAAGAGGGTTGAGATAATACAATTTGATTGCGTTTAATTTGGTCCGCCGAACAGATAGCGCACAGCAACCCGGTTTTGGGAGCCTGGGTGTATTTTCCGCTTCAGTTTTATGGTGTTACACACTTCGGAAAAGGTTACTATCAGAGGCGTGTAAAAACAAATTTTGATTCTAATCATTTCTTTTGTATTCGAAGACTTCGACCTTAAGTCAAAATTTAATTCATCTAAACGCAAATTTGTCGTTATGAATTAGTACTTAAGTTGTAAAAAAACGGGAAATTATAATTGTAGGATTTTTGAAGCTGAAAATATTTATAAAATGTGTTTGCCACAGGATTCATGGCTTTCAAAAAGAAACTTATATTGTCAGTTTTCTTTATAAATTTTTTTTTTGTTGACAAAATACAGGAACGATCAGTTTTCGAAAGAAAATAATAATAATATTTGGATGATTTGTATAACGCCGTTTTTGTGAAAAATCATCTAAAAACCTTTAGTAAATCTGGAGTTGCCTGAAACACTTTCTTTAAAATCGAAAAGATCCTAGAAAAATCACCATACCTTCATAAGATTAACTCTAATAAATTTAAACCAAAGAAAAGCAGACCTTCACAAGATTAACTCTAATAAATTTAAACCAAAGAAAAGCACATTTCAAAAAAAAAAAAAACTTTTTACTACATAAAATGTTACATTATTAGTAGATACATTATAGATTCATCACACTATCAGTACCAATTTTGAAAGACACTTAAATTCTAAACAAAACCAAATTACGTAAGTGAATCTAGTTAGTACGTAAATAACACTTTCTTGAGTGTGGAAAAAGGGAAGACAATCGAAATATTAAGAAATCTGACTTTTATTTTCAACCCCAATAAATTTAGACAAAATAAATACATATTTTAAATACGGAATTAATCATCAAAATAATTTTCTGGTTAAAAAAATACTAGTTAATTATGGGTAAGTATTATTTTAGTTTAAATATATTGATGCAAGTGAAAATAAATCTGGTAAAAATTTATAAAAGTACTGTTGGATGAAAGAGAAAGGAATTTTTTTTTCGTCTACATCAACATCAATAATGCCATTTTTTAATATGTGAATACCTAAAAGTCATTACTGTTGCCGCCATTTATTGCTTCATAACAATCAGTTAAAATGTTTAAATTACTTTTAAATTCAAAACCAATCCGAGTTTTAGAGCTCACTCTCAACCAGAGTTACAGACAGGCACACAACCGAAATTAGTATTTTTGATGATATTATGTAAACATTCGAAAAGTCGTTTCTTTTGGAAGTAGCTTCAAAGTAAAATTTTAAATATTTTTTTGGTAGTTATGGTTTTTTTTTTTGTACTAATTTGGGCATGTAGTCTGATGATACATACTGTAATCTGTGCGAAACGTTAGATAAAGAAGGAGAAAGCGCAAATTCATAATAACCAAAAAAGAATGACGATAATTACCCTTTAATTATGCTGTCTCTTTCGCCTTCCATTAAAATCTATTTCGTTAAAAAAAAACTTTACAATTTCTTTACAATAATTTTTTTTTTATAAAATTTTGTGATAGCTTGTTTATGTCACATCCGTTACCTTGTATTATTAAATTCTAAAACAGAAATCTATAAAAAAATAAAATATAAAGGCCTAAGCTCGTTTCTTCATATATTTCGTAAATCCAAGATGAGAACCCACAATTTAGTATTCAAAACTTTAACTTTGCTGAAAATCCTTTTCTAAAATCATTGCATATTCAAATTGAAGAATGTTAACTAAAATTTTTATAAATTACAATAAGTTAAACAAAATATTACACATTTCACAGAGAGACATGGAGTTATCATTTATTGGCTATGGCCATTATGCTGCGATTTGGTTTTTTCATCAAATTAATAACTGAGAGTTAAAATGATGGCATGCAGTTTCGTCAAACAATCGATCGATAATTGTGCTTTATTCGGTCACTTCTGAAAGATGTCATAAATTACTATAAAGAAAATATAGGCAATGCTGAATGTTCAGAAAAGTTCAAAATCACACTCGTAAGAAAATATAACCATGAGAATATACCACTCATGAGAAAATCTTCGGAAAACATATTCTTGAGAAAAGCTCAATAATAATCATAAGTATGGAAACTTGGAAGCAGGGGTTGCCCGTAAGTCAGGAAAGGCGAGATGGGGGTCGCGACTGGATAATCCCACTCGGCTAGGTTTGAAGCTGCGGTCCGCGGGCCTTAACTCTATTGCGATGGCAACGGGCGTTTAATTACCGTCGGGTGATAAATACGCGATATGATCACCGGGCCGCGAAAGGAGGGAGCGGGCGGGAATAAAACTTTAGAAATTCACATACTTTATAACGAGACACTTACTTTTTTAACGTGAGAAATTTACTTTCACTGTTTTTATGACCCATAAAACAATTACCTTCAAAACTATTTGATATTTAATATTTTAAAGGTATTTTTCCTAAAACGATTTTCGTAAACTTAAAATTATCAACTCAACCATTATATTTTTCTTAAATTATTTTTGTAACTATCAAAACACTTTTTTAAGATTTGGTAAAGTATTGCTGAAAACGTATTGTTTACTGATATAATAAAACCTAACAGTTTAATGATTAAGATCTATTGTTTGAAAACTATTTTATGAGAATGTTTATTAAGCAATCGCATGAGAAAAACGTTTGGTGAAATACACACAATTTTAAGAAATTGTGCCAAATTAAATTCAAGAAACAAAATACCTGAAAATCAAGACATGGTACATAAAAAAATTACATCACATAAATATTTCACGCAACAGTTTTACATAATATTCGATAAAATTAAAAACGTTTCCTTGCTGTGAAAACTATTCGGATGGTTTTTAAAAAATGACTTTCATGGAAAAAGTTTTCACATTTCAAAAGATATATCAAAACTTCCTTTGTTTGTATAAAAAAAAATGAGGAGTAAAGTCATTCAGTTCACACAATTTAATTATGTTAAACGCAAACTTCCGACGGGAAAATATTTATCAGCCAAAATATGATTAAACTTATAAACTTGAAATTAAAACTTTTGAAGCTGCTGAATATTGTTCTCGAATTTTCTTTACTTCTCATTATTTGTTCTGTGGACATTAAAGCAATTTAAAAACTTATTAAAAGTTCCTACCTTTTTCGGAGAGTTCTGCCATCTTCTTACACTCTATTTTATTTGATTTGAGAGGTTGAGGTTGCATCTTTAATCCTGCACAAAATTGAGAGAATCAAAGGGATGAAGATATAATTTTCAAATTGTAAGTTATAAGGAGTTTTAATCTTTCATTTTAGATCACTTTAAAATCGGCAAAAGTTACAAATTTGTCACAGTCGGACGGAAAGTTGTCATTTTTTTCACAATTCCTGAAATAATGATTTTGTTATGTGAAAAAATTTATAAGACACCAAAGTTGCAAATTTAATGCTGGGAAAGTGCATTATTGCAATTTATGAGGATAATTTAAAATATATATTTTACGTTAAAGTGGGAACTTTAAAAAGTATTGCAAACAGCTTTAAAAGTTTGCAGAAGTTGTTAAAAGATGATGAAAATTGGAAGGCTCACAATTTTGGATGCAGAATAATTTTTTTGGAAGGAATAAATTTAGTTTAAAGTGCAGCCAGAATTGATTGCAGTTGGAGGGAGCTCGTACAGGATGGAGGGTGGTGGGTCCGCTCTGCTTGGGGTTAGTCAGCGCACTGTGCGGAGTGAAGCGCGGAGTGGATGTCGGGTCCTCGGCTCCTGGCGTCGGGGAGGGGAGGGGTGGCACCGCGCCTGCGCCCCTCCTGGCTCTTGTACTTGCTGTGAGACTTACACTTGCTTATACAACTGTTTTGGTTATTATATTTTCGTTACATACATCTTTCAGATTACAGCACGATCTGAAGAGAAGTCATATAAAAATAATGTTTGTTAGAAAGTCAATTAGATATTTTTGAGGTTAAGTACAATTCCAGGGCTTGCGTTAATATTCTAAGGTCATTTGTGTTTTTTTTAAAGAAGATTATTAAAATGTTTATTTCCCAAGAAACATAATTGTTTTCATTTGCTTAACATTAAAATTTGGAATTTTGATGTAGCTATCTCAATTATAAATTAGATATGGACTCTAAAGAAAGCTTTAGTTGAGGGGTTGTTTTTAAGATAAGTTTGATAATTACCTAGTCACCGAAATACTTTTAGAACGCTTTATGGGTGTTATTATATGAACCAGCACTCATGTTATCTTAATGAGTGTACCACTGCTAAATACCCTATTTTAAGATAAGTATATTTAATACGTTTAGGGATATTTCCGGAAACTTTTAACCGATACACACAAATACACACACACACCACACGAACACAACCTCTCAAACATAGTCGTATATACATCTGCGTAGTGCGTATTGCTTTTTAAACGGTGTGAAACACTTTTTTTCTGTAGTAGGTTCAACATTTAAAAAACTTTAAAACTACACCGCTACATCTCATTTAAAGCATTACGAAAATCAAAGTTTTCCTTTTCTAAGGGCCAGAATTTTAACAATTGTTTATACTATCGGTGCATAATACTTTAAATATTAATTATGGTGGTACTGAGATATAAATGATGTGAATTAGATTGGAAATGTATGGTAGGCACAGTTTCTAAACATATCATACACGTTGCTACAGAGCATCATGTTGCTAAAAAAAATGTTTTTTTCTGATTGCACCATTAAGTATGCAATAATCTCGCGTAAAAAAAAATGGTCCACACACACGCATATTCTCAAAGACAGAGTGAGAAAACTAACATGCATCTTTAGATATCTAAGACGCATCCTGTACGTTTCTAATCCGTATGATATTACAAAAGAAATGTTTATCTGATTGCACCTTTAAAATAACTATTAGTTAGTCTGTCAATCAATCATTGAATATGGTATAATAGCATGGGTAGGTGGTACTGCATCTGCACTAGACCCAATCATAAAGGCACAGAAACCTATTTTAAAATAATCCTCACGCTTCCTCTAATTACCGACTCGAACTTAATCTTTAATATTATGAATGTGTTTGACATTCGGCAAATATATGTAAAAAATTCTAACACATCTGCATACAAATATACATAAATAATATTGAAAAAGATTAAATACTAGCTTAAATACACGAAAAAATAACAAAGACTTCCTAAAAATTTCCAAAATACATAATATTTTGGTCAACGAAACTTCAGATACCTTTCATAAGACTTTACAATATTCTTCGAGACTTAATAAAAAAAAGTTACTCACAAAAAAATTTCAAAGATAACATAAAAAATTTGGATTAAAAATAATGATTACCTTTACCGGTACTCACCCAAATCCAAAATTTCGAATGATAGTACCAATGTATTGGTTGGTATTATTCGCACTTCATATTAATGCAACCATTTACAAGTGCAGATATGTTCATAAGTATTTTAGATTGACATAACGAAATTACTGCCTCAACACAGGCTAACCTAGTGAGTGACTATATAACTATAAATTTGTGTACTTTAATCTAACTTTAACCTACTGTTCAAATGTATATTATTATCTGTTTGTTAACTTTTTGCATGAAAGTAATCTATAAACCATTTTGTACACTGAAAATGTGCTTTCTTAGTTATAATGTTCAAACAAATTCCATTGAATAAAGATATATTATATATTAGTTATTTTTCTATTGTATGGAGGATCTATAATAATTTTGAGGTAAGCATGAGAAGATTTTCCATCTTAAATATTATAAACCTTCGCCAATAACCTTAATTAAGTCCTTCGAACCAGATAAAAAATGTAAAATTAGTACTTAAAATTCATTATGCTTCTTCGAATATTTTTTCAGGCGCTTAGACTAGAGATGCCACGAATATTCGGCTACTTTTTAAACTACTCGGTATTCGGTTCGCTATATTCGGCCGAATACCGAATACCAAATTATGAAAAAAAGGCCCGATATTACTCAATATTTTTTTTTAATTTACCAAAAAATCAGCTTATTTAATACTTAAAATCTATCGGTGTTAAGTTATGATGAATGAAAACATTTTTTTCAGTATTTGTTGATTGCAAACGATGGTGCTTTTCATCATTTATTATACCTGCTTCCGAAAAAAGCCTCTCACTATATACACTGCTACCGATAAATGATAAATAAATCTTAGCGAATTCTACTACTCTTGTATGCTGTTTTGCGTTTGCTGACCGCCACTTGTAAGGGTCTGCTATCCGATTTAGTCGAACAGTTTTCATGTAATTTTTAAGACAATAAACACTACAAGTTTCAATGTATTTTTTAAGATATACTCAATATAAGTAACACAATTTGATGTAACAATCAGCAAATAATGCGTGTTGTGGCACGCCAATGAAACTAATACTAGTACTAATACTAAGTAGTACTAAACCAATACCCAGTACCAATGAAACAAATACGCCCAGTGCGTGGTTACCGCACGCACTTCAATGATGCAGCTCGGAACCTGTCATCCGCGAAATGTACTAAGTGCCACCGAATATTCAGCCGCCGAATATTCGTCGCTTCGGCCGAGAGCCTAGCCGAATATTCGGTATTCGGTATTCGACAAAATAACTATTCGTGGCATCTCTAGCTTAGACCATATTTTATTAATGTTTTTTATTCTGGTAGAAAATATTGTAATGACGAAATATGAAGAAAAAAAATCAGATTGTCGAAAGACGAAACTAGAAAGTCGCTAGATGTCGCCTTCTTTTCTTTTACTTATTTTTTAAAAGTGGTTTGAAGATTGGATATTGATTTCACAAAATAAAAATGTTTTTTTTGGATCTTATAGCATTCGAACCTCGTTAGCTTGATATCTGTCTCTCTGTCCGCTGAGATTTGTCAGGCACCTTGCCAACTACGCTATGGAAGGCGTGCGCCAAGGTGCGAATTTACAGCATTATATTAGAACCGTGTATTTGTGTAGAACTGAGTAGCGAAGCATTTCCGTTTCACCCGAATTTCATTTCACTAACGGCGCTAAAGAAGTTTCACTTCAAAAATTTGTTATCTTCTCCATATTTTTTTAGTGTGTAACTTTTTTATGGAGTACCTGAACAAAATAAAAAAATAAAAATAAATAAATAAAAAAATAGAATAAAATAAAAACCTAATTTAAGTCCTTCAACCAGATAAAAATTGTAAAATTAGTACTTAAAATTCATTATGCGTCTTCGAGTATTTGTTCAGGCGCTTAGGCCTTATTTTATTAATGTTTTATTCTGGTAATGACAAAATATTGAAAAAAAATATATTGAATGAAAAACAGAGAATGTTTCAAATAACTAGCCAGTTTCTGGAGCAAAAGTTTGAGAATGTTATAGAGGGACGTTGAACGATAAATGAAACACATCGGTCGTTCATTTGTCCAACCTTCCGCTGTGGAACAAGTGAGCGGAGGTGCGCCGGGAGATGCCATTAGTATCCATAACGCCATGCACCAGAGGATGAAAAATCAATCTCTAAACTTCTCAGTTTCAATTTGCGCTAATCTACATGGCGTGAAATGTACACTTGTATATTTTATTGCCTTGGAATGATTTTTCACACTTGGAAAAATGTTCAAATAATCAGATTGGAATTATGCGTGTAAGGTTTCAGTTTGAAAATTAATGGAATAGGAATTGGCTTCGGCTGGAGAAATCGAAAGGTCTCCCTCAACCAGTCTTACCCGATCCGGCCCGCCACGCAGTAGGTGGGCAAATGCATCCGCCGCCAAGACCTAAACAAACCTCCATGATCCCGGGCATCCAGTCACCAAACGTAGCGAACCACTTGGCAGAGGTGTTATCACCATTTTTTTTTTTTTTTTTTTTTAATTCACTCTGAGATATGAATGTGAAAGTCATAATAATATGGGATTTCATCTTGAGGTTGATACATACATATCCTTCTTGTCGTATTCTAGTCTAGAAGCCCGAATTTCGGGCGTTTTTTGACGGTCGATTAAAAAAACAATTCATGTTTTAAATACACGTTTTTTTTATAATAAATTTATTTATATTTAAAAAAAATAATAATAAAAATTAAAATATATTTACATATACTAGCTGAACCGGCCAAGCGTTTCTGTGGCTAATAAAACACAACGTCATCTACTGGATGGTTATCTAACCTTTATAACTACCGCCGTCTTTGAGTTTATCGCGAAGAGACAGGCTTATGCCGCGTAGGACTTTAATTTATAATACGTAGAGATGATGTGAAAGATTATAATAATGTGCATGAAATGTGCTTGGGGTAACTAATGTATTTAAGTTAATAAGGATTAATACTGTATCCGTCTAAATAACTTTTCAGTTACCGCAATGTACGTGACCATTTTTTTAGAAGATAGATTGGGTATAGTAAGCTATCGGTAAAAGATAGATATATGCCTTCGTGGACTTTTTTGTAGATCTATAAAAGAGGAATATCCCACCATGCAATGCACCAAAAACCAAACAATGGTTTTGTTATATCCTAAAATGATTAGGCAGCGTTTTCGATGAAAGCTACCAGGCGGCTTGACTTTTTCCGACACTTCTAACAATTATCGTTATGTTTCATCCAATTTACACAAATCCTTGACAAATTACATACCTAAACCTTTCTCACGAAACATTCTATCTATTGGTGAAAACTGCATGAAAATCCGTTCAGTAGTTTTCGAGTTTATCGCGAACAGACAGACAGACGACGCGGGGGACTTTAATTTATAATATGTAGAGAAGAGATAGAGATAGAGAAGATAGAGATAGAGATGTAGAGAAGATAGAGATATATTTCATGCAATAGAGGGGGAAAAAGAGCGTGTCCATCATGTCACAATTTCCACCCTTCTGGTTATATGAAAAATAAAAAAGGTAGATTCTTTATCAGTACAAATGTCATTATTGTAGGAACCAGGAAAATTTTCTCGCAAAATGATGGTTATTAAAAAAAGATGTAGTTGTTTGCAAGTTATTTTTTTCGAAAAAAATAGTATCGAGAAAAAGAAAAAGTTTCGAAAAAAGTATTAATTTAATTTTTCCAAAAAAGCTTCTTCGGAAAGGTTTTCACTTTGTGATGGCATTATTTATTTTAATGAAATAAATAACTTTGTTGACATCATTTTTATTTATATACAATCAACATGTTTCGTGATACATTTGATCCTGATGATGAGAACATCGTTCACGAAACATGTTGATTTATGCATATAAATAAAAGTGATGTAAACAAAGTTATTTGTCTTTTTATTAAGTTAAGTATCAGGCAGTATAACTGATAGAAAAGTACGTATAACTTACATTTCTTCGTAGATAGGGGTATTCATTTTCAGGTAGTCGGAGCCATTAGAAGGTAGTTGGAGCCGGTTAACCGCCTATTTATTTATTTACCGCCTTTTCTATTTAAAATGTTAGGTTCGTTCCGTCTAAACCGGTCGAATTGCTACGACACTAAAATGGGTATAACTTTTAAAATAAATCGAATTTCGAAAAATCCTTAAGGAGATATTCTAGAATATCAGCAGGGCATGATGATTTAAACACCGAACATGTCAAACATGCGTAGGAAGTAGAGTAAATCACGTACGTTTGATATTGTGCACCCTCTTCATGATTTTTTTGTTATAAAAATTAATTAATTTTAATTCTTATGTAAAAATAATTTTCCTTTGGATGTATAATGTTGTCCTTCCCGAAATGAGTTTCATTAAACTCATTGGGAGTAATGTATTATAAATTTTATGTAATAATTTTGTAATATATTATCTCTAATAAATAATAATAATAATAATAATCATGATTTCCCCCAAGAAATGGTTTTATTTTACTTGTCACTTTTTCAATGTTAACAAAAATGACACGACCAATATTATGACACGAGAAGGGATGTGGACTGTAAATCTAATTTGTGTGAAACAAGACAGTTGACTATGTTTTTTAAAGTCAATCGCTGGATTTAGAAAATGGAAGGAGAAATTCCCTACCTTTGAAGGGTTCATCTGCTGTTTTGGGCCGATCTTGATTACTCTCTGCTCTCCACGATAACGGCACAACTATAGGGCACAATTATCGACACTTTTTGGTATATTATTAGTATTTTTTACGATTATTAGCGAGATGTGAACAATATCACGGCGAATTTTCAACTCGTTTGATGTAGGTAGTTTTAGAATTTTGTGCAAATATTGTATACGTGTTCCAAGGCAGAAAACACCTTCCTCTTCTTCTAATAAGTAGGGACTTTCAAGGAAATGAAAAACACAAACGGAAAAAGAATGAATGAAGGACCTGGGAAAATGGGTTTAGTTTTTTAAGCTGTTTCAGAACTAAACACATATGAATGTTACAACTTTTTTAGAAATGATATGACTGCTACCGGTCTACAACTTTGTGCCTCTGTTTTGCAACCCGACTTGTGTATTGGGCTCAACTTGGTCAGTTTCCAAGATTGGAGGAAGGTAAAAGTACCAATACCGAGATTGATTATATAGCACAAAGGTTTTTATAAAGGTTCACCTAGCATGCCGATAATATCACTTGGAATTCCATCCGTTCCATGACTCTATTGAGCTTTTGGTTTTGAATATATATTTTGACTATATATATACTCGGTTTTCATAGATCCCAGAGAAATCGAATTTACAAATTTGGGCACCTTTTGCCGGAGACCCTCGACACCTAGGTTGGCATATATCTGGTTTATAATAAACCAATTTAAAATAGTCCACGAATTTCTCTGACACTACTCGAGGTACTGGACGATATCATCCACGTCCATGAGTCTGATAGGACCCCTCTTGATATTTTTTTGACCTGAAATGTTGCCAAAAGTTTTTGAAATCCCATTTTCAACATTAGACAAGTAAAGTTTCTTTTTTAAAGTAATTTATTTTTTAAGATCGGAACTCTTCGCATAGAATAATAACTAATCTAAATTGCTCTTAGTCGTCTTATATTTTCTGGGAAGGGATTCTCAGCATTTAATAAAATCTATTATATTTTTGTCAAACCATACCGGAAAGCTAATATTTGGTTTCCGGAATTTTTTTTACGGAATCACACAGATCGGAATCGGTATGGAATCGCCCAGTACAGAGTAAAACATTTCTTGGTATCATAAACCGATTTCATATCATATAAATATTTTTGGTTGAAGTAAGAGAATATTAGTTTACATATGCTAATATTTACAGGCTTATTAATACATTTTTTTTTAAATGTTTATAGATACAACGGATGAACAACCATTAACACGGCTGTACTCAAGTATGCAAAATGCATGATACGTTTACTAGTAAGCCTTACTAAAAAAAAGGTTTTTTTTAATTTTTACAAGACTTACATAATAAAAATTACATAAAAAAACAACCGCTTACATAATAAAAATTGTTGTATATCAAGTGTGTAAAATTTATAAAACGTTTTTTAGTAACAAGGGTGTGGACTTACTAATTAAAGGGTTTTTATTTAACTGATAACAACCGTTTACGTAACAAAAATGATTGTAAATCAAGTATGTTAAATTTATGTTACGTTTATTAGTAATGGGTTTAAAAGTATTTATTTTTGACTTAGTGGGTAAAACCTCCAATTTTAATATTTAATTATACGGAGATAATAATATATTAGTGAAGCTCAATCGAAAATCTGGAAACAGAAAAATCGGAGAAAGATATGGACACATCTGGGACTCGAACCCGGGACCTTCGGCTCTCTACCAACTGAATCAATGTTCCCTATTCGATTCGGTCATTTTTAACTGTATTAACGGTATCATACTTCGACTAAGTACCAAAATTATCTTCATTTTCCATAGCCGAAATTCCTGGGTTCGAGTCCCAGAGTTTCCAGATTTTCGATTGAGCTTCGCTAATATTATCTTGGTTTAAAATTAAATGTATTGAAATGAATTCTATTCAATTGTGTAGATCGTCACCGATCAGAACGAAGATATTCAGTTTGAAATTTTGGGAAGATTTTAAGTGTATAGATTTACAGCAAAAATACTTTTAGATTAGAGATTTCAGCACCAGCGAATATAATAAATCTACCAATTGCCGATAGAGCTAAGTTTAATCAAATAAATTAACTTTAATGCTAATTTCCCAGCCGACTTTGCATTAACTTCCACCTGTAATTTTGTCAGGATCTTAGCTCAGTGTAACTCGACCTTTCCTACCCGTGATCACATTATTGTCAGAAGCTGAAAGTAGAGTTAAACATAGTCCTTACGTGGAGTCCTTTCTACCTTTATTAATACATTACAACAAGTTTTGGGTTGGGCAAATAGAAAGAAGTAAAGAAGTTTGACTCGTTCGTTTGTTCTGAGTTCAAGAGCTAGAGTGTGTAGGAGTGTATAGTAACAATGGTGTACCTATAAAATATTTAAGTCATTTTGCCTCATCAGAAATAAAAGTGTGTATAACAGTAAGACATGGAACTGGCAGAGCAAGTATGATGGTAAACTGACCGATGTCGAAATGCGATTCTGTATAAAGGGCTCGAGGCTAGTGTAAGCTTAACGGATAAGATTATAAATACGCTTAATCGAATGGTTTGAGTATTAGATCAGATGAACGAGTATTAGTACAATGGAAGTGAATGTTAGACGTCGGGGACGTCCGAGGAATATAATATGACTCCATTAATTCTACTTGAATCGGGTCATGTCGAGAGTTAGAACGTTTGAAGAGTATCAATTATTATAAGCAAGAATTATCAGCCTGAAACACTCATCCACATTGAAAAAATCTTCCGAGAAAAAATACATGACGCCAACGGGACTTGAACCCGTGCCCTTCTAATTGCCGGTCAGCTGCTCTCCCAATTGAGCTATGGCGGCTTATCTTATACCCGCCAAATGATTCAATATATACTAGTGTTTCATTCAACAATTACTGCTTATTATCTTATTATATTTGGGGAAATACTTAAACTTGTCAAATATTAATTATTATTTTTAATTGTTTCCCAGTTGAGCTATGGCGGCTTATCTTATACCCGCCAAATGATTCAATTTATACTGCTTATTATAAGCAATAATTATTATAAGCAATAATTATCAGCCTGAAACACTCATCCACATTGAAAAATCTTCCGAGAAAAGATACATGGCGCCAACGGGACTTGAACCCGTGCCCTTCTGATTGCTGGTCAGCTGCTCTCCCAATTGAGCTATGGCGGCTTATCTTATACCCGCCAAATGATTCAATATATACTAGTGTTTCATTCAACAATTACTGCTTATTATCTTATTATATTTGGGGAAATACTTAAACTTGTCAAATATTAATTATTATTTTTAATTGTTTCCCAGTTGAGCTATGGCGGCTTATCTTATACCCGCCAAATGATTCAATTTATACTGCTTATTATAAGCAAATAATTATCAGCCTGAAACACTCATCCACATTGAAAAATCTTCCGAGAAAAGATACATGGCGCCAACGGGACTTGAACCCGTGCCCTTCTGATTGCCGGTCAGCTGCTCTCCCAATTGAGCTATGGCGGCTTATCTTATACCCGCCAAATGATTCAATATATACTAGTGTTTCATTTAACAATTACTGCTTATTATATTTAAAAAAATAAAAATAAAAAATAAAATAGAAGAGTATGATTAAACTTTTTTTATTTGCGGCACGTTTCAGAGTGGAAGATGCTCTTAGTATCGCTCTGGTGTAAGACCACCATTTCAGAATTGAAACGTTACTTGATAAGGCTTTAGCTGTGTTCGAAGGCCAGATCAGAAGAGCCAGATACTTCCCCACCTTCCTTTATTCAGTTTCGGGTACCTACTGAAAGTCCTAATTTCATTTATTCGAGTGTCGTCTTCCTCTCGCTTGACTGTATTTGTCTTTGCAATTGTTTTTCATTCGTCCTCGTTTTCAAGAAAAGACAAAATCAGACAATGTAATATTTAAAGATAAAGTCATGTTCTTTTCAAGTATTCGTTTTCAAAACATTTAACATGAAAAATTTTCGAATAAAAGTTTTTACATCATATCAAATTATCTAAACAATAATTTCATTTCGGGTTGGTAACTTGCCAGAGTGGTGAGAATTTAGAAAACTACTTTTTGAAGTAAAAACTTCTTAACACTCAATGAAACGAAAAATAGCGACACTAAAAAGAGACGATCATACACGTTAGGTTTAGCCTGCGAGAGAAGGTGATAGATTAATCGGTCTCCTCTTTGTTCGGTGCTTCAGATCCTATCGGTCTCCTCTTTATGTAACCTCCCCACTCTTTACTACTTTATTTTTCTGAAGGTTTCACTTCTACCGCATGTGAATTGCACACTGTAATATTTATTCCAACGTTTTTTTTAAATTTATAAAATTCAATAACTTGTTACGTTTCCTTGGAAGTGGAATATTTAAGAATGTGTATTTATTTTTTTTTTTAAACTTAACAATTTAAAACACAAATCGTACTTTAACGCTCAGCGTACCAAGTTCCGTTTTGACAAGACCAGTTTTCATTTCGCCTATCTGTATATTTCTTTGTGTATTCCGTGCCCAATCAATTCTTTAAAGATGGTAGCCGTTTTTGATAGTACCTTTTTACTCCGCCAGAGCGCATGAGCGTTGCGACTATCGCGAGCTGACTAGTTGGAATAACTAATATTAAGCGAAGTCTACTGTTCATAGAACTACTAATATGCGCATTTTATTATGCCTACATAGTTATTTTTGTTAGATAAAATTTTATTGAATTAACTTTTTTTAATGTCTGTGGAGGTTATATGTTATACCCATCACTATGATAGTTATTACCCACTGATTAAGTATCTACTCGACTACCTATATATTAAAAAAAAATCTGCTGTCACGGTGTATGTGGTCGCACTCCTACGAAACGGCTCGACCGATTTTTATGAAATTTTTATGTATATTTGGTAGGTATGAGAATAGGTCGTTAAGAATATTACATACCGCTAGGTGATTAGGGTGTCCCTATCAAGATTTTTTTTTCTATTATTTGACAAATTTTTTTTTGTATTTTTTTTGGCATCAAAAATTACCTATAACCCCAAATTTTCAGTCTCTCATTTTTTAATCGCGACCCTTTCATTTTTTTAATTACTATTTTATTCTTATTTGAACAAATTTAACCTATTTCAAACAATGTCAGATGGCACTACGTCCGCCTCATAAAACTTTCTTCCACACTTTAATTTATATGACAGAAAAACATTTGCCGGGTCAGTTAGTATTATCTATATATATAGTATTATCTATATATATATATATATATATATATATATATATATATATATATATATATATAATACTAACTGTACGTATGTATATACATACAAACATGTTTGTATGTCCGCCATGCGTTGCTAAACCATTCATCCGATTGCGATGAAACTTTCGAGATTTGATGTGCGCATGCCCGCGATGGTTTCTGTATACATTAGTGAGCTCTGGCATCATGAAATTACGCGTTGCTAAACCATTCATCCAATTGCGATGAAACTTTGAGAATTTGATGTTTGCACGCCCTCGATGGTTTTTGAATACAATAGTGAGCTCTGGCGTCATGAAATTATGCATTGCTAAACCTTTCATCCGATTGCGATTAAAATTTGGGGATTTGTAGGGAGGAGTGGTTAGGGGGAGCGGGATGGCGGAGCGGGAAGGGGGGAGGGGGGAGGGTGGTGGGAGTAGTGGTGTGGGAAGGGGGAGGGTGGAGGGTGGAGGGGGTGGGGGAGGGTAACTTAAAGCTCCCCGCAGGGCCTAGCAGCCAAAATCTGCGGAGCGAACAGTCCCCTTTATTTATTTTTTCATATTTCAAATGTACCTACTTCAATGGTCATGGTGCTAATGCGAACACTTGAATACAAATTTCATATTGCCAGAGCTCATCGTATGTCCTGCTTTGCAGTTAAAACTAAGGATGTTTAACCATGGAAAGCATTTTTCTTATAATTAAAAATCTTATGTAAGTATTCTAAACACAATTAATTAAAAATAAATATGATTTTTTTTTAAGTACGAGGGTCGATCAATAAGTAATATGCATAATATTAATTTATTCGAATATCCTTTTTGCAAGAAGCTAAAAATAAGAGTATAAAAATAAATTCCAAGGTAGTTCATTCCAAACGGAGAACACGTGACATGTTTTCTCCTTCCGAAAGTGGGTCCTTTTGTCATTACATTTCCGGAGCAATCCACAGCAGCAGTATATTTGATTTCCTTTTGAAATTCCTGACTCTGGCAATAGAGGGAGCAAAAACCCTACCCCCATCCCCCTCCCGCCCACCCATCCCAGTGTTTCATTCCCCTCCCTGGAATCAACGGGCTCAAGTTGTCCCAAAACCGGTTTGAAGTGTGGTTAATGTAACCTTGCCAAGACGTAACCGTTAATTGCTTAACCACACAATGTAATTACGAAAAATGAGTGTTTGCGTCTTGTTTAATTGGGACCCGGGCCTCCGCTTGGATAATTCGGCGTTTTAACTTGTTTTCGTAATAGGTGCCAAATGTTAAGTAACTCATTACACCTGCATTACACGTGTTGCCGTGTTTTTATTTGAATAGACAGAGAGGATAGAACATCTTTTAAGCTGTAGGCGATCGATTTACAAAACGCATTTTCTTAAAGTTGTTGGAGCTATTTTGTGGAAATCCTTATTTGTATTTAATAAACTTATTTGAATCAATAATAATAATAATTTTTTTAAATAGATTTTTTTTTACAAAATAAATTTGTTTCTTTTATCATTGATTCTATTGATGAAAAGGTCACTGATCAGCTACAATTCAGGATTTCTCCTGGAAAGCAGCTGGTCTTCTTCAGTGCCTTCAGCAGAATCAAGTTCCAAATTATGCACTTCAACTTAAATATGTACATGCTATCAATTACTTGGGCAACTTGATTATATTGGCAATTAACGCAATAAAATGATGATCATAAGGAAAATATTAACTGAAAATTAGTAATGTGAACGGTAATAAGGAACTCCAGTGAAAAATATTATGGCTTTAAAAAAATATGTTCATATAGATATAGACCAATAAAAGCTGATTCTTAAAATATAAGTTTTATTTAATAATATGAATAGCAGAGTCCATTTTTAATCGGGTCATAGAAACACGCCGTCAAGTTGGTATTATTGAAATGTTTAGTGGTGACGTCACTGAACACCATAAAGTAAAGTCATGGGAATGTAGGTATGACACAAGCCATCGTATTAACAACGTTTCATCTTATTCGTTTATTTATATACTATTTATAGAGATTTAGTTGTTGTCTAAATAATTCAGTTTAAAAAATATATATACGCATTATTTATTAGTTTATCTCTATTATTGAAAATATTCAAAAACTACTTCACAAAAAAAAATAGTAATGCTATTCTAGGTAGAATACTTTGAACTCTGAATTTCAAAATGGCGCCAGTTGAACAGCTGATTTCCCGATCTTATAGTAACTTTTCGTGAGTGATGACGTTACACGATTCATTCAAATTTTGAAAAATTAAAACTTTGACAATTATTTTAACTATTAAAACTAACTCTAAATATATATATATATATATATATATATACATCCCGCTACAGATTTGGCGTCCTTTCACTTCGCATCCTTTTGGCTACCACTGCTTACGGTAGGTTTTTAAATAAAATTGCTGTGAATGTTCACATGTTTTTAGGTTGACAAAAGAGTGATAGTAAAAGAATTATCCAGAAATTGTGTTTTGAGGGTATTCAAATTTTTGATAGGTACGTATACTTTAGAGTCTTTTGGGCGTCCTTTCATATTGCCGCCGTTTTGGCAACCGCGTATATCGTACGTATATCACACTTCATTCCATATTTAGGACGTCCGTTCATTACGAACATTTGACGACCTCCGTATATTCCTGTATGCAGTACGTTTAAATTACGATGCTTTCAGAATCCTTTTAATTCGTTCTCGATTTGCCAACGGTCTATCTATCGTAGGTACATAATGATTGGTTACATAAATATTATTTTGAAGGAAACCAAAACAGAATCCCAAGAAGTCAAAACGGTAGACTGTTATTATATCATTTTATATTTGGGAGGAAAAACAACAATCAAATTAAAAATTTGGGAGGCAGGTGTGGGTACCGCCGCCCCGGGAACCATTTACAAGATAACTAACAGCCCTGCCATAGGTCACACCAAGTGGTTAGATATGTTTGGTGTCTTAGCGGGGGTGCCCGGGTTCACGGGGTGAGCTGTGTCTAGGTCTTGGCAGCCTATGCATGGATACCTACTACATGGCGGACCGGATCGGGAGAGACTGGTTGAGGGAGACCTTTTCATCTCTCCAACCGGACTCTCGATCCACGCCTTATATCACAGTGGGAGGGATGGATTCATATGTCTGTCACTCCTGGACACATTGACCCCCAGATTCCTAACTACCCTTCATACTTTTTTCTATCCCAAAACTTCCTCTCCTTCCTTTCCCCAAAAATACCCTCCACACAACATCCCCAAAGATGACATAGGCCTTGAGGGAAATTGTTTTCCTCAGGGCCTGCAGTGTGGAGCTAATGAAAAAAAAATATATAGAGTGAACAGGAACTAGGTTATTTTAGTTACCAATAGTTATTCGGGATGCATAAAATTGGCTCCTTATTGCGATAGGTAGCAATTGACAAGTGCAATAAAGGCAGAATTTTTTTTTAAGAAAGACAATCATTATTGGGTTACGAATAACCAGTCACTAATTTAAAATCTCGTACTTTCTTTTTCTTTTTTTTTACATGAGCTCCACACAGAAGACCCTGAGGGAAATTATTCATCTTTGGGTATGTTGTGCGGAGAGCTTTTGAAGGAAAGGAAGGAGAGGAAAATTATTTTAAGGAAAGGGGTTTAAAGGGTGGGTAGGAATCTGGGGTTCAGTGTATCCCGGTCATCCGCCTCCAAGACCTAGACAAACCTCACCCCCATTCTGAAAACGACCTTCGTTCGTCGTTTCCACAAAACTTTAACGTATTGACCAAATCCACGAAGAAAATTGATAAAGAAATAACAAAAAAAAATACAGGGCGCAGTTCACACGCCGTAGAAATGAAACCTTCAGAAAACGAAAGTAGACAAGAGTGGATAGGCTACGAAGCACCGCACAAAGAGAAGCCCGATTATTATCTTATTCTCTTGTAGTCCTATAGATGTATGTTTTAGCCTCTTTTTAGTGTCGCTATTTTTAGTTTCATCGAGTTTCAAATCACAACGGTGCTACAAAAGTTTTCACTTCAAAAGAGGTCGAATGCCGGATTTTTGTTTTTATTTCGAAAAGGACTCGAGGCATATTTTCAGAAACCACGAGATAGAATGTGAAATTCAAAATATCCTGACAATAATGAATGGCAAGGAAAGAAAAGGTCTTCTGCTAAATTGCATAAAACGGGAGATTATGTACAAAATTATCAGGAATACAAAACCCATTACAAGAAAATACCATTCCTCATTTAATGATTATTTGCCATGCCCCAAATGCTTGGGATTTTTTTCGATCAAACAATATGAAAACATAGAAAACTATGCTTAGATATTTAATTTAAATGTACCTAGACAGATAATTTAATATGTATGAAGAATGAGTTAATGATGAATGTAAGTAAGTCTAAAATCGTGGTGTTTGATACGAAAACAATGTGAAACTTAGTTGTGAATGATGAATACTTGGAGCAGGTGGATAAGTTTTTGAAGTATGTATTGTGAAGTATATTTGGGAAGTGTGTTTACGGTAGATGGGAAGGCTGATAGAGATATGTGAAACAAGGTTAAATGTAGGTAACTCCATTAACGGAGGATAGAACGCCAGTGGCGCCAACAAAAAAACTGTCCAAAGAAGCGAAGCCAGCTATCCATAATAGAGTGCTGGAACCGACCCCCATGTATGGCTGTGAGGCATGGAACTGGTAGAGGAAGAAAGAGGAAGGAAGCAAAGGAAGGAAAGTAGGCTGAATGCTGTAGAATTGCGATTCCTGAGGCGTGAATATGGTAAAACCATGTACGATCTTGGGAGAAACGTGGAGATCCGCGAAGAATGCAAGGCCAATGTAATGTATGTATGTAGAATGCAAGGCCACCTTCTACCCTCTTGCGGACCACTAGTGGTCCGCGGACCACTGGTTGGGAAACCCTGATCTAGAATCTAGATAAAACAAATAGCATGCCCCACAAAAAATGTGCTGCTACTCTAGTTCTCCTAACTTTTAGGGATGAATTTACAGCTGCGATGGATAAAACTCTATCCTTTCTTGAGTATGAAACTTCATGAAAATTTTTACCTTCAGTATTTTGCATAATATGTATACCAATATCCTGAGCGTCATGACAGTTGATATCATTACCTCCCGTTATACCTGTACCCAAAGACATTAGTTTATTCAAATAAGGAATCGGACCATGACTTTCAAACCAGGTTTCAAATGTTTCGATATCCTTTGAATCGCGAATTATTCGCGAAGTGCGATTGTCGACATGTTGCTCGCTAGATGAAGAACAAACCCCAGAGAACTCCTCGATTGCTGACGAAATTTTAAGAGTTTGCATAGCCAGCACACCATCTGTTAATCCACGTCCATGCATACGTTAAGTCACCGTTTTTACTCGTACTTTTTTTTTAACCACATGTATGTACCTTAATTAATAATTTCATTTATATTTTGTGATTATATTGATGGATAATGTTGCTGTCACGTATGTTACGTGACAGCAACATTACTGTCACGTATGTTACATGTTACATGTTATTTCAACAATAAATGTTTAAAAAAACGAATAATCAAGGTATGCCAAGATCAAACACTCTTCTACTGATTCAATTTTTGACCTAATTTTTGTAATAGAACCTGGATACCTAATTGCGATAAAAACATTAAATATATACCTAAGTCTTTTATCAAATTTTGTTTTCTACAAAATTGATATTTATAATTTTTTCACATAATTGTACTGGAAACGAGATACGGACAAAAAACCTAACCAAGTCGAGCAATTTACCTGTTTTTATAAACTTATACACATTTTTACGACTGCATAACTCGATATTTATTAGAGATAGAAGAAAATTGTTTGCATAAAAATTGTAGGTAATTTTATATTCTACTAAACTTGTGAACATACTTAAGCCGAATTTTTTATTGAAAACGAGATATTTGGGAAAAAACTAGATTTTGGCGCGATTTCGGCTGGTTTTTTTCAAAATGGCGGCGAAAGCTCAAGTGACCCAAGTTAGAAAACTCAGATTTTACATCAAGAGATGAGTTTGTAAAATATAAAAAAATTGGGACTACCGGAATAATACCGATCGCGGATCGCTAATCGCACTGGCCGCATTGTCAATCAACCATGCAAACAATGCCCTTCGTTAAGAGCTATGCCGGTCATTTAAAAATATCGTCGATAGGTATTATAACGAATGTCTCCTGTTCCACTCCGCACTTCCCTCAGGGGAACTGAGCGAAAGGGACAACTGCATATCGGGCCGAAAATACCTAAATAAAATCGTCAAAATCGGTGTTTTGTATTCCCCATTTCTCTTCTCCAAAACTGGGCCGATTTTAATTTTTTTTTCACTAACTGTATTAGAAGAAAATATTCTATGTTGGTACGTTTTGCTTTTTTCTTCAAATACATTGTTTAGTTTGTATACTGAACGTCTTTGACGGCATTTAAACCAGGCAATTTTATTCATTTTTGGAAGGTCCTAATTTCTATAAGAAGTAAATTATCAAAAAAAGCAAAACGTACCGATACGCTAGTGGTCGATATCTATATTATGTAAAAAAATTGCTCTAGGGTCAAAATCCAGAGAGATAAACGGGGAATACGTTTGTAAGGAAAAAACGCAGCCCGCATTCCCTCATAATTTTACACAGACGCAGACTTCGCGGTGGTCGCGTGTCGCGTAGCGTAGTCCCGAATGCGACTAGCCCCATCCCTTCCCTTACCCCGCGGGCTCCTGTTCATACAAAAGTCACGTGGAATCTGCGTGCAATCGTTGAGCTTGGTTTCAACGCGATAAAGTAGATATAATGAAATAACGCTGATGCGCAGGTTAAGCGAAACCGGTCGGTATAAAAAAGGTTAATGGATGAATCGTGGTTTCAAACTAAGTGATTGTTTTATTTCAATTAATATCTTTGTCAAACGACAAAGTGACTGCTTTCTACCAAAGTAAAAAAAGGATTTAATTATCACTTATAATGAATGTTCATCTTCTTATGTACATGAAAAGATATAAAACGTTTAAAAAGAATTAAAAAAATATAATAATAGGTAGCTAAATAGGAATCCGAAACAATTTTAAAAAATCCGAGTACGCAATTAAAAGTGAAACCTTCAGAAAATAAATTAGAATACAGTGGGAGGAGTGGCTACGAAGCACCGCACAAAGAGGAGACCGATTATACTCTTATTCTCTCGTTGGCTAAATTCCATAGATGTACGAGCATTTTTTTATTATGTATATCTTACTAATTTTAAAAATTTAAATATTTAGAGATGATGTAGGTACATAAATTAAACTCGAGTACGTGTAAACTTCTTTAGCACCGTTGTGATTTGAAATTCGATAAAACGAAAAATAGCAACATTAAAAAGAGATAAAGACATACATCCATAGGATTAAGCCTACAAGAGAATGCGATAGACTAATCGGTCTCTTCTTTGTACGGTGCTTCGTAGCTATTCAGTCTCCTCTTCGCGCGGTGCTTCGTTGTCGTCTCCCCACCCTTGTCTAGAGTTTTCTGAGGTTTCACTTCTACTGCATGTGAACTGCACATTTGTATTTTGAAGTGAAAACTTCTTTAGCACCGTTTTGGATTTGAAACTCGATGAAACGAAAAATAGCGACAATAAAAGGAGTCAAACACATACACCTATAGAATTTAGCCTGCAAGAGAATGAGATAGTATAATCGGTCTCCTCTTTGTGCACTTCTTCGTAGCCTTCCCGCTCTTGTCTACTTTAGTTTTTCTGGAGGTTTCACTTCTACCGCGTGTGAATTGCACACTCTGAAATTTTTTACTGTAGTATGTTTACTCGCGACTGTCTGATAAGAATTTAAGAAACTTTTATATGGTTGTGATGCATTTGATGTGGTGGGTTCTGGTTCATTTCAATATTTTCACCTACGACTTAGTCATCTAATGATTCATGGGGTGTGGTTTGTTCGGGTCTTGGTGGCGAATGCGTCTGCCAACCAGCAGCATGACAGGTCGGATCGGGTGAGAGTGGTTAAGGAAGTCCCTTTAACTTCTCCAGCCGCACTCTCTCGGAACATTGCCTTGCACCGCAGTGGGAGGGATGGATTCATACGTCCGTCACTCCTTGACAAACTGAACCCTAGATTCTTACCCACCCCTAAAATCCTTTTCCTTCCCATAGCTTCCTCCCCTTCCTTTCCTATACGCAGCGTCCACAAAGATGACATAGGCCCTGAGGTAATTATTTTCTTCAGGGCCTCCTGTGTGAAACTAAAGTAAAAAACAAAAACATTTATATTAAATTTAGTCGCATTGTTTTCGATGTTGTTTCCTCGAATACAATGTTTCTGAAAACACGCCTCGAATAATTAAAATTATAATTAACGGGTTGTTAAAAAAAAATGACAGATTCTTCAAATATTTGAAGTTAATTTTCACAATCTGTGTAAGTTGTATTCAAGTTCATTGTTATAACAACAGAACTTGAATAGAACTTACACAGAACGTGAAAATTAACTTAAAATTTTTAATTTTTGATGACTCCTTCAAATTTTTAAAACCACCTGTCCTAAGTCCTTTTCGAAATGAAAACAAAAATCTGGCAGTACTATTTTGAAGTAAAAACATCTTTAACACCGTTGTGATTTGACACTCGATGAAACGAAAATTAGCGACACTAAAAAGAGGCAAACACATACATCTATAGGATTTAGACTGCGAGAGAATAAGGGGGCATACATTAATAACGTGAGCAGTTAATTTTCCAATTTAACCCCCCCCCCCCCCTTTGGTGAGATTTGGTGCCCCCCCCCCCTCTCCCCTCACGAGACATCAGTTGTGTATCTGGGGTCCCACCCTATCCCATCCCGCCCAATGCTATCCCGTTACGCCTCCCCCCCCCCGTTGTGGTAAATATGATCGCGACAATATGCTGAAAAACTGTTCAAGATTTGGTGAGATTTTACTGGACCCCCACCCCCCATTTTGAGCTCAATTAATGTATGCCCCTAAGATAGAATAATCGGTCTCCTCTTTGTGCGGTGCTTCGTAGCCTACCCACTCTTGCCTACTTTAGTTTTCTGAAGGTTTCATTTCTACGGCATGTGATCTGCGCACTGAATTTATTTTTCGTTATTTCTATATCAATTTTCTTCTTCGATTTGGTCAACACGTTGAAGTTTTGTGGAAACAATGTTCGTGGGTCGTTTTGATTAGATGAATCATCCATGCAATATTTTTATTTTTTCGATTAAAATTAATTGGTGAGCTCGCCTTTTGTTTCACACATGGGATTTGGGTCGTATCCCACCATCACCGTCAGAGTAAGTGAACTCCTGTAAAATAAGAATAGGGAATTTTAAAGAAGTAAATTTGACCGTATAAATGACCGAAAAGAAGAATTATTAATTGAAGGCAAGTACCTCAGATTATCCGAATTCTATGTCATAGGTAGGTATGACTCCAAAGAATCATCTTGATATTGCATTTATGTTATTCTTTCAATTATTTTGTTCCGTTTCATTGAGTCAACCGTAATCAATAATGTATTGTAATTAAGACACTAAAATGGTCGGTCGCCAAATACCTACACTCCAAATCACATGTACGTTAATGCTCGATATACGATAATACGATTGATCACGATAAAATTTTAAAAGGCAAAACATTCTAGGCAACCGAGGCTAAATAAGCGCGGCGGCAACGTCGCAAAACACGCTACCGCCACGTGCACCTCAATTCTTGTACGGGAGTTGGAATTAACCGGCAACGTTGTTTCCCAACACATTTGCCAACGCCATCGGTGGCGGGTAAATGCTAGGAATGAAAGGCGGCATGTTATGTCACACCGGTCGCCTAAATGTCGGTAGGATGAAGGGCAGTATACATGGCCGTGTATATCA
Source organism: Limnephilus rhombicus (assembly GCA_929108145.2). Lineage (NCBI taxonomy): Eukaryota > Metazoa > Arthropoda > Insecta > Trichoptera > Limnephilidae > Limnephilus > Limnephilus rhombicus. The sequence continues at coordinate 28,837,076 of OV815275.1, forward strand.
CCTAGCGCCTAGCTGCGTAGCGACAGATGGCGGAACTTTAATATTCGAAATCATCTACTTCACGCCCAATTTGGCTACCAGGACAATTTTTGCCAAAATGCTTGTGACGACATGTACTATGAACTGTGTAAAAATTTCGAAAAATAAAGTGGCGACCGTATATCGGTCGCCAAATGTCGGTGGTCGCCACTTTAGATGCATATTTGCCCATGCTGGTCGCCAAATAGACGGTGTTATGTATATATATATATATATATATATATATATATATATATATATATATATATATATATATATATATATATATATATATATTTATATATATATATATAACTGTATATATACAGGGTGTAACAGGACGTACCCGAGGGATTTTAACCAGTGATTCCTGAGCATATTTGGAGTAAAAAATGTAAATGAAATTTTCGTCTCCGGTGAAATTTTTATTTCAAATAAAATCATTTTTTTGGTTTTTTTCCACACGCCGTCACTGATCTCATATTTCGAGTAAAGGATACGGCAACTCCGCGCAAACCCCTCCCCCATATCCGCTAGCCAACCCGAACCCCGTTGTTGGCAGCGTACTCTTTCACTCTCTACTGCGCGCCTCCTCGTAACGCGAATAAACATATTGCCAGGTGGTTTTTTAAATAGATATTTTTTTGGAGATAATATTTAACATAACTTTCGCATACAGTATTTTTAAATAGTGTAACAGGACGTACCCGAGGGATTTTAACCAGCGATTCATGAGCTTATTTGGAGAAAAAAATTTGTATATCATTTTGCTGTACGGTGACATTTTTTTTCAATTAAAAACATTTTTTTTTGTTTTTTCTACACACCTTCACTGATCTCATATTTCGAGTAAAGGATATGGCAACCTCGCGATAACCCCTCCCCCTATCCGCTAGCCAACCCTACAGTTATCGGCAGCACGCTCCCTCACTCCCATACCGCGGCGAAGCTACCCCTTTCCGAATACCGCTCGGTCAGTTGTGTTTGGAGTTTGACGGTGAACGGGGTCGTGCGTAGTTGCTTTGAAATTTGTTTTTGTTTTACTGTTATTATTAGTGTTTATTCTAAAAGATGCCTCAAAATTATCCACCTGCCCATGAAGCAGATATAGTGTTTGTTTATGGAATTTGCCGAGGAAATTCAGTGGAAGCTGTAAGAGAGTATCGCAGAATATATCCAGAACGACGTCTACCACACCATACAACTTTCGTACAGGTTTGTACCTAACTACCTATTTATTATCGTAGAGCTAGACACACATTTAATGCCGCCATCTCATTGTAAAGGCTCCCAAAAATCCGCCTAATTGTGTCTTGTAATGTTACGGAAAAAGGTTATCACTACGTATGTTTATTTACAAAACTTTCCAAAATTTTATGTTTCACTCTCGGAAATCCAAGATAATACCTATCAAACGTGCCAAGTAAAAAAAATAGGGTAATGTTTCCCAACTTGGCTAATTCTTTAAGCTCAAATTATTTAAATAACACTTCATTTAACTTAATATCCTCCTCACAGCATCCCCGAAAATGTGTGGAGTTGATGTAAAAAATGAATAATAATACAACAGAAACAAGAATAATTTACGTAGGTTAATTGGTAAAAGATGCTTTAAAGTTCCATTTTCATTACAATTAAAGTTCGAAATTCTTGTGAAAAAAATATCAAGCCGTCGCGTCATTTTGAAATTGTTATTAACACTTATTTATAACCCAAATTAAGAACTAAATAATCATATTTTGTGCTTGTCCCCCAACGTAAATAGTTGCTAATCAAAATCGGTTCCAAGAAAGCTTGTTTTAAATAGTTTCACTCACAAAATAAATTAATTCGTACTTACGGAACGTTTTCTATGTTAATCAAATATTTCTATGTTCTCAGAAATAAACTGATATAAAACGCACCCGTCATTCATTTTTACTGATATTTTATAACAGAATAATGTTAGCAATTGTATTTTTGTTTGCAGATGTATCAACGCCTGCGCGACCATGGAATCGTACGGGTTCAGGGCGGAGGAAATAATGATGTTCCAGTTCGTGTTGAAGAGAGGATCCTCAACATGATGACAGAAGACCCGACGCTTTCCGTGCGTCGCGTCGCCATGATCGTTGGAGACATAACACACACGACGGTATGGAGAATCCTAAAAAAACATCGCCTGAAACCTTTCCACTACAGGCGCTGCCAAGGTCTACTGGAGAACGACCATTTCTCAAGACTAATTTACTGTAGACGGATGCTACGAAATGTGTTGAGAAATGGAGATTTCATGAAAAATATTCTATTCACAGACGAAGCCCAATTTACAAAAACAGGAATATTAAATATCCACAACCTGCATCATTGGGCCGAAGAAAATCCTAAGCTTGTCCGGGAATCGTCGAGCCAAGAGAGATTCTCAGTAAATATGTGGGCGGGTATTTTGGGTAACAAAATAATTGGTCCGATCGAGTTGCCTCCCAGGTTAAATGGACCGATGTATCTGGAGTTCCTGCAAGGGCAGCTGGGCGACATTCTGGACGAAGTAAACTTACAAGCACTGCGAAGGATGTGGTTCCAGCACGATGGAGCTCCACCCCATTATTCCGTTGCCGTGCGGAACTACCTGAATGTAGAGTTTCCTGGACGGTGGATAGGCCGAGGTAGTCCTAACATTGCATGGCCACCGAGATCACCCGACCTAACACCGTTGGATTACTACCTCTGGGGAACTCTGAAGGAAAAGGTATATTCGAAGCCGATAGCGACGAGAGAGCAATTGATCCAACTGATCATGGAGGCAGCAGACGAACTGAAGGCGAATCCTGCTAATTTAAGCATCCATAATGTGTTAAGATTGCATGCATGCATTGAAGCCGATGGCGGCCACTTCGAGCAACTTTTATAATAATAATAAAAAAAATATTATAACCAAATGTCAGCATTTTTATTCTTACATGTCATTCATAATATTATGTTCGTATCTGTGACAGATGACAGACACAAACGCGAACAAAACATTGCCGGGTGGGTTTTTAAATTATTTTTAGAGGTATTATTTAATTATAACTTTCGCAAATAGTATTTTTAAGTATTGTAAGTTCAGTCAACATTACACTTAAACAGTAGATACTAAAATGTTTTCAAAGCTTATGATCGAACCACCACGATTAATTTATTTGAAACTTCTATAAGAACTCACATTTTGTGTCAAAATTATGAAACATTCCAATCCTTCATAATCGGACTGTTTGTGGTTAGTTTGTATTTTATTGGTAAGGCTGAATACAGTCAACTTATTGACTTGATTTTTTTTTCTTTAAATCGGCACCATTACCTTAGGGAACGTACTCATACTACGTAACCTCTTCGGGGGGGGGGGTCTTCAAAATGTCACGCTTGGTACAAATGAGCGGCGATTTGCTTAGGATTTTGGTCACCGGGGGGGGGGGGGTTAAAAAATGCAAAAAAAATTGGTCACGTAGTATGGGTACGTTCCCTTCTGTAAAATGATAATATTATTTGTATCGGTAAAACAGGTTATTATTGCAATCCTTATTCTGGATAGTTCCTTGTAATCCAAATGTATGCTATTACATTCAAAACATTGCTAGATCAACTTATTTTCTAAGAACTTTGTCAACATACTTATTGATGGGTTGGTAAAACCAATAGTTTATTGTTTCAAAACACTGGTTAGGCCACATTATAAGTCGAGAACTTTCTAAGAATTGTGTTAGGTATCCTGTTCTTCATAATACGTATTAATAGATCGGTAAAACCAATAGTTTATTGATTGTAACCCTTATTCTGAGTACCTACATAACTGAAAAATATTAGTACCTACATTGTGTAGTTAGGTAAAAATAAATGGGGAATTTGAATTGGAATTTGAATCATGACTAGGTACTTCCAAGAATACACAATTACCTACTACGTGGAATTGCGAGGAGTATGCTAAGACCGAGTTGTTTGGCAGTTCATCCTCTCTACCTACCGCGTGATGTTTAATAAATCTTTTGAACAAAATATTTCACACGGTTTTAAAATTGTTCCAATATGTAATTGATTTATTTTTAAATTCATTTATAAAATTAAATATTTTTCTTATTCAAATAATTCAGCACCTGGCAGCATTCTAATTTTAAAATAACATCGTATTCTACCTATACATGTATGTATTTCATATTATTTTAAATTCTGTGGGTCAAGGTCACGGTTACGCATTTGCAGCTGTTGACAAGTTCGTTTTATATGAGCATTGATGCGCGTTTCGTTTTGGTGATTCTGGATACCTAATTAAGCAAGTGCAAGGGAGATTGTGTTTTTAAAGGTGGTTAAATATTTATCTTATCTTATTTCTTAATATTTATGATAAAAGGACCATTGGAAATTATTCTCAATTATTGTCAACAAATAAGTTATTTAATTACTGTTTTTGTGTTTAATTCGTAGAACTACATTTTTTTTTGTTTAAAAGTTATTTAATGGTGGGTTTCTTCATTTACCGAGAATGCTAAATGCAATGCTAATTGTAAAAGTAAACGGTCAAATGCATAGACATTTTTAAATTTCGATCGTTTACTTTTACAATTAGCATTCCATTTAGCATTCTCGGTAAATGAAGAAACCCACCCGTCTTCTAACCACAAATTATTTAAATTAGAATTCCATGAGGAATTTTCGGTACTTAAAGTCTTTACTTAAAGCTAGCAATAATATCTGAGTAAAATAAGCATAATAATTATTTACGCAATATTAAATATTACTTGTTTGGTATTGGAGCATATAATATGGTCCTGCCTTGAAGCGCGCTGGCCATTGTCGCCTCCCTTCCACTGTGTGCACGTGTGAAATTGCGACGTTGTCTCCCGAGTAGACCAATGATCATGCCATTGGCGACGCGTGATTTAAAAACATAATTTTTGTTTTTAATAGAAAAAAAATATCACCGGAGAGCAAAATGAAATCTACATTTTTTACTCCAAATATGCTCAGGAACCGCTGGTTAAAATCCCTCGGGTACGTCCTGTTACACCCTGTATATATTTATATATATATATAAATGTATATATATATGCAGTTATTTAAGTTAGAAAGTCATTATTCATTAAAAAAAAAACTTAAAAAATTGGACTGGAGTTCCTTATTACAAGGGATGTTATTTGGAGTTAGATTTTTTTATTGTGAATATAACTGCTCCATCTGGAGCCAGTGAGACTAAGGCTTACCAAATTGAGGTATATTGTGAGGCTGAAGGAAGTGTTGAGGGAAAAAAGATTGGCATGAGGAAAGCGTGAGAAGTACAAAGCTATTCAGATCTCATCACCAAAACATGGCTTATGCCATTTCAAACAACATTTTCATTCTGAATGGTGTTTTTTCACGAGGGTGATACTGAGAGTATATTATTCCACTCTGGAAATTTTAATCTGAGCTGGTATCTTGTTGTTACAATTTATTCATGTTTTTGCTAGTGTCAATAACTTCATTTCATGATCGGGGTAGTGGACTTTTTTTATATTGTAAAACACATATGGAGTCGTTTTATTTACAATCACTTTCGAATTACAATGAAATTAACACTTTATAATAATCTGGCCCGGCCCCCTCTTGGGTTTTAAGGGAACTGTACCCTAGGTATCGTTTAATGCGAGAGAGATAGTTTTTAGAACACCCTTTTTGTACTACTAAAAAATAGAAATTACCCGGAGATAAGCTATCCAAAAAACCAACAATAAACAAAATAACCAACCGCAGGACCCTACTGGTCACGTGGCATATTCTCGCCGGCCAATGTCAAAAACAAGATACAATAAAATTACATAGATGTCTCTAGTGTTCACTATTTTTTTATAACTTGATCAAAATTAAATCAATGATACACAATAATTAACTACAGCAATCATCTCATAGATGTCTCCAATAGTATTCTGAACACACCCCTCCGAAATGTATTGATTTTGATAAATTCAAACATTTCCAAATCTAAGCTAATGGTAAGTTCAAATATATATCCAGACAGATTAACAAACAAAAAATATAAATGAACTGAAAACTATAGCGTTAATCTAGTAAAATAAACTAATATATAGTCTAACAACCCAAAAACAATAAATAAATTGTCATTAATTGAAATTAAGTAATTTGTTATCTATAATGTTGAATTTTATTTAAGTATTAACTAACATTAACATTTGGCAATTTGTGTGCCTTAAAGCATAAATAAAAATTTAATAATGCTATATTTTTTAAAGTGATAGCACTTTGTGGTTATCCATTATAGGAAAATGAAACAATACAACTTTGTATAAACCACTTATATAATATAAGCTTTCCCTAAAGAAGGAACGTTTGTTCCGAAACCGATCGGATTAACGCTTTATTTATTTACGATTTATTTATTATATAAGTGGTTTATACAAAGTTGTATTGTTTCATTTTTTTTAAATACTCTCTATTAGCTATGTTAGCTATGTTACTCATTAAAAAAACACTCAAGTCTTGAAGCCAGAAATTTGTCATCTGCTTGATCCTTTATGATAGCTGCAGCGAGGACCTCCCATTTCTCTTTCATCATTGGAGGGCCAAATATCATCCAGCTGGTCAAGGGTAGAGATCAGAAAGGCATATTGTAAACCTTAAGATTGCTGTGTTGGGCCTTAAGTTTCTTCCTTTTTATTGGAATTTTTTTCAACTTTTTCTGGGAACTTCTTTCTTCTTTTTATGGGATTTTCTTTCTTCTTTTGATGGGAACTTCTTTCTTCCTTTTATGGGAACTTCTTTCTTCTTTTTATGGGAACTTCTTACGGGGGTGGGGGCCGGGCTCGTTCTAAATTGTCTTCCAGGGGGTAGTAAACAGATTTTGGTTATGGGACGTACGAACGTTTCTTGTGAAGTCCTGAGGATGACCACCCTCACAACGCTATCAGACCCAGGATGAGAGGATAGAACGTGGGCCATCCGCCACAATGCAGGCGGCAGATTGTCTTCTTTTAAGATTACCAAGTCATCCGTCTGTAAAGACCTCTGACTGCTGGTTTGCCATTTATTTCTTCTCTGAAGTTCACCGAGGTAATCTTTTTTCCACCTGGACCAAAAACATTGAATTAGTTCTGTCATTTTTTGATATTGATCCAGTCGATTGTATGGTATTTCCTGAACATTCAGCTCAGGGATAATAGAAGCGTTAGTGCCCATAAGGAAATGATTTGGAGTTAAAGGGTTTAAGTCTTTTGGATCGTTAGATAAGGGGGTCAAAGGTCTGGAATTTAAACAAGCCTCAATTTGACATATTATAGTGTACAATAATTCAAAGGTTAAAATTGAACGATCGGTGATTCTATATAAATGATATATAAATGATGGCAGATTTTACGGCAGCCTCCCATAATCCGCCCTGGTTGGGAGCTTGTGGAAGAATAAAACTCCAATCAATACCTTTATTCGCTAAATATTTTTGAATCTTGTCACCATTTTCCTTCAAACTGTTATATAATTCTTTAAATTTATTACAAACCCATTTGACATTAGAAGCATTATCACAATATATTCTCTTTGGCCGGCCTCTGCGAGCTATAAGACATTTTAGACAATTTAAAAATCCATCACTAGACAAATCTGTCACCAGGTCTAGATTTTTTTTAAAGACAAACATTCCCGGATTACGAATAACCCAACAATGTTTGAAAATCTCCTACTACCACCACAGAAAGCCAAAAATGTTGCTTGTGTTGTGATGGAGGACTTAGCCAGCCGAGAAATCAGCCTAGGTGGGACCCAAGCGCTATGCCCACTCAACCACTGACCAGTCAATGGACCGCCTTTGTCTTTGTGGCTAGACAAACAAAGATGCATAAATACGCTTTAGTGACTGGAGCCCTTTTCTGGCCCCGGATTTGATTGATAGCAGTCCGGCGTAGTCGACCCCGGTTACGCTGAACGGTCGACTCGGATGGACTCAATCAGTTGGTAAATTACCCATCAACTGCTGACCAATGACAGAACGTAATCTAAAACATACAATACATTTATGTAATATTCGTTTCGCTGTATTTTTACCATAGATGGGCCAAAATTTTAATCTTATTTCCGATAATAAAGCCTGCGTTCCGGCGTGTAAATTAATGTAATGATAATGGCGTATTATTAATTCGGTTAGTATGTGCGTTGCAGGTAATATTATTGGGTGTTTTTGCTGAAAGGTTAGATGCTTTGAATAAGATAATCTACCCCCTTAACATAATAAGCCCTCATGTAAAAACGGGTTAAGTGATTTTAGAGAACTGTTTTTGTTTATTAATAAAGTTTCCCTTTCTATAGAAAAGCAGCTTTTTGGGCCGATTCTATCAATCGTTTTAAAGCTAATTCTAATTTTTCAGCTTTCAAATTACCAGTATTTTTTTTTTTTTTTTTTTTAATTTATTTATTTATTTATTCCATTTTTACAATTTTTCAAAGTTAGGTATAAGTACAATTAATTTTTTAATTATGTACATGTAATGCAAATATTTTTTAATGGTGGTAATAATACCTCTCTAATTGAGAATTTCTCGTGTTTAGGGAGGGAGTACTAACACAATTGATATTTTGATATATGTTTAATTGATGCTACCATGAGCGTATTTATGAAAAAATAAAATAAAAACAACATGTATGTAAAATTATATACCTGTGCACTAATTTAGGAAGAAAGTTTTTTTTTTTAAATTATAAAATATAAAACCTGTGTACACATTGAAAATATAAGTGGGCGTAATTTAACACAAAAATGAAATTACTTAGTGGTGAAATGTATTTTAATTTTTTTCTTAAAAATTTTATAATTTTTTTTCGTATTGAATATCTTTAGGGAGTTCGTTAAAGCATTTTATGGCTGAGTATGTGTTGGGCCGTTGTAGTATTAAGTTTAGGGATTATTATTTGTCCTGTTGTTCTCGGCCTGGTGCTAAATGACTTTATTGTTAGTTTGTCTTTATGGATTTGAAGTAATGCATTTTTTTGATAGATTCTGTTTATTTGTAAAACTTTGAATTCATCGAATATTTTTTGAGTTGAATAGTCTAAAGGTTTTTTTAGAATAATTTTGATGAGTCTTCTATGTACTATTTCAAGTGGGGCTAAGTTGGTTTTATACGCTCCTCCCCAACCTATTATTCCGTATTGCAGAACTGATTGGGCTAATGCATAGTAAACCTTCAGTAGTATATATTTATGAAGTATATTTCTTAGTTTGAGGAATACGTAAAAAAGTTTACATATTCTGTGTATAGTTTGTGCAATATGTTCTGTCCATTTAATATGTTGATCTATTATTATGCCTAAATATTTAATGTTGTTCTTTTTTGAAATTTTTGTGCATTTAGATGAGTTGCAGTTGTCAGTATAATTTTTACAAGAGCTATGAATAGTTATATTGGAATTTATAATTGGAAGGAATTTGTCTGATAGTGTAAATGTCATGAAGTAAGTTTTGTCAGAGTTTAAGGAAAGATAGTTGTCATCCAGCCATTGTTTTAAGTTGTTTATTTCTACATTTGCGGTTCGGTAGGCTTCATCCCAAGTTTTTTTTTCTATGATTAAGACTGTGTCGTCAGCGAAAGATATGATTTTTCCAATTTTCGGTATTGTAAGCATTTCATTCACGTAAATGATAAACAATATTGGACCTTACACTGTCCCTTGAGGAATTCCAAATTCGGAATAGGTGGGTTCACTCAATGTATTGTTAATTTTCACGTGTTGGTGTCTTTCATGTAGATAACTTTTGAACCATTCTATAACTGTTCCTTGAATTCCAATATTTTCTAATTTCTTGATTAGTTTTTTGTGGCATATACTGTCAAAAGCTTTTCTTAGATCAATGAATATACTTAAACATTTATTTCCCGAGTCAAGAGCATTATATATTATTGAGGTTATTTTTGCGATTGCATCTTGCGTGCCTAAATTTTCTCTGAAGCCGAATTGGTTATCATTAATAATTTTATTTGAAGTGATGTGCTTAGTTAATTGTGACTTTACGACTTTTTCAAATATTTTTGCTACGTTTGATACAATAGATATGGGACGGTAGTTTGAGATGTCGGTTGCAATTCCTGATTTGAAAATCGGAGTTATTATTGTATTTTTATATATTTTCGGGTAAATTCCTTGTTGCATGCTGTTATTTATGATATGTGCTATTGGTTTTGATATTAGTTGTCTCATTTGTTTTAGTAAATTTACTGTGATATGGTCGAAACCAGGGCTCGCGGACACTCGTAAGTTCATTATTATTTTTTCTATTTCTATCTGTGTGCATTTTTCAAACTTTTTTAAATTGTGATTTACTACAATTGTGTCTAAATCTAAGTAGGTAAGCAGTTACACGTTTCAATTTAGTTAGAGAGGAAAAAATTTCAAATATGTCCCAATCTCCTGCGTTTGTTACCAACATGACATTTTTTGCCTTTGCTTCAGGCGGGTTTAAACACTCTATTTTAGGTATTGGCCAGGTACTAGGTTCTTCAATCAGCCACCTCGGCCCATGCCACCAAGTGGTGGTGATTAATAATTTCTCTGTAGGGGACCCCCTAGATAATTCGTCGGCGGCGTTGTCAATTGAGGTCACGTAACGCCAATCTTGAGGGTCACTGAGTTCTTGTATCTCTGCCACCCGGCTTGCAACGAAGGTGTTTCAGCGGGCAGGCTGGTTCCTTAACCAGCATAAGGTGATAGTTGAATCACTCTAGTAGTAGGTGCTTCCATTGTATCCAAGGCTTGCTTGACAGTCCTCATTAACTTGGCTAGAAATGCTACAAAGCTACTAACTACGCTACAAAGATCTAGCTTCGGTAATGATATGCATTTCAATAGCACTACCCTAGATTTAGAAGTGACCAATTGAGAGTATCTCTCGCTATTTATGTCCATCGTTACGGCATAGATAAAGGCTCCGTACGCTCTCTCTGAGGCTTCACAAAATCCTTGTATTTTGTGGCTGTTATAGCCTCTGCATGTTATGTTTCGATCGATTTTTAATTCGTTCAGTTAGGATAAATCCTCTAAGTAGTTCCTCCATGGTACTAGTATTTTGCAAGGTAATGCTTCATCACATGCTGCCTTTGATTGCCATAAATTTTGCATTATTAATTTCGCTACTACAATAATTGGGCCGAGCAGCCCTAATGGATCGAACATAGATGCTATGCATGACAGTATATGGCGCTTGCTTACAGTTTGGTTCGTTGGTTTTGTTATTTTATATGAAAAGTTATCCGAGGTGTTGTTCCAAATTAACCCCAAGATTTTCTCATTGTTGGATTTGTCAGAGGCCGTTTTCTCAAAATTGCCTTTTTCGGCAATTCCGGCTTGGCCCGCCTCGGATGACAAATCCTGCACATTCGACCTCCACTTTCGTAAGGTCATACCAGCAGATTGCAGCAAGCTTATCAGCTGAAGCTTTAAGTCCTTACAGAATTGGATGTCATCGCCTCCTGTCAACAGGTCGTCCATATAAAAGTCCTCCAGTACGACCTGACTAGCTTTAGGAAATGTATTCTGATTATCCGTACCAATTTGATGCAGACACCTCGTAGCCAGGAAAGATGAAGTTCCCAAACCATATGTCACAGTCTTCAGTTGGTAATGACGTAGTTCATCCTCCAGCTTCTCTCACCATACTATTTTCTGCAGCTTGCGGTCGGCTGCACTCAAGTTTATCTGTTGATACATTTTTTTCGATATAAACCGTGATAACGTAGCGATGTTTCCTGAAACGTAACAGTTGTGTATAAAAGTCTCTTTTAATGACTGGTCCCACCATCAAGGCATCATTCAACGAGATTCTACTTGACGTTTTAGCCGACCCATCGAACACAACCCTTATTTTGGTCGTCGTGCTAGACTCCTTCAGGACGGCATGATGAGGTAAAAAATAAGAGTTAAGGTCTCCTTCTAGCTTATCTCATTCCTCCATGTGACCTAGTTCCTTATACTCTTTCATAAATTGAACATATTGTGATTTTAACTCTTTATCGGAAGACAATTTCCTCTCTTAAGTTTTTAAGTCTTTTCTCCGCCATAGCCAATGAATTTCCTAATTTATTGATACACGGGCGGGTAGGTAAAGTTACTAAGAATATACCCTTTTCATCTCTAGTATGAGTTGCCAGGAAGCTAACTTCGCAGGCCTTTTCCTCATGATTTTGAAATTTGGATGTATTTAATTCTTCTATTTTCTAGAATTTTTCAATTTGATTGCTTATTTTATTTAAGGACAAATTACAAGTTTCCAATACTGGCCTTTTTTTATGGTACGTCGTGGTTGGTTCTGATATAATCCATCCTAGCTGGGTGCGTTGGAGCGTGGGGCCGGTATCCAATTTTATCCTACCATTTTTTAGAATGCTCCAGAATTCCTCTGCCCCAAGTAGAATATCAATAGGAGCGGCGATGTTAAACTTTGGATCGGCCAATTCCAACCCTGCTGATAGCTTGAACTCACTCCTAGGCCCATTTGCTTGTGGTATGTTTGTGGTTATATCCTGTAAAATTAAGCAAGAAATGTGTTTTTTATAATCCGATTTCAAAGAATTCAATTCCACCCACAATCTATTCTTTATGTGGGTGACATTATTGTGAATTCCTGATATTGGCTTGTTTATTTTATCAAATTCTAAATTTAATCTTTTGGCAAAGTCTTCCCGAATAAAGTTAGACTGGGATTCCGAATCGATCAACACCCGGGCTTTATGTATATTATTATCCGCCCCAACGATGCCAACAATAGATAACAATACTATTTTTTTTGCTCTGCCTACCGCAGAGTGATTGTTGATAGATACTTCTCCAGCATCCGTCTCCATATTTGAGGATTCCGACCCCAATTCTTTTTTATGCAGTAACGTATTATGCCTTTCACTATTACACAGTCTGCATGTAAAGGTTACCTTGCAATCACTTGCTAGATGACCCGGTTTTAAACATTTAAAGCATGCTTGGCTCTCTTTTATCGCATTAACTCGATCTTGTATTTTTAAATTTAAGAATTTTTTACAATAATAAATCAGATGTCTCTAATAGTATTCTTAACAGCTAGTATTTACTTTATGTTTCACTGAAATGCGCTCAAAATATAATTTTGTTATCAGTAGATTTACATATTCGCGATTTAAGCAAATCTCTAATTTACATGTAAAAACAAATAATTCTAAAATAATATAGACTTCAGACAATAGTACTACAAACTAGCGCAGATCCATGAAAAATCACTAACTAACTAACTAACTAACCATCACGCCGTTTCCCCGCAGGGGTAGGCAGAGAGGACGGACCGCCAAACAACTCGGTCTTGGCACACACTCTTTGCCTCACTCACATTCATACATCGTCTCATACATTCTCTTCTATTATTCTGACTTTTGACATGACCCGACTCAAGTATCTGATTCACTTGATCGTGCCATGTCTTCCTCGGGCGTCCCCGACTTCTTCTACCATTAACATTCGCGTCGTATATTCTTCTTACACTACTTCCTTCGTTCATTCGCTCTACATTCCCAAACCATCTGAGGGTCCCTTTCTTAATCTTACTCATTATGCTTACATCAGCCTTACATTCTTTGCGGATATCCACATTTCTCACACGATCATACATTGTTTTACCACACATACGTCTCAGGGATCTCATTTCAACAGCATTCAGTTTACTTTCATCCTTCCTCTGCCAGTTCCATGCCTCACTGCCATACATCAGGGTAGGTACCAGGACTCCATTGTGGACTGCTAGCTTCGCTTTTTTTGACAGTTTTTTATTAGCGCCAACGGCATTCAGTACACCATTAATGGAGTTACCGGCATTCACCCTTCTTTCAATATCTCTGTCAGCCTTCCCATCTCTCGTAAAATGAAAAATCACAGGATATTTTAATTGTATGATTTTAGAAGGTTATTTGTAAAACATTTGGGAAAGGATCAATAATTTTTTTTTAAATATTGTCAATTTTCATCAGATTCGATCGGAAATTTGCATTTTGAATGAACAACGTTAGTAAATCTAGTTATTAGATAGAAAATTATAAGTTCTTGAAAATCGAAAAGCGCAGAGCCTTGAAAAATCACAAATCTTGTCAAGATTATCCCTAATAAATTTAAACAAAAGATATACATACACGAAAGAAGAATTTAATATTGAAATTATTTTCTGGTAGAAAAATATTAGGTTAAAGGTAGGTACTGTAATCGGTAATCGGTACGGCACTCTATCGCTTTATTATCAGTACTTAAGACACTTAAATTCAAAGTAACTAGAATTCTTTAAACCAGATTTACAGACAGATACACACCAATATAATAATTATTTGGTACAATAAGTCATTTTTTCTGAATTTCGTTTTGTTTATCTATTCATATCAGTAATCAAAAACCCGGGAAAATCTATGTAGCGTTTATAATATTAAGAAAAAGAGTTATACGTGTTTTTTTTCTGTTCAAGTCTACTCTGTTTTTATTGTTTATAAATATACCCTTATTATAAAATAAACAATAAAAAGAAATAAGTAGAAATTGAGGACAAAAATCTCTTGATACTTAAAAGAACTCAAAATCTTCACTTTCACAGAACACAGTAGTTTAATAATTTTTAATTAAAAAAAACTTATTAATTAATAAATTAAATGTTTGCGCCCGTATATGCGCAATATGAACATAAATAAATATTTTTATCCATAAACAAACATAACATTTCAATAAAGGCATTTAAAAACAGTATAGTATTGGTGATGTAATCCAATATTGTATTTGATAGCCTCTCTTCAAAGAATTGAGTTTGTTTATGGGTAAAACTAGTTACATAATTTATTCATCTTAATATTTTAAAGCATAACTTGCATTAAAAATACTTTTTTAATAACTTTTTTAATGAATTCTTTTAAGTTTACCCTCTTTTTATTCTTACATCAAATATATTTCCTGAATAGAAAAATAAAAATATAAATAAAACTCTTCTATCGATTTAATATGCTATTCGAAAGTTAGATGTATGACTTCTAACGTGAAAGGCACTCATATATAATTAATTATATATTAGATATTTTTCGAATATAGCAAATTTATTTAATGGCACCAATTTAATTTAAAATTAAAATAATTCTTTGTTTTAACATTAAAAGTGGTTAAAACAAAGAAATCTTTTAATTTTGAGTTAGATATTGGATTTAACATAATTTGTTGGCATATGTTTTAGGTTTTGAGGCTTTTTGAGGTTGTTTTAATTTTATATGAGCCTTTGAAAAATGCGTTTAGAACTGTCGTAAAAATAATCATTTGTTTTATACAGGGTGTTAGGGGACGTACTTGACTTACTTTAACCAGTGATTCCTGACATTATTTGGAGTAAAAAATGTAAATGAAATTTTGGTTTCCGATGACTTTTTTTGACGACTTTTTTTTTTTCAAAATTTTTTTCTTCAAAATCAAACAAAAAAAAGTTTCTTCTGCGTGTCGTCACTGGTCACTTAGCCGAGTGTCCGACGAACCCCTTACCCCGCCTCCAACTGTTCAACAACTACCATTTTTTAATGCTTTTGTAGAAAAAAAAAAAAAAAAAAAAAAACACCAAAAATGTCACCGGAGATCAAAATTTCATTTACATTTTTTACTCCAAATAATGTCAGGAATCACTGGTTAAAGTAAGTCAAGTACGTCCCTTAATACCCTGTATAGAGAGAGAACGAGCGACATCTTTTGCGAGTCGAAGAAATACTTAGCCGAGCTGCATAAAAGAGCGTAATGTTTATGTTCGCTTAAGACACTGATTTAGAAAGCTCTAGATTACCCCTTTGGCATATGACTCAGAGTTTAGTCGTTTGAACATTTTTAAAAAGGGACAATTCCGCAAAACTTCAATACGATCTCCCTTACCTGCAGGGGTGTCGCGTCGACAGTTACAGAAAAATAAATGTTAATATTTTAAATGGGCATTTATGCACACCATCAATTGACATCATCGACAGATAGCATAGTTACAGAAAAATACTTTAAAAATATAAAATAAAATTGCGTTAATACTTTGAAAAAGCATTTATGCATACCATCAATTGACATCATTGACATGATTGACCGGACAAATTTACAGGCAGACGGCATGAAAAGTGATTGAGTCAAAATAGAACTTGTGTTATTCTGTCGAGAAACTGTTTCAAATACATGAAATAAATTCTTTAGTGTCAACGTACTTAAATAATTAATCTAAAATTTAATTTGATCACTCTCAATCAAAAGTATTCACATTCTACTCCAGTTTTCTTCCATGCAGTCATTCAACCTCTTCTTGATGTGCCTCTGGATTTTATTGTACATGATTTTACTTCTCATTACACTGTTTACGGTATCCTGACAAAACGAAAAATAGGCATAGTGTGTTTATATTTAAATAATTGAATTTTTGAAGTGAAAACTTCTTTAGCACCATTGTGATTTGAAACTCGATGAAACAGAAACGATTGATGCTAAAAAGAAACAAACACATTCGTAGTCTTTTGGCCTCCTCTTTCTGCGGCGCATCGTAGAATAAAATCAGAAATAATTTTTAAACTTGGTATAATCCTACTCCTGATACTCGACATTCGTTTCATTCTCTCGAAGTTTTCTGAAGGTTTCACTTCTATCACATGTGAACTGCACACATGATTTTTTCAGTTTGTCCTGGTCGTTACGTAGTGACAATATTATTTGATTTTATTTTTTAACCATTATTATACCATATATCTACCAATCGATAAATTAAAAGCGTAAACACCGCTTCTAGTATTTTCTGCCCCACAGGTCCGGGGATGCATTGTTCACAATTCCAGTTCAATCTGTTCATCAAATGGCATTGTTCGCAAACGCATCGCCGCCGTTCACAGGGTGATGTTATGGCTCTGCGGATCGAGACAAGATGCCATATCGCCTTACTTAGATGTTTTCCAATAGTTTACTAAGAAAAAATACTTACAGTGTGATAAAAATACCACGAAGAGACTACTTATCATTATTACTTTAGGAAACTGAAACGAAAAAGGGCTCTTGATTACCTGGGAGCTATTGTGTGATCTCTTGTTTTCGTGTGATTTTTTATAAATTTTTACAAAAATAAAGAACTTTTGTTTGGAAAATGTTGATGTCAAATTAATCTATCGGAAAGGAGATTAGAGAAAAAATGTTAGAAAAGCTTTTCGACTGTAAAATATTAAGAAAAGTATTTCAGTCTGGAAAATTACTTACAAACTTTATTAAAATTCTAGAAATAATAGATCAATGAGTTTGAGACTGTACTTACGCGATCGGTTTTCATCATTTAATATATCTTTCATAGTATGAAAGTGATTAAATTAGTAATTGCTACCTCCAGAGGAATTACTAATTCTCTCAAAATATCATGAATTTAAACGCCAAGATTAGAATTACGTATGTATTTATTGACGGCTTTGGTATTTTTAACTTCATAAAACGGAAAAAATTACAACTAAATAATAGTTATGTAAATTGTACATTGTGTATGCAAAAACCTTTTTGCAATCATTTTAATTGAAAGTATAAAACACAAATCATCGCTCAAAATTGAAATCGCGTTTTAATCTTAAAAATTTTCTTATTGAATTTTTAGGTATGCATGTACATAACATAGTCACCTTCTAATATTTCTATTTTTGAAAGTGATAATTCATGGTGGAATTCCATTATAATATCTTCTTATATATAAAAATGAATCGCTGAATGTTTTGCTAAGCGCAAATCTCGAGAGCAGCTGAACCGATTTCGCTAATTCTTTTTTTAGCATATTCCTTGAAGTACGAGGATGGTTCTTACGGAGAGAAAAATTAAGAAAATTGCGCAGAAAATTGGATAATTTCAGAAATTGTTCGCGTGTTAGAGAATGACATTTTGCAAAACAATTATTGTTAAATCAGGATTCTATTTTTTTTTAACCTTTAAGTTGATAAATTTAATTAAAATGGGTACTCCTCTAATAGTTTGAATCGAATCAAGAATTTTAGATTTTTTAAATAGATAGAGGAGATGTACCGAATATGGCATACGTCCCTAATATGAGATAATGGTGTTTCTCAAAAGGTAAGTGAGAATAGCCTCTATAACCCAGCATTCCCTATTTCCCACCGACTTACCTTGAATATTCAAGACTCCTCCTGACGCCGGCCACACCACCACCAACTTGAAAGAGTGATTAAGTTTTTTTGCCTCATCGATTTGATATTTACGTAAGTTTCATTTTATTTTTTCTCAAAAAATTTTCTCTACAAAATTGTCAATCTGTCAGTGAAAGACAATATAATTATTTAAATTTTATTTTTTCATAATGATTTGAAGTTAAATTCAAGTAGATTTTATTCCACGAAAATATTTCTTTGTATTGCTCTTTTTCCTAATATGGGATTTCTTGATGACCCTAATATGGAATACTAACTCATATTAGGAAAAGTATTTCCAATATGGAATTCTAGTAGAACTAAATTTCTTTTTGCTATTCCAGGTTTTATTTTGGCCACCACGAACGTCAAAATGTAGAAAAAATAGCGCAAGACGTGGAAGAAAAAAAATTATAAAAGTCATGGAAGCTGTAAAATGGAAGACCGTGGGATATCAGAGGCGAAGAGTGGATCTAATGTTTAGCCTGCCACCATTGGTGCCATTATTAGTGTTCGGGAGCCGATATTATTGATTTTTTATGTGATTATTGCATGCAAAATTTAAAAAATCAGTGTATCCCATAATAGGAGCACTTTTTTCAGTATTGGTTTTTTCTATTGTTTTACCTTTTGTTTAAAATGAAGACGTTTGTGTGTTTCTTTTAATATTTCGTTGACCTTTTAAGTTCCGTAACTATATTTCCTAAGATTTTAATGTATAAAACTTAATAAACGATTCAATTATAATTAATCAGATTTTTTTACCTAAGCTATTCCATATTCGGTACATCTCCGGTACCTATGTTAAAAATTGTAAAAGGTGGCACGCGGGCTGTTTAAAAACTGTATATACTGGGATTGAATATATGGAACGCGGGAGGAGGGTTGGCGGGACGAGGGAGGGGGAAAGGTAAGAGGGAAGGCGGGGAAGGTGGAAGGGGAACGCAGGAGGGGAAGGGGACGTGTGATGGGGGAGGGGACTCGGGAGGGGGGTTCGCGGGATGGGGGAAGGGGGAAGGGGGAGGGAGTGGAGTGGGAAGAGGGAAGGTGGAGGTGACGGAGTGGGAACGCGAGAGGGGAAGAGGACGCAGGAGAAGAAGGGGAGGCGGAAGGGGAACGGGACGAATGGGAAAGGACACTCAGGGAGAAACAATTCTATAATAAAACTTTATTCCACTTAATTTTATTTGACCGTAACCGGTTTCAGCTCGTCAGAGCCATCTTCAGACTGGTACAAATAATTCATAGTCCACGGTTTATATACACAACATATTGGGGAGGGGGAGAGGAGTGGTCTACGGGGGTTTAATCAATTATTTTAATTATATTTGTTGCTAAGAGTCGTAATATATTATAGGTACCTACGTATTTATTTATTATTTAAGGTTCAGTGGTGTCGAGTAAGCATCGCGTCTCGTTCACACCTAGCAACCGTCGTCAATTCCATACATCGGCAAGCTTCAATTTGGGAGGCGGGTATGGGTATCGCCGCCCCGGGAACCATTTGGATAACCAACACCTCTGCCATAGGCCACCCCAAGTGCTCTGTTACGTTTGGAGACTTAGCAGGAGTGCCCGGGTTCATAGGTTGAGGTTTGTCCACCAGCTGCATGGCAGGCCTCCTCGGGAGAGAATGGTTGAGGGAGTCCCTTTGACTTCTCCAGCCGGACTCTCCATTCATCACTTTGCACCGCAGTGGGAGGGATAGATTCATGCGTCTGTCACTCCTGGACACACTGACCCAGATTACTACCCACCCCTAATACCCTATTGATTGCTGAAATTGGAAATGGTTATTTTCCCTTAAAAAAAAAATCAGAGTGTGTAATTCACACGCGGTGGAAGTGAATCTACAAAGTCGCTAGATATCGCTTTCTTTTATTTTGCTTATTTTTTTAAAGGGGCCGTTCAAGTATTACGTAACGCACTTTGGGGGGGGGTCTTGTGAAACGTTACTGTGCGTTACGAGGAAGGGGGAGGGAGGGTTCGAACAACGCGTTACCTAACATGATTTTCTTTATTTAGATTTTTTAAAAAACTAGGGAATTAAAATCTTCCAAGTTGGCAATCCTTTTCGTTCTCGAAATCTCTTGTTTTATTTATTTAGTACGTATTTATAATGTATGTGTTATAATTTTTAATTTTTTTAATTTTAAAAAAATATACATTTTTTCTCTTCCCTTTATACACGAGTAGTTACACTCTCGTAAAGGTTATATATTATATACATTATGTTTGTACTGTTTCTAATCAATGTTGCATGTTAGTATTTAATTTTTTGAGTTTAATCCGATTGTAACCTGAAAATGTAAATACTCATGATTATATTACATGTATATGTATATAAAAACAAATAAAAAAAAATTAAAATAAATTACCGCAAACGCGATAAAACCAAGAAAAAAGGCATTTAAGCAACTTTCCAGTACTTTGCGCAACTTAATTGTGACTTTCAGGTAAAAATTGTTACTTGAGCGTTACGTAACGTTTAGGGGGGGTGGGTGGAACGGAAAAACGTTACGGCGCGTTACATGGGGGGGAGGAGGGGGTCAAAAAATTGTTTTTTTTTTTGATTTCGTAGGATTCGAACTGTTCGCTTGATGTCTGTCTCTCTGGCTGCTGAGACTTGTCAGGCACCTTGCCAACTACGCTATGAAAGGCACGCGCTGAGATGCGAATTTACCGCATTATATTAGAACCGAGTTTTGTGTAGAACTGAGTTTCACCCGATTTCCAAGTCACTAACGGCGCTAAAGAAGTTTCACTTCAAAAATTAATAATATATATATAATGTAATATTTTTACTACTCCCGTAAAACGACATTATTTTTTATCGCCTGCGATGAATAGCTACGGAGTGAATAATACTGCAGTGGAGAAATAAGGCACTTAAAAGAAATCCTGTCCGTTCTTCCTCTCCGCCATTCTGTGTGATCTTCATTTGATAAGAAACGTCGCTTACGAGAAGTGAAATATTAAAATGGCATATTTAAGAAGCTTGTTGAAGTACCCTCTCCTTTTTGCCATAATGAAATTTAACCCGCCTAGAAAATACGCTGAAACCCCTGTAAGAGACAGATGAATTCAATAAATAAATACCACTTGGGAACATGTCCGCACTTGTGTCTGTGTGGAACACTGCCTAGAAGACATTATAACTTTTTGTTGAATTTGGGGAAGCTATTATCTCCAATATTTACCTAGCCATTTTGTTGAGTAGATAGTAATCTCGACGTTGTGTAGATATCGGTAGCGTGGCATGACTGTTTTTCAATTTTTTTCGGAAGTTAGTTTAATGACATATATATGTAAATAATCACAGATACTTCCTTCTATGGTATCTAAATAAATTAACAAATACATATTGAATTAAAAGCTTCTTTAGAACCGTTGCGGTTTCAAACCCGATGAAACGAAAAATAGCGACACTAAAAAGAGACAAACACATACATATATATAGGATTTAACCTGCGAGAGAATGAAATAGTACAATTGGTCTCCTCTTTTTGCGGTGCTTCGTTGCCTATCGGTCTCCTCTTTGTGAGAGACCGATTCTTGTCTACTTTAGTTTTCTGAAGGTTCCACTTCTCCCGCATGTGAATAAGGAACTCCAGTGAAAAATATTCTGGCTTTAAAAAAATATTACTTCTTCAAACTTCGCAAAATTACTTTGTGGCATCATTAATTATATAATGAATAACAGATCACTTTGTATAAACCACTATATTATAAACAATATCTACATGTTTCGATAACAATGTTATCTTCATCGGGATATGTTAATATAAAGAAAAATAAATGACAAACAATTATAGACAAATTAGAATAAACTATAACATAGACAAAATATTAAAAAGTAGAGGTGATTAATTACTTACAAATCATAAAAATATTTATACAAAATTAATTATAAAAATTATTTAAGGAAAAATAAAATTGCATTTAGATAATAAAAAAACTTTTAAGAACAAATAATTAAAATAATTAGCCTAAATCAAAAAATCAATAATTATAATTAATTGTAAGTATTAATAAGAAAATAAATTAAAAAAATGGCTATTTTTAAAAAATGTTTGGTTATTTATATGATTTAATTTACTATTAATGCTTTTTCTAATTCCTATGAACAGCCAGCTTTTTATACAAATAACAAATTAAAAAATTATATATTAAATAATTAGGATAAATGTGATTTTTTGAACAAATCTGGGGTTTATAAATTAATTTGTAATGATGGTAACTTTTTATATTGGAAAAACTTCTAGAAATTTTAACATTAGAGTTAAGGAATGTTTAAATAATTATTATTATTCTGAATTTGCCAACCATATTTTGGAAACAAGTCATTCTTTTGATATTAATGCAGGTCTTAAAAATTTTACATACTAACACTACGGGCATACAATTGGATAATTTAGAAATTTTAGGAATTAGAAAAAGCATTAATAGTAAATTAAATATTATAAATAACCAAACATTTTTTAAAAATAGCCATCTTTTAAATTTATTTTCTTATTAATACTTACAATTAATTGTAATTATTGATTTTTTGATTTAGGCTAATTATTTTAATTATTTGTTCTTAAAAGTTTTTTTATTATCTAAATGCAATTTTATTTTTCCTTAAATAATTTTTATAATTAATTTTGTTTAACTATTTTTATGATTTGTAAGTAATTAATCACCTCTACTTTTTAATATTTTGTCTTTGTTATAGTTTATTCTAATTTGTCTATACTTGTTTGTCATTTATTTTTCTTTATATTAACATATCCTGATGAAGATAACATTGTTATCGAAACATGTAGATATTGTTTATAATATAGTGGTTTATACAAAGTGATCTGTTAATCATTATTTAAAAAAATATTTTCATATAAACCAATAAACGCTGAATCTGAATATATAAGTTCTATTTAATAATATTAAAAGCAGAGTTTTTAAAAAAATATTAAAAAGTCCATTTTTAATCGGGTCGTAAAAACACGCCGTCGACGTCACTGTTCGACGTGTCGTGACGTCATTGTAAATCATTGTATGGGAATGAATGATATGACACAAGCCATCGTATTAATTTATTCGTTTATTTACATACTGTTTGTGGAGATTTAGTTGTTGTGTTTATCGAAACATTATTTAGGCCTAAATAATGTTTAAAAAATAAAGGTATCTCTTATTAGTTTATCTTTAATATTCAAAAGTATTCAAAAACTACTGCACAAAAAAAATAGTAATGCTTTTTCTAGGAAGAATACTTCGAACAACGGAATTCAAAATGGCGGCAGTAGATCAGCTGATTGCCCGATTCTATAGTAATTTTTCAGGAATGATGACGTCATACGTTTTACCATACATACGATGGTTTTCGGGGGGTCTTGAAAAATTAAAACTTTGACAATTATTTTAACTATTAAAACTAACTCTAAAAATAAAAAAATTAAAAAATTGGACTGGAGTTCTCTATTGCCCACTGTGTTTTTAGAGAATTACAGCTTCGTTAAATTTGTAAGTATTCAACAAATAATTCAATAAATAAATAATCTCTTTTTTTAAACATGTATATTTTTAGTGTAAATTGCGTTCATAGTTACGTAAGCTTATTACATAAAATAAATGAGTCATTTTTTATAAAATCAAAAACTCTCATCAATTCATTGCAACAGCATTAAAACAAAGAAGGCCACGAAGGAACAATTTAGTCAAAAACAAACATTCTATATTCCGAGGCTAAAATACGTAAATAGTGAGTCAAAAGTGTCATTGTCGTTCTTAAAATAAGTTTTTACTTTGTTTATCTACAGGTTGGTTTATTTTAAAGGCAAACATTCCCAGGTTACGAAAAATCTGACAATTTTTGAAAAATTCTAAGATCCAACATTATAAGCGGATTAATGATGGAGGACTCAGCTAGCAAAGGAATTAAATCCACGTGAGAATCCGACGCACCTGTTCACGCAGATAATAATAGGTTAAAAATAATTCTTGGTCTGGGGCATTCATTTTTTAATAGAAATATTTATTGTAATGCCTACAACCTGTTGTAAGCATGTTTCACAAATGTGCTGTTTGTGTCTCAAATAAATAAATCATATCCATTATCAATAGGGTACAATCACTTTTTTTTGTTTTTTTACCAAAAATTAGAGAAAAAAATTACAAAGTGGAATATACAAAAAAATAATTTTTACGATAGGAATAGTCCTTCAACAACGTTTTGAATATTCACATTTCAAATTCGGGCTAAAACGCCTTCTTCGCGCGGTTTTGTCTTGTGACGTCACTTCGCACTTCTTGACAGCTGACATTTGTCGTAATCCAGTAACCAGTCTTCAGTTGATCATTTGTTTTTCGAAGAAAATGTCCGTAAATACCGTTTATAAATACTGTATTATACCAAAGTGTACAAATACAACATCTTAAACACCAAACATACTATTTATAAAAATCCCAAATGATGTTATTATGTGTAAAAAGCGGTGTCATGCGATGAAAAGGTGCATTAAAGAACTGCCATCATAATCGCCTCGATTTTTGGCAAATTATCAGATTGTCCTTGTAGAAAACCACTGTCTGTCATGATAATATGTATTTACAATATATGTTTTATACAAACGAATGGGTTTAAGATGCGTAACTAAACGATTATGACTTTCAAACTTATTCAAACCAGCAACTAGGACAATAACAACTTCACGTGGGACTCGGTGGGTGCGTTGTAACGTCACAATGTAGTCAGTCAATCATGACTAGTTTTTGGTATTTGAATTTTCATACAACTTTAAAAGTGAATTAATTAAATTAATAATTTTTTGGGGGGATTTTAAGTACGATATTCGAGTTTAGTTATTTTTTTACATATATTAAATGGTAACACTCATCCACATTGAAAAATCTTCAAAGATTTTTCAATGTGGATGAGTGTTTTAGGCTGATAATTATTGCTTATAATAATTGTTACCCTTTGTGCTATGCATAAAAATCTTGTCTTAAACGTTAGTTTAACAATTAAAAATATATTAAATGCATTGAAAACACTACATTACATATACTGCATGTACCTTATTGCTTACATGAAGCCTATTAATCAATTAATGACTAAATATTACAATGTGAGGTTTTACTCATTAAGTTAAAATAAAAATATTTTTCCTAGACTTGCAGAAAAGTCAATAGATGACGCGTATTAAATAAACACGGATAAATTTAACGCAGACATAGTAGTAAATTTATCGCAGACTAGGTAGTATTTTCTTTGAGATGAATCTTGCAATCATACACAGAGTAGTAAAAATAAGTAGTAATAGTAAGCGGCCAATAAAAATATGCGAAAATGTAGATAATATTGACAGTTCTTATGAAGTAATAAACAGATAAAGATGACATTAGCTTAGTGGTAGAGCACCGCCCTGGCAAGGCCTAGATCCTGGGTTCAATTCCTAGATGTGACCGTATCTTTTTTTCATGTTTCTCAAATTTTCAATTGAGTGTTCCTAATGATGTCTTCAGTGATTAAATAAATAAAAATACATGACAACACAATGCAACCAAATATAAAACATTACTATGTGCACCTAAGGTTGTTTTAATAATTTTCTAGTTTATTATAAAAATAACGTTACACCGTTAGTATCTTGATATAAAAAAATGAATTCATTCAAGACCTTGATTTAACGGTTTTGAAAATACAGTTACAATAAAGTGGGAACGATATGTTATATTAATGCATCGGAGTTTGCCCGTTTGGCATCCTTACCATAAATCCTGACTCCCAGAGGACCAGAAGAGGCAGGAGTGACATAAGAATGGAAGACAGAAAATCCCGTGATATAAAAGGACTACTGATAGGACACGATTGTAGAATGTAGATAGAGCGAAGGACTGGGTGGAGGTAAAGAGGGGTTTTGTTCGATATTTATACAAATGGGCGGTGAAGCTAACACTTTAAATGTTAACATAATATTATATTATTTTATTATTAAAGTTTTAAATCATAAGAAAATATATACTTTTGAATGTACTATAACTTTGTGGTTATCCATTATAGATAAATGAAACAATTTAGCTTTGTTTGAACCACTTATATATTTGAGTAGTCGCCGGTTTCGAAATTTCGGTTTTGAAACGGTCGTTCCGAAACCGGTCGGCTTTACGCAAATATATAAGTGGTTCAAACATAGTTAAGTTGTTTCATTTATCTTTAAAAATATATCTTTTCACAAGTCTTCTTTATCATTATTATCGAGAGTCCTGAGCCAAAAGTGCGTTAGTGACATCTCATTTTGCTGCTTTTCAAAAATGCAACGACAGATTTCCTTTTGTCCAATTATTAATTTGTGTTCTTTGTCATACTTAAAGATGGGTGCCGGTGCCAGTAATTAAAAAAAAAATAGAAAAAGGTATTGTTCTTATGTGGGTGCCCCATATGGCCCCCAAAGATTCTCAAAAACTACTAGACCGATTTCACCAAAAAACTTCAAAGTTTGTTCTTATTGAGTGTTTATAGAGTGGTTTGAATGTTGGAAGAAATCGAGGACACCCGAGGAAGATTTAACACGTTATCTCTGCACTGGAACGAGACATGGAGTCGAATTAAAATACCTCTAGTTAGTCGAATTAGAATCGAAAACCCCTCCGCAACGTAAGCACATATAAGCGTTAAAAATAGGACAGCAGTCAAGTACAATAAGCATGTTTATACGTCAGCGCGTGTGTTTCCATAGAAATCGTTATAACTCCGTTATTGTTTTAGTTACATCCCTAAAACAAAAAGTCAAAGGTCGATAGTAGATCAAGCTGCACATTTCTATCAAGTTGTCTATGGAAATACATAACAGGAATCAGCTGTCAATCGTGTACTTGACAAAAATATTTACCCGCGCAAATTTGCTACCGGCAACTCCACCGCGCTCCACATTTTAAATTTTTATTAAATATTTTTATATGAAATGATAAAAAAGTGAGGTTACAAAAGTGTTTATTACACATATATACAATAGAATAAGTATTGTTGTTTGCATAATCTGGGATTTTAGTACCTTCACATAAAAACATCACGTGAGTCATTTTTACATATTTTTGATGTTTGCGTTCTAAATTTTAATATTTACAAATGCTAATATTTATTTGTAATATAATAATTTAAAAGCCTATTTTGTAACCTTTTCAAAACAGTTTTTACTATTCGGCTACGTTCAGAAATGTTTCATTTATAGAGCTTTAATTGTGAAGCGGTTATAACTAAAAGTTTTCGTAAAATGTCATTTCGTTTAAGACACCAAAAGCTAATATTTTCGAAAATTCAGAGGGGTTAGTCAATACCGATGAAAATTTTATATTAATAATGTGATATACTTCATGATACCATATGAAGCGAATGGTATAAAAAGTCGGAACGCCGAAGGAAAAAAAATTAAAAAATATATTTGTTTTTTATTAAAATATTTATCTCGATTATCAAATAATTACTTGTGGTAAAATGAATGAATAAAGAGGTGTTATTAGAATGTTGAGATGGCGTAAAAAGTGTTGCCCCAGCAAGTCATGACACGATCGAGTGAATCAAATTATTATTTGTTGTACAATGAGACGTATATGATGAACGAAGAATGAAATAATTTCATACATATAATTAATATAGATGCCGGCAACCCGGGCATTTATTGAGATAAAATATTTAGATAATGCTAGTAAGTTACCGACCTCACTAGATGATGTCTATTCTGAGATGAGTAATATTACAAAAAATTAAAAATATTATTAACAAATAAAAAAGGGTAGAAGATACACCAAATAAACACGAAAATACAAATGTGAATCAAAAGTAAAAAAGAGACATAAATACATAAAATATCTTCTTAAATAATAGATATGCGATGTACATATATACATATATTAGGTCCTTACATATGAAATTGGCGTTTTGCCGTACTGGCAACTTTGATCTTAAATATCTTCTCTTTGGTTAGGAATTCCAAATTCAAATTTATACATCTATTTACTCATGTATTTGTTTTTCGAAAATTATAATTCATTTGTTTTTTCCTTAATCGTTTTTTTTTTTGCGTCACTTTGTTTACAAAAAGGAAAACTTGAAATATCGCGTTATTTACGAGTACGAGTTCCACCGTGGCACCAGTGCTGCAGAAACGGCTCGAAGGATTAATGATGTGTATGGCGACGGTGCCGCAAAAGAAAACACAGTGCGTTTTTGGTTCCAACGTTTTCTTTCTGGAAATTTCGACCTGCAGAACAAGCCCCGTGGACGGCCGGAGACCAAAGTTGATAATGAAGAATAATTAGCGGATCCATCGCAAACCACGTCCGAGTTAGCTGCAGGCTGCGGTGTTAGTGATAAAACTGTTTTAATCCACTTGAAGCAAATTGGGAACGTGAAAAAGCTTGAAAGGTGGGTACCTCACGAATTGAGTGAAGCAAATCAACAAACATACGTTAGAACGCTAGACCACACACTGCACAACAGACGACTAACAAATTAGAGGAGCTTCAATTGGAATGTCTAAGACATCCACCGTACTCTCCGGACCTTGCCCCAACAGATTACCATTTTTTTCGAAATTTGGATAACTTCTTGCACAGGAAAAAATTCAACTCCGATGGGGCAGTCCAAACCCCCTTCAAAGATTTTATTGATTCCCATCCGAATGGTTTTTTTAGTAAAGGGATCGATGAACTACCTATGAGATGGCAAAAGTGCATAGATAGCAATGGTATATACTTTGATTAAATAAATATATTACATTAAAAGAAAATCGACTTTATGTTCCTCCAATACAAAACGCCAATATCATATGTAAGGACCTAATATACAAAAATGTTAATATTTTCAAACACAATGTAATGCTTACGCTTACATACTACATGTAGCCGTAGGTATCGTATACATCTAGTTTTACTAGTATTACGTAACATCAAACAATGAAAAGTCTGCTGAACATCAAACCCAATGGTCCCAACTACATCGCAAGTAGTAAGTACATTTATACAATATCTACATAAGTTTGTATAAAATACATATTAGTATCAAATCATATATTCATCAATATGGATACCTCCGCCGTTCATATCACTGAGCAATTGAACATTGGTATACAATTTTGAAATATATAAATCGAAAACCTTTTACTAAATCTTCCCCTTGGAAAATTCGAAAATATTTTCTAGGAATTCTCCGGTCCGTTAGGTTCATAGTAGAAAAGGTACACCACTGTTGACAAAACTAACGTAGGTAGATCTATTGTTGGGTTCTACACAGCAAGCTGTATTGTAAATAAAAATATTATTGAAAGGATACAAAATTTTTCGCCTTGATTTCTGGATGTGAAGACCGAAGCGTGCAGTATATTGCTTTCAACGATACGTACAAACTTTTTTAACCTACCGTTAAATTACATTTCTGTACACATTTATGTATGTTGGGTAATAACCGGTATGTACCGGTAAATATGGAAAATGAGGGATGACTGACACCAAAGCTGGACACCAGAGAATGAAGAATAATGCGTGCGTCGACTGGTTTGTACAATTAAAATGTCAATTTAGTTTAAACGGTAATGTGCTTGTGGTCACTTTTTTTGTTTTTTTTTTATTAACTCGAGAAAAAACAAGCTGCTTCCTGTATAGGAAAATTTTTGAGTAGAATAACGAGAACTTCCAGTTTTTTTACCATAACTTTACGAGTATGCTTAGGAGTGGTTTAAAAAAGGAGATTATTTCGGGACCAATTTGTGTAGATTTTCATCCAAATAGAAAATGGGTTCGAGGTCAAATAATTATATAGTATCACGATGTAACGCATAGCTTGTTTGAAATCAAAATATAATTACACGTAGATACCTACATAAAATGTATCTACATAGACCATTTAAAGCATTTTTGGTGGAAGCAGGTTTAGTGTTTTGAACAAAAACAAACAACCAACAGCCCGCCATTATTAATCGACCGTCGGCTGGATATCGCTTCCGGTCTTGTGATTAATTTATTCGCCGCCAGGGCGCGGGAAGCGTCACTTCCCGTCCGTACAATCACTGGCAATAAAGCTCAGCTTCAAAGGGTATTATTCGTTTTACAGTACAGGGCCATGTGAGGAACTAACTGTGTCATATTGTATGTCTGTGCACCTATGTACACAGTTAACTATTTTTGAAACCAAAGAGTTTTACATCCAATCACAAATGGCATTTAAACTTCCATTGTACATATTATGTTCTATTACCATAGTTTAAAAATGTGTTTATTGGTAATCCTTAATAATAAATTGTAAATATGTTAGTTATTCAAAGAGAAAACTCATACATGGTTGTCGCTCATAAAACACAGTCAATCTCTCTGCGTTGCTACTAAACAATAATTAAATTATAATATAAATTAACCAATAATTAAATTATAATTATTATAATATTAAAAAATATTTTCATATCTTTCTGAACTTATATTTAAAGAATTTAAGGTCAGAAAATTAAATATTTTCTTCTTGTATAACTCAATTTTACGTGTATAAAGATGTTTTAAACAAAACCCTACCATTCAGAAACAGAGTAAATATCAGGCAAAAAAACATGTCATCGATTCCTATATGTAAAAATACTTTTGGTCAACAGAACTACAAATACCAAAGAACAATTTTTTTTAATAAGAATTTTGCCAGAAAATATAAAATATAAGATCTCTTAAAAACAGCTTCAAAACACTATTAAAAATATATACTGAAATCTTTTAAAAAACTTGAGACACATAAAAAATTAAAATTATTCGTTCATATGAAGCGGATACTTTGTGATGTGACATTATTAATTTAAAATAAAACAATTACTTTGTAAGCAACACTTTAATTTTTTACTTTATGCCGACCGGGTTTCGCTACAACCGTAGCTTCATCAGGGCAGTATAATACTCTACTAACATTAGGTTAAATTTGTGTTATAATATATAATTTACCAAAAATGGGCTGGACTCGTCGAGTGGAGGAGGAAGGAGGAGGCATAGATGGAGAATTGGGAAGGGAAGGGACGTGTTCTTTATCAATAGGGAACAATCTTAGTATGGGACTTTTATTTAAATTAAGTTGGTTATTTAATACCTTACTATTAGTGTTTATGGCTTTCCTAAGTTCAAGTGCCTCTAAATTATCCAACCTTATACCAATATTGTTTTTATGAATAAGTTTGGCGCCAGCGTTTTTGTCAAATTTATGATCGTTTTCAATCAAGTGGTTTGCAAATTCTGAAAATCCAGAGCTGTGTAAACATCAAAGATGTTCTTTGACACGGGTGTTTATGTTGCTGTCTTCATTGAAGTGAGTAAATTCCCGAGTGAGATAGAGTGTCTTCCTTGGTGTCTTCAAGGAAGACACTCTATCTCACTCGGTAATTTACTCACTTCAATGTAGCGACTGCGCATTTTTTTATATTGGTAAAACAGCGCGCAACATAAACACCCGTGTCAAAGAACATCTTCGATGTTTACACAGCTCTGGATTTTCAGAATTTGCAAACCACTTGATTGAAAACGATCATAAATTTGACAAAAACGCTGGCGCCAAACTTATTCATAAAAACAACATTAAGATTGTTCCCTATTGATAAAAAACACGTCCCTTCCTTTCCCAATTCTCCATCTATGCCTCCTCCTTCCTCCTCCACTTGACGAGTCCAGCCCATTTTTGGTAAATTATATATTATAACACAAATGTAACCTAATGTTAGTAGAGTATTATACTGCCCTGATGAAGCTACGGTTGTAGCGAAACCCGGTCGGCATAAAGTATAAAAATAAAAGTGTTGTTTACAAAGTTATTGTTTGATTTTAAATTAAAATTATTCTTTAATAAATGGATTTTTATAGGATTTCTGGTCATTTGTTTATTAGCAGTAGACATATTCGTAATTACCTCGAGTATATGGATTACTTTAATATTGTTTGAAGAATACCTTACTTTTTAAAATAAATTTATAAACCCGAGGTAAAATATGTCTACTGCTGACCAAATAACTAGAAATCCAATCGTCAAAGACGACATAGCAACAAATCTGGCACCATATAATTTGAATAAAATCCCTACAGACTACCCCCCTCTCTCTCCCCCATGCGTTATGTATATAAACTGTAGATTATAAAACAATCGTACTGAATATGGCCTTAACAGACTGAAACCGGCTACGGTCACAAATAAATTAAGTGGAAATAAGTTTTATATTTGTGATATTGAAGTAAAACTTCTTTACGCACGCTTTAACTGGGTATTAAGCAAGTAAATGCGTGACGTGAGCATTACGAAAAGTGTGATCGGTCGGGCCTTTACGCACGCTCAACTTGGGGAGTAAACTGGTGAATGCGTGACGAGAGCGTTATGAAAAGTGTGATCGAGCGAGGCGAACGGAAGTTGAGAGTGAGATATAAGTTAGTAAAGTTTTACTTCAGTCGTGTGGTCTAAACCACACTCGTTTTTTTATATTATTAAAATGGAATTTCACCACGAATTGTCAGTATCGATAAAAAAAATAGAAAAAAGGGATTGTTAAGTCGAATATGCAAGTTTAATAAGGGGTTATAATTTCAGAACAACATTAGGACTTCCAAGACTTTAGGTTCTTCAAGAAGAGATATTATGCGACGCGATCTTAGAACGGCTTTCGGCTTCGGATATCATGGGACGGCGGAAGGTAGAGGCGAAGGCGGCCTGGATCAGGGCTTTTGGATCTCTCGTCTGTGCCATCCATCTGTGCTGGTGTCCAAAAGGTCCTTGGGCTACTGAAGGTGAACCCAGCTGTCCCTCTGGCTGGGGGAAGGCGGCGGTTTGCCAATCTCCTATGTACGTTAAAGAGCTATCTCCCTCTCCAGTCAGCACTCTGTATCAATGCATTCTGCGGGAAAAAATTCCATTGAACCTACTTGTATTGGCTCTGTTCTGATTGCTCCCGAGCGGCCCATGGATGATCTCGGCTCCCGCATCTTCCTCTCAGGGTTGTGTAAGGAAAGAGGGAGAAACGTGTGTTGGGTTATCATGCTCGCTTTGTATGTGATTCTCGCAATGTTTACGTTTGCTTCGAAAACAATACCTTATATGATGGAGATTTTGGTTGTGACGCTGATGTAAAGTGCGTGTTCATGTTCATGAGCGTCATATCCTACCGTTCGCTGATCCATAACGAGCTTATAAATGTGAGAGGATTTTGGGCAACTCATAACACCTTGTTTTTCCAAAATGTTAAGATCATTAAAATACTTCTTGAATGTAAATGGATGATTAATCTGTCGTACAATAATTTAAGTGCGGTCCATTGGGTACAGTTATAATCAGGAATGATTTTATAACCGCCCCCAAAAAACAGTCAAAATACATTACACAACATTACGTGATCCGTTATTTCCCATAATTACAACACAATTTTGTCAACAAAATACTTTTTGTAAAAGCCTACAGAGTGGTGGGGCTTCTTGTACATTTTCGGGATTCCTGGAATTTAACATAAAAGCGCGCTAATTGAATTCTCGAGGCGTAAAGACGTGGATAAATTAAGAAATATTAAGCGAAAACGGTAAGCGAGAGGTCCTGGGTTCGAGTCCCAGATGTGTCAATATCTTTTTCTGATTTTTCTGTTTTCAGATTTTCGATTGAGTTTCGCTTATATTGTCTTCATTTAATTAAATATTACAATTTGAGGTTTTACTCATAAAGTTAAAATAAAAATAAAAATATTCATCCTAGACTTGCAGAAAAGTCAATTGATGTCGCATATTAAGGTTAAACGTCACGTTCGTTATAATCTACGCATTCACAGATGGCGCCAATTAAATTATTTTAGGTTTTTAATACTTTTTGCACGTTTGCTTTAAAATATTGAGGGGAATTAATTGTTTGCGCCCGTACGTATTTAATATGAATACAAATAAATAGTTTTATCCATAAATAAACCCAAAGCCTTCAATAAAGGCTGAAAAATACATTATTGGATTGAGTCACCGATACAAAATTGAATTTTTCAGCTTCTCTTGAAATATTTGGGTTTGTTTATGGACATAACTATTTATTTATATTCATATTAATTATGTACGGGCGCAAACAATTAATTTACCTTAATATTTTCAGCTTAACGTGCAAAAATTATTAAAAACCTAAAATAATTTGATTGGCGCCATCTGTGAATGCGTAGATTATGACGTACGTGACGTTTAACCTTAAATAAAAATGGATAAAGATTTATCCAGACACTATCTAGAGAGCATTTAGTTCGGGTTTGAATCTTGCAATCATACATAAAGATAGCAGCCAATAGTATATGCGTTAAGAAAAATGAAGATAGTGTGGGTGGTTCTTAGTCGAAGTATGATACAGTTAAAAGTGACCGAATTGGATATCGACACGGTGGCGCAGTGGTTAGCGCGTTCGCCCGGTAAGCGAGAGGTCCTGGGTTCGAGTCCCAGATGTGTCAATATCTTTTTCTGATTTTTCTGTTTTCAGATTTTCGATTGAGTTTCGCTTATATTGTCTTCATTTAATTAAATATTACAATTTGAGGTTTTACTCATAAAGTTAAAATAAAAATAAAAATATTCATCCTAGACTTGCAGAAAAGTCAATTGATGTCGCATATTAAATAAAAATGGATAAAGATTTATCCAGACACTATCTAGAGAGCATTTAGTTCGGGTTTGAATCTTGCAATCATACATAAAGATAGCAGCCAATAGTATATGCGTTAAGAAAAATGAAGATAGTGTGGGTGGTTCTTAGTCGAAGTATGATACAGTTAAAAGTGACCGAATTGGATATCGACACGGTGGCGCAGTGGTTAGCGCGTTCGCACGGTAAGCGAGAGGTCCTGGGTTCGAGTCCCAGATGTGTCAATATCTTTTTCTGATTTTTCTGTTTTCAGATTTTCGATTGAGTTTCGCTTATATTGTCTTCATTTAATTAAATATTACAATTTGAGGTTTTACTCATAAAGTTAAAATAAAAATAAAAATATTCATCCTAGACTTGCAGAAAAGTCAATTGATGTCGCATATTAAATAAAAATGGATAAAGATTTATCCAGACACTATCTAGAGAGCATTTAGTTCGGGTTTGAATCTTGCAATCATACATAAAGATAGCAGCCAATAGTATATGCGTTAAGAAAAATGAAGATAGTGTGGGTGGTTCTTAGTCGAAGTATGATACAGTTAAAAGTGACCGAATTGGATATCGACACGGTGGCGCAGTGGTTAGCGCGTTCGCACTGTAAGCGAGAGGTCCTGGGTTCGAGTCCCAGATGTGTCAATATCTTTTTCTGATTTTTCTGTTTTCAGATTTTCGATTGAGTTTCGCTTATATTGTCTTCATTTAATTAAATATTACAATTTGAGGTTTTACTCATAAAGTTAAAATAAAAATAAAAATAAGAAATATTAGTTAGAAACGTCTATTGTATTAACTTTTTTTGTAAACTTATTATCGTTGGTTAAACATATTTTTAGGGCATTTTATTTAAATAGCATCCTTTATAGGTATGTTTGCTTTTTGGCACAAACAACCTGGAATTTTTTAAGTGAAACTTCTCTAGCCTCTTTGTGATTTGAAATTCAGATGAAACGGAAGTGCGTAACTAAAATTTATTATTTGACGGTCCTCGGTTCTAATATAATGCGAGCCTTCGATAGCGTAGCGGTACAAAGCGCCTGACTCTCAGCGCCCAGAGAGACATCTAGCGAACGGAGGTTCGAATCCTACAAAATCAAAAAAAAAAAAAGTTTTTATTTTTGTAAAATCAATATCCAATCTTCAAACCACTTTAAAATAAACAGGCTAAAGGAAATAAAGCGACATCTAGCGACTTTCTAGTTTTACTTCTATTGGGTGGGAATTGCAACACTCTGATTTTATTAAAAATAAAAAAATATCTGCGTTCTTCCCTCTCGTTTCATTTTTTTCCTTTTATAAGTGACAACTATTAGTTACTCTGCTATTACGTTTTAAAGACCTTCCAAGAAAGAAGTTTTTTTTTAATGAAAGAAGAATATGGAAAAAAATTTCGAACATTTTAATTTTCTTTCATTGTTTACTTCATATCAGTACTTGTACCAGTCCCAGCGAAAGATCGTACGTAATATCGTCATTCTGGTAGTATCTTCTTTCTTTTTGGGTTTCAAAGAAGATGCGTGTGGAGGACAAGGACGAGCGTCGATGACGTCCGTATGAGCTCTCGCAGGTTCTAGTTTACATTGAAAAATATGTTCTTACGTAAGTTCCTCTTTTGGCCACATGCAGATAAGTTTGTAAAACTGTACCTAGACTCACTGCTCCCTTATTTCAAAGCTCCATAACGCTAAACAAAAATAGTACCACTTAAAGTTCTCTGCATAATATTATGTTATTGCTAGTAACAAGCTTTCCCAAAACAAACATTGTACCATTTTGTCTGTTTATTTTTAAATGTATTATAATAATAATATATCTTTATTGAACAAAAAATAATTAAGATTTATAACTACAAAAACAAAAAGTACATCATAAGTATAGTAAAAGTACAGTTTAAAAGTTGCACAAGTACAAAAGTTAATAAGAAAACAAAATACATATTTACAGTAGGTACTTAAAGAATAGAGATTTATAATTATAAATTTAGGTTTCTCGTAACCTGCCTCACTAGGCTAGCCTGTGTTGAGGCAGTAATTTTATGTCAATTTATTATACTGTGAACATACCTACACTTATATTAGAATAAAACCACACAATAGAATGGTTGCAATAATAATAACAAAAACATTGGTACAATAATAACAGCATTGGTTCATTACTAATTTCGAATTTGGGTAAGTGCACCGGTAAAAGCTCTATCATTATTTTTTATACAAATTTTTATGTTTTTTTTTTAAATTTTTTTGTGAATCACATTTTTTTATACTAATTGGAAGAATGTTGTAAAGTCTTATTGTAAGGTATCTGAAGCTTCGTTGACCAAAAGTTGTATGAGTTATGGAAATTTGTAGTAAATCTTTGTTATTGTTTCGAGTACAGCGAGTATTTAATCTTTTTTCATAGTATTTGTGTATATTTGTGTATAGATGAGTGATGATTGTTTTTGCATATATCTGCCGAACGTCAAAGTTCGAGTCTGTAATTAGAGGTAGTCTGAGAATTAATTTTATAATAGTTTTCTGTGCCTTTATTTATTATGTGTAAATGATATTGTAAAAGATGATTTTAATATAATTAATTTACTAATTATTATTATAATAACAATAATCTTAGCTTTATTTAACTTATTTAACGATACATAACATTTTACTAACTTTTTTTTCCATAAAAATAGATCGAATCAACCCTTTAACTTTAAATTGAAACTTTCCTCATCTAGTTTACCTCATTAATATTACGCAAAATTATTGGATTTAACTTTTTTTATTTTATATATACATCTATTCTGTTATGCGACTTCTTAGTTACAATCGTTGGTAGATTACATAGAACCGTATGCTACTGGGAGGGGTAAGGGGGTTAATGTAGATTTATTTCGGTGGAAAATCGGAGTTGGTTACCATAGAAATCAACCTTAGCGCACCTTTCTATCTGGATTCAAGAACTTCTCCCTTCAACTTGGCATTAATTGGATTAACTCCGGTTGATTTCACACGTCGCGTCGTCGTATTATTTTTTATACTTTTGAATTGTAAATATCTTGCAGATCTTTCTTCTTTAGCTTATTTTGCAATGCGACTATAACAAATAAACATTATTTTTATTTATGGTCTTTGCATGGAAATTTTTATTGCTTAAAATGAAATTTTTAACTTCACTAGGACAAGCCTGTTTTATACAAATAACACAAAATAATATAGGTATTGAAAGAACAATATTGTTACATGAATGTTTCTCCCAGATAATGGGCTCCTACTAAACTAAAGAAAGTAATTCTATATTCACTTTAAACATACAAGGTGACGCTGCTAAAATTTCATTTAATATAATGTTTTGTGCTACTAATGTAAAAGGACAGACAAAAAAATATGCCTTTAGTTTAGAAAGGATTTAATTTTTAGCAGTG
This sequence comes from Limnephilus rhombicus, assembly GCA_929108145.2. Lineage (NCBI taxonomy): Eukaryota > Metazoa > Arthropoda > Insecta > Trichoptera > Limnephilidae > Limnephilus > Limnephilus rhombicus. The sequence continues at coordinate 28,875,288 of OV815275.1, forward strand.
CGCAAGCAATTAGGTGTCTTATTATGTTCTGGGAAGCTATAACATATACATAGGTGGAGCCTGGTGCAAACGATTTCATTGACTAAAAGAAGATTTAATTTGATGTGTCGCAAAAGTTCAGTCAATTAATATTAACTATCTAACTACTCTTTCCTTTCCGTGTAACATTTAAAAGAGGGTGCTCAATTATGTTGAATGCATTGATGGTAATGCGTGAATAAAAAGAATATCCCACAATTGAAAATGAAATGAAAGAAGGTAGATAATTGAAAGAAGGTAAGTCAAACAATACAAAGTTTATTCAATAAGATGAGAAGTAAAACAAATTAAAGTTCGATGTGATTTTCACGGCCAAAAGTATTTTTGTTATTTGTTTTTGGGTGTTATGCCGTGTTGCGCTACCTCCTCCTTTAGCCAACGTTTCGGACAGCGTTACAGTGTCCATCATCAGGGCAGATGTTGGCTAAAGGAGGAGGTAGAGCAACACGGCATAACACACCAAAAACAAATAACAATAACACAAATTAAAGTTATAAATTTGTAAAGGATTGTATTAAGACTCTATTTAGATATGTCATCAGGGGGTGTTAAGTCTCTAAGATTTACTAGAAAGCTAAATGATGTTTACTTATAGCCCTGTCTCCTGCGACCACCGATTTGAACACTGGCTTGAACTATAAACATTTTCAATGGGGGTGTGGCTTTGAACACCTCTTGTATGCAGATCCAATGTTCATGCTTTCCGTGGCAGGTGTAAAACATTCTCCTCCCGGGTAAAGTGTGGAAGGCAAGGGTAGGGAATAGTTATTTTTTGCAGCAAACGCACGATTCGGTCAATCATGGAGAATAAATCGAGCGAGTTTTTGGGGTTACGTCAACTGCGCGAGCCTAATAATTACGAGTATAATAAATTGTAAATAAATATTGACGTAATGGATGATTATTTCAATCTTGAACTCACCTATAAATTATCTCTTAATTTACATGTAGAGGGAGGGCTCTAAACCTATGTAACAATTTATGATAATACTTGTTTCGAATCCTTAAATGGTACATGTAAGGTCTTGTACGAATGCAAGTAACCAGAAATATTAGGATAATGCCAATTAATATTTCTGGCGAAATATTTCTAGCACATATATTATAATTAATCCCGGTTCTTCGAAATCGGATTCACAGACACGGAAGAAATTGTCCAATCCATATCGGTATTCTAATCTTAATTCCTGATAAATAAATACCTTATAAAATTTCAAGGTAGTAGACCATAGTCTGTCTTGAAATCTACATTTTCTCCCTGATAGTTACATGTAGCAACTACAATTTTATCGCTAAACCCGTAAGAATATCTTCCACTTGTCGTTTTTTGACGTCTACGTAATTATTTACGGTATTTGCCAGAAATCTTTCCTGATAAATAAATATCTATTAAAATATCTGTGAAATCTGTGTTTTCTCCCTCGATGTAGCATCTAATGCTCATCCGAACTCATCTTAACATTTACGTAAACGTCAAGTGTTCAGTGCGTAGATTTGTCTTCACCTCATACCACTGGACAAAATGTGAGTGGCCATGTTTCAACCAACATAGGAGAAGGAAAACAAAAAATGTTTATAGTAATTTTCTGGCAAATGTGTAAACAAATGAGGTCGCTGGAGATCTGGCTTATAAATGTCACAAAATTAATGTTAAACTTTATGCATGTGGGTACGTGAATGAATTTTAGTTTGAAAAGTGTTAATGATTCCCTAAAAGAAGGGCGCCACTTTATACAAGAAGTGAACGAAATAAAATAAAAAAGTAGCTATAAAATAATTTGATTGTAATAATAAATGATGGTTGGAGAATGTCGTGGATAATCTTATGAGTTGAGATTCAGTCAGCCATTGTTAGCTCTGTTCTCCTACCACGTACTCCTTATCCACTTGTCACTATGGTAATGATTTGCCTCTATGCGATGCAAGAACGGGTAGTCGACGCGTTGCTATACTAATTATATGATCCCCGCCTGTTGCGTATGGGGGTGTTCACCAGTTTCATCCTTTTGTTCTATGATTTATTGTGCGGTCCGATTGACTCCGTGGGATAGTTGTTACTCTTGCTTACTCTTGGTGCCACAATAAAATGGTTTCCTACAACTTACTCTGTAGCATATATTCAACTTTTAAATTTTTACATAATATGTAGCCTTATCTTCGGGAATCTTTAATTAAATAACATAATATTATGCTGTATACTTCGTAGAAAGATTTTTTATCAGAAAGGCATTACTGATAACTTAAAAATTAATAATCTTTTGTCGACAAAAATGTATTTGAAACTCGCCAAGGGAACTGGTAAAAAGAGAAATGGAAAGAAATGCCTTGAGGAAGTACGTAATAACAAATAAGGCGGGGAAGTTGTGTAGCATCAACTCCTTCAAAGTTCCCGGGAACGATTTGATTAAAGTCGAGAACTAATAAGGATTCAAGAGTTTCCAAACATTATTGGGTGGAGCTTTATTCGAAAACCACTCACTTATCCGTGGCATAATTTCTGCCAAATGGGAGGTTTCATCATAATTATGATTACATTATTTTCAACGTGCACAAACAATTCGATTGCAACTTTGATCAGTTGATCAAATGTGATGACTTGAGCACACTTGAGATAGCATTTAACGAGCAAAGTTTTCACATCTCGGCCGCACTATGTGACAAGATATGTTTGGAATATCTGGAAACAAACAGGGGTAAGTATACCAATAAGCTAATTGTTTGGTATTTCAAGAGTACTTCTTTGATGGAATGACAGTTAGATAATCTTCAACAATAGGTGAATTTCAACACGAGAAGAGCTTATTCTATATATATATATATATATGTAGAACAATTTTCTCGGTTTACCCGTGTAACGTAGTCCTTAAAAGGACTTTTTAACTCCTGACGTTTCGGACAGATCACACTGTCCATCTTCAGAGGCCTTATGTCTTGAGTTTTTGTCTCAAACTGATAGCTTTCGCATGTCTGTTCGGTCCAAAGTTTTAGCTTTTGGACCGAACAGACATGCGAAAGCTATCAGTTTGAGACAAAAACTCAAGACATAAGGCCTCTGAAGATGGACAGTGTGATCTGTCCGAAACGTCAGGAGTTAAAAAGTCCTTTTAAGGACTACGTTACACGGGTAAACCGAGAAAATTGTTCTACATCTTACACCCGTGAAAACCTTAATCATAACATATATATATATATATATGTAGAACAATTTTCTCGGTTTACCCGCGTAACGTAGTCCTTAAAAGGACTTTTTAACTCCTGACGTTTCGGACAGATCACACTGTCCATCTTCAGAGGCCTTATGTCTTGAGTTTTTGTCTCAAACTGATAGCTTTCGCATGTCTGTTCGGTCCAAAAGCTAAAACTTAAGTGAGTGCAAGTCACTTCTTATGTCTAGAACGAAGTACCCGGGTTGCAGGTGATTGATGGTGGAGGGGGTGGGGGGCGGGGCTGACAGTAGATACCTGATTGGTAAAGCTAATTGGAGACACGGAGACACTCAAGACATAAGGCCTCTGAAGATGGACAGTGTGATCTGTCCGAAACGTCAGGAGTTAAAAAGTCCTTTTAAGGACTACGTTACGCGGGTAAACCGAGAAAATTGTTCTACATCTTACACCCGTGAAAACCTTAATCATAACATATATATATATATATATATATATATATATATATATATATATATATATATATATATATATATATATATATATATATATATGTATAGATGTATATATGTATAGAATAAGCTCTTTCGTAAAACCTTCGTTGTTGAACAACATTACTAAAGATTATCCTAGAATTGTAAAAATTTACACATTTGATGACCAACAGATCGATAGATATTATTTACTTAAATAGTTTTATCATTTTAATTTTTATGAATGATATTTAACATTTAGTTTTTTTTTTAAATGAAGCACCCAAGTTTCGCCATAATTGTAGAAAGAATGAATTTATTTTTGAAACGTTTGAGATCAAAAACTTTAAAGTACCTTTCCATCCTAGTAAAAAAGCTCTCGGGGAGGTTTCAAAACTCTCAAGTAAATTATCGACCAGTCAATATTTTCCATAGGAAATACAAAACTTTGCTCTTAGATTTAATCAAGTTCAAAACAAAAGTTTTCAAGTTATAATAAGATGTTTTATTTCACGAAATCTGGCTCTTGCAAATTAACAACAAAGTTTTGGAGTTAGATATCTCAGATAATGCTAAACAATAAACCGATCGAAAAAATTACTCTACTGTTTTGGTATTCTCTCATAAAATGGGAGGTTGGATATCATAAATGCAATCTTGTTCCTGAGGCCCGCTGCCCAGAACCATTTAATGGGAATGCAAGTGGATCTACATATTGTAGATGTGCTAAAGTCATCGTGTGCTATTTCTACCACGGTTTCCTAAAACATACCCTAACATTATGACAGGATAATATTTTCGTTTGTATCTCATAAACGACTCAAAAGTATTTACCAGTTTTAGTTCTCCATTCTCTCCAGTAATTTATTTTCCATATAAATTAGTTGAAGATAATATTGTTAATTATAAAAATTTGAAATATGAGATCGGCTATTATGACGGTTTGGCAGTAGGGCGCAATGGTGGAATTGGTAAACGCACGTCCCGGTTAGAGGAGAGGTTCTGGGTTCGAGTCCCAGTTGCGAACATTATCTTTTTCTGTGTCTTGTTCTTTTTCACATTTTCGTTTAGATTATTATTATTATCTTCTTCTTCAATAATATATTACATTGATGGGAATAACCTTCAAAAGTTATAAAAAGAGGGTTTTTCTTATAAAAATTGAACTTGAATTGGGTTTATTATGTTTTTTTAATGTGTGCACATCGTGCACCCGAACTGTGCGGTCAAGGTATTCGGATCGAAGGTTAATTTGGGAACTTTCACCAATTGCGTTTGTGTCCAAACCTTGTTTTGAAACATGTTGATAACTTTTATTAAAAATAGTGGCGTAGGAACAGTGAAGTATAGGAATCGTGAATTATAGGAATAGTGAAGTAGGCTATTATCATTTAATTATAAAAGGGTTATTTCATTATGGCCGTTTATTATGCTCAAAAATATCATAATTACATCAGCCGGCAAATGCACGTCTGTGGTAACGGTCCCTGTTTATAATTTTCATATTTGAAATAGCACAGACCTTTTAGTGACCTATTCGCATTGTGAAATATCGTCCTTTTCAGCCGACCAATCCAGCGGCTGATGTGTTTACATTAAGTGCAAATTAGTTAGATGTTTCATGATGATTAACCACTACAACGCGTGCTTTTCGGGTCAATTAAAGCCATCGACACAACGAACACAAGCCTGGTTTATGGTACAAACTTCATCCGAATATTGAAAATTAATAAATATTGAAAATTAATAAATATTGAAATTTAATAAATATTGAAATTTAATAAATTTAATAAATTTCAATATTTTAATATTAGAAAATTTTGGCTTGTTTAACTTTTGAGTAAGTTACGAGTTGAAATTGAGGGTAAAAAATTTATTTTTTTATTACTTTGGTGTTGTCAATCCGACATTTACAGTCGTTAGTGTTTATCAAGGTAGAGCGGATGGACGGGTAAATGGTTTCAAGGAGAAAACATCAAGCCTTAGTTTAAGACAAAAATAAGCAAAAGAAAATGAATTTTTAGTGTAGGTAGGTGTTGCGGAAAATCTTTGAAGCTTAGGTCAAAACTCCACATTTAAAAGTTGCATTTGTCTTATGAGGTTGCAGTATCCTGACCTTTATCTTAATAGTTCTCCTAGCAAAAGGGCTTCCTGTCTTTTTTGGGATTTGAATCACTAAAAGAATGATGTTTTATTTAACAACAGCAACATAAAACTGAGGCATATCTTATCACCACATACGGCTTAAACCGTTGCAAGCAAAGGTTTCCATCTGAATTGTGATCTTTAATCTTAAGTTAGCTCACATCTTTGTTTGTGCTAATATTTTATAAAGATATTAACATTTACATTGGTTGGCAAACATAATCATTCTTTAAATATTACACATAAATAAAGAGATTAATAATTGAGGTAGATATACTTACGTACTTTGACCAAAGCAATACTGAGTGTGGATTCAACTGGTTCCATGACAACTCAGAATCATGCAATTTCAACTCCCCTAAAACTATAAAAAAATTTTTTTAAATAATCCATAACCTAACCTAGCCCATAACCTGACGTAATCTATTTTACCATTTTTTTTCATCACTTTTTAAGGCTTTTCAAAGGAGGTGTTGTTGCATGATTCTGAGTTGTCCGGTCACCGATTCCATTATACAGGATGATAAGGGACGTACTTGACTTGCTTTAACCAGGAATTCCTGAAATTATTTGGAGTAGAAAATGAATAAATAAAGTTTTGGTTGTTTTTTTTCGACTTGTAACATTAAAAATCTAGAAATCAAGTTTTAAATCACAACGGTGCTAAAGAAGTTTTCACTTAAAAAAATCACTGTTTATTGGACGGACCTGTGTAAGAAAAAAAAAATGACGTGTGTAAGAAAAAAAAAATCTTTTTGAAGAAAAAAATTTGGATACGAAAAAAACATCATAAAAGTTCAGCGGAGACCAAAATTTCATCACATTTTTTATTATAAATAATGTCAGGAATCACTAGTTAAAGAAAGTCAAGTACGTCCCTAGCACACAATATAGGCCACTTGCATGGACTTCATAACGACTTGGAAAAAATCGTGTAGATAGATTTTTTTACTAAGATTATGAAAATGTTAGTAAAAATTTTTATAAATGCACAGTTTTTTTTTTTTTAATAAATAAATCCATTATTGGGGCTTGTGACGTCACTACATTAAAATTTCGCGTCGCCGAAAATGTTCCTATTATTTTTATAAAATTCCACACTGATTTATTTTTTTTATATGGCATCACTTTGATTTTAGGCGAATTTTTGAATTTGACATTTAACGTTCACTAGATTTATTGTTTGTTCTCTGCGAACGTATCATTTGGTTTGATTTTTTGACAGATGTTATGACGAGAACCCCGTACAATTTACGTTGTCCGTACGTGTTTTAGAGGTATAATGATAATGGTGCGGATTTTAAGAAAATCAAATTTTATAATATTCTTTTTATTATTATAATTTACAAGTACAAGTATATTACATTTGATTTATTAATGTAGACGTTGAACATTATAATGATTTATGATCAATAAGATGGATCAAGGAAAAAAATATTTATGAGATTTTATATTTTTGGTATGCTTCGTTATTCTCCTGTGTTATTCGTGTGGAAAACGTTCTTTTTTTTAAAATGATTTTCGGCTATGTAATTATCGTTTTTTCGCACCTATAAAATATGTCCTGTCTTTCCGGTTTATAAAAAATGGTCTGATTTTTCGGATTTAAATTTTCAAAAAATCGCCAGGTTTTCAAAAATACGATTAAAAAAAATTAAAAAATACGGAATGTCTTAGAATAGGATAAGTAGTCAATCAGTCCTGCCTTATTGCACTGCCTTATCTGATACATTCTATGTCAATGCATACAGCTAGATAGAATGCAATTATTGTGAACAACTTGATTTACGGTCCTGTGCGAACAAAGGCTCGCACGGAAATGCTATTGGCAACAATAACAATTCTATTTTAGTACTAACTTAATGAAGTTTAAAGCTAATTTTAAAATAAATAAAACAACAATAATAACAATAACACAACTCTCAATGTATGAAAACAGCACAAGAAACTAAAAGTAACGAAAAAATAATGGTCTTACCGAGATCAAATGAATAATGGCCAAAAAATTTAATTCTCGAATTGTAAAGGCAAATTCAAAGTTTGTCAATATAAATATATATTTGAAGTAAAATTCTTTAGAAACGTTGTGATTTGAACCTCGATGAAACGAAAATGACACTAATAAGAGACAAGCACATACATCTGTAGAATTTAGCCAGCGAGAGAATGAGAGAAAGAAATTGGCCGTTTTGATTATGAGCTCACTTTTCCAGGCTCGCATTGGTTGAAATTGTGTGAGTTAAGGTTTCACTTATACCTTGTGTGAACTGCACTCAATTTTTTAAGTGAAAACTTCTTAGCAACGTTGTGATCAGAAACTCGATGAAACGGAAACGACACTAAAAAGAGACAAACACATATATCCATAATCTATAAAGTTTCATCATTTACAGAAATATGTTAAAATGCACATGATAATATTTTCGCTTATTGTTATAGCTTGTGTGTGGGGGGGGGATGTGCTATTATGCTCGTTGTTTCTTTATTTAAATGTTAACGTAATCAGTGTATGATTTCAGCGAGTGTTTGAGGAGAAATTAGAAATGTTTTTATTATATTTTTTTTTTTTTTATTTCTTTAATTTTTTTATTACTTACAGATATTTGTTTGTTTGGCTACCACACAATATAAATATAAATATATTTAAAATTATTATTTATATTTCTGATATTTCCTGGTAATGTTTCAAATAACTTTTGCTCTAAGGTATTTATAATTGAATTGCCCTATTTACATTTTTTTTACTGACTGAGACAACGTTGTTAGTATATTCTCGTAAACTTTAGAAATTTAATTAATAATATTTAATTTATAATTAGAACTATATATTTTTTTTTTTTTTTTAATGGCTCTTCACCCCAAAAGAGTGTTCTGGCCAGTGTCAAGTGAATGCTTTTGTGAGTGTAATTTTGTGAGTGTAATTTTTGGTTAATATTAACTAATTTAGTTTTAATAACAAGAACCTATCTACATTATATAATAATACTATACAAATAATAATAATAATAATACGCAAAATTATAACAATAAGAGAAGATTTTAATTAAACATAACAAGGAAATTAAAAGATATGCTGACACAATTTATTGTGCGTAAAAAATAAAATAAATAAATAAATACATGAAACTTAACTTACAGTTACAAATTGATGCTGTTAATATTCAGGAAATTAGCCAAGACTTTATACACGCGTTTGTTCACAGAAGATAACAGGCATGCAATGTTGTAGGGAGGCAATATACCCGAATTGATTAGGTGAGGGAAGAAATTTTTGTATGAATTATTTAAAGGACAACTGAAAAAAATATGATTGAGATCCTCTTCACCAAGACGACATTCACACATCGCAGAATTCTTAATATGAATTTTTGTCAGGTGAACATTGTGGCAGCAATGCCCTATCCGCATGCGGCAAATGGATGATGTCGAGAATTTGTTAAAAGAAAGTCTTGAAAACCACGCTTTTGAAGGAATCGTTGGCTGAATTGTGAAAAAGCTATATCCTTTTGATTGACTAGATTCTTCCCAATGATTCTGCCATGTGGAAATCATGTTTTCCTTCAATTTTATGAAAATGTCATCGGTGTTTAAAAATTTATATAAAATATCCCCCGAAATAATGGCATCTTTCGCCAATGAATCGGCCTTTTCATTTCCAGGGATACCGCAGTGACTAGGTATCCAAGCCAAGATGATTTCTTTGCCAGAGTCGGTTAATTTATGAATTAAAGTGCGAATTCCAACACAGAAATCGTCTTCTGGGTAATGGAAAGGGAAAGAGTTTAATTTTTGAAGTGCACTCAGGGAATCGGAGAGAATTAAGAATTTTCCAATGTTAACATCGTCAATGTATTTGAGGGATTCAAAAATGGCTATACATTCAGCAGTGAAAACGGAAGCCTCTTTTGGAAGTTTAATTTTTCTATCGACTTGATCTGATGGGCAGTGGAATGCCGCTCCCACATGGTTTGATAAGGGAGACTTGGAACCATCTGTGTAAATAATTTTCCAGTTGGAATATTTCGAATTTAAAATTTGGATAAGTTTTGTTGGAGCTTCGTGATTGTTAATTATGCCGAGAGAAAAAAGAATATTTGGTTTACACAAATGAATACGAAAGGAGTTGGCATATAAAGGAAGTCTGTCTGATGGATTTAAGAGGGGTTTATACGAACAGTACGTATGGAGGCTTTTAACAAGAAGAGGGATTGATTTGTTCCTCCAATATGGAAGTGATTTCACTTGAGCAGTGAGTGCAGTAATTTTGTCTTTCAGTGGGTGATTAGAGAGTCTTAAGCATTTAAATAAAAACTTGTCAGCCAAGAACTGTCTTCTGAAATGAAGAGGAGCCTCCACAGCCTCCACTTGTAAAGCGTTAATTGGGGAAGAACGCATTGCTCCGATAATCAATCTTAAACATTGAAATTGAATACGGTCCAACCTTGCGAGGTTCTTTTTAGAAGTGGGTTCAATGAGGAATGACGCGTAATCCAAATGACTCCTAACATATGCGTTATAAAAAAGTTTTTGGGTGAATGGATGACTTCCCCACCAGACCCGTGAAATGGCACGTAAAGTGTTGAGGCCAGCTTGACATTTGTTAATGATTAAATTAACATACGGGTTCCATGTTAACTTAGAGTCTAAAATTACCCCAAGGAATCTTATTTGTACCTGCATAGGGAGAATTGAATTATTTATTTGGACTGTTACACGCGGAGTAACACGTTTTCTGGAAAAGACGATAACATTGCTTTTGGACGGAGAAATTTCTAAGCCGTGATTTTTTAACCAGGTGTCAAGGTTTTTCATGCAAATGTTAATCACATCCTCCAGAATAGAAATAATTCGTCCTGAAATATATATAAAAAGATCATCCGCATACTGGAGTATTTTACAAGATGGATGCATACTCCGATGCAGGTCAAAGGTATAAATATTAAAAAGGATAGGACTAAGGACGGAGCCCTGAGGCAAACCCTTGTTTACTATTCTTTCCAGTGGAGGAGAATCCAGCACCTGGATTTGAATTTTCCTGGTAAGAAGGAGGTTAATTATAAAACTGGAAAGCTTACGAGGGATGCCAATTTTTAATAATTTATTAAATAAAACATCCAATAAAACATTGTCAAAAGCTCCGCACACATCAAGGCAAACACCGACAAGGAATTCATTATCGGCCAGGGCTAACTGGATAACAGAAGTCAGGATGGACACACTTTCGATCGTACTTTTTCTTTTTCGAAAGCCAAACTGAGAGCTGGGAAGAATTTTCTCATTTTCTGCATACCAGTCTAGACGTCTTTTAATCATATGTTCAGCTATTTTAACTAAGGAAGATGACAGAGCTATAGGTCTGTAAGAAAGTCCAGAGTTGGGGTCTTTCTGGGGTTTCAGAATGGGAACAATTATTTGAGTTTTCCAGGATGATGGAATTTTGCCGGAGTCAAAGATCAGATTTATAATTAAAAGAAAATAGTTTAGTGTGGTAACATCGCAGTTTTTAATAAAGCTATAAGGAATTCCATCTACACCAGCGGATGAGTCTGTGAGATTGTTTAAGACCTCCCTAAGTTCCGTTAAATTGAAGTGGGAGTCCATCCAACCCCGTGTTTTAAATGAGTATGTGAATTCTGTTTCATTAAAATTACTTGCAGTTTGAGGAGCTAGTTTATCGGCAAATTCCTTCACCCACTCTGAAGTGAGTGGTCGAGTCACCGTTGGGACGTGAGAACCCTTAAACCTGCGAATTGAATTCCAAACAACTGAAAGAGGAACTTCGGGAGATAATGATGTGCAAAATTTTTTCCAGCCTTGACGTTTTTTGTTTTTTAGAAGACGTTTGGTCTTAGCTTCAATTTGTTTATACTGAAGGAAGTTCTCCATATTCATATTTGTTGAATAAATTTTCGCATATTTTTTCCTCATATCTACTGCGTCTGAGCATTCAATATCCCACCAAGGAGCTGGAGGAGGTTTCCCTTTGTTACGTGTCGTTTTAAAGGGGATAAATTTTTCTGCGGCCGTAATGACTGCAGACACAAATAAATCGTAACATTCCGCAACATTTTCTGTAGTTGGAGAGGGCAGATTTTGCACAGAGAACTTTGTATGATTTGAATAGTCATTCCAGTTGGCTCTGGCAGTTAAGAACCTTGGTTTTCGACTACTGCACTTGACATTTTTGTTGGAATGATAAATATTTGAGGATTCAATGAGGATGGGGTAATGATCACTCCCATGAGGGTCATCCAAAACCTTCCATAACAGGGATGCGGCTATGTTGGAATTGCAAATAGTAAGATCAACCATGCTGGGTCGCTGACCAGGCACCTGAAGACGAGTAGGAGAACCATCATTGATAATACAAAAGTCTAGTTCATCTAGTAGATCAACAATATCTCTGCCCATTCTGTCACAATTGTGAGCTCCCCATAATCCGTGATGGGCATTGAAATCTCCCAGAACAAGAGAAGGGGAAGTGACCTTGGAAAACATAGCTTTTAGGATTGATTTAGAAGGTTTATTAGATGGTGATATATACAAAGAAATTATTGTAGTGTCAAAAACTTTTGCGGCCGTCACTTGAAAAGGACAACCAATTGGTTTTACATCTACAGGGGAGAAGGGTAATGATTTTTTAATGAAAAGAGCGGAGCCGCCCTTTCCATCTTGACGGTCGTCTCGAAGACAGTGGTATCCCCTGACTCTGAAATCAGAATCCGGTTCCAGCCACGTCTCCGAGATGGCAGCCACTGCAATTGAGTTTGAGTGTAATGTGTTTAAAAATTCTTCAGTCTTTTTTCTAAGACTATGACAATTCCACTGAAGAATCCTCATCAGAGGAGCCATTTCTAGTTGAGTTGATAATATTAGTAATTTGTTTAGCAACGTGGGACGGTATTTGAATGTTGTTTTTATTTAAAGTTTGTAAAATATGTAAAAATGAGGTAATTAGTGTAGAGTTAAGGTCTATATTATAATTTTGTTCTTTAGTAGATGACTTTAGGTAAGAATTGAAATTTGAACTGGAAGGAATTTGTCCATTAGGGAACCACAGAAGGGATTCGTGATTAGCATTATTTTTTTTTGTTAGAACTCTAGGTTTCACGACCCTTTCAACAGTTTTTCTAAATGAAGAAGAAGAAGGTTGAGAAGGGGTGGATTTTTTAGAATTTTTGGAAGTTACTTCAGAATAAGATGGAATGGATTTGTTAAACATTCTTGATGCTTCCGCATAAGAGATGCTCTTCTCGGCCATTGTGTGTTTAATATTGCGCTGCCTTGACAGTTCAGGGCAAGTTTTGCTGATGGACATGTGGGTACCGGAGCAGTTTAAACATTTATAATTTTCCTCTGTTTTATCACAGGAATCGCCACTATGGGACGAACTGCACTTGAAGCAACGGGGTTCTGATCTGCAGAGGTTCTTCGTGTGTCCAAATCTGCAGCACTTGTAGCATTGCACAGTTGGAAACACATAGAGCTCTACTGGTAGAGAGACGTTAAACATAGTAACATTTTGTGGAAGGTCTTTGCTGTCAAATGTTAGGACAACGGATTGGGAGGGTCTCCATTCTACAGAGTTTCCCGTATTAAACCTGTAATTTAGACGACGCGCTTTTAAAACTTTTCCGAAACCTTGAGGAACAGTAATGTTTTCCAGGATGTCCTCTATCGATCAGTGCGGTGGGATCCCTTTTGTGACACCTAACTTTGTAACCTGATATGTAGGTATGAAAACATTGTACGAGTTTTTTTTGGCAACATCAGATTTTACAAAGCTATTGGCCTCAGCCGCTGTCTTGAATTCCACAGAAAGACGGTTACGCCCAACCGATTTTACTCCATTCCAGACAGGGTGGATTTTATTTTTAAACATAAAATGTCCAAAGTCCACATCGTATAAATTTGATTGTTTTTCATCCTTTGAAATTTTAGTCACGTGTGTAATGTAAGGTGGTCTATCAAGATTATTATACAGACGTGACATTTGTGAAGGAGTATTGTTTACCAGTGGGGCGGGTGTGATTGAAGGGCTTGCTGGACTTAGACTTGAAATCGAGGAAGAAGTGGACGGAATTACATCCTGTAAAACAGAATTATTACAGGAAGGGAGTCGTTTTGCGTGGAGGGTGTTTTTCGATGTATTTGTTCAAAATCTGTTGCATTTCTATTATCTGCTGGTTTAGCAATTTTTCTTTTTTTTGACGTAATCGCGGCTAATATTCCGAAGCCTCCGGAATATTAGCCGCGATTATTTTTTTTGTAACACCCGAGGATTCAGATAGCAAACCATCATCTGGGGGATCAGGTGGTTTTTCTTTATCCATTTTCGAATAAATCTACAGCACACAAATCAAAAAAAAATCTTACCTTAACTGCTCCGAAGAACCAATTATATAACACAAATACTTACAGTGAAAACAAATATACAAGTAAAAACTATATTACACTAATTTACAATACTATTTTAAAACTATTATCTATATAAAATTATTAATTTTGTAAAGAGGAATGAAATGACACTGGCACAGTTAGACGGTAGCCTTTGTTTTTGAGAACTATATTGAAATATGACATTGATAAAAATGAGCGAATTTTATTAGGTCGAGTATCTACACCAGGACCGGCCAACCCACACAGGTGCGGCCCGCAGCGCTCGTAAGGCGGCCCGCGGCGCCCTTAGGAACAGCCCTGCGCCTTTAGGTGGGGCGCGCGGTGTGTGCGGTGTGTGCGGCCCGCGGTGCTCTTGGGTGCGGCCCGCAGCGCATATCTCTACCATCCAAGCACCCGTGCGGTCCTTGAAATTTTTAGGTCGTCAATGCGGTCCGTAGTGCAATTTGGGATGACCAGGCCTAGACCAACCAGTTTTGTTGGCGAGCCGTATCAATATGTCAATTTTTTAGCGGACCATGCAACCGTCGACTCCAGATATATATCTACAGCCTGTATGTCGGACGAATATCTACAGGTCATATGTTGGACTAATATCTACGAACTTCAGAGTGTTGACTAATATCTACAGAGCTAAGGTCGGACGAATATCTATGACGGTCCCAGTGTTGACTAATATCTACGGAGCGTGGGTTGAACTAATATCTACAGAGCGTAGGTTTGACTAATATTTACAGAGGGCAGCTGAGCAAGAGGTTGTACGGAAAATCATAAATTACTTCAATTACGTAATTACTAATTACGGAAAGGCTTAAACGTTTAAAGTACGTACATGAAGTTTTTGCATAATATTACGTATTTTGCTGTTTACGAGGACAATAATTTATTGAACAAACATGGAGGTCATAATACAAAGATATTTATTTATTTCAAAATACACGGCACCACAACCTAACCTAACCTAACCTAACCTAACCTAACTGACATAGAAATGGTCATGGTAACAGACTAAATAATTTAGAAGCACTCGAAATAAAGAAAGATGTTAAAACAAAAACCCAAATCTTTAATATTCAGCTAAATGCGTCCAATAGTCCGATATTAGGGATTTTTACATACATATATACATAAATTAAGTTTTTTAAACTACATACGCAATATTACGTTATTCCAATATGCTATACATAATTGCAAATCCAACCTCTGCCAGTGCTGTAGATATTCGTCAACACTTTGGTTCTCATAGATATTAGTCAGCAGTTTGAGCTGTAGAGATTCGTACGCACTTTGGTTCTCATAGATATTAGTCCGATTTTTTCAGTTTTTGGAATTCCTGTAGATATTAGTAGACGCCTCCCAACCGTCGACGTCACTCGTGCGCGTTCGAGCCTGTCCGTCAAAGGATTTGTGACTGCCCGTCACTTGCTTCGTAACTTGTTAAGCAGCACTGTAAGCGACGTTTCCGCCACTCACATAGACTGTAGAATAGTTCTTTTGACATTTATTTTATTTTTTAAATTGAGACAGGTACATAAAATATACACATTATTACATTTTATATATACAAAAAAAAACATATATTTTGGAGAAAAAATATGTTAATAAATTTTTATATAAGAAATACAGAACAGAGAAAATTAAAGAAATAAAAAGAAAATAATAATGGAAAAAACATTAAACGAAAACCGGAAAAACAGAGATTAGTACAAAAAAAGTTCTTTCACTTAACCATTTTTTAGCGTACATTTCCTTTTGAAACTCAATTCACAGCTTTTTATTGCGTTGGGTAACTTGTTGTAAATTATTGGAACAAGGTATTGTAGAGTTCTTTGACCGTATTTATTTAGGTATCTGGGAATTATAAGTCCATCGTTTGCAGTTAGTCTTGTATTATGAACATGAACCAATAGTTTATTATATTCAGATTGAGATGTTTGCTGACTCGCAATTTTAAACCACAATATAGCACAATATAACAGATAATAAATTTACAGAGTTGTATAGTAACGATTTTGGTATATCATGTCTTTGTTCGTATTCAGTTTTTTTTAATAATATTTTATTAAATCTAACTCGGCCGTTGTGGTTTCTTAAAAACTTACAAATACATTTTCTTCACAATGAAATCATAATGAAAATAGACTTTACCTAAATATCTCAAAATGTCAAATAATTAGATTTCCTCGAATAAAAAATCTAGTGATATTTAATTACAACATTGATAACAATGCTCTTCAGACATTAACACAAATTAAAGACTTAGGCATCACTTTTCAATCAAATCTTTCATTTGTTAACCACGTCACAGAAATCTCTAATAAGGGCTTAAAAATGTTGGGATTTGTAATTAGGCTAACTAGAAATGTTAACAATATAAAGTTTATTAAACTGTTATATTTGCCTATGTTAGAAGTCAACTTGAGTACAATTCCCCCGTCTGGAATCCGCATTAGTGTACACATGTACAATCTGTTAAAAGAATACAAAACAAATTATTACGTTTTATAAATTTTAAAATGGGTATTCCAGCAATTAAGTTGAACACTATTTTAAATGATATGAATATGCTCAAATTGTCAGACAGAAGAATTTTCATTGACTTGGAATTTCTATATAAAATTCTAAATGATTTAGATGATTGATATTTCAATTTTAGAATCAGGGAACATGAACTTTGTTTAAGAAATAATAATTATTCCGAATTTGCGAATCATTTCATAGAGTCAGGCCAAAGCTTCAATAAAGAAAAAACAAAATTTAAACATTGCAATATAAATTCATACATTAATCTTTGCGCTTTAGAAACGCTCGAAATAAGCAAAAAAATTAAATCTAAAATTAATTTAGTGAATAAAATAATAGCGCCTTGCAAATCTCCTTTACTAACCATGTTTCCGTATAATATTGACTCCTCCCACCGCTTTCCCCCTCCCCCCAAAATCATCCCTCCCACTACTCCCACCTAATTAATCTTTGGTACTTGCATTTATTTTTTAAGTTAGTTTTAATTCTGCTCGTGAATGATACGGTTGTATCGAAACCGGTCGCGGAAAAATTTAATTTAAGTAACAAATGTACATTTAATAAAACTCTTCAAAAAACAAAAAGATTTAGTTGATATTCCGGTATTGCTAGAATTGATAAGCTTCCGGATTCCTCTACGTTATACTCGAAGTCAGAATTTATTTCAGTGCAAAAATTGTGGGACTAACTACCAAATGTATTCCTCCTTGCCCAGAATACTAATGGAGGGAAACAATTATACTAAGTCAGTGGACATCATCAATTTATGTTTAAACAAATATAGAATATTATTACTGAGACAGTTCAGTTATGTACAATGAATGCTGTGTATTTCTTAATATTCATATGTAATGTAAAAGCCCCGAAAAAGGGCGTTAATAAATAAACAATATAGATGTGAAAAAAATTACTATGACCAATGGTACGCTAAGTACGGTGGGAAAGGATTACAGTCCGTTTAGGGACTCTCCCTTCTGAATCTTTTTGAGGGCCAGGTTTGGCCCTCGGGCCTCCAATTGCCGATGGCTGGTCTGGAAGATCTGATTTTGAGTGCTAATTGCGACCGTCAATCTTTTTTTTGCCTGTCTTTCTTTTTCATTCACGGTTGTTAATAATATAATTTTCATTGATTAAATAATAATTCTTATTTAAAGATTAAAGCCGTTACTGCAAACTTTCTCAAAAAACTGATTTTTTTAAATGTATAAATATTTGTCTTCACCATGACAATGAAAAAAAATATATATTAATGCCATCCCTCAAATAAATTTTTAATAAAATAGAATATGTTTCTAATTTTTATGCGAAAATATTAATTTAATGCTTATTTTGTTATAATTCTTATGGGGCTAGTACTTATACTAGGTAAAGTACCTGGCTGGGAAGTACCTGGCTGGTATGATCTGGTTAGCAAACACTACTAGCAAAGTTTCAATTCTGAATGGTGGTCTTTCGCCAAGGCAATACTGAGAGTATCTTCAACTTCGGAAGTTTACCTAAGAACTCAGTATAATAATATTTCGAAATAATTTAATTATACAAATTAAATAAATAAAATCGATTTTAATCGGCGAATTTTTTCCAAACACCTACAAATTTTTTTTTCTACATTTTCATAATTTAAACCCATTTAAAGGCCTTTTTACTATCCCGGCAAATTCATTGTTAATGGTACTTTACTTAATTCGATTGGCGGCCGCCGCAAATTGGCCTCTTTGGGAATATAAAATGATAAATCCGCATAAAGGAGTTGTTAAGACAATATCTGATAACGGCAACAGCCAAAGAAGAAAAGAGAGGTAAACAGTGCCTGCTCATTATTTTTAGATTGTAATCTTAATAAAACATAGCTTAACCACTTCCTTTAACGCTTCCACAGCTCTTTTAAACTCGATTAACTCTGTCAGCGTTTTAAGATGAAATCATTGTTTTTTTATAAATACATTTTTAGGAAGGTAATAATATGTACTTGGCTCGAGTCTTGTTTTGACTTGACCAATTATATATATTTTCTTTACGTCGAGGTGGTAGTCGGGTTGGATCGTACATTTTTATTCTCCCGAACGCATAAACGCAATCAACGCGAAGTCTTATGTTCACATAACTACAAGTTGGTAGTTATATTTAGTAGTATGTTAAAAAAAAAAAATAATATTTAGGACGGGTTGTCTCAAAAAATTTGAACAATTCATCAAATATATGAAGTTAGTTTTCACGGTTCGTGTATTTTCTATTCTAGTTCATATCATTAGCTTAGTACCATTAGTATCATTAGCTAGAGTACCCGGCTTCGCTCAGGGAGCTGGCAAGATCTCCTCCTCTTTTCCATTTGAGCATCGTATAAAATATAAATCAAACCAACTTTTGGAGTGAAACTTCTATAGCCCCGTTGTGATTTGGAATTCGAATGAAACGACGCATACAGCACCTGCGAAGCATTAATCTCAAGGCTCCTATTGATTGAGATATAAAACGGAAATGGTGCTAGGCCTGCGGTCATTAGCCGCTTTAATTATGACCTCACTTTTCAAGGATCCTTGGTTCTTCATAGTTTCAGATTGTTTTGGTAAAGTTTCGCTTCTACCGCATGTTAACTGCACTCGAATATTTTATTAAGAAATACACTAAGTGCACTTTACACACTTTTCACGCTTTATTTTCGATTTATATTTAGTAACTACATCACTTTGATTACTCACACTTCACGGTTTATTTTTATTCGCTTTTTTTTTTTTTTTACAGTGAATACCGCACAAGAATCTCAACTGCTCCCGTCTGGAGCCAGTGAGACTATGGCATCCCCAATTGGGGTATGTTGTGAGGCTGAAGGTAGTGGGGAGGGGAAGGAGGTTGGGAAGTACCTGGCTATTCAGATCTGGTCACTAAACACGGCTAAAGCCATTTTCAAGCAAGCTTACTGCACTTCACTTATAAGAAACTGACGTTCGATCCCACGACGGATCTTACCTTACTACTTGCCTACCAATGGGTAGCCCCACCCGAACAAAAAAGGCTTCGAATGGTTCATGATGTTCTAGAACATTCCACAACATTCGGGAGTCTTCTGGATTGTTCTACAACGAAGTTCCCGATTTCCTCTTCTTGAACATTCCAAAATGTTTCGGGATGTTCTAAAATGTTGTTGAATGCTCTCGAATACCCTTGAATGTTTTGGACTGTTCTAGAAATTTCTAGAGGGTAAAATTTCCAGCCCTTATATCTTCAAAGCACGCCCTTCAGGTAAAAAGGGGAACATACTTCATGGATGGGGGATAAAGGGCGAGCAAATCATATATTTCCCTTGATCGTACCGGGACTCGTTTCTGGATTTTTACTGGACGCACACAATTGAACACTTTCTTTTATGATATATATTGATAATTATAGACCAGTCGCTTCATAAATCTGAAATAATCACAGCCTTGCCGAGGCGCAAATCTACCAACTGAGCTAATGTGTACCTCTCCGTTTCGGTCATATTTAACTGTATCGTACTTCGACTAAGATCTACCAACATTATCTTCATTTTCTTAATTATTGGCTGCTATCTTTACGTATGATTGCATAATTGGTAAAAGTGGATAAAAAAATTTATCCAGGACACTCTCTAGATAGCATTCAGTTCTTGAATCTTGCAATCATACATAGAAAATGAAGATAATATTGGTAGTTCTTAGTCATAGTATGATACAGTTAAATATGTCCAAATCGGATAGGGACACATTATCTCAGTTGGTTGAGTTGCGCCACCGCAATGCGAAGGCCCTGGGTCCGAGTCCTAGAGGTGACCAATCTTTTTCTGATTGTTCTGTTTGCAGATTTTCAATTGAGTTTCGCTAATATTGTTTTCAATTAATTAAATATTACAATTTGTTTTACTCATTAAGTTAAAAAAAATTGTAAATATTCTTTAAAACAATATGTTAAGAAAAATTTTCTCACTAAAATATCTATGTTATCAGTAAATGCTTTATCCCAGCAAGTGGGCTGATTCTGGCCCATCTAAAAGCAAACAGAATTCTCTATTTTGAACGTTTCCCTGCCTAAACCACCTTAAGCATCTACGTGACACGCCGCGTATAACGTACTACCTACCTACCGGGATCAACGTATAAAGTACTGGAATCCCCAGACAGTGGCGCGTATTCCGACCTGGCAACCTGTTCAGCCGCCCGGCATCCGATATCCCGATTGCATTTTAAAATGTAACTCTTTTAGTACTAAGATTTGGTTTTAGAGATTTCTAAATTCAAATCTATTGCAATAAATAATGGATTCCTCCCATACCGTAATTGATACAATCCTTGCAAAAAAACTAAATTTTAAATCTACTAATAAATTCCTATATAACAGCACACCCATTTTCGCGACTGGCGTAGAATTTTGTTCATAAATAATGTATTCATAAATAAATAAACTTCAAGTGTTTCAAAATTTCCAACGGAAATGAAAGCTGCTTTCGACATTAATAATAACCTAAGTAAAATTTTAATAAATTCCAAGGATAAAGAAAATAATTTAAGCCATTCTGGAATTTATAAACTTAAATTTAATGATTGCCCAGCATTTTGCATAGGTAAAACGGATAGAAATATTCTAACGATTGCTGAACACTTGAGATGCCTAAATAGTGTAGGTTTTTCAGAATTTGCAAAGCACCTAATGGATAAAGATCACTCGTTTAATAAACCTTCGGGGTAGATGTAACTACACAGAAAAGGGATAAAAATTAATAAAACCGGTCAACAACGTAAGCAGATTTTTTTTTTTTTTTTAAAGAAAGACAAACATTCCCGGGTTACGAATAACCCAACAATGTTTGAAAATCTCCTACTACCACCACAGAAAGCCGAAAATGTTGCATGTGTTGTGATGGAGGATTTAGCCAGCCGAGGAATCGAACACGCGACGCTCGGGTGGGACCCAAGCGCTATGCCCACTCAACCACTGACCAGTCGTATGGGTTAAAATATATATGGGTTAAAAATACGATAGCAGTCAAGTACAATAAGCGTGTTTATACGTCAACGCGTGTGTCTCCGTAGAAATCGTTCTAACTCCGTTATTCTTTTAGTGTCATCCCTAAAACAAAAAGTAAAAGGTCGATAGAAAGAAATAAACTGTTAGATTTGTCAAACAGTCTTATTTTTAACATATTTATGTTCCCCACCTTTACCCCCTCCCTCTTAGATACCTCCCCCTCTCCCTCCTCCAAAGTTGATATTTTCCCTCTTCTACTTTTCATTTAATTACTCTGTAGTCCTGTATTTAATTTGATATATTTTATTCACCTTGAGTAAGGTTCGGGCCGAACCGAAACCTGCAGGTTTTAAAAATTATAATAAAGTGGAATTAAGCAAAGTTATTTGATTGTCATTTTTAAAATTAATTGCTTCTTCCAAAACCAATCGTTTCTTCATCAGAATAAAATTAAAATTTACAAAAATAACAATAGACAAGCAAGTATAGGAAAATAAGTACCAAATCTAAATAAAAAAATAATAAATCTTTTAAAGATTTTATAATATTAGATATTTAGATGTCATTTAGGTTCACTTAAGTCTCCTTAATATAAAAGGAATATTTCTTCAATTTCACCATCTTTTTTTGTATTTTGTGTCTGGTATGATTCGAGCGTAAGAAGAAATTAGGACTTAAGATGTTCAGCTTTCATGGCAACCATTGAGGTAGGATTATAGAATTTTATGATTGCAATATTTGAAACAAGGTTTCCTTTATTTCTGTATGGATTTTTCTTGCCATAACTTATGACTATTAAAACAGGAAAGGTGAGCTCCCGATTAACCAATTTTGCCTAGGGGACCGTGGAAATCCTCGCCACGCCAGTCCACTCCACGTACCTAAATAAATTATAACGTAGTATTACGCTAACTGTATATTAACTACACGAGCATCCTCTCAAGTATTCCTATCACGTTTGCTTAATTTTGTGTCGGTTCTGATATGTCTGTTATAGGTACCTACTTATAGCCAACATACTAAAATTATATCAAATTCCCACATTAACAAGTAACAAGAACCGGTTTTGCAAAACTAAACGAACTAAAAATAGTCTAGTGGGCCTTATAAATAAACGTGCTTTAAATTTTACACAACTGTGTTTAAAATTTAAAACTCGTTTATTAGTAATGGGGACTTTTTTTCGCAGAAAACCATTTTAATTTATTTGTTTATTGTTCTTTACTTATTGATATTACAAAGATATTCGTCTCTACTATATTTTACTCGGTTCCATGACAGTTCATCCTGCGACAATTCATCCGGCGACAGTTCATCCTGCGACAGTTCATCCGGCCGACAGTTCATCCTTCCGACATTTCATCCTGCCGACAGTTCATCCCGCCGACAATTCATCCGGCGACAATTCATCCTGACAAATCAACCTAACCTAACCTAACCTAACCTAACCTAACCTATAAGTATAACCTATAAGTATAAGTATGTCGTATTTTGTTATTCACGCATGCTTCTTCGGAGAGTCGAAATTATTGTTAGTAAAAATATTTTTACAGCGGATTTCCACTCAAGATGCCTTCAGATATAAGTATATCGATTTTGGTTGTACGGCCGTATATCCTCTTTGCATACTTACTTAATAAAAATCGTCTAAATGATCAGGAAGGATGAATTGTCACCGGATGAATTGTCGGCGGGATGAACTGTCGGCAGGATGAACTGTCGGCAGGATGAACTGTCGGCCGGATGAACTGTCGCAGGATGAACTGTCGCCGGATGAATTGTAGCAGGACGAATTGTCGGGTCACCATTTTACTCCACACTAGGAGTTAACCTGTGTTGTTGAGTCCATTCTTGAATTATTCGGTGGTCGTGAATGGTGCTTCACCGAACTTCTTCTTCCACGTATTCTACCATCCTGCATTAATGTTTTTTTTTTTTCTATTTTGATTTGGTGAATTGTTTTTTTTTCTAAATTTGATCAATTGTTAACATTCTGTGAATCTATTCATAGTCTATCTGCCTTATACTAATGCAGTTCGGCAGAGTTCTTAGTGCTACCGGTGAAGATTAAGTCACTTAACACAACTTGCAATAGGAGAAGGCACCACGAGTAGAAAATTATGGCATTAAAAGAAAAAATTTTGCACTCATAAGTGTGTATAACATTTATAGAAATATTAGCAGAATTCCCCAGCGTTGCTCGGGGTAACAAATGGTTTGGAGTAAAGTTTTGAGTTTGGAGATACTAGTAACCAGAGTATACCTAGTTTTACAAATGAAATAGAAATATTTTCAATAATTGAAAAAAAACGAGTGCTTTAGACCACACGACTGAAGTTAAACTTCACTAACTTATAAAAGAAGAGAGAAATAAAATGTGCGCGCGCAATGCTCTCTCTTGCTCCTACAGTGTGATACAGACAATAGGCCTGCACTGTGTCTTAGATATATGAAACGTAACTGGCTATGAGAGAAAGATAGAAAGAAAATATGTGCTCGCACCTCTCTCTTTTTCTATCTTCACTAACTTATATCTTTTCATAACGCATTTTCACGCATTCAGCAGCTTACTCCCTAAGTCAAGCGTGCTTAAAGAAGTTTTTTTAAAGAAATTTTCAAGTGAAAACTTCTTTAGCACCGTTGTGATTTTAAATTCGATGAAACGAAAAAAAGCGACACTAAATAGAGATAAACACATACACCTATAGGATTTAGCCTGAAAGAAAACGAGATAGAATAATCGGTTTCCTCTTTGTGCGGTGTTCGTGGCCTCTCCTCTCTTGTCTATTTTAGTTTTTTTGTTAACTGAACAATTGTATTTTTTGGGTTTTCCATTTACTCCACAGCTCTATGTCTTCTTCGGGCATCTCTAGCAATTTCATATAATCTCATAACACTCCTTTCTTCGTTCAACCATTTAAGCATCCCTTTCGTAATCTGCCACAATTTCATGCAACGTCTCACTCGGATATCCCCGACTTCTCCTACCAATTTTATTTAAGCAGTGACCTTGCCTTTGTTTCAAAGGTCGAGTGTGCAAAATTTCATCAACCTTGTATTAAAACTGGAGATTTGCAAACAGATCAAATCAAGCCCGCCCACAAACAGACAATCAACTTAATGTATTAGAAAATATAGATAACAGACTCTTAACATTTGAAACCCACCGCGTTTGTCTAAACTAAAGCAATTAAAGAACTTCAGTAATCAGGTAACGAAATTCCACTTGACGAAAATAATTATGCTCTCTAATCAGCGAATAATTAAGAACATTAAATATTATGTAATTGCAATGGTTGCGCGATCAATGTCTCTTCTCTCTGATAATGCGAAATTCTTTGGTAGTCTGAGTAGGTAGATTATCGTCACATTTCAAATGCATTTCCTGCAACTGCCAATTACAGCGTTGAAATAAATTCCTAAAACAGATATAATTATGGTGTTTTATTTTCCGATATTATTTTGTTGACTGTACAAGGTGTCCGGGGAAAAGTGCACCGATTACGATATATTTTTTTAAACGCATTGATTTATTCTAATTTCACTTTTGTTTGTTTGACATGGAATCTTGGAAGTGGAAATTAATCCATTTCTGACATTCGATCGAGATGAAACTCGGTAGATAGTCTCTTTGTCGATGACAATCCGTTTATCAACTTTTGATGACTGTCGCGCACAACTTACGGACACCATTTTTTTCCGAAATTCACTGATACAATTCACGGACACTAATTTTTCTGAAATTCGAAGAAATGTTCGTGTTTAATATACGAAATGAATATCGGTTGTTAAAAATTGGAATTTGGCAAGGTTGGTAGCGCGGTTGATTCAGATCACTGGGAAAGATGGTTCAAACCTCAGTCAAACTAAAAAATTATATATTTTTACATTTGAAAATAGATGCATCATGGGTAGTTTTAGATACATCATGGGTAAATTCAACATAAAACTATGTTGAATTTTTTTCCAAACAAAATGTCATGCTTACTAGAAAGCTGTATTCTAATGTCGAACTTACACAGTAATTAAGGGGAACGCATGCGCGGCCCGTTTCATACAAATCTTAGATTTGGATTTGAGATCAAAATACCCAACCAAACTGAAAACTTATTTTTGTAATGAAAAGGTATATCAAATATCTAGTTATGATGTGAGTTACTTTATTTATTTTTGCTTTAAATTATAAGATATAGGCCATTAAAGATTTTAGTGTTTCACTATTTTGGACGCAACTTAGGCAATTATTTGTGAGTAAAAAACAAGCATTAAAAATTTTTTTACTACACATATTTATTTTAAAAATACAATGAAAAATAAAATTTTAAATAAAAAATTCTTAAAAATTCATTTTTTGGGAAGTAATTTTAATATATAGGTATTCGACTATTTTTTATTCCGCCGTAAATAGGTAATTTTTATTTTTAATTTACACCCAACAAAATTATTTTTTTTTATAAATTTTTATTTTTTATTTTATATTTCATCATATTTTTATGAACAATATAGTAAAAATAATTTTTTTATTGTTTTTCATTTACTCACAAATAATTGCCCAAATCGCCTCTGAAATCCCGAAACATTCAAATCGTTAATGGCCTTTATCTTTTAATTTAAAGCAAAAATAAATAAAATAGCTCACATCCTAACTAGATATTTGATATGCCTTTTGATTACAAAAATAATTTTTCAGTTTGGTTGGGTATTTTGATCTCAAATTCAAATCTAAGATTTGTATGAACCGTGCAGAAATGGACCGCGCATACGTTCCCCTTAGCCAGAAGTGAATAAGTAAATTCCCGACCAATATCCATGGAAAACGTGTACAAACCATAACTAAAACCGCGATACCTGAGTTTTAAATTCATTTTCTTAAAGAAAATACTTTAAAACGTAGATATTTCGAACAAAATGTTATTTCTTTTATGCTTGTATATTGTACAATCACTTTCTGAACTTACGTCACTACCCCCGGACACCCTGTATTTCCGCAAACTATGACGTCATCGCTGACATTAGGGTATGTTTTTAATCTTTTTTATTTTATTTTATTATCTATTATTGCAACTTTCTAAAATAGATATATTTTTTTACTAGATACTGTATAAGACTCTCAAGACATCTGTAAAAGACTGTGGATACTTCTGTACTGTGATTTTATTGACTGATAGTAGTTGTCCTGTTTTAATTCGACTACTCTAATTTTCCATGTCTGGTCAATCCGGTCTAGATGGTAGCCCTATTTGATTGAGGTTTGAACGTCAGTGATCGAAATCAACCTCGCTTCCAAACGGGCCAAATCCCGAGTTGTTGAAACCGACGTTTTTTTCGTCTAATAATTTCGACTTTGATCGGGCTTTTTGCAGAATTTTGAAGTGAAACATCTTTACCGCCGTCAGTGATTTGAAATTCGGATGAAATTGAAACGCGTCCAAACTCAGTTCTACACAACTACCGCGTGTGAATTACATACTCTGATTTTTTTTAAGCGATGATTAAAAGGGGTGGGTAGTTTAATACCTTCCTCTTTTTTTGAAGGATAAGGATGCAAGTTTCATTGATCGCAGAATCACTTCTTTAGATAGATAATATATTGCTGAAGTCCGGAAGTTGCCCGGGCTTTAAGAATTTTTTTTTTTAAATCCGATGTAGACAGTAATTTTCCTCTTACTTTGAACTTCAAGTGCACAAAATTTTAATTGCTATAAGGGGCGGTAAAATGGGAGAGAGTGGTTTTTCAAAATCACAAGTAAACAGTAAATTATCTCTTATTTTGAAAGTCAAGTGTGCAAAATTTCAGTTTGTATAGAAGCAAATCCGCCCGCCAGCCCACCAGCCCACCAGCCCACCAGCCCGTCTGCCCTCGATCCGCCTCCCCTCCGCGCCTGCTCGCCATCTCGCCGGTCCGCCCGCCTGCCACAGGAAGACACTTTGATTTATGTATTAGATTAGGTAAGTACTAAGATGTAAGATTAGGTATTACCTAATTTTGTAATAATATAATTTCTGACCTAGAGTCTTTCTTCATTGGTTGAAATTTGGAACGAAACTGAATTATTATGTTGGTAAGTCCCTTTCACTCTGACAGCATATTAAACCCTATGTAGTTAAATATAATCTTGTCATGTAAACGTTGTTCAAGGGGTCGAAAAGCCTACCCAGGAACCTGGTA
Source organism: Limnephilus rhombicus (assembly GCA_929108145.2). Classification (NCBI taxonomy): domain Eukaryota; kingdom Metazoa; phylum Arthropoda; class Insecta; order Trichoptera; family Limnephilidae; genus Limnephilus; species Limnephilus rhombicus. The sequence goes on from OV815275.1 coordinate 28,903,178, forward strand.
ACGTCCTTTTTACTATCCTTATGTGGTTAAGATCCTCGACTATGAATCCAGAGGGCTCAAACCCAGGCGTGCGCAATAAATGATGTTATTTCATAATCTCTTCGTTAAAAACAATATACCTACGATATATTTGTGAATGATATTCTTAGTATCATCCTGGTAAAAGACGAAGATTCAGAACTGAAATAAGCTGAACAACCAAAAATTTTACCATCTTCCTCCCCTCCTTAAGCTGATATATGCGTTAAAAATACGAAAGCGGTCAAGTACAATAAGCGTGTTTATACGTCTCCATAGAAATCGTTATAACTCCGTTATTGTTTTAGTGACATCCCTAAAACAAAAAGTAAAAGGTCGATAGTGGATCAAGCTGTACATCCCTATCAAGTTATCCATAGAAACACATAACAAGAATATTCTGTCAGTCGCGCGGTTGGCACATATTTTTACCCGCCAAATTGCCAACGGGCCGCTCGACATTGTTAATTTTTATTAAATATTTTTATATGAAACAATAAAAAATTGAGGTAAAAAAAGTGTTTATTTACATTTATACAATAGAATAATTATTGTTGTTTTGTCTCTCAGGATCTATGTCATCTGGGAAGCTGTGTGGAGGGTCTTTTTGAGGAGAGGAAGGAATGAACCTTGGTCTTGAAGAGACCTAAGTTGTAGAAAGGAGGAAATACAGAAATCATTCAATAGCCGAGCTGTTGAACACAAGAACGAGTCGAAGAAACTACCCGATCTCATGTGACAAATGTCAACCGTGTACAAATTTGACCGATGTTGAAATTTGAGGTAATTGTTACATTTAAAACTGCCTGGCAGATACATTAATGCAAATTAGTTTCAACAATTTTGTGCTGTCTATTAAAGATAAATGTGAATATAATACATCAGGTAACACACGAACGACGAAATATGGTACTATTCTGATAAATAATATAGTTGTACCAATCTTCTGATATCATACCCAATTGCCATATTTTGAGATATAGCAGAACTTCGCATTACTAACTATGCTATTGACATCTATTGAAGAAAGCTAAAACAACATGAATAATCAATACTTTACAATATACTTGGAATATTTGAAATCACTCATCAAAAACCCTTTTTAATTTTGTTTTGTAGGTACTTGTGTACATTGCACATTATGTCGTTACATTTTTTAAGATAAAATCTACATACTAGTAGGTAAGTATATGACTTCCAACATTTAATACTATACTGGTAAAATTTTGTATGGTCAAGATGAAGAATCAAGTGAATCAAATACTTTAGTCGAGAAATGTTAAGAATCAGAATGACAGGTGCTACGATGTACGAGGCATGTTCAGAAAGTAAGTGTACTGAATTTATTTATTTTTTGAAAAATCGTATTAGAAAAAAAATACAGGATTTTGTTGATACACTTATTGACTATTTTTCCAAATAATTGCCAACCCGTTAAATGCATGTGGTGAGTCGTGGCAGAAGTTTCTTTAAGAAATCTCCCGCCAGCTGCTTCCCCCTCTTTAGGACCACTTTCTGCACCTGCTCGTCGGTTGAAAATTTATTTTCATCCATACATGTCTTCAGGAAGGTGAAAAGATGATAATCTAAAGAAGCCAAGTCAGGAGATTACGGGGGTGGTTCAAAACAACCCAGCCAAATGAGTCAAAGAGCGTATTGGTGATAAGGCTGTGTGAAAACGGACGTTTTCATGAAATTAGCACATTTCTCTGGTCAGCATTCCCCTCCTTTTGTTTTGAATGCTCCTTTTGGTATCACAGTATTGTTGTGCATTGATGCTCTCAACCTAAGGCAGAAATTCGACCAAAACGATGTATTTTCGGTACCAAACCACTGAGTCCATGATTATTTTGAAAATGATGGTTTTCAACTTTTTGACAGATGGGGAATTGGTGTGACGCCACTTTGACGACTGTTTTTTTTCAGGCATGTAATGAGTCACCCACTATCATCTCCAGTCACAATAGAGCTCAGAAATCCTCACTTTTTTTCTTGTAGGTGTTACTCCTTCCGTGAGTAAAAAGCGGATCACAGCACTTGGCGGAATTTTTGCCGACATCTTTCACGCAACTGGACACTACAACGTGAGTTTACCTACTACAATGTTCCTGCGATGCTCGTTCTGGTTAGGAAACCCCCCTCTACCACTCAGTGTTGCCAACCCTCAAAAATCTAAAAACCATCGCCCGCTATGGTCACAGAACACTCACTTTCTTAACATGCTAAGTATGAATGTGAATAAAGCAAGGAGTTTGTGCTAGGACCTATTTGTTTGGTGGTCCATCAGCTCTGCCTACTGATAGTTAATTAGTAAGTAAGATATTCAATTTTCATTAGAATATCTTTTCATATGATAACTTTTGAAGGTTGCCCTCATCAACGAAATATTCCTATCATTTAAGAAGAAGATAATACTAATAAATCTAGACGACAAAATATAAAAGATTAAGATTAAATATATAAAACGGGTTCCTGGGTTCCAGTTGCAACCGTTACCCATTTTTGCATCTTGTTTTTTTTTCATATTTTCGTTTAGAATTAGCATTGTCTTCTTCTTCCATGCAATGGTACGTTAGATACTAAAACCATTTATCGCTCAATTTGATAAAAATGTGAAACAGCATGTTTTATATAACAAATGAGTATAATTGTTAATATTTAAATCTGCACTTGATTTTCAATATTTCAAACGTTCTTTCAAAATGCTGGATAATGAGAAAAGTGAAAAACCGCTCTTGAAAGCCTTTTCACAAAACGTCTGTTTTATAATTTTTTGCTTTTAAAAAACGTTATTATTTTAAATTAGCCACAGTGCTCGTCCATAGCTGTATAACTACGGGCAGACGTTTTACAAGTCGGCGAATGCGATCTTCCTGTAAAAAGGCAACGATACACAATTTGCCGCAGTAGAATTTGTAGCAAGACGAAGTAGAATTAATCCGGCAATTTATGGCCCGCGCTGAACTTCAAAATTACACCCTGTCAAATATAAAGTTTGCGTATTTTTTATTCTTTTACCTACTGCGGGTGAGTCAGCTGAATTTTTCACCCACAGGGCATAAACGATCGAAAATTTTAGATATTTTGTCAAAAATATTAAACGACTTGATCATTTCGGGTTATTTGAGACTACATAGCTGGGTACCCGGCTTCGCTCAGGGAACCTACGACGGATCTAGCTTTATTTACCTCTATCAATGGGTAGCCCCACCCATACAAAAAAAACATTCCACAACATTCGAGAGTGTTCTGGAATGTGGTCACAATGATGTTCCCGATTACCTATTCCGCAACATTCCAGAATGTTCTGGAATATTTTGATATGCTCTCGAGTACTCTCGAATGTTCTGAACTATTCTAGAAATGTCTAGAGGGCTAAACTCCCTCATATCTTGAAAAGTACGCCCTTCAGGTAAAAACGGGAACCTTCTTCATGGATGTGGGTATAGCGGCCTACCGCACGATATAACTCCTTTGATCGTACCGGAACTCGTTTTTTAGTTTTAGCGGGACACACTCCTTTGTACACTTTCTTTCATAATCATCATTATCATCATCATTATCATTATCATTACATAGTATAAAATGAAGTCGCTCAAAATGTATGTGCGCGTAGATCTTTTAAACTACGCAACAGATTTTCATGCGGTTTTCACCAATAGATAGAGTGATTCAAGACAAAGATTTATATCTATAATACATGCTTATTATAGTAGAGAAAAGCCGAAAACTTCAAATATTCAATTCAGGCAGCGGGCAGCTGGCAAGCGGGTGGTGTGGATTTTATAAAGGTTGGGTAATGGCATTGTGTTTTGTTAGCCACAGCAACGTGTGGCCGGGTCTGGTAGTATATATATATATATATTGATTATTTCAATAACACTTGTATGTTCCACTTGTGTGTATAACTTATTATGTTATAAAATTCTCATGCATGAAGTTTTAATAAATCGTTTGAGTCCTTTGAAATAAAACGAATTTTCTTGTATTATTAACAATGGGATATTTTTGAAGTGAAACTTCCTTAGCGCCGTTAGTGACTTGAAATTCGGATGAAACGGAAATGCGTCACAACTCAGTTCTACACAAATACTCTGTTCTAATATAACCCGGTAAACTCGCACCTCGGCGCGTGCCTTCCATAGAGTAGTTGGCAAGGTGCCTGACATGTCTCAGCGGCCAGAGAGACAGACATCAAGCGAATGGGGTTCGAATCCTACGAAATCCAAAAAAACACTTTTATTTTGTGAAGTCAATATCCAATCTTCAAACCACTTCAATCTTTAAAAAAACGAGCAAAAGAAAAGAAAGCGACATCTAGCTTCTTTTTTAGTTTCACTTCCACCGCGTGTGAATTACGCACTCTGATTTTTTTTCCAATTTTTTTAAATGTGCTCAGTGACGAGGAAGCGTAACATGATATACTCGTATATATCTTTACATAGTATAAAGCAAAGTCGCTCCCGCTGTCTGAACGCTTAGATCTTTTAAACTACGCAACTGATTTTCATGCGGTTTTCACCAATAGATAGAGTGAATCATGAGAAAGGTTTAAGTATATAATTTTTCAAGGATTTTGGAAATTGGTTGAAATATATAATATATAATGGGAGCGGGCTGACAAGCGGGCGGTATGATATGTATGCAAATTAACAGATGGCGTTGTCAGTAGTTGGCATTGTGTTTTGTTAGCCATAGCAACGTGTGGCCGGGTCTGCTAGCTTAGGGAATAAATCTTTTAGAATCAATTTATTTCCTTTGAACTGAAATATATTTCAATTTGGAAGGCGGATAAACAACACCTCTGCCTGGGTCACCCCAAGCGGCACGCTACGTTTGGCGACTTAATAAGGGTGCCTGGATAATAAGGGTGGGTGTTTTCCGGGTCTGGAGGAGACTGGTTGTGAGAGACTGGTAGAGGGAGACGTATTGACCTCTCCAGTAGGACTCTCTTAGAACATCGCCTGGTTCCGTAATGGGAGGGATAGTTTCAAACATCTGTCCCTCCTGGGAGTGATAGTATGTGGGAGGGGTAGTTTCACAAACTGACCCCCAGATTACTACCCACGTCTCATACCTTTTTCCTTCCCTGGACGTACTTTCCTTTCGTTCCTAAAAAAACTTTTCACACAGCATCCCCAAAGAAGGCATAGACCCAGAGGGGAATTATTTTCCTTCGGGGGTCCAGTGTGGAGCACTGAAGGCGGAGGATGTAAAAAAAACATGTAGGTATATTCGTATATATTTCCTGATATGAATTACCTACTAATCATTAAAAAATAGACATGACTCAAAATAATTTCGTTTACTGGGACGCCTCTTCATAATAAATATTATTTTATTTTCTTCTCCCATTTATTATCCTCAAATTACACCATTTCCACAACACATATTATATCTGGCCCCCAACCGTTCTCACACCTTTGTCTAACCCCACCGTTTCCCTGCATGCTTTCTCTTCCTTCCCTTTCAATTATCCACCCATCAAAACAACTACTGCTTTTCTTTTGTCAAGTTACATTACAAAATCGGAACATAATACGTATTCAGGTTTGAAAGGGAAACTAACCAGAATATACGTATTTCAATAATTACATCTCCATTCTCTATCAGGTCAAGGCATCCGCCTTATAAAATCACAGCTTAATTATGTATCTGTATTCACATTGTAAAATGGAACCTACGAAGAATTTGCTCATCCCAATTCTGATATGTTTATTTTTTATGCAATGATTCTTCTAACCAATTGTCGCATATAAGATAATTACCAAAATTGTTCAAAATGTAAAGAAGTTTTTAATCGAAGACTTCACACATTTTAAAGATTGTTATGCATTTTTTTTGTTAATTATTGGAAATTTTATTCTATTATTTTTTTTAGTTTTAAAGAAAGACAAACATTCCCAGATTATGAAAAACCTGAACAATATTTAAAAACCTCCCACAACCACCATAGTAAGCGGAAAATGTTGCTTGTGTCGTGATGGAAGACATACTCAGCCAAGGAATTGTGAAGAACAGTGGTTGCAAAGTCTTAATTTCCTCACATAAATTAGTAATTTATTTGTCTCTTAAGAAATTATATATTATTTTTCTTACCATAAAAAAATAAAATTTGGTTTGCTCATTAGAAACTGAATAATTTTTATTATTTTTATATTGAATTTATCATTTCAAAAACATTATTGGGTACTGCGACAAGTTAATTTTCTGTTAAAGAAAGGCGTTTTTGACGCTATTAAGCAAAAAAATTGCTTATTTTTTTAAAGAACACATTAAAAAATGTTTATTTTATAAAATGATGTTTTAATATCTACAGGGGCAAACTCTGCGACCGGTTGAAAGTTTACTTGAACTTTGTCAAAATCTGGTTTCGGTGTCATTTGCTTAGAGGAAAATTATAAATCATTATAATTTAAAACTAAAATATAAATAATACAATTTTTTTATGCTTAAAAACCAACCTTTCCGGTGATTATAATAATCTATATATAAACTAGTTCAAATGCTTTAAATTTTGTACCACGAAGTTCTCCACTTTTTTTGTCAATTAAATATCTCAGCCTGAACCCGTACTTAGAGATTATTTTAAATATACAAAAGAACAAACAAAAATTTTTTTTAAACGGAAGCAAATTAATCGATCATTTAACTTAAAAACCCCCACAGGCATATCCGAAAAAATTGTGTAGTTTTTCGATTTATGAGACGGTCTTATTCCTGTAATGGTACTTCAGTGAAAAATATTCCGGCTTTAAAAAAGTATTTTCATATAGATACCAATAAACGCTGATTATGGATACATAAGTTTTATTTAATAATATTAAACGCAGAGTATTTAAAAAATTATTAAAAAGTCCATTTTTAATCGGGTCGTAAAAACACGCCGTCAAGGTGACGTCACTGTTCGACGTGTCGTGACGTCACCGTAAAATCATTGTATGGGAATGTATGATATGACACAAGCCATCGTATTAACTTATTCGTTTACTGTTTATAGAGATTTAGTTGTTGTGTTTATTGAAACATTATTTAGACCTAAATAATGTTTCAAAAATAAAGGTATCTCTTATTAGTTTATCTCTATTATTGAAAATATTCAAAAAGTACTGCACAAAAAAATAGTAATGCTATTTCTAAGGAGAATACTTCGAACAACGGAATTCTAAATGGCGGCAGTAGATCAGCTGATTGCCCGATCCTATACTAATCGACGTCACACGATTCACCACATACGGTGGTTTTCGGGGAAATTAAAACAATTATTTTAACTACTAAAACTAACAAAAATAAAAATAAAAATGCCGTTATTTAAGTTAGAAGGTCTGGTACTAATTCATTAAAAAAATTGGACTGGAGTTCTCTATTCTTGTCTTGGACCCAAGCTGTATCTAATTAATTATGTGTTGAATAATTATGCTGTGATTGGGCCCATTTTTTAATATCTGCTTCTTTTTTTGTTTAGGGAATTTGCAACAAACCAAAAAAAATGAATGTGCAATTCACACGCGGTAGAAGTGAAACCTTCAGAAAACTAAAATAAACAAGAGTGGGGAGACAATGAAGCTTTTTTTATCAATGTGAACGATGATTTTTTTCCATATTTTTGTCGTCGAATTCCAGTGCACCTTTTCATATATGTTTGGTCATCTTATTCGTAGGTATTTGTGTTTTCTTCTTCGGAGTCTCTAGATATCGCTTTCTTTTGTATTTTCTTTGCCTATTGATTTAAGAGTGATTTGAAGATTGGATATTGATTTTACAAAAATCAAAATATATATTTTTTGGAATTCCTTAGGATTTGATCCTTGGTCCCCTGAATGTCTGGTCGCTGAGGTTCCGCTTTATACCACTACTACACTAAAGGAGGCTTACGCGGGACTCTGAATTTGTCGTAAAATATTGGAACCGAGTCCCCGTGAATAAAATAAATATTTTATTCCTTTCTCATTTAAATTTGGGAGGCGGGAATGGGTTCCGCCGCCCCGGGAACCTTTATTAGATAACCAACATCTCTGCCATAGGTCACCCCAAGTGGTTCGCTACGTTTGGTTATTTAGCAGGGGTGCCCGGGTTCATGGGGTGAGGTTTGTCTAGGTCTTAGAGGCGGATGTCCAGGACAAACTAAACCCCAGATTCCTACCCATCCCTTAAACCATTTTCCTTCCCAGAACTCTCCTCTCCTTCCTTTCCCTAAAAAAACCCTCCACACAGCATCCCCAAAGATGACACAGGCCCTGAGGGAAATTATTTTCCTCAGGGCCTCCTGTGTGGAGCTCATGTAAAAAAAAAATGGCATAAGGATGGGTTTGTCTCTTTTTAGTGTCGTTTTTTCGAATCATCGAGTTTCAATCACTACGGTGGTAAAGAAGTTTTCACTTCAAAAATACATGATTTAAAGTCAGGTAGTAACTACAGCAATATAACACGCGTAATATAATTCCAAGGGTACCAATTAATATATATTTCAAACAACCTTAACGTCGATCAGAAGCAAAATAATATTGCCGATAGCAAATCAATTTCATGTTGGAAGTGTTCAAATTAAGATATTCCACGAATCTTTGTGAAGCGACATGAAACGCTTATAACATATTGAAACACCAATTAGAATATAAATTGTAATTAATAAGAGGAAATGTAATAATATTGGTGGTACTAATTTTGTTGCTTACCTATACGTTTCTGAATGGGCAGAAGTGGGTAAGTAGGTACCAACACAGCAGGGAAGTACCGCGAAACAAATTCCGATATAAGTGATTTTAAATCCAGAAATCAGAATAAATAACGCACTGTATCTTAGTGCAAATACATGCACTTTTCGTGGCAGTTAAAAATCAACAGATGGATTTAAACAGAACTACAGAAAAATCAGGGTGTGCAATTCACAAGCGGTAGAAAAGTAACCTTCAGTAAACTAAAGTGGACAAGACTGGGGAGGCTACGAAGCACCACTCAAAGAGGAGACCGATAGTCTACGAAGCACCGCATAAAGAAGCGACCGATTGTACTATCTCATTCTCTCGCAGGCTAAATCCTATAGATTTTTTATTTAATATTTGTATATTTTTTACATCATAAACAGTGGTTTTAAGGAATATTAAATTAAATATTAAACAAAAAAGAAAAATGAAACAATACAACTTTGTATAAACCACTTATATGATGTGCAAATCCGACCGGTTTCGGAACAAACGTTCCTTCGTCAGGGAAAGCTTATACTAATTTGACAGTTTAAAACAATGTTTTATTGTGGTAGGGGTGGATAATCTACATTATTAACTAACAACGGCTCCACCCCTACCACAATAAAACATTGTTCTAAACTGTCAAATTAGTATAAGCTTTCCCTGACGAAGGAACGTTTGTTCCGAAACCGGTCAGATTTGCACATCATATAAGTGGTTTATACAAATTGTATTGTTTCATTTTACTATAATGGATAACCACAAAGTAATAGCTACATTCAAAAATATAAATATTAAACAATTACCATTAAGAGACAAGGCTCTTGTGTTTGGTGAGGAAATTCATGCTCAATTATATTTAATCACTTAAGTAAGTCAATAATATAATTTTGCAAATAATAACACAAAGATAAAATAATAATAGATATGAACTCTTACAGTAGTTTCAGATGATTTTTCAATTTAAGTTGGAATTCATGATTATTTTCGATTATTTATAGATTTAGCGGGAATATATTATACCTACATACAGATAGGTATTTTTAGTGTGCTTGGAATTAAATTTTGGGATTTTAACATTATTTGGATGATCAGACTGATACATTGAAATGCAATTGAGCTGTATTTCTTTGAAAGTGTGTAGTATTAAATATATTTTATCTATTGTAGGTACATTGAGTATTGAAAAGATTTTTTCAGTAGAAAATGTTGATGGTTTTTTTCAGGACATTCAAAATTATCAATCTATGAACAATTCTGATAGGATTTAAAATACTATCATATTATGTTCTTCCCCAGCCAATAATACTGTAATTCAGTAAAGACGTATGTGATGTCTTTTTGAAGTAAAACTTCTTTACGCACGCTTGACTTGGGGAGTAAGCTGGTGAATGTGAAAAGTGTGATCGAATGAGGCGAGGACGAGGCGAACGGTCGGGCGAGGCGAACTGAAGTTGAGAGGGAGATATAAGTTAGTAAAATTTTACGTCAGTCGCGTAGTCTACAGCACACTTGTTTTTTTGTGTTGCTTGTTTCCATTTCATCGAGTTTCAAATCACAACGGTGCAAAGAAGTTTTCACTTCAAAACTTGAGAAGGAAATAAACAAGTTCAAAGGAAGATATTGACATCGCTTAATCGGAAGCAAAAATGTTAAATTAAAATAGAAAAATCTACGGTGAAATACTTCTGATCCTTGCTGTTTTTCTACCGCCTATTAGCGGAGGACGTGACATTCACTCTAGTTCCCTTTCTCAAGGTTTCATATCACTGACATTTACCGTTTTCTGACTCTACGTTTTTAGATCATTTCGATGTTGGAGATGACTCGTTCACCGACACGAGTTTCATATCCGAAGGCATTTATACTCTAGGGTTTCGACTCCTTTGCACGATACAATAATTATCACAGAACTATTTTCTTTTGGAATTATTAGCCCTCCGGAAAATAATTCCCCTGCTGTGTGGAAGATCTCTTGGAAGAAATGAAGGAGATGTTGAAGATCTGGGAAGGAAAAAGGTATCAGTGATGAGTAGAAATCTGGGGGTTCAGTGTCTCCAGGAGTGACACACGTACGAATCATCCCTCCATTGCAAGGTGGTGTTCCGAAGGAGTTCTGCAGAACAGGTCAAAAGGTCTCCCTCAACCAGTCTCTTCCGATATTAATGCGATATATGAACCAGGGCACCCATGCTAAGTCACCAAACCACTTAGGATGACCTATTGTTGGTACAAACCATTTGAGATGACCTAAGTGGTGTTGGTTTTTCAAGACCCGGGAAAACCTCACCCCATGAACCAGGGCACCCCTGTTAAGTCATCAAACCACTTGAGATTACCTATTGCTGGTATAAACCACTTGGGATGACCTAAGTGGTGTTGGTTATTCAATAAATGGATCACGGGGCGGCGGTACTCGTACCCGCCTCTTAAATTGATAATTGATAAAGAAGCTTAAAGGTTGGTTAAAATTTGACCGATGTACTGAGATGTACCGAGAGTCGGCTGTTGCCTGAAATCGTTGGAAAGCTTTAAAAAATCGTACATTTTTCGTTTCGATTTCTAATACGACAAGATTTCAAATAACCAGGGCAAAATAACCAATTTGTTATTAAAAAAAACTTTTGAAGTGAAACTTCTATATCCCCGCTATGATTTCGATTTCGGAAGAAATGGAAATGACGATTAATGCACCTGCGACGCATCAACTGAGCTTATTGACCGCTTTGATTATGATGTCATTTTTAAAGGTTCCTATTGGTTGAGATATGAAACGGAAATTTCGCTGGTCTGCGCTCATTGGTCGTTTTGATTATGACCTCAATTTCAAGTATTGGTTGAGATTATTTTGGTAAAGTTTCGTTTCTACTGCGTGTAAAGTGCACTCGATTTTTTTTTTACCAATTGGATTTTTCGTGTGTTTATACACCACTGGCTGTCAGCATCTCGTACCCAATAACAAAATTATAAGGGTAGCTACCTATTTTGTCAGAGTTAGTTTTGATAGGCTAGCACGGGGCAAAGCGGCAAACTGAATTATTTCCGCATGGTTGAAGGTAATAATATTGATATCTGAAATTTTCAATAGTAACTAGGGGGCGAGGGTTCTCAGCGTGGATTTCAGAATTATACGGGTACTTCTGAAAATAACAATATTTTAATATCACCGTCGAAATAATATTTAAAATATATATATATATATATATATATTTTAAATATTATTTAATAAATAGATATATATATATATAAATAGATATATATATATATATATATATATATATATATATATATATATATATATATATATATATATATATATATCTATTTATTGAAGCGAAAACTTCTTTAACACCGTTGTGATTTGAAACTCAATGAAACGGAAGCGAGCGACACTAAAAAGAGACAAACAATCGCGAGCATTAAAATATTTATTTATTCACGGGTACTCGGTTCCAATGTAATACGATAAATTCACGGTTCCACGCGAACCTCCATTAGTGCAGTGTAATAAAGCGTCTGACGAACTTCAGCGGTTAGGTATTCAGCGAACCAAGGGTCGAATCCTAAGAAATCCAAAAAAAAACTATTTTTCTAAAATCCATATCCAATCTTCAAACCACTCCAAAATGAACAGGCAAAAGTAAAGAAAGCGACATCTAGTGACTCCGAAGAGAAAACACAAATAATAATATAATGAGATGACCAAACGTGACCAAATGTATAGGAAAAGGTGCACTGGGATTCGACGGCAAAAATATGCAAAAAAATCATTCTTCACATTGATAATAAAAAAGTGCTTCGTAGTCTCCCCACTCTTGTCTACTTTAGTTTTGTAAATGTTTCACTTCTACCGCGTGTGAATTACACACTTTTTTTATTTACCATTTAGTTGCAAATCTGTGCTAAGAAAGTACATAAAACTCTCAAACGGCGAGCTCAAGCGTTTTTAAAACTGCACAGCTATTTGTAGGATTATGTTACATCTATGAATATTACTTAATTTACACAAAAACAACAAAACACCATACAAAGCTACACAAACAATACACAATACCCGAGCCAAAAACAACGAACTTCTCCAAACTCCTTTTTTCAAAACCATCTTCGGGCAAAGACACTCTAAATACATAGCTTGCAAACTATACAATACACTACCAACTACGATCAGACAAAGTGACTCCTTTACAAAATTCAAACAAGATATTAAAAAATGGATTATAAGTATTGGACGCCACACTATCACAAATATCTGTAAAATAAATCACACATAGACATAAATAACTATTCACATACAACCTAACCCATATAAAACAAATGAAAATAATGCAATCCTGTCAAATTTAACCTATAAATAGACTAGGCAGAATTTATTTCATTACTCCATCTCCAACATTTATAAAATAACTCTCTTTAAAAGATTTATTACCCTTCCAATCACCCTTCTGTTTTAATTCTATTCATAATATGTATTTTACCTGAAATATCCTTGTAATTACTATATTCATTTATATACCTGTACGCCTGTCTCGACTCAGGTATACCCTAGTGAGACAGGCATACAAATAAAACCATTGTAAACATATTTTATTATAGATAAATAAATAAATAAAATAAAAAATGAAGATAATCATAAAAGACGAAATAAGCGAAGGTTTAAAAGTTGGCAGGAAAGTAGGTAAATACGGTATAAGTGGAGATAAGTACAAGTGGACATGCAATAATAACTTAAAGGCATAAAACAAACAAAAAAACGAGTGTGCTTTAGACCACACGACTGAAGTAAAACTACACTAACTTATATCTCTCTCTCAACTTCCGTTCGCCTCGCCCGACCGTTCATCTCGCCCTATCACACTTTTCATAACGCTCTCGTCACGCATTCACCAGCTTACTCCACAAGTCCAGCGTGCGTAAAAAAGTTTACTTCAAAAAATTATTTGAAGTGAAACTTCTTTATCGCCGTTAGTGACTTGAAATTGGGGTGAAACGGAAATGCGTCACAACTCAGTTTTACATAATGACTCGTTTCTGATATAAAACTGTATATTTGCACCTCGGCGCGTGCCTTCCACAGCGTAGTGGGCAAGGTGCCTGACAAGTCTCAGCGGAAAGAAAGCTAGACAGACATCAAGCGAACGGGGGTTCAAATCCTACAAATCCAAAAAAAAAACATTTTTATTTTGTGAAATCAATACCCAATCTTCAAACCACTAAAGGAAAAGAAAGCGACATCTAACTACTTTTTAGTTTCACACAATCACTTTGTGAGTCATGCATAACTTCTTCGTCAGAAATACTTTCTTTTGGAGCGATGCAATTTTTTTTTTATGTGAATTTCGCATATGAGTTCCAGTTATAGTAGTATGGAGCCAGTGTGTCTATTTTTTCCGCAATTGTGGTATTGCCGGAGGGCGTAGGTAGTTGGCGGGAGGAGAAGGGTGTGGAGAGGAAAGTGGTGAATGAACTGATATTGGCATTCTGTTACACCGAGATCCACCGTTTGTCGCTAAAGCCTCCCGCTGATTCCATAATAATATAATAGAATAATCTGTGGCGGAGCGACAAGGGACGTGTCTCCAGGAACCGACAAATGAACCTAAAACAAATTAACAAATCATACATTATTTTTGACCTAAATAATTTTCACACGTGGCAGAAATGACTGGTCAGTGGTTGAGTGGACATAGCGCTTGGGTCCCACCCGAGCGTCGCGTGTTCGATTCCTCGGCTGGCTAAATCCTCTATCACAACACAAGCAACATTTTCGGCTTTTTGTAATGGTAGTAGGAGATTTTCAAACATTGTTGGGTTATTCGTAACCCGGAAATGTTTGTCTTTCTTTATAAGTTAAAAAAAAAGTGAAAATAGAAAGTCGCTTGATCTCGCTTCCTTTTCTTTTTCTCGTTTTTTTTAAAGTGGTTTGTAGATTGGATATTGATTTCACAATTTTTTTTTTTTTTGTTTTCGTAGTATTCTAACCCCCTTTCGCTTGATGTCTGTCTCTCTGGACGTTGAGACTTGTCAGGCACCTTGCCAACTATGCTACGGAAGGCACGCGCCGAGGTGCGAATTTACCGCGTTATATTAGAACCGAGTATTTGTGTAGAACTGAGTTGTGGCATTTCACCCGAATTTCAAGTCACTAACGGTGCTAAAGAAATTTCACTTCAATAAAGATTTTAATATTGAAATAAAGGGAAAACAATATTTCAATCATAACCTTAACTATTTGTTTCTTTGAAATCCTATTTGTTTCATCACTGCTCTGTTTTGTCGTAGAAACACACTAAAAAATACTGTATTTGTATAGAACCTGCTATTATAAGATATGAATTTAGATTTATCTTGTTTTTATAGAATTAGGTCATTGCACCCTAATTTGATTTGAGGCCGAAATTTAGAATTTTTTTTAACAAAGGTTACCAAAATTTTAAAGCAAAGTTTGACAAACAGTTGAGAAAATAGCGCTATAAAAAATGACAATTTGTATAATAATAACAAATAGAAGTGAGGATTCTAGGAACTGTGTTCGATGCCATTGCCAGCCAATCAGCGTTGGCCGCGGCGCGTCACGTGGCCCTCCCCGTGACCTCCGCCGGATGAGCCAGTGTTTGGCCACGTGACCGACATCAATGGGATTGATCCTGTTGTGCATAAAGGCTTTATTTTCTACAATTTCCACAACAATGACTCAATATAGGGTTGCTTTGACATTTTTATATTTACTCACCTTAGTGCAGACAGTTTTTAGGAGATAATTTCTCAGAATCATGCAAATGGAAGACTAAAATAATTCAGTAACATAGTTATTTAGGAATTACGTAGAAAATAGATTTAAACGTAACGCATTGTTAAACAGTAGAATGATTTATTTCTGTGTTATTTATTTCCCAGGACTAAAAATTTAAGTTTTTTCTAATGAATTTTCTATAACTTTGTTTTGTGTGGGTTTAAATTATTCCTATTTATTATTGTAATATTCTTATGTACAGCTTATATAGAATATATTAATAGTAAGGATTTTTAACTGTTAATTAATATTTTAGTGCCACGCAGTAAATTGGGAAGAACGAGGGAACACCTCCTTAACCACGATGTGTTGGAAAATGCGGCATAAATAAATGTATCTTTTTTGTAATAAAATATTGTTTTGTTATGGTTAGCGAAATTGTGTAGGCAAAAATCGGGAAAAATACTTTTGCTTGTGATTAATAAGCCATTCATTTTACGCCAGTAGTCCTTTTTGTGAATATTTTGTCACCTATATAAAAAAAAATAGCGACACTAAAATAGGTTTAACCAGCCTAGGATGACAGCACATAATCTAGAAAAAATTATGACATGAAAAATATTCTCGACTATAACAACTGATTTATTTAAATAAATATTTTTTTATTTAAATAAACTATGTATTCCTGTTATTGTTTTATTGTGTTTATGTCTTAGAAAACATTGATTGCTCACTGTACAGAAGAACAAGTTCTGTCCAAAGGAACATTACACAGTGACCAGAGGAACATACAAATACAAGGTATTGTTCCTCTGGACAAAAAACAAGTTTTATTTCAATTGTGTTTATTTCGCAATGTACAAAAAAAAGTAGCAAATAAAAAATCAGATTACTATAGATCATTTATCTGACCTCCAAAATATGTAATTTAAAAAAATAAATTGCTAATAGTTTAGAAGAAAAAAAATAAAGTTTACTAAAAACTGGGAAATGTTCAGAGGAACACGTATTGCCCCTACCATTGAGTTAGTCCAACAATGCTGTGTCATGAGAAATTGTCTGTAGGATCTACCAAGTCAATATTACTTGATATTTAATTGGTACAAAATCTAACATTTCCAAGAAAGTACTCGAAGCTTTTTCTAAGTTACATTTATCTTTATTTGTACATAAAGATAAATACTTAAAGATAGGTACTTTAAGACACTCAAAGATACATTGATTGTTCATTTAATTTAATTTTACCTTATTTGGAATTTTGTCAACACTTTTTAGATGCTTACTTTTTTTACATTAACTCCACACATGATGTCATCTTTGAAGATGCTGTGTGAAGGGTCTTATTGAGGAAAGGAAGGAGTGAACATGGGTCTTGATGAGATTAACGTTGCAGGAAGGAGGAATCAAAAAGGAAGGAGAAAATGGTCCACAGCAGAACTGCTGAAATCAAGAACGAGTCGTAGAAGTGACCCATTCTCATATGTCAAATGTCAACCGTGTACATATGTACGAACGTACATATGACTCCTGGGCTCTAAAGATTACAATCGGTTTGTTAAGATACAATTACTTATGCATTTTTGCAATCTACAGATCACCCTCTTTTAAAAATATAAAACAGACACTTTTCTGAGTTCACTCCAATCAATTATCAACAGCTCAAAAAAATAGAACGACAAATAATTATAGGCGACCTCAACATCAGTACGATTACCGAATACCACCGCCAATCCAACGATTACCTATGTCTGCTAACTGAAAATGGGTTTATTCGGACAATTAACAGCCCTACTCGTGTGCAGGACATGAGTAAATCTTGTCTAGACCACATCAACGTCAAAAAATTAACCATGTTGACTCATTTGTCATTATCTCTACAATCTCAGATCACTTTACAATAGCACTCTGCCTTAAAAATAAACCTCTTAATCCTGCTAAAATTAAACATGTTGCAAGAATAAACTACAATAACTTAATTATTATTTTTAATTGTTAAACTAACGTTTTAAGACAAGAAATAATTGTTACAATAACTTAATTGAGGACCTGAGCTCAGAAAACTGGCAAAATGTTCTAGACCATACTGATGCCGAATCTAGAATGAATTTATCACTAAATTACATTCGTATATATCTAAACACACAAGCGAAAAAATCTTATACAATATAAGCAAATAACACTCACGCCATGGATCACCCCTGGCCTTATCAAATCGATTAACATTAGGAACCAACTTCATGAAAAGACGAATAGGTGCCCTGAGAATATTATAGTACAAGCTTATTACAAAAAGTATAGGAACTTTTGCAAAAATTAATAAAATCGGCGAAAAAAAATTTTTATAAAAAATTTTAAGGGAAGCATTTCGCAATATAACTAAAACAAAAATAAATAAAATTTCCGATATTATATCATTAAACATCAATAACGTGAACACCTCAGACCCAAAAATCATTGCGAATTTTTCCAATAATTATTTCACGTCAGTGGGAGTCACACATGCGAAAAACATTCTCGACAATCTTAATACAACAGAATCCGATCTCGCTAAGTTAACAATATCTAATTTCGGTCATAAATTAGATAACAACTTCTGAAAATAATTGACTCAAGTCATCGAATGCTTGTGGTTTAGATAACGTCTCATCAATTCTAATTAAAACTTTTCAAAACAAAAATGTCTAGAAATTGTTACATAGTCAATGCCCAAGAAATACAAAAAAGACAATATTCTTACCTAGGTCCTAAAATGTTCAACCTTACACCCAGTTCTTGGAAATTGAAAAGTGCAAGCGTCCTACGTAAATTAGTCAACGTTAGGATTCTGAACTTAGGGAGAGACGAAAGTGAACGTATGCTGTTTAACTGATAAACAAAATCACCTAACTTTCCTGAACGCTAGACCAAAATTTCTACCACACTTCATTGAGTTATGTGATATTGCTTCGCAATGTTTCGACATCCTTTTTGATGTTTTTATACCTGGGATTTATGATTTGCGCCGCTGAAGACTGTTCGCTCCGAGTAAGTACATCACTACTGTAAGGCGTAATACACTAACATAATATAAGACTCGCTGTGTGAAACTTGGTACCTTATAGCGGTGATGATTTAAAATAAATAAACAATATATAACAAAACTTGTATGACGTACGAAGTAATGCAACAATGTCACTATACTGTTACCAAAGTAGCACTAAATAAGGTACTATTTATTTATATTCATATTTCTATCTATATTTATAGTTATTGTTTTCATATTTTAGAAAGAGTAGTTCAAGACGTGAGCGCGGTGTATATTCGTATTGTCGTACAATATAATATGTACCGAAAACATGTTTTAAATCAGTGAAAATAATCATGTTTGCATAAATAAATAAATAAAACTTATACATACATAAATTATATCTAATGTTGTAAATTTTAATGCAGGTTCTCTTATGTACTATGTATTATAAGTTCACACTTCTATACACATAACCTAACATAACTTCATCTCTTTAGGTTGTAAATTTTATTGTAATTCCTCCATCTTGTTATCAGGTATCTGGTTAACACTTTTCAACACTACTAACGTACCTAATTATCTCATACACTGTAATTCCAAATATATTATATTTTAACAGGTTAATTCGGTAAATCCGAATATAATATGTGCTACCCGGTTAGTTTTTCTATTTTTTTGTTAGGTAATTTTGTACATTTCTTAAGGAATGATATGAACTAAACCTGTCAATTTGTCTGTCCTGGAACGGTAGACTTTCCTAGTTGGACAATATGTAATTTGTACTTTCTTTTACATATCTGTAATAAATAAATTAATAAAAAATAAATACAGATAGGAGAATCTATCAAACGGACCGCTCATTGTATCTAGTTCAGATGTTTTGGGGCTCCAGACTAGGTGGCTGACAAATTCAACCATGGGGCGCACTTGCGATTTGTACAGGGTTAGCAGTTGTGTCCTATAGTATCTGCAGGCCCTGTACAGTTTAGTCCAGATTCTGAGAGGCTAACTTAACTCTAGTTTCGATGGAGCCCCCGTAAATAAGCTGGTCACTTAGAGTTACACCAAGCATATCAATGGAGGGCCGGTTCATACAAACTTTATGAACATTCCCATTTGTTAATTGGTAAATTTAAAAGTTACACATAAATGAATATTTATTAAAATTAAATAGATGATTTCTAACAACCAATTTAAAAATGTAAACATAATTAAAGAGTGTGACGAAGCTGAAAATGTGATGAAATATTAATCAAAAGTTTTGAATGCACGTTCAAATTCAAAACAAATAGGCATTCAAAGTATACAATGCAATTTTGATTAATTCATACAAAGTTTAAATGACTTTATAATAGAACAAAGTGGATCCCTTTGTTCCAACGGAAACATTCACAAACAGTGAATTCCATGTACCTATCAGTTTATAATTACATCGTATTAAAAATAGACTTAAATGACGCTGTGGAATCGCTATGTTTATCCGTAACAAATTTAACTCTGTTAACACTATTGTAAACAAAATAAATCTTAACAATTGTATCGAAATTCATTTCAAACACGAGTTAACGATATTGACCTATTGGCTATCGATTATATAATATACAGGGTTTTAAAGGACATAATTGACTCTCTTTAATCAGTGATTCCTGACATTACTTTGTGTAAAAAATGTGCGAGTAAATGAAATTTTGGTCTCCGGTGAATTTATTAATATCTTTTTTTTCCTCAAAATCATTATTTCATCAATCAGTCACTAGACCAACCCCTCACCCCGACCCCAACGGTCCAACCTACAATTTAAAAATAAAAAATGTCCCCGGAGACCAAAATTGAATTTACATTTTTTACTATATTAAAATTGCCCGGAATCACTGGTTAATGTAAGTCAAGTACCTACGTCCCTTAACACCCTGTATGACACAAGGTTCGAACATTTTTTATTACTTTACTCTTTGAAGAGTTTTATTTCAGACTAGCGGGTTCTCGGAATGCGTTGCGATGCCATTCAAAGAAGAAAAAAAACTCTCTGCATGTCCATTTCCAAGCGTCCCCGTTCTCGTCCTGCGTCCCCTTCCCCTCCTGTGTTCCCCTTCCACCTTCCCCGTCTCCCGACACCCTCGTCAACCTTCCCGCGAACCCCACCTCCTTCGTTACCCTCCCCCTCGTGCCTTCCCTCCCTGCCGCTAAAATATATGAAATACACACATTTTCAATCCACTCGCACACCACCTCTAGTAATTTTTTATACAAATTTCATAACGCCAAATATGCAGAAACCCTCTCTGTTAAAATGCAATGTTCTGTAAAAAATTTGATTCAATCCATGGATTACTTTCCGAGATTTACTGACACAAACATACGGAACCTAAATTTACATATATGGAAAATAGTTAAGTTAATCTGTAATAATAAAAAAATTGGTGACAAGGGTGACCTTAAAATACGAAATTAATGAACACCTAGATACCGATCTGTTTGGATAGGTATTAGAATGAAGATAACCTTTTCTTTGCTTTTTAGTCCTGGTACTTAGTTTTTTGAAACACTAAATTACGTATATGTATATACATATAAATTTTATTTATCTATATATAATCTTTTCAACAAATTTTATTTTTTTATCTTTTGTATTTTTTTTTCATATCAATTTCCTCTTAACTTTATTTTTGTATTGCAATGTGTATGTGAAATGTATTATTTAGATTACCCTTAAAATATGTAGATTTGTATTACCTCCCACACTCCCTCCAGTGTTTTGCCAATAGTTATTCCACCTGTCCCAAACTATGTTAGTAACTCATCGGGAGTGTAACGTAGCAAGGAATAAAATTAAAACTGTATATATTTTAATATGTGAGGTGCAATAAAAACACCCCAGATATTTAGGGGCCAAATCAAAACGGCTTAGATCGTAGTAAGTTAAATATAAATACAAATAATATATTCATAATAAAATCCATAAAATTAAAACCAAATATAACCAATCACCATACATGTAGGTATATTTTTGTATAACAAACTTATTTATTATTAAAAATGCCAGTTCGTTTAATTTTCAATAATACCTGGTACAATGAATTGTATTATTTGGATTTGCTTTGAATTTTAGTGTAATTTTCAATATTAAAACTGTTTGATTCAGACAAGCGATGAAATACTTTTTTATATTCAAACAGTTTTAATATTGAAAATTACACTAAATACCTATGTACTTAAATGTATTTATTATGCAAGGATTTTAAATATATGTACAGAAATATAATTTTAAGTCAGTAGTTTAATCTTAACAATTATATTCAAAATTTAATTAATTTCTAATTGTAAACAACTCCAATACAAAACCATTATATTTACCGAGCCACAAAAACTATAATTTCCTCCCTTCTGAACTGTGCTGTATCATCAATCAATCCGAACAAATAAATAAAATTAAACAATTTTAAAAAACCACTGTGCTTTAGACCACACGACTGAAGTAAAACTTCACTAACTTATATCTCCCTCTCAACTTCCGTTCGCCTTGCCCGACCGTCCGCCTCGCCCGATCACACTTTTCACAACGCTCTCGTCAGGCATTCACCAGCTTACTCTCCAAGTCAAGCGTGCGTAAAGAAGTTTTACAGCAAAAATATTATTGTAACCGATAAAAATTGTTTAAAATTATAATTTGTTTAGCTTTACGCATCGAAACCAATATTATGGAAACCGAAGCATCGCCTGCACAATTGTAGGCAACTAATAAGATACAGCGCGGAATCAGCTGTTCGATGTCCGCCATTTTGGAATTCGAAGTTCGGAGTTGGAGGGTTGGCTTTGGTGTGGAAATAGCATAAAATGCACTTGCTTCATTGTCTGCGAACTTCGTTACATGTACTTTAGTACCCATAAAATTATGTCCAGTATGCGGTTTATAAAAAATGGTCCGATTTTTCGGATGGAAATTTTCTAAAAATCGCCAGGGTTTCAAAAATACAATAAAAAAAAAACAGAATGTCTTAGAATATTTGCCTAAACCGGAATTTTTTAAATGTGATACAAGTGGGCTATTGTGGTTGTTAGTCTCACTGGCTCTAGACTGTTGGAAGCAGTTGTGACTCTTATGCGATAGGTAGGTGCTCCAAAAAAAATAAAATTTGATTCATTTCTCCGAAATATATTATGCCATTGATCTGTGCTGTAGGTACAAACAACATGATAAATCTATTCGTCTTACATAATACTAACCTACTTTATAAGGGGTCGCTGGCTGTTCGTAATATTACATGCTTCAAAACTCGTGCAAACATCCTGGAGGATTCAAAATATATATTCGCGATTTACACAAGGCCGTAGAACCTTCATTATAATATTGATGTTAAATAATTTCTTAGTAGCTCAAGTACCGATGTATTAATTTGGAAATAGATTATGACATATTATGTATACGTCTTGCTCATTTCAAACGCATTTCAAATAATAAAAATTCTTAAATATTAAAAATTAATTATTCTCGACTCGCTTGAGCTATTTATCAAATGGTGCTCATCTGACATTCACGCGTTTAAAGGGGACCGTTTAAATATGGAAACACCCTAAGAATAAGCTTATTCCAAAAAGATAACATTGATACCACTAAACACTCACTACATGATATTATAATGAAACTAAAAATTCACCGTAGAAGCTAATTTGCGGGGACCTATTCAAAATTGCCCGACAATTAAACGTTAAAAGTCTTTTTAACAGATTATCGATAACAAAATATCTTGAACTAACTTACTAAAGGTGTCAACATACTCGTATCAATACTTTTTTGATTAAATATACTTACAAGAATAATATAAAGATGGTAGGTATTTTTCAGAAGTTTTCTGTTTATGAAATAGGGTATTTAAGTTTTACACGGAACGAAAATTTTGACCAGTTCTATTAGCAACAATCACAGTCACTCTTAAACAATTACGTACCTTAATCATCACATTTGCATTTAAAAGAAAAATCTTGTTCATAACAAATACGAAAAAAGTAGAGTGGGATAGTTAAAGAGTAATTATAGTGATAAGGTATGTATGTTATTATAGAAATAATATACCAGCCTTCCTAAAAAAAAAGCTACGCAACCGTTAAACGGTGTTTTAGTTACACTTTGAATAAGGACTTTACAAGCTCAGAATCGATTTAATACTAACATTTCATTTAACAGAATCGATTTAGCAGGGGTGTCCGGGTTCATGGGGTGAGGTTTGTCTAGGTCTTGGAGGCGGATGACCAAGACACACTGAACCCCAGATTCCTACCCACCCCTTAAACCCTTTTCCTTCCCAGAACTCTCCTCTCCTTCCTTTTCCTAAAAAAACCCTCCACACAGCATCCCCAAAGATGACATAGGCCCTGAAGAAAATTATTTTCCTCAGCGCCTCCTGTGTGGAGCTC
Organism: Limnephilus rhombicus; assembly: GCA_929108145.2. Taxonomy (NCBI): domain Eukaryota; kingdom Metazoa; phylum Arthropoda; class Insecta; order Trichoptera; family Limnephilidae; genus Limnephilus; species Limnephilus rhombicus. The sequence continues at coordinate 28,927,032 of OV815275.1, forward strand.
ATGTAAAAAAAAAAAAAAGCTTTTAACGGTGCTCCAAAAGAGCTGGCAACGTTGCATTTCAGCAGACTGACACCTGAAATTCTTGTCTTGATAAAGTAATGTTATTTCGGACATATTCTTTTTTTAATCGACTGTTAGCGTATGACATTGTTAAGAATTCTATGAAATTAGGTTTTTTAATAACATAAATAATTTAAGCATGGGTAGGTAAATATAAATCCTAGAAAACAACATTTATATTGCAAGAATCTGGAATCCAAAATGTATTTTTGTTTGTTCCCTGGGAATTATTATTATAATTTGTGTGGTATCAACGAGATAAAAAGTTATGTAATAATTTTCACCCAGATTCCCTAAATAAAAGGAACGTGTTTTCTCAATTTCGTACTTTCTATAATTTTTCGACATTTTGGAGTAAAAATATACTCGTATATGGATATTTTTACCTTTTTTCGTGTTTGAAATTTAAATTTTAAAGTGTATTCTAAAAACACAAATCTGAAGGTATGTATTTTTTTCGAGTTTCGAATTTGGTAGGTATTTTTTTACGCCATATTGAAAAATAAGAAATATAAAGTCAAGTTTAAAATTCCTATAAAATATTCCAAAATTAGATGAAATTCTATTTTACATTATCAGTTAAGTTTTCACTTGCACGATTGCGGTTTGCAGTTTTCACGATGCGAATTTTATCAATTGAATAAAATTTTCACCGCGCTTATTAAGTAAGACTGTTTTTATTTTAATATAACATTATTATGTTATAGTTAGGAGGGGGAATAAGGCAAAATATGTTTTTTCTTACTTATGAATTAGACGTGAAACAAAATAATAATTTCTAATTTCAAAATTGACAATTCATGGTAGAATCCCGTTATAATAATATAATATAACAAAATGAAACTTGTTTCCACTCAAGTTTCATATTTGTTTTATTATATTATTATAACGTGATTTTACCATGAAATGTCAATTTCGAAAATAGAAATTATTATTTTTTACCGTAACCGGTTAACTTGTTAAATCCATCTTCAGACATGTAGAAATTATTCTTAATCTACGGTTTATAAACAGCCATCCGTTTAAGAACGATTTTTTTAATATTTCTATTTTTGTTGTTCTTCTTGCTGGAAAAAATGTTACTAAGATAGTTAAGTTTGTATTTAGTGCAAGATAGTTAGGTTTTTATTTAGTGAAAGATGGTTAAGTTTGTATTTAGTGAAAGGTATGTTAAAATAATAATTATAATTACTTAACCAAATTATGTTAACGGAGATTGCCTCGATGAGGTACATTGATAGACACTACGACTTCTATTATAGTTGGATTTTACTAAAGTTTACAAAAGTGTAGATTGTACATACATTCTTTATACCTATAATATAATATGGAACACTAGTAAAAACAAAGCGGTTTGAAGTGTAACCCCGGTAGTGAAACCCCATTATCTATCTTTGTAGCATTCGTTGGCAGGGAAACGCCGGTTGTTATGGGCCCAGATACTATCCACAGAAACTTATGTAAGCGTGGTAATATTGTTCCGGGTTGGTGGGTCGAAGGTCTTATCCAGAACTGTTACTCGGGGCGATACGGGGTAAGTAGGAAAATTATAATCAAATGAATAAAAAATATTATTCAAACTTCCTACAAACTTTAAATTACACGGACAAAAATATTTATAAAAAAAAATAATTTTAAAAAAAAACCTGGGATACAAACTATTTCAAACATATATTAAATACTAGCTTTTTCCCGCGGCTTCGCTCGCATGGCATTAGGGGATTTCCACTCAGCCTCCTCCACATTCCCTCTCCCCACTCCATTCCCCCCATCAATCGCCCTCCCCCTCCACCCACCCCTCCCCACACTCCCCTCCCCACACTCCCCTCCCCCCATCAACCTCCTCCCCCCCCCCCCTACCCCTCCCCACAACCTCCACAATCCTTCCCCTTTCCCCTTCCTTCCCTCCCCCCTCTCCCTCCCCTAACCCCCTTCCCACTCCCCCCACTCACCTCTCGCATTCCACACATTCATTCCCGATACATTCAGTTTTCAAACTGCTCGCATGCCACCGGTTATAATTTCTTATACAAAATTCATAATGCCAGAACTCAACGGTAGTTTTATACAAAAAAAAACGAACAAAAAAAAGAATTATCCAATTTGGTTCAGTCGTTCGGGTTTATTCATACATTTTGGTGATTCATTTTTATAGATAGTTATTAAGTACGAATTATTATTCTTCTTTTTATATTCTACCAAAAAATCCAGTACGGCAGTTTTATATTAAAAAATGCGATACCTATCTATCCAATTAAAACAATAATTGTTGTGTGACATTATGTCAAAATTTGAGAAGAATTTATTTGAAGTACCTACTTCCCTAATAATTTGAATCGATTAAAGAATTATAGATATCTTACTAATCGTGCCACCTATTGCAATTTTTCCATACAAATTTCGTAATGCCAGAGCTCTGAGCTGCCTATATGTTCATATTCTTGTAAAGTTTCATTAAAATCCATTCTGTAAAGTAGGAATTAGTATTTTATACATATTTGAATTTTAACATCAAAAGGATTTCCATAGTAACCTAATTAAAAAAAACATCGTTTCCAAGGCGACAATTGGCGTTTGCAATAAATCGATTTTGTTACGACAGAAAACGTATGATAAATAATTTCATAACGCCAGAGATTATTCATAACGCCAGAGCTTACCAATATATATAGCCTATAGATCTCGCAAATAATGTAGCTTTCTATTAGTGAAAGAATTTTTAAAATCTATTCAGTAGTTTTTGCGTGAAAGAGTAACAAACATACATCCATACAAATTTTCACCTTTCTAATATTAGTAGGATAGGATATAATTTTACAATATTAAAAAAAATAATTATTGTTATTAAGTTTAATTTGTACAAATCAACTTTACATTTTTATTTTTATTTCGTGCATTCAATGATGTTATTATTTTAGGTAGAGGTGTAGTCAAAATGACATCTTAGAAACACAATCAGGTAGAAATGCTAAGAAATTTTTTCCATAGGAAAGCTAATGGCTCAGAAATTCACAAAATTATTTACAAGGCATATAGAAACATTACAACCTTTAAATTTATATGACGAAAATGCCAACATTCTTATAAATACTAACCAGGTACTAATTAGATATAATACTAATTAGATTCCTGGTCAAATAAAATTATTCACGCAGAACAACACATCAATTATCTCAACCAAACGTATGTTGACAAACTTTCGTCAAACAAATGGTTGAGTATTGAAGAGTTGAGCGCAGAAATAGAAGGATTAATGCTTGCCATTAGAGTCATTGATACTAAAAATTATAGGAAGCATATAATCAAAGATACAAATCAAATTGATGATTTATGTAGAAAACGTTTGACTTTTCCGGAAACTATGGAATATATTTAATCGGGATGTTCTGTATTAGCGCCGTCCGATTATACATTTAGGCACAATCAGGTTTTTAAAATAATTCATCAAAGTTTGGTAGTTAAAGATAACTTGATTAACTGCCGTAATATAATACCATATTATGAATATGAACCAAATTCATTTTTAGAAAATTATAAAATACATTATGATGAAACTATACTAACAGACAGAAAAATTAGTCATAATAGACCTGATTTAGTTGTACATGTCAAAATTTAAAAATAAATCTTAGATCATTGATGTCGCTATTCCAAATTCCTTTAATATTCAAAAATCTGTTTTTGAAAAAATAAGAAAATATACAGATTAATTTTTTGCATTTAATTTGGCATTCTCAGGGTGGGTTTCTTTATTTGCCAAGAATGCTAAATGCAATGCTAATTGTAAAAATAAACGATCGAAATTTAAAAATTTCTATGCATTTGACCGTTTACTTTTACAATTAGCATTGCATTTAGCATTCTCGGTAAATGAAGAAACCCACCATAGACTATAAAAATATTACCATTTGTTATTTCGGCTACTGGCATTATACCTAGCTCTCTCATTCAAAATTTAGGCATAATAAATAAATAATTTGTCAAAGAATTTATATATAAAAATGCGAAAATCAGTCATCTTAAATACATGTAGGATTACAAAAGATTTTTTAAATATTTACATTGAGAGATACCTATATAGGATTTATAGGTCCAATTAGGAGTTCTACCGAGCCAAACCCTCTGATATGAAAATATCTGGAGTCGGTGAATTATTTTTCCGTTTTGTCTCTGGTAGGTTGACATGTTGTTCTTGTACTGTTTTGTATTTATTATAATTGTATAGTGCAATTGCATAGCGTGAATTGACTAGATCATTTGTGGAAAAGTGTGTGAAAGGGTTTAGTTTTTCCTGTGGGGAAGATTTAACCCGGACATAAAATCTAAGTATAAAAACAGTTTATTTATAAACTGTTTAAAACAGTTTATTTATAAAAGTTTGGCTAGGTAATTATTTTTGTGCGTAATAGCTGTTTCGCCTTCTGAAGGCATTTTTAAACTGATAATGCCTTCAGAAGACAAAATGATGTTTTTTTAAAACTATCTTTAGGTATGAAGGTCAGTATTTATATGAAAAAAGGGAAATGAAAATTCAAAGCAAAATTTTTATAAGTTCATTTCACAATTTTAATTTTACAATGTATTACAATTTTTGGCGGCCTTCGTGGTCGAGGGGTAAGGTTCTCGATTCTACAAATCCTTTCCTGCGCAAGTTAATTTAATATGGTAAATTTGTGTTACTTCACATCTTATTTGTAAGTAATAATATAGCACAGAGTGGAAGATACTCTCAGCATCGCCCTGAAATGACTTTACTAAATGGTGTTAGTGATCAGATCTGAATTTCCAGGTACCACCTTCCTCTCCCATCTTCTTCCCCCTATACTACCTGTAATTAAGGATGCCGTAATCTCACTGGCTTCTAGCGATTATGGCGGAATCAGAAGCTTCACTTTTCGTTCATTTCTGTCATTCATTCCGCCTCATTAAATCGGGGTGACACGTCTGAACAAGAAATGAAACAAAATTGCTGAATGAAAGTGCCGAGTGAACTGATCCGACAATGTTGGATATTGGCATTCCAGCATATTTCACTCGTGCGCGGAATAAAAGCGAAGTGAAATATCTGAACACGCAGTGAACGCTCGTTCAGCTCATCTCGCGTCCTGTACTGAAAGTTTTAATTAACACTAATTTGTTTGTTTTTGGGAAAACGTCTCATAGAAATAGTTGTGTTTCCCATACGACCGTAAGAAAAATGATGTAAACAGTAATGGAAAGACAAACAATACGCTATATACTCAAATCTAAAATTTAACCACAAAATTATTAAAATGTACTGTTGCGGCGGGTAGCAAATGACCCCTCTCAAGATCGAGGGATCAAATGCTGCGTTTTGTGGACTGTAAAATTGCGGTTCTTATTTACCTATTTTATTATATTTTAATCGCACTTACCCAGACTGCTTCCCACTTCGTTCAGTGTTCACTGGAAAGGTAGGTATGTTAGTTTGGGAGAGATGGGAGAGATGGAAGGGAATGGCGATTGGGAATGAACGTGTGATCGCGAAATAATAAGCGAGAATGGATGACGCGTGGCGATGGTACTTGCGAATAGCTGCGAGATTTAAAAGTTCACTTTGCGGTTTGATTACTAAACACTGTAAAGGCGGTGCGGTTTTAGGACTTCTGTCCTGTGCGGCGAGGTAAATTCAACTGAGGCAGAGGGCACCAAATAGGTAGTTTCAAAAGGCAACATGTAACAATAAAGGCGTGAACATGTACCTATATGTTCCGGTATGCGTTGCAATGCCATAATCAAATAAATACATTGTTTCTCCCTGAATCACCTTTCCCGTGCGTCCCCCTTCCCCTTCCGCGTCCTTCTTAGCTAGCTTTATAAATTATAGCCTATTTGTTATTCGATGTATCAGCTATATTATTGTAAAGTTTCATTAAAGTCCATTCAGTAGTCTTTAGGTGAAAGAGTAACAAACACACATACATTCATACAAACTTTCACCTTTATAGTGTTAGTAAAGACTATTAATCTGTCAGAGTATGCAAGTCACACGTGGTAGAAGTGAAACCTTCAGAAAACTAAACTAGACAAGAGTGGGGAAACTATGAAGTACCTTTATTATCAGTGTGAAGTATGATGTTTTTAATTGTTTTGTCGTCTAGTGGAACTTTTCCTATACATTTGGTCATCTTATTGGTCATCTTAGAATAGCTAGATGTCGCTTTCTTGTGTGTTTTCTTTGCCTGTTCATTTTGGAGTGGTTTGAAGATTGGTTATTAATGTTACAAAAAAAATATTTTTTTGGGTTTCGTACGATTTGATTAGTCCGCTGAATGTCTGGCCGCTAAGGTTCGTCGGGCGCTTTATACCACTAGACTAAAGGATACTTGCGTAGGACTACGGATTTATCGTATTATGGCGATAGTAGTTGAGAGTTAAGACTCTTGCTAGTAATCCGTGTCGCGGGATCGAATCCCGGCGTTGGCATATAATTTTTATTTGATTAATTCGAGTTATTTCACAATTAATTCATTTAAAAATAACTTTAATTATATTTGCGACACGTTCCAGAGTGGAAGATATTCTTAGTATCGCTCCGGTATAAGACCACCATTCAGAATTGAAACGTTGCTTGAAACACAGTTAGCCATGTTTGGTGACCAGATCTGAATAGCCAGGTACTTCCCCAACGCCTTCTTCCCTATTCCCTTCCTCTCTCCACTACCTTCAGCCTCGTAGCAGACAACATATCCCAATTGGAGATTCTAGAGTCTAATTGGGAGCTGCTAGGACTCTTGTGAGGAAAAAAAAATATATTTTAACCGAGTACACGTAAAATTAATTAATATTCCCATTCTCTCGCAGACTAAATCCCATGGATGTATGCATTTGTCTCTTTTTAGTGTCGCTCACTTCCCTTTCATCGAGTTTCAAATCACAACGGTGCTAAATAAGTTTAAAAATATAACGATTTGAATACAAATACGGCATTATATTCAAATAGTAGCAAAATCTTTCTTACTGTCAAATTTCAGCTTTATTTTACGAGGCTCTGCCTTCGCCTTAATAAAACCTTCTCTTGCAGACTTTATATATAAAGTACTCGATGCTTCAGTCACAGTCTTTACAGCTTATTCAACTGTTAGGGTATGACATTGCAGATGTACATAGAAGAGCCAGTTTACCAGTGCTCTAATAATAATTGAAGATCTTCATTCCTTTGGTGTTGGGTTTTGGTTACATTTTGTTGCCCAGTAAGACCGTAGCTATATGATCGTGATTTGTTTTGAAGTTAGGACAACCTTTCTTTACTTGAATTCTTACTGCACTTGACTCATGACACAGAACAAGAAGCGTAGTTAATTCTCGGATACTCTAATGAGGGACAGTTTTTTAACTAGTAAAAAATTCTCGGTGTTTCCGAGATAGCATTTTCTTTCTATGACAGGATCGGTTATTATAGTTTTTACAACTGCTGAAAAAGATCTAGCGCTATTCACTTACCTGCTCTATCTTTACAAGAGGGTTGAGTTTTAATGCTGAACCAAGTCGAAGTATAATGTTTAACAATACGCGTTGCTAAAATAATTAGATTTTCTGAAGAAGCTTCACAATTGAAACACAGAGAATTTGGTTAGCTTAAGTATCCATTTAGGGTGAGATATTTTTCCCAATTTTAAAAAAATTCCCCCACCAAAATTGCATTTGATATATTTTACAAGTTTAACTAATCTGTACCTATGTCTCGAGTTAATAATTCAGATAACCCTCCGATAATTTTCTGAAAATGAGCACATTTTTTACAGTTTTCTAAAGCTTGTCATGTGTTTGAGGCCCTGGTGTTAAATAACTATCAACTATGTGAACAAATGCCGAAATAGAAACTCGTTATAAATTATGGTTTATCTAGGTAAACGTTTCTCGGCAAACACGTACATCCCCCCCCCCCCCCCCAAATGTTGTCCAACGACACGCGTCACTTACAATAACCAAATAACATTGATTTATGTGATATGCACCCAAACGTAATGCATACATACAACTACACAGCGTAGTAAAAACACAGTTAAAATACAAGATAACTTTTATTGTTCTCTGCCCGTAAATAATATCACATAAGAATCACCATATTATTTGTCGTAAATTAAAAACCATCTTCAGTTCTTATTTGCTTAGTAAGTTAATAAATTAACAGTTCTGAATCAGATGATATTATACCACGAAAGAAATATCAGACGTGCCGTGATTTGAAGGACCATATTCAACACCGGGGACTGGTCCATTATCATATAATAAAATATTGCCCTGATGATGCCAAGAGTCAGGACGAAGATAAAAGGCAGCCGGAACATGGTGACGAAGGCAGAATCACGCAAAACCCGCAGGAACTCCAGCGTGACGGGGTTCAGGTTCGTGGGGATACCCCTCTCGAACCACTAAAACATTTTTTTAATTAAAACTTGTTTAAAACAACAGATCTACGTGTCATGCACCTCGACTGACGTTGGACTTTTTAGAAGTAAGCCACAGAATTGAAGCATAATTTTTTTAATATGTTCGACTTCAATGTTCAGCAATTTCAGCATTAATGCTGCTGTTGTCTGTGCTTTCTATTGAATTAATTTTTTCTTGCAAGTTGCAAAAACCTCTCTTCTGTCTGCTCTTTGATTCGATCTTTATTTTCGTAAGCAGAACTAATCAAAGTAAACTGCGAACAGAAAGTGTCCAGGATAAAATCATCCATTTAAGATGAAGCCATAGTGAATAATGCAAAATCATTCAAAATCATATGTTTTTGTTTTGAAAATTTGATCGCTTAGAAGTTTTATAGATGCTTCAATTAAATACTGGGTGTAGAACATACCTTGGTCCTTAAAAATATCGGTCATTTTTTTTTAAAGTCTTTTAATAAGCCTATAAAAAAATAAAGTATAAGGTCTAAAAAACACACTTTCAAGTCCAAACTCTTCTATTAATAAACCCCTTTTCGGATATGGTTTTATTGTATAATGTGGCAAATTCAGTTTATTTTATAATAATCGCAAAAAAAATTGATATTTACACCCGATCTTCCCAAAATAAAATAAAATATGCATTTTCGCGTTGCTATTTTACAATACGGCCGCTAGTTGACGAATTCGGTTTTTCAAAGTGAACCCTATGGCGTCCACCGAAGAACTACTGTCCACGCCACAGTCGCCATACCTCAGTCACTCCCCGAACGGAGCGAAAGATGTACGCGTGCCTCCGCGTCGCTTTATTTCGTGAAATCAATTTTAAATTTCCGTTTTATTACAATAAACAATGCGTAAAAAGGAAGTTTTTTACAGGTTTTTACGAAATCAACCTGTAAAAAAATTTAAATACCTTTTCCAACGTTTCCAAAAGCTTTTCTTAAGTATTTTCAAACTCCTCCCATAAAAGGGCGTGAGTTCCGATTTCGATTTTTTCCTGAACTATTGGATCGCTTTAAGAACTTTATTTTTTTATTAGTTTCTTTGAGTACCTAAGCCCGTCTTTATATTCGTAAGTAGGGATAGTAAACCTCAAACATAATACCTCTTATACCCGTGCGAACCGAAGTGAACCGAACCACGAATTACGGAAAAGGAACGAAGCAACCGTAAGCTGCGTTTCGCGCCGTTTTCAGTTGCTACGTTCCTCTCCATTAATTCGTTGTACGCTTCGGTTCGCACCTGTATACGCGGCGTAAGGTTTCTAAGATAAAATCTCTTTTTTTTATTTATTTATTTTTTTTTTTTTTTTATTTAATATAGATATATAGTACAGTGGTTTTATATAAATTACATATCGGTACACAAATTATTTAAAATTGCAATCTCACCAAAGAAGAAACTAGTTCTTGTGCTTGATGAGAGAGTTACACTAATTATAACAGAAATAGAATAACATTATGCAATAGGTAAGTATATAATGGGAACAATTGAAACTTCTGGATTATCTATAAGTGTAGGTGTACATACATGGGATACGGTAACATACTAAAATATTATGCACTTAAGTGAAATTCGAAAAATCTAAAATAGAGATGAATATAGATTGATAATACATAGAAAGAAAGAGAAAAACAGGTAATTATTAAGTTAATTATTCCCGATGAAGTGTAGCTTCAGTTTGAGTTTCAGTTTATTGATGTCTTTGGTTTTTTTTATTTCAATCGGAAGGTTGTTGAAAAACTTTATTCCTAAATAGATAGAATTGTTTTGCATTAGTTTTGTATTAAATTTTGGTATTTTGAAGTTGTCTTCATATCTTTTTGATTGATGGGTTTCAAATTTTTTGATGATATTATCTTTGTAAATTTGGATAATTGCATTTTTCTTGAAGATATTTTCTACTCGAGGCACCGTGAAATCGGCGAAAAGCGTTTCTGTTGGATAAGTGGAGGGTTTCTTTAGGATTACTTTAATGATTAGCTTCTGGATCACTTTGATCGGAGTTAGAATATTGTTGTATGACCCCCCCATCCAATAATTCCATATTGAATTGATGACTGGATTAGTGCATAGTATACTCTTTTTAGATTGTTAAGTTTTAAAATATTTCTTAATCTTATGAATATATATATATACATTTTCTGATACGCTTAACCAATTCGCAGATATGGCTCTTCCACTTCATATGTTGTTCTATTATCACTCCGAGATATTTGATTTCTGATACTGATTTCAATGTTGAACAGCCTTGGATACATGTTATTTTATTACATTTGTTATTATGGATAATTATTTTAGTGTTGGGGATTGTTTTTAGTTTGTTGATTGAGAAGTGTATGTAGTATGTTTTGTTAGTATTCAATGAGAGAAGATTTGTGTCAAACCAATGTTTTAAGGTGTTACATAAATATCGTTTACATAAATTATAAATAGTAGGGGGCCAAGGACTGTGCCTTGAGGTATCCCGAAATTACTTGTTAGTGGTAGACTTAGGGAGTTGTTTTTCTTGACTACTTGTTGTCGTTCAAATAAATAGCTTTTTATCCATTTTAGAGCTTTATCGTTTATCCCAACATAGTTTAATTTTTTAATAAGTTTATCATGAGAAATACTATCGAAAGCTTTTTTAAGATCTATGAAGATTCCGAGGCATTTCAAAGATTTGTCTAGTGTGTTCTGAATAATGTTCGATAATTTGGCAATCGCATCTTGAGTACTTCTATTTTTCATAAATCCATATTGGTTGTCGTGAATTGTGTTATTTTTGTTAATAAATGCAGTCAATCTTTTTTTGATGATTTTTTCAAAGATTTTGGCAATGTTTGAAATCAGCGATATGGGACGATAATTTGTCACTTCTTCTGGGTTGCCAGATTTATGGATTGGAGTGATGATGGTTTGTTTATATATGGTTGGAAATATTCCGCTTTGAAGACTAATGTTGATTAAATGTGTTAATGGTTTTGAAATATGTTTTTTGATAGTTATTTTTTTATTATTATTAGTTATCTTATTTTTTTAATTTATACGCCAATTTAATTCATCAGGCCGTATTTAATTCCATGCCATTCATTTAATTAATCAGGCCATACATAGATTATAATTTTACCGTTTTGTTTTGTTTCAATAATGGGCTGGTTTCGGTGCCACCCATCAATCGTTTGTTTTACCTACCTACATATTATAATTTATTTTTAAAAAGTAATACTTAAATTATGATTCCTTGAATAAAATTGTTCATAAAATAATTAAATCCTTGTTAAAATTGTTCTTAAATTAGTCTTCGAATTTTCATTGTTCAGAAGTCATTTAAAGTGTTTACATTAAAAAAAAATAATCATAATTGTTGTACGGAAAAAAATACAAAAATTTATAATATATTTTGTGTTTTAAATGTATCTATATTTTATAAATGCCAGACTCAAATTTGACATTTTGATTTTTTTTCTTTCATAAATTAGATAAAACCAACCTACTTTAAAAACAATGGGTATCAACAGGGAACCCAGCAGGAGCCACCCGAAGAAGAAGTAGTGAAATATGGGATGCATTTTAATGATTGATAAAGCTGAAAAATTAAAATAAAAATACATAACGTTTTATTGAAATATTAATTAACTTCAGGGATGAACTCACTGCGCATCATCGTAAGTTAAGACAATGCAGGCAAATTAGAAATTTTCTTTCAATGTTGTTGGCGTGGCGTGCATTGCTTTACGACCAAAGGTAAGCAATGTGGATTATTTCAATTTTGGGTGAAAAAATCGGTGACCGGACAGCTCAGAATGAAACCAACTCAGAAGCACCTCAGAAAGGTCATTAAGAGTGAGGATAAAAAAATATTTAAAAAATGGTTAAATAGGTTAAGTTAGGTTAGGATTACCGGCTATTTTAAAATTATTTTTTCATAGCTTTTAATTACATTTCTGAGGTGTTTCTGAGTTGGTTTCATTCTGAGTTGGCATGGAACCAAAAAATCACTTGCAGTGTGCGGAATATTTCGCGGTGAATAGGTAGGTATTCCGCTAAAACCCTAGATTGAAGAAGTCACATGTGTAGCCAATTTTTTTACATTAACTGCACACAGAGGCCCCCTGAATTAATATAATTTCCCTCGAGGCCTTATGTCATCTTTGGGAATGCAATGTGGAAGGAATTTTTGCAAAAATAAAGGAGTTAACCTGGGTCTTGAAGAAAGCCAAGTTGTATGAGGGAGAAAAGATAGTAGCCAGAAAACCGACTTTAAAGGAGGTTGCTAAAAAGTGTAAATTTGACAAATGGAAATATTTTGTTATTATTTATTTTTTTTATTTGTAAGAGACAAACTGCTTATGACTATGATTTATAACCGTACAATAGTCAGACTACTCTAGGATGAAGAATCAATAATATTTGAAAATTTTCAAACACCGGTATCCACGTCAGCAACTTAACATCATGATAAAACACCCCCTTCCTCAGATTTTAAGTAAAATTTAGACCATTTCCTTAAAAATTTACAAAACAGCATGTTTCAACATACTAGCTCACTGAACCTTCTTACTGGATAGGTACTTAGCTGCTGGTGCAGAAGAAGAGAACTTTCTTGGCCAGGAATCTAGTTACCTCTTCCATTACTTATTTACTTTCGCAGTGCGTAAAGTTAATGATATCCTCTCTGAAAGGAAGAATTTCGTTTAACTTTGGCCACTAGTACCTAACCATGTTTGAAAAACTATGCGTTCGTGACTTTAGCTGCCAACGTTGGCGCTTCTAAAATAGTTAGGACATTCTTTAAAAAAATGTCATAATTTTCACAATTTCATTGGCTTTAGGGTGTCTGAGGCTATTAAATTTTTTCTAGGATATGCAAGAAATTAATACTGAATAGCTAACTTTAAACTAGATAACTTTAGTACATCTGAGAACATGGCCCCCAAGTCAGGAAGACTAGGATAAAACAATTTGTATACTTATTCACACTTTATTGAACGTTCACTTATTTAATTATACAGGGTGTTAAGGGGAAAAGCTGCGCGGCCATTTTCATACAAAACTTAATTGAGGCCAAAATACCCAACTAAACTGAAAAATTATTTTTTTATTCGATCAATAAATGAATTCAATATTTCGTGATTTTAGGAGCAGCTTCGGCAATTAATTGTTAATTAATGGTAATCATTTAGAAAAAAAAAAAATTTTTTTGTGCGCATATTAAAATTACAAAATATTGATAGACGTTGTCAACACAAATTTGTCGTGTACAAATTAAAATTTCCTCCAGAAGAAATGCGTTTTCATGGTGTTTAAAATATTTAGTTTAAGCAATACTATTTTTTAGTAATAATAATTAACTCACAAAAAATGTCAAAGTTTCCTGCAAAATCGTGCGAACTTCCATTCATAGGGCCAATATTTCAAAATTTAAAAATAAAATATATAAAATAGTACATTTTCATTCTAGATAGTTGTAACACCTTTTGATTAAAGAAAAACGAGTTTTACACACAACTGAAGTAAAACTTCTTTAGCTCCATCTGTATGATAGGAAGAGAGAAAGAAAATGTGCGCGCGCACTGCTCTCTCTTGCTCCTACAGTGTGATACAGACAATAACCTGCACTGTGTCTTTTCCTGCGTCTAATGGTACCTCGGTACCCAGTTTCTGAGTTGATTTAGTACAGTTTAGTGATAAATACTAGTAATCACATTAGTGATAAACACTATAATTAATTTTTGTTGGTGAACTTTCAGTGCGGTGTGTTCGTTCGTTCCCCCTCACCCCCCCCCCCCCCCCCCCCCTCGCCATAGTTTTTTTTCCCGATTTTATCCCCATTTTTGGGGAAATTTGAGGGAATTTTCCCTATTTATTCCTTTTTCTCAGGAAATTTTGAAAAATGCCACCATCTACAGTTTCGTCCACTGAGTCCGATGGTCCGGACGGCGACCCGAAATTACGACCGGATACGTGGAAACAAACGATTCACTCCACCATTGAGATGCTGAGCAAGTCTCTTACAGAGGGGGATCACCCAAAACCTCGAAGGAAAAACAGAAAATCGGTCAAAATCACTGACGTGGGTACGGACTCAGACTCCGACATGATTACTGAGGAGATTACACCGACACCCGGTACAAGTGGGCCAACAGTGACCCCCGTCAACCCCCTGACGCCGATGCCAGGGTCGAAAAAGCGACCGAGGATAAGCGAGTCCCCGAGGAGTTTGCAGACTTTGGCGGACTCCTCAAGTAAGGTACTCCCAGCCATGGCGAAGTGCGCCAAGATCAGGATGTTGGTCATGGACGGGTCCAACAGGCTCAACAAGGCGGATAAGAGTGCGCTCAACACTCTGTTGGATGAGCTCATGAATGAGATCACCACCTTGATGTTGGAACTTAATACCATGACCACTAAGAGCGCCACCATAGAGCAGATGCTAAGTGCCCAGTCGGGCCTTACAAAGAAGCTGGACACGGTTTTAAAGGAACGCCCCTCTACAGTGAGCGACTCTAGCCGCCCTCGCTCGTACGCGGCAGTGGCGACCAATTTTCCGGACCTCCCGAAATCGAAAAAAATAATGGTTAACGGTTTAGAGCGCCCTTTGCCACCGAAACCCTTGACGGTGCTAGTCTATCCAGAGATACCTGAGGGTAAGACCTCTGAGAGCACCCAGAAGAACATGGAAAAAGTCATTAACCCTAGGGCTGATGACTTTCAAGTGGTGCGGCTTCGGAAGATTAAAGGTGCGGGCATGGCCCTCCAGGCCAAAGGAAAGAAAGACCTGGAAAATATCCTCAAGGCTGCGCCAAAACTGGCTGCTAGTGGCTTAAAAATTGTTAACCCACTGGGTCGCCTGCCGAAAATAGTGTTGTATAACGTCCCAAGGGGGGAACCAGCAACAGACCAGGCCCTGTTCACGGAAGTCTTCACAAATAACCTGGCGACCAACCCCACCCTGACCCTGACGTTGGAGGACCACCTCCGCACTATGCGACGTGTCTCCCTTTTTGGCAAAAGAGACCAGCCAACAATGAACATGGTCCTGACGTGCCACCCGGCCGCCAGGAAGGTACTTCTAGACAGCGGGATGTGCTTCCTTGGTTGGAACGCTTGTCGCGTACGGGATTATACTGGGGCAACTCGGTGCTTCAAGTGCCATCAGTACGGACACATTTCAAAGAGTTGCTCCCAAGCCCAAATGTCCTGCCGCCACTGCGCCGCTTTGGGGCATGATATTGAGACTTGCCCCAGGAAGGCACTACCCGCTGTCTGCGCAACGTGCACGCGGTTCAAGAAGCCGGCAGACCACCCAACGGGTGATAGGGACTGTCCAGCCCAGAGAGCTGCAGTGGAGGTAGCCTTTCGTATGACAGACTATGGCTCTTCGTAAACCCATTTCCTTAGGTCAGATTAACCTCCAGAGATCCAGGATGGCCACGCTGGAGGCGCTGAGGGTCATGTCTGACCTCAACATCGACATTCTGCTCATTCAGGAACAGTACACCTGGGAAGGTAAGACACCCATTAATTTTCCGGGGGCGGTGCTCGAAGTTGGCCGTTCGCCGGGGGCGGGTGTCCTGGTCAACACTTCGTTGATCAGCCCCCTCCTTCTGGCCGGTCTTTCTGATGAGTACCAAACCTGTGTATGTATTAGATTTGGCGATACCGAGATCTTTTTGATCTCGGTCTACTTTAAATTTGGGAACCCGGTAGGACCCCACATCCTGAGTCTGACGCGTGCGCTCAACACGCTTAAAGGCCGTAACATAGTTATCGGAGGTGACTTTAATGCGCGCTCGCCTTTATGGTTCGACACTAGCGACTGTAGGACGGAACGCTCAGACGCCGTTGAGGATCTGATTGCTGCGCAAGGTCTTAGCATCATTAATGAACAGAGTTCTTTTTGTACCTTTTCGAACATACATGGTGAGAGCAACATAGATCTAACTCTTTGCTCTGGATCTGTTGCGACCAGGATTTCAAAGTGGACAGTCCATGAGTGCGAAATAAATTCGGATCATAGGTTAATCACTTTTACGGTCGGTGTCAAGAAAACAGAAGCTCCAAGATCCTCCTGGAACTTCAACACCGCTAGGGCGAATTGGGATAACTTTGGGGAAGCGCTACGAGATACATTAAGGGATTTTCAACACGTAGCAGCTACTGATCCGGATAATTTGGGGAATTTTTTCAACAGGGCGGTTGTATCTGCTGCCAACTCGTCTTTGGGAAGATTAAACCCAAAGACTAGTATTAGGACTCCGTGGTGGTCACCTGAGCTGACTTCGCTGAAGGGGGCCTACAAGAGGGCCTACAGGGCGCTGTACGGAGTGGCGGCTGTACGGAGGAGGAGACGGTTGCACTTCGGGCGGGCCTCAGATCTGCCAGGTCGGCCTTCAAACGGGCTGTTCTCTTAGCGAAACGAGCTGCCTGGCATAATTGGGTTAAAAATGTGGGTAACGCCAACCCGTGGGAAATCCACAGCGCGATTGAAAAATCCGGCAAAGGTTCTGACCGGTATTTGTCAACAGTAATTGGGATTACAGATGGGAGGAACGCTGAGACAGTGGATGTGGCCTCCACACTCGAAACACTATTGGGTGAGTTAGTTCCTGTAGAATCAGTAATTGGGGAAAGTGACCACCACAAACAGATAAGAAATCTGTCACGGCTGCCACCTAGAGTCCTCGCCCAAGAGGATAACTTCATTAGAGTCACTTAGGCAGAAATTGATGTCATAATTAAGAGTTTGGGTCCTAAGAAGGCACCAGGGCATGACAGGCTCAATGGCGTAATAGCGAAGCAAGTCTGGGTCCACGCCAAGGAGGAGCTCTTCCAGGTGATGGACACGTGCTTGAGGAGGGGAGTTTTCCCCTCTGAGTGGAAGCGCGGCGTGCTCCGGATTATACCTAAGGGGAACGATAAACCACTCACCGACATCAAGGCCTACCGGCCGATAACGCTGCTTCCCGTTTTAGGCAAGATCCTGGAGAAATTACTGAGGGAGCGGCTACGTCAAACCTTGTCCCCGGCCAGTGACCTCCAGTTCGGTTTCGTCCCCGGTAAATCCACGGTGCACGCCCTGTCGTATGCGCTTGAATGGGTGAAGGCTTGCCCAAAGAGGTATGTAGTTGCAATATTCCTCGATATCACTGGTGCCTTCGATCACGCGTGGTGGGCAATGATACGTACAAAGGTGAAAAACAGGCGGTGTTCCAACTTATTGTTCCAAGCCATCGATGACTACCTTTCTGATCGTACGATTACGATCAGTTTCGGTGAGTTTTGTATCCAGAGGGAAGCCGACATGGGATGCCCGCAGGGCTCCATCCTTGGACCCGACCTGTGGAACATCTCCTTTGACGACTCCTCCAGGTTATCCTTGCCTGAAGGATGTATCGCTGTCGACTACGCTGATGATAAGTTGTATCTGGTCGCTGGGGACAGCAGAAAGGAAGTGGAGAGTAAAGGCAGTGAAGGTTTGCAGATGTTCCTGGACTGGGGTGAAAGAAACAAGATGACCTTCGCTCCCCACAAGACCAAGGGCCTCCTGATGAAGGGCTCTCTCAGTAGAGCAAGAAATCCTACCATCAAAATGGGAGATTCTAACATCCGCTTTTTTGAAACAGTGAAATATTTAGGAGTTACTCTGGATCGATCGTCCTCTTTTCTGGCTCACGTCAAAGAAGTATCCAGCAAGGCTCAGGCTCTTTTCTTGAAGCTGAGGAGACTCTCTACAGCTGAGTGGGGATTGCGTAATCCAACTCTGCGAACGCTATATAGGTGCGTGTACGTGGCGCAAGTCTCGTATGCCGCCTCTGTGTGGGAGCACCGCCTGGACAATTCGCTGATTCTCTTAGCTCTCAGGCGAGGCCAACGAACCCCCTTGCTGGCACTCTCTGGTGCGTATAGAACCGTTGCTTCGGACGCTTTACCCGTTTTGGCTGGCATTTTGCCAATCGATCTGGAAATCAGGGAAGTGCTCACTAAGCAGAAATTAACCAGAGGAACCCCGGCCACTCACCTAGGCGTTGTTCTGACACCGGGCGGGCCGGGGACTCTCCCAGGGCTGCTTCGTCAAATGAGGGATCTGTCGCTCCTAGAGTGGCAGGTCCGTTGGGATAGAACGAATATGGGAAGATGGACTTTCTCCTTCTTCCCATCAGTTAAAGTCAGAATGGAAGGGGTCTTTCTCAAGTTGGACCACCAAATCACCCAGCTTCTATCCGGCCACGGGGAATTCAGGGGAAGACGCCCTCTCCCTGTCCCCTCACCCCAACTGCGCCTGCGGGTGCACGAACCAGTCGGCGGAGCACATTCTGTGGCAGTGTGAGATAATGACGGACGCAAGAGAGGAAATGCTCGATGGTTTGGACGTACCAATCAGACCAGTGTGGAACACTGATCTGGTTTCGAACAAGACGAACTTCGAGTGCCTGAGGAACTTTACAAGGATCTGGGTTGAGAGATGGCCTGAGCTTAGAGTCGCTGATTAGTAGATTTTGACACCAGGTGTACTTGTTCCTGACTTACCACGGACTTTTCTTGCTTCCATTCTTTTACAAACTCTGCTCAGGATGTACAGTTTTATATATTTTTTTCATTTTTATGTTTATTGTTTGCATTTTACATTTTATGTTTTTTTATGCTTTCACACTTTTATGTTTATTTTTTCTTGTTTACACAGGCCCTGCGTTATTCAACGCTCATGTTTATTTTATGTTTTCTTTACTTTTCATTCTTATGATTTATTTTTCGTTATTTGGTGCAATTAAACGCCTTGCGATGACTCCCACACGCTCTAGTTTATTTTTTTTTATGTTTTGCGGTTTTCTACGCTTATATACATTTCTTTTCAGTTATGCTGTACTACGAGAACTGAACTCAGTTGTTCGTTTTTGTACCGTCCTTCTCCCCATATAAGGGGTTGGACCCTGGACCGTGTCCCCGCCTACGTACCATGGCCGGTCTTCTAGAACTGGTGGAGCTGCACCTGTTTGCCGCGCCACACCCCGTGACATGAAGAGGCTGGGGAGAAGGCTGAACGACATCCGAAAGCTGTCCGTCCCGCCTCCGGCGAACCGACGCTTCTCTCCCTAGGGTCTTCTTCATGTTTTCCACTTACTGTCGTCTAGGCACCACCGGCTAGCTGGCTTAAGGACTACGCTGCCGGTTGTGGGGAGGCCGGACAATCAGCCTCCTTCACTGCTTCGGGGACTGCCGGCAGCCAGGTTGCGGTGACACCGGTTCTTATCTGTACATATGTTATTTTACTTTTGTTTCCTTTTTCTTTTACTTACAGTGCTCGGTGCCGCCCGCCGGATTATGTATGGTCATGTCTCCTGCTGTCATGAGCTGATTACTCATGACGGCTGCTGTCATTTTGGATTACTTTATTTATTTTTATTTTTTGTTGATGTTACTAACAACTTGTTTGACTGTCCATGAGGCTCACTGCTTTTGCATCGACACCTCCATGGGCTTTAGAATTGTAGAGATTGACCATTACAGTACAGTCCTGTAGGCGCGCCCGCATACCGCCACCTAACACAGTGTGAGGGGACATTGAAGGTCTAGATTCGTTACATTAAATGTAGAGCCGTTTATTCAAAAAAATTAGATTCTTGCGAGAACTCCGAAGGGGCGACCATAAGTTGCCTATACCGGGGTGGGACAGTGGTGGGTACTTCAATGCACTGTGTCTTAGATATACGAATCGTAACTGGCTATGAGAGAAAGAGAGAAAGAAAATGTGTGCTTGTACCACTCTCTCTTGCCCCTACAGTAATACGCAACGTAACTCTCTCTCTTTCCATCTTCACTGACTTATATCTCCCTCTCAACTACCGTTCGCCTTGCTTTTCGTAACGCTCTCGTCACGCATTCACCAGCTTGCTCCCCAAGTCAAGCGTGCTTAAAGAAATTTTACTTCAAAAATGATTATTCAGTTTGGTTGGGTATTTTTGCTGCAAATTCAAAATTAATTTTGTATGAAAAGGCCTTACTTTAACTACCTAGTGATTCCCGACATTATTTGGAGTAAAAAATGAAATAAAAATTTTGGTCTCTGGTAACATTTTTGGTGTAACTAGAAACATTAAAAAAATCAGTAGGTATGGGACAGTTATGGTCAGGGTGAGGGGTGACGACTGACGACATGTGGAAGATTTTTTTTTTTTTTAAGTTATTAAAGTCACCTTAAATCAAAATTTCATTAAGATTTGTTATTCCGAATAATATCAGGTATCACAGGTTAACAAGTAAGTCAAGTAAGTTTTTTTATTTTTTATTAGCGACTGTACGCTGTGTAGTCGCTAATAAAAAATAAAAGTTATACTGAAAACGGGAGCTTGTACTAATACGTTTATGGATTAAAAACCCTTTCTGATCCTTCCGAGTGCACTTTTCGCGTAAATCAAGTTTAAGTAAAGTAAAGAAAGTTGTTAAGTATTCTACACTACTCCAGGCAAAACTCTAAATACTAATGAAGTCAGCAAACATCTGAAATAGAAGTATTGAAATACAGGTACTTACTTATAAGAGGGGTGTCAGCAAAGCTCCGGGAATTTATTAACGTCTGATTTTAAATCTGGCGTTTAAAAATGCTAGAAACTATGTTACGCATTATTCATGCAATATTATATAACCACGTGTACCGGACGTGTCGACGAGGGAAAGAAGATTCCCTTCCGGACATCTTCTTCCTTTATTTTTAAGAAAGATTAAATATATTTTGTAGACGAAGACGAGGATGAGTTCCCTCACAGGCCGTCCTCGTCTCTTTAAATAACGTAGAATTAAGGGTTAGAGGCAAATAATATCCTAATAATTATGTTCACAATTAAAATTTACCCTGTTTGAATAAAGACCAGTTCCCTTTGCCCCAAGAACGGGCTCCTCCTGGTCGTCTTGGCCGGGGGTGAAATCCCCCCGCGTGGACGGGCGGGCACGGCTTCCTACCCTTCCCCTACCACCTACCCACCGGGCGGACCGATAGGAACGCTCCGTCCGGGGGAGTAGGTATTCCTTTGCCCCAAGAACGGGCTCCTCCTGGTCGTCTTGGCCGGGGGTGAAATCCCCCGCGTGGACGGGCAGGCACGGCTTCCTACCCTTCCCCTCACCTACCCACCGGGCGGACCAATAGGAACGCTCCGTCTGGGGGAGTAGGTATTTTTGAATCGGAAATACACGAAAGGCTCCGAATGTTTTGTCAAATTATGGGAGTTCGGTCTAATCTGTCACCGAATAAATGATATGGACAGATAGACCGGACTCTCCTCTATGTTAATAAATATCTCTGATGAATGTATAATTAATAATGATTTAGATATTTAAGTTTCCCTGACAAAATGTGGGTGCAGGGACCCCATTGAAAGTTATTTGACATGCCATAATAAAATTAAATAAATTACTAGGGGAGAGGTCGTGGGGGTCAGACATAAGAGAAGGATAAGGGGAAGAGCTGAGACAACAGAGAACTCTGCTGTGTAGCCCGCAGCAGAGGTTATAGCCCGCCAAAACTCGAACCGCCGGAAAAATGGGCAAAAGGTTCGAGCCCACCCGCGCCGGCGGCAAGGGCAAGGGGCCGGCTATAAATACAGCGGTACCCCGGGAACATCGAGCATTCGACAAGAAGCGTTTCCAACGCACACACGCACTTGACAAACTCGATCTGGTACCGTCTCAAGCACTTCTCCGCCTCTTCTGCCTGACCTAAGGACCTCTTCCCGGACTTGACTTGAAAAACTTGGATTTCATTTCTGCCCCCCCTTTTGGACGCTGCCTCTTCCTCTTGTGGGCCATTACCGGGGCGTTATTGACGAGCATCTTGGCGGCTACCCAGGACTACCCAGCACCCCTATTTTACAGTCTATGTGAGTGGCGGGAAACGTCGCTTACACCACGAAACCACTTAACTACCCGTTATCGTTAACTAATTTATTTTTTGTGAGTGACAACTTTTTGCTTCTTATAGATCAAAAATTAAATGTTTACAGGTAAATTATAAGGGGACGTATTTTAATTTCTCACAGTTCGATGAATATTAAATTTTATGATATCAGAGTAAACCGAAAGACATACACTGAAGCTTTAGGGGAGTTTAGTTTTATTTTAAGCTTTATAAATTCTATAAAGTGGACTAACTTTTCAAAAATGTTTTTTTCATGAATGTTTCTGAATTTTCAATAAAACTGTTGAAAGTTGTAAAATATTTTACATTAGATTTAGGTGATGGTTTCAGCCATAATTTCAGTAAACTTTTATAATACATGCATGATTTCCTGATGGCGGCTTCCGTGGTCGAGGTGCAAGGCTCTTTCCTAGTAATCCGAAATGCGTAAGTAAATGTTTTTTTTAATTTTTCACATGTAGCAAACACTTTGTTGGTATACATAATTACAATAATTACAATGGAATAACTTTGTTTGAATACCACTTCATTTTGAATATTTAACCAACTGGTTTTGGTTCGACCTGAACCTTCATCAGTGTGTACATGTTTTGCACACACTGATGAAGGTTATTATTAAGTTTATTTGATGGATTTGTACTATTTCACCATTTAATATATTTAAAATTACAAAGGGTTTATTTGCGGCACGTTCCAGAATGGAAGATACTCTCAATATTGCCCTGAGTAAGATCACCATTCAGAATTTATTTATTTTTTACAAAAAAATTTTTGATACATGGGAATTGGTACAAACATAATAACATAAAATATAAGAGAGTAACAAAAAAGTTCCCACAAAAGCCGAAGCCTGTCAGTGGGTATTATATTATGTGGATAGTAAACAGTGGTGGTTAAAATAGAATTTTTAAATAAATATATATAGACACTATATATATATATAGTGTCTATAGTGTATATATAGTGTCTATATATATAGTGTTTATAGAGATCAACGTGATCGATTTTACAGGAATTACTGAGAAATTTCTTAAAATTAATGATATATGTACATATTTTAGGTCTTTACATATGAAATTGGCGTTTTGTATGGGAGGAACATAAAGTCGATTTTTTTAAATATAATGTATGTATTTAATCAAAGTATGTACCATTGCTATCTATGCACTTTTGCCATCTCATAGGTAGTTCATCGATCCCTTTACTAAAAAAACCATTCGGAAGGGAATCAATAAAATCTTTGAAGGCGGTTTGGACTACCCCATCGGAGTTGAATTTTTTCCCTTGCAAGAAGTTATCCAAATTTCGAAAAAAATGGTAATCTGTTGGGACAAGGTCCGGAGAATACGGTGGATATCCAATTGAAGCTCCTCTAATTTGTCCTTCTGTTGTGCAGTGTATGGTCTAGCGTTGTCATGAAGCAGCAGTGGCCTAGAGCGATTAACCAGCCTCGGATGTTTAGCAGCTAGATTTTCCATCATGGTTTGCTGTTGCTGAACAAACTTTCTTTGAAGCAACTAACGTGTAATATTATTATTTTAAGCAATAATTATCAGCCTGAAACACTCATCCACATTTAAAAATCTTCCGAGAAAAGATACATTACGCCAACGGGACTTGAATCCGTGCCCTTCTGATTGCCAAAGACCTTTTTTTCTACCTTAGTTTTCTGAAGGTTTCACTTCTACCGCGAGTGAATTGCACACTCTGTTTTTTTTTTTAGTTTTTGCGTAATATGCCTATAGACAAGCTTGTGTTGAATATTAATTTTACTTGTGTGTTTTTATTTATAATTGGTATGTAAGTATGTAGATAGATATTTTGAAGAGATCTCAAACGGTGTTTTCAATAGCCATTATTAGATGAGCTTACCTATTTAGTAAAACGCCATTTAGTTTGCTCCATAAGTTTCATGTGGGCAAAAAACGTACTAAAAAATTAATCTAAGGCTAGTTTATATGTAAATAGTGTAGGTTGTCAAGATTGAGCACTAAAAATGTTATGTTGCTATGCACTAAAAATTGCTCAAATGTCAACTATTCCGTGATGGTTTTTTTTTGTTGGGGATCACCCCAACAATAATTACTAATCAATTTTTCCAGAAGTGAAGATGCCTAAACGGATTTTCCAGTTGTAACATAGTACATATTTTTTTCAGTGATTATTCTGTCATTTTTAGGAACGGAGTGAATGATGAAGGAATATTGGGGTGGCCCATGTTAAATGATGGTATATTTGTACATAACAGCCGAAAACTATTCCTCAGCCAATCCGTTGCCCGGAAGAACAGCAACACTTTTTACTATCTTGCTTTTATTTTCTGACGGTGCATTGGTGCTGAGGTTATCAATAGTTCGGTCCACATGAAGCCCGCAAAATGCCCAGAGTTACTTCCTACAAGCAAAAGCCTAAAATAAGATGAAGGTATGGTTCATAATTTTTTAATTAACTTGCTAGTTTTCGCGGATCAGTATGTTCTTCGGTCGTGTGCACGGAACCAATTACGTAGATTGATTAATTCCTTCCATCGGTATACTGAAAAAAAAACCACACATTTCCTATTTTTTAACTGTTGTTTACGTCAGTTACTAATAATACACCTTGCCGACCTAGGTACCTTCAATTCCTTTAAAAGTGCGCTGTCATCAATCCGTTCTTATTGCCAACTATCAATTCGTGATTCTCGCAATATCTAATTTAAAACCCAGAGTTCATAAATTCGTTCCTTTCATTATTATTTGATCATCCCTTGCCGACCTAGGTACCTTCAATTCCTTTAAAAGTGCGCTGTCATCAATCCGTTCTTATTGCCAACTATCAATTCGTGATTCTCGCAATATCTAATTTAAAACCCAGAGTTCATAAATTCGTTCCTTTCATTATTATTTGATCATCCCATAATTAACATTCAATTTTTTTGTGATCGTGCCAATAGTGGTAAGTCCTTTGTTCTTTTCCAAATCCTAAATAAAGGAACTCATATTTAATTAATAATAATACATGATTAATAATAATCAATTATGGAACCGTTTTCTCATTTTGTAATTACAACTAGGAGTGGACATCGCAACCACATCACCAACTATGCTTCTAAGATTGTAATTGGTTACTAGTTCATATAAACTTGCTCCATAGTAATGTGTATTTTAAAATCTATAACGCTTAAATTAAAAAGTTACTTGGAGTGTTACGTGTTCGTACTACTAAGTTCTAAAATATTTTTATAAAATCTGAGTGATTTAAAGTTCCTTCCGAATTTAATATAGCAAAACTATAACAGTACAATTTGTTTTAACGCGGGTAGCACGAAAAAAACATTAATTCAAGATGCATTGCCGAGTGTGCTCAGTAACTCTACGTACTGATGAGTTAAAATTCACGTGTGCCGCATGCAAAGGCGCATTTCATTTGGCTTGCGGAGGTATTATTGAGAACACATATCGTCGACTTAATCAAGAACGACGATCCCAACAAGTGTGCAAGCAATGTAATACAGCCAAGCCCGGCGCTGCTAGCCCGTTGCAGACAATCAGTGATACTGAACCTTTGGAGCAGATTAAAAAAGTTACCGATATTAGTGCAACGCTCGCCGCTCAGACACCGACAAATCTTAAAGATATTCAAGATCTAGTCATGAACAAGACGTCTAATCTGGAAAAAACACAAAATGATATTCTAGACCAGAATAACAAAATACTTGAAAGTATTCAATTTATGAGTTCTTAATATGAGGATTTCATGGCTAGAATCCGTGACATCGAACTAAAGAATGATGAACTCACTAAAAAGAACTCAACCTTAGAAGCTAGGATTTATGTCTTGGAAAAATGTGTGGACATGCAGGAAAGGGAACTCAAAGCGAACAACATAGAAATAAGAGGCATCCCAGAAATCAAAGGAGAAAATCTGCAAGACGTTTTTTTCAATATCTGCAAAACAACAAAGTCCTCCACTGATACAAAGGACATTGATGCCATTCATCGCGCAGCAAAAAAAAACAACAATAGTCATCCGAGAGAAATCATTGTTAAATTCAAAACGAACATAGCAAGAGAACACCTGTTAACAGACGTAAAAACTTTCAACAAAAACAAACAGAATCTAGAAGACAAATTGAACACCTCAAACATCGGTATAGCTGGTTCCTGCTCGCCGATCTTCATTTCAGAACAACTAACATTTCGCGGTAAACAGCTGTGGTACAAGACACGAACAGCGGCGAAGGAGAAACAATATCGCTTTTTTGGATTAAACGGGGGCAGATTTATCTTCGTAAAAACGAGAGAACTAATGCCATTGTTATCTCAGACGAAAGCAAATTGGCTGCGCTTTGATAAATTTGAATTAATGGCTATTCTTTCGAGGTATGTCTTGACCCGCGCATTTATGTCTCATATTTGTTTCATTTACTACCTTTCTGGAATTCATTTATTATCACGCAGTTCCTGCTACCTTATTTTTATTATTATTATAGTTTTAGCTTCTTGCTATCTCTTTCATAGTACTATATCTAATTACATTTTTTATACTATATTATTATATATTACTTATATGTGTATCATTTACTACCGTTTTCAAATTAATTTGATATCTCGCAATTCTTACTACCATTTTGTTTTTACTTCTTGCTATCTCATTCACAGTACTACATTTAACTACATCATTTATACTATATTATTTATATTAAGCACATTTACCATTGTAACTACATTTGGAATCGGATTTAATCATATATTACTCGGAAACCAACTTCTATACAACACACAACCAACACATACTTATGATTCAATTAAATTATGATACCGGAAATGATTCCGGCATAGATCTTAACATGAATGTCATTGATGATTTGAACAATCTCAATAACTATAAATGGTGCGCTTACGGAGTTAAAATTATTCACCAAAATATAAGAAGCATTTCTAATATTGACGATTTTTTAATTTTTCTGGATCAGTTCAATTACCAATTCGATGTTATAATTTTATCGGAATGCTGGCTGAATAAAGATTACACCTCAAAAGTTATTCACAATTACTCTGAACACCACACAAACTTATATCTTAATAAGTCTAGCGGAATCGTTGTATACATCAGAGACGGACTTCAATCTCAAGTTGATGAAATTTTCTTATCACAAGCCAACTGCCTGAAAATTGTATTGAATAATAATCTATGTATTTTTGCAATATACAGATCACCCTCTTTTCAAAATATTGATACTTTTCTGAATTCACTCCAATCAATTATCAACAGCTCAAAAAACATAGAACGACAAATAATTATAGGCGACCTCAACATCAATACAATTACTGAATACCACCGCCAATCCAACGATTACCTATGTCTACTAACCGAAAATGGGTTCATTCAGACAATTATCAGCCCTACTCGTGAGCAGGGCAAGAGTAAATCTTGTCTTGACCACATCAACGTCAAAAAAATTAACCATGTTGACTCATTTTTCATTCACTCTACAATCTCAGATCACTATACAACAGCACTTTGCCTTAAAAACAAACCTCTTAATCCTGCTAAAATTAAACATGTTGCAAGAATAAATTATAATAATTTAATTGAGGACTTGAGCTCAGAAAACTGGCAAAATGTTCTAGACCAATCTGATGCCGACTCATCGATGAATGAATTTATCACTAAATTACATTCATATATTTCTAAACATACAAGCAATAAACTTATACCGCATAAACAAATAAAACTTACGCCATGGATCACCCCTGGCCTTATCAAATCGATTAACATTAGGAACCAACTTCATGAAAAGGCGAATAAGTACCCTGAGAATATTATAGTACAAGCTCATTACAAAAAATATAGGAACTTTTGCAAAAAACTAATAAAATCGGCCAAAGAAAATTATTATAAAAAAATCATTTATGAAAATAACTGTACTCCAAAACGTTTATGGGAAGCATTTCGCAATATAACTAAAACAAAAATAAATAAATCTTCCGAAATTAAATCACTGAACATCAATAACGTGAACACCTCAGACCCAAAAATCATTGCGAATTTTGCCAATAATTATTTCACGTCAGTGGGAGTCACACTTGCGAAAAAAATTCTCAACAAACTTAATACAACAGAATCCGATCTCGCTAAGTTAACAATCTCTAATTTCGGTCATAAATTAGACAATATCCAAACAACTTCAAACGAAGTCATAAATATAATTGACGAACTCAAGTCATCGAATGCTTGTGGTCCTGATAACGTTTCATCAATTCTGCTAAAAAGTATTAAATCCTTCATAGCAACTCCAATCGCGTATATTTCTAACCTAAGCTTCGATTCCGGAAAATTTCCAAATCATTTAAAACACTCTATTGTTATACTGCTTCACAAAAATGGAGATAAATCGCAGATACACAATTACCGGCCAATTTCTTTGCTCAATTCTATTTCGAAAATTATTGAGAAAATTGTAAAAAATCGTCTCAGTCATTACCTTGAAAAAAACAATATCCTTTCCAATATACAGTATGGCTTCAGACCAGGATTGAGCACTGAAAATGCAATTACAAACCTGACGAAAATCATCTCCAACAATATCGATAGAGGAAGAAAATGCATTGGGCTCTTCTTGGATCTAGCCAAAGCGTTCGACACTATCTCACACAAAATTCTCTTGAAAAAACTACAGCGCATCGGCATTCAGGGTCAGCTACTTAAGTGTTTAGGTAGTTATATAGAAAATAGGAGCCAAAGAGTGAATATTAACGATACTCTAAGCGATCCGGCTGATATTAACTTTGGTGTACCTCAAGGAAGCACTCTAGGACCTCTTTTATTCAATATCTATATAAATGAATTATGTAACAGTTCATTTGCCGACCATATTATCACCTTTGCCGATGACACAGTATTATTATTTGAAGGCAAAAATTGGAATGAAGTTCATAATAATTCAGAAATTGGTATCAACAAGGTAAAACAATGGCTAGATAATAATCTTCTCACTCTCAACACTGACAAAACTAAATTCATTCGCTTCAGTGCAACTCAAGCGGGACAACCAAAAGAAACTCAAAAAATTATTATACACCATTGCAATGACCCAAACACTTGCAATTGCAATACCTTAAAATATGTGGATAGCATAAAATATCTAGGAATTATCGTAGACAAGAATCTGAGATGGAATGAACATATCGATTCAATCTCCACAAAGGTCAGAAAACTCACGCATCTTTTCATGGCTATTAGAAATATTCTATGCGCAAAAGATCTAAAACTAATGTACTATGCCATGTGCAACTCATTACTTGAATATGCATCCTTAGGATGGGGAGGATGTACCAAATCAATACTGGACCCCTTAGCCAAAGCACAGAAATCACTACTAAGGGTCATACTTAAAAAACCATTTAGATACCCCAGCAATGATTTATTCAAAGAGATAGGAGTTCTGGATGTGAGGCAACTATTTATAAGAAAAGTTATATTATACACACACAAATATCGTCACCTCTTCCCCTCCGTAGAACATTATCACAACACCCGACATGCAGGGAGGAATCCAATAGTTCCACTTGCTACTATGACATCCCTTGCTCAAAGACAATAGTCTTACCTAGGTCCAAAAATGTTCAACCTTATACCCGGTTCTTGGAAATTGAAAAGTGCAAGCGTCCTACGTAAATTAGTCAATGATTGGATTCTGAACTTAGGGAGAGTCGAAAGTGAACGTATGCTGTATAACTGGTAAACAAAATCACTCAACTTTCCTGATCACTAGACCAAAATTCCTACCACACTTCATTGAGTTCAATGTTTCGACATCCTTTCTGATGTTTTTTATACATGGGATTGATGGTTATGCGCCCCTGAAGCCTGTCTGCTCCGTGTTGGTGTAGGTATATCACCGCTGTAAAGCGTTGACATGCACGTCGCTAACTCTGTGTGAAACTTGGTACCTTACAATGGTAATGATTTATGATAAATAAATAATACCTACATAACACAACATGTATGGCGTACGAAGTAATGCACCAATTTCACCAAAGTAGCACTAAATTTGGTACTATTTTATTATTATTCATAGTTTATATTTCTATCTACATTTATAGTTATTGTTTTTATATTTTAGCAGGAGTAGTTCAAGAGAGTGTATATTCATACTGTCGTACTAATAATATAATACTATTCTTAAAACATGTTTTAAATCAGTGAAAATAATTTGTAGTTACAAAAATCATTGTAAGTAGTTACATCGCTAAAAAAATAAAATCATATAGATTATTACGTTCGTTATTATATCTATTATTGTAAATTTTAATATAGTTTCTCCTATAAGTGTACTATGTATTAAAAGTTCAAACTCCTAAACACATAGCTTAACATAATTTCATTTCTTTATGTTGTAAATCTTTTGTAATTCCTCCATCTTGTTCTTGTAATTCCTCCATCTTGTAAATCTGAATGTATTATACATATGTTACCAGGTTAATTCGGTAAATCCGATTATAATATATGCTACCAGATTACCTTTTCTACTTTGTCACAAAAAAATGTATGTGTACTTATATTTATATATTTTATATACATTTTCTTTATTACACACCTTAGCTTCAGAAAAAAATGAAATTTTCTGTTTTTTTTTTTTTTTGGTTTTGTTTTTTGTTATGTAATTTATGTACATTTCAGGTATAATATGAACTAAACATGTCAATTTGCCTATCCTGGAACGGGAAACTTTCCTAGTTGGACAGGCAAAGCTTCCTAATTGTGATTTGTACTTTTGTATCTATAATAAATAAATAAATAAATAAATAAATAAAATAAATAAAGATAAGTAAACCTGTCAGTAGGTTTGCAAGTTTTGAGCAGTGTAGGCTGTTTTATAAGTACGAAGATAACCATTGACCACCAAGCCCAGCAGTAAATCACACACATGGGTGTTAAGAATTTAAACAAAGATGCAATTAGAGACATCTATGTTATGGTTACTGTAGTTAATTGATTTTAATTACTTTTGGCATCTTAATGTTCAGCACTGCCGTTAGAGGTCTCCAGGTACCGGCCCCACTCATTGTTTTTGTTTTTGGCAGGATAATTTCCATGTTTTTATTGGTATAAAAAGTCTGATTCCCTTAAAACAATGTCTCTTGCTTTAAGGCTCTGTAACCGGGCCCGAAAAGAAGAAGGTGGAGAGATACGAAATTACGAATGTTAGAGGAGAGCGCTAACATTTACAGCGACAAAATCGATGCGAAAATTGCGAAAATGTTTAATAAAACACGACTCGTTTAAAATAGAGCAAAAATCTCGCGGGCATTGTCTTAAACAGCATTTAAAGAAACACGGTGAATTTTTTCATACAGGTAACTTGTAAAATAATTTTTGGAGTATACTTTGCGATTTTTTTCTATCGAGGGAATTTTATATAATTTGCGTTTCGCGCAATCTTCAAGAATAACATATATATATATATATATATATTTTTAAGAGCTTTAAAACTTACCGTGTTTAAGGGAAATATGTAATAAATCGGTACAAATCCGGGTTGCGGGCCCTTAATAAAGAATTAGTAAAAGGTTGGGCAAAGACCGGGCAGTAACTAAAGTTTTTATAAAAGCTTTGCAGGATGCGTTGGCCGAAAAGCCATCAAAAGTGTCAAAAGAGCTGCAGCTCAAAGTGTCCGTGAATGTGACTAGTGTTCTCGGATCCGTTGCCCAACTTCTCCTAGAGAAAGAAGAAATCAGAAGCAAACTCAACTCGGCCCTTGCTGACATCAAGGTCTTGAAGGCCGAGAAAACGATGGCGGTAAATTATTCAAAACAGTTGCTGGACAAAATTCAGCAACTTGAGTTAGACTTGGGACCAGTGATGCGTCGAGTAGCCGATGCGACCGAAGCCAGCCTCTCTTTTGCTGATATTACCAAGAAAAAACTTCCTTTGCCTCCACCACTCACTCGCACCACTATCCAGATAGGAAAACCAAGACCATCGGTATGTTTTTTTCCCAAACTACCGGAGGTTGATGATAGCGATGGCACAAAAAAGATCATACGCGACATCGTGAAGCCTTCGCAATTGGGAGTTCGAATAACGGGAGTAAAAAATATAAAAAATAAAGGAGTCATTATCCACACTGCCAACAGCCAGGAACAAGAGCGGCTCCTAAATGCTCCTATTGTAACCAGCTCCGACTTGCTGAGTGCCCGGCTTCCAGTAAAGAGGAACCCAAGAATTATATTCATTAACGTAGCCCGAGAGCTTTCTGCTGTGGACTTTCTAGAGAAGGCATTTTCCGATTTGGAGATATTGATGTCAAAGAGTATATTTCCAAGTGCAAACTCAGTCATATGGCTGGAGCTCGGACCGGACCGTCTTGGTACCCGCTAACATTCGTCATGCGCTGGTTCAACAAGGACGAGTATTCGTGGACTGGACCATTTGCGGTGTGCGTGACTTTGTGGGACTTACCGTTTGTCTGAATTGCCAAATGATAGGACATTCACACAAGTTCTGCAAAGAAAAAAAAGAGATGTTTCCACTGCGGTGTAGAAGGACACGCCCGTGAGGCCTGCCTCGCTGCTGCTGCAGCACCCAGTGGACCAGGCCCCCTAGCATGGTCGATCGATATAGATTTTATCGAAAATGTCGGTAACTTGTCATCGCTCCCGAGCACAACTGCAGGCCGCTAACGAACCAACAACAGTCCACAACGACTAAGGGTAGCTAATTTATTTGACGTGAACTGTTATTTGTTCGTTAGCGGCCGGCAGTCGTGTTCGATAGCGATGACAAGTTACCGACATTTTCGATAAAAAATATATCGATCGACCATGCTAGGACACCAGGTCCTGATAATATTCCTCCTTTCTTTGTCAGTTGCTGTGCAGACTCTTTATGTTTACCGCTTTTTATCATTTTTAATGCATCCCTAACCACGGGAACTTTTCCTGATCTATGGAAAGAAGCTCATGTGGTACCAGTATTAAAATCGGGAGACAAATTTTTAATAAAAAAATATAGGTCAATCAGTATACTACCCTGTTTGTTAAGGTTTTTGAATCTCTGTTATATAAAAATATTTTTTCACATTTTAAGCCCCTTCTCTGCACTAGGCAACATGGATTTGTTCCTCAAAGATCAATCAACTCAAATCTTTTGAAATTTTGTAATTATGTGTGTAATTTTTTTAATGAAAGATTACAAGTAGATACAATTTATACTGATTTCTTATGAAGCCTTTGATAAAGTTAACCACTCCATCTTAATAAAAAAACTCGAACAAATTAGAATACATGGAGACTTATTACGCTGGGTGAAATCATATTTGTATAACAGAACTCAATTAGTTCTTATTAATGGATACAAATCATCCCCTATAGTTGTAACTTCTGGTGTACCACAGGGTTAAAATCTTGGCCCCCTGCTTTTTCTTATATTCATAAACGACCTTGGCTCGAAATTAAACTGTGATTATGCTTTTTTCGCTGATGATCTTAAAATTTTTCGTAAAATTAAGTCTGTTTCCGATCATCAACTGCTTCAAAATGGCCTCGACACACTCAATAACTGGTGTACTGTCAATGATATGCACTTAAATGTTTATAAATGTTACATTTTAAATTTCACTAGAAATAGAATTATAAATGAGTTTTCTTATGTAATCAATAATATAATTCTCAAAAAAGTGTCTTCAATAAGGGATCTAAGAATAACTCTTGATTCTAAATTCATATTTGATGTACATATTAACGACATTAAGTGCAAATCATTAAAAATGATGGGATTTATTCACAGAATATGTAAACCTTTCAAATATCCTCAATCAATTCTAACTCTTTACAATGCCTTAATTAGAAGTAAACTTGAATATGGAAGCACTATCTGGAATCCACATTACTGCAAATATGAAAACATTGTAGAATCAGTTCAAAAAAAATTACTTAGAATGTTATCCTTCAAATGTGGACTACATGACCATCTCAGATCATACGACGTACGTCGTGATTACTTCAAGATTGATTCACTTAAAACTAGAAGGCAATTGACTGATCTAATATGTTTTCATAAAATTATTCACGGCCACCTTGATACTACATTATGTCTTAGCAGTATTGAAATAAATGTCCCCAATTCCTATTGTTTAAGACGCCATAACATTTTTCACATGAATACATTTAAAAATAATATCGCATACTTTAGCCCTCTGACCCAGATGTGTCGACTATATAACAAGATAGAGTGTGCTGAAGTGGATATTTTCGTTGATAATTTGTACGGGTTCAAAAAAATAGTTCTGGCGCTGTTAAAAAAAAATAATAACTAACTAATTATATTGTGTGAATTGTCTCTCTATGCATGCCTCACATCTGTCTCTTACCACTCATTGTAATGTGGTAATTGAGTGACCTTGTATATAATTCTGTATTTTTATTTGTGATGTTTTTGTTTTTTGTAATTGTATGTATCTGTATTTAATTGTATGTAATTGTAGATTTTTATAATTGTGAAATAACTGAGTTTTTATAACTGAATAGTTCTCACGTATGTGTAAACATCTGTAAAACCCAGTATAAATAAATCAAAGTGTTGATCAAATATTGTTGCCAAAAGTTTATTGTAAATAAAACGACTCAAGATTAAAAAGTGTTTGCAATATAAAAAGTCCATTATACCCGATCGTGAAAATAGTTAGTAACAATGGGCTATTGAATTTAATTGCGAAGAATTTAAGACGTGGTAGTTCACTATTCAATAGAGGTATGAAATTTTTATATGTATATGACGTTAGATGCGAAGCACTAGAAACTAATTTTATATGATATATATTATGAAAGTAATTTGGTATTTCTATGTTTTCAATTTGTCTTATACAGTCTTGCTGCTTTGCAGTCATCCCCCGCAGGATAAGTCGACAAGAAGTATGGAACGTTTTTAACGTTATGACAAATCGTAATATTAACACGCCTTCGTAATATTGCATTCCAATTCCAAGAAACGCATTGTTAAAAATATGCTCTTGTTAAATTTCTCAGATGTAATTTATTATTATTAGCACACGGTTCAACTTGTACTCTCAGATAAGACGGTGTTAATATTAGAATTTATTGTTGGGGCAAGATTACTAGTTTTTTTTCTTATAATGAAGTTCTGAATTGTGTACTTTCTTAGGAAAGGATTCTGGAAGATGATATTATTTTCGTATCCGTTTGCATATATTTTTTAATGTAATAATGTCATACGTACATCTAATTATATTTTATATTATATATCTTGTTTTATTTCCTTTTAGCCAAAACATCTAGGCTTTGCACTATCTTTAACACCACTTTTCATAGTTTTTTTTTTTTGAAGTGAAAACTTATTTAGCACCGCACCATAAACTAAAAATAGCGACTTCAAAAAGAGACAAATACACACATACTACAGGACTTATGAGATTTATGAGATGGTGGAATCGGTCTCCTCTTTGTGTGGTGCTTCGTAGCCTTCGGTTTCCTCTTTGTGCTGTGCTTCGTAGTCTTTCCACTCTTGTCTACATTAGTTTTCTGAAAGGTTTGTTACATAAAAAATAATGTAACAAGTGAATTATCGGTGTATGGGTACTTTTGGTGTGAAGTTTGTTAACATTCGACATTTTTATATTGGTAGCATTGAAATGTTTACCTTTGCTCAGTTGGTGATACTGAGGATCTGCACAGAGGGGTTCACTAGGCAGGACTGGCCTTGAGCTGTTCATTCTTTGAGCAGCCACAGGTGACCACGGCCACCGTCCCTGTGGCGGGTCGACGTAATCAAATAGTCGTAGTTTGCCATTATTTTAACAACATGTGAAGATTGATAAATCTGCGCCCACCAGCGGCATCCATTATTGAAGACCATCAGGACAATCATTAAAATCCTGGATCAGCAGCGGAGTACCATGGGAGCACATTATTTCTGCTGGATTAAAACCACATCCAGCATCTGCAGACGCAGTCATCACAAGACCTTCCGACTATACCTGGAGCCAGAGGTGCTCGCCGAGATGCGGCCGAAGATCGCCCACCTTGGCCGTCATCAACATAGTCGGCTGGCTGGCAACCGCCCTTGAACGGGACGTCGCTGGGAAACCGCGGGACTGGAGGCCTGTTCGTCGCTCCAGCCTGCCGTTCAGCACATGTCAGCAGCGGAGGGAGCTAACCACCCATCTCCAAAGGCAGCAAGCAGCAGCATGGATCGCCTACATATGGCATTCACCCATTCATCAACTCCTCAAGATTAAACGGTACTAACGCTCCATAATATGCCCATTCAGAATTTAGTCTAGCCCTGATTATTATTTGTACTTAATTAATAAATTAATTTAACTGTGTCAAAGCACAATACTATTTCATTTAAATAACCTATCCTCATACAAAGTATTACACAGCCGCCTACTTAAGGTCCACGCCTGAGAAATTCTCCAGTAATAATTTATTACACTTGTCCCATGCTCTCCATGTATTATATTCCTAACATTTTGGCGTCCAACGCAAATATTTTCATAACAGGTTCACTTCTACTTGGTTGGTTCTCTCTGGCGGGCCTATACTATGATTACCTCTAACTCATAAATTTCAAAAAATGAGTTAGTACACTATGGTTTAAGACGATCCACATACGAACCGCAATCGATCAGTAAACGCCGATAATCACCCAATCTTGAAATAATAATGCACTTTGATGGTGATATCAATCGCAAACAAAAATTGAATTGCCTGTCCGTGTTGTATTAACGTTTTAAGATAAAAGTAGAGTTGATTTTGTGGCGGGCGAAACCCTGCCGAAAGATAATTCTGTCAAATTTTATACGTTAAAACCTTTTGTTTTCTAATTGTGTGCCGGATTGTATGTCTATTGTCTAAGGCCATTACGCGGCGATACTTACCAGCGACTCGAATTTTCTGCGCGTAGCATATATGCTACGCGCAGAAAATTAGCATATATGGCGTATACGCCGCTCATGAATATCCATCATCTATGACGCGTCGACTACGGTTTGACGTCAGTTGCACACTACCGACAGTGCTGGTAGCACGCAATATTAGAGTCACTTGAGATCGTATAAATTCCTCGGCTGTACTTGAAAAAATGATTAAGTTCAATATAATTCGGGTAGCGCCTTGTACGGAAACCAGTTTTAAATGGTAGCATATTGGTAGCCAACATGTGGTTGCATCACAGTCACGTAGCTTGTAAGTATCTCCGTGTACGAAAGGCCTTACAGCGAAGATTCGTAACTAGTAAAATTCATAACCAAGACTGAGGTATAGCTAGCGGCTTACAATTAGGCTTAATTTTTACTACTAATTAACACTTATAACCAATTGCTTAATCACTTTTGACACTTTTGATTTTAACTTATTTGTAAAGGTTTTGTAAAAGCATTAAGCGCACCGACCCTTCCTATTATTCCGTACATGAGTGAAGATTGCACCAGAGAAAATATATAATTTTCAATTTGTCAATATTCATTACTTCTTTTAGTCTGTAAAATATGTACGTAAGATATCTTCATTTAGAAACGGTATTATTAATTTGTGATTGAAAATTTAAATTTGTTTCAACATTATATACCAAAATATTTGATCTTATCAACTTTTCCAAGTTCAAAGCAAGAAGAACATGTTACTTGATTACAGTTAGCATTATGTATTCTAATTTTCAGGTTATTGGGGGGTTTGTTGTTACTGTTTTTATAAAAAGGAAGGAAAAATGTTTCGTTGTAGTTTAGTAAGAGTCTATTACTTTTTAGCCATGATGAGATATATGCAATATTCCATTTACTCTTATTGCTGTATCATCAGTGTCAGATACAATATTTATACCAGGGATTACAACATTACTTAAATCATTTATATATATTAAAAACAGAACCGGGCCAAGCACGGTACCCTGGGGTATTCCATTTTTTATCCTTATTTCAGTACTATAAAAATTCCCTATTTTTGTTTTTTGTTTTCTGTGTTTGAGATAGTTAATGAAAAATTTTAGTGTATCTGATTAATTTTTTTTATAAGTATATTGTGATTTTCCGTATCAAAAGCTTTTCTTATGTCTAAAAATATAGCTAAACTTTTTAAAATTTGATTAACAGATGTGTATAATTTTTTAGTCGGATCGAATATTGCATCTTCGGTGCTTAGTTTACTTCTGAAGCCATATTGATGTTGGGACAGAATTTTGTTTTGTTCTAGGTATTTCATTACTCTGTTTATGGGACATTTTTAAAAATATTTTTGAGAGGTTTGAAACTAAAGAGATAGGTCTGTAATTGTCTAATATGTGCGTATCTCCTGATTTGTGAATTGGGATATGGTGGTAATTTTAAATTATTCTGGAAAATGTGCCTCTTTTAGTGATATATTAAAAATATGTAGCAATGGAGTTAGAATATATTGTTTTATTTTTTTGTGTGTTACCTGATAAACCGTCAATTCCTGTAGAATTTGTTGATTTTAGACTATCAATGTGTTTTGCAATTTCGTTTGTCGTAACCGACAAACTATCATTGACAAATATCAAATAACTATCATTGTCGTGATAGGTTAAAAATTTTTAAGGAGTTAATTGAATCGTAAGTTGAGACTAAATGCAGAAATGAGTCTACGGGTGTTGTATTATCAATTTTACTAGAAGATTCAAGTACTTGATCTACTACATCTATGAAGAAATTGTTAAAGTTTTCTGCAATGGCCGATTTGTCAGTTATAATACTGTTATTTATTTTAATCTTATTCACATCAGTTGATACTATTTTTTTATTCGTTATTTTATTAATAGTATTCCACGTTTTTTTGGAATCATTTTTTGCTTTATCAATTTGTTCACAATACTAATTCTTTTTACAACTTCTTATTAACCTATTAAGTATATTTCTATACATTAAATACTTAAGTTCATTAAGACATTATTCTTACGTTATTTTTTGACAGGTTTTTTAATAATTTAGCATCTCTATGTGAAGTTTATCTCTTTGTTTAATAGAGAAAATTATTAGTCCTACAGTAATCCAAGGTTTAGTTTTTTTATTTTCTCTTAGAAATAACAATTTTGTATGTGCTTCAGAAATACAATCTAGTAGATTTTTATAAAACATAGAGCATTTTATAGAACATTCATAGTGCTTAAAGTGGGTTAGCTGTCGATTGTACGTTGTCCCATTTTTCTGAATGAAGTAGGTTGTTTAATGTGTCATAATTAATATAATTTTTTTCAAGATGACCAGAGTATTTTTTAAAATTTATAGTTAAGATGTTGTGTCCGTAAAGTTTTGGGTAGTGGTCAGTAATGTTTGTTTGTAGAGTTGAAGATGTAGTTTTGACGTGTTTGTGTATTTTGACAAATATGTGATCTAGAGTCGTGGAATTATTCAGATTTTCTCTTGTTGGAGACTTTATGTATGACTATCACCAGTTAATATTGCAAAGTTGAAGTTATTTCTGTTCATTTTAAAAGCGAATTAAGTTCGTCAGTGAAGAGAGACTCATTCAATGAAGGTGATCTGTAGGTAGCTAATAGCAGATAACTATAGTTTTTGTGGTTAAATGATAATTTAATTGCATTAGCTGTTTTAAAATCTAGAATTTCGTGGGCAGTTTTTCATAAATACGGTGATTCCATCATGCCCAGTATGTTTATACTCAGATGAAATGGTAAAATATCCTGGAAGGTTATAGGGGATTACCTATTTCATCTATGTTTCTGTTAAAATAATAATGCTAGGAGAAAAATCTAGACTGTCGAGAAGGACACAGAGTTCATCGAAGTGCTTTCCCGTGCTTCTTATATTCATATTAAGAATTGAAAAATTAACGTCTTTAATATGCCTTTTTAGTTCTGTTGTGTTTTTGCAAATATAATTTACATACAAAAAAATTTCATCAGCCATGTTAAAAGATTGAAATTATTAGCACGTGCAATATGGTAACTGGATCCTTTATTCTGAAGGAATTTCTTCCGGCTGTCTTATGTGGATGATTGGGGCTGTTTCATCTTTCCTCATCATTACATTTCCATCTTTGACTAGATGAATTTGTAGCCGAGCCTTGAGGATTTCGCCAGGAACAGGAGGTGTTTATTATGTTGAGTTAATTGTTCGTTTATATACACAATACTTTGTCTTTTTCGGGAAAATTAATATTTTTTGTGTACAAAACACCGTATTTTCTTCTTGGGTGATGTTTTTTCCTTACTTTCTTTATTTTGGAAGGATACCACACTACGGCTGGATACTTGTTAATTTTGAAGACTCTGATTCGCATTTGATGGTTTCCATTATATTGTTGACTATATTTGATATATTTTCATTTCCTTTAAATGGAACTCCTGTATTTAGATGTTATTTTGTTTGTGAAATTGTTCTAGTGTGTTAATTTTCAGTTTTATTTCCTTGTTTTCCGATTGCAGTTGTTTAATCAATGTATCTTTCTTTTTATTTTTTTCTTCAAATTCATCAATTTTATTACAGCAGAATTCTACTGATTTTGTGAGGTCTCTGAGTTCATTTTTGATCTGTTCTCTAAAAGATTTCATTAATTGTTCCGATAAATCTTCGATTTTTTTTCCAGGAATTTTAACATCTTATTTGTATTATAGTTTTCTTCTGATTCGCTAGAGGGTTCTTTTTGTGGCTCTCTTTTGCTTATTCATATTAATTTTTTGATGTTTTGCAATTTATAATATAGTTGGAAGGTAAGCGTGTAGAGTCATGCGTCTCGTAATTTAAAAAAAGGTGATCGATGTCAGCGACGTTAACCACTAGAACCATCCGCTACCTATGGGAGGTGGTAATATTGCTATATTAATGGTAATATTGCTTTAAACTGTCAGTTTCAGTTTTCCGTTGGTTCGTAGGTTCGACAATACTATCCACAGTCACTTCACAGTTTTTTAAATCACTTTAAATTAGTAATTCCAGACCTTTTCAAATGATTAAAGTAGTAGATAGTTCACAACTGTTTCACGGTTATACATTAACCAATATCTTTTTGAATATTACGATTTATAAACAATGAATTTAAATATTTTTTCAGAGCGAATTTTGACGGGCACACTTTTTGTAAACCTTGGTCTTTTTCTGTATTATGTTGTTAAGAATATCATTATTTCGGTTTTGTCAAAAACAAACAACAATGTCCACTTTTAAGGATAAATAAAGAAATGGCATTCTGCGGGGTTAAGTCGATTTGTTTTTGGTAAGCCAAGAGCAGGCACACCAAAAATAGCAATTGCAAAATGTTGCTCTTCCTCCCGAAATGGGATATGTTAACCCTCGGGCCTCGACTGTTTTTGTCAAAAGGTCAAAATATTTATACTTCGATAAAATCGGTATAAATGGAAAAAAAAATGAAAATATACGCTGTCGCGTACCTCGGTGGAAGTACCCACGTTCTGCCCCAAAACTAGCTCAGATAGGTCGGCAGAACAGGAGGGGCTCTCAGCATCAAGGGTCGTAGGTAGCTAAAAGAGGGGGGGGGGGTACATAGAATATGCCAACACTCCTCATGCCTCGTCAAATAAAAGATTGTCTAAGGTGAACATTACTTGTATTGCCGGGAACACACAAATACAGCAAAGCAGTACATATACAATAATTATTTATCACAGGCGAACTAGGTTACCTAACTGCGCGTGGTAGCGCCTGCAAATCTCTCTCAATACGTGTCTGCTCTGGGGATCGGTTAAAGTTCGCGGGACATGGAAGGGCACAACAAAAATGAGGGAAAGAGTCGTTACTCACTGGTACCAGGTGGCGGCTGGAGAGGCGTCCCAGGAGGCGCTTGCCTGGGAGCAGGGCAGGCTATGCCCGATAGGAAACCCATCGCAAACCGGTGGCTCAGCAGTGAAGAGTGAAGCAACTCGTGCCCCACCGAACACGGGGACCAGGCGTGTCCGTTCGGGAATTCTATGG
Organism: Limnephilus rhombicus; assembly: GCA_929108145.2. Classification (NCBI taxonomy): domain Eukaryota; kingdom Metazoa; phylum Arthropoda; class Insecta; order Trichoptera; family Limnephilidae; genus Limnephilus; species Limnephilus rhombicus. Next base: position 28,969,312 of record OV815275.1, read on the forward strand.
AATGTTCTCGTGCGCGCAAACAGGGAATGCGGCGGCGCTGTGATGTGGAGCGTGGGCCGTTTGAGCGAGGGGTAAGGGATGCGACTGCTCTGGGAGCGGGCGGTGTGTAACTCACAGGCGTAGAGTGGTGCTTGAGGTCGCTACATAACAACGCCTTCATATTTTATAAGTCAAAATAAACATGATCTTTGATAAGTAAACATTGCATAAAACATAAAAAAGGCTCACTTACGTTCTTTCTAACTAAAATATGTGATGACACATTATAAACGTTATTATCACCTAGTTTTTTAACGTTCCGTGTAAAAATATTTAGTAAAAAATTCCCTAATTTCCAAGGTTTTCCTTCAAACTCCGATCCGAAACTTTGGTTTCATTAAGGCATGCCTTTTACTTCTTTTATGATTAATTTTTAGGTTTGAATATAAACCGTGGTGTATTCTCTTTCTAAAACCGTTTAGATATTTCTTACCGTAATGGACTAGGGAAGATGGACTTTCTCCTTCTTCCCGTCAGTTAAAGCCAGAAAGTAAGAGGCCTTTATCAAATCGGATCATCACTTATGAGGGAATAACCAGACAAAACTGGAAATACGTCATTTTAAATCAAATTTTCCCCCCTCCCCCTCACCCCCCTCCCTCCCTCCCCCCTCCCGCTTTCCATATATTCAATCCCAGTACATTCAGTTTTTAAACAGCCCGCGTGCCACCTTTTACAATTTTTATTCAAATTTCCATTTTTCATGTATATTAAATTTGGTACCTAACATAGGTAGATACCTATTTAAAATATCTAAAATTCTTGATTCGATTCAAACTATTAGAGGAGTACCTACTTTAAATAAATTTATCAACTTAAAGATTTTCAAAAATAGAATCCTGATTTACAATGTCATTCTAAAACACGCGAACTGTCAAACTTGTGATAGTCGTTAGGTTTTCTGAAATAATCCAATTTTTTGCGCAATTTTCTTAATTTTTTCTCTCCGTAAGAACCATCCTCGTACTTCAAGGAATAATCTAAAAAAAGAATTAGCAAAATCGGTTCAGCTGCTCTCGAGATTTGCGCTTAGCAACACATTTAGCGATTCATTTTTATATATAAGATTTCGAAAGAATGTTCTTTTATCTAGTAAACATATGTATTCAATTTTGAAAAATATGTTTATTTTTTAAGGTTTTACCATAGGTCGTTGGCAGATTTGTTAAATTTTCAAACAAAATTTTGTACAATACAACACACATTTCAACTCATATAATCATGCAGTATTATAAATAAATATATTAACTAGTAAACATATGTTTCAAAATTTTAATTTTAGTTCAAATAAAATCATTAAAAAAAACGAGCACGTATTTATGACGAAAATCTCTCTTTTTTGTCTATCTATTTACGGTCTTACAAAATAATATATTTCAGATTTTTTTTGCACATTTATTTTGCTTAGACATTTTTAAAAAATTATAAATACTTACGATCAAAAAATAATTATAAAAGTATGTTAAGTGTTTGAGCATATTTAATTTATTAACACGAAGCACCAATATACGAAGTAATTACCCGCTTGAATGCGGGAGCGATAAGACGTGTCCGCGGCGCTCTTCTAAGCAATATTAACCGAAATCGTAAGGCGACTAACAGAAAGGCAGAGCGCTGCGTTCGACGAAATCGGAATTTTTGTTGGCCGGTCATTCGCTCTTAACACAAATATTTTCAGGTCATGGTGAATTCAGGGGTACAGCACAGCCTTACCTTGTCTCTCCATCCAAACTGTGCATGTGGTGACACAAATCAAACAGCCGAGCACATTCTGTGGCACTGTGAGATTTCGACGGACGCAAGAGATGAAATGTCGGAAGGTATGAAAGTAACTACGAGACCAGCCTGGAATGCGGATCTCGTGTCGAATAAGGAGAATCTCAATTGCCTAAGGAAATTTACAATAATCTGGGTTGAGAGATGGCCTGAACTCACAGTCGATGATTAGAATTAACTCCATTCTGTGTTCAGGAGCCAGGAGTAAATGCTCCTGGCATCCACGATCATCCTTTTATTATACTTCTACTACTACTACTACTGACCGATATTACGCACTACACTTTTTATTATTTCACACTGAAACTGATTATTTATGCACTATTATGTCGTGGGTATTCTGCGAAAAAGCATTAAGTCAAAATTTTGCTGATTTGACTTAATGATGCAGTTATATCATTCGGTTGCCACTTTTTAGTTTACGAAGACCTATTATGTCCTACCTATAATACATTTTTGAGTTATTATCTGAACTAAGTCAATTATGAATAAATCTTTTCAGCGAATGAGCACTAAGGGACTTCGTGGCTATATTGATACCGTTAGGTGACATATAATTATAATTATACCATGTGAAATAGCATTAAGTCGGACTTATTGCAATTTCGTTAAAAGATTTTTTGTTTGTCTGTGGTATTCAAAATCTGACAGATGTGTTTAAGGTAAGTTTCTCGCTGACTAAATTGAATAATTATTGACAAAAATGTTGTCAAGAACGGCAAAAATATTACAAAAGTAACCATATTTATTTCTCATTATTGAAGTCCGTAATAAATGTTGGGGTAGGCGCCAAGAACTTCCACTCTCTTTAATATTGTGCTCGAACATGTAATAAGAAAAACGCTAATAGACACTGACTCCAATATTTATTTCAAGAGCAGTCAAGTTGTCGGATATGCAGATGACATTTACATTGTCGGAAGATCAATTTCAGCCATTCAGGAGGTCGTCGACCCTTTAGAAACAGCGGCACGGGAAGTAGGACTGCGGGTTAATGTTGACAAAATGATGGTACGGAGCAGGAACCCTTCACACAGAAGAAGTAGTGCGCAATTTAAAGACTCGTACGAAGTGTTCAATCAATTCATCTTCAATCCAGCCGTGACGCGAGCAGGCGGTATAAAGGGGCACAAACCATGTTACACAAACCTAGCGTAGCCGCTAAACTACTCGAAAACAGGGATGTTTTTTTGCCTTGACGCGAGCAGGCGGTATAAAGGGGCACAAACCATGTTACACATACCTAGCGTAGCCGCTAAACGTCACGGCAAAAAAACATCCCTGTTTTCAAGTAGTTTAGCAGCTACGCCGGGTTTATGTAACATGGTTTGTGATACAAAAGTGAGTAAAATTTATAAAAAATAAGTACTTAAAATATAAACATGTTATTTTACGTTATTAATATTACTGCTTAATGGCAACACTTAATTTTGTGTGGTAAAAACATCTATGTTATCTTGTTTTTCTATGATCTTTGTACTACGCGTGTCAAAATACTTCCGAAATGATTATTTTCATGTGTGTGTGTATAGAAAATTTTAAAGTCGTATAATTCAGTTAATATTGCTTGCCGCCGCCTAATTCTTTCAGATTCGGATTCCCCGGCCCATAGTTAGTATAAAAATAACTAGTTTGATTTTCTAGGAATCAAAATGCTTCCAAAATGGCTATTTTCCTGTATGTGTATAAAAATTTTTAAAGTCCTGTAATTCAGTTAATATTGCTTGCCGCCGCCTAATTCTTTCAGATTCGGATTCCCCGACCCCAAATTAGTATAAAAATAACTAGTTTTATTTTTTAGGAATTTAGCCCAAACACCGAATTTATTCCCATATTTTAATCAATGTCTTCGAAAAACGAATCTAAAATTAGATGTCAAATTGGTAGTTAAAACGTTCATCGAAGAAAACGTCAAATGGATTTATTTAATGGTCACAGGTGTACCGATCGGCGTAAGATAAGCTAGGTCACATTAGACACACTGCAGTTTTGCATTTAAGCATGCCATAGCTCAAATTACAGAACAATGGTCGCTCAGTGTCATTTGGAATGTGGAAGCTACTAAAATGAATGGCGCATTAAAACTAACCAATAACTATCTATGGGATGATTAATTAAATAGCGTGAGTTAAATAGAGTTTCGAAACAGGATTTAACGCATACTTAAACCACTCACTGATTAAACGACTAATGGTGACGTGTCGACAATATGCATAACAGCATAAGTTATGCATAGACAATAAATAAGTCATAGACAATTAGACTATCGTTATAATTGCTCTGCGTTTATCGGGAAGTTACCATCGTATGGGATCGATTCAACCATGCGTAGTTTTATTGTGGACTTTCTCAAGAACATTTTTTTAAATTATTCTTTATTCATAAAAATATCTTAGGTGTATACAGTTTTTAAAGATTGAAGGATCCAGCAGAAAGGAGAATCACAGCAGCCAACAAAACATACTTCTCTTTGCTGCCAGTGTTTAAGTCACGTAGCGTCCACAGAAAAACCAAAATAACCATATATTAAACCATTGTTAGAACTGTATTGGCGTATGGATGGAGGCGCTGATACTGACGGTACTCGTAGCTTATTTATAAACAAAAATTAGAGTCCTGACGTGTACGGCGAAGGAGGAAACCATTATTTTCCTTAGAACGCCGAAGGAAAGTGGTGGGCAACCTCCAATTCTCACTATGATAATAAAGGTGACACAACTATGAGATCTTTATGAGTTGTTCCGAAAAGCGAAAACATTAGCCTGGCGGGTTAGTGTCTATTTTACTTCGCGTAAGCGAGATGCTGTGTGGAGAGTCTTTTTAATAAAATAAAGGATATACGTGCAACAAAGTACTTTCACAATATCATTGAAAAACAAATTATTTTTTGTATTTGCCAAAATGTATGTTTTGTAATTTAAAACATTTGTAAGGCAATGATTGTAAAGGAAAACCAAAGTATAACAATCTTTGCAAAATTTGAAATAAGCCTCATTATAAAATATAATAAATCTACACTTTTCCTCGGGTGAAACCGGCTTATAGAAATCCCACCAACGCGTTCCCGGACGCCTTCGCCCGAGAAGTTAATTAAATTGCAGCTTGCAAAGTATGTTTGTTTACATTCATTTGTTAAAGGGGAAAAAACAATGTAGACGGTTTATTTTAATTAATCCAACAATATTAATTTTGTGTCGGTTCAAAATAAATCCAACACCCATAAACTCAACAACAAGCAAGAAGCAAGTCCGCTTTCGATATGCATTAATCTCCATAACGCCTTAATTCTTCGGCAACTGCAGTTCTCTAGTTCTGTCAAGCATCCACACTCTAAATTTTGCAATTTAAAACCGATAAATACGCACGCAGTTTTTTTATTGATATTTTCACCATTCGAAGTGAAGGATGATTTTATATATTTTTTTTTTTTTTTTATTATTTTTTTATATTATTTTAACTAAAATTAAAATTTTTAAACATGCGTTTACTAGATAACGTATTGATTTACAATAATGTATGTTTACATGATATGAAATATGTCTTGTAAAATAAGATTTTTCGTTTGAAAATTTAACAAATCTGCCAACGACCTATGGTGAAACCTTATACTAAAAATAAAATAAAAAATTCTCAAAATGTAAAACTTGCGTTTACTAGACAAAAGTACATTCTTTCGAAATCAATTTATATTTTTTTGTGGAAAAGAGTCAATTCGTCTAATTTTTTATTTAAAAATGACATAATTCCGGTTTTCTCTGGTTATACCCTCTTAAGTGATATATTTATCATTTTCTCTCACTTTGAATATTTGAGATATTTTTACAACTTAATTTATATGGATTAACAATCGAAAGATTATACAAATAAGAGAGAGTCTAATAAAAAAAATTGATGTACCTATGTATTATCATTTTTCAATCTAGGGTTTTTCGTCGGGTAGTTCAAGAAAAGCAGTTTTATCATAATTACTTGCTAATTGCCACATTTTGTTTAAACTTCATTCGACACATTGCAATGCATTTTCAACATAACTGCTAAAATAAATTTGTTGTATTAAAAACATTTTGATATTTTCGTTACTTGTTTTGGGGGTTTATGCCGTGTTGCGCTACCTCCTTCTTTAGCCAAAAAACGAAAATGCTTTTGGACGTGAAAATCTTAAAACCTATCTGACATTTTGATATGTTCGAAAAATTAAACTTTGATGTGTTTAGAATATATTGCCTGGATGGAATTTAAACTTACAGTATTAATAAAATTAATTATTGGTTTTTCATTAAATCGAATATTTGAAACTAATAATAAATGTCATTTTAAATGTTATCTTCAAATGGCATAAGGATGGGATCGGGGAAAATAAATTAGTTAAGGTAGTACAATTAAGCAGAAGATCAAGCTTGTGATTTACGATATGAACTGGTTAAACTTTTGTATGGGTTTTGTCCTGTCGGTCGCTTTCGAAATTTCGAACGCGTGACTGCACCATGTATCATGAAGTGAGAGTTAATTCAAATCTTCCAGCTGGAAGATGCGTCACGATTTTTTGCAAACCAACGCTCCGCAGTTGAACGTGGAAAACCGTCAAATCGTCACCTCATTTGGATAAGATTCTAACTGCACTGCACTCTAAGAACATGTGCTTAGATGTCATAGTCGTTTCCATTGTAAGGTGCAGTTAGAACCTTGTCCAAATGAAATGACGAAATCTCTAGCCATTTTCTCAAATTCAAATCTCGAATAACCCGCAATTCAATCATTATTGTGAAACTGTGAATCTGCCCCCGCCGCGGGTATTTAAAGCTGTTATTTTTATGGTGCTGAACTCTTATTTGAAAGTCAATCATTTTATGACCGGCTTTTGGACATCAGAAAAAGACAAGCAGCCCTACGGACCAGGATAAGTTTGTGGTTTCCTTCACCCTTTCCTTTGGTCACCCTGCAGTTAGGCAATTCAATTTTGTTGTTTTCAATCGCACCCGCAATGCTTGAAAATTTACTGAACCAGCACATCAACGTTTCATTTTTTAAACTAGCTCTTTATACTTCACTTTTCTCGCACGGCGGAAATTTTTCAAATTTTTTTTTATAATGGCTCTAAGAAATCAGTTTCCATTTTTTGAGATCAGGCTAAAATTTTAGAATAAATAATATTATATTCGAGAGAGAGTATTGCCTATCCCATGTAGACTTACATTATCTTGAACAGCATGGTTTCAGAAGAGGAAAATCCACGGAAACAAATCTGATGGTTTTCACTTGTTTTTGATAACCGATCGTTATTGTTCTTAAACATATCTTGCGATTGTTGTTGGATGTTTAATATTACCTATTAGTATGTTATATCATCATCATCACTCTTGGCTCTACAACCTCTGGTGGGTCTTGGCCTCCTCAAGAGTCTTCCTCCACTCATTCAGTGATAGACACTCATGTCTGTGAGGTCGTTGTCGCTCCATCTTAATCTTGGCCTTCCCAGGCTCCTTCGCCATATCAGTATTGAGTTCAGCAGGGACTTTGGTGCTTGATGCTCGGTCATTCTCTCCATATAACCCAGCCACCGAAGTTTTCCCAGATTTATAAATTTTGTGACGTTTAGCTCCTTGAACAGAGTATGGAGCTCATTGTTGTAACGTCTGGGCCAAAATTCATTTTCTATCAAGTATGTTATAAGTCCGAATCAAATAAGAATGACGTCAAATGCAAAAAAAAAAAATCAGTGGAATTTAAAAAATATTTATAATTGAAATCGAATACCGGACATTTTATATATAGAGCTATATTTTTGATATTGAAAAGCATTCTTTTTGATAAAAATTTCGTATTTTTTTCGAAATCTTGGTAAAAATATTTATCCTATCTACACATTTTTTTCAAAATATTTACAAAATTTATGCAAGTGGCTTTTTGTTAATATGGTGTCCGTTGGGTGGGACCTTCCGGTAGTTACACGTCTTATATTTGGATTTCACTAAAATGTAAAAATTCAAAGAAGTCTGAGGCTAAAATTAATGTAAAATTTAATATATATTCCACATTTTTGTTCTGCTTGCGTTTCAGAGATTAACGCCCATATTTTAAATATTTAATATTATTGACTTGAAACTTAAATAGCGGAAATACCGGAAAATTGAATTGCGGGAGCAATAAAATTTATCCTATTAGTCTGTGTTGGTTATTTGTCAGGAAACGCAAGAATATATCTATATTAATTTGTGTTTATTCATGTGAAAGTGCTTGGGGGACCCTTGGCTCCAATAAGGCATGAAGAAATTTCTATCGGCAGGCATAATATCGCTGCCATATTTATTGAAAAACATCCGAAACGAGAAATATTCTTTGGGAAATATTTGCGAAATTTGACATAATGTTCATTACCTTCCGCGATTCTTCGATTTTATTTGTGTGGCATATTCTGAGCTGTGTATTATTACATACAAGTATTATGTTACGTATGTATGAAGGGTGTATGAATAGTTATGAGCCTGCCACTTATTTTTTGCTTGATGAGCAATTAGCCAGATTAAGCCCTCAACCACGGGCCTATTTTGTCGGAAGGTAAAAATATTTCCGCTTTGCTACAAAATCCAAACTAAACGAATTTTAGTTAAAAACTGTTTTTTGAAGGTAGTGAAATATGCATTTATTTTGTAATTGGAAATAACATACAATTTTGAAATATAAATTTTATTGCAAATATTAAAAAAAATAATGGCTTACTTTAAGTTTTTTTTAACAAAAATGACTGATGGAAAAAACGTGATGTTCGTTTTTTTTTCGTTAATTAAAATTACTCGTCGTAAATAATTTCATGTAAAAATAATTATTAAAAAATTCCCAATTTTTTTCGAATTGCGGTCGGAAACTTTGGCTTCAAAAAGATGTATATTTTAATTTAAACACGTGAAATGTTTTTCTCTTTTAAATTGGGTAGATTCATTAACAAGAAATTACTTTATTTGTAATTATTTTTATGAACCATATATTTTCCTTTTGTAAATCTGTTGTATGTATGTATATTTCAAATAAAAAATAAAAATAAATTATTTTGTGGTTAACTTTTAGACTTGAATTTAAAGCGTGGTATTTCCCTTTTTAACACCGTTTAGATCATTTTTCTAACCATGATAGTAAGGAAGAAACAATGATTTCGATGAGACCTAGTTGAGTTGTTCCGAAAAGCGAACAAATTAGTAGGGGTTACTCCTTTACACTTGGGTATGTTCCGATGTGTTCCAATACAACTAACACAAACCGTTTACGAATTCAGAGTGATAGGTACAACAAATTTGTTTTTTTTTTATATGTATTATGTATTACATGAATATGATACATTAAAAATTCTCACTAACTATCTCAAAGACAGAAAAAAAAAATAGGGAATTTTTATAGTTCTGAAACAAGTATAAAATATGGAGTACCACAGGGTACTGTTCTAGGCCCAGTTCTGTTTCTAATATATATAAATGATTTATGTAATGTTGTAATCTCTGGTAATATTGTATCTTACGCTGATGATACAGCAATAATAGTGAATGGAAAATCCTGGCTTGAAACTTATTTAAATGCATCAAAATGTATTGCACATGTCACATCCTGGCTAAATAGTAATAAACTCTTCCTAAACTACAATAAAACATTTTACCTACATTTTTATTAAAACAGTAAAAACTAACCACCCGAAAACCTTAAAATTAGAATACATAATGCTAACTGGAATCAAGTAACATGCTCATCTTGCTTTGAACCTCGAAAAGTTGATAAGATCAAATACTTGGGTATGTGTATTGATACAAATTTAAATTGGCAATCACAAATTAATAATACCGTTTCTAAATTAAGATATCCTACGTACATATTTTACAGACTTAAAGAAGTGCTGAATATTGACAAATTGAAAATGATAAATTTTTCTCTGGTGCAATTTTCAGTCATGTACGGAATAATAGGATGGGGTGGTGCGCTTGATGCTTTTATAAAACCTTTACAAACAACTCGAAATTATATTATCACTGTTATGTTTAATAGAATTAAAACATTTTCAACAGATGCTTAATACAAAGAATCTAAAGTACTCAGTCTCCGTAAACTATTTATACTGCAAACTATGAAATATATATAAAAACAAAAACAAATTCGAAAAAAATGAAAACAGAATAAACATTAGAAATAATAATGTATTCCACAACCCTCAAACAAACACAAAACAAATGCAAAATCACAGTAGTTTTATTGGAACTCGCACTTTTAACCTTTTACCAAAAAATATTCAAGTTGCAACTAAACTTCCGTCTTACATAAAAGAGTTAAAAATATGGCGGAACCATACGGATCTAATAACTCTATTTATTTAATTTTACATCAGTTTATGTTTCTCACAAACTTTACACATATTATTACACTATACACTAATTATTACCTTGTACACTATTGAACACACTTTTTGTACAAACTTTTTAAACAAATTTTAATAATGTTTTTGCTTCATATACCACTGTTTGTTTTTTCTAGGTACTAAAATAAAATATATTTAACTATAATATTACCCACGCATAGGCTGCGTCTTAGTGGGTTCCCATTGTTTTTATTATATCCAAAATATGTAACCATAAAATTTAAAATTGGGAAAAATAAAGGGTTTAAAAAAAAAAATTAAAAAAAAAATAAATAACAGTTTTCTACGTACAATTCTGCGCAATAGTATTCTTTCCTAATAAAAGCTGGTGTTTATGCTTAGGAAAGGAGTGCTCGTTTATTTCAATAAAATAAAGTCCGTGGAATGAATACAAATAAAAATAAATAGTACCAACTAAGTATGGATAACTTAATGATTTATTTTGTTATTTGCTGCTAGGTAGAGATTAAATTGTTTAAAATTTAATTGACATACCAAGTCGATTTAAGAGATTATTTGTCGAATGAACAAAATTTGCGAAATTGCACACAGATATAAAATAAAGATCACGGGGGATAACGTACAAGAATACCAAAGTGATGGATCATGGACAGATTGACAGGAGATGTCTTAGGGCAGTGGTCCCCAAAACCCGGGCCGTCGACCAAATGGTACTGGTCCGCGCAAGGGCCTGCTTAAAAATAAAAAAAAATCGAACATACACAATAAAAAATTAAATAATTAATCACAACAAAAAAACAGTGGAACCTTTCATGATGAGTCCCTCCCATAATGAGTAATACGTATCACAAACAAAACAGATTTTGAAAAAAAACGCTCCAACTAAAGAGCGACTTTTCGCATAAAGCAAGGAGAAGCCCATCTTCACATCACTCATTTGAGAACCGGGACTTCGCGCCAGTTCATCAGTCTCTGGTTAGCACTCATTCCGCAAGTAAATAAGTATCGCATGTGCTCATACTTTTTTCCAAATTTTTGGTTTTTTGAAAATTGTAATTTTTTTTTTTTATTATTTGTAAAATTTCGGAATATAAAAACGGTTTTTCCCCACAGTTAGTACGCATGTGGATTTTAAATTGTCACCTTCGAGAGCCGAAGACAAAGTATTTTCTCCACTGTGAGATGGCTTGTGGACTTTTAAATGTTCCTTTTGAGAACATGAATAGTTGCAGCCGGAACATGAAAATGGTTTTTCTCCTCTTGAGTAAACTTGTGGATTTACAAAGTCTCCTTTCTAGAACATAAATAATTGCAATCGGAACATGCAAAAAGTTTTTCTCAACTCTGAGACGGCTTGTGGACTTTTAAAAGTTTTTTTCGAGAACGTGAATGGTTGTTTTTTTTATATTTTGGGTGTAGATAACGACTTCCCGCCTACAGATTCACTCTTAAATTAAAACCAGTTTCAAAAAAGCTTTAAATTCGAGGTGCACACCGAGAAAAATCATCTCCTTGATCTTTGTGTAACTATTATTTAAGCTTGTGGAGTCTTGATGGGTGAACACACCCCCCCTTCCCCTCCCCCCACTACGGGCCGCGGTTAAGTTATCAAACGTTGACCAGTCCGCGGTGATAAAAAGATTGGGGACCACTGTCTTAGGGGGACAAAACTGCGTACTCTTTGACTTCGAAATATACAGGAGGAGTTCAAATATACCTATATATTGCAATATTATATTGTGCTAACCCCTATTTTAACACATGTATCATCCTACCCTGTTTTCTGATATCGCAACAAGGATAGCGATCAGCTGAAGACATTCCTCGACACATTTTGATAGACAAAGAAAGAGCGGATTCAAGCAGCTCACTTCAAACTGGCGCCCGTAAAAGATTAACTTATCTACATTATAATGATTTAACAATATGACATTAAATTTTACTCAAAATATCCTCTTCGAGTGTCATGCACGCCCTGAGTTATTTATTTATTACAATAAGTGCCTCCGTACATGACGCTACTTACAAAATAGCCCGTACGATTTTGCTGATTCTCGTACACGGCGCTACGCGGCGGGTGTCAGTTTGCAATGATTTATCACGATACCGACGCACGCGATGCGTCGCATCATTTGTGTCTGATACTTATTGACAGAATACCTTTGACAGAAATGGCGTCGGAACATTAAAGTACTGTTAGATTTGTTCTGGAAGTGGAAAAAAATGCGTGATTACCAGAATTACGTTACCAGAATATGTAAGAAAGGATTTAGTGGAGAAGGCTTAGTGATGTTGGAAAAAAAGTCATTGCTAGACATAGTCATTGCTTGACATAGTCATTGCTTGACATGGTGTTAACTCCACGGCTGCGCGTGAAAAATGATTAAGTTCGGTATATTTCGGGTAGCGCCGTGTACGGAAACCAGCATTAAAGAGTAGTATATCTGCAGGGTACTTGTGGTTGCGTCACAATTACGTAGTTTGTAAGTATCTCCATGAGTATCTCCGCCTTAGAGTCTAGATTTCTAGATCAATCCACACAATTAATGTAATGTTCATCATCTAGTTTGACAATAAACCTTTACATTCTATTGATATATTTTGACTTTTTTATATATTTAATTCATGCTCCTTCTTTGTAAACTTCAATCATACATTTTGATCCTAAATAATAATTTTAAATGCCTCAAACATTGTGCATATGAAAGTATTTTAGTGTGAGTAGATATTTGCTATTCAATTATACATGTTTGCAAAAATGGTAAGTTGATTACGTCGTTATTGATTAAAGAATTCAAATCTTTTTACTCCCACTCCATGAACACTTTTCCTCTAAGACTTTCTGACTACTCTAATTAATTTGAATATTGTTATTTTTTTCAAATTTTTTTTTATTACAGAAAATAAGTTTTTTTTCTTGTTTACATTATACCTGCAAAGCTACTGCGAGTAGCTTGTCGACATGAAAATAGTGTGGACAAAAACATAGTACAATGTTAAAGGTCTTAAAATAGAAGAAAAAATATTGCAATTTAATAAAATACATAATATAAACAAGAACAAGTATAAAAAATAATAATACGTCTAAAAAAAATAAAAATGCGCGAGGAGTCAAGTCGATGCAGAAAATCTGATTCCAATAGCCATGTTTTTAACAATAGTGCAAATTTTATAATAATAATAATAATTTTATTTTAGTAATTTGCACATTTAAGTTTACAAATTTCTAATTGATAATAATATTTCATATTCACTATATTTTTTCAAGTTTTATGTAGCTCCTACAATACATCTTGAACTTTGCAATTGGTGTGGACTTTAAAGTTTCTGGTAGTGTGTTATACAACTTCATTCCCTTGTACAGTAGATTTAGGTGTCGAGCAAAATTTTTTCAAATCATATGGCAGCATATTAAATATAAGTGGTACAATGTATTCAAAAGTTCGCTGGCCATGTGTATTCCTTCATTTTGTGTAAGCCTAGTATTGTACACGTGATCGACCATTGTGTTGTATGGTCTATCTAGGATATGTTGCATACAGATTTTATGCCAAAAAAGAGCTCTTAAAGAAACATTTGTGGATTTATACATTATTGTGATATTTGGCCGCTGGTCGTAAAATGCTTTGCTACATGTTGGATGTTTGTCTTACATTAATATACATTACATTATATACATTAATATAGTTGATCATAAATGTACATAAGTTCGAAACGAAAAGAAGGAAAATCTCGAATCATATTTCAGATCAAATCAGTATACATGTAGGTATACATGTACAGAGCATTAGTGTTATTACACGTATTATTATTTAGCTTCATTTTGCGAACAACTTGTGACAAACAAAAAAGTCATGAAGAGAGACTCTTTCAGGGACCCGTCTGGTCAATGTTTCATAACGCTGATGAATTTCATACGTATTTGTGTTCCAATTTACCATGCATTTCGGAGGAATCCAGATTTTGGACTTCCGCACGTTAAGTGAACTTACCTATACGGTGGACTAAGTCAAGTACCACAATATCGTCAGTCTATCAACAACCATCGTAACAAATAGTAACGTGACATTTCGCTCGACGTTGAAATGTTATTTTCTATCAATCGGAAGCGTGTAATGTGAAGTATTATCTCACCGTCTTTATCGAATGCTTTGTGTGAACCGCTTCATCGTATCGTGACTCAAACTCCATCGTGGTTCTAATAACCGAACAATCTTATAGTACGCCTTGGATATACCTATGACCGTCGCCGAATGAAGATCAAGCTACGATACACAACAGTGAGTATTTCTTAATTGTGTATACCGGATCTTGTTTGGTGATTGGGCATAATTCTTATCGAAATCCATAAGCGTTTTATTTAGCAAGGAATAACCACAGGTTATTCTAAACCCCCGTGCTCTGTGCACGAATCAGCGTTGTATGGTCTATCTAGGATATGTTGCATACAGATTTTATGCCAAAAAAGAGCTCTTAAAGAAACATTTATGGATTTATACATTATTGTGATATTTGGCCGCTGGTCGTAAAATGCTTTGCTACATGTTGGATGTTTGTCTTACATTAATATACATTAATATAGTTCATCATAAATGTACATAAGTTCGAAACGAAAAGAAGTAAAATCTCGAATCATATTTCAGATCAAATCAGTATACATGTAGGTATACATGTACAGAGCATTAGTGTTATTACACGTATTATTATTTAGCTTCACTTTGCAAACAACTTGTGACAAACAAAAAAGTCATGAAGAGAGACTCTGTCAGGGACCCGTCTGGTCCGGAAAACGCTTTCAAAATTTGTTAAGGGTCGTCAAAGTAAACTGATTGAGAAATTCTTGTTACATTACTATTCAAACGTTATAATAATGTTAATCATATATTAAGAAACTAGCTGATCCGACGAACTTCGTACCGCCTCAGAAACTCGAAATAATTTGTATTGTAGGCGATGGAAAGAAACATATTTTATTTCTAAGTTAATGGAAAACTTAGTTTTTACCACTTTTATAGGAACTTAGAAAATATATTTAATATCACTAAATAAATATTATGTGCCAACCTTTTCATCAATATAATTATAATGAGACAATTTGTGATACTCGTAGTATTACTGTACCACCTCGAAAATGACCTTGTTTATTCGAAGATTCAGAATTTAAAAAAAAATGTTTTTGAAAATTATATAAGTTGTACGTAACAACTTTTATAAGAATTTAGAATGCCTGCTATAAAAACTTTTATTTTTTTATTAAAAATAATAAAATACTTAATTTTAACCACGCTTATTGTTTAAAAAAGTAACATGTTTCGTAAGCAATGGTTATTTCATGAGGTCACAAGTGTCTTTGAAGAAGTTTTATTTTTTAATTAAGTTTTTTTTTAAGAATCACATTCTGATAATATTTGTACAACCACATCACAGTAGTGGAAAAATTACGACAATTATTCGTCTGCCGTATAACATATTTTTTTAATAAACCGTGTAATATATTTTAACGATTCAAAAAATGAACAACAGTTTTCTCAATATTTTGCAGATTATGTAATATTGATAGCAGATAATTAATCATTGTGACTTACAAAATAGCCTGGAAAGGTGAAGAAAGATCCTGGAGGGTAACGATCTAAAAATGAACAGGAATGAAACCCGTGCTCTGTGCACGAATCAGTGTTGTATGGTCTATCTAGGATATGTTGCATACAGATTTTATGCCAAAAAAGAGCTCTTAAAGAAACATTTATGGATTTATACATTATTGTGATATTTGGCCGCTGGTCGTAAAATGCTTTGCTACATGTTGGATGTTTGTCTTACATTAATATACATTAATATAGTTCATCATAAATGTACATAAGTTCGAAACGAAAAGAAGTAAAATCTCGAATCATATTTCAGATCAAATCAGTATACATGTAGGTATACATGTACAGAGCATTAGTGTTATTACACGTATTATTATTTAGCTTCACTTTGCAAACAACTTGTGACAAACAAAAAAGTCATGAAGAGAGACTCTGTCAGGGACCCGTCTGGTCCGGAAAACGCTTTCAAAATTTGTTAAGGGTCGTCAAAGTAAACTGATTGAGAAATTCTTGTTACATTACTATTCAAACGTTATAATAATGTTAATCATATATTAAGAAACTAGCTGATCCGACGAACTTCGTACCGCCTCAGAATCAATAACTGTTGAATTAAATTAACTGTTTTTATTAAGTTAAAAATTACACAATGAAGCAATTATCGATGCCCAACTGTCCTTGTTTTGTTTTTGTCAGTATCAGAGATGGCGTTGTGTACGGATTTATATTTTTTGCGATTTTCTTACTTTTCACTTACTTACGGGAATTTTTTAAAGGAAGCGAAAGGTCAAGGTAATAGGTCAATTCCGGTCAAGGCAATGGCCTTACACCGCAGTTGGAGGGATGGATTCCCTCCCGGATACACTGACCTCCTACCTACCCTTCCTTAAAAAGACCCTCCACACATCATCCCCTAAGATGACATAGGTCCTGCGTGGAGCTTACGTAAAAAAATGCGTTTTATTTCAGAGATATTTTTGTTGTATTTTTCCTTTGGAGGGGTGCAGAGACATAAGTTCAACGTTGGTCTCATTTTCGTCTATTGAAATTTAGTGTGTAAGAAAGAGGGGCCGCATTACATGATTAAAAACAAAAGCAAAACAATCAGCGCATTGACATTTAACGTTTTTGAATTTTTGGAATTAACGCACAGTTAAATATTATCCTATCACAATATTGCTGCAGTTCTTTCAAAATATGAAAATTCGTTCCACGCAAAATGTATGAAAAGATTATTTTCTACGTAACTTTCTTTTTCATGAATTTTTGCGATGTTTTAATAGTTATTCTGTTATCTGGGGCGGAGACAAATCCAACAAATCAAAGATCATCAAAATCGGTCCAGCAGTTCTCGAGTTATAAATAGTGTAACTAACCCGACTTTGTTTTATATATTAAGATAATTGAGAATAGGTATTACTGATTCTTTTTCATTGAGAATGGTTACTAAATTAATAAAAACAAACTCGTAAAAATATATTTTTGAAGTGAAACTTTTTTAGCCCCGTTAGCGATTTGAAATTCGGATGAAACGGAAATGCGCCACAAAAAATTATATAATTATTTGACGGTCCTCGGTTCTAATATAATGCGGTAAATTCACGACTACGCATGGGACTCCAATGGCGCCGCGGTATGAAGCGCCCGAGAGCCTACAGAGACATCCTGCGAACGGATGTTCGAATCCTACTAAATCCAAAAAAACATTTTTATTTTTGTAAAATCAATACCCAATCTTCAAAACATTTTAAAATAATCAGGCAAAAGAAAAGAAAGCGACATCTAGCGACTTCCTAGTTTCACTTCTGCTGCGTGTAATTGCACGCTCTGATTTTTTTTCTACTCATCTATTTTCGCCATATCTTCGGTCAGCTAGTAATCAATTTTAGAGATTTGCGGGTGTGCGCGCATATGTGTATGCGTGAGGGCCACCAAAAGAATAGGCATCTCAAATCAAAAAAGTTATTTGTAATATTGGCGTTTCGAAAGATTATAAATTACAAGCTGACCCGACAAACGTTGTTCGACCATATAAATTATTTCTACTGAATATTTTGTTTGTTAAATAAAAAAATAACGAATGTATTGTAATGTGTGAATTTGTGGGGATGGGATCTATGATAGAAAGGGGAATGGAGCGCTGATAAAAACAAAAAACACCAACTAAAGCAGGAAAATGAAATAAAGAAAATCAATATGAATTTGGAAGAGCAATTGATGTACGATATTTTTTGTCAGTCCGTCTTTAGCCAATGCCGAATGACATATCAAAATGACGCGATGCTTCTCGTGAATGTCTTGCGCATGTGTGGATAAAAGTTCGAATAGCTGTAGCACCATCTGTCATTCAGCAACATAAATAATTTCGTTCTGTTTGAAATACGAAAGACGGTTAAATTTGTTCACACAAAAATAATAAAATCGCGATTAAAAAATGAGAGGGTGGGAGTAGGGCAGTTAAATTTTGGATCAATGTGTATTTTTGATGCCAAATAAAAAAAATACAAAAAAAAAATTGCCAAAATTATTTTTTTTTTTTCTGGATAGGGTCACCCTAATCACCTACCGTTATGAAGTATACTTTAAAACCTATTCTCATACCTACCAAATATACATACAAAATTTCAAAAAATCGGTCAAGCCGTTTCGGAGGAGTGCGATCACAAACACCGTGACAGGAGATTTTTATATTTAAGATAAAAGATTTTCCTTGAAATGTTTAAATGTATTTCGCAGCAATTTTCCACGTAAGTATATTTATTTCGTTAAGTAAAAGGATCTTACTAACAAAATTCGTGGTGTTCCGTTTTAGTTAAAAAAATTATCTTCCCTGTTATTTTCAAATAACTCAAAGTAATCACATTGTAAAACTAGAACCATAACGGGCAGAGGGGATGCTGGTAGTTCAAAATTATTAACAAAATTCCCGCCAAGACAGGGTCACCCGAAAGTTATCAGATTTCAAATCTGTTTTTTTTAATGAAAATTTTTGTTATGTTAATTGTTATGTTTATATCTGCTTTTTGCATTAGCTACACATAGGAGGTTCTGAGAAAAATAAATCCCGCGCGCCATGTGTCATCTTTGGGGATGCTGTGTGGGGGTCTTTTAAGGAAAGGAAGTTTTGAAAGAAAAAAAACGAGGGGTGGGTAGGAATCTACGGGTCAAAGTGTCCCGGAGTGATTATGAGTTCGGCTATAGAGGTCAAACGGTCTCTCCCGATCCGGCCCGCCACACAGTGGGCGAGCAAACGCATTTTTCATCAAGACCTAAACAAACCTCACCCCATGAACCTAAGTCACCAAACGTAGTGAACCATTTGGGAGGACCTATGGCAGGAATGTTTGTTATCCAATAAATGGTTCTCAGGACCTGTTTTAACTCGGCTGTTTGCATTTGGTCTGTCTGTAAATTCGTTTGTACGTTCAAGATAATGTCCATTTTAATGGACCATAATTATACTTCAAGTTTGAAATCGTGTTTACTTGGACTCTCTTATTTGTATTTTTTTTTTCAATATTATGGTACCTACCTGCCTGAAAAAAGTTTGTAAAAAGAATTTTTATCACGATTGTGACGTCTTTTTGCTAAATGTGTTATTGTGTAACTTAATAGAAAAAAACTTTAAAAAATAAAAAACAAACGATTTACATTTAGTAGGAAGGAATATTAAGTAAGTAGTTGAGGCAAGTGGAGATGGCTTTATTTGCTTCTATTCTGTGTATTGATTAAAATTCCGTATATTGATTAAAATTCGTATGTAGATTAAAAATCAACCACATCGACAACGAATCCATCTGCTGAGTTTTAACTCGATCGGATGTCGGAAAGTGTGTTAATTTCCACATCCAAGATTTTTATTCATTCATTGAAGAAAACGAAATCGACATTCAAATAGATGCATTAAATTTTTTGTTAATATTTCTTACTAGCTGGTCCCCGGCATGCGTTGCAATGCCATTCAATGAAATAAATTGATTCTCCCTGCATGTCTTTTCCCGTGCGTCCCTGTTCCCTTTCACCTTCCACGCCTTCCCTCTCCGAGAACCTCCCCGTTCCCGTTCGCCCAGCCTTTCCTCCCTGCTGCTAATTTATATGAAATATAAACATTTTCATTTATAAAAAAATAATATCGCTAGAGTTTACCATTATATATAGCCTATATGTTATTCTGATGTATGAGCTATATTATTGTAAAGTTTCATTAAAATCCATTCAGTAGTTTTTCCGTAAAAGAGTAACAAACACAAATATATCCATACAAACTTTCACGTTTATGATATTAAGTAAGGTGCTTTCAAATATAAAGTAAAGATGGAAAGACTTTTCCGTCGCCCGGTCTCAGTCGTTTGCAGTTTTGGGCGCTTTGAAATAAATATCCCCTGAAATTTCGCCCAGCGGCCATCCACCCTTTTTCATATCGGGTCCAAATTAAAGGCCCCATTGCCCGCGCCGTATGGTATATGTACCACAATTTGAATTTTTGCTCCGATAACCAAATTTATTTCCCCTCGTTCGGAACCGCTATGCGACAGTGCAACTATTTACTATTGCATGTTTCACTATTTACCATAGCAGGTTATTAAAAACGTATGCATGAGGTTTGATGTAAATATTTTCACTGAAATTAACATTAACAACATTTAAAATGTTTGTCAATAATATGTACACCAAATAATGTATTATATTTTAGGTGGGTACTTTGTAATCATATTAACAGGTCCGGTCCTGTTGCAGACGCAATTGGAGCAGCCCAAGGAGCCAAGGCGGTGATATATGTATATATATTTTTTTAAAGTAAAATCAAAGTGTGTAATACACACGCGGTAGAAGTGAAACTAGAAAGTCGCTATATGTCGCTTTCTTTTCTTTTACTTGTTTTTTTTAGTGGTGGTTTGGAGATTGGATATTGATTTCAAAAAATAAAAATGTTTTTTTTATTTCGCTTGATATCTGTCTCTCTGGCCGCTGAGACTTGTCAGGCACTTTGCCAAATACGCTATAAAAAGCGCGCGCCGAGGTGCGAATTTACAGCATTATATTAGTACCGAGTATTTGTGTAGAACTGAGTTGTGACGAATTTCCGCTTCACCCGAATTTCAAGTCACTAACGGCGCTAAAGAAGTTTCACTTTAAATAAACGAGTGTGCACACGAGTGTGCACCACACGACTGAAGTAAAACTTCACTAACTTATATCTCACTCTCAACTTCCGTTCGCCTCGCCCGATCACACTTTTCGTAACGCTCTCGTCACGCATTCACCAGCTTACTCTCCAAGTCAAGCGTGCGTAAAGAAGTTTTACTTTTTAAAAAAATTGATACAATAATATTATGCATTTTGGAACATTATATGATAATGTGGGCCTCACTACGAACTTTGCCCACGCTGATGCCCCAATTTAACAATTTAATAAAATTCAATAAACAGATTCACCACATGATGTAATAAATTGAAATAAAATAAAATGAAATGAACACCGGACATTATTTATTTATTTATAATTTCTCACCATACATGCGTTCTTATTTTTTTTACATACAAAAATATTTACCTCACTCTGACTAGCAGCCTGTATTGAGGTTAACATTCATAAATTTGTGTGATGCATTTACACACAAATCACTAAAACACAAAACACTACATCCAAAACACTAAAATATTATATGCAGAAAGTAAGAAATAACAATATTATATTGGTGACCAGATGGGTAATTTGTAACAATATAGACCATAAAACAAATCCTTAATTACTACACCCACCAAGAAACAAAGGTATTTCAAAACAACTAGGGTGACACTCCGATTTTCACAAATGGAACTCAAATAAAATCTAGTTATTTAAAAAAAATCTTATTATTTAAAAAAACAAATATTGATAAAAAAAATCTTATTATTTTAAAATAAAAAATCTTATTATTTAAAAAAGGCCAAGGATGAAAAAATAGTATGCCAATCCTCTGACAACACAAAAATCTTAACATTTTTTTTAAATTTAGCTAATGAATTGGAAGACCTGGCAGAATATTAAACATAAGTGGAGCCTGATATAAATAGTTTCTTTGGCCAAAAGATGTTTTAGTACTTATTGCGACAAAGTTCATTGTTGAGCCAATTTTTGTGGAATAGATTTGTTGGGTTCTTTCTGCAGAATGAGTATTGATAAAAAATCTACAAATTATTTTAGAGATGTACAGCTGTTTTACACACATAACATTAGATTCCTTGTAAAGTAGTTTCGATGGATAACGAAATTTTTTTGTACATGACTTTAAGAATTAATTTGTGAGCAATATTTAGTGGCTCTACATTGGACCTTAGACAGGATCCCCAGCATACAATATTGTAAGAAAGTCGAGATTGTACTAAGGCATAAAAGACAGATTTTAATTTCTCTTTATCCAATTTATGACGAAGTTCTTTAAAAATATAGATAAGTCACCTGATATTTTTTTTAACATATCAATATGGTCGTTCCATCTCAAAAATTTAACAATATTTACACCTAGGTACCAAATTATTATACATTTTTATGTTACAACATAAACATGATGCGATGCGCCAAACACCATCGCAGCATACAGTTCAAGGTTACTTTTTTTACTGTTCTCGGAACAACGCGACGTCAAAACATCTTACGTCCAGAAATATGTTTTTTAAACCTTTCTTTTAACCAGTGATGAACATTGAGAAGAACTATCAATTACGTCTACTCGAAATAATTTGTATTGTAGGCGATGGAAAGAAACATATTTTATTTCTAAGTTAATGGAAAACTTAGTTTTTACCACTTTTATAGGAACTTAGAAAATATATTTAATATCACTAAATAAATATTATGTGCCAACCTTTTCATCAATATAATTATAATGAGACAATTTGTGATACTCGTAGTATTACTGTACCACCTCGAAAATGACCTTGTTTATTCGAAGATTCAGAATTTAAAAAAAAATGTTTTTGAAAATTATATAAGTTGTACGTAACAACTTTTATAAGAATTTAGAATGCCTGCTATAAAAACTTTTATTTTTTTATTAAAAATAATAAAATACTTAATTTTAACCACGCTTATTGTTTAAAAAAGTAACATGTTTCGTAAGCAATGGTTATTTCATGAGGTCACAAGTGTCTTTGAAGAAGTTTTATTTTTTAATTAAGTTTTTTTTAAGAATCACATTCTGATAATATTTGTACAACCACATCACAGTAGTGGAAAAATTACGACAATTATTCGTCTGCCGTATAACATATTTTTTTAATAAACCGTGTAATATATTTTAACGATTCAAAAAATGAACAACAGTTTTCTCAATATTTTGCAGATTATGTAATATTGATAGCAGATAATTAATCATTGTGACTTACAAAATAGCCTGGAAAGGTGAAGAAAGATCCTGGAGGGTAACGATCTAAAAATGAACAGGAATGAAACTGAATATTCGTACTCCTTCGATGCAACTGGATGGAGTAGCAGTAGTCAACTGTGACTCATTTGAGTATCTGGTATCACTCATGCGGAGACGGAGGATGTGCAGCGGATGTCAACCATAAAACAGGTGGGTGGATTAAATGTAGATCCGTAAGAGGAATCTTGTGTGACTCGAAAATTCCTATAAAATATAAAAGACCCGCGATGGTGCATGGCTCCGTATGCTGGACTATGCACAACTCCTACTCTAAGCAACTCGAAACAGCAGAAATGCTAATGTTCAGATTGTCGGCAGGAGTATCACTAAAAGATAGGACTAAAAGTTCACGAGATATCCATTTTAATTTTGTTTTTGGGCTTTTTTATTTGTTTTAGGCGTGAAACAATATCGGCAGTTAACAAAACATGGTCAGAAACAATGTCCGCACCAGGGTACGTGGTGACTCTCTTTACAGAGTTCCTGAATCTATGGTCTACTAACACATAGTCAATTTGGTTCCTGACAATATCATAGATTGTTCCATCCTGAGGTGATCTCCATGTATAAAGCTTTCTTTTTGGGAGTTTAAACCAAGTATTTAAAACAACCATATTTTTATCCAGGCAGAATTCATATAGTATATCACCTCTTTGATTGCTTATGCCTAAGCCTATTATTATTTACTCGTACGTAATATTTGCCGACCTTTTATTTATTTTGAAACATTATTGCCTTTATTGCTGTATTTTATTTTATTTTATCTCATTTTTTAAGTGAAAACTTCTTTATGATGAAATGAAATGATATCGTTAACTATACATAAATCTGTAAGTTATCCATAATTCCCAAACTTTTGGAAAAACTATGAAGTCCTTGATAAAATTTCCCCATGTATTAACCACCTCATTGTTCCGAATCAACACTGATTTTTGTCGGGCAGATCAACTCTGACAAATCTCTTTTTCTATGAAAAATACATGTCAACGCATTAGTGAACAGAACTCAAGTCGATTCCATTTATAAGGATTTTTATCAAGACCTTTGATAAAATATGCCATAAAATTCTACTGGTCAAACACAGTAAGCTCGGTATTGACGGAAAACTTTTAACAGATTTGCAAGCTATCTATCTGATAAAGTTCTACTTGTAAAAATTAATTTGTTCCCTTCCAATCAATTCATAGCTACCAGTGGTGTACCACAAGGGTCTCATTTAGGCCCAATTTTATTTTTACTGTTTGTAAACGATATCGGTATTTGATATATAAGTAAATGTGTTCCTTTTTACAGACGATCTAAAAATATTTAAACTAATTGAAACCGCTGAAGATTCTCTCTGTCTACAAAACAACAAAACTGGTGTTCTCTTAACAAACTTTATCTGAATATAAATAAGTGTCATTCAATAAGATTTTTTAGAATAAGTCAACCAATTTTTTAATCCGTTTGAACTTAACAACCCTACCCTTACCTCTGTCGAAGAAATAAATGACCTGGGCATAACTTTCGACTCTAAACTAAACTTTTTATCCCATATAAACACAGTTAATAATAAATGAATGAAAATGCTTAGCTTCATTCTTCGAAATTCCAAAGGTTTTAGCAATATTTCAACTTTAAAAATTTTGTTTACCTCCTTAGTAGGTTGTCAAGTCAAATATAACTCCTCGATCTGGTCCCCCTATTTAAACATACTAATTCAGATTCAATCGAAAAAATTCAACACAAATTCCCAAGACACTTGCTTTTTAAACTCGGTGTTCCCTTTGAAAACATAAACTATAATTTTAACTGAAATAATTTTGATGAAAGAATTAAATTTATTAATGCAACAACTACAGGACTGAGTATACGAAACACTCGCTTGAAACCTAGGTTGCATGAAGTTTCTAATAGATACGCAGATGTGGCGGATCTATTTAACTGCACGGTACAAGAAGGCTATTCTACCAAATATTTTCAATCAATATTAATTTTGGATACGTTTTTTAGATTTTCACGGCCAATTTTAGATTTTCACGTATTTTCGTTGTTTGTTTTTAGTGTGTAATGCCGTGTTGCGCTACCTCCTTCTTTCGCCAACCTTTCGGAGAGCGTTGCAGATTCCATCATCACGGCAGATCCGGCAGATCCGGATGCCACCATGAACACTGCAACGCTGTCCGAAATTTTGTATCTCTGGTGTGATTTCTCAAACAAATGCCATAATAAACTGTTATACTCTTTTTTTCTTATTTCTTATTTAACTTGTGTATCTATAAACCGTTGATATTAAATAAATAAATAAAATTAAAAAAATATATATGGGAGAATGTGGAGGATCGGGAACAAAAAGGGATGCAAAAAATAATTAAAGGGGGGTGTCGGATTATCTAAATCTAGTCACTAAACTTGCAATTTCGCTCAGGGTCGAAACTAATTTGGATACCGAAGAATGCCGATGTCTCGAAATTGACAGGAGTCGAAACTAAAAATTTGGCACTTGCGTCTTTTTTATTAATTATTGATCAGTTTTTTACGTTATTGTTAAAATACTACTAAGGCGAGGGGCAAACATTATTGCAATACTTCATTTTTTTTACGGTCCCTGCTCTATTGCACCTGAAGCCCGAATGGAAATAAAAATCCCAACGTCGCGCGTCGGCGTCGCGGTAATTCTCATTACAATTTCTCCCTTTCCACCGTTGGTCGTTTTTGAAGTCTTTTTGTGCGTACTTCAAAGTAAAAGATCTCAAAACAAAGTTTAATTGAATAAGTCAAAGTTAAAGACCACAGTTTTTACAATAGAATATTCATTCTAGAATACTTATTGCTTAAAATTCTTCGTATTTGAAATACGGGTAAATTGATTTCCTTTTCAATATTCTTTAACTGTTCATACTGCATTGAACGATTACTTACAAGTTTCCTTGGTATATATTTTTTGCTTTTCTTAATTTAACGTAATGAAATAATTTGTGAGGCGGGTATGGGTACCGCCGGAGCGGGAACCGGGCTACGCTGGATTATTATCTGTTTCATCTGCTGGTAATTACTACGTGATTGACATATTATATCACATTATCTCTGATGTATTTTAGTTTATGCAGCCCATAAAATTTACTTTACATGTGTTGGTCTCACCACCAGATTAAGAATCACGTAGATAGCGTATCTCATCCTGATTCGATTTCGATGTTATCCGATAACCCGCTTTATACATTTATGACTGTATTAGATTTAGTCAGACTAGTTTTAAGGTATTCATCTTCCTCTACTGCCTTGTCAGTTCAACTGACATTGGCTATCATGTTGACTATGTGGACTTTACTGCGGTCTGGAACAGCCCTACATTAGACTGGCCAAACCACTGTCTCAAGTTTTTCAGCCATGATGTTCTCCTTCTTCCAGGGTCCAATCTTCCGGCAATCTTTCCCTGCATTATGAGATGCAAGATCTCGTATTTCTCTGTCTCATCACATCTCCTATATAATGAAGTTTTCGGATTTTTATTGTTTTAATAACTTATTTTTCTTTATTCATCCAAACCATAACAACTTCATTCGTAACTCAGTCCATCCAGCTTATTTTGAATATTCTTCTGTATATCTAGATCTCGAATGCCTCAAGTCTCCTTATTTAAGGAATTACCCATTTTTATCTTTAGTTAGTGTAGTTTGAAGTCTACGGACAGGTGGTAGAGTCATATTATATTCATATACCCTTGTGAAATTAGTGTGATCAATGTTAGATCTTTTGGCATCTGAAGCCGCATCAATACTCACCTGATATCTTCACCATATTATATCAATAGCCTGATGTAGAGTAAATAGGAGAAGACTTCATATGTGATGTTGTGAATTGTTATTCCTCTATAGTTCTCGCACTTGGTCTTGTCTCCCCTTTTATGAACGGTCACAATAATTTCTATTTTCAATTCCTCGGGCAGTATTTGATTTTGCCAGTTTTCGTTAAATAGTCTATGAATATGCCCTTCTAGCGTTGGACCACCGGTTTCGATCAGTTCATTGGTTATCGCTTCTGTTCCTGGTGCTTTATTACGAGTATTTTTCAGTCATCTCGGTGCTTGCTTTACTCCAAGCACAGTGGACTTCTCCGCGAACTCCTCAGCGAGAGTGGTGAACCATTTCCTCCTATTTACGGTGTTCATTATTGGTATGGTTTGAAATATTCAGAAATAATTCTCCCATCTTTCCAAAATATCCTTATTTCCTGTCAGCAAATTCCTGTCACCATCTCTACAAGCACCCAGTCAGGATTAATAAGATTTTGTTAGGTCCCGGAAGATCTTATAAAATTTTCTCAATTTATCGCGATGTCTTTGGCATTCCATCGCTTTTACCTTTGGCAATTCGCCAAACATCATTGCTTCGTAA
The DNA here is from genome assembly GCA_929108145.2 of Limnephilus rhombicus. NCBI lineage: Eukaryota > Metazoa > Arthropoda > Insecta > Trichoptera > Limnephilidae > Limnephilus > Limnephilus rhombicus. Next base: position 28,996,856 of record OV815275.1, read on the forward strand.
ATCAACGATTTTTTATTCTGTTTTTTTTCTGAAGAAGAGTCTGATTTCATTGCTTTTCCTCGTCTCATGTGTACTTGTGCTGCAGGTTTTCAATTTTTCTTCCTCATAATGCTCAGCTCTAATTTGAGTATCGTCATTTGTTTCATTATGTGTTCATGATATTCTCCTAGAATTTCGTCGGCACTTGCAATACACACTGTTTTAATGCAGGGAAAGATTTATCTAATCCAAATTTCCCTCATCGGTAAGTGGAACATATATAATTTAATAATGCTTCAAGATCAAGAGCATTTCTCCAACGGCTGCTGTCTGAGAGGTCTCGTTTTTTTTCCAGATGAACACCTTGAAACATCACTGAGACCATCCAAGACCATGAGAAATTTATCGAAGAACCCATTCAGATACCGCAATGAGAAATAAGCTGATTTTCCGAATTGATATCCTTAGGTGTTGGCTATGTAGGTGTCTCTGTGTATCTAAAGTCTCTCAATTGTATGTCTGAATGCCCATGGGAAGCCAGAAACATTTCCTCGGATGACAACACACTCAGTCAGCATTAACTTGGCACTGTTAATGATGATTTGGTCATTATGATATTTCTTCCGATCATTTTGAAGGTTATTCTTAATTTTAAATCGTCCAGATTATTTACTTTTCTCGAAATCCAAAGGCACTTCAGTTTGTACGAATTATTTTGAAAGGTACACTTGCTAGGTATTTCTTTACGGTGCAAAACGTCACTCAATCACTGATTTTACTCAATATTTCTTGGAGACACCGTTTTTGTTTAAAACTGACACTATTCAAAGCCTATTGCGCCTGTCATTGATCTGGCCGTATCGAGTATTTGTCATTTTGGTATTCCCGTACGCGAAACTGAGATAAATTTGCGATAACTGAGTTGTACCAACTATTTCCATTACTATCATTGTCCAGAAGTTCACGGGAGAATACACCCACTCGACACGTGGTCGTCACATTTACAGAATTGAATCGGACCACTTTATTCATTTTTGTTTTGTCAACATAACGGCGGACCAAGACGCGATGTTAAAATCATTGTTTCCGCGGCACATTGATTCCATCTCACTTCTGATATGTAACATTAAATAACTTGGTGTGCAGAAAAATGTCAAATAATAGTCTGTAATCTGTATATCACGGTTTATTGATGATTTCAACACAATTTGACATAACTAGCGGTTCAGTTCTCTTTTTCTCTCCCCCCATTAACGGAACTCTCCTTCCCATCGCAACCGGAAACCCCTCCTCTTCTTCTATTTCTGCTAGGCTGCTAATTCCGTCCCATTTCTGGTCACATATATATAAATGGGTGTTACAGGATATTAAAAATACAAGTACTACTAACCCCAAATTGATGGTTAATTTTGCTAATCACTATTTTATTTCAGTAAGAGCCTCTCTCGCAAATAAAATCCTTGAAAAATGTAAGAAAACTGAATCTGAACTAGCCAACATACCTTCATCAGATTTTAATCTTAAAACAGACGAGATTCAAACAACGACTAATGAAGTCATGAAAATGAAAGATGAGCTTAAGTCATCTAATGCCTGTGGGCCAGGCCAAATTTCCTCAAATCTGCTGAAAGTATTGAAACCACTCATAGCGAATCCTATTGCATACATTTGTAATCTTAGTTTCAAGACAGGCACATTTCCAAACCACCTAAAACAATCAGTTGTTATATTGATTCACAAAAATGGAATCAAATCGGATATACGTAATTATCGGCCAATATCTCTGCTCAACTCATTCTCAAAAATTATTGAGAAAATCGTAAAAAATCGTCTCACCCTCTACCTAGTAACTCATAAAATCTTATCTAACAACCAGTTCGGTTTTCGACCAGGTCTAGGAACAGAAAATGCAATTGCTAAACTGGCGGATATTATTTCCAATAATATTGACCGGGGAAATAAATCTATTGCTCTCTTAGAATTTGCCAAAGCTTTTGATACCATCTCGCATAAAATACTTCTAAAAAAACTAAAGGCTATAGGTATTCAGGGTCAGCTGCACAAATGGATGGGTAGTTACTTAGCTAACAGATACAAAAAAGTTAAAATTAATGATACTATTAGTGATCTGGCCCTTGTAGAATTTGGTGTACCCCAAGGGAGTACCTTGCGACCTATTTTGTTCAGTATTTATATAAATGATCTCTGTAACAGCAATTTTTCCAACCACATTATAACATTTGCAGATGATACTGTCTTAATATTTGAAGGAATAACATGGAACGATGTACACTGCAAAGCAGAAGATGGAATAAAACAACTAAAACTTTGGTTAGACTGTAATCTATTAACCCTCAATTCGGAAAAAACAAAAATTTTACGATTTAGTGCGACAGAAGCCGGCCAACCCAAGGAAGCATATAATATTTTGTACATACATGCACTGACTCAACTACCTGTAATTGCTATAAATTAGAATGCGTAGCCAGTATAAAATACCTTGGTGTTATTTTAGACAAATATCTTAGATGGAACGGTCACGTGGATCTAGTCACCACAAAGGTTAGAAAGCTCACACACATGTTTATGATAATCAGAAATATCTTACGTAAAAAAAAAATTGAAACTCATCTATGATGCTATGTATGGGTCACTTCTAGATTATGCAACCTTAGGTTGGGGTGGATGTGCAAAAACTGTTTTGGACAAATTAGCAAAAGCTCAAAAATCTCTACTAAGGGTAATCCTCAAAAAACCATTAAGATATCATAGTGATGCACTATTTGAAGACTTACAAGTTCTGGATGTTAGACAACTGTACATGAGAAAATTAATTTTAAACACCCATAAACAACGCCAACTATACCCATCTATTAACAACTCTCACGACTCCCGACACTCACGGAGAAATCCAATTGTAACACTCACAACCAAAACATCTCTCGCTCAAAGACACTTCATGTTCTTAAGTCCAAAATTATACAACTTCATGCCTGATGCTTGGAAAAAGGAAAACACAGGTGTTCTTCGTAAATTAGGGAAAAAGGAGAGTGAACTTTTACTACACAAAAAATGAAATCAAACACAAACCAAAAACTACAACAAAAATTCCAACAAAAAATGAACTATGTAAAAGATACCCTTTTCTTTTAATCTATGTTATTATGTATATGTATGTACCTACCTTTTAATTTTAAATTAGAAAGCTAACCAAGCAGCTGTTAATCTTATGTTTTAATTGGATATTTTATTTTATTCTATATTGTGGTGTATCGTAAAATCTTCCGCCTTGTAGAGACAGATGGCGGTGATATCAGCTATCGGTAGATTCCGCAAGATGGCAGGCCGCGTAGTGCTTAAGTTCTCCGGCAGGGGATCGGAGGGCTCAGAGGCGGTGTTTGAGTTATCACTCGCCAGAACCATTCTAGCTAGCTTCTTGTTAGGTAGACTACCGCAGTCCCAATTGTATACGCGAAGTATAAATAAATCCAGATACGAAGAAGAATCTATTTTTATTCCGAAGTAATCTCCATCCGAAGGATTGGGAGAATCTGTTAGTGTGTCCATAAAATAACAGAACACTACATTTATCTTCTCTTTTCTATTCATATTTAATTTATTACCTGACACTATAAAGCAATGTAATTCTATGAATAAGGTTAAATATATGGTGAAAAATTGGACATCGGAAAAAAAAGATTTATATTGATTTTGATATGTATAAAAAAATGTTGAATCTGTAGATATAAGATGTAAATTTTAAATTTTAAAAATGTATAAATATGTAACTAAAATATAAGCACCTGTTGACAAGCCGATTCAATTGGCTTAGCAGGACTTGTTTGTTGATTACATTATGTATTATCTATTATTTCAATAAAAAAAAAAAAAAATAAATAAATAAAATTTATACAAAATATGTATGTAGGCTTACAATATGAAATGCAAACATATAAATATATATATTTTTTTGATTTATTATTTTTATAAATATGCTAGCAAACAACAGTAATAATCAGGTATTAATTGTTTATTTTATTTTACTTTCTTGTTTCTGTTCTCTTTCTCGTTATCATTATACAAGATGTGTACGTTGGACTATAATAGGAAATGCAAACACCATTACCTTATGTTTTAATTATTTGCTTTTAAGTACACATATATTTATAACTTTAATTTATTATTATTATCATTTCAACCATGCTAAACAAACCATGGCTATTTTATGTTTTAATTGATTATTTCATTTTTATTTTATTCTTTCTCTTCTCTTTTTTTTCTTTAATTTCTACATCACATGTATGTAGGACTATAATATGCAAAGCATATATAAGTTACATAAATGTTTTAATCTTCTTAATTCCTCTTAAGTTACCTATATGTTACCTATATGTACCTATCTACTTTTTCTTTTTTTAAATTAATATTATTTTCTATGTTAAACAAATAATCGTAACTATGTTCTAAACCTTTTTTTTTAATTTATTTAATATTCTTTCTCTTCTTTTTATTTCATCAATTTTCTTTAATTTTTTTTTTGTACAAATCATGTTCAACTGGTTCATACCCATAATATTTTGACTGTCCTAAAACGGGAATACTCCTAGTTGGGCAGTCAAATTTTTTTAATAAATTATGTATATAAATGTATAAGCTTGTGCTAAATAAAAAAATAAAAATATATTGAATTTAGTAATGAGGGTAACGATGAATATTTGTCTAGTTTGGCTGTTGCTTTCCTTACTACTTTTAGGAAGAAGAAAACATCTGTTCTAAGGGAAACAATTAACAACAATTAAGTAAAATTTATGAAATTGTTAACATGTTTGCTGATTACTTTAATGACGTGTATGAACCTGATATTCCAGATGACTTAATTCCGTACTTCAACTCGGATATAAATTTACACTTATCGCAAATACACATCGATATTGAAGACATTATAGTCTGTATTAAATCACTTGAACCCAAAACAAGCTCGGGACCTGATAAGATTCCTTCCATCTTACTTAAGAATTGTGTCCAAAGTTTATCTGTTCCGCTTAATATACTGTTTAATAAGTCACTCTACAGGACACTTTCCACAAATATGGAAACTTAGCTACCTAACTCCTATATTTAAAAGTGGTGATAAATCCTTTGTTGAAAATTATCGGCCTATCTGTATTCAATCGTCTATACCTAAACTTTTTGAGAAATTGATTCTTAAGAAAATCAGCTTCTTTGTAAACTCTTGTATCGCAACTTGTCAACACGGCTTTATCTCCGGCAGATCAACTTTGACTAACCTTACATTATATGAAAATTTCATTTCTAATGCACTTGCCAACAAACAACAAGTTGATTCTATTTACACCGACTTCAGTAAGGCGTTTGATAAGATCTGTCTTAAAATTCTCATTAATAAACTTTTGAAACTCGGCATTAATGGAAACCTTTTATCTTTGTTTAAGAGTTACTTACTTAGGCGTTAGCTAATTGTCTGTATTAATGATCACTTATCCTACATGTTTGAAGCCACCAGTGGCGTACCCCAGGGTTCGCATCTTGGTCCTTTACTTTTTAATTTATTCATTAACGACGTAACAAACATATTCACCCGTGTTCTCATTCTATTGTCCGCTGATGATATGAAGATTTTTAGAATTATTGATAATATCGAGGACTGTCTGACACTTCAATCTAATATTAATAGCTTTTATGATTGGTGTCTTATAAACAAATTAACTCTTAATGTAAAAAAGATGTCAACTTATGAGATTGCACAGAAAAAAAAACCATTGTTGTTAACCTACTTTCTCAATAATCACATATTATTATCTGTTGATGAAATAAGAGACCTTGGTTTAACCTTTGACACTAAATTAACATTCATTAAACATATTAATAATATAACCAGTAAAGCATTGCAAATGTTAGGATTTGTCTTACGGATTTCAAAGGATTTTAAAAATTTAAAAACTGTCAAATTACTTTACACTTCACTTGTTAGAAGCCAACTAGAATTTAACTCCACCATTTGGAATCCTTACTACAGTGTACATGAGAATTCTCTTGAGCGAGTCCAACATACATTTTTACGTTATATTAATTTTAAATTGGGAATATTCATCGAAAACATTAATTATCCCTCTCTGTTACAATTATTGGGACTCGATACATTAAAAGAAAGAAGAATTTGTTCAGACCTATTTTATTTATTTAAAATCGTTACCAACCTGTTGAACTCCCCTGAACTTCTTTCGCTAATATGTTTCCATGTACCTAGTCGATCAGTTCGTTTCAAATTACCTTATCATTGCAACAATACAGGATCTAACGCTGAACTCAATTCCATAATGAATCGCCTGCATGTACTTGGAAATAAATATGTTTTGGATGAATCTAAAAACATTGCTAGTCTAACCTCATACAAACACTACTTGTCTGTCAGCGCTTCTCAGTTTGACTATAATCAAACACAGATTTAAAGTATTAATTTCTTAATATATAATATCCGGGATTTATAATATGTTGTATTGTATTTATAATAACCTACTCTTTGTACTTTTTTATGTTGATACTACAATTTTATTGTTCTTTTTTATGAATTTTATATTTATATTTTCTTTTTCTTTATCTATGTATATTCTGTATTCATATGTAAAATAATTGTAATTCTTTTGTAAAAGCCGCTATGATCGGCGTTAATAAATAAAAAAAATAAATAAATATATTTTACCATTGCATACATACTATGCATATATTCATACGTACAAGAACCAGCTCACCAGCTGAGTTATTACGCCAAACTTTATACCTGCCGTGTTTCTTTAATACTGTTAAATTATAAGATTTATATAAATATATAAATCCTCTTCAGTTCAACCAATGCTTGTAAGTCTAAGTCATTCAGACAATCTTAATTTTGTCTGTAAGTTGCGTGTTTAAAATATACAATATTGTCTTTCTTTTTTTAAGCATCCTTAAGGTTCTATAAAATTTTCCAAGTATTTATCATTAATATTAGGGTTGGTGTCTTATCACCATCGCAGACTGAGTCCTACAAATTGACAATAATTGATATTTTGAATTAAGCAAATTTATTTAATGTTAAATTTTTTTAATCCATTACATTCATATAACTTTTAATAAATACAAAAAATTAACAATTTTTTATGTTTTGTTAACCAAAATAAGTAATTTAATTAAATCAAACCAAATGTATTAGTAAAATTAAAACATATAATATCCGTTGATGGGTAGTAAGATTAAAACATAAGGGAATAAATTAAGTATTGGTGAGAAAAAGTTCGCCCAAGTGCCGAACTCGTTCGCAAATTCACACGCGTCTAAGTCAAACTCGACGTGTACGGCTCGAGCGCGGTTCTGGGATATTATCTGTTTTAATCAAAGTAAATGGTGTGTGACGGATGTGCGAAAGCTGAGCACGGGCCTGGAACTTATTTGGGTTCTCCGGGATGTTGGGGCTTTGAGCTGTAGGATTGTTGGATTTGAGGGATCGTCTCTCCACTGGAATCTTGAGTTTGGAGGGTCGGTTCACCACTGGAATCTTGAATTTGGACGCTATATTCTCTGCTATTTTACTGCTAGGGGCTCGGCTCTCTGCGGGGTTTTGGGGGTTAAGTTTTGCCTTTACGCTATCCAGGGCCCGAAGAAGTCCCGCTTTGGCCCGGCGCTCGACAGGAACAACTGGAATGGGCCGATCTTCTGCTGGGACTGGAATAATTGGAATCGGGCATTGGTCGCCGGTCCGGGATCGCAGGAACGGAAGTCTTATATTAGGGCAATCTTTCATGCTAGCCAATTTCGTCTTCGGAAGATTATACATGGACTTTTCGGCTTTACTCTCAGCTTTTTGGCTGGTGCACCAAGTGAACTGAAATTTCAAATAATAATCTTAATTTACTTTGGGTTAAGTAATAAGGCAAAGTTTCAAACTCACTTTGCACGTGTATTGACATTTGTTACGCACGCATATTGTTACATATACGCACATACGTGCTTTTACAAACAAGTGATGTGTGTATATACATGTTTATATAGATATTATTTGGCATGCAATCTTAATCTTAATATTATTATTAAAAATTGAACACAATATTTCTATATATATTTCAACAAAGTATTTCTATATGGAAGGTAATTAGGAAGACTGTCTGTAAAATCATTAACTATTTTAATAATAAAGTCAAGAAACAAGTCTTCTATCTGAGAGTTTTAATAATGATAATTCTTTCATCACGTGGTTGTAATTTATCGTTTCTATATGTGGACTTAGTTTACAGTTAAAATGTTTAAGAAATTTATGCTGAATATTTTCAATGGAATCAGACAGGTTTTTAAAGCAAGGAAACTTGTTTTAAGTTATCTCAGTAATATGGGTTTTTGAGCTACCTCTTTTTTTCATAAGAAAGAAAATTAACAGCACAGTGGTCAAGTGGTAAGAGGCTTTTTCCCGGTAAGACAGAGATCCTTGGCTCGATCCCAAGTTGAGATCGTTAAGTTTTTATTTTCTATGCCTTGTTCGGTTTCATATTATTATAAGTTTCGTCTTATTTCCAATTGACAGATAACAGAGGTTCAGCTCTTTGAGTTTCAGAGGAAAACAGAGAAATTAGAGTTGCATTCGGACAATACGTATTATTCTCGGAAAAAAGTTTTTTTGCAAACCGTTGATGTTTGCTAAATTAACCAGCAAATAATTTAGATTAAAGTATTAAAATCAAAGATTACTTACGTTACATAAAGCCACCAAGACGAGACACAGGAAGAAATTTGCCATTTCAACACTTGAGAATAATTTACAGCACGATCAAATGATCACAAGCGACTATTGCTGATTTTCCCTATCTACCGCTTTTATACAGTTTATGAATTAACTTAAAAATATTAGTGACAAGAAACAAAGTGCTAACGTCAGCCATTTCAACCAGCCATGTCAACGATTTTTCTGCCTTCCTACTTAATTGGTTTTTGTCTAAGGAAATGTTGAAAAGCACGAAATTACTTTCAGCACAATTTTTACATATTGTTTTAACATCAAAACAAAACAAGTCATTATTACCCGTTCAGGGCTGCATTTAGCAGACTTATTTCCGTAGACCCGACAAAATTTTGTTGTATTGTAAATTTATTTACAACCAAATCATTTTAAAGAGCGCACGTTTGAACTCACAGATTAGTGCACGTTCGTAGTGGTTCAAACAAATTCTAAAAAGTGTGGAACAAGTCCCCTCTTATCTCTCATTAGTCCTACGATGAAGTACAGCACTTCACAAGTAAGAATCTCTTTATAATGATTATGCTATATCTAACTAAGCAATTTTAATGGATAAGATTAAGAAAGAGACGCTTAAACGGTTTGGAAATGAGTCGGATCAGGTCCAGATAGAATAACCGTAGGTGATAGTTAGTGATTTATTTGAAATATTTTAGTGACCTTAGATTAGATATTAAAACAGATGATATGCATTTAGAAGGGAATGCATCTATGACTACCTACAACGTTTCCTTTTTCTTTCTCGTTAACCGATTTAATTCAATTGAAGAATAAATTATAGATATTATTTAACGTTCGTTAAAATAAATTATTTCTAATACCCTTAATTTAATAATAATAATAATATTTGGATGATTTGTGTAGCGCCGTTTTTGTGAAAAATCACCTCAGGGGCGCTGTACAAATCTATGATTTATTTTACAATCTTATTTCTGACTACTGACTTACTCATTCTAGGTTCGTCGACCACTGATCCATAACTATATGCATAATGCATTTTTGACCAATGAACTCGGTGCTGCGTAAAAGTAAATAATATTTTGTTTTATTCATACTCTGTACAGGCAGAATATACACAGGACCACATTTAATTGGGAAGTTACTTGTCATTAATGCTATTTATTGCTTATTTAGAGAAACTTTGTTACAGTTTGTAAGCAGATAATTTAAAATGTACTGTTTGTTAATTCAAATATAAAAATAAGAAACCAAAATTTATTCATGTGAAAATAAAACAATTTAAAACAAAATTGCATCAATTTACAATTAACTACGGTTGCAATAAGGAACTCCAGAGAAAATCTTATGGCTTTAAAAAAATATTTTCATATTAACCAATAAACGCTGATTCTGAATATATAAGTTTTATTTAATAATATTAAACGCAGAGTTTTTAAAAAAATATTGAAAAGTCCATTTTTAATCGGGTCGCAAAAAAAACGTCGCCGAGTTGGCATTATTGAAATTTTAGTAGTGACGTCACTGTTCGAGTGTCGTGACGTCACCGTAAAGTCATTGTATGGAAACGTATGATATGACACAAGCCATCGTATTAATTTATTCGTTTATTTACATACTGTTTATAGAGATTTAGTTGTTGTGTTTATTGAAACATTATTTAAGCCTAAATAATGTTTAAAAAATAAAGGTATCTCTTATTAGTTTAACTCTATTATTGAAAATATTCAAAAACTACTGCACAAAAAAAAAATAATGCTACTTCTAGGGAGAATACTTTGACCAACGGAATTCAAAATGGCGACAGTTGATCAGTTGATTTTCCGATCCTATAGTAATTTTTCAGGAGTGATGACGTCACACGATTCATCATACATACGGTGGTTTTCGGGGGTCTTCAAAAATTAAAACTTTTACAATTATTTTACTCTATTGTTGGCAAGTTATTTGGTAATTGTTGGCAAATTTCTTTTAACGCTTTCGCCAAATACGCTTTTTTCAGTTATTTGAAGTGAAAACTTCTTTAGCACCGTTGTGAATTGAAACGCGAAACGATTTAGCCTGCGAGAGAATGAGACAGCAACAAAATATTTATTTATTTCGCGGGAACTCGGTTCCAATATGATACTACAAATCCATGGTCCCACGCAGGTCTTCTTTGGTCTAGTCTAGTGCTATAAAACACCTGACGAACCATGGTGGCCAGACATTCAGCGGACCTAGAATCGAATCCTACGAAATCCAAAAAATCCAAAAATCCTTCGCCCGAGTAGGGTATTGGCCATAATTTTATTGGATGGAGAAAACACAGACGAATTATTTATACACATAATATGTATTTATTTAAACATCCCATTTTTTATGGGTTGAGTTGAGTTTGGGCTTACTAGAAGAGATGTAATGTTGAATGGAGGTACACAATCTTAGATAAGACTTGGTATTTAGGCACTTTATTGGAACTACTTCACTTGCTTGTGATTTAAATAAATTTAAGAGCATGTGCCTCTGACCTACCTGTAAAATAAATGTCATAATAATAACTCAATATGATGTCATGATTTTAATTGGTTTTGAATAAATTAGGATTCTACCATTTTGTATTTCTGATTACTTGAAGCGATGCATCAACAATAATAGTCGATAATTACGATTAGACTTAAATTTCCGCTTAACACCACGTACTAAAAAAAAGTGTGTTTTATTTTATAAGTTAAGAAGTTCGTGCGCAAGCATTTAAATACAAGTAGTAAATAAATAATAAATACAAAATTACGATAATTATTTTCCACAGAATTTAATTTTCCAAATTACACAATAAAACCATAAACGAAAGGGTATGATATTTAATTTCCTTGTAATGGGTTAGTAATTTATTATCGGGTGAGGTTGTAGTGCATAAGCGTGAGTGTGTTTATAGGTATGAGAAGTGATAATCTGCTTCATCATTATCATCATTACATAGTATAAAATGAAGTCGCTCAAAATGTATGTGCGCGTTTATCTTTTAAACTACGCAACGGATTTTCATACGGTTTTCACCAATAGATAGAGTGATTAAAGGGGAATGTTTATATGTATAATACATGTAAATTATATTAGAGAAAAGCCTATAAATTCAAAGAAAACATATTTTTGTACGATTTAAAACGGCTGGTGGGCCGTAGTATAGTCACTTTTGAAATTCGTTCTACGAAAGAAATTGGAAAATAGATGTCCTAGAGTAAGGCTTAGTTCAGACACGGCGATAACCGCGCGATTGATAAAATCGTGCGGTTTGAATCGCAAAAATGTCGACTGTTCAAACATCGGCGGTTAGTTAGCGATTAGCGATCAGTTTCGATAAGTTAAGTTAGATTATTGTCTTCGCCTTGCGTTTGCTGACTTACATTTGACTATTCATTTATACTATTAGTAGTTTCATCATAGTTATATATATATATATAATGGTATGTTCCCAACCGCCTTAACCGTGGTGGAGAATCCCCAAATTATGGTATTTTATAAGGCCGAAGGTAGTAGGGAGAGGTAGGAGGTATATTTACCGCAATTGCTTATCACAAGTAAAGCCAGAAATTTAATCATTTAATGGCGAGCCTTGCCCAGACGAAAAGTTTTCATTTGCCCATCTTAAAATATGTTGTTTTCTAATTGTTATTTTCATTGAAGTATTATTTTTTTTTTAATTTGCGAAGACGCTCATAATTCCCAACTTTTACCTACCGTCTGAAGCCAATAGAACTGTGGCATCCTTAATAGGCCACTTGCATCACTTTTTTTTAAATTCCGGTTTAGGCATATATTCTAAGACATTCCGTTTTTTTTTAATCGTATTTTTGGAAACCTGCCGATTTTTTTTAAATTTTAATTCGAAAAAAATGATAATTACATAGCCGAAAATCATTTTAAAAAAAGAACGTTTCCACACAAATGGCACAGGAGAATAACGAAGCATACCAAAAATATTACATTGCATAAATATTTTTTTCCTTGATCCATCTTATTGATCATAAATCATTATAATGTTCAACGTCTATATTACTAAATCCAAGAAATCTACTTGTATTTGTAAATTATTATAATAATAAGAATATTAGCGCCATTACCAATATATGTACCTCTAAAACACGTACAGACAACATAAAATATACGGGGTTCTCTTCATAACATCTGTCAAAAAGTCAAACCAAATGATAAGGTCGTAGAGAACTAATAATAAATCTAGTGAACGTTAAATGTCAAATTCAAAAATTCGACTGAAATCAAAGTGTTGCCGTATATAAAAAAAAATCAGGGTGGAATTTTATTAAATTAATAGGAACATTTTCGGAGACGGTACATTTTCATGTAGTGACGTTACGGGCCCAAATAATGGATTTATTTATTTAAAATTAAAAAAACTACATTTCTAAAAAAATTTACTAACATTTTCGTAATCTTAGTAAAAAAATCTATCCACACGATTTTTTTGCATGGATATCATAACGACACAAGTCGTTATGATATCCATGCAAGTGGCCTGTTGGGGTAGTTTGGGGGGCTGAAGGTAGTGGAATGGGAAGAAAGTGGATAAGAAGAAGTCGAGGAGTCATTTCAAGCAACTTTTGAAATGTGATTTCATAAGGGCGATTTCTGGAACTGGAGTATCGTCGTCATGAACTAGGGTTCACTATTAATTTATGTTATAGTAAAGTGTCATTCACACCACTAATAACATTAGCTATTTAGGTAAATATCGGTTCGGACTGGCCACGCTTATTACGAATAATTTTTAGAAAAAAACTTTAGATTCGCCTTAATTACTATAAAAGGAAACTTTTTGGCTTTGGGGCGGCGGAAAATAATGCATTTTAATTTTCAATTGCATAAAATCAAAATTTAATCTTCTACAAAAACTAATTAAAAGTCTTGTGGCGGCCACGTCAGCCGAATTCATCGCGCTGCCACTGGACTCCACCGAACACGCTGGAAACTACGAAATACCTACAGTCAGTTACTAAGGCCGCGCCGCCTCGTAAATAATAATTCCGCCACTTACGCGAAAGGCCTAGAACGTATGGCTATACCATTCAAATGCCCGCAGAAAGTTAGAGCGATATCTCAGCTTTGCGTGAGTTCACCCAGCATTACCTACCGCGAGATTAATTACTCGTCGCGGCTATATAAGCAGCCGATCGCTCGTTCGCTGCAGTCAGTCAGTCAGTACCTTCCCATTCATCGGTCAAGCAACACAGTCCGAGCAGTGCCGCGACTGGCCCCACGCAGTCAGCAGTGAACAACATTTGTCCAGTGTGACACCAGGAACGTTTCCAGCACCTTCGAGGAACTTCACCAACCAACAACCGGCAACGAGCCAGCATCTAACAACCGGCAACGAGCCACCAACCGGCAACCAACAACCGGCAACGATCCAGCAACCAACAACCGGCAATGAGCCAGCAAACAACAACCGGCAACGAGCCAGCAACCAGCTACCGGCAACGAGCCAGCAACCACCAACCGGCAACGAGCCAGCAACCAGAATCCTCATCGCCTCTCAAGGTTCCTTCCTGCGTCACGTGTGTGTGTCGACTCAAAGGCCACACAGCCGCCATACCTCGTCAACACGACGACGGTCGACCGCCTGGACCAAGGTCACTTCTATACCGCTATGGTGTAGAGCAACACGCCGGCTCCCTGAAGACCAGTGATCTTCACCGCCGTAGTCTCCTGACCTTCTTCACTCATCATCACGCAGCAGCATTACTATCGGCACCACTGTCACTCCGCTCCAGTGGAAGCAGCCTTTCGTATGACTGATTATGGCTCGTCCTAATCCCCTCTCCCTAGGTCAGATTAATCTCCAGAGATCCCGGATGGCCACGCTGGAGGCGCTGAGGGTTATGTCTGACCTCAACATTGACATTTTGCTCATTCAGGAACAGTACACCTGGGAAGGTAAGACCCCAATTAATTTTCCGGGTGCGGTACTCGAAGTTGGCCGCTCTCCAGGGGCGGGAATCCTGAACAACACCTCGTTGATCAGTCCCCTCCTTCTGGCTGGTTTTTCTGATGAGTACCAAACCTGTGTATATATTAGATTTGGCGATACTGAGATCTTCTTGATCTCAGTTTACTTTAAATTTGGGAACCCGGTTGGACCCCACATCCTGAGTCTGACGCGCGCGCTCAACGCGCTTAAAGGCCGTAACATAGTTATCGGAGGTGACTTTAACGCACGCTCACCATTATGGTTCGATACCTGTGATCGTAGGACGGAACGTTCAGACGCCGTTGAGGACCTGATTGCCGCGCAAGGTCTTAGCATTATTAATGAACAGAGTTCTTTTTGTACCTTTTCTAACATACATGGTGAGAGCAACATTGATCTAACTCTTTGCTCTGGATCTGTTGCGAGCAGGATTTCAAAGTGGACAGTCCATGAGTGCGCAATAAATTCGGATCATAGGTTAATCACTTTTACGGTTGGTGTAAATAAAACTGAAGCTCCAAGATCCTCCTGGAACTTCAACACCACTAGGGCGAATTGGGATAACTTTGGGGAAGCGCTACGAGATACGCTAAGGGATTTTCACCACGTAGCAGCTACTGATCCGGATAATTTGGGGAATTTTTTCAATAGGGCGGTTGTATCTGCTGCCAACTCGTCTTTAGGAAGATCAAACCCGAAGACGAGTATTAGAACACCGTGGTGGTCACCTGAGCTGACTTCGCTGAAGAGCGCCTTTAAGAGGGCTTACAGGGCGCTTGGGCTGTCCAGGAGTGGCAACTGCACGGAGGAGGAGACAGTTGCGCTTCAGGTTAGCCTGAGGTCTGCCAGGTCGGCCTTCAAACGGGCCGTTCTTCGAGCGAAACGAGCTGCTTGGCATAATTGGGTCAACGATGTGGGTAACGCCAACCCGTGGGAAATCCACAGCGCGATAGAAAAGTCCGGGAAAGGATCTGACCGGTATTTGTCGACAGTAATTGGGAAAACAGATGGGAGGAACGCTGAGACAGTGGATGTGGCCTCCACTCTCAAAACACTTTTGGGCGAGTTAGTTCCTTTAGAATCAGTAGATGGGGAAAGTGACCACCATAAACAGATCAGAAATCTTTCACGGCTGCTACCTAGAGACCTTGCCCAAGAGGATAACTTCATTAGAGTCACTAAAGCGGAAATTGATGTTATAATAAAGGGATTGGGTCCTAAGAAGGTACCAGGGCACGATAGGCTCAATGGCGTGATCGCGAAGCAAGTCTGGGTCCACGCCAAGGAAGAGCTCTTCCAGGTGATGGACACTTGCCTGAGGAGGGGAGTTTTCCCCTCCGAGTGGAAGCGTGGCGTGCTCCGGATCATACCAAAGGGGAACGGAAAACCACTTACTGACATTAAGGCGTATCGGCCAATTACCCTCCTCCCTGTACTCGGCAAAATCTTGGAGAAACTGTTACGAGAGCGACTTCGGCAAACCCTGTCACCGGCCAGTGACCTGCAGTTCGGCTTCGTCCCCGGTAGATCCACGGTGCACGCCCTGTCGTATGTGCTTGACTGGGTGAAGGCTTGTCCCAAGAGGTATGTAGTTGCGATCTTCCTCGACATAACTGGTGCCTTCAATCACGCGTGGTGGGCAATGATGCGTACAAAGGTGAAAACCAGGCAGTGCTCCAAACTTCTGTTCCAGGCAATCGACGACTACCTTTCTGATCGCACGATCACGATCTGCTTTGGAGATTTTTTGATCGAGAGGGAAGCTGACATTGGATGCCCGCAGGGCTCCATTCTCGGACCTGACCTGTGGAACATCAACTTTGACGACTCCTCCAGGTTACCCTTGCCTGAAGGATGCATCTCTGTCGACTATGCTGATGATAAGACGTATTTGGTCGCTGGGGACAGCAGAAAGGAAGTTGAAAGCAAAGGCAGTGAAGGTTTGAACATGTTCCTCGATTGGGGAAAAAGAAACAAGATGACATTCGCTCCCCACAAGACCCAGGGCCTCCTGATGAAGGGCTCTCTCAGCAGAAGAAGAAATCCCGTCATCAAAATGGGGGACTCTACTGTTCAATTTCGTGAAACTGTGAAATATTTAGGCGTCACACTAGATCGTTCATCCTCCTTTCTGGCTCACGTCAAGGATGTATCCGGCAAGGCTCAGGCCCTCTTCTTTAAGCTTAGGAGACTCTCCACAGCTGAGTGGGGACTGCGTAATCCGGCTTTGCGTGTTCTATACAGATGCGTATACGTGGCACAAGTCTCGTATGCCGCGTCTGTTTGGGAGCACCGCTTGGATAACTCGCTTATACTCCTGGCTCTCAAGCGGGGCCAACGAACTCCTCTGTTGGCACTATCCGGGGCGTATAGAACCGTTGCTTCGGACGCTTTGCCTGTTTTGGCCGGCATTTTGCCAATCGATCTAGAAATCAGGGAAGTGCTCACTAAGCAGAGATTAACCAGAGGAACCCCGGCTACTCACCTAGGCGTTGTTCTCACTCCGGGTGGGCCGGGGACTCTCCCTGGGCTGCTACGACGAATGAGGGATCTGTCGCTCCAAGAGTGGCAGGTCCGTTGGGATAGATCGAATATGGGAAGATGGACTTTCTCCTTCTTCCCATCAGTTAAAATCAGAATGGAAGGGGCATATCTCAAACTGGACCACTACATCACCCAGCTCCTGTCCGGGCATGGGGAATTCAGGGGGAGACTTCACACCCTCGCCCTGTCTCCCCATCCCAACTGCGCATGCGGATCTACGAACCAGTCAGCCGAGCACATTCTGTGGCACTGCGAGATCTTGATGGATGCTAGAGAGGAAATGCTCGATGGTTTGGACGTATCCATCAGACCAGTATGGAATACTGATCTGGTTTCGAATAAGACGATCTTCGAGTGTCTGAAGAAATTTGCAAGGGTCTGGGTTGAGAGATGGCCTGAGCTTAGAGTCGCTGACTAGAGATTTTTGACACCAGGTGTACTTGTTCCTGATCTACCACGGACTTTCTTTGATTTTACTCTTTACCATTTTGCCAGGATGTACAGTTTTCAATTTTCTTTTCTTTTACTATGTTTTTTATGTTTTGCGCTTTACACTTTTACACCTGTACATATTTTTTCTGCTTTTGGTTGTTTACTGCTTAAATTGATATTTTGGGTTTTTATGCTTTCACAAATTTTCCTTTTCTTTTAGGCTTTATAAGCCTAGCGTAACTTAACGCTCAAGCTTTGTTTTTTTTTTTTTTACGATTACATTACCCTATGTTTTACTGCAACCCTCATGCTTTTGAATTATTTTTTTTGTTAGTTAATTGGTGAAATTTCACACCAAGCGATGACTCCTACACGCTTTTCTTTTATTTTTTCGTTTTTTTTGGATTGGTTACTTGTATATTTTCTTTCAGTTACGTTTAAATGCGAGAACTGAACTCCGTTGTCTGTTATGTACCGTCCTCTTCCCCATTAAGGGGTAGGACTCTGGAGCGTGTCCCCGCCTATGTTTACTGGCTGACCCTACAGAACTGGTGGAGCTGCACCTGTCTTCCGCGCCACCCCCCGTGACATGAAGAGGCTGGGGAGAAGGCCGAATGGCGACCGAAAGCTGTCCGTCCCGCCTCCGGCGACCCGACGCTTTTCTCCCTAGGGTCTTCATCCTTGACTTCCATTTACTCTCGTCTAGGCACCACCGGTTAGCTGGCTTACGGACGACGCCGCCGGTTGTCGGGAGGCCGGACATTCATCCTTCTTCACTGTCTCGGGGACTGCCGGTTGACAGAGTGTGGCAATACCACTTCTTCACTGTATATACTCTCTGTTATCTGTTTTATTGTTTTTCTTTTGAACAGTGCTCGGCGCCGCCCGCTGGATTGACCATAGTCATCCGCTGTCGTGAGCTTATTACTCACGACGGTTGCTGTATATTTTGTTCCTTCTTCTTTTTTCTTTACTTTATTTTTGGTTGAGGCTACTAACAACTCGTTTGACTGTCCATGAGGCTGATTACCTCCATGGGCTTTAGAATTGTAGAAGTGACTATAACAGTGCAATCCTGTAGGCGCGCCTGCATACCGCCCTCTAACAACGTATGCGGGGACATTGAAGCTCTAGATTCGTTATACAAATGTTAAATGTAGAGTCGTTTATAAAAAAAAAGTAGATTCTTGCGAGAGCTCCGAAGGGGCGACAATAAGTCGCCTATACCGGGGCGGGACAGTGGTGGGTGCTTCAATGTCACTCCGCTCCGCTTCGACCTCCGCTACGTAGCCACAATAAAGACTGACTCACTACACCGACTGACGACTTTTATTTCTCGCCCCGTCTTTGCCGATACGGCCCGCTCCCTCAGACTAATTAAATTACAAAGAATTAAAATTATGGCTGATGATTAAAATGTTGAAACGCTTTTCCTTTAAACTTTAAGTTAACCTTAAGGTTTTACTTTTCTTTTTACAAAACTAACATTATTGCTTACGTAACTTATTGTAACAATATTATGAAAACTTGCATTAAGCCTTACTTAATGACATATTTTATCATTTTTTTAAGTCAAAACTTCTTTTTAATTTTTAAAAATTAAAACTTCACCGTTGTGATTTAAAACTCGATGACACCAAAAAGCGACACTTAAAAGAGACAAACACATCTAAAGGATTTAGTCCACAAGAGAATGAGATAGAATAATCCGTCTGCTCTTTGTGCGGTGCTTCGTAGCCTCCCGATTTTTGTAAACTTTAGTTTTCTGAAGGTTTCATTTCTACCGCGTGTGAATTGCACAGTGCTTTTAGAAGTAAAAACTTCTTTAGCACCGTTGTGATTTGAAACACATATCTCTGTAGGACTTAGTCTGCGAGAGAATGAGATAGACTAATCGGTCTTCCCTTTGTGCGGTGCTTCGAAGCCAATCGGTCTTCTCTTTGTGCTCTTTTTTTTTTTTTTTACTTGATAGTTCTCGCGGCTCAGCGCGTTGTGTCGTTTCATTGTAGACGAAAACAATGAACAACATTACCAAAATGAACTAGGAATGTAGTACATGTAGGACAAAACGCATGACATTTTGAAAAACTGATTTGAAGTTCAAAACATCCTACTTACGAACCCCTTTTCGGTTATGGTCTTCTTGTGTAATATGGAAAAATTAATTCTGTGGAAAATTATCGTAATTTTGTATTTATTATTTCTTTACTACTCGTATTTAAATATGTACTTGTGCACGAACTTCGCAAAATAAAAAAACACACTTTTTTCAATATGCGGGAATTTAAGTCTAATCGTAATTATCAACTATTATTGTTGGTGCATCGATTCAAGTAATCAGAACTACAAAATGGTAGAATCCTAATTTATTCAAAACCAATTAAAATCATGACATCATATTGTGTTATTATGACATTTATTTTACAGGTAGGTCAGAGGTACATGCTCTAAAATTTATTTAAATCACAAGCAAGTGAAGTAGTTCCAATAAAGTACCTACATACATATTATCTAAGATTGCGTCCCTCCATTCAACATTGCATCTCTTCTAGTAAGCCTGAACTCCAATTTTTCATTTTATTTTTTACCCATAAAAAAGTGGATGTTTAATAAATACATATTTAGGTACAAATAATTCGTCTGTGTTTTCTCCGTCCAATAAAATTACGGCCAATGCGCTTCCCGGGCGAAGGATTTTTGGATTTTTTGGATTTCGTAGGATTCGATTCTTGGTCCGCTAAATGTCTGGCCACCAAAGTTCGTCGGGTGCTTTATACGACTAGATCAAAAGAGACTTGCGTGGGACCATGAATTTATCATATTGGAACCGAGTTCCCGTGAAATAAATAAATATTTTGTTGCTATCTCATTATCTCGCAGGCTAAATCGTACCTGTAGACGTATGTGTTTGTCTCTTTTTAGTTCCGCTCGCTTCCGTTTCGCGTTTCAATTCACAATGGTGCTAAAGAAGTTTTCACATAAATATTTAATACCTGCGAATTGTTTCATAACTGTAACCAATGTACTGTTTTGTTCTATGGCATAAAGAAATAAATATGATTTCTATTGATGGGTGGACCCGAAACTTCCCATTCCCCTTTTTCATTAAAAAAAATTGAATTTTTCACCTAACCATTAAAAGACCAACGAATGTTAACTCATAAAAATAATAATCGTTATGTTTGAATCATCTCCATAGTGCCGCTTTCGTAAGAAAATCATCTCAATGACGCTTTATAACTTAATTTATAATATACATACTAGCGAGTACCTGGCATGCGCTGCAACACCATATGAAGAATAGTGTCGCCAATTGTTTCTCCCTGCGTGTCCTTTCCCATGCGTACCCATGTTCCCCTTCCACCTTCTCCGGATTCCACCCTTTCGCATCCCCCCGTCTCGCGAACCCTCCTCCCTCCTACCGCGTTTCCCTGCCGCGTTACTCTTCGCTACCTTCCCCTCTCCCTCGTCCCCTATCCCGCGAACCCCTCCTTCGTTCCCCTTCCCCCTGCCGGATTCCCCTTCCACCTTCCATACATGTAGCTAAACTGTATAAAATACAAACATTTTTTAAAACAACTCGTGCGTCACGTATTGAAAAATTTTAATGCAAATTTCATGCCGGCAGAGATCACCAGTAAATATGGAAATCTTGGCGGGCTTGATCACAACAACTCACCAAAGTTTCATCGCCGTAGGATGAATGGTATAGGAAATAATTTCATAATGCCATAGCTCACCATTATATAAAGAAACCTTCGCGGGCACGCATACAACAATTCGCCAAATTTTCATCGCAATCGGTTGGGTGGTTTAGGAATGCATAGGTGACAAATAAAGAAACATTCATTTTTATATAATAAGAAGATAATATATTTTATTTATTTATTTATTGCTTCTTCACAATTTATGTACATATATTTTTAGCATGTAATTATTAACCCCACTAGGGTTCGCCTGTATCGGGGTTAATAATTTCACAATTTAATAAAAATAACACACGCAAATATCGGTCATGCAAAACAGTTAAGTAAAAGCAAAATAAAAAAATTTAAAAATAAAATGATAAACAGAGAAAATAATAAGTGATAAAAATATATGAATTAATAACAAAGTGTTAAGAGATCAGACAAAATGTTCTCATTTATATGATCTGAACTCTCACTTGGACTTATGACTAATAACTATTTGCAATTAATATTTATTACTAGTGGCTGTCAACTAAGATTAATAACTAGCGACTTTTAACTAAGAACTTTAACTTAACCCTTTAAGATCTGAATTAAAACTGGCGGTAATTGGTAGAATGATTTGAAAAAAAACGTTTGTCTTTTAAGTAAAACTTCTTTACGCACACTTGACTTGGGGAGTAAGCTGGTGAATGCGTGACGAGAGCGTTATAAAAAGTGTGATCGGGCGAGGCGAAAGGAAGTTTAGATGGAGATATAAGTTAGTGAAGTTTTACTTCAGTCGTGTGGTCCAAAGGACACTCGTTTTTTTTTCGGTTTTTGTTTATTTTCGAGAGTTTTTTGATACTTACACTTGATAGATTTCGCATAATATGACTAATCGAAAACCACTTTCTTTAGATTTTATTAAATTTAAAAAAATACATTAAAAATGATCATTCTAAAAATACTCTCTAAACTTTCATGACAAAAATTCGAGGGAAAAATTCGGTCGAGATTAAACACAAAAATCGCCTTTCAAAACATAAAAATTGCTCTGCCTGTACTGGTAGCTAAAATCCAATTTAAAAAAACCAGCAAATAGAAAACGAAAATCACCAATGTTTGGCTCGAGTTTATGTACAAATATAGTTCCCTATTGGATAAAGACATAGTTATTTGTGAATGAAATAAATTACTTTAACGTTTTGCGAGGAGAGGCTGGACCTGGTCCTAGCATGTGCGAACGGTAAGGATTGATAGGATAACTTTCGAAGTTCTTATCATTTTCTAGGACAATTTCAGATCGCTTACGTACGCATAACACTTGAAGTCGAATATTAAGAACACTCAGTCATTGTAAATTGTTACTTATTCGTTAACGATCTGCAATCATGCTAGGGAACGATGAGAAGTTACCAAAAGTTATCCTACCAATCCCCATCGATCGACTGTGCTAGGGGGCCTGGAAAGTAGTGCCGTAGAGGAACGCCTGGAGGGGTAAAATCAATGCGCTGTGTCCCATACCCAAATCGCAAGTTTATTCTTACATACATATAATACAGAACATCCATGCATCTTGCTTGATTAGTCTCTTGGGTTAGTTCCTAGAAGGCGTTGCATGTTATTTTCCTCAGTATTTTTCGCCATCGCCAGCGCCTCACAGTGACATATGGAAAGGGTCGGTCTACTGCTTTGATTGATCCCGGACAGTTGTCGCAGGTCTGACGTTTCTTGAAAACGTGTACTTTACCAGAGCTAAAGAAGAGCTTTTCTTCTGGAGTTTGAACTTCTTGGCTGGGGAAAGGAATATTCTGAAAATATTGAAATTCAGCTTTTTTATTTACATAAATATTATACCTGATAACAACATTTTTCAATGTTGACTTTATAAATTTACTACAATTTCATTTTTTATTGCGTTAAAATACTTTTATATTGCATAATAATAGACATTAATTTTCCTTTAACTTTGAACGTCAAGTGTGCAAAATTTCACGGAATGTAACAACGTACAGCTTTTAAGATCAGGAAAGGGTGTGGTTTTTTTAAATCTTATTTAAAAGTGATTTGTTTTTTATTTTGTTTTAAAGATCAAGTGTGTAAAATTTTATCAATCTCGGAATAAGACTGTAGATTGCACACAAATCAAATCCACGCCGCCCGCAACATACAGACTACCAACATTATATATTAAGATTTGTTAGTTTGGAGTGACTCAGTGTATTATTTGAACGATGTGTGGATGGAGTTATTGAATCAGAAAGATTGAAGAATGGCAAAAATTTACTATAAGGTTACAACTGCCTGAAGCCAGTGAGAACAAACACCTTAACTGTTTTTCACCCAAGAATCTTAAGTGTTTTACCACCGTGTGGGGGTATGCTTATTTGAAGTCGTCGGTATACTTACTCAACTCCAGGGAAGGATATTGCGTGTATTTATAATAATAAAAGCATTCTCCACGTTTTTATAATTTATTACGTCTTAGTCAGACACATTTACAATTCTATACTTCGCGGGTAGAAATGGAAATGAGATTAATTAATATTTAAGCGCGTGTTCACGAGCCAGGTCCCGTAACTGGAATGTCGCTTCTCTTCCAGCGGCAGTTGGAGGAACTACATTGGTCACGTGATCAATGTTGCCACGACATGGTTTAACTAAAGGTTTTTAGAGATAATTAATCGGGTACTTAATCGCATTTCCATAACCGTAATAGTCTGAGGATTTTTTTGTACTTACACGAAAATTGTACTTACACGATAATTCATGTTTATCCGTTTATCCACACTACTTAATCTTCAGCCCAAAGTTTACAAAACAAAAATTATGAGAATAACTTTAATGTTTCGTTTCTTAGCAATTTATGAAAATCAGTACATCTTTCAACATTCCCCAAAGACAAATGACTTAATCTGGTCTAATAAGGGTCTTATACTGCTCTTATGCAGATAAGTATAACGGTGGTTAAATTAATCGCTTACGTCAGGGCTCGCCAATAACGCTAACAACGCCACGCCCCGCGGTCCATATCCGGCCCGCAGCATATTTTAATCCAAGAAAACGGCTGATATTAGGCACTGACTGCATCATTTCTTATGTGAAACAAAAAGTAATAATAATAATGAGCTTAAAGAACCTTACAGTGACAGTTTCAACGACAGCGTTACAGTGTCCATCATCAGGGCATATGTGTCAGACATACACATCTGGACACTGCAACGCAGTCCGAAATGTCGGCAAAAGAAGGAGGTGTAGTAGCACGGCATTACACTCCAAAAATGTATCACTATAATAAATTTTTTTGAAGTTAAACTTCTTTAGCACCGTTATGATTTGGCACTCGGATGAAACTGAAATTACGCATTACAGTAACTACGAAGAGTTAAACCGCGCTCATTGGCCGCTTTGATTATGATCTCACTTTTCATGGCTCCCATTGGTTGAAATTGTATTGGTGAAGTTTTCACTAGATTTTTTTTCTAATTGTCAACAAAGAAAGTGGAAACTTCTGCCTTTGTTTCGTCAAGCCTCAAATCTTCGCAAATTAAAAATGTTTTGGTAAAACTTTAATTGGCTTTTTAATTGATGTACGTAAATTTTACAAAAGCAGTTTTTTTTTTATGTGGGTATAAACCCTGTCGCAAGATAAATATTATCACCGTATAAATAATACATATATTGAAACGTGTCGAAACCTTTTTTTCCTAATCAGGTAGGTATCTAGGTGTCCTTTAGATTGCCGAGTCCCGACTAAGGTGACATTAGTATTAAAAACGCGTTCGAGAATCTCTGAACGTGCCTTTCTTTCAATAACAAAAACAAACATAATATGACAAATTGCTTGCCTTTGCACAAAACCACAATAGGTCATTTCCTCAAACCGTACTGTGATTTTGTGATATAATTATGTATGATAGTTTTACAATTGCGTGTGATTTTACAATTACGTGACAATTTTCCAATTACGTGACAATTTTACTAATGCCACACAAGAGTCCCATCTACTACCAACGGTCGGGAGCCTGTGGGACTGTGGCTTCCCTAATATCTGTGAGGCTGAAGAAGGGAAAGAAGTGTTGGAGAGAAGGTGCAGAAGGTACTATCAATTCAGACTGGTCACTATACACTGCTACAGCCATTTCATGCAAGTTTCGATACTGACGGTAACTCTATATATCCAATGATTTTAATATTGGTGTTTATATCTATTCCATTAAATTATTTATGTGAATACTTCACAAGAGTCCCAACTATCCCCCACTCTCCGGAGCCAGTGGGACCACGTCATCCCCAATTGGGGTATGTTGTGGCTGAAGTTAGTTGGATGAGTGTTAAGGTAGGGGAAGATAGAAAAATGGGAAAGGAATTATGGGAAGTACTTGAAATACGTCCGATGCATTTTATTAAGTATCTCAAAAAACAGTTAAAACTTTGTATTAAAAAGTTCACATGCATATATACTGTGTATACTAAGCCCATAGGTGGGGTAAGCATACGCGTACCTCCATACCTCCATACAGTGCAAAATGAATGAAACCTGAGGTGAAATACATATACGTTAAAAATCATTTTTTTATGTAATTGGGTAAGTGTAGGCACCCACAAAGCTGCGCAGGTTGACCCCGCACACTTATACCATCAAACAAAAATTAAATTAACTTATAAAAAACTGATGGATGGTTATTTATATGACCATTTTCTGTTTGCGTCCACGAAAATAACACTAAAATTGCCACATTATTCTGACACGATTGACATAATAACGTTCATCGGCAACAGGGCCAAAGCAAATAAGAAAACCACGATTTAAAGTAATATACCAATAACTTTTCCATTTTCTACGTAGGGCTTACTATACTGTGGGACTCAAGGCGATTCTACAATAGAATTGGCTTAATAGAATTGAGCAATAGGCGCAGGTGAATCGTGCACGAATTTGTTGCAAACATCGTAGCGCACACTTTCCTACCGCTTACACTTTTCCACCGCGTACGGTTATCCCACGAGTCTTTTTTGAGTTTTTAAATTTCCGTCTTTTTCATTTTATTATTTTAGATATATGCAGAGTGTTATCAAATATTACATTAATTAAATTGTAATCGGGATGTGCATAGATAACACTCTAATGAAGAAATGCTCACAGCAGGCGTAAATCAAGGATTGGTTAATAATAAGCAATATAAAATTTAATTATAATATTGTAAAGTATACGGTACAGAGAAGAAAAGACATAATTATAAAACATGAATGAATATTGGAAGCAATTACATAATTTTTAAGGTCATGTGCTTCCATTACCATGATGTTACATTTTCTTATAACTAATAAAATTAGTATATACATCTTTGTTTTTAAATATTCACAAATACATAGCTGAATACGAGTATAAAGATTTGTATATAGTCATATTCTAAATCATCATACAATTCCACACATTCGAAACATTCGATTGAAAATTGTTTTTTTCTTAAATACGAAAACAGTGTTATTAAATAACTCAAGACAAAATGTTTTATAACTTCTATTAGGAACTTTAATGTGAATATTACTTAGACAATTAGTGATTTTTAGCTTGTTATGAATAATTTTGTATAGCCATATTAAGTCGGTAGGTTGTCTTCTTTTTTCTAACGAAAGAAAATGACACTATCGTTCCTCATAAGATTAGAGTAAGTCACTTAATCCAGATTTGAAATATAATAATCTCAACAGAATTTGCATATTCGGGATGTGGTTTCTATTAACACTCTTATCTAATCTTCTAATATAATCTAATATTCTATTTAATAATAATCGCATATAACGCAAAATAACCCCAAATTTCGTAATAACGCAGTTTACTTCATATAGAAGGTAGAAAAAGCCGCGAATTTCGGTTTTCAAAAAAACATTACGCCACTTGTTTGTAACACCACTTTTCCCAAAAGTAAAGCGTAATTGGCCAAAAATAATACCATTTTTCCCAAAAAAGAACGCTAAATTTGCACTAACGAGACGTAATCTGTTAATTGGTGAAGCTTTGACTACAAACTTGATTTGTTTTATTTCTCATTCTTTATTATTCATTCTATAGGAACCTATTTTCTTCTCTCGAGTGAGGTAATAATTATTTAGAAATTGAAAGACCTGTTTGAAAGACTTCCTTGAAAGGTGTTTTGTTCCGTTAATGAATTTTGTTTTTCATTTTAAGGGTGAAATTAAATGCGTCCTTGAGGAGTGAAGAGTTACTTCTCAGAGCAAAAACGAAAATTCTTAACAAAGTCGAATCAAACGAAAGCGTGACAAAGAAACGAAGACGTTTGGATTTGTGATAAAAGGAAGCCATGGTTTAATTAAAATACCTACAGCTCGTGCAAACATCTTTCCTTATCTCAGTTCAAGTATTTATTATACGTTAATACCTCGATACGTCATGTAATTATTTCTCAGAAATGTTAAAAATAACATATGAAGTTCAGGAATGTATATTGTATATATGCTTCGTACATAACAATATATAGGTATAGATATTTTTTCATATATAAGTACGTTTTCTACATATCGGCTTCTGATTCACGCCAACCAATGGGTCGCTAAGCAATGCTTTATCCTGATGGTTTTCATCACAGGCGTAAACATAAGCGCTGATTGTAAAAGTTGAAAAATCTTTAGCATCACTGTGACTTGGATTTCGGATGAAACGGAAATGACGATTATTGCACCTGTGACACTGGTTGACACTGCGCTCACTGGTCGCTTTGATTATGATGTCACTTTTAAAGGCTCCTATTGGTTGAGATATGAAACGGAAATTACGCGAGGTCTGCGCTCATTGGTCGCTTTGATTATGACCTCACTTTTCAAGTATTGGTTGAGATTGTTTTGGTAAAGTTTCACTTCTACCGTGTGTAAACTACACTCGATTTTTTTTTTGTTTTTACACTAGCTCGTACAGGAAACCCTGAGAAAAATAATTTCCCTGAGAGCCTATGTCATCTTAGAGGATACCGTATGGAGGGTTTTTTTAAGGAAAGGAAGAAAAGTAAGTTCTGGCAAGAAAATAGGTATGAGGGGTTGTAGGAATCTGGGGGTCATATCCAGGAGTGAGGAGGAGAGATTCCGGCTGGAGAAGTTAAAAAACCTCCCTCAACCTGTCTACTCTCGATCCTGCCCACCACACGACAGGTGATTTTTTTATTTACATATAATATATAATTAACCAATATATATAATATATAATATTAGTGGTAACAATACCCTCCTAATTGAGAAATTGTCGTGTTTAGAGAGGGAGCACTATCAGTTTGACAGTACGATACATACTTAACAGTTGTTACAATGCGGATGTATGTGTAGGACTCCTTTTTTTATACATAATGAATAATAAGTTGGCATTTTTTTTGTACATAATGGAAAAATTTTATACATAATCAAAATATAAGTTGGCATTTTTTTTACATAATGAAACATAATGTAAATTTTCATACGTAGAGAAAATATAAGGTGGCATTTTTTTGATCATACTGGAATTATAAGTTGGCACATCGTAACAAATACCTAAATCTAGTTAACAGTAAAATGTTTTTTTAAGTTTTTGTTTAAAAATTTCATATGATGTTGGGCTGTTGTTGTATTAATTTAATATTACTTTATTTTTGAGCATTTAGGTAAATTGCAGTTGTCCGTATAATTATTACAAGAGTTATGAATAGTAATATTGGAATTTATTGTTGGATGGATTTTGTCTGATAATGTAAAAGTCATGAAATATGTTTTGTCGGAGTTTAAGGAAAGGTAGTCGTCATCCAACCATTGTTTTAGATTATTTATTTCTACATTCGCAGTTCGATAGGTTTCTTCCCAAGTATTGTCCGCCAAGACCTGGTCAAACCTCACCTCATGAACCCCGGTACCCCTGCTAAGTAACCAATCGTAGCGAACCACTTCGGGTGACCTATGGCGGAGGTGTTGGTTATCCAATAAATGGTTCCCGCGGCGGCGGTACCCATTCCCTCCTAAAGTGTAAATAATAAATAATGTAAATGTAAATAATAAATAATAAAAATATTCAACACTAGGCAAGCGTTGCAATGCCATTCAAAAAAATAAATTAATTCTCCCTGCATGTCCTTTCCCGTGCTTCCCCGTTCCCTTCCACCTTCCCCCTCCCTCGTGTCTTCCATCTCCGCAAACCCCCACATTCCCCCTGCCTCTCCTCCCTGCCTCTAAAATATATGAAATACACACATTTTCATTTATACATATTTCATAACGCCAGAGCTTACCATTATATTCAGCCTATGTTACTCGCTGATAATGTAGCTTTCTCTTGGTGAAAGAATTTTTCAAATGTTTTTCAAAAGTTTTTCAAAAGTTTCGGAGCCTATTCAATGCAAACAAACAAACAATCAAATCTTTCCTCTTTATAGTATTAATAGATAATTGTTTTTAATTCATAAACAGTTTGAAGACCAATAAACAAACGTCTTTTCTACAGTTTTTTCCTAAAATTCCAGTGTGAATTACATATCATTGAAGTTAAAAGCTTACAGTCTAAAAACGTTTTTACTTGAAATCTTATACATTTTCTTAACTACCCGTTTAGAATTTACAGATAAGTAATTCCTAGAATTTCTTTCGTTGGCAGACTCTTGAGTGCGTATTTTGAATTCAGAGTATTAGAATTAAATACTTTAAACAAAATCAGTCGAAAATTTTACCTTAAACTTTGTTTTATTTTAGAAGAATGTACCCACGTTTAGTGTATCCAAAGCGTATTTTAACCCCTCAGGCAAATTTGTTCGCTTTTCGGAACAACTCATATGGGTCTTATAGAAATCGTTGTGTCTCCCTAATTTACATAGTGAGAAATATGATCTTAAACGTATTGGAAAGAAGAAACACCACGCTATACATTCAAATCTAAAAAATAGCCACAAAAGAATTAAAATATACACCTTTGTGGAACTAAAGTTTCCGACCGCAATCTGAAAAGAAATTATGAAAATTAGTGAAATTTAAAAAAAAAATACATGAAACGACCAAAAAAGAGGCGATGATAACGTTTATAATACATTCGTCTAATAAAATATGTAGGTGTGTTTTTTTATTACCTGTATTTTGGTGAAAAATGTAGGGTGAGCCACTTTTTAAAATGCATTAAAAAATTGTATTTTAAAAATTACATTTTTTTTAAACAGTTTTTAGTTTTCTGATACCGGGCCTTTAACCAGCCAACGGCCGAGAATCCAAATTTCGTCGAAATATGTTCTTACGATGTACAAGACGGTTCCAATGAGAAATATTTATTATTCTCCGTACCAGCTTTTTAAAATTATAACTCAATATCGATTTTATATTAATCAAAATTTGCTTTAATTTATACCTACATGCAAAAATGCTGTAAGGCGTGATGATAAAACTATTCAAATAATGTACCTTTTGAATTCGTAAATATAATAACTTTTTTATTTCCATGCCGCACAAGGTATGCGAGTTATTCATATTTTAGATTAATAAAAACAGTACCTTACTATTAATATAGTTTACGTACAATGATTTTAAAACTTTATAATCCGTTTTTCAACTATAAAGTTAGCGATAATCATGAGATTCTATTTTTCTAGACGATGAATTATAACTTCGGGAGGACAACATGGAGACAGATTTTAAATATTTGTAACACGTTCTTCAGAATGAATTAAAATGAAGGCGGAATGGTTGTATCTCCAGACCTGCTAGGGTGAATTCGACCGTAAGTTCGTCCAATATGCCGTGCCGCGGCATATATTTGTTCACACGCTTTCTTCACTTACGTCGTTAAGATTCCCACATTATTTTTCTTCTTCTTCTTTTCTTCGGTACGGCAAATTCGACAGTAGTTCCGTCTATTACACGGCTTCTTTACTTACGTCGTTAAGATTCTGAATATATTTTAGGATATATACGCTTTTTCTTATTCTTCAATGTTTTGTCATGGTACGTCAGTAGTCGTGAATTTATTTACGGTCTTGGTTTCAGATTAAAAACAGTTTTCATTATTCATTTCAAGTTTTGTGCTAAGTCTTAAATGCATACCCAGGGTACAGATAGTGAAATAATAATTGCTTCTGGGAAATGCTCCGTAATCCTGCAAGTGCTAAGACTGGCACGGATTGCGGACAGCACCGTGCTGCGAACTGGTACACTCGGATTGCGTTCTTGTGGAGCCTGCTGACGGAATGAAACAGATGAATTATTTTATGTATATATTGAAACAATTTTAAACATTTTCCATTTTTTTGAAGCGAAACTTCTCTAGCATCGTTGTGGTTAGAAATTCGATGACACGGAAACGAAACTAAAAAGAGACAGACTATAGGATTGAGTCTGCGAGAGAATGAGATAGAATGAAACCTTAACGCGTTGCCCGCTTTTATAATTCACACGCGGTAGAAGTGAAACTAGAAAGTCGCAAAATGTTGCTTTCTTTTCTTTTGCCTCTTTATGTTAAAGCGGTTTGAATAATGACTTCACAAAAATAAAAATGTTTTTATTTTTTTATTTCTTAGGATTCGAACCTCCGTTCGCTTGATGTTTGTCTCTCTAGCCGCTGAGACTTGTTAGGCGTCTTATCCATTGTGCTATGGGAGGAACGCGCCGAGGTTCGAATTTACCGCACTATATTAGAACCGAGTATTTGTGTAGCAAAAATCTTATTATTTTTTTTCTATTTTTCTGTGTCTGTTCTCGTTCTGTGTTCTCTTTGATTATCATACTTGTCTTCTTCTTCCAAAATTAGTATTTCCCTAAAAGATTCTCTATTATATACACTGATTCTCTAAAATATTTAATCTAACTGTCATTCTCTGGAACTTGGGTTTAGTCGATCGTGAACCCGCGGAGGCCACTTCTGACAGATGGAGAGGAGAATTAATTCACTTTGAAGGTAGAAAAAAAATCTGTCTAGATTACGAAACTTCTTGTACCGGGAGAATACGGTTATTGCATTCGGGTTGAGGATTTTT
Organism: Limnephilus rhombicus; assembly: GCA_929108145.2. Classification (NCBI taxonomy): domain Eukaryota; kingdom Metazoa; phylum Arthropoda; class Insecta; order Trichoptera; family Limnephilidae; genus Limnephilus; species Limnephilus rhombicus. Next base: position 29,029,178 of record OV815275.1, read on the forward strand.
TATTTCGATTTACTGCCCTCCGGCCGCGGCGAGCGCTCCCAATTATAAGTTGTGGTATTGCGTGGGGAATTCAATGAAGCCATTTAAATTGCATTATTTGCATAAACAAATTACCTATTTTGCTACAAAACACCAGGGAACTGCATTAGACCTCACTTTTAAAAAAAAATGAACACGACATTGACGTTTGCATTGTTTTTCGTATTTTTTTAAGTGAAAACTTCTTTAGCACCATTTTGATTTGCAACTCAATGAAACGGAAAAAACGAGCGACACCAAAAAGAGACAAACACATACATCTATACGATTTAGCCTGCGCCGGCGAGAGGATTAAGCAATAAAATATTTATTTATTTTACGGGTACTCGATTTAAATATAATACGATAAATCCACGGTTCCACGAAAGTCTCCTATGGTCTAGTGATATAAAGCGCCTGGCGAACCTTAGCGGACAGACAGCAGGCAAAGAAAACACAAAAGAAAGCGACATCTAGCGACTTCAAAGAAGAAATACTAATACTAATAAGACCAAATACATTGGAATTCAACGACAAAGTATGGAAAAAATCATCCTTCATATTGATAAAAAAAGTGCATCTTAATCTCCTCACTCTTGTCTACTTTAGTTTTCTGAAGGATTCACTTGTACCGCATGTGAATTGCACACTATATTTTTTTAAATAAAATGCATTAATGACATGTAAGTAAGTACATTTATCTCAATGTTTTCATAAACTCGTATTTCCATTTATTTGCATATTTTACTTAATACTAGTGCTTGACATATTTACCAACATACAATATCACATGGAGGTCCCTACTGTCATGAGCCACTCGAAACCATAATTATAAAGTTATCCAATAACCGTACTTTCCACTATCATATTAATTTGTATTATTATAACATATCTTATGTATTCATTTGTATGTATGAATTTTGGTATGTGTATTTGAATATGTGGTTAAGGCATGTTGTAATAAGTAAAATCTGTAGTTTTCCACCAATTTGGTTTTGAGTATTCTTTAAAAAATTCGCAATATTTAAAAAGAATATGAATGAATACTTTTATTCGAAAAAAAACTCAATTCTTCCAAGAAAGGTATGCAATAACTATATTGGATTGAATCACCGACCCAATTTTGTATTTATTTTTGTAAAGTTAATTTTTCTCTAAAATAATTAATTAACCGCCAATCATTTTAAATTTGCCTTTAAGCATAAAACTGACAGAAAACGGTTCTGGTAATATTATCAATAAGGAACTCCAGTGAAAAATATTATGGCTTTTAAAAAATATGTTCATATTTACCAATAAACGCTGATTCTGAATATATAAAACATCTCAAAAATGTGGACACAAAAAAAGTGCCGGTTGTGATAAGATACACCCAATTTTTATTGTTAATTGTGCTGAAACACTAGTTACTCCTGTAACACTACTGTTCAAAAAATCTCTTAAAAAGGTGTATTTCCTACCAGTTGGAAACAAGCTTTTGTAACACCTGTTTTTAAAAAAGGGGACAAGCACAACATTGAAAATTATAGACCTATCTCTAAGCTATGTATCCTTAGTAAAATCTCGGAAAAATCGTGTGTAACCAACTTTTTAACATATGCAAAAATACTATTAATAGCTCGCATCAACGTGGTTTTTTTCAAGGCAGATCTGTTGAATCGAACCTAGGACAGTTTACTGATTTTGTTTTTAACTCTATGGATAATAGGAAACAGGTTGATTTCATTTACACAGATTTTTCTAAGGCTTTCGACAAAATAAATCGCGACATACTGTTAAACAAGCTCTCGAAGATTGGAATATGTGGAGATCTTCTGAGATGGTTCTCTTCATATGTTAAAAATAGAAGTCAAGCTGTTGCTTTAAAAGGTTACATGTCACAAATTATAAATCAGGGGTACCGCAAGGGTCCCATCTAGGGCCTCTATTGTTTATTTTATATATAAACGATATGAACCATGTTATAAACCATTCTTGTTTCCTATTTTACGCCGATGACTTTGACATTTATAAATTATATAAATGTATTAGCTCCATAGATGACTGCAACCAATTACAAGAAGACGTTAGCAAAATTGCGGAATATTGCGAAAACAATCGATTACATCTAAATATAGATAAGTGTAATGTTATTACTTTAACACGAAAAAAAATCCAATTAATTATATTTACAAATTAAACCATGTACCTCTACAACGAGTAGAAACAATAAGAGATCTTGGAGTAATACTAGATTCTAAAATGTTATTTAGAGATCATATTGAAAATATTCTAGAAAAAGCTTGTCAGCAATTGGGTTTCATTATTCGCATTACAAAGCCTTTTATATGTTATAATTCTGTTATATATGTCATATGTACGTTCACAACTCGAGTTCGCCTCAGTAATTTAGAATCCTTAATATCAAACATATATTCATCGCATTGAAAATATCCAGAACAAATTTATAAAACACCTATCCTATCATTTTAGTTATCATCGATTTGACCCTATCGCTTTATATAAACGCATAGAAATCTCGGATGCATTATTCTTACACAAAATCGTGAACTGCCTTGTTGATTCATCATATCTGTTAGAAAATATTGCATTTCGTTGCCCCAAACAAAACACCAGATCGAACGACTTACATATTTAGAACACCACACAGTAAATCTAAATACGCGCAAAACTCTGCAATAGTACGTATCTGAGAAACTTACAATGCCTTAGGAGATGTAGACATTTTCAACCATGACTTGAAATCATATAAAAAGCAGCTTAATAAATTGATAACTTAAAATGCTTTTTTTTCTCTTTTTGGTGAAAATTATATTATTATCAACCATAGTAAATAGTATAACCATGTTTGTTATTAATTTTACGTTTTTCTTTATTATGTTTTATGTTCTTCTTTTTTATGTTTTTCTTTATTATGTTTATTTTTTTTTCTTTGTCATTTAATAAGTCTAACATATTTAATTGGTCTACAACATATGAATTTGATTGTTATAATTATTTTACTGTATGACTGTTTGTTTCCTCAATAAAAAGAAATAAAAAAAAGTTTTATTTAATAATAAAATAATAATAACATTTTTCCGCCCCTACCATAATAATACATTGTTCCCATCCATATTTCAAAACATTTTCATTTTCATTTGCCCTGAAAAAGGAACGGTCGTTCTGAAACCGGTCGGATTTACTCAAATATAAAAGTGGTTCAAACAAAGTTAAATTGTTTCATTTATTTATTTAATTATATTAAAAAGTTCATTTTTAATCGGGACGTAAAAATACGCCGTCAAGTTGGCATTATTAAAAATTTAGGTGTGACGTCACTGTTCGACGTGCCGTGTCGTCATCGTAAATTTATTGTATGGGAATGTATGATATAACACAAGCCATCGTATTAATTTATTCGTTTATTTACATACTGTTTATAGAGATTTAGTATTAATGCCATTATTTAGGCCTAAATAATGTTTCAAAAATAAAGATATCTCTTATTAGTTTATCTCTATTATTGAAAATATTCAAAAACTACAGCACAAAAAAATAGTAATGCTTCTTCTGGGGAGAATACTTCGAACAACGGAATTCAAAATGGCGGTAGTTGATCAGCTGATTGCCCGAACCGATACTAATTTTTCAGGAGTGATGACGTCACACAATTCACCATACATACGGTGGTTTTCGGGGGGTCTTGAAAAATTAAAACTTTGACAATTATTTTAACTATTAAAACTAACTCTAACTCTAAAAATAAAAATGCAGTTATTTAAGTTGGAAGGTCGTTATTAATAATAAACCGATATATTTCATTCTGTTGCAGGCTAAATCCAATAGATGTATGTGTTTGTCTCTATTTTTCGTTTCATCGAGTTTCAAATCACAACGGTGCTAAAGAAGTTTTCACTTCAAAAACATTTCTTTCACAAATTTGGGAGGCATATAGGTATAGGTACCGCTGCCCAGGGAACCATTTATTGGATTACCAACACCTCTGTTTAGGTCACCCCAAGTGGTTCTCTACGTTTAGTGACTTAGCAGGGGTGCCCGGGTTCGTGGAGTGAGGTTTGTCTAGATCTTGGCATCAACATCAACTGCGTGGCAGGCCGGATCGGAAGAGACTGTTTGAAGAAGACTTGTAGACCTCTCCAGCAGGACTCCCGGAACATCGCGGGTAAGGCGATGTTCGATACGTCCGTCACTCCTGGATACACTGACCCCTAGATTCCTACCCACCTACATACCTTTTTCCTTCCCACTACTTCCTCTCCTTCCTGTCCCTAAAAAGATCCTCCACAAGCATCCTTAAAGTTGACATTAGGAACACAGGGACATAGGGGATTTTGACGCAGGGGAATTATTTTCCTCAGGGCCTCCTGTGCCAAGCTTATATAAAAAAAATTCTGAGAAGAATCTGACTTTACTTTCTGTTCAAGTTTTATTTTTCTCTGGACCGAAGAAAAAATTCAAATACAGCAAAATAAAGCAATGCGAATAATTCTAAAGAGCAGCATATACATTACACACGCATAAAAGAGGAATTAAATTTTATGGCGGTGAAGCAAACATTATAATATACAAATGTCAAAAATCAACGTCGAGAAGATGATTAAGGCACTGAAAAGAATTAAAATAACCATGTCAACATATAACAATGTCTTCGGAACCACGACAAAAATACGAGACTTTTTGAGGCCTGCAAAGACCAAGTTTTGCCGGCCTCAAAAATCTCCAGGCCTCAAGATGGAGTATATAAACTCAGCTGTTCCGGACGCGGTCTACGTGGGCCAGACAGAGCGGACGATCTCCAAAAGGATATCGGAACACTTTCGAGAATTTAAACTTGGCCACCCTGACAAATCGGCAATCGCCGAGCATTTAATTGAAACCGGCCATTACTTTGGATTTGTTCCTGAAGTCCTAGGAAGACCGAAAACTCATAAAGCACGCCTGATTACGGAGGCAATTGAAATTCACAAAAATCCCATAAATATTAATAGAGACGACGGAGCTAAACTCAATAGTTCTTGGTATCCGGTAATTGACGGTTACATCAAGGCTAAACGCAAAAAAACATGTTGAAGTATATTGTAGCGCCAGCTCGTAGAGGAGTGGAGCTGGCGACACGGTATCGCTCCTAAGTAGATAAGTACTATCATCACCCCTAACTATTCCACATCTGCCCTAATGATGAACACTGCAACGCTGTCCAAAACGTTGGCTAAAGAAGTAGGCAGCGCAACACGGCATAATATCCCAAAACCTAATAACAAAACCATCACAATGTACACGGACACTCGACGAAACTTTTTTTTCTTTTTTTACATTAACTGAGGAAAATAATTTCCCTTAGGGCCTCTTTCGTATTTGGGAATGCTGTATGGAGGGTATTTTTTGGAAAGGAAGAAGTGAACCTGGGTCGTGAAGAAGTGATAAAAAATATATGAATTAACAAGAAAGTGTTGAGAGATCAAACAAAATGTTATCATTCATTATATCATTAATTCATACCATTTTCAACAATAGATAAAATTAAAAAAATATATATCCTTAAGGTTTTTTTTTTTAAATATGAGTATAAAATAATTTAATGAAAAAACAAAGATTTATAAGCGATTACATTAAAGCGAATCTTTCTTATACAATATTAAAGTGACTACCAAATAATTATGAAAGAAACCGTTTTGATCACAACATTATTGTTTTCATTTCATTTAAGTGCCCGTTTTCATTAAAATATGATTGTATTTTAACAAACAGTTAAGTAAAAGCAAAATAATAAAATTTAAAAATAAAATGATAAACAAAGAAAATTATAAGTGATAAAAAATATATGAATTAACAAGAAAGTGTTGAGAGATCAAACAAAATGTTATCATTCATTATATCATTAATTCATACCATTTTCAACAATAGATAAAATTAAAAAAAAATATGTCCTTAAGGTTTTTTTTTTTAAATATGAGTAAAAAATAACTTAATGAAAAAACAAAGATTTATAAGCGATTACATTAAAGTGAATCTTTCTTATACAATATTAAAGTGACTACCAAATAATTATGAAAGAAACCGTTTTGATCACAACATTATTGTTTTCATTTCATTTAAGTGCCCGTTTTCATTAAAATATGATTGTATTTTATAGTATAAGTGACACCTTAGAAATACCATCCGTGTGATCTTTTAGTTTTGACAAAGTTATGGGATATAACCCCTATATATTTATTTATTTATTGTTTCTTTACCTTTTTAAATTAGGTGTTTGTTTAAATCGAAATTTTGAATCTCATTTTGACTTGAGTTTAACAATTTTATAATAATGTTATATTAACAATGTTATAGGAGGGAGGAAACACAGAGGCTGGCAAATCCGTCTACAACAGAGCTGTTGAACTCAAGAACGAATCGTTGAAATGATCCGTCCTCGTGTGACAAATATCAGCTGTGATTGAACAAACTTAATTTTTTTAAATAAATAACTACATGTTTGCCAAATAATGATAATTGTTATGGAGTACTAGCTTTAGCCCCCCACTTCGCTCGAATAGTATTAGGGGGGTTCCCACTCCACCTCCTCCACCTTCCCTATCCCCCCCCCCCTCTCCACACCCTCACCTCCCCCTCCATTCCCGTTACATAATTAGTTTCGCATTTATAATATTAGTATAATTTTAACTATCAAAGGGATCTCCATAGTAACTAAAACAATTAATAAAATGACAGCGCACGTCAAATAATTACTGATCGTTACCAAGCAACGCTTTGCTTTTTGTCTGGACAATAAACATATAATAAATAATTTCATAACGCCAGAGCTTACCAAAAGCCAGCATCTTCCATTGTAATACCGGTAGAACAAGGATAGCATTCCCACCTGACGCCTATGCTCTAAAGATTGCAGCCCGTCTGTTAAGATGTCTGTTAAGTTTCTGCACAGAGTCAAGGGTTTTTTTTAGGTATTTTGGAGCTCCAGACCAGAGTTGGCTGCCAAATTCAACCGTGGGGCGCACTTGCGTTTTGTACAGGGTTAGCAGTTGGGTACTATTAAAGTATCTGTGGGCCCTGTACAGTACGCCCAGTTTCTGAGAGGCTAACTTAACTCTGGTTTCGATGGAGCCTCCGTACCTGAGCTGGTCATTTAGAGTTACACCAAGCATATCGATGGAGGTCCTGTTCGGAAGGTTACTTCCGTTGAAGGAAACTAGATATAATTATATTTAAATATATGTTTCCACTTAATTCACAAGATAGCAGAATATTGCTTAACCCTGTTTGATTAGTGAGGGGCATAATAAGACGGTAACCTCCTAATCTTGGCGGGTACGTGCTTCGTGTCATTATCGTGTCAGAAATAATAAGCCTTGTATGCATAAAAATAAAATTAAAAATTAATAACTGCGTACCGTGTATCTTTTTCATAATCCAACAGAATATGTGCCAGACTTTAAAAATGTGTATCAAAGAATTCTTAACCACATTTTTTTGCATTTTATTTATCATTAAAGAAAATTTCAATTCATCCTTTGTTTATCTTTCTTTTTCGTTTTTCAGGGCTGCAGCCTCCAGGATGAGTAATTGCCTTGATTATGACCAACCGTTCACAGGAGAGGACACCAGCGTTAGAATGCTGAGAAGTGTGTAGAAAAGCTTCTTCTCTTATTTCCTTGAAATTAGGCTAATACCTAAATATCTGTGTCACATTGTTTAGTGAAGTATTTTTGAAATGAAAAATTCTGTAGCACCGTTGTGATTTGAAATTCGATGAAACGAAAAAGCGACACAGAAAAGAGACAAACACATATATCTTTATGATTTAGCCTGCGAGAGAATGCGATAGGCTAATCGGTTTCCTCTTCGCGCTTCGTAGCCTATCGGTCTCCTCTTTGTTCGGTGCTTCGTAGCCTCCCCATTCTTGTCTACTTTAGTTTTTTAAAGGTTTCACTTCTACCGCGTGTGAATTACCCTCAAAATTTCATTAAAAAATTATCAGAATATTGCTAAGGAAAATTTTCTAGACGATGAATTAATAACTTCGGGAGTGAGACATGGAGACACATTTTAAATATTTGTAACACGTTCTTCAGAGTTAATTAAAATGAACGCGGCGGAAAGGTCGAATCTCCAGGCCTGCTAGCATGAATTCGACCGTACGTTCGTACGTTTGTTTACACGCTTTCTTCACTTACGTCGTTAATATTCCTACATTATTTGTCTTCTTTTCTTTGATAGGGCAAATTCGACAGTAGGTCCGTCCAATACACGGGTCACGAGTGGCAATTTGTACACACGGCTTCTTTACTTACGTCGTTAAGATTCTGAATATATTTTAGGGTATATTGTCGTCTGAACCTCGGACTAAAACTATAATTTTTGTCAAATCTACGCCGGTTGCTCGCCCACCATAAAGCCACTAACAGATACTAAATTTTATATATTAGAAGATAGATAATGCTACAATAAACATGTTAACTTTTAATAAAAATACTCTCGATATATTTAGCAATTTTAACAAAAATATGTGACATTCCCCATTCATGTGGAAAAAAATCTATTAAACCGTTCCCCGGGGGGAAGCTTACCGCATCCCATCTCACTTTTCCAGCAATTTATAAGTAAATTCGGCGGTGGCTGGTTACGAACCCAAATCGTGAGAAACATGAACGGCTCTCTCGGGGCAAGGCGGGGCCTCTTGTACTCTTGTCGTGGAGTGATAAGGTTTTATCGCTGTTTAGAGCCTCTGATCTCGAATCTGTGTTACATTGTAGAAAAATCAATTTCTTTATTTTGTAGTCTTAGTTCAAGAAAATATTTTTTTTTTATATTTTGTGAATTAATTACTTTATTAGTTACATGAAACATATAAATCTGTGAACACCGCTTTAAATGTCACCCAATATTTCTTTTTTTTTTTTTTTAAGTAAAACTTATTTACGCACGCTTGACTTGGGGAGTAAGTTGGTGAATGCGTGACGAGAACGTTACGAAAATTGAGGCGAACGGTAGTTGAGAGGAAGGTATAAGTTAGTGAAGAAAGAAAGAGAGAGAGTTACGTGTACTACTGTAATGGCAAGAGAGAGTAGTACTGTAATGTGCGAGAACACATCCTCCAGAGAGAATACTTCAGCCGTGGGGTCTGTAGTACTCTATAACACACTCGAATTTTTTTTGTTTTTAATTTTTGGTTGTTAGTTAGCCATAATGTATCCGAAGCTAATTGCAATGTTGTTTTTAAGAGGTATCTACAGTCTCTAGTATCTAGGATGAACGAAGTATGTATGAAGAATGAGTTAATGATGAATGTAAGTAAGTCTAAAGTCATGGTGTTTGAAAGAGAGAGTACGAAAACAGTGTGCGATATAGTAGTGAATGATGAATACTTGGAGCAGGTGGATGAGTTTGTTTATCTGGGTAGTATGTTTACGAGAGATGGGAAGGCTGATAGAGATATTGAAAGGAGGGTAAATGCCGGTAACTCCATTAATGGAGGACTGAATGCCGTTGGAGCTAATAAAAAACTTTCAATAAAAGCGAAACTAGCAGTCCACAATGGAGTCCTGGTACCTACCCTGATGTATGGCAGTGAGGCATGGAACTGGCAGAGGAAGGATGAAAGTAAACTGAATGCTGTTGAAATGAGATCCCTGAGACGTATGTGTGGTAAAACCATGTATGATCGTGTTAGAAATGTGGATATCCGCAAAGAATGTAAGGCTGATGTAAGTATAATGAGCAAAATTAAGAAAGGGACCCTCAGATGGTTTGGGCACGTAGAGCGAATGAACGAAGAAAGTAGTGTTAAAAGAATATATGATGCAAATGTGAATGGTAGAAGAAATCGGGGACGCCCGAGGAAGACATGGCACGATCAAGTAAATCAGATACTTGAGACGGGCCATGTCAAAAGTCAGAATAATAGAAGAGTATGTATGAGACGATGTATGAATGTGAGTGAGGCAAAGAGTGTGTGCCAAGACCGAGTTGTTTGGCGGTCCGTCCTCTCTGCCTACCCCTGCGGGGAAACGGCGTGATGGTTAGTTAGTTAGTTAGTTAGTTACCATACACAAATAATGATGATCCTTTGTTATCTTTGTGCAAAATGCGGATTAAATTTTCTGCTTTATGAGCTCTTTATTCGTGGAACAGATGTATTGCCTTCCAAAACACCCTCAAACTGTGAGTTTTAAGGTCTTATCCTCTGATCTACCAACTAGTTCAAGCATAATTCTTATGTTTATTATTTAAATTCTCTCTTTTTAATACTTCACACAACCACGCACTTTGTGAGCTCAATTTATGGAGGGATATAAGTAATATTTTTCTGGTTTGCGTATATCTACGTTTAACATATTATGTTTAAAATAATCTCAACCAATAGAAGCCTTGATAGGAATTTGATACTTCGCAGGTGCTGTTATACGGAGCTATAGAAGTTTCACTTAAAAAAAAACTAATAATTGAAAATCGAAAAAAACTAAAAATTCGTGTTTAGTAAGAGGCACCTGTGCGTATAATGTACTTGACAAATATTATGCTTTATGACCATCTACGTAAAATGAATTAAACCTTCCAACCATTCGATATATTATGAACTATCCTTCGTCAATAGTTCCAATGAACGACCCTAATATTACATGGAAGACATCCCACAATATAATCTGCACCGATCTCTGGTAGTGCGATGTGAGACGAGTCATAATAATGATATTGGTTTAAACGCTATCACCCAACTAACCAAGTCTTATTGCTTCAGTAATCTGAACTGGTCCTTAGTTCAACCAGTTGTAGGGATGGATTCTACATTCTAACACAATACGTGCATAATTAAGACTGTTTGCTGGTGTTTACCGAGAATGCCGCGTCAATGTCCATTTTAACAATATATATAGGTACATGTTCAATTTGTATCCAATAATATCCATAATACTACTGAACGGAATTGCTTCTAATACCGATATATTTTACCTATCTTACTCTTTGTTTGATTTTGAAGAATTTTTTTTTTTTAAATTCGAGTGCAGTTTACACGCGGTAGAAGCGAAACTTTACCAAAACAATCTCAACCAATATTTGAAAAGTGAGGTCCTAATCAAATCGACCAATGAGCGCAGACCTAGCGTAATTTCCGTTTCATATCTCAACCAATAGGAGCCTTTAAAAGTGACATCATAATCAAAGCGGCCAATGAGTGCAGTTGAAGCGTCGCACATGCAGTAATCGTCATTTCCGTTTCATCCGAAATCCAAATCACAGCGGGGCTATAGATGTTTCACTTCAAAAAGAACCGGGGATCAAAATTTCATTCACATTTTTTACTCCAATAATGGCAGGAATCATTGGTTAAATTAAGTTAAGTACGTCGTAGACATTATCGGAATCATCCTGGTGAAAGACTACCATTCAGAATCGAATTGCTTGAAATAGCTTTAGCCGTGTTTGGCGACCAGATCTGAATCAGTATTTCCCCACCTTCCTCTTTCCTGTTGCGTTCCCGTGCTGACAACGTCACAACATACCCCGATTGGGGATGCCACACTGGTTACATACTGGGAGTAGTCTTGTAGCGGTACTCACATTAAAAAAAAATTGAATTAAAGCTACAGCAGTAGCGCAAAGGAGGAATCGAAAAATTCTTTGTCAATACCATTGGGGACCATCGCCCGTATTAAAAAAAAATTACTCTTCAAAGTGGTGCACGCGTCATCCTGAATGGGTGTCCCTATTTAATACAAGACCAGAGCGGTGCCTACCTGCCTTGGCAGAGTCTGGACCCGCTAACTATCGCATAACCATTTAGCAGTAGTTAGGTTCGTAGTCAACACATATTGCAAATTGCAATGGGGAGCACACTTAGTGCAAACACCTACATAAGACTTCCTTTATATGCGTTCCTACATGTAGGATCTTCGATGTGTATGAAAAACACCATGATTTGATTCTTGAATGCTGCAATAACGAGGTTATAGATGCTATATACTTTATACAATATTTATAGTAGAGACGTGTAAAAACTTTGTTTGAAATTTTCCTGAATAAATTTTTTGTGGTTGGAATTTAACCATATAACTATCTGGAAAAAGCTACATGTGTATATTCAAGAAGCGTATAATTTTTTTCAGAACTTTCAATACTCTCTAAATGTCAGGTATATATTACGTTTTTTTTTTTTTTTTTTATTTATAACTATCACTGTAGCTTCCCAATAATTATCATTATTATTGGATAATTTGTAGAGCGCCTTTTTGTGTAAAATCACCTCAAGGAGATTGAAATATGGGGGAAGTAAGGGATAGAGAAGTCAATAAATATCGTTGCAGTTATTTAAATAACCCTGCATAATAATTGAATATTTACTTTTGTTATTATTAATTCTTATTACTATTATTTTTATTTTCTATTTACGTTCTTATTTCTTTACCGTGTAAATATATAAATATATATAACTATATGGGACGTGTGGGATTGCACTATCCTCCTCACATCCTGGAATAAAGATTATTATTAGTAACAATTATTATAAGCAATAATTATCAGCCTGAAACACTCATCCATATTGAAAAAATCTTCCGAGAAAAAATACATGACGCCAACGGGACTTGAACCCGTAATAATAATAATTATTATTACGCTGATAATTATTGCTTATAATAATTGTTACCCTTTGTGCTATGCATAAAAATTATTTTTTAGTTTTTATTTTTTAGTTTTTTTTTTTTTTTTTGTATTACGCACCAGATTTAAATGTCTGGGTTTAATTTTCCCCACAGGAAAAACTAAACCCTTTCACACACTTCCCAAATGATCATCTGGTCAATCCACGTTATGCAATTGCACTATATGTATTATAATTACAAAACAATACAAGAACAACATGTCAACCTACCAGAGACCAGATGGGAAAATAATTCACCGACTCCAGATATTTTCATATCAGAGGGTTCGGCTCTGTGGAATTCCTAATTGAACCTATAAATCCTACTGATCCCTCAATATAAATATTTAAAAAATCTTTTGTAATCCTACATGTATTTAAAATTACCGATTTTTGCATTTTTATATATAAATTTAATAAATAATAATTATTATTAGTATTATTATTATTAAATCATCCTAAGTCTTCGATTCTGAAGTACCTATAGTCTCTCAGCAACAGGGCAATACTGAGACCATAAAACTGCAAGAAAGTGGAAAAATATACATTTATGATGTATTTACATTAGCTCTAGAACCCGCGACCTCTGACAATCAGTTTGAAGGACTAAAACGCTCCTCTGTCATCAATAAATTGAATAATTGGTAAGTACTAAATCTATGGTTTATGTATTTTGGTTTTTATTATTCTGAGGGGGTATTTCGCCATCCTCTCGCTTATTCATATGGTAACTTATATTTATAAATACTTACTAGCAATAGGAGCCGATAGAAATAGAACGGACTTTATAAATAAATAAGTTTTAAATCGAAAATTTACAGATAATCTGTTAAGAGGATGGTGAAACAACGCAAACAACGGTTATATAATAACATCAATGCTACCATTAAATACATACATAAAATATTATGAATAAGTCTGAAAACCTTCTGAACATACAAAAATGTGTATAAAAATATGTGCATAAACATATTTTTTTAATTTAAAATAAAACAATAACTTTGTAAACACCACTTTTATTTTTATACTTTATGCCGACCGGGTTTCGCTACAACCGTAGCTTCATCAGGGCAGTATAATACTCTACTAACATTAGGTTACATTTGTGTTATAATATATATTTTACCAAAAATGGGCTGGGCTGGACTCGTCAAGTGGAGGAGGAAGAGGGAGGCATAGATGGAGAATTGGGAAGGGAACGGACGTGTTCTTTATCAATAGGGAACAATCTTAGTATGGGACTTTTATTTAAATTAAGTTGGTTATTTACTACCTTACTATTAGTTTTTATGGCTTTCCTAAGTTCAAGTGCCTCTAAATTATCCAATCTTATACCGATGTCGTTTTTATGAATAAGTTTGGCGCCAGCGTTTTTGTCAAATTTATGATCGTTTTCAATCAAGTGGTTTGCAAATTCTGAAAATCCAGAGCTGTGTAAACATCGAAGATGTTCTTTGACACGGGTGTTTATGTTGCGCGCTGTTTTACCAATATAAAAAAATGCGCAATCGCTGCATTGAAGTGAGTAAATTCCCGAGTGTGATAGACTGTCTTCCTTATCCTTACCGTTCATTAAAAGTTTTCCTATATTATTATTAGTGTAAAATTCTGGTTTGATTTCTGAAGGGAGATTTTTAGAGATTTCTTTAGAGATTTTTAGAAAAATCTCCCATCAGAAATCAAACCAGCATTTTACACTAATAATAACATAGGAAAACTTTTAATGAACGGTAAGGATAAGGAAGACAGTCTATCACACTCGGGAATTTACTCACTTCAATGCAGCGATTGCGCATTTTTTTATATTGGTAAAACAGCGCGCAACATAAACACCCATGTCAAAGAACATCTTCGATGTTTAATCCAGAAAATTTAAAAATCCAGAGCTGTGTAAACACAGCTCTAGATTTTCAGAATTTGCAAACCACTTGATTGAAAACGATCATAAATTTGACAAAAACGCTGGCGCCAAACTTATTCATAAAAACGACATCGGTATAAGATTGGATAATTTAGAGGCACTTGAACTTAGGAAAGCCATAAAAACTAATAGTAAGGTAGTAAATAACCAACTTAATTTAAATAAAAGTCCCATACTAAGATTGTTCCCTATTGATAAAGAACACGTCCGTTCCATTCCCAATTCTCCATCTATGCCTCCCTCTTCCTCCTCCACTTGACGAGTCCAGCCCAGCCCATTTTTGGTAAAATATATATTATAACACAAATGTAACCTAAGGTTAGTAGAGTATTATACTGCCCTGATGAAGCTACGGTTGTAGCGAAACCCGGTCGGCATAAAGTATAAAAATAAAAGTGGTGTTTACAAAGTTATTGTTTTATTTAAAAATTAATAATGTCACATCACAAAGTATCCGCTTCATATGAACAAATATTTTTTTAAGTTTTAATCCATTTCATACATTATAACCTGCCTGAATTGTTGAAAAACATTCCAGATTCTGCCTCCGGCGCGTCGGGCGCTATACAATAATAAGTACTGTCAATAGCTCAGGCAATTCTCCTACGGGTTAAGCATGTCGTCTATTTATATGGCATGAAAACTCACCACTGGCAGTGGTTCCATTCGCCCGTTCCGGGAAGCACACGTCATTTTCCGGTACGATTCTCCGAGACTTTTACGCGAACTCGGACGGTTTGTACTCGGTGCTCTTTTTCCTTTAAATCCAATTAAAGGGTTGGTGACATCCGACTTTTTTCGCTCGCTGATATTTATTCGTATACGAGTTGCTTATTTATGTAAAATGTGCTCCTCTTCTATACACAGGCAAATACTTACGTTGAAAGAGTCACAATGCATAAAAATTATGTTTAGAACTAAGTAGTAGATAAGTAAAATTCTACCCCGCCTAATAATAAATTACTATCTAAAATTATTAGTTAAAGGAATCAAATATAAAATAAATTCGGATATCACTAAAAAATCGATTGCAAATCAATATTCTTAAATAAGTACGCAAGAAGAAATGCAATGATGAATCCAAGGGCTCCTGCATTATCGTTTCTTTTATAAACGTCCCAACGACAATAATCGCCAAAACACTTCATTTTCAAATAATATTCAATTACAATCTTATATATAAAAATCTTGTGTCACGGTGTTTGTGGTCGCACTCCTCTTAAACGGCTTGACCGATTTTTATGATTTTTTTAATGTATATTTAGTAGATTTTAAAGTATATTTCTATATTGCTAGGTGATTGGGGTGTCCCTATCTAAAAAACACTATTGTTATTGAAAAATAAAATTGTATTTTTTTTATTTGGCATCAAAAAATATTTGTAACCCCAAATTTTAACCCTCCCACTTCCACCCTACCATTTTTTAATCGCGATTTTAGTATTTTTATTATTATTTTTTTTTTACATTAGTTCGACTTAGGAAGCTCCGAGGAAAACAGTTTCCCTAGGGGCCTATGTCATCTTTTAGGATGCTGTGTGTAGGGTTTTTTTAAGGGAAAGTAAGGAGAAGAAGATATGGGAAGGAAAAGGGTATGAGGGGTGGAATCTGGGGGTCAGTGTGGCCAGGAGTGACGGACGTATGAATCTATTCCTCACACCAGGGAGAGGGGTCAGGAGAATCCGGCTTGATAGGTCAAAAGACCTCCCTCAATCAGTCTCCTCTGATCCAGCCCGCCATACAGTGGTTGGGCAAACGTATCCGCCACCAAGACCTTGACAAACCTCATCTCATGAACCCGGGCACCCCTGCTAAGTCACCAAACGTAGCGAACCACTTGGGGTGATCTGTGGCAGGGGTGTTGGTTGTCCAATAAATGGTTCCCGGGGCGGCGGTACCCATACCCGCCTCCCAAATTGAGGACAATATAAACAAATTTAACCGTCTTTCGTATTTCAAACACAACAAAATTATTTAAGTTGTTGAATGACAGATGGCGCTACGTCCACCTCATCAAACTTTCATCCACACATGCGCAAGACATTCACCAGAAGCGTAGCGTCATTTTGATATTTCATTCGACATCATGTTCTCGCGTGGGCAAAAAATCATCGAGCTTATTTGTGTTGGTTAAAGACGGACTGACAAAAAATATCGTACACTCAATTGCTCTTCGAAATTCTTCATATTGATTTTCTTTATTTCATTTTCCTACTATAGTTGGTGTTTTTTATCGGCAGTCATCGTCTACAGCGCTCCATTCCTCTTTCTGTCATTGAACCCATCCCCACACACTTACAATACATTCGTTATTTTTTATTTAACAACCAAAATATTCACCAGAAATAATTTATACGGCAGAACAACGTTTGTCGGGTCAGCTAGTTCAAGTATAAATGTAGAAGACTACAATAAAATAGTTCATAAGCAATTAAATTTAAAAACATTACGAATAAAGATATAATAAGTTTTTTTTATATTTTTGAATGTAGCTATAACTTTGTGGTTATCCATTATACGAGATAAATAAAACAATTGAACTTTGTTTGAACCACTTTTATATTAGATTAAATTCGACCGGTTTCAGAACGACCGTTCTTTCTTCAGGGCAAAAGTATACTAATTTGACAGTTTTGAAATATGGATGGGAACAATGTATTATTATGGTAGGGGTGGAGCCGTTGCTAGGTATTAATGAATAGTGGGTGGGAACACATCCATGATTTGGCTATAAGACAATATTTTTTGTTTGTTGATAATAGATTCATTATTTTTAAGGGATTTTTTTTTATTTCCAGGGCTTCTAAGTTATCTAAACGTTTTCCTTTATGATTAATGTGAAGAATATTTATCCCCGTATTTTTTTTTTCAAAACTATGGTTATTTTCAATGAAAACTTTAGCGAACTAAGAAAAATTATCATTATTAAGACATACGATAAATAATACATTATTCCCATCCGTATTTCAAAACTGTCAAATTAGTATACATTTGCCCTGAAGAAGGAACTAACTCTAATATAAAAGTGGTTCAAACAAAGTTCAATTGTTTCATTTATCTATTAATATAATAAGTAGTTCTGATTACGAAAAAAAATTTACCAAAACAATCTCAACCAATACTTGATAAGTGAGGTCATAATCAAAGCGACCAATGAGCGCAGACCTCGCAATAATTTCCGTTTCAGATCTCAACCAATATGAGCCTTAAGTGACATCATTATCAAAGCGGCGATGAGCGCAGTTGATGCGTCGGAGGTGCAGTAATCGTCATTTCCGTTTCATCCGAAATTCAAATCACAGCGGTGCCATAGAAGTTTCAATTCAAAAATAAAAATTCATTGAATTTGAAAAATGTTACGCATCATTTATTTTATCCATGCAACAAATATCAAAATTAGTATGTTTGATTAAATACGTTCATCAATGGTAACGATTTTCACTGAATTTTACGCAATATAATTCAGCATCATTTGTAGCAGATAAAAATAATAAATACTTCGAGAGTAATAGTATTGCGCAAATAAATTTTACAGATAAATGTTAAATTTTTACAAGTAGGTACCTATTAACTATTTTTAAAAAATACATTGCACATTTGCGGCCCGCTCCAGAGAGAAAGATCCTTTTAGTGTCGCCATGTTGAAAGCCACCATTCAAAATTGAATCGTTGATTGAAATGGCATCCAGAACTGCATAGTAGTGCATAGTCAGGTACTTTCCCTCTTTCCTCTTCCCGTCTCCTTCCTCACAACATACCCCAATTGGGGATGTCTTAGTCTGACCAGTTCCAGGCGGTTGGGGGCAGTTGGGACTATTGTTCGGTAATAACATTTTAAAAAATCTTATCCGGTGCAGGTGGGATGTAGGCAGAACCGATATTCATTTTGCTTTCACATTTTTGTGCTTGACCGGTGACTTACTGGATGAGATATTTTAGAGACGCGCTATGTCACTACTACTCCGTTTGACTTTTTGTTCATGTTGACTTTGATAATCACATGCGTGATTTAGATCTAATTCTGACGAGCTGATATCGGTGTCTAACCATGTTTCAGTTAGTTACAAAATATCATGCTTTTTTTACTAGATGTTCTACATTCCTAGTACATTTTGGTCATGTTGTTCATTGTTTTCGTCTACAAAACGCCCGCACAATGCGCTGAGTCGCGAGAACTAACTATAGTAAAAAAATAAAAATAGAGCACAAAGAGAAGACCGATAGGCTTCGAAGCACCGCACAAAGGGAAGACCGATTATTCTATCTCATTATCTCGCAGACTAAGTCCTACAGGTATGTGTTTGTCTCTTTTTAGTGTCGCTATTTTTCTTTTCATCGAGTTTCAAATCACAAAAGTGCTAAAGAAGTTTTCACTTCAAAAAGATTATCAGGAGTGAAGAGACTACAAAGCACCGCACTAAAGGGGGACCGATTGTACCATCTCATTCTCTCGCAGGCTTAATCGTATTTCGAGTTTCAAATCACAACAGCGCTAAAGAAGTTTTCACTTTTTAAAAAAGTCACCGGAGTCCAAAATATCATTTAATTTTTTTATTCCAAATAATGTCAGGAATCACTGGTTAAAGTAAATCTAGTATGACCCTGTATAATATTCGACAGAGACCTTTAATAATTTTATTTTATTTGGGAGACCAACAGTTAACATTAAAACACAGCATAATACTCGTAATATCTAAGTTACATTAATAGTACCGTTTGCAGGTTTCCAAATGTATATTCTATTTGAGTGAAGTGATTTGAATTATTATAAGATTACATAAGAAGTTATTTAGTTATTTAAGTGGGAATAGGTTGGGGGTATAATGAGGGAGAGGGGTCGGTCTAGTAATATTCTGCTCACATTTATTTGGGCAGAATAAAATTGATTTTTATACATTTAAACGATATTAGTTGGGTATATTTTGCGATGTTTATTATGCATATAAAGATGACGTTATGTTCATTGTTAATGTTAGTTATACATAATAATATATAAGGTGTTAAGGGATTTGAACTTGATTTCCTGACATTATTTGGAGTATAAAATGTAGACGAAATTTTTGTCTCTGGTGACCTTTTTTATCATAATGTTTTTCTTAAAAAAAAACCTTTTTTTTACATATTTCATCGTCGGTTATTCGACAAAATAATAATAGCTCAACCCTTCTCCTCTACTCTACATGTCCAATACTTACTATTTTTTTATGCATTTGGTTGAAAAAAAAATCAAAAATATCACCGGAGACCAAAATTTCATTTTCATTTTTTACTCCAAATAATGTCAGGAATCACTGGTCAAAGTAAGTCAAATGCATCATTTACCACCCTGCATTTTAATAATTGACTGAACGTAGCGATATCATATTTTTTCGACCATTTAGTATTTCATCCGTCAATATTTTTTTTTGTTACTTTCTGGTTCCGGTTTATATGGTGGTCATTTTAACCTGTCGTGCGCCGCAGTATAGATATGCACCATATGTTCTCTTTATGACTTTGCCACCGCCCATTTTGAGAGTATTTTTTTTCTTACACCCCCCAATTGTTTTTACTTACCATCTGTCGCAAATCTGAAACAGCTATTGTCACAATTATATTTACAGCAACAGAGGGGAGGGGGGGTAACGGCCCCCCTTCCTTCTTGTATTCATGATATAGAGTTAATTCTTAATAATAATAATAGTACACGTAAGATTATTAGTAAGTGATAAGCGTGTTTTTTTGGCTTTTTAGACCATTTTTTACCTGCCCATGCCCTCTTTATGCCATCTCAACCCCCCCCCCCCTATTTTTTCCATTAATAATACTTTGCTAGTTTCAACCCCGCAAATAATGACGCAAATAATGACCAGGGTATATAGGTACATCTAAATTTTATCAAACATATAGTAAGCATATCCAATAAAACTTTGCAAATATGGCCTTCATTTTACTATTTAAGTATTAAAATGAAGGCCAATATATATTTATAATAATATACATTCCACCGCGTATGATCCCACCTTTTGGTCTCCAAATCGTGATCACAGACACGATTGAAAGAATCCAACATAAATACCTAAGTCACATACATTTTAGAATCGACATTCCTAGAGAATGTCTATTTTACGGCTAGCTGCTTTATTCATTATATTTATTATAAATATCGAAACGAAGAATTATTTGTGATTTAATGGGTTTGTTTAATGTTATAAATTTATTATTGATTACCATTGAATTGCTATATTTAATTTCAACCGTTTTTCATCTATTAGAGCTGATTTGTTTGGTGAACTCTGGATGTGTTGGTTCGATGGCTGAAGGTGTCGAATTAGATTGATACTTTTATAATACTATAATATATATAATGTTCCCATTACATATTATTTATTGGTCAATAATTTAAAATATGTTTACGTCAGTCGTATTTATCTGCTGCACTGTTTACGAGTATATTATATACATTATGTGAATGAATGACTAAAAGCCGTTTTAATGATCGTAAATAATTTTGGGGAAAATACTTATTATTACAAATATGAATTCATAAAAACATCATTCTGCAAAAATAAGTACCTAAGTTATTATGAAAATGGAATCAGCAGGCGCACGGCGGTGATTTGGCGTCGCGTCGCCACTCGACGGGAATGGTTCGGTGAAGATTATTTTTCAATTGTTAAATGATTATTAACAAATACTAACAAATTACTAACAAATTACTACTAACAAATTACTAACAAACCTCGTGATTTCAGATGGAGTTTTGGTTTCGATTTATTAAAAACATATTTTTGGACGTAAGGTCCACTGTTCACGGGAGACAGACTTCAAGAATGGGTTTATTAACTCTTGTGAACACAATGCACTCCATAAATTAAAATACGTATTGTATAATTTTTTTATCCTTTTTCTCTATGTTTATAAAGAAGAGTGTCTTTTACAGGTAGAAGACGTAGTTTTGTTTTGTCTATGCAAATCCGTGAAAGAGCCAGGAGCAACGCCGGGGAATTCAGCTAGTAGTAATTACAATTGAAAGCTATTACTTTACTTCCGATCTGCCTAGTTCAACATCCAATTACATTACTCCATTACTCTTAAGAATGCCATTATTTTGTAGAGAAACTGTATAAAAGAATGAATGTAGACTTCAAACAGAAACAACCATTTCCAAACACAACCCACAAAGCCCACACAGATAGCTTGGTGTGTTTTGTGAGTTTTGTTTACCTAAGGAAGGAAATTCCTCAAAGGAAACTCGTCTAGAAGAGCAACCTGCCGAGGAGGGAGAAATTAATTTATATATACGGGTGCATTAAAAAACATTAATTCATCATGGCATCCTTGTATGTCTGAGCCACGCCACTCACTGGCAGTTTTCCTTGCAAATTTAATTCCAAGTCGTGAATTCTTAATCAAAAGCACCCAGTCTGCGATATCCGGATCGTCAAAGGAACTCCGCCCGTAGAGACGCCGGCAAACTTTAAATTAAACGTCGTTCCTAATAAGCAGCGGATACCGACAACAAAGCACTTTATTAATGTGTACCTATTATTTAATCATTGAAAATAATATCAACTTTCAACGATAATAGATTAGCACACCCGAAGATAACGGAAACAAATTTCAAGTCTCACCGGGGCGCGTATTCGTAAATACTTGATAATCCTTTCACGATATTTTGGCAGCGTTCGGGCTCTCAGTAAATTCCTGAAGTAGCTTCACATATACCAGACGTGTCGGACGCTAACACGTCAGTTACTTACTGGACTGCATGTGCGTGATGGCAAATTTAAAGTTTCAAATATTTTAGAAGTACCTACATTGAATTGTAAGGTGACATTAGGTTAGGTTAGGTTAAGTTAGTTTAGGAAAATCGTCAACATTACATTCGTTGTTTTCTGGTTGGTCATTTAAAGCACGCTTTTTATTTAATTTATTTTTTTCGTTTAAAAAAATGCACGACCTTTGAATTTTAAAACAATACCATGATTGAGAGAGAAGAAAATAGTCACGAGACGTCGGGTATGTACCGAACGCTGCCGAAATATCCCTAATGGATAATGCGTCGGGTATTTACGAACATGATACCAGGATCAATACAAATTGAGCTACTGATACCTTATTATATTATGTGTGTCTCAGTCGTAACGTTATGTGGAAAACGTTTTAACTCAGGATTATCTTATAAGTTTGAGTCTCAGTGTAATATTTAATCATTGACTGCGTTCAGACTACGCCGCACAACGCACCGAGCCGCTCCCTTCCAGCAAATATACAATTACGTAAAGCAGTCAAAAGCGCAATACAAAGGACATGAAATCAATTGCAATTATGATTATAGTGTTCGGGCATTCCTATTTAAATTAACTAACTGAATAGTTTGGGGCTTAATAGTATCGTGCAGTTGTGCGGCCCTTCGAGAGGCAACTAATAAGATAATTGGCAACATATTTGGGTGATAGTTAATCAAAGCTCAATTCTCATTACCGTAAAATTATTTCGTAGGTCTGCTTTATCTATCTATTTATATAAACATGAATCCCTGTTTCCCTTGGTCACGCCCTAACTTTACCTATTTCAGAACGACTTTACCTATTTCATTCGAGAAACAATTTATTTCTTTGAATATGGCATTACAACGCATGCCGGGAACCAACTAGTTTATAATAATAATTAATTTTTTTCACATTAACTCCACATAGGAGGCCCTGAGGAAAATAATTTCCCTCAGGGCCTATGTCATCTTTGAAGATGCTGTGTGGAGGGTCTTTTTGAGGAAAGGAAGGGGTGAACACGGGTCTTGAAGAGACCCATGTTGTAGGAGGGAGGAAATACAAAGGCCGGCAAATCGTTCCACAGCCGAGCCGTTGAACTCAAGAACGAGTCATAGAAACGACCCGTTCTCATGTGACTAATGTCAACCGTGTACAAATGTAGAACAAGGACAGCATTCCCACCTGACGCCTGTGCTCTAAAGATTGCAGTCCGTCTGTTAAGATAGGCGAATCTATCAAACGGACCGCCCGTTTCTGCACAGAGTCAAGGGTTTTTTTTAGGTATTTTGGAGCTCCAGACCAGAGGTGGCTGCCAAATTCAACCGTGGGGCGCACTTGCGATTTGTACATGGTTAGCAGTTGTGTACTATTAAAGTATCTGCCGGTCCTGTACAGTACGCCCAGTTTCTGAGAGGCTAACTTAACTCTGGTTTCGATGGAGCCCCCGTACCTGAGCTGGTCACTTAGAGTTACACCAAATAATATTTTACTCCAGAATATATGCAGGGGTGGTGCAATGCAATACTTTTATCATCATCTTTCCTTTTCCTTCATTGATGGGTATTTTCTTTTGGTATTTGTGCATCACTGTGGTGAGGGATTTATATTATACTTTTAGTAATAATAATAAAAATAATCGGATATTTTTATAGCGCCAGTTTTGTGAAAAATCCTCTCAGGGTTACTAATAATTGTTGTAGATATTTGCCGTCACTGTATATATGTACACGATACACCTGTTGTGTAGGTAGGTACATTTTTCAGTGTGTGGATTTTCAGCTATGGCAATAAAATGTTTTTGGCAATGCAAGATGCAAGGGTGCTTTACATATGTATGCTGCAATGTGGGTTCAGGCAATGATTTTTTGGCGCTCAATTGTAACTATTGAACACAAGCGACAATTTTCATGTATCCCTTTTTTGCATTTTGTTTCATTTTATTTTTTACTGCTAATAATTTATTTATAACATTTTATTTAGTAAAACAATCTTATATTTTTTTATGATTCTCAGATTTTTGTCCATTGTATTTTATTTTATTTTATTTTATTTGTAAGAAACAAACAGCTTATATACATATAATAGACAGATAAATATAATGGGAACTGCAGTGAAGCCAAAAAAGTTTCTTATGCTAATATTGTTTGGAGATGGAGTTTTAATTTACCTTAAACTAAATTTTAGGCTTAGTTATAGGATAAGGATATGAGATGCTCTCGATACCTTCCACACCCCCGTATCAATCCAATATCGCACGCGTTACTTCTATTCGATACTTCTGAAGGTTTAAATTAAAAATGTCTACGCTGTGAAACAATTCGTTGTATTGCGCACATATTCGAGGAATCGGGTAATTTTTTCTAAGGTTTGTTCTACAAGTGGGCCAATGAATTAAATTTGATTGTCGGGTTAATCTTGAAGGAATATGGATTTTTATTAAATTGGTAAGCTCTGGCGAGTCCAGATAATTTTTTAAAATAAAATTTGATCAAAAATTAATCGTCGTGTATGAAAGGAGTTGAAGTGATGAAATTTAATAGAATCGGTGTAATTTAGAAAATGTATGTTAAGTTTATAATTTAATTGTTTAAACATTTTTTTTTAATTCTTTCGATCCTATCAATGTGGGCTTGGTAGAAAGGAGGCCCAGTGTGCAGTGTTCTAAGTGTGTGCGGATATATGCGGTGTAAAGGGAATATAGAGTATTTATGTTTCGAATAGGTTTCGATGTACGAATTATAAATCCACTACTAACTATTAGACAGCATTTTTAAAATCGCTTTGTGCAGATGTAAGATAGCTTGTTCCCCAGAATTTGATAAAAATAATTGCGTAGTAACAAGGATATCTTTTGAATATTTTCAATGAATCTTGGAAAGAACTGAGGCAATAAGCAATGAAGCTGCATGGAAAAGTTTCATACCAGGAATAGCAGTTTAATATGCCAACTTCTCAACTCCGGCTTCTTGCTGGAATTTATGAAAATGTCTTGGAAGTCTTTGCAACGATCTAGGTTTCTGTGATTCTACAGAATCTGACGTTGTAAAATCTTTACTGACTTACGGAGAACCTCAAACTAATGATCATTTGTGCAAAGGGGACGTAGATCAACCCTTCACCGACACGGAAGGCGAAATCACCATTCATCATGAATTAACCTCAAGCATTTGGGGGACGCTTTTCCTTATCGGAAAATATGCCAATGACGACAGAACCTACAGAAAAACAATACGTCGTTTGTTATAACCAGCCTGAAAAAGGTAAAGGATATACTGCAAAGCTAGAATCTTTAGATATTTATTTACGCCCTGCTTTTCCAACCATATTATTATTTTTTCACTTCATGAAATTAATGATTATATTTTTTTTAAGTAACACTTCTATAGCCCCGCTGTGATTTGGATTTCGGAAGAAACGGAAATGACGATTACTGCACCTGCGACGCATCAACTGGCCATTGGCCGCTTTGTTCATGATGTCACTTTTAAAGGCTCCTATTGGTTGAGTTATGAAACGGAAATTACGCTAGGATCGCTCATTGGCCGCTTTGTTCATGATGTCACTTTTAAAGGCTCCTATTGGTTGAGTTATGAAACGGAAATTACGCTAGGATCGCGCTCATTGGTCGCTTTGATTATGACCTCACTTTTCAAGTATTGGTTGAGATGGTTTTTGTAAAGTTTCGCTTCTATCACGAGTAAACTGCACTCGAATTTTTTTAAACTTTATGAGTAAAATCTCAAATTGTAATATTTAATTAAAAGCATTTTCGATAAAGCGAGGTATTGGCGCAATTACTCTCTACATTCTGATTGAGTAAATAGGATTTTAATCATTCTCTTTTGATGTAATAATCCACCACTGAAGAGTATAAACGATCAATTTAACGCGTAAAAGTTGTAAATTAGTTGAATAATGAATATTTAAAGGCTAAGCAAATATGTTTTTAAACGGATGTGAAAAGTGACGGATTAATAAAGATACAAAGCTGAAAGAGAGGAGTGAGTTTTAGATTGAGTGCGAATAAATTAGTATATTATTCAATTTTATTTGAATAACTTTTGAAGGTTATTCACAGCAATGTATATATTATTGAAGACAAAGGTAACGCTAAGAACTCATTTTATGTAACCGAACAAGACACAGAAATATAAAAAATATGTTTCGTTTAGATTTTCGTTTATTTTCTCGAATATCCATAAAATATCTTTTCGATTGACTATCGAGCGATTTTTTTTTTAAATATAACTAGAAATTATTACAAGTATGACAGAGCAGTTAGTTTCATGGCTCGGTTCAAAAATATGGATTGGAAATAAAATTAATATATGGATTGAAAATAAAAATTTCAATATAAAAAGTTTATTCAACATCTCGTTCCACGGTAAAGATACCTGCTTCCTCTGTACTAGTTCTTACCGCACAGCATTCCCAAGGAGGCATGCCATGGGTCCATAGTTCAGATCAAATAGACCCATTGTGTAATTGGTAACAGGATTAACAGTGAAATGAAAGTGAAACTAAACAGAACACGATGCATTAAATGGGTTAGGTTGATTACGATTACATTGGTTTCAGTTTTTTTTTCTGTCGTCTAACCAATGTTTTGTTTTGTCATGGAACCTATAATAGGCCACTTGCATCACATTTTTTAATTTTTTTTCCGGTTTAGTCAAATATTCAAAGCATTTTTGTTTTGAAAAGTTTTAATTTTCCATGTACATTTGTTACTTTAATTTTAATTTTTGCGACCGGTTTCGATACGTCTGTATCATTAACGAGCAAACTTAAAACTAACTTAAAAATACAAGTACAAAAATTAATTAGGCGGGGGTAGTGAGAGTGGGGGAATTTGGTGGAGGGGAGAACGGTGGGAGGAGTCAAAATTACATGGGAACATCGTAAGTAGAGGGGATTTACATGGTGCTTTAAAGTAACAAATGTACGTGGAAAATTAAAACTTTTCAAAACAAAAATGTCTACAAATTGTTACATAGTTAATGCCGAAGAAATACAAAAAATATTCTAAGACATTCCGTTTTTCTTTTAATCGTATTTTTGAAACCCTGGCGATTTTTTTTTAAATTTCAATCTGAAAAATCAGACAATTTTTTATAAACTGGAAAGACGGGACATAATTTTATAGGTGCGAAAAAACGAGAATTACATAGCCGAAAATCATTTTTAAAAAAAATAACGTTTTCCACACGAATAACGAGGCATACCAAAAATATTAAATCTCATAAATATTTTTTTCCTTGATCCATATTATTGATTATAAATCATTACAATGTTCAACGATTATATTACTATATCAAATGTAGTATGCTTGTACTTGTAAATTATAATAATAATAAGAATATTATAAAATTTTTGTTAAAATCCGCACCATTATCATTATATCTCTAAAGCATGTACGGACAACGTAAAATGTACGGGGTTCTCTTCATAACATCTGTCAAAAAATCAAACCAAATGATACGTTCGCAGAGAACAAACAATAAATCTAGTGAACGTTAAATGTCGAATTAAAAAATTCGCCTGAAATCAAGCGATTCCACATTTTAAAAAAATCAGTTTGCAATTTTATAAAATTAATAGGAACATTTTCGGAGAAGGGACATTTTCATGTAGTGACGTCACGAGCCCAAATAATGGATTTATTTATTTAAAAAAAAAAACTGTACATTTCTAAAAATTTTTACCAACATTTTCGTAATCTTAGTAAAAAAATCTATCCACACGATATTTTCCAAGTCGTTATGAAGTCCATGCAAGTGGCCTATTCTGCTGACTTGCATTCAGATAGAAAGTTAAAAAATTACAACCTAACCACAGACAATTATTTCTTTAATAATACCAGTATAAACGATATCTTTTGTATATAAGTACCTAAAACTGTTTTACACGTTGATGTAGACTTAGTTGTTCGTTGTTTTACATGATAAGATGGATGGTTATTATGTTATGTTATGACAAATTTTTGTTTTCAATTATACCAACGTAAACGTTATCTTTTGTTTACAAGTACCTAATACCAACATAAGATGTTTTACACTTTGCTACAGACTTAGTGTTTTGTTGTTTTACATGATAAAATGGGTGGTTATTATATTATGTTATGACAATTATTTTTTTTAATAATAGCAATGAAAACGATATCATTTTTATACAAGTACCTAATGCCAAAATAAAATGTTTTACGCGTTGATGTATACTTAGTTGTTCGGTTATTTTATATGATAAAATGGATGTTTCATCCCGTTGACACGGAACTCACCGCTTCTGAACATTCCGCTTTAGCTTACCTCAATCTCTTACAATCTCACTTAGCTTTACCCGTCCGCGTCTCTTGAGAATTTCTGACCCGATTAGAAAATATCACACGCAAACTTTTTGTGTCAAACATAAATTTACGACCTTGTAATTCAATTTTTCCCGCGACATTTCGGGTAAATAGAAATTACTCCACTTCGGGGCAGACCCTAACTTGAAACTTGAAATGTATATTTCCACGGCATTTTAACTTTATTTCGCCCTCTCGAGGGCAATGAACTTCCCTGGAACCCGCACTTTGAGAATTTTGTTTGTGACTTTAAAAATGAACAATAAGACTGTATATACCACTAAAGCGATATACCTACAGCAATGTGCTGTGGGCTATTCTTTGTGACGAAAAAGTAGGTTATAAGATCAATTTTATCCCGCATCAGTTGAAAACATTCGTCAATTTCATTCATTTGTCTGGGGCGTAGGAGTTGAAAAGTCTTGGGTAAGTTTTGCAATATCTTCTTTCGAATCGGTCTAGATCCCACGCTTTGGGATTTTCTCTTCAATGGCGTACACACAAGTGAAAACTTCTTTAGCACCGTTGTGGTTTGAAACTCGATGAAACGGAAGCGAGCGACACTAAAAAGAGACAAACACATACATCTGTAGGTTTTAGCCTGCGAGAAAATTAGATAGCAATATAATTCATTTATTTATTCCACGAGTACTCGGATGAATTCGAATATGATAAATACACGATCCCACGCAAGTCTTATTTGGTCTAGTAGTATGAAGCGCCTGACTAACGTTAGCTTAGAATCACACGACATCCATATTATTTTTATTTTTTTTAAATCAATATCCAATCTTCAAACCATTTCTAAATAGGCAAAGAAAATACAAAAGAAAGTGGCATTTAGCGACTCCGAAGAAGAAAACTCAAATCTAATGAAATGACCAAATGTACAGGAAAAGATGCACTGGCATTCGACGACACAAATATGGGTAAAATCATCCTTCACATTCATAAAAAAAAAGTTCTTCGTAGTCTCCCCACTCTTGTTTATTTTAGTTTTCTGGAGGTTTCACTTCTACCGCTTGGGAATTGCACACTCTGATTTTTTTTATTATGACATCCCTACGTGGTCTAAATCAATTTAAAATATGTTTTTTCCGCACTTTTAATGGTAGACTTCCAAGTTTTTACCGACGCCCGAAGTGGTTTGGGGGTTCGGGGGTGAAAAGGTGTCAGGCCTATTATGAAGAACTGCATCGAAAAAAAATTAAAGAAGGTTTCTAGGAAGTCGTTGGAGAGAGAAAGGGTAAATATGAATGTTGTGAAGAAAGGGATGAATTTCGAATGCGGAATAAGGTCCCAACCGAACCGTTAAATATTTTAATAGTTAGCAATTCGATGACTTTATCAATGTAAACTCTCACACCACATGACTGTAACGACCTCTGATGCCTTAGCTCCTTCGTAAAACTAAAACGAATTTTTTTTTTCGTCACACTCCATTTTCTTTTATCTGTTTTCTCGACAATCAACATAAACTTGTTATGTATTTTTTTAAACTTGACTTTTTAAGTATTTTATAAAAAAAATGTTATACAATTTATTTTATGACTTGAATCATTGCATTTTTAGTGAACAAATGTTTGTTTTTTAATAGAATTTTAATTACGACCTCTGTGTAGAACTTCTATTCAAACTATAAATATATTTTTAAAAAGCCTGCATAAATTGTGCTGTAGCTATGGCATAGATTGTACCGTAGCTAATGCAAACATTTTTCTAATACATTGAAGATTTGTATCCTAAATCTTAAGGATCTATAACGTCGATGGTCTCAAACTTGTCTCAACAGACATTATCAGAATTTTTTTTCCTTTTATATGGATGAAAATTATGACCACATGATAAAACACCTTGTCTAATGATCTGAAAATTTCGTTAGTCTGTTATTTCCAGAGGGCAAAGCATCAACTTTTTTCAAGATCACATTATTCACTGCTTGAGTTTTTACTGCTTCGAGAGACAAATTTCTGCTGCATGGTTTTTTTAATATATTTAAAAAAATATATTTATTCAAAGAATAAAATATATTTATAATTGATACAGAGTATGTTAGATCTCATTCATTATTTACTATATTTATATATAACTATATTTAATTTTAATTTGTTTTCCGTGTAAAGCTGTGGTTGTGTGTATCGGGGGATGTTATCGATTAAGTTATTGAAGCGATGTATCACGTCATGTAACATTGGTATTCGGTCAAACGATAATGGAAAGAAATCCCGAATTTTATTAATCTGATATTTGTGAAAACTTAAAAACAAAGCGTAAATGTAATGGGTAATTAACATTACAAGAATTAACACGTGTAAACACTTTGGTAAAAATGCACATTTACATATTTTAGCTCCTAAAGTTGTGGGAGAATCATTCGAATTTTCTATATCAACTATATCTTAAATATTTGTAGTAATTGCCGTATTAAAATTACAATTTAATAACGGAAAAAAACTGTTTAATATTTATGAAATATCCGTCGAGTTAACAAGTATTATTTGGGAAATCAATTAAAAGGAAAAATACTTCGCTAAAAAATATTTCGTTTTAAAGTAAGCATTTTGTTCATCGGTAGGTTGAGTGATTAATTTGTATCGTTCAATGGTTTTAATTAATAGCAACCAAATTCATGGTTCCATGCAGAAGGTAATTCCTATGGACACCCAGTAAGCCCCAGCTAAGGCCGCCGTCTTTCTCTCTTGGCCTTAGCTCAGAACATCTGAGCACATTTAAGACATACATCTATTGAGATTGTGTAACACCTTAAGACCGGTACACAATAGATAATAACCTTTACCTGTAAAATTTTTTTCATTGAAAAAAATACAATATCCTTTACATTGCCCTCTCTTTACCTTAGAATGATAATATTTAATATCCAGTAGAAGCTATAGAAAACTTAATTATGTACAATATGGTGTTTTAATTATAAATCCTTCTAAGCGAATCCATCTGTTTCTATGGTTTAGTAGTCCCGTTCTCTCCGTGCAGCTTTGTTTTATGTTCGCAAAAAATCCCCACCTGTTTTAAATGCACAGGTAGTTTTGCAATGACATTTATCTTTAAAATCACCAGAACCAACAAAGCCGAGCATCGTTAGCAGCGCTCCGCGTTTCAAGCAAAAATGAATTGAGCAGTTTTATTGCAGCTTTTACACGTCCCATGCTACAATAAAACTCCGGTTGCACGAACCACCAAAGCATCATGAAAGTCACGGTAAGCGTTGGAAACATAAAAGTGACATCAAGCATTTAGAAATGACGTTCAGGGAATGACAACTCGCAGAATGGCGCGGCAATAAAAATGCCGGATGAGCTTTGAAGTTTATTATTGCCAAACAGTCTGTGATTGAAGTGCAAATGGGTAACTTGATGTAAATGATCGGGACTCCATTCAATTGTGACACCGTCCGTCATGTTTAACAGGCAACAAAGAATAGAAAAGCTTCTCATTTTACAGCTACCTCGTAAAACGGAAGTATTTCCCCGGTGTAAATGTGTTGAGGTTTTAAGGAGTCGTGCGGATGGCTGGCCGGAGATTTTGATCCTTGCGAAGATTACACTCAGGGGAGGTTTTGCGATACGGCAAGTGTCTCCTAGTAAATATCTTCACGTAAGCGCGGGCATACTAAAGCCTCTAGTTGACTATTCAATTAAGTTGCGCAGTAAGTATACCGGCACTTACTCGGATACATACGTTATCAGATTGTTGAAACACGTTTCTCTACAAAATGATACAACCACAAACCTTTACTTTTGTTTTTTGCTTTTATGTCTCGCTATAACACACACGTGCTTTGGTTTGGTGTGGTGTTGCAGTCTCTTACATTATGATAATCATCAAGTATAGTTTATGTTTTTGATAATGAGTCTGAAAATTCAAATTTAAAAAAAAACATTAATTTATCTATCTACTACCAGACCCGGCCACACTTTGCTGTGGCTAACGAAAGACAACGCCATTACCCAAACTTTATAAAATCCACACCACCCGCTTGCCAGCTGCCCGCTGCCTGAATTGAATATTTGAATTTCTCGGCTTTTCTTTACTATAATAAGCATGTATTATACATATAAACTAATTAACTCGCCACTAATTATAGAATGCTTGCAACGCAACACTGGATATTTGAAAAGGGAAAATCAAATACCTACTTACTCTAAGACATCTATTTTCCAATTTCTTCCGTAGAACGAATTTCAAAAGTGTACGGCCCACCAGCCATTTTAAATCGCACAAAAATATGTTTTCTTCGAATTTCTTGGCTTTTCTCTAATATAATTTACATGTATTATACTTTAACAGCATTTAACAGCACCACTCCCCTCGTCATGCTACGCTTTGCCAAGACGTATGTTCTGCCGTTCGGTACTTTAAATAAGTCATGATGTCGATTTCGGCTGTAGTGGTCTGGTACATATAAATCATATCTCTGGCTTGCCATTGAAGTAAAATCATGTATTGGTTTCATAGTGTTTTCACACAAACGAAGTATTGAAATCCGTAAGTCTAAACTTAAACTTTAGGTTATATACATATATAGGTTATATACATATTTAGGTTATATACATATATAGATATATATACATATATTTCTCTTATTCTTTATATAAACTAAATTTCAAAAAACAAAATAACCAAACAAATAATACTTTCTCCCGTACATACAAGCATTTGCTTATTATGGGAGAATATTTTTAAAAAATATATATAATTGTAATAATAATAATTGTATTAAGCTTGTTATATGCTTTCATTATATTTATGTATCTATTGTATGTATGTATTGTACCAAAAAAAAAATTTTAAAAATATATATATATATGTACATACCATATTGCTAATATGGTATGTACATAGGTTACTCCAATTTGTTTGCTATGTTTGGTGACTTGGCAGGGATACCCGAATTCATGGGGTAGAGTCTGTCTAGGTCTTAGCGGCGGATGCATCTGCCCACCTGCTGTGTAGCGGGTCGGATAGGGGGATATTGGTTGAGGGAGGGAGACCTTTAAATGGATTCATACGTCCGTCACCTCTGGACACACTAACCCCAAGATCCCTCCCCACCCCTCATACCTATTTTCTTAGAATTTCCTCTTTTTTATTTCCTTGGAAAGACCTTCCAAACAGCTTCCCCATAGAAGACGGGCCTCTTGTGTAGAGCTAAAAAAAGTAAAATCTTGTTATTAAAATTTTAAACAGGCATATCCCACAAATACTTGATAATTTGTCAGGAAGCAACAGAGGTATCTTCAATACTGACTACGTTTCAAAATGATTAGATAGTTCATTTAGGCTTTTCCTCAGAAAGCCACAAAATGTAGGATATCCCAAAACTTGTCGCAAAATATCTCATGACGGACCAGAATATCATAGCACTGTTATTATTTTGGAGGATGATCAATGGCAGGGCTATTCAGCGTTACATAATAATATTTTTATCTTAGAATATGGAAATATCTAATATGTCGATATTCACGAAATTTAAAATAGTGCCAAAATCTCGAAAACTAACGTTTTACTAAATTATATTACGATATTCTGGTTCTTCGTGAGTTGGCCTATCACCCCTCTAAGGAATAACGTTGAAGGATTATGAAATTTTGCTCTCTGATTAGATATATTGGTGCTTACTGCGAATTCCCTGGACAAATCGAATAATTAATGTGTAGGTCATGACAAGATTGTCTAAAGGCGAAGAAATTGACAACGCACGTACAAAGGGCCATGCTAAGCAGTATTAAAATAATTAGTAAAAGAAGTATTGGCTAAAGGTGAACATCGTGGCTTTGATTATATTAGATAATTTTTTGAAGTGAAAACTTCTTTAGCACTTTTGTGATTTGAAACTCGATAATACGGAAGCGAGCGACACCAAAAAGAGACAAACACGCATGTAAAGGATTTAGCTTTCGAGATAATGAGATTTACTAATTGGTGTCCTCTTTGTGCGGTGCTTCATAGCCTATCGGCCACCTCTTTATGCGGTGCTTCGTAGAATAAAACGTAAAATATTTTTTTTAATTTGGTAAAAATATTATAATAAACTCCCGGCATGCGCCACTTAACAAATAAATTTTTCGCCTTGCTTATGCTTATCCTTTGCCAATCGTCCCGTTCCCCTTCCGCCTTCCCTTCCTCTCCCGCGTCCCCTTCCCCTTACACGTTCACACTCCGCCTTCCCTCCCGAGTTCCCCTCCTCCCTCCAACATTCCATACATTCAGTCCCGGTACCTTCAGTTTTTAAACAGCTCGCGTGCCACCTACTGCATTTTTTTAAACAAATTTCATAATGCCAGAGCTCACCAGTATACATAGAAGTCTTCGAGGTCGTGAAATCGCAATCGAATGAACATTTAGCAACGTCTAATTTCATGAAGCCGGAACTTATTATTATATATGGAAACATCCCGGGCAGGCGCTCATCAAATCCCCAAAGTTTCATCTCAGTCGGATGAATGGTTAGCAACTCCTATTTTCATGAGACTAAAGCTCACTATTGTACATAGAAACCATCGCAGGCATGCCCGCATCAAATCCCTAACGTTTCATCGCAATCGGATGAATGGTTTATCAACGCGTAGACATCTCATATACTCATATACTGACAAATTCACACACTCGCATAAATATATATCCCCAAGAAAGCATATTTTTATTTTTATATATGTTTATAGATAAACCCTACAATTATCCTACTCATGATACTTTGCGTTCATCTCATTCTCTCGAAGTTTAATTTTCTGAAGGTGTCACTTCCACCGCTTATGAACGCACACATGATTTTTGTTTTATCCTTCAGATGTGTTTGACTGCAGCAAATCTTCTCTATCCCAGCTTCATTTTCAAGAATTCATTCCGTCAGTGTTGTGCAAAAATGCAATCTTAGATATCAACAAAAGAATAAATTTATTTCATAAAGTAAAACACATCCCACTCGACATCTAAAAATACTTTCATAAATAATGTGGTTATGTATTACATTCATAGATATACTGTTAATAACTAACTTTACTCAAATTTGGAGCTAGTTGAGTGTTGTGTGTCGAGTTATTACTAATAGTGATTTTGCCGAATACCGAATATTCGGCTAGGCTCTCGGCCGAAGCGACGAATATTTGGCGACCGAATATTCGGTGACACTTAGTACATTTCGTGGGTGACAAGTTCCGACCTGCATTGCCATATTTATCTTTGTCTTACTAACCTATTTTTTTGCATTTTTTTTTTCCTGTTAAGCACTTGCATACTGCTTACTAACAACGTATGCATGGACACTGGAGGTCTAGATTCGTTCAAAATAAATAAATGTAGCTTCGTTTAATCAAAAAAATTAGAATCTTGCGAGAGCCTTGAAGGAGTAACCATCAGTTACTTATACCAGGGCGGTTAAGAGGTGGATTACCTCCACTGCATTGCCATGGGCGTATTTGTTTCATTTGCGAGTAGGTCGTGCCATAACACGCATTAGTTGTTGATTGTTACACCAAATTGTGTTACTTATATTTTGTATATCTTAAAAAATACATTGAAACTTGTAGTGTGTATATCTTAAAAAATACATGAAAACTGTTGGCCTAGATCGGATATCAGACCCTTACAAGTGGTGGTCAGCAAACGCAAGACAGTATCCAAGCCTAGCAGAATTTGCTAAGATTTATTTATCATCTCCCGGTAACAGTGTATATAGTGAGCGGCTTTTTTCGGAAGCAGGTATAATTTATGATGAAAAGCTCAATCGTTTGTTATCAACTAATGCCGAAAGAAATGTTTTCATTCATCATAACTTAACACCGATAGATTTAACTATTAAATATGCTGATTTTTTGTTAAAATATTTTTTTTCTGAGTAATATTGGGCGTTTTTTTGATCATGATTTGATATTTGGTATTTGGCCGAAATAGTTCACAATATTCGGCCGAATACCGAATAGTTAAAAAAATAGCCGAATAGGCCGAATACCGAATAGCAGCCTAATATTCGTGGCATCTCTAGTTATTACATTAGACCAGTGGTTCCCAACCTTTTTCTGACCCGGGACCACTTGTACGTTTCCATAATTCTCTAGCTACCCCTCCCCCCCCCCCTACCCCCCCTCCCATGACATATATTTATATTTACCACAACGTAGGGGGCGGAATGAGTGGGACGGGTTACGGGTTCTAGCAGAATATTTACCACATGAACTGAACAACTGAACATTGTCCAGATTTTTTTTATTCAGACTTCTCGACAAGGGATTGCCCGCGCGCTGGCTCATTTATTAACCGGCTGACCATCTTCTAGCCTCTCGCGGACCACTGGTTGGGAAACCCTGCATTATATGAACGAAATACCTTAAACTCTAGGTCATCCCACCGAAGCAATCTTAAGTCAATCTAAGTCCTCCCACCGAATTTACACTTGCTTTTTCAGCGTACTCAAAAGTCGAATTTTTAAGCATCGCGGAACGAATGAAGAACTTATGTGAATTTAGCTACGTGTGCCATTTTTTCGGCAGATCGGTGGAAACGCAACACTAAAATAAAATAAATAAAAACATAATAAAAATAAAATAAATAACCAATGAAAAAAACTGAACTTGGGCTACACCTTGCTATTTTTTTCTACTCGGTCGAAAAAAACGATACTTTTCGAATCCAGATAAATTCAAGCGAGTAGGTACCTACCTACTATACTACCTATATTTTATAGATAGTGCCTACATATCTATAAAATATTATAAATTAGACTCTTCTTAAATAAAGATTTGCAATATTTTATAATCGTGTAAATAATAAAAAAATTCTGTTTTCATGGTTAACAATGGATTATAATCTAAAATTAAAATAATGTATTCATTTATTGCTTCACCAGGGACATGAAATTTGTGGATTTAAAATGTGAAATTCCCTTAAGTGAAAAATTAGAGTGGACAAGAATGGGGAGACTACGAAGAACTTTTTTTATTAATGTGAAGGATGATTTTTTAAATATTTATGCCCGTTGAATTCCAGTGCACCTTTTCCTATACATTTGGTCATCTTATTAGTATTTGTGTTTTTTTCGTTGAGTCGCTAGATATCGCTTTCTTTTGTGTTTTCTTTGCCTGTTTATTGTGGAGAGGTTTTATAATTGGACATTTAATTTCATAGGATTCGATCCTTGGTCCGCTGAATGGCTAGCCGCTAAGGTGCGTCAGGCACTTTTTACCACTAGACTAAAGAAGACTTGCATGGGACTGTGGATTTATCGTATTATTCGGAACCGATTACTCGTGAAATGAATAAATATTTTATTGCTATCACATTCTCCTCTCGCAGGCTTTTTTTTTTTACATGAATACCGCACAAGAGTCCCCAACTGCTCCCGTCTGGAGCCAGTGGGACTATGACATCCAATTGGGGTATGTTGTGAGGCTGAAGGTAGTGGGGAGGGGAAGGAGATAGGGAAGAGGAAGGTGAGGAAGTACCTGGCTATTCAGATCTGGTCACCAAACACGGCTAAAACCATTTCAAGCAACGTTTCAATTCTGAATGGTGGTCTTACACCAGGGCGATACTGAGAGTATCTTCCACTCTGGAACGTGCAGCAAATATACCATATATTTTAAATGAATAAATTGTGAAATAACACAAATTAATCAAATAAAATTTATTTGCCACGCCGGGGTTCGATCCCGCGACCATCGGAGTGCCAGACAAGAGTCTTACCACTGGACTACGCCGGCCGTCAAAGGCTAAATCCTGTAATGAGATGTTTTTGTCTATTTTTAGTGTCGCTCGCTTCTGTTTCGTTACAACGGCGATAAAGAGGTTTTTACTTCAAAAAAATCAATATTCGAAATAATAAAATTTAATTAGGAACGTAGTATTTTTTATCGTCAGATAATGCATTTTGCTAAACCATCTACGAGTATATAGGTATAAGTAATCCACGAGTTGGATATTTTTAACATGAAGCTGAAACTTTGATTGGATGGTGTAGGTAGGTAGACCTATTCCTACGTATTCGAGTTACTTTCACTCGGTCTCCCATCTGGCCACATATTCATAAAAATACACGGACCATGAAATGCATTACCTTATCGAATCAATTCTACAGGCCCTTCACTATACGGGACTATATTGAAAATGTAATATCTATTATTTTAAGATAGTTGTCGTGTCCCTGTTTCGAAGGAAAAAACCTTTTTTTTAAACGAGTCGTTAATTCTTCTCGCTTTTATTTAACTTATTTTGAAAATTGATTAAAAGTGTTTTTACTTTGGTAAACGTCGTTTTTTAATTCGTTTCATTTAATACTTTAAAATACATTGAACTTCATTCATATTCAAACAAAACTGAGTAGTACCTAAGCTTCGATCTAGTAACTATTTATTTATTTATTTGTACATGCCCAATTAGGGCTTTTACATGTGATAAAATAAAAAAATACGTTTGATGTAATCATAGAATTAAGGATATATAACAATTAAAATAAGTGCCAAGTATAAAAATTTTACAATAAAAAAAATTAAAAACACATAAATTTGTTTAAGACCACTTTTATTTTAAACACTCTACCGGTTTCAGAAGCACCCTTCCTTCGTCAGGGGAATATTATTTTATAAAAATTTTAACTTCAAAACAACAAATAGAGTAAAATATAGGATGGACATTCATATAAATTTCGATACATATTGAAAATTTATAAACATTTCAAAGCTATCAAGATAGAC
This sequence comes from Limnephilus rhombicus, assembly GCA_929108145.2. Classification (NCBI taxonomy): domain Eukaryota; kingdom Metazoa; phylum Arthropoda; class Insecta; order Trichoptera; family Limnephilidae; genus Limnephilus; species Limnephilus rhombicus. The sequence continues at coordinate 29,068,559 of OV815275.1, forward strand.
AGACAGATTTAATAACAATGTTTTTATAGGCTGATAGATATTCAGTAACGTTGGTGTTCGTGTAATATTTATTCCCTGCATTGTGCATTCGGATCATTAATGAGTTTATTTCTGCATTGGTACCTGAATTGTTACAATGGTAAGGTATATTCTGACGAACCGTTCTACTAGGCCAGGGATCGGCAACCTTTTGAGTCGGAAGAGTCAAAAATTACATTTTACAAAATTTCAAGTTTTTAAAGAGCCACAAATTATTTTCTTGTCAACAATAAATAGTACTTGAATAAATAAATTTTTAGGGGAGGGGGGGGGGCTGGATAATTTTTTGTGGTAGAGGGGGCGATTCCTTCAATACGGTCAAGAAACAATGTATATGATCAAAGAAATATGATTTTTAAATCGATCAATTGCATTTGTAGAGATCCAGTATCAAATTCCAAATGGTTCAATGTGGAGTTCGTTACTATTTGTGTTGAAAGTATTTACTATAAATGCTAGAGTGCGTTTGTTGGTTTTGAATTGCTGAAATCCGTCAGCAAATTCATCTTTAATTTTTTTAACTGTACTGACGTAATTCGTGTCAACAACTGCACTGGTTTTATCGCGATATTGCTTTAGAAATTGAAAACGAAGTAATTTACCGCTCTGAATATCTTCTGCAACAATAATTATTTTTTCTTCGAAACAAACCAATTATTCTACCAAATCATAGGCTGGGTTTCCATTTCCTTGCATTTTTAGATTCAGCTCATTTAATTTCGCTGTGATATCCACCATAAAGTAAAATTTTTGCAACCATTTGTCGTTTTCTAATTCAGGGTGATTAATGCCTTTTTCATTGCGGAATGTATTTATTTCATTGCACAAAGCGTTTCAACACCTTATCTTATTATGTTACCTACCTTTACTTTGATTTTTTATTATTATTATATTTGTACACACATACTTTTGAGAAGATAATTCGCTTCTAACTTTTCTACTTGAAACAACAAACTATACGTCACAGCCAAAGCACTGGTGAAGACGCCATACTATCTTGTGTCGAAAGCGAATTAAAACCTACATAGAAACATCCGACGACGGCGTCATTCGAGAGCTTCCGACAGACTGACGACAGTGACGTCGCCTGTCACGGAGGAGGGGTGCGGTGAAAAGCGAGTACAAGTGACTGAGAGATAGAAATAGTGCCTAATCTTCGTTCATCGATTCAGAACGATTTTTAAATACTTTTTTTTATAAAATAAATAATATTTGCGCATAGAACTAAAGAGCCGCAGCTTCACATCCAAAGAGCCGCATGTGGCTCGAGAGCCGCAGGTTTGCGACCCCTGTACTAGGCACATGAAAGATAATCAGACTAAGGAGTTAAGCCGAACGTGTTATTAACAATTTTATAGAGAAAAAAATCGATCAGTATATATTCTTCTTTCTTTTAATGTGGCAAGGCCCATAATTTTCAACAGTGACGTGTAGCTAATGTTTTCAATATGAATTCCTAATCTATAATTTATGTTTCGTAAAAATTTATGTTGGATTCGCTCGATAGATTTTTCATGAATATTGTAAAATGGATTCCAAATGGTAAAGTTGAATTTTCTAAATGGCTTCTGACAATAGATGAACACAATATTTTTAAGTTTTTAAATTTTTGAAATCTTTTGAAGTTCTTAATATGAAACTCAACATTTGCATCGCTTTAGTGGTTATATTATTAATGTAGGAGATGAATGATAATTTGGTGTCAAATACAGGGTCTTTCGTTAAGAGCTTCCTATCTTTAAATTTAAATAAAAACAATGGACTAATGGAAAATAGGACATTTCGTATGCGCGCCACCCAGAGAAGCCGCGGCGGACATTGGAAGGATGTTATATTCCATACATAATGGCATCGATAGGCCTTTCAAACGAAAAAAATATTTCGATGATATCTCACACACACTCTGTTTTATTTAAATTTAAAGATAGGAAGCTCTTGATGAAAGACCCTATATTATCTCCAGGTCTTTTATTTCGGGTACATGTATTAAAGTAAGATATGATTTTAGATTTGATAGATCATAGATTTGAAAGATGATGGACACTGTAACGTTGTCCGAAACATTGGCTAAAGAAGGAGGCAGCGAAACATGGCATAAAACCCCAAAAATAAATAACGATACCTATGTATTAATGTCAGTTCAATTTGAGCAGAAAATTTTCAGTACTATGCAACATAAACAAGTACGGTACAATCTCACTAATCCGGCACTATTAAAAACCAGATGTTGCCGGATTATTGGAATGTTCAGATTACTGGATTATAAATAAAAAATCGGTGGCTGCGTCGTGTGGAGAGAATGACCGAGTATCAAGCACCAAAGTCCCTGCTGAACATAAGACCAATTGGGCGAAGGAGCCTAGGAAGACCAAGACTTAGATGAAGCGACAACGTCCTCAAAGACATATCTATCTTGGAGCTTCTAAACTGGAGAGAGGTGGCACAAAATTGAGATGAGTGGAGGAAGATTCTTGAGGAGACCAAGACCCACCAGGGGTTGTAGAGCCAATAGTGATGATGATGACAGAAAAAATCATAAAAAATAAAACAAAGCATTTCATAATTTTTTAATAACACACTATTCTCACTTCAAAACAACAGGTACGTACGCACGTGCACACGAGATAAGTTTTTTGAGGCGTGGGCGGAGGGTGCCGGATTATTGGACATTGGTATTATCAAAAATTAATAAAAAAAAGTTAAAACTAACCATCAAAACTAAAATAACCGTATGTATAGGCAAAGACAGTCCGCCAAAACAATTGTGTCTTTGCACACACTCCTTGCTTCATTCTCTTTCGTACGTAACCTTATTCATAACGTTCTGTTATTCTGACTCTTGACGTAGCCCGATCAAGTATTTGATTCACTTAATATTGCCATGTCTTCCTCGGGCCTCCCCGACTTCTTCCACGGTTTGCATTCCTGATATTTATTCACATTATTTGCGAATTCCCACATTTCTCACACTATTATACATGGTTTTACCACACTTGCACCTCAGAGTCCCATTTTTACAACTTCAGTCTACTTTCATCCTTCTTCTGGCAGTTCCATGCCTCACAGCCATACATCAGGGTAGGTACCAGCACCCCGCTATGCTCTGGTTGAACGCTAGCTTCGCTTATTTGGACATTTAAAAAATATATAACGTAATCAATTAGATGAAACCCATCCTCATTTTTCGCGATTTTCTCATACGAGGTGTTAGGATTTAGGATCGCGGGAGTCTAATCCTACCTATTTTGAATATATTATGTTCCTAAGCCTCTATATTCACGTTGTACGGCGGCGATATTCTAATTACTAAGTATGTAAGTTCTGACGGTAATACAGCACGCTATTTGCGAATGAAGACTCATTGCTTTCGCTGACACACCCAACAAAGTCCAATAATAAACAACAAACCGCGACGATCTAAACCTAGAAGCTTTTCCAAAACCATCTAACTCGTAACACGACGAGAACGCATCTTCGTTACGAAAAATAAGCATATGAAAATTGAGGTTTTCATTCGGCCGCCGTAATTTCGTATCAGCCGGCTTCATCGCTGTAATAAAATATGCCCTTTGCAGGAACGAGAGGGTTTCATTACCATGATTCCCTTCGCCATTTCATTCACGATTAGGTCGCGGCTTTCTCATTTCTCGCCCATTTGATGGAAATTTCCAGCGCAGAAATATGAAAATTCTTCGGGATTCGTGTAATTTTGTATTTCAGTCTTTTCGGGTCCTTTGGTCCTTCGAATTTAGATTTGAGCAGGAAGGATTAATTTTTGAAAGCCTTTGATCTGATAAGTCTTTTTAAGGGACTTCTAATCAGCGCGGTTGATTTGAAAAATGTCGCTATAAATGTTTCCAAAGCCTTTTTTTATTTACACAGCAAAGCAATGTCCTTTTATACGAGCTGTATCTCATAATTTTATTCCCTTTTCATGGAAATGTCTCTTTTAAAAGAGTAGTTACTACCCTATTTCAGCCAAGTTTTAACAATTCTTTTTTCTTACCTTACAAACATCATTAAAAAATATAAATAACTAGCTGACCCGTCAAACGTTGTTCTGCCATATAAGTTATTTCTAGTGAATATTTTGGTTGTTAAATAAAAAATAACGAATGTATCGTAGTAAGGGGATGGGATCTATGACAGAAAGAGGAATGGAGCGCTGTAGACGATGACCGCCGATAATAACAAAAAACACTAACTAAAGTAGGAAAATGAAATAAAGAAAATCGATATGAATTTTGAAGAGAAATTGAGTGTACGATATTTTTTGTCAGTCCGTCTTTAGCCAACACAATTAAGCTCGATGGTTTGCCCACTCGAGACATGATACCGAATGAAATATCTAAATGAAGCGACGCTTCTCGTGAATGTCTTGCGCATGTGTGGATGAAAGTTCGATGAGGCGGAAGTAGCGCCATCTGCGCCATCAACAACAGAGTGGGGTTAGGGGGGTTAAAATTTTGTGGTTATAGGTTTTAGGATTTTAAGAAGGAAAATTTTAGGTTATAGGATTTATTGATGCCAAAAAAAAATATACAAAAAAAAATTGTCAAAAATACAGAATTTTTTTTTCTGGATAGGGACACTCTAATCACCTAGTGGTTTGAAATATACTTTAAAACCTATTCTCATACCTACCAAATATACATAAAAAAATTCATAAGAATTGGTCAAGCCGTTTCGAAGGAGTGCGACCACAAACACCGTGACACGAGATTTTTATATATAAGATATAGCGCATGTCTTACATATGTAGAAATACATTTTTTGCCAGAGACAACAAGAGGTTGCAAAACCAAACTAACATCCATCATCACACCATGATTCTCTGGGTATTTCTTCAAACCGGTTTTCTTGGCTTTACAATTCCTTTAGCGCTTTCCTAATTTTAATAAATATTTAAAAGAGGTTGTTCATGACATATGATATACTCGTATTTATAACAAACTAGCTTTTTCCCACGGCTTCGCTCGCATGGTGTAAGGGGGGTTCCCACTCCGCCTCCTCCACCTCCCAATCCCCACCCCCCCCCCCGCCCCTCTCCAACCCTCCCCCCTCCCCAATCCCCTGCATGCACCCCCTCTATCACCCTCCCCCTCCCCCGCCACCCCTCTCACCCCATCTCTCCCTCCCTCCCGCTTCCCATATATTCTATCCCAGTACATTCAGTTTTTAAACAGCCCGCGTGCCACTTTTTACAATTTTAATTCAAATTTCCATTTTTCATGTATATTAAATTTGGTACCTAACATAGGTACCTATTTAAAATATCTAAAATTCTTGTTTCTATGCAAACTATTAGAGGTGTACCTACTTTAAACAAATTTATCCACTTAAAGATTTTCAAAAATAGAATCTTGATTTAACAATCATTGTTTTGCAAAATGTCATTACGCGAACTATCAAACGTGCAATAGTCGTTAGGTTTTCTGAAATTATCCAATTTTCTGCGCAATTTTCTTAATTTTGCTCTCCGTAAGAACTATCCTCGTACTTCAAGAATATTCAATATTCTAAAAAAAGAATTAGCGAAATCGGTTCAGCTGATCTCGAGATTTGCGCTTAGCAACACATTTAACGATTCATTTTTATATATAAGACTAGCTTTTTCCCGCGGCTTCGCTCGCATGGTGTAAGGGGGGCTCCCACTCTGCCTCCTCCACCTCCCAATCTCCACCCCTCCCCCTCTCACCGCCCTCCCTCCCACTTTCCATATATTCAATCCCAGTACATTCAGTTTTTAAACAGCCCACGTGCCACCTTTTACAATTTTTATTCAAATTTCCATTTTTCATGTATATCAAATTTGGTACCTAACATAGGTAGATACCTATTTAAAATATCTAAAATTCTTGATTCGATTCAAACTATGAGGGGAGTACCTACTTTAAATAAATTTATTAACTTAAATATTTTCAAAAATAGAATCCTGATTTAAAATGTCATTCGCAAACACGCGAACTGTCAAACGCGCGATAGTCGTTAAGTTTTCTGAAATTATCCAATTTTCTGCGCTATTTTCTTAATTTTTCTCTCCGTAAGAACCATCCTCGTACTTCAAGGAATATTTAAAAAAAATAATTATCGAAATCGGTTCAGCTGCTCTCGAGATTTGCACTTAGCAACACATTTAGCGATTCATTTTTATATATAAGAGAAGATAAACCTTCAATAAGTTACGAATTTATTCCATTCAAGGCATTCATTCAGGCACAATCTAATTTTTGGACGTCAGTTTAGAAATTAAGTATTTCAGAGTTTTTGTTGTTTCAGAAAAATATTTCTCAGATTTTTCAATAATGAAAAAGGCATTTCTGTGGTGCAGTTTGGTGTTATTTTACTACAAAACGCGCGATTGTTGTTATCTATGTATAATCGTAATCTCTGTTATGAATTTTGCGAATGAAATGGAATATTCCATACTGTATTCAAAACTTTAAGTTTAGAAATGTTTTGCGTGTGAGTACTTTATTTATTTATAAGTACTTGTTACATGATTAATTCATTTACTTGAGAAGATACATTAGGTCACCATAATAGGCAGCTGCCTGTATCATGGTGACCAACGGAGGACAGTTATTTTGAAATGAAATCTAGTAAGTGTAAACATATTTAAGTATTTTATTTTTTTTTAAATTGAAAATTGGTAGAAATGTTTCCAATAACTCACAAATTGCCAAAGTTGCCTGGAAAATAAACACAAATAAGTAAGGTAGCTGTTATGTTTTTTTTTTTTTTTACATTAATACCGCACAAGAGTCCCAACTGCTCCCGTCTGGAGCCAGTGGGACTATGGCATCCCCAATTGGGGTATGTTATGAGGCTGAAGGTAGTGGGGAGGGGAAGGAGATAGGGAAGAGGAAGGTGGGGAAGTACCTGGCTATTCAGATCTGGTCACCAAACACGGCTAAAGCCATTTCAAGCAACGTTTCAATTCTGAATGGTGGTACATAATACACATACATACATACATGCACACATACATACATACATATATACATATACTTACATAAACATGTATTTATGCATACCCACACATACATGTATATTCATATATATACACATATACATACATGTACATACACATACATATATACCTACACTTAAATTTGATGGCAGAAACAAGCCGTCAGCAAATAGTAACAAAAACAAGAGGCTGGATACTACTGCATGATATATATATACATACATATGCCTGTGTTATAAAGTTATAATATACGCGTGCTATGTTTGCACGTCTCGGTTTTAGATAAAATAAAAAAGAATAAAGAAGAATAAAGAAAAAATACTAAAGAAAAAACATAAAACTTTATATCTACTTAAAATATTTTTTTGGTAAACTTTCGAAATCAGTGGATACGAGTAATACGAATATATTTATGAAAAACCTTTGGATTCATCTTAATTAATATAAAAGATTTTTTTTTGCATTCGGGACGATGGAAAATACTGCATTCAAAATTTCAATTACGAGTACGAGATCGCGGCCATTCGCGCGCGTAATTGAAAAATTTTAATGCGGTTTTTTCACATTAACACCACAGTAGGGAAATAGTTTTCTTCAAGGCCTTTGCAATCTTTGGGGATGCTGTGTGAGGTTCTTTTTGAGGAGAAGAGGGAGGGAACAAGTCGTGGAATGGAGGAAACACAGAAGCCAGCAATCTTTCCACCGCCGCCGAGCTGTTGAACCCAAGAATGAGTCATGGAAACCATCCTCTCTCGTGAATTCAAAAGTGCAATAAGTACCTACTCAGAATATTATATATTATATCGACTGCACTAAACTTCTGGTGAAAATTGAACGATGGCATTGCCAAAACTACAATTCTGACAAATTTTAAAGTTTTCTCGAGGGCTCCTTATGAAATAAGGCTTCCTTGATAGTAAATCAGTGCGGCCACACGGCCAGGGTTATTAATGGCCATATAGGGTCCTACCTCCTTCCTGTAGCAATGTATTTTAGTATATGGTGGTACAATAATAATATAATATAACTAATAGTAATATAACTTTGTTCATGTTTATTCACAAAAAACAAAGTAGTGATAGTGAATAATATCGTATGGTAATATAATATCATGTAAATGTTAGTATTGCAATCTAATGTAATGTAAGGTTATGAAATGTAAAATCTATGTAATATTCTAGTTAAGTAAGTGAAAATGTTATTTTCTTTTTTACTTGAATAAAAACTTATAAAAAAAAAAAAAAAAACATTTAGAACGCTGAAGACAATTCTGGTTCACAGTTGAAATAAACTTCATAATGCGATTTATGATGAATTTCGTCCTGTACCTGTACGTACATTTCGGGTGGAATCGCTCTGTTTTATAACCCGATTAAAGTGAATATTCGTTCCCAGGGTTCAACATATTGTTACGTGTTCGGAAAACATCTGGGAGGGAGGCGTTTTACATATTTGAGGTCAGGTATCTTGAATCCACAACATTCATAGTATTATGAATGCGAGGCATCTCGTTGTTGTGGCATTTTTAATGTCAGGTAATTATTTAAAAATAATAAACTACACTTTATTTAACGTATAGTAGGCCACTGAAAACTGTTAACGTGACAAATATTGTTTAATAATTGTGGAAGAAGTAATATTTCGGGTAAAGCCGTTCAATTTAAGAATTTTCATGAAAATATACATAATAAAAATGGTGACCCGACAATTGGTCCGGCGACAATTGATCCTCTGACAGTAGATCCCTCCGACAGTTGATCCCCCCCGACAGTTGATCCCTCCGACAATTGATTCCCTAAAAGATTATTTCTTCAAGTAAGTATGAGTAAGTATAAAAATATTTTCGGCTCTAATGCTAACAATAATTTCTACTCTCAGAAGGAGCATGCTGTAATAACAAAATTCGACATACTTATTCGTGCAGTCGACTTAACCGCTTAAGATTCCTATTTACATATAATATAACTTTTTTTCTGAATATAACACAAGAGTCCCAAGTGATCCCAACCGTCTCAGGCTAGTGAGACTATGGCATCCCCAATTTTGGTATGTTGTAAGGTTGAAGGTAGTGGGAAGAGGAAGGAAATGCGGAAAATATACCTGGCTATTCAGATCTAGTCACCAAACATGGCTAAAACCATTTCAAGTAATAAGATTAAACCTACACGCACTATACACCAGCGTGAAAATTCGAAAAAATTCATAAAATATAACTTTTCTATCCAATTATAACCAAAACCTCCGCTATAAAACAATAAAAATAAATGGTTTTTAATCGACTTGATCTGGAATCTAAAAAATTGTTCAAAAGATCCTAAAAAAAGTTGAACGCCATTTTTATGGCTTGTCATTTTATACATTATACATATTTAAAAAAAAAAATAAATCCAAATTGCTTATATATCTAGTATTCGTAAAACTAGTACCTCTTCAAAACTATTAACACGCCATGAAAAACCTTCTGCACGATTACAATGATACAGGCAAAGTTGTAAACCACAGTACTAAATTAGATATTCTATTAAAACTCAATCAATGGACAAGCCCAAAAATGGACGTGATATCAATTCCGGGAGTGTTTGTACGTTGTTGGTGAACTGTGCTTTGTCTACGCCGCGAAATTAATTAACTGAACACTCGTTGGAAGTTCGGCGAGTGCATTCCTTTGACGTCGCTTAAAGAGCAAGCTTATTTGTCTGTCTGCCGTGGATTTATCGAGTTACCTATAACCTGAAGGCTTGTGATTTTATTTGTCCAACATTCCGGTAGCGACCACCGTGGCATTTGTATAATTAATTCCTTCATCGGCAAGGTGTGTGCGGTCAATGCGCTGGCGAGACCGTCGAGACGCATCAATGAAAAAATATAGGGTTTTTCTATCGCGATACGAATAAATTTATTGAAACTAGAATGTTTGACGCATGTAGGCCAGGACTTAGAGACCAAGGGGTCCTAGGCACTTACAGAGTAGGTGGGGATAGGGGGAAAGGACAATGTCTCCACCACTTTATTAAAGTGGTATGAACAAGATGCTTGCTATGTAACAAAACCGTTGAAAATAATTATAAAAATTTAGAATACCCCTATTCTCTATTTTGAAGGGTCAAATAAAAATTATTAAAAAGAAACGAGTAGCTAATTGCCTACATAGATTCTCCAACTGGAGTAGTTAAGAGACGAGAGCGAAAGGAGTTAAAAATTTGTTATGACTTTCCTTAAGTCACGGAAAAGCGCCGTAGTCGAAATTTTTCCCTTTAAATCCTTAATTGCAATACGTGGTGTGGGTAAAGGAAGTGGAATATGAATAGGCCACTTGCATGGATTTCATAACGACTTGGAAAAAATCGTGTGGTAGATTTTTTTACTAAGACTACGAAAATGTTGGTAAAAATTTTTAGAAATGTACAGTTTTTTTAATTTTTTAATAAATAAATCCATTATTTGGGCTCGTGACGTCACTACATAAAAATGCCCCGTCTCCGAAAATGTTCCTATTAATTTTGTAAAATGCAACACTTTGATTTCATACGAATTTTGTTATTTGACATTTAACGTTCATACTTTTTGACAGATGTTATGAAGAGAACCCCGTACATTTATGCTGTCTGCATGTGTTTTAGAGGTATAATGGTAATGGTGTTGCTTTTAACAAAATCAAATTTTATAATATTCTTACTATTATTATAATTTACAAAGTACAAGTATATTACATTTGATTTAGTAATATGGACGTTGAATATTATAATGATTTATGATCAATAAGATGGATCAAGGAAAAAAAATATTTATGAGATGTAATATTTTTCGTATGCCTCGTTATTTCCCCGTGCTATTCGTGTGGAAAGCATTCTTTTTTTAAATGATTTTCGGCTATTTAATTATCGTTTTTTCGCACCCATAAAATGTTGTCCCGTTTTTCCGGTTTATAAAAAATGGTCTGATTTATCGGATTGAAATTTTCAAAAAATCGCCAGGGTTTCAAAAATACGATTAAAAAAAAATACAGAATGAAACGGGAAAAAATGTGATGCAAGTGGCCTATTATTATTTACAAAGAAACGGAAAAAACTATTTGCTGAAAATTAAATTCTCGCTCGTTATTGACAGATTGTACGTTTAGTTTTTTATGTATTCTCGACTGATGAGCCGGGGGATAAAATCTTATTGTAGTTTGCCCTATGTCGTAAGTCGTTATAATAGATTGAAAAAATTGAAAAAAATTTGTAGTATAACCTTGTGTTGATTTTTTACAAAAATGGCGCAATGCAAATCAAATAGTTTTATTATTATTCAACACAGTCATCCGGCTATGATCCATGTTTTTTTTAACAGTATTGGCGCTTAGCTAATTAAAAAGGATTAACTACATTATGTGTTAACGAAGTTATGTGTAATTGAACGAAATTATGTGTAATTTGTAAAGGTTTATACCTACCTTCGTACTAGATTTTCCTGTCCGATATGGCCGATAAGACGTAGTGTCAAGCGTCAAGCAAATATAGCAGTGGCAAAGAAATAATATCAGTTAGCTGTTAGCAATACCAATATTTCCAACGCCACGGGCCCGACGTTCTCCAACATTTTGAGCGTTCAACTATATTAATATTATTAGGTTTCTCCCGGTTAGAAGGGATTCCCTAACATGATTGGGATGGTTATATATTATTTTTTGTTAGTTGGTGGCTCCGGTCTCATACACGTTTAGTTTGATTGTAGATGCATGTCATGAGCAGTGGTGGTCCATAAGTTTTCAGTGAGCTAGAGCGCTAAGATTGAAAAATATGACGTTGTTGTGGCTGAAAATGAATTTTATTTTTTTCAAAATTTCAACTTTTTGTATGAAGATCTTCAGGATTCTTTCAGTCAAGATCCACATCCACATACTGAAAGATCTTCATACAAAAAGTTGAAATTTTGAAAAAAAATAAAATTCATTTTCAGCTTCAACAACGTCAGTAATGTCGTATTTTTAAATCTTAATTGCTAAAGTATCAAGCGATTAAGATTGAATGGTGAATTGGTCCCTGTATTGTTGCAATGAAATTATTATTTATTTATTTTTGGGAAATCAAAAGTTTACAATTTGATTAATTTATACATGTATAATTTACCTAACTGAGAAACCAATTATAGATTTCCTCATTTTACTATTATAGTGTGTATCTAGAAATTAATAATTAACTCAAACTGAACTATTACAACAAGATATTACATTATTATCAGGTGGTAAGTAGTACATAATATAATTCATTACATAATACATCATTACGATGCATCATACGTTTGCAGTTTTGTACTCATATAATACATTTTTAACACACTTTTGATAGAATTTTTATTTATATTTTAGTCACAATCGAAGATATCTTATGTCAGAGAGAATGTTATAATTTGCTGAACATCAAAATAACATTAACATTTTAAATTATTATTGTGCTAATAATTGAAGTTGAAATGGAACGTGTAAAATGTGACTTGTAATTGCAATACGGATAGAATGAAGAGTAACTTTTGGAGTGTCCAAACCAACTGCGTTAAAAAAATTGGCACCCAAAGTGAATTGAGCTTGGAGTAACCTACCACACGTAAATCTAATTGTTTGGTAAGCCTACCCTTGCTTGGAAACGGCGAGCTGAATTTTAGTAATTTAGTTTGGTAATTATTGATTTTTAAACACTGGACCGTTTTTTTTAACAAAAAAAACAAATACTGAAATACTTGAACCATTTTTTGATAATGTTAATGCTTTCTGATAATTATTATAAGAGTGTATGTGTAGGTACCATATCTATGTATAAACAAACAATATCAGACATGAAGAATGAGGCTTCACCGAGTAAAGAGCATTATAACACTAAAAAAACAGTCTTAAGGAAAACCTTAAATACCGAGAAGTTGATAAATCACAAGAAATAATCATATTCGCGTTAACATCGGCGTTATTTTCACCGGATTTTTTGAGCAGTTAAAATTCGCCAACATGACGGCGTTGTTGGAGTTGAACAGAATTATCGTCAACGCACGTGTGTAATGAAGAAGACGCCGAACTCCGTAACACTCGTCACCGTTTACGAAAGGGTTGACAGCGATTTGATGCTGAATGTTTTTACCTGTGTTCGCCTTGTGCTACTGGTGCTCCCTCGCTTGACCGCCTCGGGTCCAGGGGAAATGTAATTAATAAAGTGGGAAGTAATATGGCTGGCGGGGGCGTTGTATGTCTTAATCCCACCCACACCATTTCATTGTGTGTGTATTTTAACCACAGCCTCCGTGGCGTCGAGGTGAGAGCATAACTTAAGCGTCACTACGAACCCGGTGCGACCATATGGACTATTGCTTCCTCACTTCAATTCTGAACGTAAATATAACCAATTCTGTAAATAATGTAAATACCTTCTCCTTTTTGCAACAATCGTGTTTATTATCCTTGATATTTGGGTTCATCAAACAAAACGCTTATTCATCTTGATAAAAAATTGTGATAATTTTTTTAGGATACCTACTTCTTACACAACTTTGCTTGTGAATTCAAGTGAATTTAAAGGTTACTACTTTGTATTTTTTTGTTTATTTTTCATATCTATTTTTTAAACGTTAACCCTCTGTTCGTTGGGCACATTAACAAATAAAATAAAGATAAACTTATGGAAATCAAGCCTTTTCTGTGTAATGAAAAATGCTTTGAAGGGTTCAAAAGAAGTTTATTTTTAATGTCATATTAAATTCTTTTGGAAGCTTGTTGGGTCCATGCTCTGAGTTGAGTGAACATAATTCAAATACTAAATGAACTAATTAATAATAATTTTATATTATGTACAATGTACGTTTATTTGGGTATTTCATCTTCATTCCATCGGATCTTTGACATCGGGATTTGCGACGAAATTAAAACAACAGTTATTGCAGTAAAGATAAATAAAAAATTTAAATATTTTTTCCACGTTTCAATTTCTGGTTGGTGGCACTGTGTACACGGATATGCATCTACCGACGCGGCAAAATGAACAGTGCGCTGCCGTCGCGTCGTCAGTGAAATGAATTTTGTGCAAAATGTACGAAATAATATTAGGCTGGCACGTTGCACCTGTGTTGGGAGTCGTACTCGTAGTTGCGTTGGTTGAACTGCTCGTGATTGGAAAATCTTTACTAAGGGAATACTTTGCCAACAGTAGTTGTCAGAAGAGGGTATATATTTACAAATAACTCTTAGTCGTAGTAGGTGTACCTACAAAAGTAATATAAATATTTTAAAGTTTTTTTTTATATAAATATTCTTCAAAAACTGGCTGTGCAGGAGATTTTTTTCATTATTTATAAGGTCAGAGTGACCAATGTAGAATGCGTAATGGATAGTTGTGTTGACTTGTTTAATTTTTCTAATATATTTTCTCATTTTTTTTAAATCGTATATTTTCTCAACAACATAGGTAATTACAGGTTTTTGCAAAATTTCAAAACAAAACAGTATTTCTTGCTCCCAAAATGCGGATACAAAACTTTAAACAGCTCTAATGTAAAGTTACGGATGTGTAATTGTTAATATTGTTGATTTGTTAAAAGTTTCTATGTTATATCTTCTCAATAACATAGGTAATTAGAGGTTTTTGCAAAATATCAAACTATCCAGTATTTTTTTCTCCAAAAATGCAGAAACTAATTTTAAACAGCTCTTACTCAAAGTTACGGATATGAAAATAGATAACTTTGTTGACTTATTTAGGTTTTTGTAAAATATCAAAACGATACTTTTGCAGCTATACAAAATCGATGCACAATCACAGAAACTTTAAATAGTTCTTATTTAAATTTACCGATTAGCTCTTCCGTCTTTTTTTATCAAAATGTATATCATTTTGAAATATACGGAACAAACATTTTTGCGTCTTGCCTTAATTGACTTTTAAGTGAAGACATGGAAACTCCATAGCTTATCAACTGAAATCATGTGCTTCGATCTAGATATGTAAATTATATAATGCCACAGCTCACCGATTGAAAGTTTTTCCAGCTTCAGACTTATTTCCCAGAGACTCGGACGTGATAATAGCAATTTTTTTTTTTTGCAAAAAATTTTATTGGTTACAGATTTTTTGGGTTTTTTTGGCTACCACTCTAGCCTAATGTCCGTGTTGTGATAGGTGTACATTTAATATTTTAAATAGGAATTAAAAAATATTATTTTATTGAAACAGATAATTAAACATACTAAATAAAAATTAAGAAATACATAAAAGCAGATGAAAAATAAAGAGAAAAAAAACATATTTTAAAGAAAAATAGAAATAAACATGAAAATTCTAATTTTGAAATTTATAAAGATAACAGCCTTAGTTAAAAAAAAACCACAGCACGCCCGATATCCCGTGTTGCTGCAGCAACATGAATAAAACAAAAAAACACTAAAACATGAAATATTACTAATAAGGTTTGTTCCTAAAATGTATTTTAAATCTGGCAACAATGTAATTTTTCATAGTGTAAGCACTAAATTGTTTGTATTCCTTCATAACCGCCAGGTGGCGGCGCTTGCGCATTCGTCGTTCGGGCTGAAAGCGCGAAAAAAAATCACTCCTCGGATGTGTGTGTAATATTACTCAAATGTGATCGTAATTTCTAATAATATGACTAATTCACCATTATATTCGTATAAGTGATATATATATATACCGTGTTTTTGTGGTTTTTAATAAGTTTTAGTCAAGTTATAATAAAAATAATCATATTTTGAAAATTGAAATGTCAAAAAGTATTTTATATAAAGCATGAAAATTTAAATTGACATTTAAAGGATTTTATTTTATGAGAATTTCATGAAAGTGGTGTTTTTTTTTCAACATTAATATCTAATACATGTGTTCCTAAACGCATCAAAGAAATTAACGTCTTTAGATATGCAAGAAATCTGTTATAAAAGTCGGTATCATTTTTAAGGTTAGTTTTTTGGCAATAAAAAAACTTTGAAATTTTTTTTTTTTTTTGTATGCACGAGGAAAAAGTGAGGTGACAGTTTCGTTCCAAATTCATTATATAAAAGGTCTGTATTTTTTTTAATTTTGTTTTTTTATAAATTTCTGTACACTTTCATCAAATATGTTTTGGTAAAATAAAAATTCCATTTTTTTTTCGCGTTTGAATCTTAACATATGGCAGTTTTTTAAAACTAAAGCGTATTTCAATTACCCAAATCCAAAAGGTATTTTTATCTAATTTTCATAAATGGTATTTGTTTTTACGACACCTTCAAATATAAGAAATATATAGAACATTCAAAATACTTTGGAAAAATTCCAAATTTCGTTCAGACATCATTACTAAAACAGAGATAAACTACCCTCTCAGACTTTGTAAACCAAGTGTATTTTTTTCCATGAACAATTTTTTAATTAGTAATGTTTTCACATCCGCGGCCGTTTGTCATTTGAATAAAATGTTCACTGGATTTTTTAGTAAGGCTGTAAGTGTTAAGAATTATTATTATTGTTATTACATTTGAAATGAGTGAAGGTTAGTGGGATCCCACATACTCAATAAAGTGAGTCGGTATATACACACGAGTACATTCGCACATCCAAAAAATAAGTGTAAAAAATGGCTAAAAATAATAAAAGTACTTATTCAATAAAACAAAAAAAACACTATAGAATTTTAATGCAAAAATTATTTTCCGTGGTTTTACAAAAAAAAAGTGTGAATAGGATCCAAGAAATCAGTAGTATATGAAGTGTGTGTGTGTGGTTTAGTGTTTAGTGCCTTTAGTGGCCTTCCGGGCGGTGGCAACGGGTGCCAATAAAGCAGACCCTTCATTCTTCCTTCGCTCGGGCCGAACCATTAATTCATTAACCCTTGGCTCTAAGCATGCAATATCAAAAAGGTGGGTATTATCTGTTTTCTCTTAAGCTGTTCCCTTTCTGGATCGTGCCTACGACGATTTTTCTGATTATCGAAGGGTAGGTAAAAACTATTTTTGGAGGCGCGCGGCAAATGTCGATACGAACAAAGTTATTATCGATAAGAATAAGTTCTCGTAGGCATAGGTTCTTTTATTCAGTTATTCTTGTATCATATTGCTATTTATATATTTATACTTTTACTATTTTATGATTTTTAATTTTATATGTTGTTCTCATGAAGGTAAATAAAAAAAGAGTTATGTTTTGCCACTGTACTGTTTTATAAGGTTACCACAGGCTAAAGCAAGACAAATGTGGTTACTTCTTAGTGACGTTTCGCAGGAACATTGCTTTCGGAAATGTATACGTATTCACCAATGCATATTATACTCAAGGCCAGGCTCAAACGGATGACTTTTGTCACGGCAACAGTTTTGTAACAGCTACGGCAACAATTGTCACTGATTCGTGTCGTGTGACTTTTTATGGATTTATACTATGGATTTTGAAACAGTGTTGCCGTCACAAAAGTCACCTATGAGCGCGCCTGGTCTAAATTGTATAATTTATAATAAATTACTAATATATATTTAAAGACAGAATTCAGATTCAAGCCGCGGCATCACAGATTCAATCATCTGCAAACTAAGTTCTAATTAGATAAATGTAGCTATGATAAATGTACCGATAAATGTGGATAACCACAAAGTTATAGCTACATTCAAAAGTATAAGTTCTTCGTCCTCATCCTTAATTAAATTTATGAACAGTCGAGGAATTCCAATATTGTCAGGTTCTACGTAGCCAGGGAATGTTTGTTTCTTTTTTTAGAAGTTTGCACCGTTCTTTTGAAGTATCACTGTACTGGACGTTCACTGTAAATAGCCGGATTCCTTTTGAGGGATATTATTAGTGAGAAAAATTATTCAATCTTGGAAAAGCTACGGAGTTATTAAGACGACAATATACCCCAAAATATATTCAGAATCTTAACTAACTAACCATCACGCCGTTTCCCCGCAGGGGCAGGCAGAGAGGACGGACCGCCAAACAACTCGGTCTTGGCACACACTCTTTGCCTCACTCACATTCATACATTGTCTCATACATTCTCTTCTATTATTCTGACTTTTGACGTAGCCCGACTCAAGTGTCTGATTCACATGATCGTGCCATGTCTTCCTCGGGCATCCCCGACTTCTTCTACCATTCACATTCGCGTCGTGTATTCTTCTTACACTACTTTCTTCGTTCATTCGCTCTACATGCCCAAACCATCTGAGGGTCCCTTTCTTAATCTTACTCATTGTGCTTACATCAGCCTTACATTCTTTGCGGATATCCACATTTCTCACATGGTCATACATTGTTTTACCACACCACACAGTCTCAGGGATCTCATTTCAACAGCATTCAGTTTACTTTCATCCTTCCTCTGCCAGTTCCATGCCTCACTGCCATACATCAGTGTAGGTACCAGGACTCCATTGTGGACTGCTAGCTTCGCTTTTTTGACAGAATCTTAACGACGTAAGGAAAGAATTTGCCCTATCAAAGAAGAGAAGAAGAAAAAAAATAATGTGGGAATCTTAACGACTTGAGTGAAGAAATTGTATAAACAAATATGCGCCAGCGGCACTGCGTATTGGACGAACGAATTCACCCTAGCAGGTCTGGAGATTCGACCTTTCCGCCGCGTTCATTTTAATTAATTCTGAAGAACGTGTTACAAATATTTAAAATTTGTTTACATGGCTCACTCCCGAAGTTATTAATTCATCGTCTAGAAAAATAAAATCTGGTGCTTACCGCTAACTTTATAATTGAAAAGCGGGTTATAAAGTTTTTAAATCGTTGTACGTAAAATAAATAAATTTATTTAAATATAATTTGAACACTTATTTATAAAAATTACAGGCAATATAGCCTAAGACGTTATAATTGTACCATTTATGCAGTGTATATGCAATGCCAAAAATCTTACAAATGCGCTATAGGACACAAAAAATAAATCTATTTTTTATATGTTTTTTAATAGTAAGGTATTGTTTTTATTAATCTTAAATACAAAGAACTTACATCCCCAGTGTTTTGTTGGAATAAAAAAGTTATTATCGGAAATGATTAAAATGTGAGTTAAGAGCAAACAAAAATTATTCGGGTTGTGTATCATCTTAAAGATTCGTAATTAAAAAAAGTGTGTTCAGATAAATATTTAAATTTTTTTTTTTTCATTTTTAACATTTTAGGTTTGTATAAATTCCTTCTGTCCGATACATCCCCGACGTGAAAAAGTATTTTACACCAAATAGTTTCCTTGAACGGTCAGGAATCGCGTTCATTGGTTGAGCACGATGATTTTCACAGCATGATACGGTTGGTGTTTGGTTGGTGTCCTCAATGGAAAATACTTCTTAGTTCTTGAGATGTACAACTCTAGTGTCATAAATATCGATTAAGATGATGATCGTTAAAGTAATCGACTTAATTATTCCAGAAGAACGAAAGATGGATGAATCCCGTGTTACATAAGCGGCCATCAGGCACACTAACTAGTTCTGTGACTCAGGAGTGAATTGTTTACCAAACATAATTTATGAAGAAAAACATCTTTACGCACGCTTGGCTTGGGGAGTAAGCTGGTGAATGCGTGACGAGAGCGTTACGAAAAGTGTGATCGGACGAGGCGGACGGAAGTTGAGAGGGAGATATAAGTTAGTGAAGTTTTACTTCAATCGTGTGGTCTGAAGCACTAGATTATTGAAGTGAAACTTCTTTACACACGCTTGACTTGGGGAGTAAGCTGGTGAATGCGTGACGAGAGTGTTACGAAAAGTGTGATCGGGCGAGATATAAGTTAGTTACTTCAGTCACGTGGTCTAAAGCACATTCGTTTTTTTTATTAGTTATTTATTAACGCCCTGCAGGCTTTTAAGTGAAAAATTTAAAATTCATTACAGTATTTAATAATAATAATTGGATAATTTTCAGAGCGCCGTTTTTGTGAATAATCACCTCAGGGGAGTTGTGGTTGTCAATTTTAAATGTAAATTTTGTTTTCATTTTCTCCTGAAGAAACATTTCTTTCATGTTCGCAGCAACGGCGATTCTTTGCCCCGCATCTAGGACACAGTGAGGTGATTCATTCCATTGTTTGTATTGGAACCTTATTTCCATATCATTTCCACTTCAACAGTATTTCCTGTAGTCGCAACTCGCAACTGCCGCATAAGCAATTATTATTTTAATTTAAATTAAAACAAAACTCCACTCTTTTTGCCGTACTTTATTTACTTATTGATTCAATATTTTTCATTTCATAGTACAATCCAGTAATGTTGGCCTCATTGGGTGGCTTACCAGTGCTGAAGCCCCCATTTTATAATACAAGAATTTATATATAATACATTTTGAAAGAAAAAAATGTTAGTGACGAAAAAACACTTAAAATGAAGATAAATTTAAACTTAAAATAAAGATTAAAAATAAAGTGAAATTAAAAAATTAAATTAAATGAATATCGGCATATATTATGATTTATATGTGTGTGAGTGTTGCGTGTTTTATATTGGTTTGTGTGTTGCATGTATATGTTTTATTCTTTTATGTTATAAAATTTTGGTAATATTGTCTTTTTTGTTCTTTAATAATTTTTTTTAATTTATTTTGTGTCTGAATTTATGCCGACAGGGTTTCGCTACCACCGAAGCCTCTTAAGTATAATACTCTACTAAAATGAAGTTACATGTGTTATAGATAATATACGTTTTAAAACAAAATGGGCTGGACCAATAGCATAGCTAGCATGGGTAGCACCCGGGCGGATAACGTGGTATCATCCCCCCCCCCCCCCCCCCCCCATTAAATTTGACTTTCAGAAATTCAAAACGCTAATTTCGACTTCATAAAAAATAAAAACACTAAGTACTATTTAGTCAAATGTGTAAAAAAATTACTCCGTCCTGGGGGCGGGGGGTGGCTATAGGCCACTTGCATGGACTTCATAACGACTTGAAAAAAATCGTATGGATAGATTTTTTTACTAAGATTACGAAAATGTGAGTAAAAATTTTTAGAAATGTACAGTTTTTTTTAATTTTTAAATAAATAAATCCATTATTTGGGCTCGTGACGTCACTACATGAAAATGTCCTGTCGCCGAAAATGTTCGTATTAATTTTATAAAATTCCACACTGATTTATTTTTTTTATATGGCATCACTTTGATTTCAGTTGAATTTTTGAATTTGACATTTAACGTTCACTAGATTTATTGTTTGTTGATTTATTGATTTTTTGACAGATGTTGAGAAGAGAACTCCGTACATTTTACGTTGTCCGTACGTGTTTTAGATAATGGTGCGGATTTTAACAAAATCAAAGTTTATTATATTCTTTTTATTATTATAATTTACAAGTACAAGTATATTGCATTTGATTTAGTAATATAGACGTTGAACATTATAATGATTTATGATCAATAAGATGGATGAAGAAAAAAAATATTTTTGGTATTCGTGCCATTAGTGTGGAAAACGTTCTTTTTTTAAATGATTTTCGGCTATAGAACATATAGGCCAATAGAACATCTCCCAATAGAACATCTCCTTGTTATGAATTCATAAAAAGGACATCCCAATAGAACATCTCCCAATAGAACATCTCCTTGGGATGTCCTTTTTATGAATTTTTGGAAGACCGTACAGGGCAGGAGTTCTGGAGGCTTTTACCAGATCGATCCTCTTTCCTGATACTGGAAGCTTTTACTAACTCCCTTGTCTTCAAGTCAATTTTGTTAGTGGGATTATTTTTAATTTTCCTATAGGTGCCGGCATCGCACAAGAGGTCTTCCATCTTTTTAATATAGTCCACCATATTAATCATGACAGTGGCGTTTCCTTTGTCGGCTGGCAGAACCAAGATATCCTCATTGGCGCGCAATTCTTTTAGGGCCGCAAACTCTCCCTTTGTTATATTTTTTGGCCGTGAAAATCTAAAATCGTATCTGACGAACCTCAATGGGGAGGAAGTTCACACAATGGTACGACGATTGGAGAATCTGGGGAAGCGAAGGAACCATTTATTGGGCAGCCTGGCTTTCCTCAAGCGATGTAATGAGGTTGCACTTAGATGCATGTGTAAATCAAAAAGTTCCTGAGATATTCCATCCAGTTCGCTGCGCACATTGTGGATGCTTTCCCTTAGTAGCGCTGCTTCTGCTCTCTGAAATACCCTCTCGGCTTTCCGGGATGCGATATGTCTTTTTATTTGGATGTGTATTGGTACAATCGATTCCTCCTTACACATGCAACAGAGAAACTGAACGAATTTCTCGACCATCTCAACTCACTCCACGTTAAAATTAAGTTCACAATGGAGCTGGAAAATGACTATTAGTTCCTACCTTTTCTAGATGTGGAGGTGATGCGAAAAGAAGATGATAGTCTAGGACACGCAGTGTATAGAAAACCAACTCATACAAATCGGTATCTACATGCTGATTCCCATCACCACCCAGCGCAGAAGAGAGGACTTATCCATACATTGGTGACCCGAGCGACCAGAATATGTGAAAAAACAAAAAAAGGGAGCAGAACTTACAAAACTGACCGATTCACTGGAGCGTAACGGTTACCCAGCAAGGCAGACAAGGCAAATTATTTATTTATTTATTTTATTTATAAGTACATGTTACATGATTAATACATTTACTTGAGAAGATACATTAGGTCACCATACTAGGCAGCTGCCTGTATCATCGTGAACAATGGAAGATAGTTATATGGAAATGAAGTCTAGTAGTAGTGTAGGTAAACATATTTAAGTAAAATTATATTTAAAAAAATTAGAAAATTGGTAGAAATGTTTCCAATAACTCACAAATTGCTAAAGTTGCCTGGAAAATAAACACAAATAAGTAAGGTAGCTGATATGTATGTACATAAATACACATACATACACACATGCACACATACATACATATATATACTTACATAAACATGAATTTATGCATACCCACAGATACATGTATATTCATATATATACACATATACAAACATATACCTACATACACGTATACACTTAAGTTTGATGGCAGGAACAAACCGTCAGCAAATAATGGCAAAAACAAGACCATCTAAATGAGGCTGGATAATACTGCATGATATTTATACATACATACGCCAGTGTAATAAAGTTATAATATATGCATGCTATGTTTGCACGTCTCGGTTTTAAATAAAATAAAAAAGAATAAAGAAGAATAAATAATAAATAATACATTTATATCACTATCTAAGTATGTGAAACAAGTTGAAAACACTATCATGGTCACTCATCAGAAGGACATCAATTATAAGAGCCAAATCTGCACCAAACGAAGACAGAATTGAACAAGAGTCAAAGGGCTGCGCTTTCCTGCCTTACGTTTACAATGTGACAGACAGAATTGCCAGGCTATTGAAAAAAGAAAGCATCAAGACTGTCTTCGGAACCACGACAAAAATACGAGACTTTTTGAGGCCTGCAAAGACCAAATTTCCTCTAGAAACAGATGGAGTGTACAAACTCAGCTGTTCTGGATGTGACAAGGTTTATGTAGGCCAAACAGAGCGGACGATCTCCAAAAGGATATCAGAACACTTTCGTGCCTGTAAACTTGGCACCCTGACAAATCGGCAATCGCCGAGCACTTAATCGAAACCGGCCATTACTTTGGATTTGTCCCTGAGGTCCTGGGAAGACCCAAAACTCATAGAGCACGCCTGATTACGGAGGCAATTGAAATTCACAAAAATCCTATAAATATTAATAGAGACGACGGAGCTAAGCTCAATAGTTCTTGGTATCCGGTAATTGACGGTTACATCAAGGCTAAACCCAAAAAACATGTTGAAGTATATTGTAGCGCCAGCTCGTAGAGGAGTGGAGCTGGCGACGCGGTATCGCTCCTAAGTATATAAGTACAAACATCACCCCTAACTATTACACATCTGCCCTGATGATGGACACTGCAACGATGTCCGAAACGTTGGCTAAAGAAGGAGGTAGCGCAACACGGCATAATACCCCAAAAACTAATAACAAAAATACTTTTGGCCGTGAAAATCTAAAATCGTATCTGTGGTGTTAACAAATTTATTGTTTTATTTTAAATTATAATGTCACATTACAAAGTATCTGCTTTTTATGAACAAAGAGTTTTATTAAACTCATTGGTAGTAATATTTTATGTAATAATTTTGTAATGTATTATCTCTAATAAATAAAAATAAAATAAATGAAGCAATTATTATTGTTTATTTTTCTACGGATGTGAGCTCCTCCAAGCGTCATAATTGAAGCAACATAATCATTAACTTCATTGTTTTTTTTTATCTTAATTCCTTCATTAAGATCACTCCACGTAATATCATTTTATTTTCTTTTCACTATATTGTTGCTATTTTATTGTACCTATTGCTACTAACATAAAAAGCAATAGGGTGGGTCACAATTGTTGGGATATGTCATGTTTTATCCTCATTGGTAATAAATTCTCGAGATGTGCGAAGTAGCTGTTTTTCTATCACAGGATCAATTAATATGGTTTTTAGTCTAGCGCTATCTATGCTAAATTTAACGGCTACAGGTGACGTTCTCCATCTTTAAAAGTGGGTCGAGTTTAAATGTTGAACCAAATCGGAGTGAACTTTAAAAACGAATGAGCTTCTGTAACCGCGTTTAATATTTGATGCAAATATAAATCGTCTCAAGTTAATAATTCTACTCGGACAATTTTCTGGAAATTAACAACTGTCTTTTTTCACGGTTTTCTAAAGCTTGTCATATTGTCCCTGGAAATATCTGAGACCCGATGTTTAACCATCAAGATGTGCGAACAAATGCCAAAATGGAAACTCGTTCGTATAAAGTAAATTATCCATTGTAAAGGTTAATCCAAACGTTTTTCAAGCAAACATATTACACCCCCACGTTTCCTGATATTCACATTCAATCCGTCACATCCATTAGCCAAATGGTATTTATTCCTTCAAAAAACAATTCGCAATAATCATTGGTCTTTCAATAACTTTCGAAAAATCCTGAGTTTGGTGCAATTTATCTAAATTAGGTCGAGTCTAGCTCTTTCATCAATGAGATATGCATTTATAGGATTAATTTTCTTCCTATTCGGATTTGTTTCCTATTCGCCTTTTTCGTGATAATTAATGTTTTATCTTTCCGGCTATCGAAATGTTGCAAATATTTTGATAACTCTGTCTTGTATCAAAATATGTTGTCTTCTTTTTTTCGTTCTCCGCCAAACTTGATTTTGACGATAACTGTAACATTGCGTCAGACACTTCATACCTATCACAAGTTTTAGACAGTGTGGAATAATCAATAGTGACCGTAGCCTACTTACGAGGAGTTTAAGGTACATCAGTAGGTTTGAAAACAACATTACAAACGGATTAATTTGAAGCAGAAGGTGTTGAATAATGCGATGTGTTCAGTCAAATAATTAGTGCTCCTTCCAGCATCACTCATTCATCAAAACTGGATCGTTTGGTAAATGCAGTAGTTAATATATGCTATTTTTGTTGTAGATATGAAAAAAAATTATCAGATTCGTAGTAACTTTTATAATCACTAGAAACAACCACTAAAAGTTAATAATTTCTAAACTTTGCAGTCAATCCGGAGGTAAGTAGTATTACAGTATTAGACTCGCAGGCGAACAACTAAGCACTGGTTCTCCTGGTGAGGTGTTAACAAAGTACTACTATTCATACAGTTACCGACGCTCGCTACATAGATCATACACTTTACTATTACGGATTATATTCTGTACATTTTTTAATTATTTACTATTAGTTCTTACTAAATACGAACAGTGTATTTTTAAACAAATTGCCCAACTCAATAGAAAAACATTTCTCGTGGCTATTTGAAATATATTATTTATAAATATATTTCCTCTAAAATATATGTGCGAGCATAGAAATAAATATAAACAAACAGTTTTCTTGGATGAAATCCGCAATATAATATATTTTTAAGATATGGACCATAAATGGACTCAATCCGGTATGTATAAAAAACTAATATGTAATGACTGTTCCTCATTTTATATCGGGAAAAAACTCGTAATTTCGACATCAGAATCAAAGAACATTTAAGATGGCCTAATAATAATAATTTTTCAATTTGCAATAATCATTGTTTAGAAAAATTATAGAGATAAATATTCTTCATATTCATAAAGAAGGAGCACGATTAGAAAACTTAGAAGCCTTAGAAATAAATAAATAAACCAAAAATATTATTATTTTTATTTTAACTTTATGAGTAAAACCTCAAATTGTAATATTTAATTAAATGAAGACAATATAAGCGAAACTCAATCGAAAATCTGAAAACGGAAAAATCAGAAAAAGATATTGACACATTTTTTCTGATTTTTCTGTTTTCAGATTTTCGATTGAGTTTCGCTTATATTGTCTTCATTTAATCAAAAATATTATCTTGCAGTCCCATCTTAGACACGCTCTTTGCACGGATAACCAACACCTCTGCCATAGTTCACCCCAAGTGGTTGTCTATGTTTGGTGACTTAGCAGCGGTACCCAGATTCATGGGGTGAGGTTTGTCCGGGTCTTGGCGCCGGATACGTCTGCCCACCACCTGCACGGTAGGCTGGATCGAGAGAAAATGGTTGAATGAATGCCCTCGGAATATCACCTAGCACCGCAGTGGGAGGAACGCATTCATACGTCTGCCACTCCATTTTTCCCTGAGAAAGGTTCCGAATGTTTCGAAACCGGTCGGCGTATAAAAAAATAATAGTTCGAACAAAGTAACTTTGTTTAATTTATTTATTTATAATTGTGATTTCCGTTCTCGTGAATGATATTTTCGGGAACTCCCTACGCCTTCGGATGATGTAAATAAAGAACTTCTCCCAACCCCTTTTTCTAAAACCACCTTTCGACAAAGACACTTTAAACACACAGCTTGCGAACTACACAACACACTACCAGCTACGATTAGACAAACTGAATAAATGACCAAATTCAAACTACATAGGTATAAGGAAATGGATTATTAATATTGGACGTCACACAACTGCAAACATCTGTAAAATAAATTACAAATAAATAGAAATATCAATTTACCTACGTCCTTACCCATATAAAACAAATTAAAATAATAAAATCCTATATAATCTAACGCCATAAATAGATTCGACAGGATTTACTATATCTCTTCTTTCATTCATAAGATAACTTAGATAACTCTCTTTATGGGATTTACCCACACTTTCAATCATCTTTATGTTTTAATTGTATTCCAATTAATATGTATGTAACCTTAAATATTCTTAAATACTATTATATATGATATATTTTAATGGTATTCAAATTAATATGTATTTAACCTTAAATACTCCGATGATATTCTTTTTTATATTATATGATATTCATTTTACATACTTTATATAGATCAATAAATAAATATAATAGTACGGCATAGGTAATTTCAGTTGCCATTATTGACTACTTTTCAGGCTAGGTGTCGACATCACAGCCGCGATTCCCCTGACTTGACGTTCCGCTGTGTGACATGTCTGCTATTATTCCCTCAGTTTATACTAGGCGGAGGGTAACAGGACGCCTCAAAGGTAAGCTGCCATTACTGCACACATTTTCTGTGCAGCCTCGTCTTGTTGATTACGGAAGCGTCTTATTGAAGTGCCGTTTAGACTCTTCTTGCTCATCTTGATTAAGCTGAAAGCGCCATGTAGCGAAGATTCTTCTTCTGCCACGCTCCCAGCGCCGTGTAACCACTTCTTGCTGACTATAGAATCACCGCTCTTCTCTCCGAAGCTCCGCCACCGATGATCTTGCAATTTCCTCGATAAAGTGTGCCTTATCGCTGTATTCATTTAGCGTCACTATTCCTCTTACAGTGGAGGTAATCCACCTCTTACCCGCCCTGGTATAAGTAACTGATGGTTACTCCTTCAAGGCTCTCGCAAGATTCTAATTTTTTTGATTAAACGAAGCTACATTTATTTATTTTGAACGAATCTAGACCTCCAGTGTCCATGCATACGTTGTTAGTAAGCAGTATGCAAGTGCTTAACAGGAAAAACAAAATGCAAAAAAATAGGTTAGTAAGACAAAGATAAATTAAACAGGGCAAAAGAAAAACTCATTCATGAGACTCCATGACGTGGAATTGCATCTGTAAAAAACCTGCAAGCACCTGCATAAAATAGAGAACATAAGAAATACAATAAATCTCAAATCAATTGGCAAGTACCAACAAAAAATGTGAATGGCTTTCGGTCTGACCATAAACTACACTTAGCTTCCGTGTCCCTTAGCCAACCACTCAGTGAAGCTTCAAAGAATGTTAACTGAATATTTGGGGTAAAATACCCGAAGACTAAAATTCCTCTTACAGGTGTAAGTGCTTCGGCACAGTAACTGTGTACGAGAACATTCTTTCACTCGACTCTGATTTTCGTCTCGTTGACTTTTTGTGAGCGCCAATTCTCCTCCATCAATGCTCTGAATGTTTCCTAAGTATAGAGTGAGTTGCCGTAAATACCTGCTATCCCGCACAACCACCATATCGATTAATTACATATATAGGTTATAGGTAGCTACATGCGTGTACCTGTTTAAATAGAGAAGATGTGGTGACAATATTTACTTTTGTAAAATCCGGTGTAGCATTACGATCCGAGAACCTGGAAATTCATAAAAATCGTTGGTGCGAATGCCGAACGAGAGATTGGCACACGTAAAATATTAGTAATTCGAAAGTCGACGGAAAATATCACGGAATTTTCCCCTTCTTTTTTATAAGTATTCTGACATACAAACACCTTCAAACATAGGCCTTTCTTGAATGGCTTCAGTTTCTCGGTCTCATTAGTCACATCTTTGGACGATCATTGTTTCTCTTTCTCAATCAAGGAAACCATTCGTTGATATTGATGTTACAACTCCCAACGGACATCTGTTAGTCGTGCTACTTGCCCAGTATGAACCCATTTGATAATTACTATATATTTTGAAATTGATTTAAAATATATTGATAATGTCTGTATATCCAAATTAAAACCAATTACAGACGGCGCATCAAACGTATATTAACATCAATGTTCCTTCCAAAAGTATCAAAAGTAAATTAACATCAAGCTTCTCATGCGGTGGTGGTAGTGCCTGGCGACTCTGCGTACCTCGGTAGGCCAAATAGTTGGCGGTGAGTATTGCTGTAAGTGATTTTTAGCTTATGCCATTGGGGTGCAGTTTAATCTTCCCATAGTTCTGTCATATTGATGTGCAGAATGCGTTGATAGTATATTTTTGAAGTTTGTACTTTGCTTGGACACGGATTGTCATTGCTCCAACGGATACCGCTCTTCTTTGTCTTTCCATATCCTCGATGTGTGTGATAATATATCCTAGGTATGGCTAGCATCCATTTCCCTTCCATCTAGCCATACTGAGGGTGTTTCATGAGTTCGTTTTTACATTTGAAAACTATAACGATTGATTTGGATGTATTAAAACATCAACAGCCACTTCACAGTCCCAAAGTGACGGTTTGGTGTGCATTGTCTAGCAGTGGAATAATCGGACCTTATTTTTTTTAAATCGTCGAAGGCAAGCCATTACTGTGAACGGGGTTTCTTATCGGGGTATGCTAAACGATAATTTTTTGCCAAAAATGAGATAACATCCTGTCTCCAATTCACACACATGGTTCCAGCAAGATGGCGCCACGCCTCATACTGCTATAGAGACGATGGCGCTACTTCAAGATTTGTTACGTAAAAAAATGATTAGCCGTTTCGGTGACATACCCTGGCCAAGGGGGTCACCAGATCTCACTCCTGTGAACTTTTTCTGTGGGGCTACCTCAAAAGTAAAGTGTATGAAACCGACCCCGCGACCATCTCTGCACTATAAGAAAATATCATTCGCGAAGTAAATGGTACCCCGATGTCACTTCTCCAGCGAGTGGCACGAAATACTGAGGCCAGATTCCAAGAGTGTGTCCGACGTGATGGTCTACATTATGACGAAATAATTTTTAAGAAATAAAATCCGCACTTCTCCTCTTTGTGACAGTTATTGAAATAAATGTATATCTTAAGTAGTTTATTTTTTATTTAAGTTTTAAATCCTAATTCTGCCACCGGACACCCAAATATTGAATCAATCAATTAGCATTAATTTGGAATAACACATACTTCAATAATGTATCCATGTACTAAGGTTATGATTTTTTGTGAAATCTTCACTTAGACTATTTGGAGTAATTTCATTAGTGCGCTAAGTGACGGTGCTAGAAGAACCATATTATTTACGCATAATCCTTGAATATGGCAACCAATTTTTGTGTTGTTATATATATACATTGAAGAGAACTGGAGACCTGCTTCCTCGTTGCCTTACGCCGCTTTTTAAATAAAAAGGGGTGGGAAAACTTGCCAGACTATTTCACGACATTCACGACACGACACGAAAGATTCGCTATTATATGTTTTGAAACTGCTCTTTTTCATATATTTTTTCCAGAGTTTATTGTGACATACACAATCAAACGCTTTGCTTAGATCTAGAAAGCAGGTATAGATCGGCGTTTTCTTTGGTCTGTATTAGCTTAACGTTAAATGAAAAAGAAAACGTTTTTCCGGTAGCGGTAGGCAAGTGGTGCTTTCAATGTTTACCTACATGACTGACCACCCCTGACGAGTAACAATACGAGCAAAAACACCGACGGGCTTGGGTTTAAGAATCACATGAAGGAAAGTTCATAAACTATGACCTACATAATATAACACCGTGCAAGAATAAGCTTCTAGCCACTAGCCTATCGGTGGGAGATACTAATCTCCATTATAATTTACCATCTGATTGTATTGGGCATGGCCGAGGAAGTCACACGAGGGATATAACTACTTCTCCCTCACACTTTACGCAGAGATGGACATTCTCGCCCGAGCGAGGGATCGTCCATTTTCTCCATTCCTTTTTAATACAGTTCCGGATTCGTAACTATTTTAGTTTTTCATAGTTATAGTAAGCAGAAGTCATATTTGCATACCTATCGTTTGATAAAAAAAAAATTCAATGGATATAATAATTTATTTTTTTATGAATGTTTTTTTTTTCATTTTATTTGGCTGCGCTTTTACAAATTGTCAAGTGTTATAAAAAGAGCATTTTTGGTATTTTAGAGATTTATAATATATTCAATATGATTTCTAATGACAACTAAACTATGCGATGATAAAAGGAATAAAATGCATTTCAAAAACAAAACAGAAGTGCTTTTGTAGCTTATGGACTGGAATTCAATTCTAATTAAGTAATCAGAAGTAATTTTACAAAATAAATATTAAATTTAATATCACCTTACACCTATCCATTTATGCACGTCTATTCCTATCTAAAACATTTTTTAACACATAAATTCACTAAGAAAAAGTAAACCGTGCCTGCCTACGTGAACTTCTAAAAAGTAGTAGTGATACTAATGACATTGTTAACTTCTTTGTCGATTTCTACAAAAGTGTTTACAAAAAGTAATATTGCCTTTCATCCAAATGATTCGGTCCATATTCCTGCTTCACACATAAACATTCCTTGTGTTATACGCAATACAAAATTACTGGACGTAAAAACTAAACAATGTTCCTAACAATGTTGATCCAGCTTTTCATCACTGAATACTATTTCCTGAGCTTAATAATGGCAATATTCGTGATGCCATTAACTACCGACCCATTTGTACGCTCTCTCTAAAATCTCCAAATTGTTTTAAAAACTTATTCTTGATGGAATATCATCAATAATATCATTATACCTAATCAACGTGGCTTCGTGCTAGGCAGAACCATTCTAAAAAATCTATCTGTATACGAACAATTTATACCAATTACACTTTAACATATTCGCCAATGTGAACTATAAAATGCTTCGTAACAAACTTTGCAAATTGGTATGCAGGGTAAAATATTAGAATGTATCAAAGATATTGAAATATAAGTGGATGTGCTATCTGCTGTTTTTACTATGTGGGTCTGCGCTTCCGGGTGTCGCCGATATTGTTTATCAATTAACAAATAAACGAAAAGAACAAATAATTAACGAATGAACGAATTCTTTCCTTATTCAAAATATATTGTTAACCAATATTAATGCACATTTTCAAAAAATCAACGAAATGAACAAATTCTTTTTGTATGAAAACTACGCTAATTAGCGCGTAGTCCGGCGACAGTTGCGCGGACACCATAGCATATCTCTTATGTATTTGAATATCTTTGGAATGTATGTAGAGCTACCTAACCAATAGAATTATTCAAGTAATAAATAATTCTAACCTGAAAAACAAGAAATTCGTAGTTATGAGCGGTGTACCTCAAGGGTCCATATTAAGACCCATTATTTTTTTCGTTCTATAAATGATATCGTTAGTGTGTTTGATAATAATTTGAATGTGATCAAAAACCATAAAAACATTCAAATAAACTTTAAGTATAAGATAAGATAAGCAGAACGTCCGCATTAGTTGTCACCGTAAAACACTTTTTTGAAGTTGAGTGGCTAATTTGCCTTGTACTTCAGCAATAAGCCACGATTTTAAGCTGAAAAAAGAGCAAAGTATGCTCAAAATAAGAATTAATATGTGGTTTATTTGGTTCGCCAAAAAAAATCCCAAAGCAAAAAATAAGAGCCTTCAAACGGGACGACCGCCTAAACAAATTTACAAACAAAGTTTTTCAGAAAACATCAGCTTTTTATGTACCAACAAAAAACTAACAACGATTAACAACAAAAAATGGATTGTCCACGTGATGTAGATACACCAGTTTCCCGCACCTCCGATAAATAAATTCAAAACTATTTGAGTCTTTATTAAACGAAACTAAATCTCTCACTGGGTACTGGCGCAACGTAAATTGAACAGGTTTATCAGCCTGGAATTTCTGCGTAACAATCAGCTAGAAATGTAAGTTCCATCGTGAATGATTATAGCTTTTTTATACGAAGTAGTCAGCAAAAAATAAACAAATGGACAATAGCAAAATTTTCATTAATATTATTTTTAACAATTTTATACAATACGAGGAAGAGTCCGACGCTGTTATTTTGTCCCACGTCATTAGAGGCGCACTTTGTCAGGAGAAAATCAAGTGAGGCACAGAAATCACCCTTTTATACTTCCTAGGGTACATTTTTTTCATTAAGGGCTAGAAGTGGTTAACATCCTACAGCACGGCGAGGCAAGAAGTGAACAGGAGATTGTGGACAAGTCCGAATTTATAGCCCAGAAAATGAAGTACACGGCGTTCGACGTTGCTGACACGATACACATTATAAACCTTTCCTGGAATATACTCGTACCTATAGACGTAGTATAGGTATTCTTTTGTGGTGCATACTACATTATAGTCGAATAGATACTAAACGCATTTTTGAAATTTCATAAGAGGATTTTAAATTTATACAGAAACGGTCGTACAACCAAATAAGTAAGGGACTCGACCATTGTGTTATTATTGAAGTGAAAACTTCTTTAGAACCGTTGTGATTTGAAACTCGATGAAACGAAAAAGACGCAAACACATACATCTATAGAATTTAGGCTGCGATAGAATGATATAATATAAACGGTCTCCTCTATGTGCCGTTCCTCGTAGTCTACCCGCTCTTATCTACTTTAGTTTTCTGAAGGTTTCACTTCTACCGCGTGTGAACTGCACACTTCTATTTTTTCGGTTTTTATTGGTGTTTCCTTCCCCGGAAATTAAATTTTTTGGAATACGTGTAAACAAACTGAGTTTTAAAATCAATATTTCCAGACAATAATTTTTCGCAGTAAAACGATAATTTTTGAAAATTCCGATAGCGCAACGGTTACTTCCATGAATTCAGAATTGTATTATAAGTTATTTGCTATTTTCATCATACTTTTATAACAACAAACAATTATTATTAATTGTGTTTTCAGAAATAAGTGGTGTGAGTTTTTTTACGTGAAAACCGCACGTGAAATATGTGAGGGGAAGGAGATGGGAAAAGAGAAAGGTGGGAGGGCTATTCAGAACTGGTCAAAAAACACGGCTAAAGCTAATTTAAGCAACGTTTCAATTCACGATGGTGGTCTTTCATCGGGGTACTTTCGAACAAATGGAAATTTTATGACGAAACACATAAATGATTAACCTATTTTTGCGACGGAACCTATTTTTTTCTATCTCAAAGATGATACCGATCCAGCGACATTAAAGGAATTAAATGGTATCTTGAGGATTTTGAAAGTTTTGAGGGAGAGTTTTTAATTATTGAGGTACTGGTTAAAAGATACAAGTGGAAGAATTATTGGAGTAGTTCAATAGAACGTAAATTTACTATAATATACACACTTTATTATCTAATGTATTTAATTTATTTTAATTAAAACATCACCTCAAGGGCGCTGAAAATGGTAAACTTACATAATTATTTTACCATGGTTTACCCTACTGGTCAAGTAGAAATTATATCCAAAAGCACAAAAGTACCAACTGCTCAGAGTCAGTGGAACTTTGGAATCCCCAAAATTGTTGTTGTACCCTAATTGGGTACGTGGTATATTGTAAGGTTGAAAGTAATGTGGTAGGAAAGGAGATGGGAAACGGAGGGTTGAAATGTACCACGCTGTTCAAATCTAGTCACTTTCAAGCAACGTTTCGTATCTGAATGGTGGTCTTTCACCAGGGTGATTCTGAAAGTATTTATCACTCTGGTATGTTACCATAATAATTATTGGGTGAGATTATGCTTAAGATTACATATTTGTTTTAATTTTTTATTAATTGTGTTTTACGGAATGTGTGTCCATTTACAATACACGTGTGACACAAACTGCACCTTTATGGGTAAATAAAAGAAAGTTTAAATAGTAACATGAGATACATACACAATATTATAGCGGGTAGCACTTAAATGCCTCTTGAATTCTTCAAGGCTACTGTTGAAGTTGTCAACAGTTTTGGAAGCGTTATTTAATAACACCATTCCTCGTGTCATGCTATGCCGAGACAGTACGTCCGTTCTGCTATGTGGGATACATGGAAGATCGTGGTACCGTCCCTGGCTGTAGTTTTTCGGCACATACAACTTATAACATTCCAGGAGGTATGGGCTATCTATTAAATTTTATTAATGATTTTGTACGCCGTTACCCACTCCTCCTCGACTGGAGACTTTGGCAATGCGTGTCTGTGAGCAGATCTTCATGATGCATGAGTCGCGGGTACTCTCCGTGCATTCTCATATACAGGTATCTAAGAAACTTTTTGTGAATCTGATCCAATTTCTCGATGTATTTTTTCAGGTATGGGGCCCATACATCAGAAGCGTATTCAATTTTAGACCTTATAATGCAGTTATACACAGCCATCATTGCTTCAGGTTTTGAAAACTGTTTGGACGGTCTTATGACAAACCCTAGAAGCTTGTTGCACGTTGTCAACTGCAATATATGGTCTGAAAATAAAGTTTGGAATCAAAGATTTCTAATTAGTGGGTATCCAAGGTTTTATTTTAAAATTTTACTTAATTTCTTGAAAATTAGCATGAATTAGGCTTAGGCCACGCTAAATTCAGCATCAAAAAGTGGGTTGATTTTATAAATTGAGACTAAATGTATCGTTTCATAGCTACAGGCTTTCATCGATATAATTAACATATTATTCGTGTCACATCTTGTTCAGTCACAATCACACGTTGTTCAATCACATTCAACCACATGTTGTAACCTAAATTTATAAATATTGAGCCTAATAATTGTATGTAATTAACATGTTCTAATCGATTCACTTTGGCGCCCCCAACGATTTCTGTGTCAATCCCAAACAAAATTATTTTTTATTCGGGTACTCTTGAGGTCGTTTCCTTTAACAGTTGACCGCCCTGAGCACGCACAGGTCACAGCCCCTTCCGTAACACAACATTTTTACATTCCCTCGGAACTCAGCCACCTCGAAAACTCAATCTCCAAGCCTCACGCAATACATCTATAAAAACAATTTCCCTTATTGCATTATGTAATAGAAGCAACCCTCGCGAGGGAAAGGGGTTCGTGAATGACAGCGGGCTGCCCTTTAAAGTCTCCCATATTCCTTGTGACAGCTAGCTCCGGCATTATAAATTAATTCCTACTTTCCATCGATTTTTTTATTCAAGATTAGTTCATCTACTGCGGGTAAGTCACCCATCCTTTTGGTAGCAGAGAGCCTGACACACCGGCATTACCTGCATGGAATATGCATTGGGAGTGCATGTAGTCTGGGCCTCTGGATGTGGCCTAGGAACTAACTCCGGCCCCAAGGGAAAATGCGTTTGCCGGGTACTGTCTCTCAGCAAATTGAATCCTAGTTAAGGACTTTATATCATTACATTATAGGTAAATTGTACTTTACATGTGAGTAGGGGAGGTCTTGTCCCTCTCATAGACCGTGGTTGTAGGGGGTCGTTCAGTCTGATGGTGGCCGCTATGTCCGAGGTATTAGATTGGTCGTCCGGTGGCCTCTTTGTTACAATTCCTTTACAAGGCGGAAGGATAAATCAGCGGAACGACTTCATTATTTATTTATTACATTTGTTTACAGACTACATTAAATAATAACAAATTAGGTACAGAGAGAATGAACTAGCTGAATAAAACAACGACAAATTTCACAAAAACATGTACCAGTAATATTATGATTTCTGAGTATGGTTTTAATGAAATAAAGTTTTTTCTGGTTTCAGTGTAGTCCAGCCCTGTCCAATCCAAATGAATTATGCCGTAAAAATATTGTTTTTTTTAAAACGATCCTCTAAGTTTTAGTAAGTGTATCATTATACAGGTAGGTAACTATGTACAACTTGACATTATTAAACAATTGTTCAGACTCCCCAAGCCAAAAAACTATTATTGGACCCATGTAGGACGTTTTGCATGTTTTAATGTTTAATTTTGGGAGGATTTCATTACATCATTTCGGTCCCGGATAGGTGTGCGACTTTTGGTACTTTGCGGTACTGTTATTTGGGACCATGAGAGCTTTTCGGACTTCTTGTTATATATTTAAGATCATTTATTTTAGGTTTCTAGGTTTTTTGTGAAAGTGGTTTTGTATAGTTTTGACGAATATCTAGGATATTATCTTTTTAAGAGCTCATCGCAAGATATCCTGTAAGGTTGCTCAATAGCAGTGGTTCTTAACCTGGGTTCGATGAGTCAGTCTCGTGGTTTCGGCAAGACACCCCCCCCCCCCTACCCCCCCCCCGACTCATATGGTTCGTGATGACACGCCCGCTTGTCCATTAAAATTCAGAAGAGCCGGGTTCAACAGCAACTCTTCAAAACAACAACGCTCTCAACGTTTTGGTGTCACCAAACGGTAACGTACCTTGTTATTGCTAAGAAAGCTCTGGAGATTTTCATACCGTTTGTTACAACATACCTTTGCAAGCAATCCTTTTCGAGGATGCTGGACATAAAAACGATGAAAAGGAACAGACTTTGTTGCGAAAATGACATGAGAGTGGCACTTGCCAAGGTAAAGCCGCGCATTTCTGAACTGGTCTCTGAAAGGCGACAGCAGAAGTTACACTGATTTGCAGTAAATATTCATTATTATGTTTTTGTTTTTGTGTGAAAATCATGTTTAAGGTTAAACGTCGCGCACGTCATAATCTACGCATACGCAGATGGCGCCAATTAAATTATTTTAGGTTTTTAATACTTTTTGCTCGTTACGCTTTAAAATATTAAGGTAAATTAATTGTTTGTGCCAGTACATATTTAACATGGATATAAATAAATAGTTTTGTCCATAAACAAACCCAAATCTTTGAAGAAAGGCTGAAAAATTTAATTTTGTATCGGTAACTCAATCCAATATTGTATTGTTCAGCCTTTCTTGAAAGATTTGGGTTTGTTTATAGACAAAACCATTTATTTATAACCATATTAAATATGTACGGACGCAAACAATAAATTTACATTAATATTTTAAAGCGTAAGGTGCAAAAAGTATTAAAAACCTAAAATAATTTAATTGACGCCATCTGTGAATGCGTAGATTATAACGTACGTGAGGTTTACCCTTAAATGGTTTTGTTCTTAACGGTTTTGTTCTTTGTTCTTAATGGTTTTGTTCTTTAATGGTTTTGTTCATTTTGTGCACCTATATATATATATACCTGTGTTCTTAATTTGAAAAAAGCATAGCATAACATTGTTCTTTCTGACGCTCTCCAGCTAATTCAGCCTCCCGCGTCAGCGGGGAATTGCAAAGTCTGAAATATATTTTTCTTAGATCTTGTTGTCTAATTATATGTAACGTAATGCAAGGAATACTTAATCAATTTTCTTGACCTTATTGAAAGGTTGTCGATGTAATATTTCTATAATAACACCCAGACCGGTGATGATGTTGTTCACACATTCCAAAGCTTCACATTTGCTTAAGAATGAATATTATAGGAATTATTTGAAATTTTGCGAAGGTACTTCTATGGTCGGTTATTCAGATGCGGGAAATGACGTTCGCTATAGTTTTCGTAGCGGAGTTCAAAACCTTTCGCTCTCTTTCTTTGATCTCAATCACCCGCATTTTTATTTATTAAATAATCAATGGTATAATATTTTAGTACTAACAGTACTAACAGTAGCTATTTCTACTAGCAAACATCAATCCCTACTCCAGTATAAAAAAAAATGATGCATATAAATAAATCTGACTCTGAAATTATCAAAGTTAGGGGGTCTGCTCTCTGTTATGACAACATAGAAGTAAGCATAAAACGGCATTGAAAAAATATCTTATTTGCCTCTTTTTATGTTAATACCACACGAGCTGCTCTCGTCTGGAGCCTATGATGGCATCCCCATTTGGGGTATGTTGTAAGTGAGGACGGGAAGGAGATGGGGAAGAGATAGGGCTAGTACCTGACTATTCAGATCTGGTCACCAAACACGGCTAAAGCCATTTCAATAAACGTTTCAATTCTGAATGGTGGTCTTACACCAAGGCGATATTGAGTGTATCTTTCATTCTGGAACGTGCCGAAAGTATACTACATATTATTTTTTAATTAATTAATTGTGAAATAACACAAACTAATCAAATAAAATTTATTTGCGCACGCCGGGATACGATCCCGAGACCTTCGGATTGAGAGTCAAGAGCCTTACCCCTAAATTACGGAGGCCGTCATGTTAACTAATAAAAGACAAGTCTCACAAATTGTATAAACCAAATTATTATACAATAACAAAATTCTAACACCAATTTGTAAAATAAACTGCGGGCGTAATAATACTTAGACACCACAACCGGTAATTAAATAAAAACGGAAAGAATATTTCTTCTACAGGGGATAGGTATGTATACTTGATAATCTGTATGAAGACTTAAAGACACATACAAGGCATGTTATGTATTATTATTATTATTCGCGTATTGGGTGACTGGCCTCTGCCCCCCCCCCCCCCCCCCTCCTCTCCTCCCCATAGTTGGCGACATGACATATCAAACGACGACGTCAATCATCATAACAAGAAACCCCGTATGAAGAATGCCGAATACCCTGTCGCGAACAGAGACGGGTTCAGGCTTTTGATGTTATTTTTAAATCGATGCATGAAGGGCATTGATGGAAACAGAATAGACATTACGATGGGGATGTAACTCAAAACACTATATAAAGCAATACCTACACAGATTTTTTACGATATGTTTTTTGGGTTTGCCATAATCTCACAGGCCCGCGGAAAACGCATTTCTGAAATTCACTACAAAATTTATAACCTTTTCGACGGCGATGGAAACTAAATTCTCATGGTTCAAAATGTTAATAGTATCTATAAGTTAAATAATTGAAATACATTTGCTTTTATATAATAAAATTTATATTTCCTTATTACGTAAAATGCGATGCTTGACGAAAGTTGTAGCGCTTACCTTTGATAGATGGGAGTGTTTTCTAGTAATATTACTGTAGTGTATTAATTAGTCATGTAGTTTCAGCTTCCTTCAATAGATTTCGATAGCTTAGTTAGTAGTACGAAGTTCTGCTATATCCCAACAGTTGAGGTGGCAATCTTCTTCAACAATGGCCAAATGCCCGCCAAAAAAATTTAACAGAACACTCAAGTATTTCTTCAAAGTTTTGAATCAGCCACTCTAAATAATAAGTTTTTTTTCTTACATAGATATTCTTAAAATGACAAAATTTTGTGGTGCAAACTTAAGCCAAGAAAGAATTAAACCTTCGCAGTGTTTGATGCGTTTTTATTGGCGTTACCTACAGGGAGTCTGACCCTGTGACTGAAAAGTATCAAACATCATGAAAAATGAAAGGGTGAGCTTGTCATATCAATTTCGCATGGAAATAAACTAACAGATTCCGCCTGACTTCGAAATTGGATGTTCTTTTCGTCTGGCGCGATGCAAATACAAAACTGGGAGTAAATTGAAAATGTATTATGGAAGAAAGCGTTTGGCACACTGGTCGCTGGGGGTTAGCGGGAAACTTCTTTCATTTTCAGACCCAGTATTCGCCCCATCGCGCATCGCGCATCGCCTGCCTGCCATCGACTGCCGCGTCAACATACTGCAAATCGTTGTTCAATATATTTACGTGGATATGATTTTCGATTTACTTTTCAATACTGCTAACATGATATTCTATTTGATGTTTATGCTTATAATTCAAGAGAGTAAATGCTTTCAATAGTCAAAAAAATATTCGTTTTTTTTTTCAGTTTTATAAATTTTAGGGGTCGCTACCATTGTCGAAGTTTCGAAAATACACGACGTTTGGGGCAATGATTGCAACGTTTCAGACTAAACAAGTCACTGCATGAAGAATTAAATATGCCATAGACCCGACCGGCCGCGCCATATTATAAACAATAAGATGGTAGTATAAACAGGTTTCGTTTAGGGAGTTCAGGATATCGTCCTTGGAAAGTCGAAGAAATTTGGCAGACGTACTATTCTTACAAAAAATAGCCACCTCTACGTACATTGCCCGGAATTACTAGAAAGAATTCAACTAAGAATGCCCATCAGACAAACCAGACAAAACCACGCATTAAACATTCCTCAATGCAACACTAACTCTAAACAAAATACATTCATTCATCGCGCTTCACATACCTTAAACATTTCATTCAGTGAATTCGACTTATTTTACACAGTACCTAACGTTTTCAAAACTAAAATGAATAAATAACATTTACACATACATACCATTATTTACACAGAAAGGATCCATCCCTTTCCACTCCCTTCCACCATCCCATCCACATAACATAATTTAACTATTTTTCTCGATTTTTCTCTATACCTACTCACTAAATAATTAACATACTTCAGCGAAAACTTATTATTGGTTAAATTTCTGTACATATTTCATCAAACATTATTTATAATTGTAACTGTTGGTTTTCCTAATAAAATAAAATAAAAAGGTGATTGTGAAAAGAATTCATATTCCTCACTTTTATAGATGGCGCGCGTATAATTATTTTACGAAAAAACGCTTATTACAAGTTATGCTTTAAAATATTAAGAATAATAATACGCAATATGAATATGAATAAAGAGTATTGTCAATAAAAAAATAAATTATTTCAAACCTTTCAAAAAAGGCTAACAAATACAATATTGGATTGAGTCATCGATACAAAATTGGATTTGTCAGCCTTTCTTGAAAGATTTGGGTTTGTTTATTAACAAAACTATTTATTTTTATTCGTATTAAATATGTACGGGCGCAAACAATTAATTCATCTTAATATTTTAAAACGTGCAAAAAATGTTAAAAACCTAAAATAATTTTATTGGCGCCATCTGTGAATGCTTAGATTTATAACGATAGAGTAGTGTACTTTTTGTTCTTGGACTGAATTTGGAATCAAATAAAATAAAATAAAATGGCGCCAACAAGCGTAGTGAAACATTTAATAATTTCATTTGATTTTTAGCTTGGTTAATAACGTTTTGTAAAAATTTGCTAGAAATAAATACTCAGTTTAAATAACTTCTAATAGTTTTTAGTCAAACCCCTAGATTTTCACAGTTGACCTCTTGCTTCGAGTTCATTCTTACTCTGGGTTCGAGTCCCAGAGGTGTCAATATGTTTTTCTGATTTTTCTGTTTCCAGATTTTCGATTGAGTTTCGCTTATATTGTCTTCATTTATTTAAATATTACAATTTGAGGTTTTACGCATAAAGTTAAAAATAAAAAATTCAATATATTTATTTTTTCTGAGGGTCTAGATTCGTTTTATAACTTAAATGTACTCTTCTTTTTTGTCGGAACTCTTTTATTGCAAAAAAAATTAAGAGTCCTGCCAGTTGCGGCTAAGGAGGTTAAGCAATCAATTGTCTTTTCTTGCCTCTTCTTGAATCTTCTCGTCTCTTCTTTAACATTCTTGACTGTTCTCCTCACTTCTTGGCTCACTTCTTGCTGTTTCTCGTCTCTTCTTGGCTTCTTGCTTCTTCTTCAATCTTCTTGCCTCTTCTTGCATTTTTGCCTTTTCTTGCATCTTTCATCTTCTCGCCCCTTTTTGGATCGCCTTGTCTCTTCTGGTCTCTTCTTGTATCTTCTAACTAACTGCTTACCAATCCCTCTTTGTCTATTGTTTCTTCTAGTCTTTAAGGTCTCTCGTTAGCTTGAATGTGTCGGATTTTCTTATCACTATTAAAATCCCATATTATATGAATAAAAACATCTGTATACCAATAAAGGACTAATTTCCGAAATACACTAAAAGGACCGATTAACTGAATAGAAAAAAATAAAAACAGACTGAAAATGAACTTGAACAACTGGATAAATTAAATTAACATTAATAAATTTTCAGTTAAAATGAAGATAAACGTTTAATAAAATAATCCTTTCTCAGACTTTTTTCCTTTGTAAAGATTCTTTCTCAGACTTTTTTCCTTTGTAGTATCTGTTAAATAACCAAATAAAATAAAAACCTAACCAAGAAATTAAAATATCTTATCGAAACATAAAACTGACATTCCTCTGTAATGTGATGAATATAAACCGACTGAAAACAAAAAAAAAAAAACAATTCTGTAGGTGGAGTAACTTTATTGATGTTACCCGAGCGCTGCAGATACAATACACTTCCTTTCGAAACTTGTTGCAACTAAACATGGCCAAATCGAAATTTTTCGTGCGGATAGCGGAGTCTTAATCTATCGATGTTTCATGGTGTATGTATTATGTATCTCAACAATATGTGTCCCGAAACAATAATCGGTGGTTTATTCTCAGATGCTATATCTCAGATATTCTCTTTGGGCAATAAATCAAGAACTCAAGTGTTCTATAGAGAGGCCACGTCATCTGTAAAACCGTAATATTTGACTGAAAAGTAAACAAATGATTATTTAATGAATTATATTGAAAATATCTTATGTCTGTCTCCTTTGTGATCCATTAGGCACCAGTTGGTTGATCGCGTTCAGCTATGATGACTTGTCCCAGTACTTAGTGATGAAACAAACCATAAATCACATGCGTACAGGTTGAAGCTTCTTAACCCAAAACACATTTGTTTTTTATGAAGTCCACTCATACCCTATTGCATTGCTTGCACCGCTTGAGTTGTCGCGACTCGTCCGTTTTATTCTGTGTTATGATTGAATAATAACAAAGGGATTGTGTTAAAGCAATAACTTTGTAAACACCACTTTTATATACAGGGTGTCCCAAAAGAAAGTTAATATTTGTTTTGCTTTCTGTGTGAACGCAACTTTTTCGAGGGGCGTGGGGGGTATGTCAATCAGTAGTCTGGCTCTTGGGAATAGTCGCTATGAAGCATTTCCCGGGAGCGACCGCGCGTTGTGCGTGCGTGAGTTTTACAAAAATG
The DNA here is from genome assembly GCA_929108145.2 of Limnephilus rhombicus. Lineage (NCBI taxonomy): Eukaryota > Metazoa > Arthropoda > Insecta > Trichoptera > Limnephilidae > Limnephilus > Limnephilus rhombicus. Next base: position 29,112,411 of record OV815275.1, read on the forward strand.
GTGATTGGGCGACTGTAGCGCGTAGAAGATTCTGCAATATTTGAGGTTTTCGTCAATTTAATGATGCGCCAAGCATTCCTCTCATTCGAAAATGGGTCAAAAAGTTTGAAGAGATCGGTACAACGCTGGCAAAACCAAAATCCATGCGACCAAGGTCATCGAGAACGGTAGAAAATGTAGATCGTGTTTATCAGTCTTTTCGTGACGACTCAAACTTTTCGATTCGGAAGCGCGCAAGTGCTTTAAATGTGCATAGATCATCGTTACACAGCATTTTGCACAAAAACCTAATGCTGCACCCCTACAAACTTACTGGCTATAACCAAAGAACATGGTTCCATGCAAGACGGAGCAACATTACATACGTCCAATACGTCTCTGCCATGAGTTCATGAAATTTTCCCTGGAAAATTGATCTCCAGGAGAGGTGACATAATTTGACCTCCTCGTGGTCCTGACCTAACCCCTATGGACTTTTTCCTGTGGGGTTATCTCAAATCTAAAGTGCACGCCAAACATCCGACCTCCCTGATGCAAAGAAAATATCGGTCACGAAATGGCAGCCATCACGAATCCTATCTGGCGAGCCATAATAAGAAATTTTACTCTTCGATTAAATGAATGCCGCGAACGTGAGGGTTTACATTTAGACGATATTATTTTTCATAAATAAATTCCCAAATTGTGTATTTTAGTATTTAATAAACATTTTTTCGATAGAACCCTTATTTTTTTTTTAAATCGATCCACTAAATATCAACTTTCTTTTGGGACACCCTGTATATAAAAGTGATGTTTACAAATTAATTCATTATTTTATTTCAAATTATAATTTCACATTACAAAGCTCCTGCGTTATATGAACAAATAAAATAATTAAATAAATGACACGATGAAGTAATTGAAATAAGTTAATAAAATGAATTAAAATAAAATAGAATTGTAATTAAAATGAAAAAAAATCAAATAATTTTTTTAATTCAAGAAGAGATAAATAGAAGAAATTAAGGAAATAATTTTTTAACCTGAGTAACTCATATTCAGGCATAACTTGTATTCAGTCCAATACTTGTGATCAGAACACCTATAGTCCGTCAGATCACGTTTTATCAGACACCTATGTTCCGAATTGGAGTAAAACATCTGCGTTCCACTGAATACCGGTTACAAACTCTGCTGCATACAAACAAACCTAAGAATTTAAGAATTAATTGGAATAACATTAGAATTTCAACTGCAAGCAAGACTCTCATGAGAAATATGCATTTGAAAATTGACACCACAGTGCATACAATTTTTTTTTATTATAGGTAGATAGATACAAAAGAAAGTAAAAATTACATATATTAAGAAGCTTTGCCTGTCCAACTAGGAAAGTTTCCCGTTCCAGGACAGACAAATTGACATGTTTAGTTCATATTATTCCTGAAATGTACATAGGTAATTACATAACAAAAACAAAAACAAAAAAGTTTCAAGATTTACAGAGTATGAGGTAAGTAGGTATGTTAGTAGTATTGAAAGGTGTAATATGAACCTGATAACAAGATGGAGGAATTACAATAAGATTTACAACATAAAGATATGAAATTAAGTTAGGTTATGTGTTTAGAAGTTTGAACTTATAATACATAGTACACTTATAGGAGAAACTATATTAATATTTACAATATTAGATATAATTTATGTATGTAATTATCTATATGATTTTTTTAAGCGTTGTAACTAAAATGTGTATACGACAATACAAATATACACCGCGCTCATGTCTTGAACTACTCCTGCTAAAATATAAAAACAATATGTAGCTATATATATATATAGATAGAAAAATAAACTATGAAATATTAACTAAGAATATAAATACATAGTACCTGATTTAGTGCTACTTTTAATTATTTCAGTGTTTTTTTATACGGGTCTCCTTCGACCGTGAACATGAATATTTGCTAACGCATTTACTTGACGCACAAAAGTGCAAGTCCACGCCCCCAATTATGAGAAATATGCATTTGAAAATTGACACCACAGTGCATACAAATTATTTCAATGTTTTTTGATACGGGTCTCCTCCGACCGTGAACATGAATATTTGCTTACGCATTTGCTTGACGCACAAAAATGTGCCAGTTCACGCCCTCAATTTATAGTAAAAAAAAGGAAGCATATTCGGAATACCATTTATATTTTAGTGTGCAGAAAATATGATTAAAATGTTTTTATGAATATAAGTCTATGAAAATGTTAAGAAACTAATAGTTTATTAGGAAACGGAAACATAAATCCAATCAAATTATTACAGTGCCCTTGAAAAATAAAAATTGAAAGAATGAGAAAAATTGCGTTTTTTTAAAGTGCATGTAATTCGGAATATGAATTCGGTGGGACTTTATAGTATTTAGCTGCCTTCAAATTTCCCATTTTTTATTGCGAACAGCAGTAATAACTTCACACATATATTATCAGAATATCACTTCTTCCTTTTCTGGTACAAATTTGGTGACGACATCTCTGTAAAATTAAATAAGAGTGCTTAACATGTATGAATATAATTTGGAATACTATCCGATTTTTCATCACACTCCGTATTCCGAATTAGCAACATATAACCTAAAAATTCTTTCTTACACTTGTCAACGTACCTATACGTATAAAACGCAAAAACGGAAGTTATACTATAAAAATATAACTCTTTCTGATGTGATTTCAGGAGAAATATTATTCCGACCGAAATCAGGGCTCACAGCTGCGACGTTCAATAGTTATAATTATTACCGGTAGATTCCGCTACCCAAACCGAAGATAAGATGGTATTCCGAATTTCCAACAGTATTCCAAATATGCTTCCTTTCCTCTAATCTTCAAGCAAATGTTTAAGCAAATGTCGGCGGAGACTCCGCTTTGAAAATGGAAATTGTCAAATAATTATTCAGCAAAATACTTTTTCTTACATTACGCTGTTAGTTTTTGATAGAAGAGCTCGATATATGATTTTCATATAAGTGTCACGTAACTATGTAGTAATTTGATAATTATACATATATTTAAAAATGTTAAAAAGTGGGTAAAAAAAGTGTGTAAGTCAGTAACCTTTTCCTATAATTTATAGTTCATCTTTATTGATCTAAATAAAATACTTTGTGGCGACGCTTTATCTTTTCGCTATCAGAAAGAACGCTAGATAAACATCTTCTAATATTCGCGCGGCGCCGGCACTTGCCTAGGTACCTACCTATGCCGGCCGCGATGCACTTTGTCGCCTGCCGTGCCGGCTCGATGAATGATAATATCTCCACCGCCTAGAAAGGTCTCGAGATAGCACCGTACAATATCTGTACGGCGCCGAACATTCTCGTCAACTGCCGAGTGGCACGCATTACCTACCGCGAGGGTAATTACTCTACCGCTCGCTTCGGCTATATAAGCAGCAGATTCGCTCGCCCGCTCAAGTCAGTACCAGACCAACAGTCGGTCAACGTCTCAACATGTAACAGATCTCCGCACAAGTGCTCCTGCATGGCATCTCCACACATCCAGTGCAGCTTCCTCGAGGATTTCATCACGTCTCCGCTATAAGGCCCATCGTGTCTCCAGCCCCTGAGATCAGCTACATCACGCGACTAACAAGGTTCGACGCCACCTTCAGGCAAGGGAACAGCTCACCGTTTCATGGCACCCCGAAGCCCACCGTGCTTCGCTGCCATGGAAACACGCTCCGCCTCGCCAGGACTACCTGCTGGTGGCTCAGCTCACAGAGCCACTCACCGTTCATCTCCGCGACTCGAAGCGTCGAGCAACGGCCTAGAAGATAGGTCATCTCTACCACCGCGGTGTCGAGCAACGCGCCGGTGACCTGCAGACTCGAACTCTGCTCCGCCGCATCGCAACGACCTTCACCACACCATCACCTCCGTGCGCCTGCAGCATCTCATCTACGGCGCTCCGCATACATCTTGTTACCTTTTCACCGACCTCGCTACGTAGCACAATAAACGACTGACTCACTACACCGACTGACGCCTTTCATTTCTGTCTCCCGTCTCTGCCGATCCGGCCCGCTCCCTCACCTTAGATATTCCATGTCTATCATTAGGTATATTTTAAATTATTATTAGGTAAAAAAAAAACAAATTAATTTATAAAAATTAACTGAAACTCCTGTAAAATCTTTATATCATTTTAATCTATCTATAGTACTGTATTTTTACATTTAAGCACCGCTGTTTTATGTACATATTTAACCCACGCCCACGATTTTCCTTTGTGGTTTTTTTTTTGCTCCTTTCTTATATTTTATGTTATATGTTTGTACTTGTATGTAACATAAAAAACTTTTTCAGTAAAAAAGACTAACCAATCTGATATGTTTAAATTTTTTTTTTAATTCACCAAGTAATTAATTGACAAGAATTTATTGAAAAATAGAGTCGAACTGTTAATAATGCCAAAAAAAATAAATGATAAAAATAAAACACTAATTTTGTGTAAAACCGCGATTATTTACCGACCGGTTTTGCTTTGCTCAAGCATCATCATAAAAACTGAGTATTAATTTGTACCCTGATATTTTTTAAGAATTAATTTGTACCCTGATGGTGCATCATGTTACTAAATTAATTAAAACTAGTGGTTTTAGACAAAATAAGAATTTTATTTAATTAAATATTTCAAACCACAAAGTAATTGTTTTCTACAATAATTAAAAAATAATGCTATCTGATAAAAAAATTATATTACGAGTATTATGTATTTTTTCTTTTTTACTTTTAATTTATGAATATAAAAAAAATATTACAATCTGTCTAATAATATCCCAAAACGAAATTAATAATATGAAAGTCAAATAACCAAAATAAAAATCTTGACTTAAAACTCTTAAAAATCACGACTCCGTTGTATCTGTGAGACATTTATAATTTTCTTGAAACGAGATCTCAGGATATCCCAAACTTAGTTTTATTTGTCTCGTTTTATTTCGTTGATCTTATGCAGTAGGACTCTGGCAGCATTGGTTTTAGGATTTGCGTCTGAAAAAATAAACAAAATTAGCTTTGTATTTTCATGTGAATACTGCACATGAGCCAGAATTGTTCCCAACAGTCTGGAGCCAGTGAGATTAAAGTATCCCTGAATGGGATATGTTGAGAATGAAGCCAACGGGGAGGGGAAGGAGATGGAAAAGGGGAAGATGGGGAAATACCTGGCTTTACACAGCTATAGCCATTTCAAGCAAAATTTCAGGACAAAAAATCCATTGTTTTTCTCTTTTGAAATGTTTCTATAAAAATAAGTGTGTACTTTACGACGTGAATTTTAAAGGATTTTTTTTAATGAAAATAAAAAGTAATTTTAATTCTCTTACCAAACAAATGTACAAAAAATGTTAAGGGGAACGCATGCGCGGCCCATTTCGGCCGGTTTCAAATCTTAGATTTGGATTTGAGATCAAAATACTCAACCAAACTGAAAAATTATTTCTGTAATCAAAAGGTATATCAAATGTCTAGTACGGATTTGAGCTACTTTATTTATTTTTGCTTTAAATTATAAGATATGGGCCGATAAAGATTTAAATGTTTCTGGATTTTAGCCAATGCACCAACTACGTCACCACGTAGTAATTTAAAAAAAGGTTTTGGGTAAATTTTGAGAGGTGGCGAGATATTTTACATTTTTGTATGGGACATTAATAATGCATCTTGTACGAGGTTCTTAACATTACCATTGAGGCCGTCGCAGTATCAGATAACCTACAGATTTATTAGAACTACTAAATTTTAACGTTATAAAATACTAAATTCAAAAATATAAAAAATTTATAAAACAATCCTTCAAAAGTATGTGAACATTTTCAAATAAGAGGGCGGACACAGCAATATGCAACCAAGTGATCGCGTAGGTAGTTTTAAGATGGGTTGTTTCACAGAATTTGAACAATTCATCAAACTTCATAATTAATTTTCAAGTTCTGTGAAGGTTCTATTCAAGTTCTGTGAAACAATTGGATAATATAATAACTGAACTGGATTAGAACTTTTAGATAATGTTTTGATTTATAGTTAAGGTTCAAACCAATTATGAATTTTTGTTTTTTTTTTTTACAGTGAATACCGCACAAGAATCTCAACTGCTCCCGTCTGGAGCCAGTGAGATTATGGCATCCCAAATTGGGGTATGTTGTGAGGCTGAGGGTAGTGGGGAGGGGAAGAAGGTGAGGAAGAGGATGGTTGGGATGTACCTGGCTATTCAGATCTGGTCACCAAACACGGCTAAAGCCATTTTCAAGCAACGTTTCAATTCTGAATGGTGGTCTTACACCAGGGCGATACTGATAGTATCTTCCACTCTGGAAAATGCCGCAAATATACTATATATTATTTTAAATGAATTAATTGTGAAATAACACAAATAAATCAAAAAAAAAATATTTGCGCATGCCGGGTTCGAACCCGCGACCTCCGGATTGTGAGTCAAGAGTCTTACCCACTGGACTACGGAGGTCGTCAAATTTGAATTACAAATAGTCAAAATCATTATCAACACGTTTACCTCATTTAGGCCAAAGATGGCGCTAGTAATTTCAGATGTCGCAGTTGTGTGATAATTTTTTGTCTTCCTCCCTTCTCAACGGACAAAGGAATTTAATTATAAAAAGCACACGCCCGCGCCGGCTAAAAATTACCACTTCCTAACTGAACTTACACTGAAAAACATAAAGTATTGATTGAACCTTTGTCCGTTGAGTGGGGAAAAAATTACTTGTCGGTAATTTGTAAATTCAAAACATAACAATAAAAAACGAAGGATTTAATTTCTCAAAGGTTCTTCATTCAAAAAACCATTATATCACTTCTTCTTCTGTGAAGACCTTACTTTTTTACAGATAACTTAAAATTAACTTTGTTTTTTTTTTATGAATTGTTAAAATTTTGTGTAGCAACCCATCCTAAGCAAAGTTAGTTAGTCCTAGCAAAAACTAGCACACGGATTCAACTAGGGATTCCTAATATATTTGACGTAAACTGTTGTTTATTCGTTAGCGACCTGCAGTCATGATAGGGAGCGATGGCAAGTTACCGACATTTTCGATAAAACCTATATCGATCGACCATGCTAGGGGGCCTGGTGCCGGTTGATTATGCAACAAGATTTGAAAAGTTAGCTTCTCCTATCCTTAAATTCTTCAACCTTCCTTCGGCAATGCTAGGTGGAGATTATTTAGATGAAGATCAATATATTTGTACACTTTTCCTCCGCATTCACAATTATAGAATGGTAATCACTCACCCGGGGACCATGGTTACCTAAATAGGCTAGCTAACTACTTTCATCCGCTGGGCTGGTGTCCGACCCACGGTGACGTCTGATGAGCAGTCCATGTAACAGGGGAGGCCCTATCTCATCTCCCCCTAAGAAGACGACGGCCTTGGTACCATTCGTCCTGAATGAAGAGATCCCTAGACCCTCTGTGGATTGATTGACCCTCTAGCTTCCTTGGATTTACATACAAGATTTACTAGATGAATGATGGCGACACTTCCACCGGAGGACTGCGTAGTTCCCGTACAAAGAAGTCCCTAAAAAGATCAGCTGGCTGCGGATTGTGTATTTGATTGCGTAACGCCTTTTTACGCGAGTTGATTGATCGGATCTTCACAGATCATTTCTTTAAATGGCGACCGGCACCGATACACGAGGTTATTACCGGCTCGAATTTAATCTTGCGCTTTACGCGGAGTTATTATATAATCGTCAAAATCACGAACTAAGCATGTAACATCGCCCGTGTGTGTCCAATCGCAACTCCCGATGGATTAATACATTTTTAAACCAAAATTAGGTGACAGTTGTTTTATATATATAAATATATATATAAATAAGTAAATAAATAAAATAAAAAAGTGCTTGTCCAAAAGATTAAATAGATTACTTCATAACTCATAACACTCCTTTATAAAAAATACGTTAAAACTTACTGTCAAAATAGACAACTTCACAAAGATCTTTACACTCAATACTACTTGCGATTATTTGTTTTAAGCTCTCATAGAATTGAACTACAACATCTTGTTTGTGACGTTCAAAATGTTCTGAAAAATAAATAAAAACAAATTATTCACCTAAGGTAAGCAGAATATGAAGAAAGTCAACAATAGGCCACTTGCAACACATTTTTCAAAAAAAAAATTCCGGTTTAGGCAAATATTCTAAGACACCTGTATTTTTATTTATTTTTTAATCGTATTTTTGAAACACAAGCGATTTTTTGAAAATTTCAATCCGAAAAATCAGACCATTTTTTATAAACCGGAAAGACGGGACATAATTTTAAAGGTGCGAAAAATGATAATTACATAGCCGAAAATCATTTTTGAATAGCCGAGAATCACTTTTTCCACACGAATGACACAGGAGAATAACGAGGCATACCAAAAATATTAAATGTCATAAATATTTTTTTCCTTGATCCATCTTATTGATCATAAATCATTATAATGTTCAACGCCTATATTACTAAATCAAATGTAATATACATGTACTTGTAAATTATAATAATAATAAGATTTTTTAAATATTTATATTGAGGGATCAGTAGGATTTATAGGTTCAATTAGGAATTCCACAGAGCCGAACCCTCTGATATGAAAATATCTGGAGTCGGTGAATTATTTTCCCATCTGGTCTCTGGTAGGTTGACATGTTGTTCTTGTATTGTTTTGTAATTATAATACTTATATAGTGCAATTGCGTAACGTGGATTGACCAGATGATCATTTGGGAAGTGTGTGAAAGGGTTTAGTTTTTCCTGTGGGGAAAATTAAACCCGGACATTTAAATCTGGTGCGTAAAAAAATATTATAAAATTTGATTTTGATAAAATCCGCACCATTATCATTTTAACTCTAAAACACGTACGTGTTTTACGTTGTCCGTAAAATGTACGGGATTCTCTTCTCAACATCTGTCAAAAAATCAAATCAAATGATACGTTCGCAGAGAAAAAACAATAAATCTAGTGAACGTTAAATGTCCAATTCAAAAATTCGCCTGAAATCAAAGTGATGCCATATAAAAAAAATAAATCAGTGTGGAATTTTATAAAATTAAAAGGAACATTTTCGGCGACGGGACATTTTCATGTAGTGACGTCACGAGCCCAAATAATAGATTTATTTATTTAAAAATAAAAAAAAACTATACATTTCTAAAAATTTTTACTAACATTTTCGTAATCTTAGTAAAAAAATCTATCCACACGATTTTTTCCAAGTCGTTATGAAGTCCATGCAAGTGGCCTATTGCATAAGATTTTTAATTCAAACACAAATGATCATTAATTGATAGGAACATTAATCCGGTTAGAAAAATATTCTGGGTTCAGTTCCACACCTGCAGAACCTTTTGGTGTGTGAAAGCGTATCAACCACTATTCCATCAATTCATTGAACAGATGATCTGCAATTGACAAGGCGCCAAAGATGCCCATTTGTATCTTATATTTTGTATATGAGAAATTAAACCAAACCTCAATATATTTCTTGGAGGTTACGGGAACCAAACCCGCAGTCTCATGAAGTAACGTAAGTGAGATTTGTTGAGTTTTTTTTTAGACCTAGGTCATTGTTGTGTGGTGATTGTTGTGAGTGTGCAACTCACACGCGATAGAAGTGAAACCAGAAAGTCGCTAGATGTCGCTTTCTTTCCTTTTGCCTGCTTATTTTAAAGTGGTTTGAAGATTGCATATTGATTTTAATTTTTTGGATTTCGTAGGATTCGAACATCCGTTCGCTGGATATCTGTCTCTCTGGCCGCTGAGAATTGTCGAGAGCTTTGCCCGCTGCGCTATTGGATTCTCGCGTTGCATGCTATATTAAAACCGAGGACCCGCCAAATAATAAATTTTAGTGACGCATTTCCGTTTCATCCGAATTTCACATCACTAACGGGGCTAAAGAAGTTTCACTTCAAAAATATTTAAAGGATTTATATGAAACTTTACTAACCTTGATAGGGGCCAGAGTGTTCGATGATTTTGTAGAAAGTGTGAAGAGACGTAGCACCTTCGGCAACAACGTAGATCGGAAGTGTTCCGTCGTTACTATGAATCTTGTAGACAGAATGTGCGAACTTTCTACTTATTACGCCTGCTATACTCCGCTCTATTACACCTAAAACCTATTAAAAAATAATGCATTAAGATTATATTTTAATAATGACACAAACATACACAAACGTGAATAACAGTGGCCGCACCTACTGTACTTTAAAAATATACATTATTATATTCAAGGACAACGATTTATTTGGTATTGTAGAGTAATCTCGTTTCTCCTACACAAAAATTTGGAATTAGTAAAAATGCATCGCAAATCAAAATAAAATGAAGGATACGAGTAAATCATAAATCAGCCATTTCCTCTTGAAGTGGAAAGATGGGTATTAAACGAGGGCCTTGCGAAATATGATAAATCAAAAGACCTAATAATGATAAACGCAAAATATCATTCTGAAAATTCGTATAGATAACTGTAGAGATAATCGGCGACTGTGAATCGAAATTTTACATAATGCTACTTCACTGATTAAAAAATATAAACACTTTTTTAATAAGAATCATTTTAAATATGCGATAGAAAATACATGTTACGTACCTCACAAGCTTCTAAATAAATGTCCTGGCAGGCATTTGCTAAATTTGGTGGGCAGGCATCTGCTAGATTTGGTGGGCAATGCAATCTGGTTGGTACTAGAATGAATATTTTTTTCACTGGAAATTCGACATGTTGAACACTTTCATATTTCTCCATCATTTTCCTGAACCCTACATTGTCATCTCCATGGTCCGGTAGGGTGATATTTAAATATCCAAAAAAGAAACCATAAGCCATTCCTTTAACATAGTTAATTGCAGTTGGACTTTCAATCCAGCATGATATTAAAAATTTGCAGTCATCCTGCAAAAAACAACAAAAAACAATAAAAAACAATTTTAAAAATCTAATTTTATTTATATCATTAACGCATTACGATTTAAGTCAATAAATTCCAAATTTATTTTTGTACACTTGAAGTAATACTGTAAAAGCTGGCTAATCTTTGAAAGAGATTAATTTGGTTAAAATATTTAACCCAAGAATTTAATTATTCTCTTGCAATGTTTTACTCTTTTCATGGTTTTAGCGAGCTTATTATGACAGGGTTCTAACGGTCAACGAAAGCCTTGGGTTTTAGATATGATACTGTCATATTAGTAGGGATCTAATCTTTAAGAATTGTTCAACTCATACGGACCACCCTCCACTGACTCTTTTAGATTTGAATTAGATACAATTAACCCAAAAAAGTTCAGGTACCATTACAACCCTCTGTTTATTTATTTTTCATGTTCTCCGTTAAACCAATATCATCGTGGAGAAGATTGCAAAGTGCGTGGGGGCATTTTTACTATTTTAATCACTTTCTGTTTTTTATTTCACGTGAAATAAATTTAATAATGTTATGTTAAGATCAGTGAGTATTTTAGTTAATAAATTTATTTTAGTTAGTTATTTTAATTAATCGTTTTTATTATTGTGATAGCTACTTCGGCTTACAAGATTGTTTTTTTTTTTCAGAAAGTTTGAAAATGTTAAGCAACTGGCCAATAATGATATAAAGTGGAACAGAACTTACACAAAACTTGAAATTTAACATTAAATTTGATGAATTGTTAAATTCTGTGAAACAATCTTCCTGATTGTTCAGTTACCAAGCTTCTAACTTATCTACATTTATTAAAAACGTATTTATTAAACGTGTATTGGCTAACGAAACACTGTGCGTTTGGCGCATCTTTCAAACGATGTCCAAAACGCTATTACGTTTTTCAACTAATTTATCAATTGAAAACATTAACGTAATCGATAATAAATACATGCAGCAGCTTCATTGGACTCGAAAACACAACAGAGTCTCCAGACAGCAATGATCACCATCCAGAAAATGGTTACTATTTACGTCAGCCCCACCCTGTGACCAGCCGAGCCACTATTGGTCAATGTTGAACAAAGGAAATCTCAAAATCGTAAATATTTACGATAACGAATTCATCTCCCAGAAAACCCGGAGCTAAATTTCGAGAAATTGGTAATTTTTTTTTATATGAGTACCGCACAAGAGTCCCAACTGCTCCCGTCTGAAGCCAGTGAGACTATGACATCCCCAATTGGGGTATGTTGTGAGGCTGAAGGTAGTGAAGAGGGGAAGGAGATAGGGAGAGGAAGGTGGGGAAGTACCTGGCTATTCAGATCTGGTCACCAAACACTGCTAAAGCCATTTCAAGCAACGCTTCAATTCTGAATGGTGGTCTTATACCAGGGCGATACTGAGAGTATCTTCCACTCTGCAACGTGCCGCAAATATACCATATATTATTTTTAATGAATAAATTGTGAAATAACACAAATTAATCAAATAAAATTTATTTGCCATGCCGGTATTCGATCCCGCGACCTTCGGTGTGCGTGTCAAGCGCCTTACCACTGGACTATGCCAGCCGGTAATAATTTGGATCAAAAAATAAATATCATCACCGAAAAATGGACAAGCAAGAAAAACAAATTGAAAATTGACGTCTAGCAATGATTATTACGCTTTAAGAAAAATGTTTATTCCTCAAAATTCAACTTTATATCCCATATGTAAACTTGTACCTTTTCTTGTAAAAACAATAAAAATGATGTGAGACTTTGGCTTCGGGGATCGAGACTGTCTTGGCAATGGCTATCACACACAATTTTAACACACCTGACCGCAAATCGTGGGGACCGCCAGTCGCCTGAAATCCAAAAACCCCACCCAGCCTTCAACAGTCTCTAAAGTGAAAAAAATATTTTAATTAAGTACTAAATTCAGTTTTTGTCATTTTATCTAGAATTATTTATCCAGTAGTAAATTCAATCAAAGAACATTGGCGTACCATATTACATTGGCGTACCATTGTGTCCAGCTCCCTATTTTGTTTATTTAGTTTATGTACAAACGTCTCGTACATAATATTGTCTCTTAAAAATAGTGCAAAGGTCCAAATAACCGAGCACTGAGAACTACTTCATTCTTTCAACTGTCAAAAAACGTCAGCAAACGAATCGTTATCCATTTAACTGACCAAAATCGGTCCGTAAAGCGTTAACCAAATCATTTAGGGCATATGGAAGGTATCCTATATACTAATTGAGAAAAAAGGAAACACAAAAGTTATGTTATTTAAACTATATTTGAAAGGCCAAGGAACGAAGGTAAACTGGGCATTTTAACAAATATCTGCAGGTTCGGTCCTGATAGAATTCAGAAAGGAGATACAGTACATTGGGTTGAAACCTATGAAACCCAAAGGTGGGGCAGGAGGCCGGACTAACGTTTGTGAGACAAGATTAAAAAAGAAGAATTATGAACTTGCGAGTTAATAAAGTTCGGTATCTATTATCAAGGGAAATTCAGATAAACAGTTCTGGAAGGAGTGGCGGACTTCGTCGGTGAGTCTAGAAGGTTCCGAAAAGTTCTAGAAGGTTCGATAAATGTGTACAAAGTTCTGGAAGGAGTGGCGGAAAATGTCGGTGGGCCTAGAAGGTTCAGGAAAGTTTCATAAGGTTCGATAAAGCTGCAAAAAGTTCTGGAAGGAATGGCGGAATATGTCGGTGGGTCCAGAAGGTTTCGAAAAGGTCTAAAATGTTCGATAAAGCAGAGAAAGTTTGAAACGTTGGACGCCACTGAAACGTATCATGTTCGTATAAAATGTAACCTTGCGGCAGAGCAGAGACCAGGGCTCAGGATAGTGGGCCAAGTAGTTATCTGTCATGTAGGTAGGGTTTTCAGTCAAATAAAAGAAGAGGAACTTTATAAAAATGTATTGAATCCAAACCAAAAAGCAACAAGGAAGTGTACAAACTTCATACCAAGGTAACAAAAGGAAATATAAAAAATACACATACCAGATGGACTCCTAATGGACACGCTAAACTAACTATACGGAAATAACCCCGGTAGACGAACGCGATCTTGCTTCGCAGTGAGAGAGCATGAGACGGGACGGGAACTCCAGTCTTCCCATATGGGAACGGCGCGGAATCCAGAGCACCAAGGTCGTCCTTCTAATTGGGCAGGAGGCCGCTATACCTCCAAGGAGCGCATCCAGCCACGGGTCATCTCGACGAACTCCAATCAAAAGGCACGTGGCCCCCAACAGTATCCAAGTCTGGCGTATTACGGTTAGCAGACCGTGACTTTGCGACGCGGGGTCGTGAAGGCATATTATAGTAGCCAACACCAGGACCAATTCACTTCACGATTCCTTTTCCAGAAATAATTCCACAAAACGGCCAACCAGCCACATCGGAAAAAAGTGGGACTTTCACGTCATCCACTATAAATAACTCGTACACGAACCTCGCGTGTTACGTAAAAACACCCCGCGTTCTTTTAGGTTTAAAATCGACTTAGATTCTCATGATAAAATCCAATAAAACACTTTTCCAGTGAGTGACCAATTTCCGACCCAACTGCCCAAGTTGATCGGAAGGAAGTGACCATAAACAAAAAGGAAACTCTCTCTTTTCCAAAAATTACCAGTGTCCAAAAAAAACACCATAGACAAAATAACCACCTAAGCAAGAACTGCATTAGTCACATAATTATTTATGTGACAAGTTCTAGAAGGGGTGGCAAAGTATGTCGGTGATGTTCTGAAAAGTACTAGAAGGTTCGAAAGTTTACAAGCTGTATAAAGTTTTGGAAGTAGCGGCAGAGTATGTCGGTGAGTCTAGAAGGTTCCGAAAAGTTCTAGAAGGTTAGATAATGCTGTAGATTGTTCTGGAAGGAGTGGTGGAGTACGTCGGTGAGTCTAGAAGGTTTCGAAAAGTTCTAGAAGGTTCGATAAAATTGTAAAAAGTTCTGAAAGGAGTGGTGGAGTACGTCGGTGAGTCTAGAAAGTTCCGAAAAGTTCTAGAAATTTCGATAAACCTGTAGAAAGTTCTGAAACAGTGAGAGAGTATGTCGGTGAGTCTGGAAGGTTCCGAAAGTTCAATTAGGTTCGATAAAGCTACAGAAAGTTCTAAAAGGAATGAGGGAATACGTCGGTGAGTTTAGAAGGTTCCAAAAAGTTCTAGAAATGTCTGTGAGTCTAGAAGTTTTAGGAAATTTCTTTAAGGTTTTATAAATCTGTCAGGACGGCGGAGTACGTTGGTGAGTCTAGAAGGTTCTGGAAAGTTCGATAAGATTAGATAAAACTGTAAAAAGTTTTGGAAAGGGTGGCGGAGTATGTCGGTGAGTTTAGAAGGTTCCGAAAATTTCTAGAAGGCTCCATAAAGCTCTAGAAAGTTCTGGAAGAAGCGATGGAGTGTGTCGGTGAACCTAGAAGATTCTAGATAATTCTGAAAGGTTCCTAATGATCTAGGATGTTATGGAAGGAGCACATACATTGGATGTTTATAAATAAGTCGTGTGGAAGGGCAGTGAGACATATCGAAATAGTTATCAGGAATTTGTAACAAAACGGGGAGATAAATCAAATATAAATTAAATAATTCAAACTACAAAGTAGTAAGGGTACATATATATTGAATTACAAAATTAAATAAGTTAAAGGGGTTAGAATTGTAGGAAGTTATATATTAAATTTCAGAACGAAATATATCAGGGTGTATATATGTTGCGTAATTATGGAAAATCTGAAACCTTTTAATTAACTATATCTCGAAATGAGTCAATCAAATATTTGTTATTACATCAAATAAAATAAATTCTGATCCTAAATGGGAAATGCACTTTTTTCTTCCTTGATCTAGAACCACTTTCTTGAAATAGTTTTATTAGTCTACCCAAAGATTTCTTGCAATCACTCTAAATTATGTTTTTCAAACCTCACAATAATAACAACAGCTTTTACTCCATTTCTTCATCGATTGTAGTGAAAAATACTGTACAGTTTTGTAAAATGTGTGCTTTTTTATGAAATTTTATTTTTATTATTTCTGTATATGTTAAATAATCTGTCATGAATTGTTTGTACTACCAAAATGTAAAATCCCATTGGGCGTTAAATAAATAAAATAAACTAAATAAAAAAATGTAGGGCTTAAAATGTTCGAACCTGCCACCATGTGGTATTTTTGTGTTAGGTAAATAATTAAAAACTTCTTTCATTTCACAGAAGTGGCATTTAATATCTCGAATAATTCTCTCTGGGGAACGCGTATAGGCCGTCCCGAAAATAACAAAATTGTTCAAGGAAAGACAAAAGATGATCACAATTTATATATGAAATAAAAGGTGAAACTTCAGTCTATAATATGTATATATTCATAAATGGGAACAAACGATATTTTTTTTTTGAATTCTAATTGAAATAAGCATTTTAACAGTAAAAAAATATAAAAATGGTGGAAAATTAGATGTTATTTCAAATCTCACACACATGTGATATTGATATATAATTTAGTAAATTAAATAGAGAATACCTTGAAGAATGTCAGACAAAATAAACTTTTGTATATATATCTAAACGTCACTTAAGAGGGCATTACCAGAGAAAGCCTGAAATACGTCATTTTCAAAAAAGTTTTTAGACGTATTGACTCTTTTCCACAAAAAATTATAAATGGATTTCGAAAGATTGTTCTTTTATCTAGCATTCGTATGTAATAAATTTTTAGAATTTTTTAAAAATTTTAGTATAATAAGGTTATTCCATAGGTCGTTGGCAGATTTGTTAAATTTTCAAAAAAGTTTTTGTATTATACCACACCCATTTCAAATAATGTAATCATGCAGTAAAATAAATCAATACATTATCTAGCAAAGTTATATATTAGAATTTTAATTTTAGTTTCAATAAAATCATTAAAAATATGTACGTACATGTGTTTCTTGACGAAAATTGGTCCATTTGTGTATTTATTTGCGCACTTACAAACTAATATATTTCAGATTTTTTTAACATTCTTATTAAATTTAGACATTATTGAAAAATGATAAATACTTATAATCAAAAAATAACTACAAAAAGTACACTATTTTAATAGTTTTATCATCACGCCTTTCAGCATTTTTGGATGAAGGTATAAATTAAAGCTAATTTGGATTGAAATAAATTCGATATTGAGTTATAATTTAAAAAAGCTGGTACGGAGAATAATTAATCTTTCTCATTGTAACCGTCCTGCATGATCGGAAGAACAACTTTCGACGAAATGTGGATTTTCGTCCGCTGGCTGGTTAAACGCTCTTAATACACAACCGTATGTGCTCACGCGTAGAAGAGAACGGAAAAACGCGATGTCGAACATCAAATTTACGACACACTTTGCGGCCTTGCCAAACTTCCGTCAAGCGCTATTGACATATTTGAATAATCTCATAAAGCGCAGAAACTATCGTGCTACACTAAAAAAACATAAATATTTAAAACAATAACGTTTGCAAAAACCACTTTATTCGGTGCTTTTGGCCGTGAAAATCTTAAAACTTATCTCACTTTATTCGGGTTTTTTCTCCATTTCGTCCACTGTGCGTCAGCTGGAAAACCACGTCGACAGACTACGTGGCTTTCTTGTCGACTTTGACCATTTTTCGAACTTACAGGAGGATCAGAGCCAAATTATTGCCAGAACAGGGCTTTTCCGAGTTAGTCTAATAAACAATACACTGATTTCACTAATATACTAAACCCAAGCCTCATAAGTAACCATAGCAGCAGAACCATAATGGAGCAGAGTCCAGCAGACCTAAGAACCAAGCATAAAATCTACTAACAATTAACCATTTGATTTTCTTTATTTACATGCACATTTGAATAGGTATCATGTAATTTGTTACAGATTACGTGAGATTGTTAGTTCATTAAAGGGTAGTCGAATCAAAATAGTGGTTAGGGAAAGTTAGCTCATTTAAAGAAAATTACATAAATTTAGATTCGCAAACGAGTGACCAATTTAGTTCAAAGCCCAACGCTTTTCAGAACCAAAGTTACCACAAAATAAAAGAAATTAGAATCCAATACCGTAAATAAAAAATATCCACAACGTTTGGTGGAGTCTATTAACAACATAAAATACGGGAAATTTCCGTTCAATGTAAATAGTTAAGTAAATATACGAGTATCTTAATATAACTTACATATAACGTATTAAATAGTTAAGTACATACATCTTTAAATAAATGTAGACCTAGGGTGCTTTAAATAGCCCCCTGTAGATATTAAAGAAAATAGGAGTCCAATTTTCATGGAGGCTTGTGTGACGTAAGGGAGGAATTTTCCACCCTTACCGCACACATATAAAGCCTTAATGAAAATTTAAAAAATTGATAACAGCCAATAGAAAAGTTTTATTTTTATTTTTTATTATTAAGTTAAAAGAAATATGATATTTCGCTTTATTAACTTAAGTACAGAGCATATATTACATAGTAGTACAAGTAAAGTAGTTAAAAGTTAAAAGAAATCTTTGAAGAAAGAATAGAAAGAAAAAAAGGTAAATCGCAATAGGTGCTGCCGAGACAAGAGGCGAAAAGACGAGTTATCACAAGTTATGGCGATGGTGTTCTGGATGTGACCGTGCTTTTTACAACACTGTGATATACGCCCTTGTTAAAAGATGGACCAGAGCTGTGGAAATAGATGGAGATTATATTGAAAAGTAACAAATTAATCGTCAATACTGTGGTTTTCAACCAATGTAATTGCATTACTTATTTCTTGACAATTAAAAGAGGAAAAATAGGACGCATTACTTTTTGACTGACCCTAGTATGTTCTGTTTAACTCTAAGAGAACATGGCAATGTTTGACAGATCCTAACAACAACAGACTATCTAATGAGCTATGGAGGCTGGCATAATTTTTTGTGCACATTAAACATAGATATGCCGAGACAATTTATACATTATATTTTTTATTCCTAATAAATTATTGTTGTATAAAGCATTGTCATGGGTCATAAGGCTTCGTAAATTAATTTATCTATCTATTTATATAATGAAAAGAGTTGTGGCGAGTGACATGGGTTTGATTTTTATGCAAATCTAGTCTTGTTCCGAGACTTATGAAATTATGGCCACTTAACCTTCAGAGAAGAGGAAGGTCATTGTCGGCACCTGATTTCAAAATACGCTGCATAAAGCCCGGGCTATTACGGGAACGTCAGCTAGTTAATAACATATTAATTTATAAAGCATATCAGGTTGCCATCTGCAATATTTTTTGTGCAGATGCCACTTATAATCTTGCATATGTCTATAATGATGTAGGCAGGTGTGTAATTATGTATGCATTGTTAATAATAATTTTTTAAAATAAAAATATAATTCAACTTACATATTTGGCAAATTCCAAAAGACATAAAACTCCTATGAACGGTAACAAAACTGGAAGATAGTCTTTAATGTTGCTACCAAACAGGGTAACTGCCGTAATTGCCACAACCATAAAAATCCACGATAATTTGTTAACATCAAATATATGTCTGCAAAAACCTTGAAGGTTGAATAATTTTCCGTTAATGCAGCAATACTGAATTGGCCTTTGAAAGATTTTAGAAAGCACAAAGAAAATAATAACCCAAGCTGGAATAAAAAATATATTATTGAAAATATAGTATTTACGACGCCATTCCATGATACATACATTGTAAAGATTAAATTAAATTAACTCACCATATATAAAAATTATATTCCAAACGTCGCCAAATACTGCAAAGAAAATAAAATAAGAGCTTCTTCAAACTTTGCAAAAGTACTCTATGGCATCATTAAAAAAATAGTTCTGAAAGGTTCCTAATGCTCTAGGATGTTATGGAAGGAGAACATATATTGGATGTTTATAAATAAGTCGTGTGGAAGGGCAGTGAGACATATCGAAATAGTTATCAGGAATTTGTAACAAAACGGGGAGATAAATCAAATATAAATTAAATCATTCAAACTACAAAGTAGTAAGGGTACATATATATTGAATTTCAAAATTAAATAAGTAAAAGGGGTTAGAATTGTAGGAAGTTATATATTAAATTTCTGAACGAAATATATCAGGTGAATATGTTGCGTAATTATGGAAAATCTGAAACCTTTTAATTAACTATATCTCGAAATGAGTCAATCAAATATTTGTTATTAAAACAAATAAAATAAATTCTGATCCTAAATGGGAAATGCACTTTTTTCTTCCTTGATCTAGAACCACTTTCTTGAAATAGTTTTATTAGTCTACCCAAAGATTTGGAGACAACTATCATTTCTTGCAATCACTCTAAATTATGTTTTTCAAACCTCACAATAATAACAACAGCTTTTACTCCATTTCTTCATCGATTGTAGTGAAAAATACTGTACAGTTTTGTAAAATGTGTGCTTTTTTATGAAATTTTATTTTTATTATTTCTGTATATGTTAAATAATCTGTCATGAATTGTTTGTACTACCAAAATGTAAAATCCCATTGGGCGTTAAATAAATAAAATAAACTAAATAAAAAAATGTGGGGCTTAAAATGTTCGAACCTGCCACCATGTGGTATTTTTGTGTTAGGTAAATAATTAAAAACTTCTTTCATTTCACAGAAGTGGCATTTAATACCTCGAATAATTCTCTCCGGGGAACGCGTATAGGCCGTCTCGCAAATAACAAAATTGTTCAAGGAAGGACAAAAGATGATCACAATTTATATATGAAATAAAAGGTGAAACTTCAGTCTACAATATGTATATATTCATAAATGGGAACAAACAATATTTTTTTTCTGAATTCTAATTGAAATAAGCATTTTAACAGTAAAAAAATATAAAAATGGTGGAAAATTAGATGTTAGTTCAAATCTCACACACATGTGACATTGATATATAATTTAGTAAATTAAATAGAGAATACCTTGAAGAATGTCAGACAAAATAAACTTTTGTATATATATCTAAACGTCACTTAATACACAACCGTATGTGCTCACGCGTAGAAGAGAACGGAAAAACGCGATGTCGAACATCAAATTTACGACACACTTTGCGGCCTTGCCAAACTTCCGTCAAGCGCTATTGACATATTTGAGTAATCACTACACTAAAAAAACATAAATATTTAAAACAATAACGTTTGCAAAAACCACTTTATTCGGGTTTTTTCTCAATTTCGCCCACTGTGCGTCAGCTGGAAAACCACGTCGGCAGACTACGTGGCTTTCTTGTCGACTTTGACCATTTTTCTAACTTACAGGAGGATCAGAGCCAAATTATTGCCAGAACAGGGCTTTTCCGAGTTAGTCTAATAAACAATACACTGATTTCACTAATATACTAAACCCAAGCCTCATAAGTAACCATAGCAGCAGAACCATAATGGAGCAGAGTCCAGCAGACCTAAGAACCAAGCATAAAATCTACTAACAATTAACCATTTGATTTTCTTTATTTACATGCACATTTGAATAGGTATCATGTCATTTGTTACAGATTACGTGAGATTGTTAGTTCATTAGAGGGTAGTCGAATCAAACAGTGGTTAGGGAAAGTTAGCTCATTTAAAGAAAATTACATAAATTTAGATTCGCAAACGAGTGACCAATTTAGTTCAAAGCCCAACGCTTTTTAGAACCAAAGTTACCACAAAATAAAAGAAATTAGAATCCAATACCGTAAATAAAAAATATCCACAACGTTTGGTGGAGTCTATTTACAACATAAAATACAGGAAATTTCCGTTCAATGTAAATAGTTAAGTAAATATATGAGTATCTTAATATAACTTACATATAACGTATTAAATAGTTAAGTACATATATCTTTAAATATATGTAGACCTAGGGTGCTTTAAATAGCCCCCTGTAGATATTAAAGAAAATAGGGGTCCAATTTTCATGGAGGCTTGTGTGACGTAAGGGAGGAATTTTCCACCCTTACCGCACACATGTAAAGCCTTAATGAAAATTTAAAAAATTTATCACAGCCAAGAGAAAAGGTTTATTTTTATTTTTTATTATTAAGTTAAAAGAAATATAATATTTCGCTTTCTTAACTAAAGTACAGAGCATATATTGTATAGTAGTACAAGTATAGTAGTTAAAAGTTAAAAGAAAACTTTAAAGAAAGAATAGAAAGAAAAAAAGGTAAATCACAATAGGTGCTGCCGAGACAAGAGGCGAAAAGACGAGTTATCACAAGTTATGGCGATGGTGTTCTGGATGTGACCGTGCTTTTTACAACACTGTGATATACGCCCTTGTTAAAAGATGGACCAGAGCTGTGGAAATAGATGGAGATTATATTGAAAAGTAACAAATTAATCGTCAATACTGTGGTTTTCAACCAATGTAATTGCATTACTTATTCCTTGACAATTAAAAGAGGAAAAATAGGACGCATTACTTTTTGACTGACCCTAGTATGTTCTGTTTAACTCTAAGAGAACATGGCAATGTTTGACAGATCCTAACAACAACAGACTATCTAATGAGCTATGGAGGCTGGCATAATTTTTTGTGCACATTAAACATAGATATGCCGAGACAATTTATACATTATATTTTTTATTCCTAATAAATTATTGTTGTATAAAGCATTGTCATGGGTCATAAGGCTTCGTAAATTAATTTATCTATCTATTTATATAATGAAAAGAGTTGTGGCGAGTGACATGGGTTTGATTTTTATGCAAATCTAGTCTTGTTCCGAGACTAATGAAATTATTGACACTTAACCTTCAGAGAAGAGTAAGGTCATTGTCGGCACCTGATTTCAAAATACGCTGCATAAAGCCCGGGCTATTCAGGGAACGTCAGCTAGTTAATAACAAATTAATTTATAAAGCATATCAGGTTGCCATCTGCAATATTTTTTGTGCAGATGCCACTTATAATCTTGCAGATGTCTATAATGATGTAGGTAGGTGTGTAATTATGTATGCATTGTTAATAATAATTTTTTTTAAATAAAAATATAATTCAACTTACATATTTGCCAAATTCCAAAAGATATAAAACTCCTATGAACGGTAACAAAACTGGAAGATAGTTTTTAATGTTGCTACCAAACAGGGTAACTGCCGTAATTGCCGCAACCATTAAAATCCCCGATAATTTGTTAACATCAAATATATGTCTGCAAAAACCTTGAAGGTTGAATAATTTTCCGTTAATGCAGCAATACTGAATTGCCCTTTGAAAGATTTTAGAAAGCACAAAGAAAATAATAACCCAAGCTGGAATAAAAAATATATTATTGAAAATATAGTATTTACGACGCCATTCCATGATACATACATTGTAAAGATTAAATTAAATTAACTCACCATATATAAAAATTATATTCCAAACGTCGCCAAATACTGCAAAGAAAATAAAATAAGAGCTTCTTCAAACCTTGCAAAAGTACTCTGTAGCATCATTAGAAAAACAAATAACTTAGTTTACACAACTATGTAATTAACAATATCGACATGTTTCAATAACAATGTTATCTTCATCAGGACAAGTTGTAAATATAAAAAAAAAAATTGACTTACAAGTATAGACAAATCAAATATAAAATATTAAAAGGGAGAGGTGATTAATTGCTTAAAAAATAGTTGTATAAAATTAAATATAAAAATTATTTAAGGATTGTTGTTATTCGTTTTTGGGGTCTTAAGCCGTGTTGCGCTACCTCCTTCTTTAGCTAACGTTTCGGACAGCATTGCAGTGTCCATCATCAGGACAGATCCGGCAGATCCGGTATATCCGGTGTGATCACATCTACCGGATCTGGCCGTGAAAATCTTAAAATGTATCTTATTTAATGATGTATAAAATTGCATTTAGATAATAAAAAACTTTTAAAACACACGATAAAAACAGCTAGTCCAAATAATAAAATAAATAAACACACAAGACGCTATTGCAGAATTAACTAAGCTTATTTACAAAACATTAGATAGAGGCAAAAAATGCTTAAGTATATTCATTGACCTCCGTAAAGCTTTTGATAGTGTCTCACATTCAAAATTAATTAATAAACTAAATAATATAGGAATAACTGGCAAAGCTAAATCATAGTTAAAAAGCTATCTCTATAAAAGAACTCAACAGGTAAAAATAAACAACGAACTAAGTGAAATAGAAAATATAGATTTTGGAATTCCACAAGGAACTGTTTTAGGACCTTTACTATTCTTATTATATGTAAATGAACTTTTTGAACTCCCAATCATTGGTAACATTATATCATACGCAGATGATACAGTGATCTATTGAAGGAAATTCTTGGAATGAGGTCGAAATATCAGCTAATAATGCAATAAATATCATAAAACTATGGTTTGACGAAAACTTATTGACACTAAATGTCGAAAAACCCATTTTATGCCTTATAGCCTAACAGGGCGTATCTCAAATATAAATCTAAACATAAAAATTCACGAAAGAAATTGCTTCCTTAGAATCGCACCCTGTAACTCAAACTGTATATACATTAGTAGTAAAGAAGAAATAAAATATCTTAGAATAACAATCAATAATAACATCAAATGGAAATGTCAAATAAATTCCACAGTAGACAGAATGAGAAAACTGATCTATATATTTTTAGACTAAGAAATACTGTATCATTAAAAATACTTAGAGACATCTATTATGCACTTGCGCACTCTGTACTACAATATGGAATCGTGGCTTGGGGGGGTGCATATAAATCAACCCTACTCCCATTTGAAACAATTCAAAAAATACTAATAAAAATCATTTTAAAAAAGCCCTATTACTAATCAAACTATAAATGTTTTTCAAGATTTCCCGGTTCCCCCACTTACAAAAATTTATGACAAAATTGCATTACTACAAATACATAAAGATTTCTTTAGTAAAAATAATTTACCACAATTAAATATTAGCAAAGAATAATATCTGTTGGAGGATTAACCGTGCCACTAGTACGAACCACAACAGCACAGCATCACTATATATTCAAGGGTATGAAATTATTTAATAAATTGCCCCTTGATATACGATCGGAAGAAAGCTACGAAAAATATTTTTTTAAAATTAAATTAAAATACTCTTGTACCAACTCATAACTTTACTTATTATTTAGAAATATGTTTTTGCCTTATCAATACTTTGAATCATTTATTAACTAACCTATATTTTTATTACTTTTATCTGTAGTTTCTCATAAAATCACTAATATTTTTTATTAAATTACTAATATTTTTTGTTTTAATTTAAAGAAATGTAAAATTTTTTAGTTGTCCTCTCCTAAACACGAGCAGCTGCTTTATTAGGAGAGTGATTGAAATATTGATGTTTTTATTATGTTGTAAAATTGTAACCTTGTTATATGTTTCAATAAAAATAAAAATAAATATTATAATTATTGTAAGTATTAATATGCAAATAAATTTAAAAGATGGCTGTCTTTAAAAAATGTTTGGTTATTTATAATATTTAATTTACTATTTACGCTTTTTCTAAATTCTAAAATTTCTATATTATCTGATTGTATGCCTCTTGTGTTAGTATGTAAAATTATAAATAAAGGTTTTTTAATTGCCAACCATATTTTGGAAACAAGTCATTCTTTTGCAACCTCTACATCTGTATCAAGAGTCTCCTTGAGAATGCTGCCTAGGTAACTAAATCTTTCCACCTGTTGGACATTGCAACAATTTAACTGTATCACTCTTCAATCAATATAATGGTATCACTGATCCAGTATACCACTGATAGAGCGATCTAGTCGTCCCAATGTCATCAATTTAGTTTTATTGACGTTCATTTTTAGGCCCAGTTGCTCACCAGCATTATTAACAAGATTTAATAGATCTTGGAGGTCATCGATAAGGTCAGCTAGTAATACAGTATCATCTGCGTATCGTATGTTATTAATCACAACTCCGTTGATCTTCAGACCATTCTCGGTATTACTTAGGGCACTTTTAAAGACATGTTTGGAATAGATATTAAACAATAGTAGCGACAATAAACAATCTTGTTGTACTAAACGCTGAATGGCGATTGCATCAGATTTCTCATTCCCATATCTTATTTCTGCTGTTTGGAACCAATATATGTTTTGGATAAAATTCTGGTCTTTGGTATCAATGTTACAATCCGCAAGCATTTTCATTAGATCAGCATGTTTCACCGTGTCAAATGCCTTTTTGTAGTCAATAACAAGATTAGGCAAAGACTTCCTTTCTTCGGTCACGACGCTTTCGCAATAATACGTCGACAGAAAATAATGCTTCATGTGTCCCAAACGCGTTTCTGAAGCCAAACTGAGTGTCATCCACATCTTGCTTGCACTTATTGCCTATCCTGGCATAAATTATTAAGGACATGACTCATCAAGCTTATTAACCGATAGTCACTGCACTTCTTAGGATGTTGTATTTTAGGCAATGTCACGAAGGTTAATGTTAATGTTAACGTCAATGTCATTGTTCTAGATGTGTTGTAGGCTTACCGAGTCTATAACACATCTAGAACATCCGAAGACAGAACAGCTTACAACAAAATGGCAAAGGAAACCAAGAGAATCATAAATAGGTCAAAATTCGAGCACGACCAGCAGATCAGCAGAAAGCTGACTGCATGCCCGCATGGCAGCAGGCAATTCTGGTCGCTTGCGGGCTCAATAGGTCGCAATTTCTGCAAATCCAGTCTGCCACCTCTTACCAGACCTGACGGCTCACTAGCAAACACCGCCACCGAAAAGGCTAACTTACTAGGTAAAATGTTTGCGGATAACTCAACCTTGAGGGTTGAGTTATCCTCAATGACCAAGGTGCTGTCCCGACGTCGGTTCCTCACTGCGGTTTTCGTATGAAAAAGCTGAGGATCCGGCATCGGGAAGTACTCCATGTTTATAAAGCTAGTGGGCCTGACGGAATACCTGCCCTGGTACTGCAAATGCGCTGCAGAAATAGCTCCAATTTTGACGAAGCTTTTTAAACTGTCCCTGAAGACTGGCTCTGTACCCTCTGGTTGGAAAAAAGCGGTTATCCATCCTATTCCAAAGAAGGGTGACCGCTCCAACCCGGCCAACTACCGCCCCATAGCGATCACATCAGTTCTGTCTAAGGTGATGGAACGTGTGATCAACGACAAACTGCTCACATACCTCCAGAAGAACAAAATTATTAACGACCGTCAATACGGATTCCGGCGGAACCGCTCGTGCGGTGATCTTCTCGCGTATGTGACGCATGTTTGGGGGCGATGCCTGGAACGTTTCGGTGAGATCCAAACGGTTGCACTGGACATATCCAAGGCCTTTGACCGGGTTAGGCACCGAGGACTTGTCAACAAACTGCATTCTTACGGACTTCCCGCATCCTTGTGTACGTGGACTGCCGACTTCTTGAGGGAGAGGTCGATTCAGACGGTAGTCGATGGTTTCACCTCTTCCTCTCACTCGATAAATGCTGACGTCCCGCAGGGATCGGTTCTGTCTCCAACTCTGTTTTTGTTGCACTTTACGTTACGTTAATTCACTGTTACGCGGATGACAGTACAGTTCATGATAGCTTTTTGTTTGACAAGCCCCCAAAGGGCTCACAAACTCCAACAACTCGTAAGGCTTTGAAGCAAAGAATGGACGGTTACCTCGAGAGTGTTTTCTCTTGGGGTAAAAATAATCTCGTTGAATTTAATGTATCAAAGACCCAATCTTGTCTGATTACGTCTAAAAGGGATCGAAATGAAAATCTAGTATCTTTCAACGGAAGCAATCTTCCAAACAGGCCCTCCATTGATATGCTTGGTGTAACCCTAAGTGACCAGCTCAGGTATGGGGGCTCCATCGAAGCCAGAGTAAAGTTAGCCCCCCAAAAACTGGGCGTACTGTACAGGGCCCGCAGATACTTTAATAGTACACAACTGCTAACCCTGTACAAATCGCAAGTGCGCCCCACGGTTGAATTTGGCAGCCACCTCTGGTCTGGAGCTCCAAAATACCTGAAAAATACCCTCGACTCTGTGCAGAAACGGGCGGTCCGTTTGATAGATTCTCCCATCTTAACAGACGGATTGCAATCTTTAGAGCACAGGCGTCGGGTGGGAATGCTATCCTTGTTCTACCGGTATTACAATGGAAGATGCTCAGAGGAACTAGCATCATTGATCCCTCCGGCACCGGTGCATAGTCGGGAAACACGCCAAACGCGTGCCCAACATTTGTACACAGTTGACATTTGTCACATGAGAACGGGTCGTTTCTTCGACTCGTTCTTGTGTTCAACAGCTCGGCTGTGGAATGATTTGCCGGCCTCTGTGTTTCCTCCTTCCTACAACATGGGTCTCTTCAAGACCAATGTTCATTCCTTCCTCTCCTTAAAAAGACCCTCCACACAGCATCCCAGATGACATAGGCCCTGAGGGAAATTATTTTCCTCAGGGCCTCCTGTGTGGAGTTAATGTAAAAAAATTAAAAATAAAAAAATAAAAAAATAAAAAATAAAAATAAAAAAAATAAAAAAAGTGGATTTTAGCCATTCTTGGGTTTTATTCCCTGTGTCAAATATAGAGTTAAATAACCTCAACAAGTAGTCACCATTTTCATTACTAATGAGCTTTAACACCTCAACTTGAATATCGTCTGGTCCGCACACTTTTTATTGTCTGAAGTCTACATTGCGTGAAGAATTTCAGATTTTCAAATCCATGGTCCATGCAATTGATTATTAGAGATATTAATGTCAGGTCTAATATCTTGTACTTAAGTAAAATTACTTTTTCATCCAACATTAATTTTTTGGATTCGTCAACGAAACATGACGAAGTTATTCTTCTAGAAGTGCATGTAATTTACTTAATTTTTTTGGGTAGTTTGAATGCATCATGACCACGAATGTACGACTCTAGTTGTTCATACTGTGACTTCGTCCATTCTTCTTTGTTTTTTTTTTTAATTCACGTCTAATCGTTCTTTTTAAGTTTTTATATTGTGTCTCATTGTGTTTGTGTTTACGTCTGCATCCATTATGTTCAAAATGTGGTCAGTCATCCAATCCTTTTTTTCTAATTTGCTTATCAGCTTTCAAATCTGTATCACAGTTTTCACACATAACTTAAGGGTTTGACTTAATTTCATCCCTTTGTGTTTGTATTTCTATCGATGGATCACAAAGGAGTAGCCTATTATCGTTCAAAGTCTGAGACCACCTATTTCTGACCACTTCCTCGTGGAGTTTCGAGATATCCATTTTAATATTGTTTTTGGGCTTTTCTATTTGTTTTAAGCACAAAACAACATCGGCAGTTAACAAAACATGGTCAGAACCAATGTTGTGTTGACTCGTGGTGACTCTCTTTACAGAGTTCTTGACACACTTAACACATAGTCAATTTAGTTCCCGACAGTATCATAGATTGTTCCATCTGTATAAATCCGTCTTTTCGGGAGTTTAAACCAGGTTTTAATGCAACTATATTTTTATCCGGACAAAATTCATATGAGTCGTTGAGTTCCAAAACCTGCCCCAATTGATTTTCTTACTTTCGAGTAAATCAAGAAAAAACTGTATGCTGATGAGTTTTCATGATTTCAGTTATTATTTTTTTACACGTTAGCACAATGTCAACGTCTTGTAATAACTTGATACAGTTGTTATTTTCTATTTAAATGTTTAATATGTATTTTAATTTTCATTTTGAACGCGAGAGGGAGGTTGGACGGGGAAGCGGGAGAGGGGAGAGGGAAGGCGGGGAACGTGAAAGGGGAACGTGCGAGGGTAGGGGACGCAGGAGGACATACAGGTAGAAACAATTTATTTTCTTGAAAATGGCAATGCAACGCATGCCGGGAACCAGCTAGTATTTAATAAAAATGTAACAATACTTAAGATAAGACATATCAGTTAGTCGTTATAATTATATACGGTAATATAGCATTGTTTTTAAAAACTTAAATGGCGTTATATTATCGGACCAATATGTTTTCTCAGGCTTCAGCTAAACTCAAACGAGAAGTTTCTTGTTGTGTAATTTTAAAAAGATTTTTGGAGATATGACCAATTTTTTGTGGAATCTGAGGTTTTTTAACTGTTTCTAATCGATGCCATAATTTTTTTGAACAAATTGTTGACATCTTTCACTTTATCTAGAAAAAATATTGGAAATATAATTTCATAAAATCACACTTTGGTCAAAAATATTTAAACAAAATGAGACGCCATTGGAAACTTCAATGAAATTCGGGTGAAACTTTCAAATGTTTACATACGGATTTTTTCGTTCTAATTTATTCTTCCACGTTTCTGATTTTCGCATTAGCTTCCTTGATTTACCAGGAAGGTATTCAGCCACTATTATTAGATAATCAGACATGATGACATGAAATTAGTACATAAGCAAGACAAAAATTAATGATCCGCACAAAAATTGTTTGCTAATATTCCGGCGGCCATTGTGATTTTTTCGAAATACTGACTTCTGGCTGCCTCAATTACGGAGGATTTTGGAACTCAGGCCCATATTTAAACACAATTTATAAGAAACTAGAAGACTTATGGAAATAATAACGATGGTATCGCATTCCTTGTGAGAAACCACATCAGATGGCATTGACACCTAATTTTTTACCAAAATCCATTAGGGAGGATATGCGAACTCAACGATTCATATACATAGTCTATCTCAACCTCCTCTTTGATTGCTTATGCCTAAGCCAAATTCACCAAATATATGAGAGCGGCGATCTTCACCAATTTTGGTTTTGAAGTCTCCAATGACAAAATTGACCGCTCCTCCCTTCAAACTTTGCAATGTACTGGCTAGTGAGTCATAAAAAGTTTCCACATCACCGTCATATCTCACTTCCACGGTTGGTGCATACACATGAATAATATTAATGTTGATAGGTTGACAATTCAATTGTAATAATATTATCTCCATCATTAACTTTATAAACAGTCTTATCAAATACATAATATTATTGAAAGTATCGGAAAGGTCATATCATCGACCAATAAAATAACGACATATAAAAATGAAGACATGGCGGACACCGGGCGGGCGCGTGGATTTGATTTTTAAACAAATCTACAGTTTTATTCCGAGAATGATAAAATTTTGCATTATGGGTACATCTGATTACTACATCTGATTTTTGCATACAGCCCGGACAAATCCGGGGACTTCAGTTAGTTATGTTATAAATTTTTGTAGAAGAATTATTTTTTTATGTGTCACCTCACAAGAGCGCTTCTGTATGTAGGTTGTAGGTACCAGTTAAAGACAGGTCGCAATAGGTTAGGCCGCGTTGTTAAAAGGCGCGTTAAAACAGGGACTTTAAAAAGGGTTTTAATGTGAGACGTGAATAAGGCCTGATTATGTGCAGTGGACCAGAGGTTCGTTTCACATACGAGCCGACCTACGCAAAAACGACCCATCCTCATGAAGCCAACATCAACTATGATCTATATTGCCAATAACGCCCTTGAGGTGATTTTTCACAAAACGGCGCTATATAAATCATCCAAATTTTATTTAAAATATTATTAACAAGTTTACTTTGAATTTAGGAGAAGAAGATTTAAATTTTGAGGAGTCGAGTCTCATCAAAACATAATAGCTTTATCAATAAACATAAAACTTACCAATAACATAAACAATAAAAATTATAATTGCCAAAATAAGATTTGCCTTATTTCCTGCTGAAATGTGATCTGGCGACATAAATGCTATGGCTTGGGATAACATTTTGACAATTTTTGGAATTCTTCAGAGTTCAGATCCTGAAACAACATTTTTAAATAGTATAATAGTTTCTTATAGTAATTAAGTTAACCCGTAGTCCACCAGTGACTCATTTCAAAATTTATGCCTAATAAAAGTGCGGCGGTTAGTGGAATATTTACCAGATTATCAGTCACTTCTTTTCTTCATTTGAATTGTTGACATTTATTTGAACTTCCAATAATTACATACATATTATTTATGTGCTAAAAAATTCCCAAAACTCCTGACAAAATTTCGTTTCTATGGTTTATGCGATATGCTCAACTCAACTCAACTCAACTCAACTCCTTTATGAACTGAACGGGTTTTCCGGTTTTTTTTTCAATAATTTCGTCTTATTTCATTTCTAGACCAAACAAGTTAACTTTTTTTCTGAATTCAATATTCTAGGGCTCGGTTACGTTTTTCAAGTTGCGTATTTTTATTAATTACTAATTACTAACATTAAGTTTATTTTCATTATTTTTCAGTTTTTTTTTCAAACCTAAGGAAAACCTGTTATCTCCCTCATAATTGAAATTATAATAATAATATAGATTATTATTCTGGCATTCTCAGACTATAAAAATATTACCATTTGTTATTTTGGCTACTGGCATTATACCTACCTCTCATTCAAAATTTACGCACATTATATTTGTCAAAGAATTTATATTTAAAAAAATGGGAAAATCAGTCATTTTAAATACATGTAGGATTACAAAAGATTTTTTAAATATTTATATTAAAGGATCATTAGGATTTATATGTCCAATTATGAGTTCCACCGAGCCGAACCGTCTGATATGATAACATCTGGAGTCTGATATGAAAACATCTGGAGGTGAATTATTTTTCCATTTGGTCGCTGGTAGGTTGAGATGTTGTTCTTGTATTCTTTTGTATTTATTATACTTATATAGTGCAATTGCGTAGCGTGAATTGACTAGATGATCATTTGTGGAGAAGTGTGTGAAAGGGTTTAGTTTTTCCTTTGGGGAAGATTTAACCCGGACATAAATTCTGAAATTATATAAATAATAATACACGTGTATCTTTATTGAACGAAATTAACAAGATTTATAACTAAAAAATAACATATTCAGTGTTAATGTTTACAATGGTTTATAAGTTACATAAGTACAAAAGGTTAAAACAACAGAAAATAATATATATATGAACAGTAGGTACTTGAAGAATAGAAGATAGTTATAAATTTAGGTTTCTCGTAACCCGCCTCACTAGACCAGCCTGTGTTGAGGCAGTAATTTTTAAGCTGACAGTACTGACTATGACTATTTATAGCAGGGTTTCCCAACCAGTGGTCCGCGAGAGCTAGAAGATGGTCCGCGATGATCCGCCGGTCAATAAGCGAGCCAGAGCGCGGGCGGTCCCTAGTCGAGAAGTCTGAATAAAAAAAATCGGAACAATATTCAGTTTATCATTATTGTACCTTGTGGTCAGTGACCATTACGGTATTGCGTTTCACCCCCCCCCCCCCCCATCCTAACCCGTTCTACCTCCTCCATTGTGGTAAATATTCTGCTAGAACCCCGCCCACCCTCAGCATGGGTGTCATCTGGGGGAACGGGTAGGGCGGACAACGTGGTACCACCCCCCTCCCCCCAATACAAACAAACAAACACAAATTTCGGGGGGGGGGGCTAGAGAATTGAATCTTGGAAGGGAGAAACTCTGTCGGGTGCCGCCCCACACTCCTTGTGGTCCCTGTCGAAAATATAAACGTACAAGTGGTCCCGGGTCACAAAAAGGTTACGAACCACTGATTTATAGGAATGCTCATTAGTAGCAAGAGAGGGTGCTGAGGGTGAGGGATTGGTTTATTTATGGTGCTGCTTAAGCAGAATTTACATTACGCAACCAGTTGCATGCATGTTCCAAACAATAAAATTGACATATGCCGTAATATCACCGTAGGACGATTCTAATTCCACCAATTTCACCTTCGTTCTAAAAATCAGTGTTCAGGTTTTTTATGATCGTTCCTTTTTAAGAGTTCAAAGCAGTGATTTTTTCTATCAAGCCGTTTATTTTACAAAGAACTTTTTGAGGATTGACTTGATCAAACAACACTTAGAAACAGTTTTAATGTAAGTACAGCCGGTCCCCAACTCTGATTTTACTAGGAACCCTACAGTTCTTTAACAAGATCTTTTACAGCAGGAAATAGAGAAGGATTATAATTTATAACAAACATAGCCTTTTATTAGCAAACAGTATTATACTAGAAAATATTGCTACTGGAGGCCTATGACGGCAGAGTTGAAAACTGAGATTTCTGACGGATAATAAACTAATTAAGTAAGACAAAAGATGTCACTCATGGTATGATTCATTGAAGTTTTAACAATCACCTTTGGTCAAAAAAAATTCTCCAGTCGTTTTAGTTGGCAAAATAAAGCTCGCCATGGGATTAGTATATTTATGCTCGGCAGAGCTTGGAATAATATTCGTCGGTAGAATAAAAGACATTATATTCATTGGGTAGAATGTCCGGAATCCGCGTGTGTGTGTGGGAAATCCGGAATCGCTCGAACCGATCCGCCGTTGACGGATCGGCTCACGCGGCGGACAGATCCGCCTTGCAGATCCGTCGAGCAGATCCGTTTGTGAATTCTGCGCTTTAGTATCTAGCTTTATGTAGACTTTCCTACATGACCCTTTTGTGGGATCGTTATTAGATAGCGGACGTAATCTCCTGTCAGATTTGTGTGATTTTTATGCCTGTTATTTTCTTTTTTATGTACAACGTACATTAAATGAATAAATAATCATGCATACGTGCAGGAATTCGTGTTTAAATCTGTCTAAACTAAAAAATGTGATAGTAAATGTGTAAAAATCACACACATGTGACAGGAGATAACGTCCGTTATCCAATAACGATCCCACAAAAGATACGGAAATGCTCGGCAGGTTCATGTATGTAATCCTACAACAGTTTTTGTTAGCTGTCAAAAACTTGCACTTCATTGTACAGAGCAAAAGCTGCTTTCATATTCATGTGTGAAAATTAAATTTTAGCATATTGTATTCGTTGCTGGCAGCACTGACACCTCACTATTAGCAGTGTTGCCAGATGCATAGTTTTTACCATGTTCGTAGTCTACTCCAGTCCTCCACAGTCCACTCTAGTTTGTCTACCACATGTGAATTGCACACTCTGATTTTTTTTTAATATTCAGTGCGATAATGTCACTCTAACAACACCGGATATTAATTCTAGCTAGGTTTGAGCATGTAAATGTTATGAGTGTTGTATTTTTGGGTTTGTTTTTATTTTTTTATATTATTTTTAAATGTGAAGTTGCTGAAATATCACCAGATGATAAAGGTTTTTATAATTTTATACTAAATGCTATTTATTGTGGAATGTACGAAAACTATTCGAAAGTAAAAGAATATTCTGAAGATGAGGACTCTGTTGGTGACAACATCGTATTATTAGCAGACAAATCCATTTTTCCGAACGTCGCGTCGTCGTCGTCGCGTCGAAGAGAATGAGAATGAAAATAATGACGTATTAATGATGTTAAGCTTGTGGCATCTTCTTCATCATGATACCAATCCAAAAAGACATTCATGCGTGTTCGGGCACCACGTTAAAGTTATTAAAAAATGTCCCATGGGAGGTGTAGTTATTTGCCACCAGCTAGTGGAGTATTCCCGCACTTAGATCAAAACCAAAAAATGAACCCTATAAACCATAATACACTTTTTGTACAACATCGGCCTGGGAATCTTCCAGTAACAGATACGAGATATGACGGTTATTACCATTTGGCAATATTTGATAATTATATTTTTACACCAAAGGATGGAAAATTGCAAAAGCAGGGCGAAAAATTTGTGTGAAAAATGTAAAATCTTCGCATATCCTTCACGAAATAAACACTGTTTTAAATTATTTCTCCCAAAATCTAA
Organism: Limnephilus rhombicus; assembly: GCA_929108145.2. Classification (NCBI taxonomy): domain Eukaryota; kingdom Metazoa; phylum Arthropoda; class Insecta; order Trichoptera; family Limnephilidae; genus Limnephilus; species Limnephilus rhombicus. Next base: position 29,148,064 of record OV815275.1, read on the forward strand.
TTTTCTTGCACTTCCGTAATAAATCTTAATTTTGCACACATAAATTCCTTTTATTTAATTTAATTTTCATTTCATTAAAAAAAATTGTAAGCAATTTCTACGACCAAATTAATTTCGGTTTGTGTGAACGGCCGGTGGCGTTTGTATGATTCGACGGCCAGTGTGGTCGAGAGGTAGGCTCCTGACACGCAATCCGAAGGTCGCGGGATCGAATAGCGGCGTGGGCAAATAAATTTTATTCGATTAATTTGTATTATTTCACGATTAATTCATTTAAAATAATATATAGTGTATTTGTGACACGTTCCAGAATGGAACATTCTCTCAGTATCGCCCTGATGTAAAGCCAGCATTCAGAATGGCTTTAACCATGATTGTTGATGAACCAGATCTGAATAGCCAGGTACTTCCCCACCTTTCTATTCCCCATCTCCTTCCCCTCCCCATTACCTTTAGCCTCACAACATACCCCAATGCCATAATCTCACTTGCTCCAGACGGGAGCAGATGGGACTCTTGTGAGGTATTCATATAAAAAATACATAAAAAAATAATCGAAGATAGTCCTGATCGTCATGATTGTGCGGGTGAGTTTACTCGGAAAATTGAATTTTCCGAATTTTTTAAATATTTTATTATATATGCTTTTATGGGATCCAATTATTGCAAAAATAACAAAAGTCTGGAAAATAAAGCTTTTTTTCTTTAGGTCTGAAAGGGGTAATAAAATTATGTAGGTACCTACTAAATATTTTCATACAGCCAAATCATAGAACAACCACCTTGACATAAAAAGGAAGAAGATGTACCTTAATGTCACTATTTTACGTTTTATTATTTTTGACATTTCGATTCGGCCCGTGGCTCAACTGGCTAGCCAAAATATAATCTATTTTATTTTGTGAATACTTGCATGCCTCCTGCTTGTTTTATCAGATTTTCTCTGGAAAAGTGATTTTTATGCGTTAGCTAAATGTGCTTGTTTCAATATAATATGCGGTTGCAAAAATTTACCAAAGCGGATACGTCAAATTATTTTACAGTAATACCGTTCTTAGAATGTTAATGGGTTTGGCAAAATAATCAGTATGCGGTTCAACAAGCAAGAACTGATAACTCTAGCTTCTCAACCTTCTCATAAGTTCGATCGTGAGGGTATCCTTATATTGAAGGAACGCCAGGATGGATTCTTCCGAAGAACTGAAAGTAAGTTATTTATCTGTTTTGTACTAACCCAATTAAAACCGATTTTAAAATTGCGCTTAATATTATGTTCTGCATTGTTTTGTACTTCTTTCAAAATGCAGAAACTTAGTTTATTTGTGTTCCTAGAGCATGCCATGTCACAAGTGTCACCCGTAATAAAATCTTACCAAAAATTTGATATTTTTTGTAAAAATTAAAGAGTACCTTTATACTTTAGGTTTTCACATTTCCTACAATATATACAATGATAAATAACATGTAAAATAACCTTATACATGTTGACCTACTTTTAAAGACTGCCGACTTGTTGTGGTTTTTAGTTGATTTAAACGAGAAATCAGAAGACGGCATCCTTTCAGAATGGAAGTACCTATAAACAGGTCCGACACTGAGCTTTTTGATCTGGGGATCAGCACTTAGCTATTTCATGAATGCTAGGCACTTTTTACTAAGCAAGCTGTCAGTTTAACATTAACGTGCATTAAAAAAGAACTCAGTTTTAAGATATTGATATTAATGCTGTTTTGTTAAGATTCAAGCTACGATTATATGGTCCTGCCGCTGAGAAGTCGATTGTAATCTCTCTTTTTGTTACATGTAATTTATGAGATAGCGGGAAGGGTTACAACGGAACTGTCAATGTGATGTCTTTAATGCAGTTGAAGTCAAGTTCACCTTCTAACATGTCATATTACAAAATCCATGTTGTTTTCACTTTTCATTGCTACAAATTTCTTTCTCCCAAATATTTTTTAAGCTCTACAATAATTTATGGTAAAAAACAATAAAAAAACTCAAAGATTTTCTCTAAATCTAATAAAATATTTGTTTTATCAATTTTTTTATGTAAGGGAAAGTACCCATACTACGTGACCACCAACTTTTTACCCTCCCCCCCCCCCCCCCCCCCCCCCCGGTGACCTAAAACCTAAGTCATTCGCCGCTCATTTGTATCAAGCGTGGTATTTTGAAGACCCCCCCCTCAACAGGTTACGTAGTATGGGTACGTTCCCTAATTTGTAGTAAAAGTTTCATCGATTCTCCACAAAAAAGATTTACGAATGTATCTGTTACCATTTGTAATAATTTAGTTACATTTTGTCTTTTGGAGTCTTGTTGCGCTCTCCCGTATTGAGAGTTCATGTTAAATACAGAATAATAAGAGATTGTGTTCTTTAATCTATATTAGCGAGGAGTGGTTCCTAGTTCTTGGTAAGAACTGATTCACTGGCCACGAATTCAGACCGCATATGGAATCGAACCACTTAACGAGAACTTGCGCGAGTTACGCAGACGCCGGTGCCAGGAACTGACACTGCCGAGCGCTGGATAGAGGCATTCGGTCCGAGTTCGAGTTCGCTGGGGGTGGTTGATTTGGAAAAGGAGTAGGAGCGAGTCCTTTGCGGAAAGCAAGATCAGAACTCGAGATCAAGAACCCATTCCGGCTAAACCTTAGATTTTACGCATTGCTAACCCACATCAGAACTAGCCAAGTACATTGAACTGCAAAAAAAAACGATTTTCTAAACATTTTAATTTTTCTCCTTAATGAGATTGCCAATTGAAATTGTAGATTATTGTTAAAAATAATTATACTGACATATAATATTATTTTTACTCCTATCTACAATTGTTTCTTTTCAAGAGTAAACAAAGCTTTTTTTGTAGTGTTGTCATACACACATTACATATATTATTATCCTTACTGGTATTTATAATTAAAATGTATATCCTTAAAAGGTGTCATAAATATTTGTTTGTCAGAATCTATCTATTTATAAAAATAATAGTGCCTGTGGGGGGGGGGGCGGCGGCGTGAATTTGATTTTTGTACAAATCTACAATTTATTTCGAGATTGATGAAATTTAGCCCACTCCACCTTCTAAGAGGATGATCACTGTCTCCATCTGATTTTGAAAAACTTTGCATAAAGCCTGGGTAACGTCAGGGACTACAGCTAGTAATTTAAAAAATGAACTACAAAAATAATATCTAACTTTAAAGTTTCATACATTCGGATTAAAGATTCATACATTATGTATATCCCTTTGGAAAGTTCTAAATATGTGTATATTATTTTGCCTTTAAACAAGACACTACCAAATGGTTGGTGTACGTTTTAACCTTGTTTTCCATCCTACTTCCAAATGGTTAGACTATCATTTCGTCCAAAACATTCAACTAACACCCAATCATACAATGTACATTTTTCTCTTCTAATTCCTCAATTTAACTCTCGGGTTGGTTGGAAGAAATTGCCGCCTGGCGGTAGACCCACCTTTATACTTCTACAATGTAATGTAACTTTTTCTAATGAGTTTTACTGCTCTAAAATATTTACTGACAAATGGATTGGGTTATTTTTATTTTACTAAAAGTATTGGTGAAATGTTCCTGTTATCAATTCAGATGCATCAAAGATTTTATGAAGAAGAGCAGTTTTTAACATACTGTAAACATGAGCAGGAAAATATCAAATTTGAAAAAATCACATAATTTGAAATTGATATTGACTCTGTCGGTGCATATTTTTCTTATATTTAGGGAAATAAATACAGTTTTACAGTGATTAACAAAGTCGATAGGATCCACAAACATTATAGTGATTTGAACTCCTTTATCGATGGTATCGTAATGATGTTTCGAAGTGTGTATGTTTATCTGACTATTACCTTGTGAGGGAAGGTATTGAATAAGGACCGAAATATCACAGATTGATATATTGAATACAAGGAACACTTACATCATTATCATGATTGTCAGAAGGAAGCGAAACTATAACACTGAATTGAAGGTGATCACCGAAGTGGCTGCTGGAAATGAATGTAAAGAGTTCTGGAATGCAATCATTGAGCATGCCCCGTCTGCGCATGGCGCGGTTTTACCATTGTAGAAATTAAGGGCGATAATTTAGAACCGCCGTAGTAGAATTAGCCTTTGAAGGAAAGAAATATGTTTACAGGTATAAAAATATCTTCGATGCATAATACGTTATGTTATGTGATAAACTTTAATCACATTTGAAACGTAATAAATAATCATTTGTTATTCGGTTTATATTACCTATAAAATATTATATCATAAGAATCATGCATGACCATTATAACCGGTTTAAACAAATAATAAAATATTAATATCGATTGGTGGAACAATCACTTTGGTTTTGCTTGAGGACCAGTAGCCATAAAAGTCACTTGTGAAAAATTTTGTGAGATTTATTTGTTTTCTTTCAAATTTTGTTAAATTAATATTCAAATATCTCGGCACACAATTCCAAAGGTCATTAAAATATATATATTTTTTGATTCTACATAAATAAATAATTTTTACTGCAGATAAACCAAAGTTTCCACGGTTTAAACACCAATACTTCTCGTTAACAAACACCATGAAAATACCTTTCCTATTCATTTTTATAAAAAGTATATAATGTTTTCTTTCACCCGATTACCTTTATAATACAAACTTCTAATTAAGATATTATTATATTTTTGAATGTAGCTATTACTTTGTGGTTATCCATTATAGAAAAATGAAACAATATAACTTTGTATAAACCACTTATATAATTTGCAAATCCGACCGGTTTCGGAACAAAAAAACAAAACAAAAAAACACAGGGATAAATATTCTTCATATTAATCATAAAGGAAAACGTTTAGATAACTTAGAAGCTTTGGAAATTAAAAAATCCCTTAAAAATAATGAATCTATTATCAACAAACAAAAAATATTGTCATATAGCCCAATCATGGATTTGTTCCCCTACCCACCCACTCTACACTAATACCTACCCACCCAATCTACATTATTAACTAACAACGGCTCCACCCCTACCATAATAAAACATTGTTCTAAACTGTCAAATTAGTATAAGCTTTCCCTGACGAAGGAACGTTTGTTCCGAAACCGGTCGGATTTGCAAATTATATAAGTGGTTTATACAAAGTTATATTGTTTCATTTTTCTATAAGATATTATTAGTTTGTGTTACATATTTAAGAAGGTGTTTTAATATTACCTACCTATCGTATTGTTTTCATAATTATCAGATGAACATAATTTCCAGTTTATTGCATTTTTTGTTTAACATCTCTTACTTATTTTAATACATGATATGTATTCTACTTTGCCTATTGTAACTTTTCTTCTTTTTTCTGAAGTTTACCATCTTATTAACTGTTACTTTTAATATTTATTCTCTTATTTGTTGCAATTATACTATGTACAACATGATAATACTATTATATTAAATATAAAACACCAACTCCCATTGAACCTACATTTAGTATATAAACCTGTTGTGCATTATATAGGCACTAAACCCGAGCATTACAAATCACAGAAGGACGGGAAGCGTGAGAAATTGAAGAGTCTCAGCTGTGTAGGTGTTTCCGACAAAGGTACAAGAAATAAAAGAGCTGTATTCGGCTCAACCTTCTCTTTTGCCTAATCCACATTTGCCTCTGCTAACAAACCAATGCCAAGCACCTGTCTAATCAATTATTAAGTATATAACACCAGTAGACTTAATTTTCACTAACAACCACAATGTTTTAACCGTCACTGATAACAAACCACTAATGCAAATACAATGTACGCAGGTATGTGTGTAATAGTCGTGATAGAACATGATTTGGAATTTTCACGGCCAAAAGTATTATGGTGATTTATTTTTGGGTTTTTATGCCATGTTGCGCTAATTTCTTCTTTAGCCATCATTTCAGACACTGTAACGCTGTCCGAAATGTTTGCTAAAGAAGCAGCCACACGGTATAATACCCCAAAAATAAATCATTATATGTGATACTTTTACTTAAAAACATAATTCTTTAGTATTTAATTAAATGAAGACAATATAAGCGAAACTCAATCGAAAATCTGGAAACCGAAAAATCAGTCCCAGAGGTGTCGATATCTTTTTATGATTTTTCTGTTTCCAGATTTTCGATTGAGTTTCGCTTATATTGTCTTCATTTAATTAAATATTACAATTTGAGGTTTTACTCATAAAGTTAAAATCAAAAATAAAATAATTCTTTAGTGTTATAAGTTCAAAGGGTATGCAATTTTTTGGACAGAGCAGCATGTTATAAGATTAATTTAGTCTCAAAACCGTATAATCTTGAAGTTATAGATTATTTATATATAATATGTTTAATTTTTTGTTTTGTTGGAATTGGTTTGATTTATTTACTACTATTTAAATAATATATTTGGTTTTGGTTTTTATTTATTTTTGCTTGTGGTGTTGGATTAGTGTGTTTGCATCATTGAAAAGTTTTAAAATGTAGGTGTTCAATTAATTCTGTTATAATGTGTCCCAGATTCGGGTATAGAAACAAAATTTCGGTGAATGGAAAATACGGGTCCAACATTTCAAGTTTTTGTAATATTATGTTGTTTTGAAAATTAGGCTTTCAAATTTTAGCCTTCAGTACACCACATCACTAAAAAAATTATCTGGTAGAGATTTTTTTTCTCTTTTTATAATAGTGATGATATATTTCTCTCAGATATCTTATAAATAAAATGTAGGTAATTAGAATTGGAACAAAAAAATAAAAATAATGTTTTTATATAACGGGTTTTGAAGATAAGATTGTTGGGTTTATTTCTCTCTCTGAGAGGTCATAATATGTTTTCTCATTGTGATTATTTCTCACGTAATATTGGTACAAACTGCTTACAGATAGTAACTCTTGTTTTCTCCAAGAACAACTTGCAGCTTATTGCCAGTGGCGGCCAGCACTAAGGAGCATTCGAGCAACACTCTTCCCAAATTTCGGTCAATCTAAAAATAATTATTATCAACCAATAATAATACTGCCAAAAATCAAAGCAAATTACAGTAGTAGTAAATTAATGAAATATGTACTATTAAAGTCTTTTTCCTTGCGCTGTCCCAACTCATTGCCTAGGTAGGCTGTTGGGGTCAGCTCTTCTCATTCTCAGGTTGTAATATCTTCTATTCTGGGTATCGCCTTCATCCCGGCCGTTTCTCTGAAGAATTTTGGAACATTGAGTCATCCCGGAGTTCTTTGGTCTTCCTCTGGATGACTGTCGATGAGCTTAATAGACATTGCCTGCCTCACTGTGTGGTCTGATGGTCTCCGTCTTATGTGTCCATACCATCTCAACTGTCGTTCTTCCAGCCTACTATTTATGTCTGTGACACCCAGGCTACCAAGAATGCGTGAACTTTTGATCTTATCTTTTAGTGATACTCCTAATAATATGTACTATTAAAGTATTTAATTAAATTTAAAAAGCTTTAATTTTCCTTCTTCATTCCATGTGTCATAAGTCGTGTCATCGAGAAATGTCAACTGGGAACACCAATTATCTACATGCGTAGAGTGTGAATGTTGACCACAGTATTGAAATTTTTCTGAAACATGAACAGCGTTCGCCAATGCCTTGGAACTCTTTAGCGAGGTGGAAATACCTGAAGACAGTACATTTATTTGTCGCCCCGAGATGGCGCCACTTTAGTCCACAATGGCCTTGAAAATAGGCAGACTATATTTCACACTTCCATTTTTATGATTGTAAGCTGCCACTGCTTATTACATAATATTCTTCAATGAAATCAGTCACAATTTTCTGGAGCACCTAGTTTAAAATTAGTTATCACTGTTCAATAGAAAGTTGCAGTCTGAAAACCACTTAGGGCACCTTCATACAATTTTTTTTATTAAGTATTTTACAAAAATATCTTTTGTTTTACTCAGTTTTCACTACACTTCAAAATATTTATTTTATTTTACAAACCTTAGGTTCTTGGTAAGTTCCATAAAAGATTTATTGGTGTACTATGAAAATATAATAACGTATACTTACATAAAAACTTGTGATGCAAATCTATTCTAAATTCAGTAAATGTTTATTTTTTATGATTTTCTTTGTAATTCTCATCAGATAAAGTTTGGTAAGTTAGTTAACTAATGGGGACCGTTCAAATGTCAAAATTTTATAATGAAGCTGATCGACAATCAAATTTGAAACACCTCGACCTTATACTCACTCTTGTTAAGAAACTAATATTCCTGAAAATAAGTGGAATACCTACATACAAAAATTCAATATTATCCTTATCCACAAATTGATGACTTTTAATTTTGTACATTCTTTACATTCATACCCATTATATTATTATTTAGCATAAGTGTTATTTGTTAGGAAAATAATTGCTTTGAGGCCCACTAACATATCACTATGTATTGATTTATCAATAATATGTGTCGCGCCAATTATTGTTTATTTGAGTGCACATCTTCATACAGTAGCATCCTCACTTGAAAACTTGTAAATATTTTTGTTGAGAATCTCCCAGGACTCCAATTTAGAATACCTGTTCTTTACCAGTGTGCAATTTTCTGTACCTCATTTGTGTTGTATACGCAATGGTAGTAGTGTTGTATAATAGATAAATAGAGCCGAGTAGTAAAAGAAAAAAATTATTTTCAGAAAAGACAAACAACTTTGTTTACATCACTTTTATTTGTACACAATCTACATGTTTCGTGAACGATGTTCACATCATCAGGATCAAATGTATACCAAACTTAAAAATTAAACATAGATCACATATCACATATATATTCTATCTGTTAATAATAATATGTCAAAAATAATTAGTAAAAATATTCCCGGTACTATACAACCAGCATTTTATACAAATAATAAATTTAAAAAGTTCATTCTTAACAACAAAAATAGCGACATTAAAACAAAAAAATCGGGCGTTTATAAACTAAATTGTAAAGACTGTAATTACTTTTATATAGGTAGAACAAATATAAACTTTGAAGTAAGGGTTAAAGAACATCTCAGGGCATTAACCTTTCCCTTACTGTGCTAAAAAAATACGCGCGCTCCGGTGCTGTGTAATCAATTCACGTGTTAAAATCATTGATTTTATATCGGAAATATATGAACATTCATAGCTAATCGCTTTTGTTTTTCGTAATTTGTGTTACAAGTGATAATAATTGTAATATAATTGCTGAAAACATGAAAAAACCATCGTCCGTTGCTCAAAAAACGGGCGAGGAGACCATCTCAAAGGATTGCCCGCGAACGACTGAGGCGCTGGGCGCTGGGCTGCTACCCAATACATACATACAGCTATGTATGTTTAGCTACTACGCGGTCGTAGGTATCGACGGCCGAAACACAACATGGCGGTCTCTGTTTCTCGTGTTCCCGTATAGCAAAGTAGAGCGAGACGTCACATAGCGTGTCATCTCCCCCCGCACACTCTTCGCGTATCACGGTCCACACTGGCACACGGTTGATTGTATTTGTGGTTTATTCCCGATATTTAACAAAATATCTCTGATTTTGAATTAAATTTGCTAATTATTTAAAATACTATTTTTAAATTCAGTGTGTAAATGTATAACGGAGGAATACCTAAAATCTGAATCCAGAATTCATTATATTTATAGAGATATAAAAGTTATTATAAGCAATGTGTAGTATTTACGCATTACAGACCAGGAAAGGTTAAATGGCAATAGCGAATCTGAGTTTGCAGATCATTTAATAAAAAATGATCATAATTTTGACAAAAACCATGGACTTAAATTATTACATACGGGGTATAAGGCATCACAGATAAATAATTTAGAGATTTTAGAAATTAGGAAAAATGTAAATAATAAAGCAGACATAATTAATAAGCAACAAATTTTTATAAACCCTCTTTTGAACCTTTTCCCACTTAACCAGTCTTTCCCTGCTAATGACTTTGAAATCCCAATTGTCCCCTCAATCTTACCCCTTCCCCTTCCTCCTACCCCTTCCTCCCATATGTGATCTCTGTTTAATTTTTAAGTTTAGTATACATTTGATCCTGATGATGTGAACATCGTTCACGAAACATGTAGATTGTGTACAAATAAAAGTTATGTAAACAAAGTTGTTTGTCTTTTCTTAAAATAAACAATGTCATCACAAAGTGAAAACCTTTCCGAAGAAGTTTTCTTCGGAAAAAAAAAATATATATATATATATATATATATTTCTGAATTCCGCTTTCGGAGTATGCTCTTTTGCCTCGTAGCCATTTCATTTTGTATCTTCTTCTCTCCCAATTCTTTCCTCTCAGGATAGGTGAGTTGGAATGTGATGAATCACTTTATGAGCTACATAATTACTTATTTCAGAATGTTACCACTATTTGAAGAAACTTAGAGGTTCTTCAAGCAATACTTTCTTTGGATAATAAGCATAGTAATAATATCCTTAGAAATGAAGCTTATTATTACTTTGTACAATAAAATTCAGGTAAAACCAAAAAAGTAAACATACAGATGCTAAAGCCTAAAATTGCTTTAATATTTTTTTTAAATCAATTTAAAAATTATCTTGTTTGGGAACTAACATAGGTGGTGGTAGTGATTTACATACATAATACGTTTTTACTAGATACAGTGACTACTTAGACCAACTTTTAGTACAATAAAGTGTCGTACTGACTCAGCTATAAAAGCGTCAGCATTATTTGGCTTGGCGTATTTTGGCATATAGCTCGCCGTACAATCCCAATGGGAATATATGACGAGTGATATGCTGAAATACACCAAGCCATATAACGCCAGTGCTTTTATAGCTAAGTCTGACTGCCCCCTAATATAACAGTGTAACAGCTAATATGTATGTTTAACACATATTAGCTTGCATTTGTGCCACAGGTGTATAAAGTTTATCATTCTAATCTTAAAAACAAAGACATTTGTCTAGTTTAAAACCAATAAACTGTACAAACACATGACAAGCCCTTTCTTGAGTTGATAGTTACTGTTGAGACCTGCCTCACTACTTTTATAGCACAAGTTTTGTTTAGTGAAATGGTATAACCTATAAATCTTTACTTCTTCAATCTTTGCAAATTCTCTTTGTGGCGTCATTTTGAATAGTGGGGTTTTACATAACTTTGTAAAACACCACTAATCAAAATTATTAGCATGTTTCGAAACCAAAGGTTTCTTCGTCAGGATTAGATTAACATTATCTTTTGTTTCGAAACATGTTGATAATTTTGATTAAATAGTGATGTTTTACAAAGTTATTTGTTTTAATTTTACTTTAAATCTTTAGCTTACTTGAGACGGAAGCCGTTTCCCAATACACAAGAGGAACCGTGAGCTGATTTCGGACATTACAATTGTTGCAAAATTAAACATGCACATCCGTCTGCAGAATTTCACGGCCTATCTGAATATGGTTTTAGGAATCAAGATAAGATACAGTTCCTGCTGGTGACACTGCTAGCAACTCCCATTTGCCGTGCTCTCAAACAAAATTTTTGTCGACCGTTTTATCTTAAGTTAAGCCCATTGTTTGATCCCTTCCGACATGTTTAAAACAATTGGCAAGTCGGATGTGTGTTGAGGCAGCTTTTACTAAACACTTTTGACTTGCGGGAGTGCAATTTATGCCAAAATTTCAGGTATGTCAGTAAGATAGTATTGTTGTAATGTGGTGTTTGTTGTGTTGGGGTGCAGTCAGCTTAGAGCGCTGGTGCCGGCTGCGTGGAAATTTGCTGTTTTACCTGCGCGCCGCCGAGCAGTGGGCCGAGCCGCTCGGAGTCATTGTCCTGGAGCAGTGCACTGTGCGCACGCAGCAAGAGGATCCGGCGGGATACTGGCCTTTCCAGATTGGTAACATGTTTTTTGCTTACATCCATTCAAAGAAATATTAAAAAATAATTATATGGTATGTAATATTTCTGTCTGAAATCAGACTATGTACACAGCCCAACATATGTACACAGTTGACATTTGTCACATGAGAACGGGTCGCTTCTTAGACTCGTTCCTACAACATGAGTCTCTTCAAGACCAATGTTCATTCCTCCCTCTCCTCAAAAAGACCCTCCACACAGCATCTCAGGTGATATAGGCCCTGAGGGAAATTATTTTTCTCAGGGTCTCCTGTGTCAAATTTAAAAAAACCTAGTGCAGTTCACACGCAGTAAAAGCGAAACTTCACCAAAGCAATCTCAACCAATAAGAGCCTTGAAAAGTGACATCAAAGCGGCCAATGAGAGCAGTTTGACACTTAGTAGGTGTTAAGAATAGTGACATCTATGAGATAAATACTGTAGTTAATCCCATTGGTTTAATTATTCTTAGTTTATTAAAAGAGTATGCATATTAGAGACCTCTGTAGGAATTTTATAGAAGCTAGTGTTACCGACCAACTAAATTAGAGCACGTGACCCAGTAATTGTTTAGTGCCATTATTTATTATTCTTGTCTTTTTAACAGTCTGAAAAACGGTATTTTTAAAGTTTTTAGCAGTATAAAAGGGGTGCTACTCAAATATTTCCTTCTCTCGCATTAACCGATACTTAGAGTATAGACCCCGTGTTGCCCAGGCGAGGTCCGGGCCAAAATTAGCTTCAAAAAGTGTTGATTTCATTGTTACTCAAAAGTGTTTGTAAATAAAACGACTCTTCAGTAAAAAAAGTGTTTTACAATAAAAAGTCCACCACCCTAGATGATATTGAAGTGATTTTGACAGTAGGTACTGTTATATGTCATTTCCGTTTCATCTGAGTTTCAACAATCTCAACCAATAGGAACCTTGAAAAGTGACATCGTAATCAAAGCGGCCAATGAGCGCAGTTTGACACTTAGTAGGTACCTACTGTAATGCGTCATTTCCGTTTCATCCGAATTTCAAATCACTAACTCAGTGAACAAATTTTTATGCGATTATGTTGCTAAAATCAGTCAACGGAACTTCTTATGACCCTATGAACTTATTAAGATGTATGTGATTCATCTTTACTGAAAGTTATGGTAAAAACCCATTATAAGGTTCCCATGTAAGAAATTTTCACACAAAAGTATTGTTATTTTAATCCTCTGAATACTAAAAACAGCCTGAATGTTTTGATGTATATATTTTTTCAGTTTTTTTGACAAAAATTATAGTATTTTAATTCTGTGGACCATAGACATCCAAATTCAATAGACCAGTAGATACAGATAAGGGGTAAAACCAAACTATGGGGGGCGAAGAGGGGAAAGATAGATACTGTGATTCGTTAAAAAATCAATCTGACAGTATATAGGCATCTCGCATTATAATATCACCATTTAGTTCTTAAAAGCAAAATCTGCTTTGAATGAATAGACCTTTTTACATGGGAGCGCGAATTGCTTGCCACGTTAATAACATATTTGCGAAGGACAAATGCTTGCCCCGAAAAGGTTCGCTAATATTCACATAGCAATATTTTGTTGCCGTGTTTAGTTAAAGACACTTTTACAAATGTTTCATAATTTACTTACCTCTGTAACCTGCGACGAGCTCACTAGAGAAACGCCCACATTCGCTATGTTCTAGGTAGGTCTATAGCACAAGCTCTCATATTTTGCCGTGTTATTTCGTAAAATGTATGATGTTACCTCTGCGCTGTTCAGGACAAGAATGATGACATCACATTTTTTTGATTCAAGCTAGGCTCTCGTAAAGCCCAGCTGGGTCCAAGGAGGAGCTCCAGCTGGCTCCATGGGGAGGGGGAAATAATACGTTTTTATCACTTAGGGCAGGTCCAGATATATTCATATGTCTGTGCTGTGGACCGATTTAGATTTTGTTTAGTATAACAATTTGGATCGGCTTTACCCAACTAATCCTCTGCTATTACATTTTTTGATTATTTGATGCAATCATTTTTTTATAATCACTTTACTTTATTTTCAGTTTTTGATGGTGGAGTTTGCCAACAAATGGCAGCAGTAACGGAAGCAGACCGCATTGGATGGCTCCAGGCCATTCAACTCGCCACATACGAATGCATGAGGTCGCAAATGCTGGCACTTCAGGTACTTACCCAGATACTGCATCCTAATATATAATATTCCACATAATACCACACTCAAAGATGAAAAGGCTCTGAAGTTTCCCTTGGAGCTAATGACATGTTTCCAATATCGATCGTCCAGTTAATTAGTCAGACATTTCCAAATACCGAGTTTTGAGATAATGAGGAAAGCAAAATTCGAATTTTCACCATAAATCAAATATTATTTACACATGTCCGTGTTTTATATATTAAATATGCTATAAAATAACACCGGGAAGCATAGCGGTTCAGTACGTTAGTATGAATTTTGAAATATCCTACTAGTGATCTAGAAAACTCAACATCTTATTTAATTCACTGCAAGTTTTTGTGCATTATAATTGATTTAAGAGTAATCTGACTATTTTACCAGATGTAGGGTACACTTTACATATAACTATATATGTACTCAACTCAAATTTCGATTTTTCGGAGATGTCTGACAAATCAACTGGACAATTGATATGTACAGTCTCATTAAGAACCATCAATCAAGAGCGTTTAAAATATTTATTTATATTCAACGTATTTTTGGTTAATACAATAGGTACTTTGTTTTACAATTTTATTTACTTAATACATTTATTTTATTTGTTCATATGAAGCTCACTCTCACTTCAATGCAGCGACTGCAAATTTTTTTATATTGGTAAAACAGCACGCAACATAAACACCCGTGTCAAAGAACATCTTAGATGTTTACACAGCTCTGGATTTTCAGAATTTGCAAACCACTTGATTGAAAACGATCATAAATTTGACAAAAACGCTGGCGCCAAACTTATTCATAAAAACAACATCGGTATAAGGTTGGATAATTTAGAGGCACTTGAACTTAGGAAAGCCTTAAACACTAATAGTAAGATAGTAAATAACCAACTTAATTTAAATAAAAGTCCCATACTAAGATTGTTCCCTGTTGATAAAGAACACGTCCGTTCCCTTCCCAATTCTCCATCTATGCCTCCTTCTTCCTCCTCCACTTGACGAGTCTAGCCCATTTTTGGTAAATTATATATTATAACACAAATGTAACCTAATGTTAGCAGAGTATTATACTGCCCTGATGAAGCTACGGTTGTAGCGAAACCCGGTCGGCATAAAGTTTAAAAATTAAAGTGGTGTTTACAAAGTTATTGTTTTATTTTAAAACATTTATTTTAATATTATGTTTTTTGTAATGCTGTATTGGATCCCGATAGGTTTTGTTCCGTTTCACATGGCAAGGCCAGAATTCAAACTTATTAGAATTCGCATATTGGGTGCTTACATTGGCCAGCAACCACTCGCTGACAGCCGTTACCACGGAGCTGAAAAATGTTTTGACAGTACACATTCTAACGCTTTTATCTTCGTTTTATCGTATTTTAACGTAGCAATCAAATCGACTCAAAACCTGAAAATACCGCCATTACCAAGTCTAAATCATGATAAGTATTCATCTTGTAATTGCCTGTGGTTCATCAATCAACCACAAGGGATCCTAATCCAGCCAAGACCATCATCCTGCCGTAAGTACCCGTATGGGAATACCTTAGCTGTTTTGATTCCGGAAAACATACTAAATCGAGATTCCACAGGCATAACTCGCATAGAGTGGACATTTTGCTCCACCCTAACCCATGTAAGGTGGCGTTAACATTGCGTTCATCTTGCAACATTATGCATATTGTGAACTTTCACTAAAACTATGTATACTTTTGTATCAATTTATTTAAATTAACCCTATTGAAGATTTAAATTTAATGTGTTAATTATTTATTGCATATTGCAGGACCGGCTGGAAAAGAAGCGAGGAACTGATCCTGACATTGATATACACATGTGGCGACTGCAGAAAGGACTGACCATGGGTATATTTTTTTTTTTATTGATAAAGGGAATTAAAGGTACGCCATTAAAGAAATTAGAGAAAGTCTAAATTTATAACTCATAAAGGACATGAAGTTATATAAATGTTATAGTAATGAAGCGAACTTAAAATAAATAATTATTACAAGAATTTCTAGGCAGAGAAAACTTATGTCAATTTCTAAACATGACATACACAAATTTCCTGTTTTTAGTTCATTAGGTTGTAGCCGATATTTTTCTATTTATTCTACTCTATAGTGCACTAGTTATTGCCCGGCATGCGTTGGAATGCCAATCAAAGAAAGAAAGTGTTTTATTCTGTTTCTTAAAATGTTTTTGTATACACAATATTTTTTGTTTTCCGTCTGATGCATACACAAATAAATCTGATTTATTCGTGTACACACCAGACGGAAAACAAAAAATATTGTGTATACAAAAGCTTATCCGACGCTTGAGCAGGCCACATACAGTTGTTGTCCGTGTGAGAAGCATGGATTTTCCAAATTTATCCTCTGCTATCCCTACCGCTATTATGTCTCCTTCGCACACACTCCCTCTGCTCCTTCCTCGTCCCTCACCCCTCCGTAACCCCTCCCCTGCGTATCTTTTCCCATGCCTTCCACCCCCGAGTCCCCTTCTGTGTTCCTCTCCCACCTTCCCCCTTCACTACCGGGAATCCCCCACCTCTCCTTTGTTCCCCCTCTCCCTCCCAGATTCCCCTCCCCATTCCTCCTTCCCTCCCTGCCATTAAACTCTACGAAAAAGACACTCATTTTTCAAACAACTTGCCCGCATCTATTGTAAAATTGCACAAAACAAGTCACCAAAATTTCATCGCAATTAGGTGAAGGGTGTAGGAAATAATAAGGGACAAACAAAGAAGCATTAATTTTTATTTAAATGTAAATAGATGTTTTTAATGACACCAAAAGAACTTACAAAAACGCATTTCACATACAGATCAGTTTACGTGTTGTTTTCTGCAGTCTCATTTCAAATTTAAATTTGTTTGAATCGTATGACATAGTATATTTATTACACTGTATAATTGTTTGGTAATCTTTTTTATGAAAATGATTCATTCTGGGTATTTAAAGATACTCATATCATATAAACTTGTACGATAAATAATGGAAAATAAAATGTCTTCTTGTATCTTTTAGATATCAATGAAGTACCATTATGTGAATTATCCCTGTCCTGTGATAATTTACTTTGTGATGCGCATGGTCAACCCCCGTCTCCATTGCTGGTCATTCACATCAAAACTGTTGCCGATTATTGGATCAGATATTCCTCTACAGAAGTTATACAGGTGAGTTTGTAACCATTATTCACTAACACATGTATACAATCAATTTTCTCTTTGCGCTGCTCTGGAGCTAGAAGTATTAGTTATTTATAAATGAAATTATGACAAATTAAAAATGCATCAAAGCAATATAACTTTAGTAAACTGTTGTTAATTTCTCAGTTTCAAAGTATTTCTAAATCCCTTGAAAGAAGTTTGCATCAAATAGTACTAATAATTCTCAAGAGAAGTATGAGATCGAAAACATGACAGAATTCAGCAAGCTATCCAAGGGCGGATCCAGGATTTTTGTTCTGGGGGGGGCACAAGGGGCGGACGGGCAAAAAAATCAACAATTACTGTTAAGATTTTTTTCTGGGGGGGGCACAAGGGGCGGACGGGCAAAAAAATCAACAATTACTGTTAAGATTTTTTTCTGGGGGGGGGGGGGCATAAGGGACGGATGGGCAAAAAAATCAACAATTACAGTTGAACTTTTTTACAACTTGAAGTACATACTTCAAGTTTATTTCTACAAGTTCAAGTATGTTTAGGAAAGTTTATGATACTGTCAAAACAATAGAAAAATTAAATGTTTAAAATAAAGACAGTTTTTGCTTCTAAGTATGTACTGTGATGGAATCTCCACAGTACACAAAAATACTGTCTGGGGGGTCTGGTCTTCATATTTTCATAAATGCTTCAATAAATTAATCCTAATAATTAAATTTACTAGCAGTTAAAAGCCCGCTCCACAGGTTTTTACTGCTAGGCTCGGCGGGCGGCTTTTGGTTCGGCTTCTCCAAGTTAGTGTTGGTGATCATTTTGTAAATCCAATAGGAACTCGAACTGGTTCCAAAATTAGCCCGTTCCTCGTATCCACTGACAACAGTGTCAACGTGCCAACCATTGATGGTGAGTCACCGCGAAAAAATAACCGGGACGGACGACGACGTCATATGTAATATGCAGCCGCTTGATACAACTGAGAATCACCGTCAATCTTCCGAATTCCGGGAGATACTCCAGGTTCACAAATTTGTAGAACTTATACCTAGGAAGGGAACTTCCCTTTGCGTCTTGCCGACGAAAGTTGCGTTATCTTGTGACGAATTCTTGAATTAGAAATCGAACTACAATGGTAGCTTTATCTGAAAATCCACGTACACGGATGTTTACATGGTGCGACGGGTAAGGCGAGATGTCAGACATGCAATCGAAGTCGGATTCTGAAATTCAACCACGCAGATTCTAGCCCATTAATACTGTTTGATTTGTCACATTATGTACAATTTATGTTTGAATTACAGAAAAGCAGTAACCCGAGCTTCTTCAGTACTGTAAGCTTCAGAGGCAGTGATGGTTTGGATGGAAATACCAAAGTTCGTTTGACCGTTTACGACATGAGGGAAAAAGTTTCAAATACCGCCGTTCCCATGGGGTCAGCCATAGTGCTGCTGAGTACTATTCAGGTAATCTATTATTATGGTTTGTGTGTGACGATTATCTTTACATTTAGAATAAATACCTACTAGACATAGGTCATGAGACATAAACACCAAAACCAACAAATCTGACATCATTTAGAAATGTCTTAACCTTACAAACTATGTCAAAATAACCACAAATCTATTTCTCAATCTTTTTTCCTGCCTTTTCCTTCTTCTCTTTTTAAAAAAATCTGCCTCACCCCAGTATTAAAGGTTCCCTAGAACAATCACCTACTCCAAGCAACGGCACTCTTGTGCAGTATAAACTTGAATATTAAAAAGAAAAACTAATGTTATTAAATTTTACAATCAGCTCTATTAATGTTTTCAGGACACTCAGCGTCTTCGAATACCCCTGACAAGTAGGGAGGGCAGCACAGTGGGATTCCTCACCCTGAACGGGTGGAGTTTAGAGCCGAGCAACCACGGCTCCAGTCCCCAGCACATGTCGGAACTGATCGGCACCAAGGGAACTGCGATGGCCTCGCAGAGACCGTTCGCCCACCGGAGGTCCCAGTCCCTCCCGCCCCGACTGGGAGTGAAGCTGAAGCTGCCGGCACATGGCTCCATGATGAAGCATCTCTGCGCCAACCCCTACCAAGTCACCTACAGGTTTCACTCTGGCCTTGGAGGGGATATCACAGTTCACGAGATCATGGCCGAGTCAAAACTGTGCTTCACGCTCCCGCAGCAATTGCTGTAAGTTCCTATCGTTAATCTCTCTCTGGTTTCAATCCTGGGATTGGTTTGCAGCAATTTCATCTATTCGTTTCTTCCACTCTTCCCTGTCTTGTGCGGCTCTTTTGAATTCTGCATATGATAAGCAGCGCACGTCCACCAGCAGGTCCTCCAGGTACTCTCGGCGTGGGCGTCCCCTAGCGTTTGTCCCCTCGGTCATACCCTCCATTATGGCATGCAAGAGGCCTTCTTGTCTTATTGCATGGCCGATCCATCTTGCGCGCCTTTCGGACAAGGTCCTGAGCAGGTGCCTTCCTCCTTCGATTCTTTGGAGAACCTCCTCATTTGTGATGTGGTCTCTCCAGGAAATTCCTAGTAGTCTTCTATAGGACCACATCTCAAAAGCCTCTAGTCTCCGTTTATCTCTTTCGGATAAGCACCATGTTTCGCAGCCGTACATCAAGATACTCCATACATAGGTCTTGATGAGGAGTATTCTCAGTTTCAGGTCTATATTATTCGATTCTATTATTTTCGACATTTTATTGAATGCAAGCCTAGCCTGGTGTATACGGCTAACGACCTCGCTCTTAGACCGACCGTCCCATGTTATTTTGCTCCCGAGGTACACAAACTCCTTGGTGTTCTTTAGTGGAACTCCTGACATCTCTACTCTCGTCTGATGTTGCATTCGGCCTACAGTCAGCAGCTTTGTTTTGTCTTTATTTATCCTCATGTTGTAATTATTTTGAAGAATGCTTTGCATGGTTGTTAAGGCCTCTTGCAGTTCTTCTTCGCTTTCAGCAACCAAAGCAATATCGTCAGCAAACCTTATCATATCCACCTTTTGCCCGTGTATCTTTACACCTTTTCTGTGACTCATTCTCTCCCTCAAGTCATCAATCGCACTTTGTATATATGCGTTAAAAAGAACAGGTGACAGAGAGCATCCCTGTCTCACCCCTTGTCTTATACTGGCTTCTTTTGTATCATTGTCACATCTAATTATAGCGGCCTCATTCTTGTATAGCGCCTGGATTATTCGTCTATCTCTATATTTGATGTCAATTCTCTTCAGAATCTCGAAGAGTCTTTTCCATTCTACTTTGTCGAAAGCCTTCTCCAGGTCTATGAATGCGATGAATGTGTTTTGGTTTCTTTTTAATCTTTTTTCTAGTAGTAATCGTAGCGACAATATTGCTTCTCTGGTTCCTACACCTCTTCTAAAGCCAAACTGGTCTCCGGAAAGGATGTTCTCTACTTTTGGTTCGATTCTTTTTAGAATGATATTAGTCAATATTTTTGAGGCATGGGATATAAGGCTAAGAGTTCTGTGTTGTTCACATTTCGTCGTGCCCACCTTCTTTGGTAATGCGACAATTAGGCATTTCTCGAAATCCTCTGGTATCTTTCCAGTCTTATACATTGTCTGTATCATTTTAAACAGGGCATCTATAGTTCCTTTTCCTGCTGGCTTAATTAGTTCAGCCGGAACGTCATCGATTCCGGGTGCTTTCCCGTTTTTGAGATTTTTCAGTGCGAGGTCAAACTCTTCTCTAGTGATTGGATCTCCCAAATCATCTGCGTCTACCTCATTTTCTCTTTCTATCAATGTTTCGTTGTCATTATTTCCCTTTCCATTGTACAGCATTTCGAGATATCTTTTCCATCTTTCTCCTATTTGGTGATTTTCGAAAAGTATTTTGCCGTCTTCTCCTTCTATTGCATTACCCTTTCCAACTCTCATCCCAAAGAAGTCTTTCACCGCAGCGTGAGCTCTTTCTACATTTCCTCTCTTTAGGTCGTCATTTATCTCATCGCATTTATTCTGGTAGAATGTTTCTTTGGCTATTCTTGATTCTCTATTTATTTGGTTTCTCAGCACTTTGTATTTCTCTTGTGATTCAGCTCTTTTATCATTTTTGAGCTCTCTTCTATCCTTTATCATATTTAAGATTTCATCGGTTATCCATTCCTTCCGTGGTTGGGGTTTTTCCTTGCCTATAGTTTCCTCTGCCGTAGTTATAATCTTCGTCTTTATCACTTTCCAGATCGCATTCACGTTCTCCTCTTCCATTAGGTTGCACTCTTGCGTCTTTTCCCTAAAACTGTCGCTAATCTCTTTTATTTTTAATACTTTTGTATCCCATTTGAGATTTTTTCTCTTTTTTAATTTTTTCAGTTTTAGAAGGCTTTTGGCCATTACCATATTATGGTCACTATCTATATCTGGACCGGAATAGCTTCTACAGTCTTTTATTTGGTTTTTAAATCTATGTCTAACCATTATATAGTCTATTTGCAGTCTTTGTCTGTCTCCAGGGGATTTCCAGGTGTATCGCTGTCTTGGGTGGTGTTGGAAACAAGTGTTTGCTATCACTAGTTTGTGTTTTTCGCAGAATTCTGTCAATCTGTTTCCTCTGTCGTTTCTTGCACCCAACCCAAAGGGCCCAATGCAAGTTCCTTCACGTCCTTCTCCTACAACAGCATTCCAATCTCCTAGGAGAATCAGATTTTCACCTGCTTTTATCTCTAATATAAGTTTATCTAGCGAACTGTATACCTCCTCCACTTCTTCTTCGCTATGACTAGATGTTGGCATATATACTTGGATAATTACAGTGTCTACAGGCTTAGTTTCTATTTTGACTAGAATAATTCTTCCGCTATATTGCACATATCCCTTAACCCGTCTTCCCCACTCCTTGCACAGCACAACGCCTACTCCCCCTTGGCCAGGTTTATCCTTTATGCATCCTGTGTGGATAATTCTGTAGTTGCCACTCCAGAAGTCTCCGCAATTGGGCCATCTCATCTCTGCTATACCTAGGGCATTCAAATTTACGTTTTGCATCTCAGCTTTCAGATTATCCAGTTTGCTGTTTTGCAGTAATGTGCGGACATTCCACGTTGCCCATCTCGCTATTTGGTTCTTTGTATTTGACTTTTGTTTCGCTATTGACTTTGTGTTTCTAGCATCTCGAGCAGTCCCCACCCGGAGATCCGAACGGGGGACTATTTTACCTCCGGAGAATTTTACTTGAGATTGGGTATTCATGTTTTGCTGGTTCTTGGGATGCCACTTGGACCTTTAATGTGGTAGTTTCCCGTTTCTTTCCACATCCTATGCCGTTGACCTCGAAGGTTCTTCCGCCTTTGGAGATTATTTACTTCTCCAGGACAAGAGGGTGCCCTAGACAACAGACGCCTGGTAGGGCGAAAGTTGGTGGTCAGCTTATTCCGGCCAACGCTCGGTCCCTGTCTATATTTGCCGATACGAGGTCGTTGCTCACTCCCCACCACGAGAAGGAAATAGATCAGGATTTTCCTTTCCTCAAACCTGAGACCAGAAGGCATTTCTCAGAGTTCTCCAGTACTTTCGGGGAGTTAATATTTAATAGTTAATATTATCGTTAATAAAATATTTAAATTTACTTGTAAGCATTAGAAAAACACACTGGATAGAAAAAAAAGAGAGTGGTAAAAATTTGACCAAGGGCTGTCTACTGGTTATTATTTGAAGTGGTGAATGTCAAAATTTCAAAATGGTGCTGATTGCCGTTTTGTGATGCGTCGTTTTGTTTGAGTTCAAAATTAACCAAAATCATTGTGTCTTTCAAAATTCTTTGGTAATTCGTTATATTTGTTTTCCTCTACAAAACTACTAGTGCAATTCCAACAAATTTTAACCTGTGCCCAAGCCTGAGCTCTTACCATTCTGCCATAGTGCTCCTCTGTACCTCTCTTAATGATATTGGTTTGTATTTCAGGAGCCTGTGGATACAGCGCGAGAAGGAACTGCTCCAGGAAGTGCTGTGTATGGGCGAGCTCGGCGGTCCATGGAGGATTCGGCAGACGGAGCTGCTTGACTCGCACCTCTCACTGCTCAAGTACTACAGCCACGCCCGCCAGAACTTGCACAACCACTCCACCTCACTCAACTCCTTCAAGCAGAGCTCCAGAAAAGGTGGGTTTGGAATACCTAATGTTGAGGCACAAAGATGTCAGTGACAGGTTTTAAAAAATCAACTGATCTATTCATTTAAATGCTTATGGGTAGGTACAAACATAGGCGTCGACGTGAGGAAAATGTTAGTAAATAAAAAACATTTTAATTGAAGCGGTTTTAAGATTATGAAAACTTAATGCAACATTTCTTTTAAGTGTAAAATATTGCAATTTCATTGGCTTGAATGATTTGTTTTCTAAGGTTTCTTTTTTTTTAATTTGAACTTCCATTTTAGCAACGTGTTATGCTACCAATTTTGAACCAGTTTTGTTACGAATGTGGCGTGGCACTACCATATTTGTTATTGTCCCATTTAAACAAATTTAAAATCTCATTTCCTTTCCTTTTATTTGAATGTTACTTTAAACTGCTATTTTTAGATTTATACACCTCAAAAAAGTCAGTTTGAATTAAGTATATTTATTTACACCTTGCCTGGTTTTTTTCTGTTTCAGCGGACCCTCACCTGGAATTTGCACCCTTGAATCTTCACATACAGAGGATGTGGGTCCACAATGACACTTTGAGCAAGTCGGGATTCTACGACCTCATCACTGTTGGTGCCTTCACAGGCCACTGTCAAAAGTCTGGTAGATCGGGAGGTCTCTTCAGGTAAGAAACAGCACATTCATAAACCCTAATCAATCAATTAACAGACAGCACATATATGTATATA
Source organism: Limnephilus rhombicus (assembly GCA_929108145.2). Lineage (NCBI taxonomy): Eukaryota > Metazoa > Arthropoda > Insecta > Trichoptera > Limnephilidae > Limnephilus > Limnephilus rhombicus. The sequence continues at coordinate 29,172,140 of OV815275.1, forward strand.
ATCCACCTGAGAATGCCTGCACTTTTTCTAGTCCAGGTCTAAAATTAATAGTGTGCAGCAACACTTTCCTTTGCCTTTTTGTTTCTATTCTGATTTACCTTTTTAGTTTCTTCTAGAGCCACTCCTACCTATCATTAATATTTTGGTTGCGAATTTTTAAGTCCTCTCGAGTATAAATTTATGATTATAATTTATGACTTTTGATTATCGTTGTTGATTTGATTATTGAGGTGTAAACTTCTTTAACACTGTTGTGATTTAAAACTCGATGAAACGAAAAATAGTAACACTAAAAAGAGAGACAAACATATACATCTATAGAATTTAGCCTGCGAGAGAATGAGATAGTATAGTCTCCTCTTTGTGCGGTGCTTCGTAGCCTCCCCACTCTTGTCAGCTTTAGTTTTCTGAATGTTTCACTTATACTGTGTGAATTGCATACACTAGATTATTTTTAATAATCTTGTATCTAATTGTTGATTATCTGTGGTAAAAGTAAGGAAAAAATTCCTCAGGGCCTATGTCATCTTTGTGGATGCTGTGTGGAGTGTGCTTTTCAGTGAAAGGAAGGAGTGGAAGATCTGGGAATAAAAACGATTTGAGGAGTAGGTAGGAATCCTGGGGTCAATGTGTCCAGGATGTAAGAAATCCATCCCTCCCATCTTTTTTCATTTCATTTTCTGATAAAATTGCAAGCTAAAGTTAAATGCTTTTCTTTTTTAACATTAAATTATATGTAACGCTTAAAATTATAATTTAACAGCTGAAGTCTCCGGCGTTGTACAGGCTTTACACAGGGTTTTTTTAAATCAGATGTAGACAGTAATTTTATAAAATAAACAAAGTATAAATAAACAAAGCCACCCCGCCACAGACACTATTCTGTGTATATCACATATCATCGCATTAATTCGTAGACTGCGTAACTCCAAATTTTTCAAAAATACGTTTTTAATGCCATCTGGTGTTAAAATTAGTCCCGCATCGACTAGTAAAACTCGCAAATTTTTAAAAAATATATCTTTTTAGATAAACACAAATTAGCAAACTGCGTAACACCATGGTGCCATTTTAACTCGCGAATACTTCGAAACTCCCAACTCCACATACTTTATTTTATTTACCATTTCAGGTCTTATTATTTAACTTCAAAATTATTCGTAGTATTAGTATTGTGCTGTTATGCTTTGTGTACTAAGTACTATTATATTTATCCTGTTATTCTTACATACTGAGACTACATATAAAAGTCGATTAGGATGTTACCGAGTAATTCATAAAATAAATATCGCAGTTCTGTATTATTGTGTTTTATTTTTTTAATGTAAAATTCCTATCTCCCAAGTCTTCAGCTAGTTGTTTATAAAACTTTCGCAGAAAAGTACGTATCTATCTTTGTAAAATACGTATCTCCATTCTCGGTTTTTATGTAAACTTCCTAACTCCGATTTGAAATAGAAAGCCTTAACTTACAAAAGTTAAATGATTGAAAATAAATTTTGAAATATATTATATGTTCGGAACATAAATAAAAACAATGACCCATCTTTAATTTTTTTCACTACAAGGTTTTTTGTGCCTGCTGTAAAATTTGACATTTGGTGGTTAAGCATTCTACGAATTAATGCGACGATATATAATGTTTCCCATCTGATTTCAGATTAGTGCAACAGATGAAAAACATACCGTCACAAAAGTCAACAACTGACACGACGCTGGATAACCGCATACAGATGGCGTGCGACGCGGTGCATGCCATCAAACAGCTGCGAGGTGAGGTGGTGGGGGCCATGCGTGGCCTGCTGGCTTTAGCCAGGGCCCGCCAACCTCAGGGCATGATGGCCCTGGCCGACCAGATGGTGGCCAAGACCCGCGCCCTGCTCTCGCTCTGGGACCCCGGCCAGGTTGAGGAGGCCCTCGCCTTCATTGACAAGCACAAGCTGATCACGGCCAAGGACATTGAAGATCCTAAGAGCTCAAGGCCAAAGGTAATTTCCCTGTCAATCTTCTTTCATTACACATTACTTAATTTCTGCACTTTAAGTTGTTTAATGTTTGAAAACCCAATATTGTTATCGTAAACAAATAAACAATATTACATATTAAAAAGCTGCAGCAAACTCGCCAATTTTCAATAATCTTTGCCCCAACTCAACTCTCGACATATTTTTTGACCTTGCTTTCATTTAAGAAAAACATTACTTGTAACTTAATCAATGCACGCTAACAACGCTCCTCTACTTATACTTCAAACACATAGGTACACATTTACTTATACACCACATGAGTTATTCATTTATCTTTATCTTTACCTCAAATCATTCCAGATATTTGAGTCATTTAATTTCAATATCAGCTATATCATCTTTCATTGATTTGGAGAAAACCGCAAGAAAAACTGTCACATCTCTAGCGTAATTAAGTAATTGCATTTAATTTATTTTTTTAATAATGAAATGGAGTAATATAATTTCGAAAAGTGTTCATTTTTTATGTATGTCTAGTATAATTTAAGTAATTTCTAATAAAAATAAAATGGATATAGCGGATGTTGATACTCGCTTCGTATTTCACTGACGATATAGAGGCTTTTGAAACTCAACTGACTTCTAAACCCGCCATCTTGGATATGATTGACAAAATAACTGCTCGTAATTGGTTGAATTCCGATATAGCAGGTTTTGGTAGTAACTTCTTGAATGATATAGCAGGTTTCGTTTCTCACTCGCAGTTTTAACATGGTTTTTGGTTGTGATAAGGGAGATTTTGAAACTCGATTTCAGGTTCCTTTTGTTCCTCTCAAAAATGTGTACAAGACAGGATGTCATACTCAGATCATTTTATCAAAAAAAAGGATATAGCGGATATTGAAATTACAGGACTCATTCATATAGACATGTCATTGGTACCAGGCGCGGTCCCTCCATACATGCTGTGGTAACGCCGCATCCGTTTGTTTTCTAGTCAAAAAGCTTAGGATTTATTTTTTCTAGCCGTAAACAGTAATACTGTAATTTACTAAAAGAGAACATACACAAAGAAAGAGAGCGCCGCACGAAGCGAGTCGAAATATACATTCTCATTGCTAGTAAAGGTACAACGTGTAAACACACACATATCAGCAACTACGTTTTAGATACTCGCTGCGTTCAACCACGAAGCGGCATGCACCTGGCCGTTGGAAGCGATGTCGTATTCAGTATCCAAAAATTCCAAAACACTGGGAAGATTTCGGATTTCGCGCATGCGTATTCACTCCGGCCTGAGTAGTTCTTTGAAAGATAGATACGCATCCGACGAGAGCATCCAGAATACAAAAAATGACTTTAATGCATGTAGGAATAAGGCTCAGAATAGCTTATTATCTTATTACGTTATTACGAATCGGGTAGAATTTTTTTTAGATTGTTTTAGATTGTAGATTGTTTTTTTCTAAAAACAATGTGTTTTCTTAGAGGATTTTTTGATGACCGGCCAACTCAGAACCACCTCAGAAAGGTCATTAAGAGTGATGATAAAAAAATATTTAAAAAATTGATTAAATAGGTTACCGGCTATTTTAAAATTATTTTTTCATAGCTTTTAATGACCTTTCTGAGGTGTTTCTGAGTTGGTTTCATTCTGAGTTGGCATGGAACCGCATTTTTGACAGTTTTGTTTGAATAATACCGAAACATTAATGTTTGATCCCTCGATTATTACCTATTTAATTCTTAATTTCATCATCTTTATTGAGAAAATACTACTACCGGCATGAGAAGACAACATTTCTAGACCGTGTAACTGATGACTTTATAAAAAACTGCGTCAAAAATGTCAAGGATTTTTTATTTATTTTTCAACGACACAATAAGATATTTTGGTTCTGTGATAATTGGTGTTTCGAAGCGCTAAGATTTACAGAGCTAATTAGACAATTTTTGTCAGGAATTGCATCTTGTTTGTGGTGCTAATCTATAGATTTGTACTTTTTATAGTAGTACATAATAGGTAAGTATAACTATATGCTTATTGATAGTCCAGCATCACTCCTACAAAAAGTCACCGACCGCCACTGATTGGTACAGATCATTTAAATGATTTCTAAAACCTTGTTAACTGTTAACCAATTATTTTATCGATGTACTGTTTGTTTCTAATGTAATAAAAATATTTTTTTAATTAGTTGTTATACAACATCTTTGATAATAACATTGCATCCGAGAAGGACTCTGATTAGCTTCAAACAACAAAACGTTAAAAAAAAACATTGAAAAATGCACCCATTCATATTCTTCAATGATTATGCGCATATTGTGTAGTTGTATTTTGAATCTCAACAGTGCTTTATAGATTTATCTTTATATTTATTTAGCTTTTTACGATTACATGGGCCAAAAAGCAGGGAGATCTCTAGCTGTGGCTCTTCTGATTAAACTATGTATGTATGTATGTATTTTTACGTTTTTTCTGGTAATAATTGTTTATACATTTAAAATGGTCTTTTTTATTTTAGGTTCTGTCGCCGTTCAAGCAATTAACCCAACAGCTGAGTTTGTTAGATCTGAAGAGTCCGGAAATCGAAGATTTCGCAACGCCGTCAACCCCTCAAAACCAGTGGCCAAACCCTTCCCAAAATACTCCCGTGATGCTGTCTTCCAGTGTTCCCAATTATTCTGCAGTGTTTCCACCCAGAAGCTTCTCGGAGGGTTCCAAAAAAATCAATTTAGCTGATAAGAACAAAAACCCATTTTCGCCAAAAAATAATCCTACGGATAAAGATAAGAGTTCTGATAGTGAGCTTACATTCCATCACCAATATTTTGTTGATGACTCGGATGAGAGGGTACGATTAGGAGAATTTAGAAGCTTTAACTATTGTGTCGATGAAAATTCAGAATCCATGTCAAAAAGTGAAAGCAGCCATAGTTTTAAAAATGCCAATAATGAAAATCACTTTCCTTCTTTAAATGTTAAACAACCTTTTAACATTCCGAGGAGCAATGATTTCTCTTCTTTACAATGTGCACATATTCCTCGAGAAATAGAGTTCTCCCTTACAACTGCTCCTCAGCCTTCTTCAGTTACCAATGGAAATAGTGATGTCAATGTCCCCACCAGTGAGGAACACAAACCGAACGAAGTAAGAATTATTTCTCTTCTTTTCTTTTCAATAAGATATTTCTAACCCCTTTATGATAACATCAGCTCAGGTCTTTAATAAATATATTCCAGTGGTGTAAAGATGTTATATTATGTATTTAACATCATTTCACTAAACCTTTCAGTGCCCTTCATTATCTGATGAATCTCTGTCAGGAGTTTTGGGATGCAACAATGACACAATTGCCAAACAGTTTCTGGATATTCATGCCATGTCAAGTTCCCCCTCGGCTAACTACTACCAACCCAATGACGAGCCCGAACCGTGGGACCTCACTCAACTCAATGTTGAAGCCAGCGTCATGTGTTTAGTCAGCAAGGTATTATAATAATCTATTACATATACATACACTATTATCGCTAGCGTTCTTGAAGTGACCGATTTGTGAAAAAAGAAGTTTGCATTAAAAATGATATAACAATCACTTTAATTTGTGCCAAATTTATGTATGTATGTTTATTACATTATTTAATCTTTTGTGCGCCGAATTTAATGTGGGTACATGTATTTTACAAAATTATGTTTTTGTATATTGTATTGTCTTACCTGATGATCTGCTTAGGGCCAGTTTTATAACCATCCATTGTTAAGCTTAATACCATTTTTAACATATATTCAGTCTAACGCCAATTGAATATTGTTAAAATAGGAAACAAGCGTAACTAATGAATGATTATAAAACCGACCCTTAATATTTAACAAAATTATATGCCTACAACATCTATCTACAGCAAAATAGTTTACTACTTTTATTGTATGTTCATAAAACTGAAGAAGTGTTACAGTTAAGTATACAAATAAAAATAAAATCATTTTAAGTTTTCTGATAAATGATTATAGTATATAATGTTAAATCTATTTTTTTTCCATTCACCAGTACTGAGTTCACCAATTTAAATTAATTATTATGGGTAAATCATGATACCATTGCTTGTATACAAAAGTGGTGTAATGGATGAATCGTGAATAATTTAATTTCCTAATAATTTTGTTTGTGTTAAGGCAGTCCAGAGCTCAAACATTTGTCGCGATTTGCCGAGAAAGTCCATCAAACATCACATCAACATTTTTTTGTTTTCCGTCTCTTCCGTTTGTTAAAACACTAAACACGGTTGAAAGATTGGTGCGAAGTTTGCGCGATCACTCACAATTTGGCTTGTGGTCTGCGATAAGGACGTGTCGATGCTTAAGCAATGAGCACTTGACGTTTGACATTTTTGGCGTTTATATCAATGTTAAAATGCATTCTGATGAAAAAGAGATGCATCAGAGAGAAAACACAGATATTTTAATAGATATTTATTTATATTGATTATTGCATGACCTAAAGTTACTGTTAAGAATTTAGAGTGCGTAAATATTTACGTCAAAAACAGAATAATTATAAATATTTGATATTATATTATAATTTTATTATCAAATATTTTTATTATTATAATATTTTAAACTCATGATTTTGCCCGCTCATTGCACATAACCACAATAGGCCGTTCCTTTAATTCTCCATACACGACCGCATTGCGCGGCATCTGTTAAAAAATTAATTATTCCTCCCCCCCCAGGCCGTTCCGTTAATTTTCAATACACAACCGCATTGCGCGGTATCTGTCAAAAAATGAATTATTCCCCCCCCGCCGGCCCCCGCCTGCCTTCCCGCTTCACCCGGGATGGAATGTTTAGGAAATGTTTTCCGTCCAACATGGGAACCTCGAAACACAACAAAAGTTGACAATATTTATGATGTTGATGACAAATATTGGATGTTGTTATGGGACTGTCAAGGCAAATTTCAAAGCTATGGATCCGACTTTAGGAAACTGAAGAAAGAAACGAAATATCATAAAAATAACATTATCGAATTTAAAAAAAAAATTATTGCATGTGTAAATATTTGAACGGAATTGATAAACTTCTCTACCCACCCAGTTTCTTCGGGCATTTGCGGTGTAAGAACTAACTAGAAACCTGTTTTGAACCTTTCAATACTATCAGTGCGCACAAATACATTCCAACTTGCCCTCTTTGATGATTAGCCTATATCTGTCTTGCGCGCCTCACTTAAATAATGTGAAACTTGTCTTCTGATTGCTTATTTTATTTACAAATGAATTGTATTTGTTTTACTATTCTTCTGGCCAGGTATAATAGTCCCGCCAGTAGGGGTTTTTGCCTTGCAAAAAGTGGTCTAAAAAATATGTTGATTTTATATGGAAACGGTTGGTACCCTTAAAACATTTTAAGTTTTCGACCTTGGGTGACCTCTGCTCGGTCGCCATTTCGTATTAGGGTCGCCACTTTGTATAAAATAATATATTCCCGCTGGTGTAAAAAATATTTTTTCACAGGACAGTGAGAAACTAATTTTGATGCTGGAAAATGAAGGATGACCCCCAAACAATATTAATGTATATTAATAGTGCTTATTAATTAATGCTTGAACTTGCGACCAGTTCGTCAGTGAAAAGAGTTAACAAAAAAAAATTTGCTTTAAAAAAATTGAGCTCCTCATTAGACAGTCATAGAAACGAAACCTAGTCGAAATGAACCTGGAAAAAATTGCAGACGTTAGCCCCCTTATTAAAATATGTTTTACATTTCAGGAAACTGATAAACAACCATCTACACTACATTAATGGTTGTTTTTCAGTTGTGTCAAATTTGAAATATGTTTATTAGTAAGACCCTAAATGTTTTTCTCGTCCACTAAAAAACTTGTAAGTCAGTTTCATTGTATTATGTACTTGCTACTTATTTACTGATATTCTACTGTTAGTGTACTATGTATATGCTACTTATTTCTGTTAACAACTACAGTTACTATGTTTTAATGCGATGTATTTGTTTTCTTATGTAAAAGCGCACTAGTAAAATTAGTAAAATGCGCCTGATTTTGCCAATTTATAAAAATGTTACATTTCATTGGCTTATGCAAGGGATCTCAATTACGAAAGTGAAATTCGGAAAAAATTGTTTTTATCAATGTTAACTGTCTAACTAAATAATTTATTTTTTTTTATATTAAAATTTTATTCTAAAATTAATTTTTAACCTTAGAATTTTTGTTACTCTGTCAAAATAGAGCCCCACACGGTATTAACAACTTAATACCTACCTCGTTGACATGTCACGTCGCAGCAGTACGATGTGTAATCGCCATCGCCTTCGTGTAAATTTGTAATGCGTTTCTACTTATCCATTTTTACGAAAATGTTAATTTTGCAAATAGCTTTTAAATAATTTTTCAAGAACGATTTATTAATTCTGGGAGAGAATTCTAATACAGAAATATGTATGTATTCAAAATGGGTGTTTTTTGAATTATGTGAACATATTTGCCGACGATATGCGCGCTTCTCATCCATACCATTAACTTCTATTAATTATTGCATATGTGTGTATGTATTGACTGTGCTAATAATGTGGATTTATGTCTTACAGTTATGTGACACCATGCGTTTGCTACCTAATATCCTGTTTTTCACATTTTGTAAAGAACTGAAATTAACAAAATTTGGCACTCTCAAAAAATTTTCAGGTGAAATTTCTTTGTGGAAGATGTGGAAGTCCTGCTGTCAGGCTGAGGGGTCAAAGTGGTTCTATGTCGGCCTGTTCTTCTCATTTCAAAAGGGTTACCAAGAACGGCTTGTCTACTGAAGATAAGGTATGTAGAGATATATTGGACATATGCCGATGGTACATACCTCATGTTCTGTTCTTCTCAATTCAAAAAGGTTACCAAGGATGACTTGTCTACGAAAGATAAAGTATGTTGACAATATTATCACAAACGTTAAACCAAATGTTTGAGCAATCATGAAACATTGAGGCAGGGCCACATCGATTTTTTTTCCGTGGCCAATTGAAAACAAAAAAACATTGTGGCCCCGACACTATGTTTTTGTTTTTGTTCAATGTTTTGAAAACATTTGGCCACTGGAGTCCTGACTTTACACAACACACTATGTTTTAGCCCATTTGACAGCTGGATATGATGTGTGGGTCCATATTATGTAGAGTTTATTATTATAGAATTAACCTTTATTGTTGAGTGGGACATATTTAAATTGAATAGATATAAATCTAAGAAAATTTTCTGTTTTGGTGACTCACAGTTTCTATGCTAGTTATTTGCAGTGAAAGATTTTTTCAGTGATGTCTACATTTTTTCTTGTTTAAAATTTAGACATAATAATAAAGTTCCTTGATTTTCTATAATTAGCTAAATTTCCCGGTGTTGGCCAAGTTTCACGTAGATTGAAAATTTTCATCAGTTTAGGAATAAAACTGGATTTGAATCAAAATCCAAACCGCCAGCCTCCCACAGGCTACTGGCACTCTCCTTTAATTATAATAATATTTAGATGGTTTGTACAGTGCCATTTTTGTGAATAATTACCTTTATATAAATGATAGTTTAATATTCAATGTTAAATGAAAGTGCTACAGAAATTAAAAGTTTTTCGATCTGTCACAGAAGTTAGGCCTATCGTCCACAGAGATACTTACAAAAGACTTGAGTTTTGCTTGGTTTGTGATTATCTGCCGAACTATTTTGCTAGTGTTCGCATACAATGCAAAGCACCGACAACGGGTTTGACGTCAGTTTCACACTACTGATGGTGCTGGCAGCACGCTATGCTAGTGGCATTCGCATCTACTACTCGTTTGACAGAAATGGTGTCCAAGCATGATTTAAATGTTAAATTGTTCCATAAGTAGAAAAATATTCATGTTTACATAACTAAAATTTACTGGAATGCATAAGAAAGGGTTTAGGTGAAGGCGTTGATTTTTATTGGGGAAAAAAGTCAATTTAATATTATTCTTGTATAGTTTCTTGGCAGCGACGAACTCCCTACAAATTATATTTATTTCATTGTATGATGGGTGAACCCAAAATCTTCATTTAGATTGTTTTTAATGCTTGTAATAAAGATAAAGAAGTACAAAATAGTCTTTATCACTGAAGTCAATTGATATTGTATTAACTCCACAACTGCACATGAAAAAATGATCAAGTTTGGTATAATTTGGGAAGCGCCGTGTATGGAAACCGTCAATAAAGAGTAGCAATTAGAGGGCGTCTTGTCGTTGCATCACTGTTACGTAGCTGTGTACGATGGGCCTAATAGCTTTTGTGACAAATACAGTAATATATTATAATATAAGCATATAATATAAAATATATTTTATTGGTTTAGAATATCGTCACCAATCAACCCCAGACTGGAAAAGCATCCAAAACCGCTCTTCTTGATGAAACTATCAGAAGCAATACACGTTTCGATAGGTTTCCGGAGAGGAAGGAAGAGAAAGAAAGAGATGCCGATTATATTCACATTCCTCTGAAGGGAGAAGAAGCCGGTAACATTGGAGATCCCACCAAACAGAAAATATCTTCATCATCTTCATCTGCAGCTACAGAGGCTGACGAGGCCCTCAACAAGACTGTGGAAACTGTGAACAGGGTCATGAAGAAAGGAAATAAATTCACCGACGGTAATAAAACAAATTTACATTATGTGATCAATAAAATTATTATTTTTAAAAAAATTACTTCCTTATAAACACATTCAGTGAGTAATTTGTCCTCCGTGATGAATATAGGATAATGGCACTACAGAAATTTAAAGTTTGGGATGTTTCAAACTCTATCGCTTTTGATGACCGACCATCAAATGAACAAACAGGGTCATTTTGAATTTTTTCACTTGATCCTTTGTCCCCCTCCTCGATGATATTTTGTCAGATGGTCAAAATATTTCCGCTTTACATCCATATAAATGGAATATTTTTTAACCTATCCGAAAAATAAAAACTGTGTTTCGCAGGTGATAAAATACGCTTTCAAATTTTATAAATCGAAATAAACATAATTTTTGAAATATAAAAATATTGCTTGCAAACATAAAAAGTTTTTAAATGGCTCATCTTACGTTTTTTTCTAACTAAAATTATTTATAATGAAAAAAAATAAAAACACAAGCACATTTTATTAGACAAATGTATTACAAAACTTCATTGTCATCTCACTTTTTTGTCATTCCATCTAAAAATAATTAATAAAAAATTCGCAAAGTTTCATAAATTTATTTCAAATTGCGATTCGAAACTTTGATTTCATAAAGGTCTACATTTTACTTCTTTTATGGTTATTTTTTATATTTGGATATAGAGCGTAGTCTTTTCTCTTTCTAACACCGTTTAAATTCTATTTCTCACTACGATAGTAAGGGAGACACAACGATTTTTATGAGACATATATGAGATTTTTGCCGAAAACCGAACAAATAGACTTTAACCTTTCCCTTACTGTGCTAAAAAAATACGCGCGCTCCTGTGCTGTGTAATCAATTCACGTGTCAAAATCATCGATTTTATATCGGAAATATATGAACATTCATAGCTAATCGCTTTTGTTTTTCGTAATTTGTGTTACAAGTGACAATAATTGTAATTTAATTGCTGAAAACATGAAAAAACCATCGTCCATTGCTCAAAAAACGGGCGAGGAGACCATCTCAAAGGATTGCCCGCGAACGACTGAGGCGCTGGGCGCTGGACTGCTACCCAATACATACATACAGCTATGTATGTTTAGCTACTACGCGGTCGTAGGTATCGACGGTCGAAACACAACACGGCGGTCTCTGTTTCTCGTGTTCCCGTATAGCAAAGTAGAGCGAGACGTCACATAGCGCGTCATCTCCCCCCGCACACTCTTCGCGTATCACGGTCCACACTGGCACACGGTTGATTGTATTTGTGGTTTATTCCCGATATTTAGCAAAATATCTCTGATTTTGAATTAAATTTGCTAATTATTTAAAATACTATTTTTTAATTCAGTGTGTAAATGTATAACGGAGGAATACCTAAAATCTGAATCCAGAATTCATTATATTTATAGAGATATAAAAGTTATTAGAAGCAATGTGTAGTATTTACGCATTACAGACCAGGAAAGGTTAAGGGTAAAATGCCTTTGATCAAAATGTGATTGCTATGCTTGACAACTGTCAACTGTCAAGCATAGCAGTCTTGTCAACTATGTCTATGTCAACTGTTTTCAAAGAGTATGTTTCCACACCATCGATTAACTGTGTAATATCCAGTGATGCATTATTCCCAGGTCTGGTGCTGGCTGATGTGTCAGATTGGGCCGCGGAGCTGCGACCGAGCATGCGCAAGCTGCGGCAGGCCATGGATGGGCTACTGAAGGGCGGGCGTCTGGCGCACGCCGTGCTGCGTGTGCGTGGCCCAACCCAGCAGCCCGCCATGGCGCTGCAGCTTCGACGAGATGTGTGCTTCTCGCAGGCGGTAAATATTCACTTTTTCAACTCGGGCTTCAATCTCTAAATGAAAGATATCAAAGCTACTATAAATGAGATCTGTTTTGTGTACAGCTGACAGATGTGCATTTTATGTACTATTATTTTAAAGGTTATGAGTATTTGTCGTCGAATTGAAATAGTTATTGCTGGAAATGGTATTAAAACTCGTTTATAAAAAAAATATGAAGTATTTATTAAAGCTTACGAAACCATGATACTTTTGGCAAAACCGTCTTCAAAAATTAAAAAAAAAATGAAATAACAAATATAACAAAATAATCATAACTTTTCTCCTTTCTTTCTCCTGGCTTAAAATAACGCACTTACATTTTTTTTTTTAATATTCTCAGGACGGGATGTTTCAAAAAATTTGAAAAATTCATCAAATTTTTTCACATTCTGCATAAGTTCTATCCAAGTCCTGTTATTAGGTATATCAATAAAGGCCAATTGCTTTACTAAAATTAAAATCACAGAACTTGAATTGAACTTCCACAGAATGTGAAAATTAACTTTAAAACATGAATTCTTAAAAAAAAATTAAACAACGCGTACCTTTTACCCATCTTTATCTTCTGTAGTTTTTTCTTTTTGGTCTCAAACATCAGCGTTTGTCACCCCCAAAATTTCAGTCTCTTTTCGTGGATTTCCTCTTCAATAAATACATTTTGATCGGCTAATTCATCGTCGACATCACTGAATTCGAGCTCTTCCTCCAGCCACAGCTGAATTTGCTCATCATTATTAACATCAACTGATGTACCAGTAGCCTTTCTCTTCCTTAAAGGTCTATCGCTCGCCATCTAAAAATGATTTCATTATACTTAGACGACTTTTGTGAAATACTAATCAGCCGAGCGATTCTCTGTGTTTTGTGAGATCGAGGTAGTTCTCGGGCGAGATCTCCTCTCAGAGTTGTGTGATTTTGCTTTTTCAGCAATATTATTAGTTTTCTTTGTTTTAACCACGTTTAGTGTTTATAAAAAACCGACATCTTTCGTGAGCGATGCTCACTTCCTCAGGATTTACTTAAAACACTGAGGAAGTGAGCATAGCTCACGAAACATGTCGGTTTTTTATAAACAATAAACGTGGTTAAAACAAAGAAATCTATTAATTTGAATTATAATTATTGTACTGACGATACGTTTACCAGATTTTTAACTGATTGCTAACCTTAGGGGCCATCCATAAATTACGTCACACGAATTTCATAATTTTTTTACCCCCCACCCATCCCTGTCACACATCATCACATTTGTGAGGCCCCCTCCCCCCTAGTGTGACGTCACATATTTTGCAATTTTACATCAAAACAGTAGTTAAATTTTTTTTCGTGGATTGTTTATAAAAAACCGACATGTTTCGTGAGCTATGCTCACTTCCTCAGTGTTTTAAGTAAATCCTGAGGAAGTGAGCATCGCTCACGAAAGATGTCGGTTTTTTATAAACACTAAACGTGGTTAAAACAAAGAAAACTAATAATATTGCTGAAAAAGCAAAATCACACAACTCTGAGAGGAGATCTCGCCCGAGAACTACCTCGATCTCACAAAACACAGAGAATCGCTCGGCTGATTAGTATTTCACAAAAGTCGTCTAAGTATAACGAAATCATTTTTAGATGGCGAGCGATAGACCTTTAAGGAAGAGAAAGGCTACTGGAACATCAGTTTATGTTAATAATGATGAGCAAATTCAGCTGTGGCTGGAGGAAGAGCTCGAATTCAGTGATGTCAACGATGAATTAGCCGATCAAAATGTATTTATTGAAGAGGAAATCCACGAAAGATATTTTGCAATTTCACATCACATCACATATTTTGCAATTTTACATCAAAACAGTAGTTCAAACTTTTTTACATGTGACGTAACAGGACTGGTGACCCCCCTATACCCCATGTCACACAATGTCAGACTTCTCTATTTCCCTCCCCCCCCTTAAGGTGTGACGTAATTTATGGATGGTCCCTTACGTCCCGTGGACACCTAAGACTTTCAACTCCTCACATGCAATTAACGTAGCTGCTGTCGCCTTGTTTGATGGTTGATTCTTTCTTTGGTGACGGAAGCTGGCTCAGAAAGGAACGTAGCAACTGCTCATAGATTTTGAGGTGTCTGACAGACATAACATCAGCGGCAGAGATTAATCAAGAATATTTAGATGTATTTATGCTTGATAGATTTCCTGCCATTTAAATTTCTGTTTTGTTTCTATCGGTGACTGGGATCCTTATCCTGTTACTTATGTGGTGACCAAAGAAAGCTTAAAATCTAACCTGTGTTTTTGTTTGAATATATAATTACATATTTGATTTCTACGGCTTCTATATAGATAGACAGAAGGTTGCAGATTCAGTCCAATGAAAAGCTGTTATCTGTTTGTTGTTGATTGTTAAAATTAATTAATTTTTCTGAAATGGCTTTACCCTTCACAGCTGACATAAAAAATATTAAAAAAATAAGTAAAAAAAATTTTTACACATTTATGTTTTTATTAACCTTTCCCTTACTGTGCTAAAAAAATACGCGCGCTCCGGTGCTGTGTAATCAATTCACGTGTTAAAATCATCGATTTTATATCGGAAATATATGAACATTCATAGCTAATCGCTTTTGTTTTTCGTAATTTGTGTTACAAGTGATAATAATTGTAATTTAATTGCTGAAAACATGAAAAAACCATCGTCCGTTGCTCAAAAAACGGGCGAGGAGACCATGTCAAAGGATTGCCCGCGAACGACTGAGGCGCTGGGCGCTGGGCTGCTACCCAATACATATATACAGCTATGTATGTTTAGCTACTACGCGGTCGTAGGTATCGACGGTCGAAACATAACACGGCGGTCTCTGTTTCTTGTGTTCCCGTATAGCAAAGTAGAGCAAGACGTCACATAGCGTGTCATCTCCCCCCGCATACTCTTCGCATATCACGGTTCACACTGGCACACGGTTGATTGTATTTGTGGTTTATTCCCGATATTTAACAAAATATCTCTGATTTTGAATTAAATTTGCTAATTATTTAAAATATTACTTTTTAATTCAGTGTGTAAATGTATAACGAAAGAATACCTAAAATCTGAACCCAAAATTCATTATATTTATAGAGATATAAAAGTTATTAGAAGCAATGTGTAGTATTTACGCATTACAGACCATATATGTCGATCGATATAGGTTTTATCGAAAATATCGGTAACTTGTCATCGCTCCCGAGCGCGACTGCAGGCTGCTGACGAACAAGCAGCAGTTCACAACGACTAAGGGTTTTTAATTTATTTGACGTGAACTGTTATTTCTTCGTTAGTGGCCTGCAGTCGTGCTCGGGAGCGATTTCAAGTTACCGACATTTTCGATAAAACCTATATCGATCGACCATGCTAGGGGACCTGGAAAGGTTAAATGAAATTAAGATTGATGTGAATTTTGATTTATTTTTCTGGAAATTCCGTGTATTATGAAGGATCATATGGTGGAGAACTATCAAGTTGACTGAGCCGGTGTATCACATACCTAATTCAGCAGGCCACGGGTATTGCTCAATAAACCTCATAATAACACTGCAATTGGTTATGATTCCAGCTGACCTCCCTCATCACCGGGCTTGTGTGCTGGGTGTGGAGCGTGGACCCTGACACAATCGGGGCCCTCCTGCGTGCCGGCATGGGCCCCCTCTGCTGTGTGCAAGGCCTGTTGAGCCTTCACGGGGCAGAGCTTCCCATGTGGGGGGACATGCTCATAGCAGTGGAGGACCTGAGGACCGTCTTGTTTCAGCTGACCACGTGGGATCACAGGTACTTTTCATTTGATTTTATTTCATTTGCCCCTATCAGAAAAAAAAAATAGTTTGATATTTAATTGTCAAACTGCCGTGTATGTTAACTGTTTTTAGCAATGAAAGTGAAATGAGTGGGTTTGATAATCATCAAATAATAAAAAAAAAATTAAGATTTTATGGTTTTTCACAGTTTAAGGTGAATAACGTTCATTATTTATTAGTAGGAGCGACATAATTGGTTTACCCGGATTAAATTTAAAACACTGTGCGCTACACTGTAAACATTTTATGAGAGTTGCGAATAGGTTGCAAATATGTTACTTCTTAACCCCTCCGCAACGTAAGCAGATATAAGCGTTAGAAATAGGACAGCAGTCAAGTAAAATAAGTGTGTTTATACGTCAGCGCGTGTGTTTCCATAGAAATCGTTCTAACTCCGTTATTGTTTTAGTTACATCCCTAAAACAAAAAGTCAAAGGTCGATAGTAGATCAAGCTACACATCCCTATCAAGTTGTCTATGGAAATACATAACAGGAATCAGCTGTCAATCGTGTAGTTGACAAAAATATTTACCCGCGCAAATTTGCTACCGGCAGCTCCACCGCGCTCCACATTTAAAATTTTTATTAAATATTTTTATATGAAATGATAAAAAAGTGAGGTGACAAAAGTGTTTATTACACATATATACAATAGAATAAATATTGTTGTTTGCATAATCTGTGATTTTAGTACCGTTTTCACATAAAAACATCACGTGAGTCATTTTTACCTATTTTTAATGTTTGCGTTCTAAATTTTAATATTTACAAATGCTAATATTTATTTGTAATATAATAATTTGAAAGCCTATTTTGCAACCTTTCTAAAACAGTTTTTACTATTCGGCTACGTTCAGAAATGTTTCATTTATAGAGCTTTAATTGTGAAACGGTTATAACTAAAAGTTTTCATAAAATGTCATTTCGTTTATGACACCAAAAGCTAATATTCTCGAAAATTCGGAGGGGTTAAGGCAAATTTTTGAATTTGACATTTAACGTTCACTAGATTTATTGTTTGTTCTCTGCGAACGTATCATTTGGTTTGATTTTTTGACAGATGTTATGAAGAGAACCCCGTACATTTTACGTTGTCCGTACGTGTTTTAGAGGTATAATGATAATGGTGCGGATTTGAACAAAATCAAATTTTATAATATTCTTATTATTATTATAATTTACAAGTACAAGTATATTACATTTGATTTAGTAATATAGACGTTGAACATTATAACGATTTATGATCAATAAGATGGATCAAGGAAAAAATATTTATGAAATTTAATATTTTTGGTATGCCTCGTTATTCTCCTGTGTCATTCGTGTGGAAAACATTCTTTTTTTAAAAAATGATTTTCAGCTATGTAATTATCGTTTTTTCGCACCTATAAAATTATGTCCCGTCTTTCCGGTTTATAAAAAATGGTCTGATGTTTCGGATTAAAATTTTCAAAAAATTGCCAGGGTTTCAAAAATACGATTAAAAAAAAAAATACAGAACCTCTTAGAATATTTGCCTAAATCGGATTTTTTTTTTTTAAATGTGATGCAAGTGGCCTATTGCCTTTTGTGCCATGAGGACCGGTTTTATAATGGTTTCAGATGAACTTAATAATAATGATATACATATTAAATAAAAAAAAATAAGATTTAATTGTTTTTCTCAGTTTTGTAGTTACAGCATAAACATTTTTAATTTAGAAATAATTGGTTTACTCGTGTTGAATTAAAACCCCATGCGCTATAAACATTTAATGGGGGTCAAATAAAAGTAAAAAATGCATTAACCCATCCGAATTTTCGAGAATATTCGCTTTTGGTGTCTCTAACAAAATGACATTTTACGAAAACTTTTTGTTATTACCGCTTCACAATTAAAGCTCTATAAATGAAACATTTCTGAACGTAGCAGAATAGTAAAAACTGTTTTAGAAAGGTTACAAAATAGGCTTTCAAATTATTATATTACAAATAAATATTAGCATTTGTAAATATTAAAATTTAGAACGCAAACATTGAAAATAGGTAAAAATGACTCACGTGATGTTTTTATGTGAAAACGGTACTAAAATCAAAGATTATGTAAACAACAATACTTATTGTATTGTATTTATGTGTAATAAACACTTTTGTCACCTCACTTTTTTATCATTTCATATAAAAATATTTAATAAAAATTTTAAATGTGGAGCGCGGTGGAGCCGCGGTAGCAAAATTGCGCGGGTAAATATTTTTGTCAACTACACGACTGACAGCTGATTCCTGTTATGTATTTCCATAGACAACTTGATAGGGATGTGCAGCTTGATCTACTATCGACCTTTTACTTTTTGTTTTAGGGATGTAACTAAAACAATAACGGAGGTATAACGATTTCTATGGAAACACACGCGCTGACGTATAAACACGCTTATTGTACTTGACTGCTGTCCTATTTTTAAAGCTTATATCTGCTTACGTTGCGGAGAGGTTAAATCAAAGTGATGCCAAATAAATAAAAAAATCAGTGTGGAATTTTATAAAATTAATAGGAAGATTTTCGGAGATGGGACATTTTCATGTAGTGATGTCACGAGCCCAAATAATGGATTTATTTATTTAAAAATAAAAAAACTACATTTCTAAAAAAATTTCCTAACATTTTCATAATCTTAGTAAAAAAATCTATCAACACGATTTTTTCCAAGTCGTTATGAAGTCCATGCAAGTGGCCTGTTTTCAAAAATTATACTTAGAGATCCCATCAGATATCCTATAGACTATGTTTTTTACCCTAGAATACTAATTTTTTTTTTTTACTGCTTTATACTACCATCGCTTGGGAGGCTACTTTTTAAAGCGTCTTTATTAAAATATGAAAAATATATTTGTACATTTTAGAGCAACCTCTGCATTTTATGCAATGACAAAATATATTATTATTTTTAATTGTTAAACTAACGTTTAAGACAAGATTTTTATGCATAGCACAAAGGGTAACAATTATTATAACCAATAATTATCAGCCTTAAACATTCATTTTTTCAATGTGGATGAGTGTTTCAGGCTGGTAATTATTGCTTATAATAATTGACAAAATATATATTTTCTAAATCAACACAGTCTTAAATATTGGTTTAAACTTAACACATACCTAACTTTTTTTGGTACAACAAAGATATATTAAGAGTATGAATTTTTTTTTTCTCGCAAAAATCTTAAAAACTAAACATTTTTTATAAAAATATAATATCGGTCTGTTGAGATTATTATAAAAAACTATTATTTAGCATTACAATTTTGTTGTGACATAACTTTAAAGTTAGTCTATTTATTTGTTATCACAAGTGAAGCAATTAGGCGATCGATGATCCAGGCAATATGGTTTGTTGCATTTCGCACAGTAGTACACACTCATGCGTCTTTTTTTGCTGGGCAAAAGTTGCACATACTTCGTTTTCCTTTTTTAATGACATTTTCTTCCACATTTTGTTCATTCTCTATATCATAGTCTTTAACTTCTAAATGGTCTTCAATTTTACTAACAGAGTCACCTTCTATTAACCAATTTTCTATTTGACTATCGTCTAAATTCATCTGTAAACAAAATATTTATTTTTATTAGTACAATTAACACTAATCATATCAAAAACTCCAATAATAATAATAAACAAGTCCAAAAAAAATTATTACCTTTAATACTAAGAATCGCTTCCCGAGCGACCAACACTCTGTAAATCGGCAAAGACAAGAGCCTGCGAGATGCGCGACCACTATCCATCGCGTCGCGGGGGGCACTAAGTTGAGGTGAGCGCGCGATTCGTAACGGTCGCACGATTTGAAATTACAACGAAAAAACCGTGAGTGTGCGGCCTCCTAGGCGATGATTAGTACTCTAGGGTTAAAGCCCTGAATTTATGTCTCTGTAACAATTATATTCAAAAGATTTTGTAATTTACGCATTCAAAAACTAGGATAACTCTACACATACATACTCGGGTCAATACACAAGATTCTCATTACGACATACATTCCACCAACCTACAACTAAAATGACTTTTGGACAAAGAAATATGCAATATTTCTCAATAAAATTATTTAATACTCTTGCAATAAAATCCTTTAAAAAAAATAACCGACTTTGAAATGAAGGACATTGAAGGAAGAATATAGATATGCTTTTGCAAAGTGTATCTATATTCAAAGCTTGTACAACCTAACAAAGATTAGTACGTTTTGTGTTTTCTTTTAGAGATTAGTACATACTTATAATTCATACACAAAACCATGTACAATTTGACCTTAGAACGGGTTACCCCAGTAAGGTCACATTCTTTTCACTTTTGTAAAAAAAAATTTTTTTTTAAATGGTAATAAAAAAATTATATAATTTTTTAATATTATTTTGCAGAAGAACAGTTATGCCGCAGATATCTGGATCGAGGTTCTCTATCGTCGTTACCATTCCAGCTCCTGCTAATGTATACGCACAACTACCCAGCAAACAGGTACTATAAGAGCTTGAATGTTAATGTTTAAGGTCTCTGCCCACTACACCGTTCCATACCATGACCGTAACCGTAGCGGCGCATGCAAAAGAATATTCTTTGTATAGATCAGTATAAAACGCTGCCCACTAGCCCGTCCCATCACCGACCAACACCGTCGCATACCATGACCGGACTGACGGCGAATTCTCGATGACAATATTTTGCAGGTGCCGGTCCGCTCTATGCATGGCACGTGACGGTGTTAGAACTGTTCTAACCGCGTTGCCACTCCGTCAGTTCGTGATTTGTGTTCAGTTCTATGAGACGTGCGTCAGCGGGTAGACAGACAATTTTGAAAAAATGGAGGACGAAAAAGTGATAATATTTTATTGATAATATTTTCTATATTTCTTAATAATTCATTATATTGGAATGACGTCATACGAAAGTATGTATAAAATTTTTCTTCATAATCAATTAGTTGCTTAAATAATATTCTCCCACGATTTTTCTTTTTTTTAGAACGTGAACCCAGTAACGTCTAGACTTTCTTTTTCGGTTTTCAATTTCCACTTTCTCCTCCTCGTCCAAAATAGTGGCAATCAACGCTAATTTTTCTATTTATATCCAGGTATTTTAATGATATGACAATAACACTTTGCTTCTCCTGACGCTTCAGTCCGACACGAAAACACAGGCGAAATGACTACAACCGATAGAACGGGCACCGTACGTCTATTGAACGGGGATGGTACGGACACTAACCCCGGTGTATACGGGTATCATACGGTCACTAAAACCGTTACGTACGGGTATCATACGGTGTTAGCACGTTCTAGTGGGCATAGTAGGGCGTAGCGTGTTTATTTTGTGGCTAATACGTTCATAGTACGGTCATGGTATGGAACGGTGTAGTGGGCAGCCTCCTTTAACAGCTTGAATGTCAGCATGTCCGGAGTGGATATCTAACATTTGTACGTTTCGAATACCAGTATATCCCCAGTGATTATGCTAACAGCTCGACGGCACTTTATTCGATTTTCAAAGTGGCTGAGTTGGCATCGCGTTTGTCCACCCAGGCGTCGGGTGTTCAATTCCGCGGCTGGCTAAGAAGAAAAATGAAGGAGAAAAAATTCATTTCTCTGATTTTAAATAGCTATTCTGGGGAAACTACTTATGTTAATTACGATTTTTTTTTTATATTAGCTCCACGTAAAAGGCCCTGAGGAAAATAATTTCCCCAGGGCCTATGTCATCTTAAAAGATCCTGTGCGGAGGGTCTTTTTAAGGAAGGAAAGGATAAGAAGTTCTGGGAAGGAAAAAGGTAAGAGGGGTGGGTAGGAAACTGGGAGTCAGTGTGTCCAGGAGTGACGGATGTATGAATCCATCCCTCCAACTGCTGTGAAAGGCGATGGGTCGAGAGAGTACGCCTGGAAAGGTCAAAAGGCCTCCCTCAACCAGTCTTTCTCGATCCAGCCTGCCACGCAGCAGGTGGGCAGACGCATCTGCCGCCAAGACCTGGAGAAACCTTACCCCATGAACCTGGGCACCCCTGCTAAGTCACCAAACGTAGCGAAAAACTTGGGGTGACCTACGGCAGAGGTGTTGGTTATCCAATAAATGGTTCCCAGGCATTGGTACCCATACCCATCTCCCAAATTGTAATTATTGTCAGCTAGTTCACTAATGCACCATTTTACTACTGGCACGTGAGGGGTATTTGTATTTGGCGAGAACTTGGCATTCCAGCGGTTAATATTGGATTACAATATTCGTCTGATAAACCTCATGGTAATTTATTACCTACTTATACATAATTGCTTTAATTTTGTGATTCTGTAGCACCTTTTCATGAGCCTGGCAAAATAAAATTTTTGTTCCGATGTTAACACAATGATTGATTTGACGTTATCTCCATTTAGTTGAATTGAATATTGAATATCTTCTTAATTGAATATTGAATTTTTCAGGAAGCGGAAACATTTACAATCAGTCCTGTGTTCTTCAACATAGGCATCAATGAAAAGGCCACTCTTGCGGAGTCATTTGGGTCCACTGTTCCTCAAGAGAGATCCAATGCAGATAACTTTGAGAGATTGAATGAATATTACCTGCGGTTCAGAAAGTTGAGCCTCACTTCCAACCTTGTGATTACTCGGGGTAAGCTGTGTGTTCTGACCGTATTTAATATTTGCAATAAAAATGTTTTTTTTATTAACCTCTAATAGGCCGGAGACAGGCGGGCGTGCGCGTATTGTGCGCATGCGCGAGAAAATAATTCGAAAAAATATCGAACAAAAAATGTTTTTCTGCGATTTTGGCCCTTCTATGTACAGAATTTGTATGAAGAACAGGGTCAGAATCGCTTGCGCCAACATTACAACATAAGATGCGTCAAAATTTCATTCACCTTGCAACCCCAGAATATTTTTTAACGATTTTATCTGTGACATAGAAATGTCATTTTTGCCGTAAATTTTAGCTGTCAAAATTAATGCGTGTTCCTCGACTAAAACATCGTAAAACCTATTAATTTACGTAAATAATGCAAGTAATGTTGTTTTGGTACATAGTTTATCGTTCTAGGAAAGTGTTTCAGTCAATAAAATATACGATAGCTCAAAATTAATCCACAAAACATTCAATTCAAAATTCAAAGTGGTGCTTTTTTAGTGAATTTTCGTGAAATGGCCTGGCCTCCCAGAGGTTAAAGAAATATTAAGTATGTACATATAAAATTAGATTTACGTTAGGTTTTCCATAATATTTTTGTGGCAGTCGCATGTGTCGCAGTCGTTTTGTGCATGTGACGTCACAAAGCTTATGACCACCCCCATACCCCTTGTCATAGGATGGCCCCTAATGGAATGGGATGGGTTCCTCTGGGTCTCCCCTGAAAGTCTGAAACGCCCCCCCAATTTTCTCTTAGTCTTCTACCGCCCACTGTGAGAACCTATGTGTCAGAACGTCAAAATATTTCCGCTTTGCAATAAAATCCAAATAAATTTAATAAAAAGAGGAAAAATAATAAAAACTCAAAAAATTTTGCAACCAAAAAATAAGAATTTAAATACATAAGACCTAACAAACCGTTTAAAGCTGGTATGTAAGCAATTGCATACAATTATTTGTGTGTTAAAAAAAAAAAAAAAAAAAACAAAAAATAAGGGTAAGTATTTGGTATGGAATATTAAAAGAGAAGATTTTATGAAAAGAAGAAAAATAAAATGATAGCAGTTTAATTGCCTGTTGGAATTTGTCGAAATTAGTTGCCTTTAGAAACATGCAAAATTGTCAATACCAAATGTATCTTAAGTTCTTAACATTTATTTGCAAGGCGATAAATTCCAGGAATTGGTGAATAAATAAACATTCAATGCATGTAATCTTATGCATAAATTTGCCTTTGGGTGTATTTAAGTATGTTGTGTGCTTTTGAGTGTGTGTGTATACCTATGTGTATGTTGCCTGTTTTATATCTATCTGTCTATGTATTGTATGTCTTTGTATTGTAGTAACTTGAAATGTTATTCTTCTATATCTATTTTCTATATTGTGGTTTCTCATTATGTGTGTGCTATAGTGTTGTAATTAATATTGTGAAATTAACCTGCTAACAAAGCTTTGGCAGTTTAGCGGGTGCTTATAATGAATATTAAAAAAAAATTAAAATTGCCTTCCTTACATGTCACAATTTTTCTTCATTTTTTCAACAATAAATAAAAACAGTAAAAATACCCTAATGAATACAATCTACCAACGTTGAATATTAATATTATCAATATTCATTAGATATTTCTAATTCAACAACATCACAATTGAACATGATTATTTTTTTCCCGCTTTGCAGTATCTTCTGGTTCCAGACCGCTGGGAGAAATTATGGAATCTCTGAAGACGGCTGTGCACTCCAAAGTATCAAAAAATGTTGAAGTTTTACATCTGGCTTCACAAGCCGTTAGACAAATGAATGGTAAAAATATATATATATATATATATATATATATTTAAGTATTTTATTATTTTGAATTTTTTGCAAAATTGTCCGTAAATAATGTTGTGTTTTGAAAATTTTGTGTTTTGAAAGTTTTCCTTCTGTTTTCAGGAATTAGGGTTACCTCCTGCAAGAGCGCCAAGGATCGTACTGGGATGTCTTGCACTTTAGAACAATGTCAAATACTCGCCACAGAATACCACCTTGCAGAGCATGAATTCAGCCGGGCCCTGGACTGCATGAGAAGGTATCTATCTGCTAAGCCAAATTTGGTCTATTCCAATTATGAAAAATAATACGTGGGTATTCCATTCTTAAATAATAAATCTAAATTTAAATGAAAATATTAAATTTTTTTGGTTGTGCCGCCGTTGCCGATTGGCACAATAAAAAAATCATTTCTCTGAAGTATTCTACTAAACTACTTATGGTAGATTATATACTATTTTTATAAATATATAACTCACTTTTATGTAAGTTGTTTCGCATGTGGAACAAGCAACCGGCATCTATTTTTCCTCCTTCATATAAACTGGGCCTTTTCAAGACTCGCATTAATAAATCCTTTCCTACAGTATCTACCTTAACCTGCCTCACAATGATGCCTAATCGAGTGGCGACATAGATCCCTATCTTTACACTGTACAGGCAAGGGTGCTCTTGTGAGGTGTCACATAAAAAAACTATAAAAAGCAACAAATAAAATGCAAATAAGAATCTTATTGGAAGTCGGATGCACTGAAAACTAAGAAAAGTATTAATTGCTCTCAACCTCAAAAGGAAGGGGAGAGTCGTTCATGAAAATGGACCATCAGACCACCTTTTAACATTAAAAAAAAAAAAACACACTTTTATTTTGCTATAATGTATGCATAATGTGCACTGAGTAATAATCTGTTTTTCATGTCAATTTCACTAAAGGATTTATTTATCATCTATTCCAGTGAGGGTTGCAGGCGGGAGAACACATACAAGAACACAGGTGTGCGCAAGTACGCCTTCAACAAGCTGCAGATCATGTCCCTGCCCAAGGCATATCGCCCGCCCCCGGGCACCTACGGATCAGCACAAACATAAATATTTATTCCCTTCTCTAGTGCCAAAATGACTGAACTTATTACAAATATAATTACATATGTATTTTATTATTAAATTATTTTTTGTTTTAAAAAATTGTTAGTTCGATGTACGGGAACAATTTACTTGACGGGTCACAAACGGTTCAGATATAATTATTGAAATGAGCAAAGTACAGAGAAAAAAGCATCTTGGCACGCATGCCATCTCCACGCTTGTCCCAATGTCCCTAAATTTAAAAAAAAATTAATAGATGTTTGTAATAAGCCTTTTATCATATTACACGTATATCACTTATTTCAATAAATTATTTAATTTTTTATAAGAACAACTCTTTTTCATAACTTTTGAAGGTTATTCCCATCAATGTAAAATATTATTTGATTGTTCCTGTGCACGAGGAATATCTTGAATGATATAATATACACCCCATTTTATATGAATATCGGAAACTTAAAAGGATGTAAGTGCCATTTACAAAAAAGAAGGTAGACGAGAATTTAAAGTACACTTAAAATTCAAAGAAAACCTTATTTTATTTTTATACCAACGGACGTATGTCTCGATTCCTCCCACTTTGTTGATTTGACATAAAAATAAAGTAGGGTTTTCTTTGAATGCTTGAGCGTGGTTTAAATTCCCATCGGCCTCCTTTTTTGTAAATGGCACTTACAACCTTTAAGTTTCCGGTATTCATAAATACATAGTGAGAATATTGACATCGATTTTGTCTTCACTTTATCTAAACTAGCGATGCAAAGTTCAAGTTCAAGCAGTAATCCTTTTTTTATCATATGAATAATTGTAATAATCGTATACATATTCAGCTAGTGCTCTTCAGTTTTCCAAACTACACTTCTTAATTTATTTATAGCACAGTAACCGTTTTTATAAATTACATGTTTTTTTTGAGATTTTAATAGTTTCTATTGTTAATTTTGTATGTTTATGATAATACCTCCCATATAATATTTATTATTCCATGAAGGAAAGATGTCTGTCAGGTTGTGTACAATACACCTGTTTAAATGTATTGGCACAAAGATTAGAATGGCAAAAGTACTTGTTACATTAATTTTAGTTTCTAAAATTTTAACACATAATATTATAGTAATATTATTATTGTATACTAATTTATTTGGTTAAGGTTAAAAAATTATTAAATTATTAACTTTTTTTGTAATATACGTAACATTTGAATCTTTGAAAGTGTTTGATTTAATCACAATTATTGTACTTATCAACATTCTTTCTAGTTAGTCCTTTTTTATTGCCGTTTTTACAAGTTGTGGTCTATTTCTCCAATTTTTTACTTTTGATGACTTTTGAAAGGAGTGATGGAGTGTCACTTTGTTGAGTTGTTCGGTCACCTGTAAAAATAATCAACTGAAATACAAAGAAAACAGAATTTAAAATTAATCTATTGTCAATAAATATTCTGCAATAATTTAATTATATTTGCTTGAGCATCGACTACTTTCGTGAATATTCGTACCTAATTTTAGTTTAAAACATTATAAACATATCACAATCATCTCCGACTACGGAAAGGGAAAATAGTGATTTAGTGAGAAATACAAATAATAAAAATTCAAAGTAATGTATAAAAATAATATAATGTGTAATTTGCATAAATTTTTAAGTATATATTATTTACGATAAAAACTCTACATACAGCAATGATTTTTTAAAAAATCCTTTTTAAAAATGCTTTAATACGTTATCCAAAGTGTCCAAACATGATCAAATCAACGAACAGCACAATTTATTTTTTATTGACAAATCAACTGTCAAGCATTAATGCATGACTGCTATGCTTGACAGCTGATCACAGGCAAACGGATTGGGAATCGGCAGTTCATTGGACAAAGATAGACTGTTTAAATGTCAAAAATTCAAAATGGCACTCACCTCCGGCCAAATGTGACGAGTGTGCAAAGAACCCAACTACAAATCTGAATAACTTACTCTAGATCTACTTATTTATACATATTATGTGTTATTTTGTCCCAACTGCCGGAAGTGCGAGGGTATATTTTCTTTATCCAATAATGTAAATTCCACAGTTGGATAGGCTATTATTGTACTCATCTTAATTAATCTTGAATGCATTTGACATTTTTAAAAGTTTTTTTTACATCCTGAACGCAGTATTTATTTATTTCCCTTCAAATGCAGCGTTAACCACTTAAACCCATAAGCTTGTTTTCAAGCTTCCTACAACATTACCAGACATATGTAATGATTTATGAGGCGTACCTGAGTTATTAATACTAAAAATAGTGTGCTGACAGAGGTTTTCTTCAGAATTTTTGTATTGTATAAGACAGTGTAAGTTTGATTAGCACTGGACTTTTAAATTTTTGTAATCTTTTTGGGAAATTTCAAATTTCCAATTCAGTGCGCTGGCAGACTGCAGGTGGTTACTGATTGGTTTCGCAGGGTGGCGCAACCTATAAGGCCCGGCCAGGAACCATTCGCGGCGATATACAAATCGGGAACATGGCCAGCATTGCCAGCTTGCGGCGGGAAGACTGGTCGCTTTCAAAAATCAACTATCACGCGCTGACAAAATGGAAATTATATTATAATAATTTATAACTATCTCATAGTTAAGAAAGGAATTAATATTCCGTTATTCATTTTATCAATGCGGAGTCAATTTAATTTGAACTCTTTTGAACATTAATTTATTGATAGCTAGTTTCTCATTCATCGATACTCACATGTACATTTTTTTTTTCTTTTAATATTGTTGGAAATTACAATAATATTCCATCACCTGTATTTGAATTTGGACCTGGATGCACAACCGACTAGTTACAACCGTGGAAGCGTGGTGTCTTCCACCGCACTCGTATATTTCTTGGAATCCTGTAATGATCCATTTATTCGTTTTAAGCAGGAATTGCCTTTTGCAGGAAAACCTGAGTCATTTGAAATAATTATTGTGTTATTACATTGGCAGTTTTTTTAAAATTTAATACAGTTTTCTTTGAAAACTCATAACGTCACATTATAACAATGTTTAATGAAATAAAAATTAAGGAACATCATTATAATTAGTACATATTGTTTTGAAATGAAAACTTCTTTAGCAACGATTTGAAACTCGATAAAACGAAAAATAGTGACACTAAAAAAGACAAACACGGACATCTACAGGCTTTAGCCTGGAGAGAATGAGATAGTATAATCGGTTTCCTCTTTGTCTGGTGCTTCGTAGTTTATCGGTCTCCTCTTTGTGCAGTGCTTCATAGCCTCCTCACTCTTGTCTACTTTAGTTTTCTGAAGGTTTCACTTCTACCGCGTGTGAATTTCTACTCTGATTTTTTTTTTTATATTTTAATGAGTTTGTTTATTATTTTTGGGCTAAATGCTGATGGATTGCCTTAATTCCATTTAGTACAAATAATTATTTAGAATATTTTAAGTTCAACTAATGTTTTGTAAAATGTATAATGCAAATTAATATAACATTCAATTATAAATAATAAAATATTAAAAGGGTTTTCAGCATCGGAAAATCTAAACATCGCGGAAAAAATGTTTGGTGGGAACCTCATGAAGGGGTTTTCTATATCAAAGTGTAAAATAATTAGATCCGTGGTTAATCGAGTTTTTAATGAAGTCGGCCAATTAAAAGTAAATTTAGTTTCAGATATTATGTTGAATAGCACATCTTTGAGATAATAGTCATTGTTTTCTTTAAAATGTTTATTTTGCCAAGTCAGTCTTCTATTCTAAATTACTTTATGTGGTACAAACAACACCTTTGCTATAGGTCATCCCAAGTGGTTCGCTACGTTTGGTGTCTTAGCAAAGAGTGCCCGGGTTCATGGGATGAGGATTGTCTAGATCTTGGCGGCGGATGCGTCTGCCCACCCACTGCATGACTGGTCAGACTTGGAGAGGTTGAGGGAGACCTTTTTACCTTTCCGACAGTCTGGGACAGAGGGATGGATTCAAACATCCGTCACTCCTGGACATACTGACCACCAGATTCCTAACCGCCCCTCAAACCTTTTTCCTTCCCAGATGTTCTTCTCCTTTCGTTTCCTTAAAAAAAAGCTTCCACACAGAATCCCGAAAGATGATATAGGCCATGAGCGAAATTATTTTCCTCAGTGCCTCCTGTGTGGAGATAATTTAAAAAAAAAACCTACTAAAACATTTGTCACAAAATATTTTTTTATAATAAAACAATTACTTTATTTTAGTACAAAGAGTGTAATATGTATTACTAACTAATAACTAACTGTGTATAACGAAACCTAACATTATTTACGGAACTAACATAAATCTAACGCAGAGTTAATTCTGACATGTAACTTTCTTAAAAAAAACACTTCTTGTAAAACATCTAGATAAAGTCACTTTCAAAAGCTTGACTTAAATCATTTTTAAAACTTAAATTTTATTCAAATGAACTTCAGTGCTGTCTTTGTACATAAACATACTGATTTTCTAAAACATCAGGTAAATATACGGAAAAGTGGGGCAAGGTTAATAAACACATTTTAATTTAAAAACGCTCTATGCGTTAGATAACAATGAGAAAAACCATTATTTCGGTAACCGAAAATGGAAAATTATGCATTTTAATACATAGTTATTTCGTTAAAATTAAAATCGACCTAAATATAATAAACCTAAAATAATTTTCTTAGTTCGAAAATTAAAAAGTAAATAGAAAACTAGCCTGAAAATCCTATTTTAGTTTTAACAGTGTCCTGCTTTTGCGTATATGTATTTGATAAAACTTCATAGTGCATACATAGAACATGCTAGAGCTGGCACTTGGGCAGTCTAGAAAGTACAAGGTTTCTTATACCTACTAAAAGAAATTAATTGCCCACATTTATTATAATTCGTAATCTATTCTAAAGAAGCTTCATGTTTTATTATTAT
The DNA here is from genome assembly GCA_929108145.2 of Limnephilus rhombicus. Lineage (NCBI taxonomy): Eukaryota > Metazoa > Arthropoda > Insecta > Trichoptera > Limnephilidae > Limnephilus > Limnephilus rhombicus. The sequence goes on from OV815275.1 coordinate 29,202,892, forward strand.
TTGATTTATTAACATATTTTATAATTTAATGTTTTGTTATGCAAAAAAGAAACAAATTACTAGAAGAGTTTTAATAAATATATTGTATCCGTATTTCATTAAGTAAAAATTACTTACTAATACAAAAAAAATTATTACTAATATGTATTTATAATTTATTAACGGAAATGGTACCTAGGTAGATTTTTTATTAATAATTTTCATTATCAGTCTAATTTTGTTAATTCATTTTATAGCACATAAGCTAAATCAAATTCACTGGAAACTGGGTATATAAATTACTTCCATGACAAATTATAATGTAATAGCTAGATACTTTAATTTTAGTAATAATAATGTAATTAATTACATTTAAGTTTTGCCATTAAAAGCAAGACCACAAATTATTGTTATTTCAAAAGAAAAGTTTATTTTTATGTTTTGTGTAAAACCCAAATTATCATTTTAAAGAAGTATAATACTAAGTCTCACATTATATACATAATAAATGTGAAATATAGCAAATTTTTATTCTGATAAGGCATGTTTTTAATGATGTAAAAATTGATATACTGAAGACACATATTCTGAACATGAATGTATTGTAAAAATTGATATACTGAAGACACATATTCTGAACATGAATGTATTGTACATATTATAATATTATGTACTATGAATAATACTTTTCTTAGGATTTTGTTGATTGGAGAAACAATATGAACGCCATGTACTAATGTGATTCTGAAAGATTGCTGTCTTCTTATAACATTTCCGTTAGATACAATAATTGAATTTAGAAAACTCATCTCACCCATAAAATAATAAATTGCCTCAGTTATCTTACTATATATTTTTTCTTTAAAAAACCTTCCATCAGCAATTTTTTGGTCCCAAATAGTCCTGGCTCGATTGATCATTTTACACAACCTGTCAATCAATCACGATCCACTGACGAAGTGATCCAGTCAAAAGAATTTAATTGATCGATCAATTGATGTGCTGTGTACCATGTTCACGTAAACCATAGATGTACAAATTGTGTAGACTTGTGAATTTTTATAATGCAAACTTTTGAACATTTGAACTCTGCCTATGAGCAAAAATATTTATAGGAACCGGTTCCTTGCCCAGAAATTTTCCAGCCACGCCCTTTACCAAGATATTAAAAAATTTCCATAACCCGAACATATTCATATTGGTCAACCTTCCTGCTATTGGGAACTGGGTCCGAAAGAATCTGGTAAAAGAATCGCTTCCATAATGGGTCTCCGGTAATGGGAACCACAAAGACAGGCTATTTCAGGTATCAACCGTTTCTATTTTTTTGTGAATCTCGAGGATCGGGATCGAGCCTAATTAGATGTACATAATTTTGTACATCCAATCTACGGTGTAAACATTGGTAGCAAGGGGATTGCTTGCGAGTCCTGGCTCGATCAGCATTTCAGATCTCTGGCCATCACTCACCATACCGATCACGAGTGGTGAATGCTGATCAATAGGATGATCGAATCTTTTGTGAAAAAGTGAGTTGATCAATCAATTAACCACGATTGACCTTGAATTATTCCCTAGTAATGTACTCATAATCCCCATATGATTTATGCTGTAAGTTGGTCATATAATATCATCTTACGTATAATCAGTATAAATCACTCTTTTAAGGTATTATTAGTTCGGTGGTTCTAATGCACTGCTCAGCAATATTCCATTCGATAATCACCGCTCTATTATTATAATATAAAGTCAAGGCAACCCAATGGAGCACATGGTGCTGTGTACTAGCATTTAGGTTCATATATTATCTTTTGCAATTGTTGTATGCGATGTATTGCAAGTGTTTGTTATGAACCAGTTGGCACTCTGCCCCTTTTTGCAGACTGTTGAAAGCGAATGAAGCGTCTCTAAAGAGTGCAAATAAATGTAGTTACGTGCCTATATGGTTAGCCACATAGTTTAAAAATAATTCATCTTTTATTATTCCTGTATCAATGACAATATTTTGTATCAAATTATTGTCCTCAGCAATATTATTTCTTCCATACATTGCAACGAAAACTAAGTAGCTTTCTATAAATAATAATTAAGAAAGTGACACACATTAGTAATTTTATTTTAAATTAAGGAGGTTTATTCTTATTTGTGTGGGAATGGCAGTTCTACCTTTCATGCCAGTCCTACTTGAATGCCTGGAAAGGCATTCCTGTCAAATATTTTTATATGAATACTAGTGAATACCTGGCATACGTTGCAATGCCACGCAAAGAAAGTGTTTTTGTGTTAATTCTGTTTATTGAATATATTACACACAATATATTTTGTTTTTCCGTCTGGTGCGCAATAAATCAAAAGGTTTTCCGAGCAGGTCACATACAGCTAACCATCTAAGATGCATGGATTTTCCAAATTTACCCCCTACTCTCCCCCTACCTCTACTTTGTCTCCTATGCAATCCCTCCCTCTTCCCCTCGCTAGTTTCGTCACCTCTCCCCTGAGTGTCTCCTTTCCCGTGCATCCCCATCCCCGCCCCGTCCCCTACCCCTTCCGCATTCCACTCCCCCTTCTCACATTCCCTGCTCCTCATCTCCCTCCCGCAGACTTCCCTCCTTCGTTCTTCTCCCGGATTCCCCTCCCTATCCCCTTCCTTCCCCACTGCAAAATTATGAAAAACACTCATTTCTCAAAACTCATGCGTGCCACCTTTTGTAATTTTTTTATACATATCACATAATGCCAGAGCTCACCATTATGTATAGAAACCTTTGTGAGCGTGCGCACATCAAAACACCAAAGTTTCATAGCAATCGGATGAATGGTTTAGGAACGCAGAAACATTCATTTTTATATATATTAAGATTGTATACCAATCTCTTTGTAAGGGTCCCAACCAAAGATATTGAAATATAAGTAGATGTGCTATCTGCTGTTTTTACTATGTGGGTCTGCGCTTCCGGGTGTCACCGATATTGTTTACCAATTAACAAATAAACTAAAAGAACAAATAATTAACGAATAAACCAAACGAACGTTAAACTAAATGAACGAATTCTTTCCTTATTCAAAATATATTGTTAACCAATATTAATGCACATTTTCAAAAAATCAACGAAATGAACAAATTCTTTTTGTATGAAAACTACGCTAATTAGCGCGTAGTCCGGCGACAGTTGCGCGGACACCATAGCATATCTCTTCTGTATTTGAATATCTTTGGTCCCAACTATATGTATGTGTATAAAACATATACATAAAAATATACATGTATATGTGATACAAGTCTTCCCCATCTCCTTGTCTTTTGTGTGTTATATATATATTTTATCCAAAGGAAACTTATTGCCACTTTGAAATTGATTTTGAAAATTTACCATATAAGTACATATTTTATGCATAGACCGTCACTAAAAGGCCCAACACTGACTTAAACTTCTGTTTATGGTATTAATTGTTTTTGTGTTTAATTCGTAGAACTCCATTTTAATTTTTAAAAATTTAATTAAAATTAAATTTGATTTGTTATTATTAATGTTATTATCGAGTTCTGCAAGTTTTTTTGGTTAGTGTTTTAGTTACAGCTGTTTCGACTTGTAAGGTCAACAGAGTTCTGCAAGTTTTTTGGTTAGTGTTTTAGTTACAGCTGTTTCGACTTGTAAGGTCAACAGAAACAGCTGTAACTAAAACACTAACCAAAAAACTTGCAGAACTCGATAATAACATTATCAAATTTAATTTTAATTAAATTTCTAAAAATTCTCTTTATGGAGTCATATTACAAAGTAGGCTATAATTTTCTGCAATACTTTCATAATTGGGATGTGGTGAATATAAAAAAAAATTCGTTTAAATGTACATAATATTATTTTCAAAGATACGGCGGTTTAAAACAAATTCCAATTTCTTAAATGGGTTCCTTACTGAAGTTTTCGCCCCCCTGAAGGTGTTAATCTGGAGAATAAATTATAGCAGATTTATTTTACCAAAAAACCACAAATGCTTACACCCAACATGTACAAATTGTTTTTTCTCATCCGCTGGTTGTTGATAATTTTTCAGCAATCATCAGTAGCGCCAAAAGTGGTCTTTTAACACAGCACGATGATAAAATATGTAGTCTAGTTGGATTGCAATAGTTGACAGTAAGGCCACTGTCGCAACTGATTTCCTTTACATTTTCGTTTAATAATAATAATAACAATAACTTTTGGATGATTTGTGGCCTGGACCTGCTTTATATTTTAACAACATGTTTATTAAAAAAGTATTAGATGAGGTTTATGGTGTCAAAATATTGTACTGAGGATTTTTTGTGTTATATATAATATGTGCATGATTTATCAATAAAAATCTCAAAAAAAACATTTTTTAATTGCATCCCATCCTTTCTTGTTCCTTGGAGTGTCGACAGTCAGTGGTTGCATAGTTTTGTATAAAGTCCAGTTATAGAACACGCCAAACTTTAATGCCGGCCTGAAAATTGTACGATCCATTCTCGCACAGTGAGACTTTACAATGAACGTAAGCGAAAGATGCGTAAAAACACATGTGCGACAGAGAAAAGTGTTTTGACCTTAAATTCGCTTGTTGTGACGATTTCTGTCTCAACATCAGGCCGCCACAAAGTTTGGCGTGAACTATACCAATGTGGCTTTGAGTGCTAAAACTTCAACACCATACCTACCGAAAAAACCAAACAGTCTCGTTCCAAACAGAATGTAGGTCGTGATAACAATAGGTAGGTATCTGATAATATAAAAAATAACTGAAAACTAGTGTTTATTTCAAAATTAGTGTGATTATTAGTTAAGATGTTTGTATGTTGATTATCAGGTTGAGTATGGCTGGTCTAGAATATGTTGTTTTTGTTTTGTTTATACTTAGATTTCCCTAAAATAAAATTTAAATGAATAACAAAAAATTATGATTTATTCAGATGTTTAATTTATTCAATATTTAACCCGTCACATCAAGTAAATACAATAGTACACAAGAACTGCAGTATTTTGAAATAATGATCATCAAATGTAGGTAATCATTTATGATTCGCGAACCTGTTACGCTGTCATTACTGGCACTCTTTCCTGCGTGAAAGCACGATTTGGACAGTTTAAATGCGCATTGTACGAAGGATGCGATCACAATAGTTCATTAGATTCCTATGTTTTCGTGTTGCTTGAACTGATCTTTGGAATATTTTCTACTTATGCTGGTAGGTAAACAGGACCTGGGTTTAAGGTGAGCAATTCAAGCAGCATTTCAAGCTCGGCTCCTCAGAATATTCATTAAGCAGTTCACGAAGCGCTTCCATCTCCATTCCTCCTAACCAGATGGAGCTTCTCTCTGATGACGTACTCGCTTTCTTGGTGCGATGGGTGCACGAATGTCAGTGCTACTAATATTTAACCCGTCATGTCAAGTAAATACAATAGTACACAAATACAGCATTATTTTATATGCATAATAATCCACATAATCATTTCCTGCATGAAAACATGAGTTGGGCAGTTTGAAGTTTGAGTTTTCTATTTTTTTCCTGTTGTATGAACTGATCTGTGGATATTTTCTACTCATGCTGGTTGTCAACTAGCTCCTCGGATTCACATGAGCAATCCATGTAGCCCTTCCAGGTTCGGATCCTGGGCATATCATTAGGCAGTTCACGGAACGCTTCCAGCTCCCATTCCTCTCAACCGGATGGAACTTCTCTCTCTCCCTAGTTTTCTCGTAGTCTCTTTCTTGGTTTGGTGCAGATCTGTAGACTGGCCGAATGTTGGTGCTACCAGTGGGCAGTATATCATGCTTTTGCCATATATTCTCAAAATACTCATGAGAAAAAATTGCCACGTTTGATCATATTATTACATTGTCCATGTTATAACCACGTTGATGAGAGATAGGCGGTGTTTAATAAGTAATGCTGTAATGTACAATGTCATGTACTCATGATACCTTCACCTCGTTATGACTTTAGTGGACTTTAGCCATTATTACACATGACAGCAAATCTTCTCAAATTTGTTTATATTATTTCGATGTTGGCATAAAATTTGACACCCTAAGTGTTACATCAAAATGTAACACTTTCTTTTTTTTTTCAAAACATCTGAAACAATACAAAGAAAATATTAAAATATATTCTTGTTTAATTCTTAGTGAAAACATATTACAGGAATACGCTTTTAAAACAATATCTGTAACAAAATCAAAAACAAGTGTTTAACTTATTGTTATTATTTGGAGCTAAACTTGAACATTTAATGCTTTAAGTTCAATGGGAACGCTAATGAGAAAATATTCAAAATTTACTAGTATCTTTTTAAATCATAAGTGCTTAAGTCAATTAACCAAAATAACTCACCCGTCTGCGACGCCATTTTATTCAGTAGCAAAGGAAGAAAATGTGTCTGGGATATCTCAATTTTTAACCCGTCATATCAAGTAAATACAACAGTACACAAGTACTGCATTATTTTATTTTGATAATCATCAAATGTGGATACTCATTTGTGAGTTATTATATTATAACGCCATCATTACAGGCACTCACTTTTTCCTGCGTGATTTGGGCAGTTTGAATGCAAAGATGGAGCGTGTGAAGGACGCGAACACAATAGTTCATTAAATTCCAATTTGTCCCTGTTGTATGAACTGATCTGTGGAATACATATTTTCTACTTATGTTGAAAGTCTACCAGCTCCTGAGTTCCACGTGAGTAATCTATGTAGCCCTTCCAGGTTCTGCTCTTCGGCTTATTCATTAGGCAGTTCAAAAAAGCTCCTTTCAACCTGTTGGAGCTTCTCTTTGATGATGTAGTCCCTTTCTTGGTTGGGTGCAGATCTGTACACTGGCCGAATGTTGGTGCTACCAGTGGGCAGTATATCGTACTATCCCACATTTTCCCAAAAATACTCATGAGGACAAAAAATTGTTACGTTTGATCATTTATTACAATGTCTACATTATAACCACCTTGATGCGAAGTAGGTGGTGTTCAATAAACAAATCTAGTAATGTAAGATATATTGTGTACTCATGACACCTCTACCATGTTGTGACTTTAGCCATTGTTACTCATGACAGCAAATACTCTCAAATGTGTTTATATTAATGCGATGATAGCACGAAATTTGACACCTGCACCGAAAACGCAATGAAAGAATGTTCTTTCCATGAAACGTGCTTATTATTTTCCAAAACATCTGAAACAAGACAAAGAAAACATTAAAATATATTCGTTTATATAGTGAAAATATGTTAGGGATGATAGGATTAGGTACAAGCTTTTGGAAATATCTGTAATAAAAACCAAAACACGTGTTTAATTTACCAATTTTACCATCATTAATTGGAGATAAACTTGAATATTTAACTTTATCAAATCTATAATTTTAAAGGCAAGGTTATTGAGAAAATATTAATATCGTAAGTACAGTCGATCAACAAAACAAATTAAAATAACTCACCCATCTGCGACGCCATTTTATTCAGTAGCATAAATAAACCAATCATGAAGAAAATATGTATGGGAATGGTATGGGATTAGCCAAGTAGTAGTAGAAACAGAAGTAATAGAAATGAAGGTCTCTGCGCTGCAATCAGAATTGTCTGAATCTGAACCGGGAATATGGGCAATATGGCCGGCAGCTGTCTCGTCTGTTGTAAGTGCTGAACGTTGGATTCTGGAAGAGTAAGGTGCAGGTAGGTGAGGTAGGTAATAGATGTTGACTATAGACTGGCTTGACTGGCTTGTTCGCTTGTTGTGTATTAATCTGACTGAAAATAAATAACGTCAAACTGATCAACATGACATTCACGCAGCAACACTGACAGTAGCTAGTGCTGCCAGTTAACGTAAATTCAAGTGATTATTTGCGTTCAACCTACCCATGTTTATAACTAGGGGCATGTTGTAAAATCGTACCTCGCGCTAAAAATTTGAAACCAAAAAAACATGACGTCCAAGATATCTTTATTTTTTAACTTTTTGTAATAAATTCTCTTTTTCGTTTTTTAGCGCTACGTTTTTCATTTTTTGTATGAAATATTCAAAATAATTGAATATTAAAAGATTTTGTCTTCTTTTTCCAAGTACTAAATGTCACGATGTCATTTTTTTCTAAATATTTAAAACAACGTGAAAAAGGAAAGTCTTTTAATGAGTTATAATATAATTTTTCACAAAGGAAAAATTCGGAACATTTTTTTTTAAATTTGATGCTCTATTTACAACAATTGCATAATTTTCATGTGTGATATTGTTTTTCCAGTATATCAAGGATTTTTTGTCGACCTTCTTTGCTATATTTTTTCTCCGCATTGTTTCTCTAGGGATACAAAACTGTTCCGTGAAAGGTAAAAAGAAAAAAGGCTAAAACTCCGGCGAATGTAAGTTAAAATTTTCGTTGTTTTCTGATAGTGACCGGCATTTATTTTAACCGTGGAAACCCGATTATTTAAAGCCCGCCGTTTGATTTGAAATCATCGTTCACTTTATATGACCAACTATTTACTTTTTGTGACTGGTAGTGAAACAACATTAGCGGTGACCGGACAACTCAGAATCATGAAACTTCAACACCTTTGAAAAGTCATTAAATGTGATTTTTTTTTAATGGATAAAATAGGAACGTTAGGTACGGTTATTGGTTATTTTTAATGTTTTTGAAGTCAAACTTTTAGCACCGTTGTGATTTAAAACTCTATGAAACGGAAACAATACTAAAAAGAGATAAAAACATGCATCTATAGGATTTAGCCTGCGAGAGAATGAGATAGAATGAAACCTTACTGCATTGGCTCCTTTGTTTACGAACTCACTTTTCAAGGCTCCTGTTGGTTGAGATTGTGTGGGAGAAGGTTTCACTTCTACCGCATGTGAACTTTTTAATAATTTTTAATGGATTTTCAAAGGGGTGTTGAAATGTCACTTTGTTGAGTTGTCGTGGAATCACGACTAGGATGAATTCAACCTCAGCAGTTGAACTAAAAATGGTTAGCCAACATTTTTTAAATGATCTCGCGTAGGCATGCTAAGTCTATTATAATACTTTGAACTATTTTATTTGAGAAGTCACTGGCACAACTACAACTTCTTTATGAGAGATTCATTCAAAAGTTACTGGAAGGATAAAGGGAAAGGGGAGATTTTGAAATGCCTGGCACTCAACATTCTTACTGTAGGATGCATCGCCATTCAATCTAAAATTATAGTTGAAACATGAATTATATTGAGTAAAACCACACGGTTCCAAGTGACAAACATTCCAACAAAATATCTTATCGAGTAATGCACAAGAATCTCGATTGCCCGGAGCCAGTGAGATTATGGCATCTCCAGTTTGGTGTTCGTTCGTCTTATCTCGTCAGGATTTCTCACATGGAACAACTTAACGGACGGTGTGTGTCTCTATTAGAGAGTACAACGAGCAACTTATATCCGGCCCAATGTGTTATAGCTTATTTTCCACAAATCTACATGCATTTTCCACAAAAAGTAACATAAATAAAACAACAAAAAATCGAGTGCAGTTTACCCGCGGTAAAAGCAAAACATTATCAAAACAATCTCAACCAATACTTGAATAGTGAGGTCATAATCAAAGCGACCAATGAGCGCAGACCTCGCGTAATTTCCATTTCATATCTCCACCAAGGAGCCTTTAAAAGTGAAATCATAATCAAAGCGGTCAATGAGCGCAGTTGATGCGTCGCAGGTGCAGTAATCGTCATTTCCGTTTCATCCGAAATCCAAATTACAGCGGGGCTATAGAAGTTTCACTTCAAAAAATCTACACAAATGTACTTACATCCAACATAATTTTCCATAATACCAGCAATAGTGTGGTAGTTAAAAAAATCACAAAAAACTGTAACTTTTAAAAATAAAAATAAAATTAAATTAATCATTACACGGACGGAGCAGGACACGGAAATCAAACAACATCATTGTCGTGGCTGCATCCGGGTGGCTCAGCTCCCCACTGAATGAGCGATGGATGCAAATGATGAGGCGACCTCCCTGATGGACGATAAAAAAAAAACAATATTTCTTTTTTAAATTTTAATTTCTGTTTTATTTTTGTTTAATTTTATTTTGTTTTTAATTTTGTGATTAATTTTTATTATTTTTATTTATGTTCGAATTTTATTTTCATTTTTTATGTAATATGGCAGACTGGGATTGCACTACCCTCCCAGCCCTGCTGGAATAAAAACTTAAATAAAAATAAAATAAAATAAATTACCTGGTGTCACACCCCTCAAGCCTACCTCTTTGTTTCATTTTCCTCCTCCTAATTTACTTCTATTAGTTTGGATACCTAAAATCTTATGCAAATCATTTTTTTATGTATTTATGCTTATATAAGACGACACAGTAATTGAGCAGATATAGAATAATCTTGAAAGAGTGAGAGTTCGTGGTAGACAACTATTTTTACTATTTTTAGCGATTGTAAGTTGCACGCACACCTTAAGTTGGTTACCCCTGGTTTTCCGGAGAGCCTCCGATATCCGCCAACAGGGGGCGCTCAGTTCGCAGATTGGACTTCCGTGGCAAGAAATCTCAAAATAAAATAAACCATTCGTTTCTGAACCGAGTCGTTGAAGCTCGTATTCTGTGCTCAGTGGGTGTTTGCGGTTTTTTGTGTAAATAAGGTTATTAAAATGGCCCTTTTCAGAATATCTTCCTCAAAATTAGCAGAGACGCAAGTAAGTCCCATTTAATCTATTATTTATTTTGTATTTTCAAAAATAAATCTTTTATGTAACACATGTGTAAAAATATTCTGCATCGTGCCTTGTTTTCGACAAACTTTTTATGTGATAAATCGTATCGTTTTTTATTTATGAAACTACTAGAGCTTCTGTGACTGCATCGCGAAAAGCGTCATTTCTAAAGAACTAAATGTCAAAAATTTCTTTGGCGCGTCTTGTGTAATCGTTTTCGACAAACTTTAATTTTCTTGACGTGAATTATTCTCGGTGATGTATAATTAAATTTGTCATTAACATTGAGAAGATGTAACGTAGATTGTATTAATTTATGTCATGAGGAGTCGCAGATCTCATCACCAGAAACAGTGAACTGCAGAGACAATTCACCTGGGAGTTTCAATCCTTCGATCTTTTTCATTATGCTTCACATGAGTACGTTTTGTGAATTGAAGATCTTAATTTATAAGTTTGAAATACACCTGGTCCAAAGTCCTCATGTTTATCAGTAAATTATTTGAACGTTTTAATTGATAAAAGTAGTTTCATTCTATCACTATCCGTCACCCGCCTTCGTTTCGGAGTATTATTCTGCCCCGGTGGGGTACGCTCGTCCGAGGAACGAGGGACAGCGTGAATTTTGCTGGTTATGTAACGATCGTGGTTAGAAAATGAGTTAGGCTGTTGTTCTACGGAGGGTGTGGGGTTTGCCCGGATCGTCAATATCGTCATCGTCTTTACCTAAACCTAAAACTGAAGTACAGGTAGTAAGAAGTTAAGTTTGTTAGGTAAATTCTGGAAAATAATCATGCCCGCGGTTTTTGAATGTTGAAATCTGGCTTAAACAAAAAGGTCTGTACTGAATGTTCCGCAATCAGTAAAGGTAAACTTAAAAAATTGAACACGGTTCCTAATCTTGTATGATTTTCATATCTGTATTAGGTAACTATATCTACATTCATTGTATTATACAATAGTACTTACTACACCTAGTAACACGGTTTTCATTCATTGTATTATAATACGGGTCTAAATTCCAAATTACACGACTGAGCAAAATATACGAGCACATAAAACTACCTACTTATTCGCTTCTTGCTTCGTTTACTTTTGATAAAGCCTTCCATTGTGTCTTGAATGCTGTAGGTACTATTCTAATCGTGCTAAAAACACGAATGAGTTTGCCGTTCTCTGCTCAGGACGTCGCGCAAGTGCTGGTGCTCGCTAGGCACGCTTCGTGCCAAAGTGCCGACACTGCCAACGCACGCGCATAGTTGAACCCTTGGCGAGAGTGCGTTTATTTTCGTAATACCCTGCCGCCAAATTCCCAATACGATCAGACACTGCAGAGAGCATGCATTATTGCACATGCACAATATTATACGCATTTGCCATACAGGGTCAGTCTAAAAACTGTTTCATAATATCAAGATAGGTACCAAAAGTTGGTACAAAGATAGTTGCCACGCGCCACGGCGCCAGACCATGATTGACCTGTGAAATCAAATATTTATTTAATGATTGTCTCCGGATAAATAGTCATTCACTTCTACATTCCCTATACCTACACAGTCTCCTCCGCCTTCCATATTCCTTCACTGCTCACTGCTTGCAGCTTGCACACAAAACAAACCCCAATATAGAAAAACCTTCAACCAATCTAGTCCAAGTGGAAATCTTTTAGTTGGTCGCATTAGAAGACAACAACGTAATATATAGATATTTTATTAGCCCCACACAGGAGGCCCTGACGAAAATAGTTCCCATCAGGGCCTATGTCATATTAGGGAATGCTCTGTGGAGTGTTTTTTAAGGAAAGAAAGGAGAGGAGGTTCTGGGAAGGAAAAAGGTAAGAGGGATGGGCAATGGGTACGAATCCATCCCTCCAACTCCGGTGCAAGGCAATGGGTCGAAAGTTCTGCTGGAGAGGTCAAAAGGCCTCCCTCAACCAGTCTCTCGATCCTCAACAAACGTAGCGACAAGTCAGCAAACGTAGCGAACCATGACAGGGGTATTGGTTATCGAATAAATGGTTCCCGGGGTGGCCGTACCCATTGGAGTATCGGGAAATCATTCGATCAATGATGCATCTAAGATGGATCGAAAACCGTCCCTGGGGTGAATAGGCAACCACCATTGCAGGTAATATTTATGATGTCTTGAACTTCGTCTTTATAATGAATACGTCGTTTGTCTTACGCTATATATATTGTGACGAATCAACTTGCAATAAGGAACGTTACAATATCTGTATATGAGTAGGTATAAACCTAGTAATATAATGCTATCGTCGTTCTTGCTTGACCCCTGGGTAAACTGTACCTGTACACCTACCAGTACAGATTTGAAGCGACGCGACGGGTTTTTAATCAACACGGGGTCTCCATGTACGTAGCAAACATAATCAGAAAAATAAAAGAGCATTCAATTTAACAATCTACCAGTAATGGTAATGTAATAATTAATATCTTGTCAATCTATCTTCGTATCTTTAGACAGTATCGTAGATACGTAATCTTTTTTTGGTAGATCCAATTACAAAGTTCATCTTCGTACACATTTAATTTAATACGCATTAAAATAAACTCTTTTAACGTAGATATGCTTTGCTACCTAAACTTAGGCATTCATATTGTAATGGTTTGCACAAATTACTCTGTTTTGGTGTGTATATTATGATAACACGAGGTGAGGTTTGTCTAGGTCTTGGCGGCGAATGCTTTGCCAACCTACTGCATGGCGGGCCGGATCAGACTGGTTGAGGTAGACCTAACCTAGATCTCTGCACACGGACTCTCTCGACTCGTCGCTTTGCATTGCAGTGGGAGGGACGGATTCATACGTCATATACATTGACCCCCAGATTCTACCGACCCCTCTTACCTTTTTCCTTCCCAGAACTTTAGTTTAATTCCTTTTCCTAAAAATACCCTCAACAAGGCATTCCCAAAGATGACAGGCCCTTTTTTTCTCAGGGCCTTCTGTCCTGTGTTAAGTTAATGTAACTATAATTACTCTCAATATAATACATTTAATGTCAGCAACATGCATCCGCTTACGTCAAAAAACAATAACCTTATTGGTAGGTGACACAGTTGCTATTATTTTACGCAATACACGTTTCATATTATTGATAATTGCTATGAGCATCGTGCTGATAATCTTCTATAAATACCTACTTTTATTATATATGGTGACCAGAAATTAGTGACACAAGTGGGGAACGAATCATCACGCCGTTCCGCAGGGGTAGGCAGAGAGGACGCATCGCCTAACAGCTCGATCTTGGCACACACTCCTTGCCTCGTTCACATTCATAGATGCTCTTCTATTATTGACTCTTGACATGGTCCGACTCAAGTATCTGATTCACTTGGTCGTGCCATGTCTTCCTCGGGCGTCCCCGATTTCTTCTACCATTCACATTTGCGTCATATACTCTCCTTATCATTTCCTCGTTCATTCGCTCTACGTCCCAAACCATTTGAGCGTCCCTTTCTTATTCTTACTCATTAGTCATTACGCTTACATCAGCCTTGCATTCTTTGCATACGTTTCTCACACGCTTGTACGTGGTTTTACAACACATACGCCTCAGGATCTCATTTCTACAGCATTCAGTCTACTTTCATCCTTCCTTTGCCAGTTCCATGCCTCACTACCATACATCAGGGTAGGTACCAGCACTCCATTATGGACGGCTAGCTTCGCTTCTTTGGACATTTTTTTTTTGTTGACGCCGACATACTAGTATTTAATCTTATAAATTCTAATTTCGAACTCGTTATACTCCAAAAATCGACTTCAAATGTGTTATAGATTCACCAATTTGCCGCTTATACCACTAATTTCCGGAGACCATGTACAATAAAAATTGCAAAACACCAATTATTGTTCCAACAATATTTAAAAAATTCAAATTACTATCATTTTAATTTATTTTACTTACGCGAGGAAAAACCTATGAGTAGCCATTGTCGGTGACGCGGTACCAAACTACCAACACGCTTTCATTGAATGATAAATACTTAACGAATTGAGAAAACTAGTATTCGTGCTATTTGTGTAAACGCACAGCTATTTAGTAGGTATTTACTACGAGTGTGACGAGTTCTGTGAATAAATTACTAATTCGGTTTTAGAATTATTACAACCGCGGGTCCTCCAACGGAGGTCACGGTCCCCAAAGCCTTGGGCTGGGGTCATTATCTGTTGTACCAACGAATATTATCACAATCTAAATATGTACGTATTATGAATCAATGACGTTTTTCCCGCAGGCAACAAAATCTCCGTCATTTTCTTCTAATTAAGTACGTAATAAAAGATTTTCCGTGGGTATTGTAAACATATTTTTAAAATCCGGTTTTTGGACTCCCGGGGGCGTCACGGTCCTCAAGCCTCGAGCTAGAATTACCTGTTTTATCTAAGAATATTTTATCAGAATATAACTATGTAGATGAATATAAATAATGAAAGTTTTTCCAGCACACGATGTTTCCACGAAAAATACATGTATGTGTATTTTTTTCTTTGGTATTGTGGTATTGTGACGAAAATCAACAATCCGTGTTTAGGCTCCAATTCACGGTCCTCAAACCTCTTTATTTATTACATTACTTAACTGCTGAACCTAACAAAATCTTGAACCCCGCGAAGGTTTCTTGATTATTACAACCACATGACAATACACCTGAAAAGTTTTTTTAATCATTACAAAAACTCTTGCAAAACTGTCAAAATTTGAGAATGACATTTTGCAAAACAATGATTGTTAAATTAAAATTCAATTTTCGAAACTTTTTAAATTAATAAATTTTTTGAAGTGCTCACCTAATACTTTGAATCGAATCAAGAATTATAGATATTTTAAATAGGTACCAATGTTAGGTACCAAATTCGATTGATTGTATGCAAAAATGAATATTTTTAATACATGAAAAATGAAAATTTGAATAAAAAAAATCGTGATAGGTGGCACGCGAGCTGTTTGTAAACTGAATGTAGCTTTGCAACGCACGCCGGGATCAGCTAGTAATAAATACGTAAGCTACGTTTTCCAGCGTACACCATTTCATTTATCCAGGTCCACATTGTCCACGTCATTTTCCCGCCAAATCAGCAATGCTTAGAGGTCCACTCACGTCCAGAAGTTCTGAAGTAATAATTCAACAGCGCGAAATCTCTATCTGTGCATTAGTTGACCTTGAATGCATTCAGCGGAATCACGTTTTCTCGTGTAATTATACTATTTTTTCTAGTTTCTTTGCATTTGTAGCTGCCTGCGCTCGATTAGCCACAAATCCGTATCAGTTTTGCGAAACAAAAATGTTGCAAATCTAATTTTGATCTCTGGATTTGATTGATTGCACTACCTACACAGCGTAAAATACCAATAAAGCCTCGATGACACACGGCGAGTTTACAAGCTACTATCAGGGAAATTCACCATCTGTTAGTAAACTCGCCCAGTGTCATCGTGTTACTTGCTAACTAGCAGCGACTAGCAGATTGTTGACAATCTACGAAAAAAAGTTGAGAGGTCGTCAACTTTACTCGCCTACACGCTTGCTCCGCTTGCTCGTGATTGGTTTATTTATGTTTCCAACATGGCTTCTGATAAACAGCGGATTTGGACTGTCAAACATCTGAAGAATTAGTTCACGCAGGCGTCGTTATTCTTGTTACTGGCGCCAGCAGCGGCCTCAGTTTCCTACGCTTCTGAGCGAGTGGACAGTTTTGTGTGTCATCATGACAATCTCACTCGCCGATTTACCCGCTTTTAAACTTAGTAGATAGTAGCTTGTAAACTAGCCGTGTGTCATCGACGCTTAACGATTTGCCAGCTCGTTAAGGTATGTGGGTACATTAGTTATTATGAGATAACAATAACTTAATTACTTAACATCGGTAATTAATTCAGTAATTCTTTTCTTTTAATTATAGTGTCACAATTGTCACACTTCACTGTATTTGCTTCGTATGAAAATAAATTATGAGATTTATACTTGCTGCACTGGAAAAATACGTCGCTCAATCGGCGACACTATTTTGTTACGTTATTATTTATTATCTTGCCCCAATGGTATGCGCACAATATTTGTGTAGTTTTATTTGTTCACGTGATATTATGATAATGTATTTAAAGCACTCTCAAAACGAGCACACGATTGTAAGAAAATTTATTAGGCAGGTTAGGTATCTCGTATTTAGTGAACAAAAACAAAACTATTCAAGGGAAATATGAAATAAGGTGAATAATGGAAAGTAGATCGTAGAAGATATTATATTTGCGGCGGGCGTTGCGGACGAAGTACGTTGTTCAAAGAATCCACTTACATTATTAAATACTAGTACTTAATTTTATAAGTTAATTGGTTTCCTAGTTCCTACAATTATTTTCTGTGATGAATGAATTTCTTGTTTTAACTATAAAATACTATTTGTGATCTACGCTCCAATGGTGTGCAAGAATTTTTAAATAAGTTTTATCGTTTTTGAATCATTTATGATTACTTGGCTAATTGTTGTTGTAATCTCATATTGTGCATATGCGTACACACGGACGTTATATCGTGAAATAACAAATCACTGGCGCTTTTCGTTATTGAATCAATTATTAAAACTTGATTATTATTTTTTAATTGATAAACTAACGTTTAAGACAAGATTTTTATGCATAGCCCAAAGGGTAACAATTATTATAAGCAATAATTATCAGCCTGAAACTCTCATCTACATTGAAAAATTTTCCGAGAAAAGATACTTCCCGCCAACGGGACTTGCACCCGTGTCCTTCTGATTGCCGGTCAAGTGCTCTGACCACTGAGCTATGGCGGCTTATCTAATACCCGCCAAATAATTTTCAGGTGGAAAAAATATAATAAACAATAATTGTTGAATGAAACACTAGTACATATTGAATTGTTTGGCGGGTATTAGATAAGCCGCCATAGCTCAGTGGTCAGAGCACCTGACCGGCAATCAGAAGGACACGGGTTCAAGTCCCGTTGGCGGCAAGTATCTTTTCTGGGAAGATTTTTCAATGTAGATGAGTGTTTCAGGCTGATAATTATTGCTTATAATAATTATTAAAACTTGACTAATCGTTGTTATAATGTGCATTGTGAATATACTCGTATGTTGTTATATTGTGAAATAACAAATTAGTGTCCGACCGAAACTAGTTATTACGGCCGAAATCGAAACCGAAACTGAGTTTCGGCTTCGGTCTCAGGTTCGGCCGAAACCGAAACCGAAACTTCCATATAAGGTCATGTTTTCGTGGAAAAAAAATTATCAATCTTAATCAATCGGCCTTTATTTTTAAATCATATATTAATCATTCAGTCTCTGGTATTTAAACTATAAATAAATATAACATAATTATCACTCCTCATTTCAAATAAATTATTTATCCTTTTTGAAATCGTAATCGTAAATCACTTCGTAAATAATATATATTTTTTTAAATAGTATGTTTTACCTATTTGAACATCATTAACAAATAACAAAATAAAAGGTAGAAAACAAAATACTCTTTCATCTTAAGAACAAAATAATTTAGGAGGCGGGAATGGGTACCGCTGCCCCGGGAAGCTTTATTGGATAACCAACACCTCTGCCGTAGGTCAACACGTTTGGTGATTTTGCAGGGGTGCCCGGGTTCATGGGATGAGGTTTGTCTAGGTCTTGAAGGTGGATGACCAGGACACACTGAACTAGGATTACTACCCACCCCTTTTCCTTCCCAGAACTCTCCTCTCCTTCCTTTTCCTGAGAAAACCCTCCACACAGCATCCCCAAAGATGATATAGACCCACAGGGAAATTATTTTACTCAGGGCCTATCATGAACTAAATCATTTTAATAGCGAAATAAAACTATTTCGAAATAATGTTAAATATAAACACCTCCAATTTCACAACAAATAGACTATGAGCGCGGACGCAGCAAAATGACACTTCGTGACTCGCAGTTCAGTGCACCGAACATGTCCGATCGCAGAACGAAACCTCCCAAATTTAGTTTCGGTTTCGGCCTTTGTTTCGGCTCGATGGCGGCCGAAACCGAAACTAAGCCGAATCCGAAACCGAAAGTTCGGTCGGACACTATAACAAATCACCGGCGCTTGTCGTTAAGTCGAATCAAGTATAAATACTCGGTTAATTGTTATTATAATATGTTATATTGTGAATATGCATACACGTACTTATATAGTGAAATAACTAATCACCGGCGCTTATCGTTATTAAATCAATTATCGAAACCAGGGAAAGTTTGTCTGTTTTACATACTTGGCTAATTGTTATTATAATGTTATATTGTGAAATGACAAATCACGGGCTCCTACCGTTAATCAATTATTAAAACTTGGCTAATTGTTATTATAATGTTATATTGTGAAATAACAAATCACGGGCTCCTACCGTTAATCAATTATTAAAACTTGGCTAATTGTTTTTATATTGTGAATATATGTAGGTAATATTATGAATTAACAAATCATGAGCGGTTAACGTTATTGAATCAATTATTAAAACTTGGCTAATTGTTTTTATATTTTGAATATACGTTGTATTGTGAATTAACAAATCATGAGCGCTTAACGTTATTGAATCAATTATTAATACTTGGCTAATTTTTGTTATAATGTTTAGTGAATAGGTAAATGTACGTCATATTGTGAATTAACAAATCATGGGCGCTTAACGTTATTGAATCAATTATTAATACTTGGCTTATTTGTCTTATAATGTTGTATTGTGAATATACGTAGGTACATGTACATTATACGATATATTGTGAATTAACAAATCATAAATCATGGGCGCTTAACGTTATTAAATCAATTATTAATACTTGGCTAATTTTGGTTATAATGTTGCCTTGTGAATATACGTAGATACCATGAACATAACTTATATTGTGAATTAACAAATCATGTTCGCTTATCGTTATTGACTGTCTTTATTATTAACCTGAAATAAACCGTTGATTAAAAAAGATTCCACAGTTAAGTTAGGTAGAACTATTAATCTGATAACCAACCTAATAATTATATCACCAAGACTTGGTACTACAAGTACTAAGTACAAAAGTGTCATGTGTATGCAATCAATCACTCTAATCTCTAATTACATATCAGTTTCATCACTCGGAAACTGTCGTGACTCGTGTCCATCCTAATCTAATTGGTTTCATGCCGTCTGCATCTCAATAGGTAATTATTATCGATCTCCGATCGGGCTTCATAGTAATGCTTCTTCTGCTGGCTTCGTACAATTTGCAGACGACCCTTTGTCTATTTAACCCATATTTTTACCCGGCGCCGAAGAATATAAGTGCCTACATATTACTACCGTGGGCGGCAGCAATCGGGGGGTTGCTGGGCACCTACACAAGATGTACTCCCGTTTGCTTCACATAAAGAACAACAAAGAAAACTTACCAAGGTTTTCCTGCTACGTGGTCTGAGTTTGTTTGCCGGGAAGTAGCGTCGAGTCGCGTGGAAATGTATCGATCGGCCCTCTCAGGCCGTTCAGCTAGGCCTGGTTCACACTGCCCGAATCCATAATTCCCTGCGAATTTTATTTTTCATGTTCCCTTCCCGCCCAATAATTTACTTACCATGTTTTTTGTAATACATTATAATTAATTGTATAATTGTTCCGCTGAATGAATAATTGGCCGCTAAGGTTCGCCGGGCGCTTCGTACCACACTATACTAAAGGAGACTTGCGTGGGACCGTGGGTTTGGCGTATTATATTGGAACCAGGTACCCGTGAAATAAATAAATATTGTATTGCTTTGTCATTCTCTCGCAGGTTAAATCCTATATTTTTTATGTCGCTCGTTTCCGTTTCATCGAGTTCAAATCACAACTGTACTACAGAAGTTTTCACTTAAAAAATCTGATGTTTTGTACGATACGTACGTATAATGTACACAGTAGCTATCTACCTATATTATTTAGTGGAGTTTATATTTTATAAAGTCAGTTAGATAGTGAAAAAGCCATTTCGATGAAACTCCTCACTGAGCGGTAGACTGTAGATACGTACAAATGTACAGTTCAGCGTTCACCTAGCAAAAGTGCGGACTAATCTATACTCATAGATATCGTCACTTGTTTGCCGTGAGATTGCCGTTATAAAAGTATCTACGTGAGCACGCGCTGTGTTCACTTATTATTGCGATTGCAAGTAGGGACTTACCTACATAGGGTATAATAACATTTACCCAAAGGATTTTAACGAGCATATTTGGAGTACAAAAAGTAGATGTCATTTTGCTTTCCGATGATATTTTTTTCTATTAAATATAAAAAAAAAACTTTTTATCACTCACACAATATCATTGATCCCTAAACGTCGCGACGGGATCACGTGATATACGCACTGTTTCGTGTATTATCGTACTGCTGGAACGGGATGGAGTGCTTATCACTTGCCCGTCGCACAATGTGGTGGATGAACCCGAAAGTTGGCATCAAACAAATTGGTTGTGATAACATCAAATCTTTTTCTATTTTTAGTTCCGTGGAAAAGTCGCACATATTTAGTACAAAAATATAAATTTGAAAAATATAAGATAAATTAAATCAGCTATAATGCTCACTTCATTTCACAAGCTATTTATTTACAGTTATACACAGAATAGATCGTCTTCATCATCTTGTGGCAATGTACTATCGTCATCACTGATTGGTTTAACTACCGAATCATTCCCTGTAGTCGTATTAGGGTCTCATCTCACTAAAAGAATCGATGACGTGCTGCTGAACTTGTATTAAGCGCTCAACAGTGTGATCTAGCAATTTATTGTTGTAATTTCACTTCCGCCATTCAGTAACATATTTTCGTAGCTCCTTGTACAATAGTAAGGAAGGAAATACCTCTTTATCCTTTTCCCTTATTGGTAACGTCTAAGCTTGACATTTACAATCAAAGTGACTGCTTCATAATCACTCAATATCTTTTTGTTTTGGGTTTTATCGGTAAAACGCTTTTCTATACTTCTTTGCTCTGGTCAGCGTACTTAACGTGATTTCTTTGACTACAGTCGATATTGTTGCTTTACCTACCGACCAAAAATCATGTGGGTAGCAAAGGCTAACTCAGTACTAGATATTTAAGATCTCAATATCATAGTTTTTTGACGTTTCGTACGCTCAAATGACATATCAAACGTCAACGTGGGTCGAACTTTTTTTCTTCTTATTTCTGGTAAAGCTTTGTAAGTCTTTCCTTGTACGGCCTTTCAAGCCATTATTTTTTATTTAATATTGAGGTGTCATAGTTTCTGCGATACTTCAACCATCTGGTTTTAAATTTACAGCAGAATACAGCTATATCATTAAAAAAATATTTTTGATTCAGAAGGTGAAAGACAATGTGTATGAAAGAGGTGTGTTTTCGGGAATTTTACTTTTTCTACAAATTTCTTAACGCCAGAGTTCTTCATAATCAAGTATAATTAGAATCTCGTACGAACCACTTTAAAAATTGTACCTAAAACAAAATACACTGATAATAGTACTAGAATCGTTTTTTTATGAAAACCTGCAGTCCTCACTTTCAAGTAGGTACTATAATTAAGAAAATGGTGCATGAAAGCAACTTCTTAGGTACAATTTAGTCTACCAGCTAAGATAATGAAGTAATCAAAATAAAGTAAAATATGACGGAATCTAGTGGAACTTTTAACTATTTTACATTTACAAAAAATATTTACGATAAATATTCAAATCGGTGTTTGTTTTAATTAAAAAAATTTGACCTATCGTATGACTTTCTCAATAACTACTATTTATTTATGGTGTCTTTGGACAAAGACACCATAAATACCATGCTATAAAAGCATTCAACAGTCTTTCACTTGAAACAAAAATTGAGGAAAACAAAAATAATATCAGACACAAAATAAAAAAAATGGATTAAAGAACAAAAAAGACAATTTTACCAAAATTTTATAACATAAAAGAATAAAACATATACACGCAACACACAAAACCAATATAAAACACGTAACACTCATAAACATAATATACGCCGATTTTCATTTAATTTATTTTTTATTTTTAGTTTGTTAATTTTATTTAATTTTAATTTTTGATCTCTATTTTTAGTTTAAATTTATCTTTATTTCAAATGTTTTTTTTTGTTTCGTCACCAACATTGTATATTTATTTTTTTTTCAAACTGTACTATGTATAAATTATTATATTATAAAATGGGGGCCTCAGCACGGGTAAACAACCCAGTGAGGCCAACATTACTGGATTGTTCTATGAAATTTTGTAAAATAATGTATATGTAATAATAATATAATAAAAGTACATACCATCAGATATCATATCCATGTTGAATTAGATCTAAACACTTGATAGATTTTGCTTTGTTTAAACTTGAAACATATTGAAATTTACGCGACTGCAAAAACTGACACGGTCACCCGCACAAAGGTCATGTTCAAACTGATCTCTTTCTGTCAGTTTCGCGATAAGTGCGACACCCTTCGAGGGAATTATGAAGCATTCAATGAACTTCAAAACTAGCACACTTATTTCATTGTAAAGAATACTTGACTTTCTGAATTTCTGCCAACGCGATACATTTAGCCACTCCAATGTGCGTCGCTAGGCCATACCCGACATTCTGTTGCGAGTGATCGACTCAGTTGTTTAGAAAAACGACATCTACATTTCTACTCCAAATATGCTCACGAATCGCTGGTTAAAATCCTTCGGGTAAGAGCTGTTGTACCCTGTATATTTCATGTATATACCCACCTTCATTATCTTCTACGCCATTGGTAAGAGGCCACTTTAAGTAATAATAATTCGAAAATAAGTAGGTATGCAAATGGAAAATTTTTCCCATCATACACGTACAACGCAGATATGATTGTTGATTTTCACGGCCAAAAGCATTTTAGTTATTTATTTTGGGGTGTTACGCCGTGTTGCTACATTATTTTTTAGCAAAAATTTCGGCAGGGTTTCAGTGTCAATCATCAGGGCAGATGTCAGACACACCCCAAAAATAAAAATAAAACAAAAATGTACAACACATTGTAAATTACTAACCTTTAGATTAGAATGAATTTCATACAACTCAACCTTTCCACACACTCCTTGCTTCAGTTCACATGCGATAGAAATGAAACCTTCAACCACACAATCTCAACCAATAGGAGCCTTGAAAAGTGTGCTCATAATCAAAGCGGCCAATGCGCGCAGCTTAATAAAGCGCGACGCTTCGTAGATATTGTACGAAGGTAAGATTTCATTTTATTTCATTCTCTCGCGGGCTAAATCCTATAGATTTATGTGTTTGTCTCTTTTTAATGTCACTCGTTTCCGTTTCATCGAGTTTCAAATCACAAAGGTGCTAAAAAAGTTTCACTTCAAAATAGTATTACGCATTTTAGAATGTTATTGGCAGCCGAAATTATTTTTGTGGTAAAGGTGTAAGTTAGTAATGGTAGTTTAAAAATCCTATTATTTTAATTATTTTATATTTATATTATATATATATTATATAATATAATAATATATCCTACTATTATTATAAAGGTGAAAGTTTGTATGGATGTATGTTTGTTACTCTTTCACGCAAAAACTACTGAATAGATTTTAAAAATTCTTTCACTAATAGAAAGCTACATTATTTGCGAGATCTATAGGATATATATATTGGTAAGCTCTGGCGTTATGAATAATCTCTGGCGTTATGAAATTATTTATCATACGTTTTCTGTCGCTAACAAAATCGATTTATTGCAAACGCCAATTGTCGCCTTGGAAACGATGTTTTTTTTTTAATTAGGTTACTATGGACATCCCTTTGATGTTAAAATTCAAATATGTATAAAATACTAATTCCTACTTTATTGAATGGATTTTAATGAAACTTTACAATAATATAAACGTATAAGCTATAGCTCAGAGCTCTGGCATTACAAAATTTGTATGAAAAAATGGCAATAGGTGGCACGATTAGTAAGATATCTATAATTCTTTAATCGATTCAAATTATTAGGGAAGTAGGTACTTCAAATAAATTTGCTAATTTAAATATTTTCTAAAATAGAATTTTTATTTAAGAATCTTTGTTTTGCAAAATGTCATTCTCAAATTTTGACATGTTCTATCACACAAAAATCATTGTTTTAATTAGATAGACAGGTATCGAATTTTTTAAGTATAAAACTGCCGTACTGGATATTTTGGTAGAATATAAAAAGAAAAATAATAATTCGTACTTAATAACTATCTCTAAAAATGAATTGCCGAAATGTATGTGTGCGCATAAACCCTAACGACTAAACCAAATTGGATAATTCTTTTTTTTGTTCGTTTTTTTATAATAGGTGGCATGCGAGCAGTTTGAAAACTGAATGTATCGGGAATGAATGTGTGGAATGCGAGAGGTGAGAGGGGAGGAGGGGAGGGGTATTGGGAGGGTGTTAGTGGAAGGGGGATGGGGAGGGGGAGGAGGGTGGGGGTTTGATGGGGAGGAGTGGAATGGGGGGAGGGGTGGGTGAAGGGGGAGGGGGATTGACGGGGGAGTGGAGTGGGGAGAGGGAAGGTGGAGGAATCTGAGTGGAAATCCCCTAATACCATGCGAGCGAAGCCGCGGGAATAAGCTAGTTAATTATAAAGGTGAAAGTTTGTATGGATGTATGTTTGTTACTCTTTCACACAAAAACTACTGAATGGACTTTAAAAATTCTTACTCTAATAGAAAGCTACATTATTTGCGAGATCTATAGGCTATATATTCTTTCTTTCCTCCTTCCTACAACATGGGTCTCTTCAAGACCAATGTTCATTCCTTCCTCTCCTCAAAAAGACCCTCCACACAGCATCCCAGATGACATAGGCCCTGAGGGAAATTATTTTCTCAGGGCCTCCTGTGTGGAGTTTATGTAAAAAAAAAAAAATATATATATATACATATATATATATTGGTTAGCTCTGGCGTTATGAATAATCTCTGGCGTTATGAAATTATTTATCATACGTTTTCTGTCACTAACAAAATCGATTTACCGTTTAATTCATTCCTAATGTTGACAGCGACATCATCGTTTATTATAACGTCATCATAATTTTAATTTTGATTGGTTGCCGTGGATTTGAATGCGATAATCCGTGAATAATGACCTCATATTCTGGCCTCTGTTCCATTCTGTAAAAATGGGGGGCATCCGGTATCATCAATAAATTATCGATATGAATGCAAAACGTTACCAATCGTGTAACGCCAACCGGCTGCAAAAGCATATAGGGCTTAAATGACGGGTCGCGACCCGGCACCGGGCCGTGAAAGAAAAATGACAGCGCGTAAAAAAGAAAAAATCGAGTGCAGTTCACATGATGTAGAAGTGAAACCTTCACCTACACAATTTCAACCAATAGGAGCCTGAAAAGTGAGCTCATAATCAAAGCAGCCAATGCTCGCCACTGTACGTAGGTAAGGTGTCATTCTATCTAATTCTCTCGCAGGCTAAATCCTATAGATGTGTGTTTGCCTCTTTTTGGTTGCACTAGTTTCCTTTTCATCGGATTTCAAATCACAATGGTGCTAAAGAAACTTAAAAAAAGCAATACAAGTAAGAAAATAAAAGTTAATCAATTTATCGTGACGAATCCTCTTTCTCTAAAAGTTTATTTTGTTAACAATTGACAATTTTATTGCTTTCAATTTTATCGCTTGACAATTTTATTAACATTTTTTAACAGCAAATTTTCTTTTATCTGTCTATTATCAATTTGAT
The DNA here is from genome assembly GCA_929108145.2 of Limnephilus rhombicus. Lineage (NCBI taxonomy): Eukaryota > Metazoa > Arthropoda > Insecta > Trichoptera > Limnephilidae > Limnephilus > Limnephilus rhombicus. The sequence goes on from OV815275.1 coordinate 29,229,372, forward strand.
TTTTATTTAATGAAATTTTGCACACTTGATTTTCAAAACAAGAGGAAGGTCACTGTCAATATTAGATTTCTAAAAACTCTGTGTAAACGGGGAAAAACTGTAGAAGTGAGCTTATTCGTATGTCAGAAATAAGTTCAATTTTATCTTATTTCTAGTGAAATTGAAACATATATTAAATACAGAAAATCTTTCTTGAACAGTCTTATATAAATTGGCGATGTCAGTTTTCTTTCAAATCAGTATAGACACATGCTTTTTGGGTTTACGTGTTTAGTAGTTAAAAACCAACGATCAAATTTATGGGATCAAAATTTCATTTTTCTGTTGTTTTACAAAATTCAAAATTAATGTAACCGCCTTAAATTACAAGCTTTCAATAATTGTTTTTCAAATATCGCAATTTCGAAAAAACAGGGTTTTGTAGTTTGATGTTAAAAATACATTTATTTCACCATCTGCATTTTTGTTTAAGCGATGAAAGATTGAGTGGGTTATGAAGGAGAATTATAAAAATAATCGGACCACGGGGAAAAAAGTTGGGAAATACTGGTAAATTATTATATATATATATATTTTTTTTTTATTTTGTACTCGCTGAAGTCCCTGGCGTTGTCCGTGCTTTAGCAGAGTTTTGCAAAATCAGACTTAGACAATAACCTTTTTCTTGTTTTGAAGATCAGGTTTGTAAAAATTGATCAATTTCGTAATTAAACTACAGATTTGTATAAAAATCTACAAACGCCGCCCGCCCGGTGTCCGCCCGTCTGCCGGCCGCCACAGACAATCTTCTTTATCTAAGTAAATGATGATTTGCACATGCTTTAATTATTTTTACATTATTTAGTATCGGTAAGCCAGTTTCAGCCAGTACTAAACTTATGAATTACTAGTAAGAACTAGTTATTCCTTGACTAGATATTATTCGAATTTTTCATTGAAAAATATCACCAAACAAATTTATCGTCTTACCTATTTTTGATCGGTTTCTATTTTATGTCCGTACGTTAAACTATTTATTGTTTTTTTTTTACTATTTCTAAATATAGAATCTATTGCAACGCACTACTCCTGCATACATTATTATTATTATTAAATAGATAATTTCAAATATTTTTTAATGTAGCTATTACTTTGTGGTTATCCATTATAATAAAATGAAACAATGCAACTTTGTATAAACCACTTATAAAATGTGCAAATCCGACCGGTTTCGGAACAAACGTTCCTTCAAAATATAAGCATTCCCTGACGAAGGAACGTTTGTCCCGAAACCGGTCGGATTTGCACATTTTATAAGTGGTTTATACAAAGTTGCATTGTTTCATTTTAGATAATTTCAAAGTTAAATTTTATTGTAGTAAATTTTGAAGGTTATAATAATACCCTTTGTGATAAATATTGATGGTAATAAATCATTGATGATAAATGATAATAAATCAATCAAATAAAAAATCATGGTAATAAATCATTGATGAAGCAGATAATATGAATACATCTAAACCAAACATGAAATAGAACAGACACAGAAAAATAAAAAGATTTCTTGTCTTACAGGGGCTTAGCGCCTTAACCAACTCGGCCATTGGGACCTATTCCAGTCATAGGTGTACACATTTCATGACGTCAAAGTTCGCCGTTCCAAAGTTTTTGTTTCATCAAAACAAAGAAACAGATTTTCTAATTCATAGTAAAGATATTCCGAGAATTACGTCGATCATTCGGTTTCCCCTAAGCAAGTGGTTTCTGTTTCTTTTTAATATAATACAATAAAAAACTATGTTTTATTAAAACGAATTAAAACATTTATCCACATTTATGTAGGCGTGTCTGTGTCGGATGTGCATACTTATACACCACACATTCCTATACAAAACACGTATACACAACACATACTTATACATCACATATGCCTATACATAACACATACACAACACACACCTATACACCACCACCCGCCACATAAAGTTTAAAAAAATTAATAGTAGGTCCCATGATGTATGTAGTTCTTTGTTTACGCTACATAGGAATAATGCATGCATAATATTAGAAGTTATTATTTAGAAAAGAAATGTGTAAGTGCCTATCCAATCTTGAATTTATAAAAATAATCTATTATTTGGCGTAAACACGAGCTCGCTATTCTCGTTGGCGTCAGCGTAGGTACTATTGTTTGCTCTACCGATTTAAATATAATGTTTGCTTGATTCATGAACCCACTCAAATAAGTGATCACGATTTCCTCAAAAAATTGCATAATAATTTTTTATTATGTTATAGGCGCCTAATATAACGCTGTGAATTTTATTTTCCGCTTAAATGGTCTTTTCTTTCCCATAACAAGTTTATTTTCTGTGATATTGTAAAGTTAGGATTAAAATTTCAACCGAACTGTTAACCCCTCAGGTCTGGGGTCTATTTAGCCGTAAGGTCAAAATATTTCCGTTCCGCATTAAAATCCAAATACATTAAATATTTCTGAACGCATCCGAACTCAAAAAACTGTTTTTGGAAGGTGATGTAATACAAATTTGATCATTTGAAATAAACATAATTTTTTATATGTAAAATTTTTTAATGCACACACAAAAAAGTTTTAAAAATGGCTCAACTTACTTTTTTCCAACTAAAAATACTGATAATGAAGAAAAAAACGAACACATATTTTATTAGGCATACTATGTAGATATTATGAACGTTATCGTCAACTCACTTTTTGTCGTTTCGTAATAAAAAAAATAATAAATTAACAAAGTTACTTTTTTTTCAAATCGCGGTTGGACACTCTGGATTCATAAATTTGTACATTTTAATTATTTTGTAGTTATCTTTTATATTTGAATATAAAGCGTGGTATTTTCTCTTTCTAACACGTTTAGAAAGATATGATAGAAAGGGAGACACAACTATTTCTACGAGATCTGAATATCCGAAAACCGAACAAATTAGCTTAAGGGATTAATAATGTGGTTCTTTTGATAAGTAAAAAAAAAACAACACAAATTCATAGAATAAAAAAAATGCACTTTTTCAATCAAGGTCTAATGTTATTTCTATTACGATAAGATTTTTATTCACTATTTGCGTTATGCTGATATTATCTAAAATGAATTACAGTTCCATTATAATCTATATATACTCGAACTACGTCTGCGTTTTGACTTTAGTTTAAATAGTAACAACTAGTAAGTAACTACTGTGAATATTTGTAACTTTGTATGTATTTTTCATTGAAAGAGCGTAGCGAAGTTTTGTTTAATCTCGACCGTTTTGAATTTCATCGGAATGTAAATTTGTTTGTGTGTTTCGTTTCCATTTTCGAAAATGCTTCATTTACTTAATTATTCAATCAAGCCTCTTTTTGACTAGATAGCTAAATTTGTGAGGTTTCTTTGGTCAAATTTTATAATTCCTTATTTGAAATTGAAAATTGTTACATAAAATATAATCAAGTAGATAAATCTTATGATTTCTGTGGAAATTTTGATTTTGATTTATTAAAGTAAAGCGTCGATGACACAGAGCGAGTTTACAAGCTACTATGTGGGAAATTCAATATCTGTTAGTAAACTCGCTCAGTGTCATCGTGTTACTTGCTAACTAGCAGATTGTTGACAATCTACGAAAAAAGTTGAAAGGTCGTCAACTTTACTCGCTACACGCTTGCTCGTGATTGGTTTATTTATGTTTTTCAAGATGGCTGCCAATAAACAGCTGATTTCGACTGTCAAACATCACAGAATTAGTTTACGCAGGCGTCGTTATTCTTGTTACTGGCGCTAGCAGCGACCTCAGTTTCCTACGCTACTGAGCGAGTGGACAGTTTTATGTGTCATCATGACAATCTCACTCGCCGATTTACCCGCTTTTAAACGTAGATAGTAGCTTGTAAACTCGCTCTGTGTCTTCGAGCCTTAAGATAAAATTTATTAAAGAGGAGTGCATTACTATTTTGGCTGCGAGGTCTTCATTTCACAGAACTACTAGTTATAACATTATGTGTAATGGCAGCTTTGTATGTTTTAATTATTTATTGCCGTATTTGAAACTGATAATAAGCAGCGATAACTAGCTTATCATTCTTTTGATTGTACGGTGAACACACCGAACATGATGTCGTTTGAAAAAGTGATCTGGTCATGTGACTTCATTAAAATGTAATTGCTTCCGAGAACCACGAAGTAATTACTATGATTTAAGTACTACGTAATGTGCTTACTCTAATTGTCATTGTTATTATTGACGCTATTAGTAAGTTTTATTAAAAAATATATTTAATCTACACAAACGACACGTTCATTTAGATTAAAGTGGCAGTCTATAATAATAATAATAGCAACTAATTAATGCTAACACAATAGGTACACCTACTTAGTTGTGAGTTAAATAACTTTGACTTTCCAACGATTTTGTCAAAAAAGAATTACAAAATAAAATTATATACCTACCTTGTGTCGCGTATTTTCAGTGTACGGCGTTGTGTAAGCATACGTTGGAGATAATTGAGTTTTTAAGGTTTTCCCTTGTAAGTAGGTGTTTTTGTTGATTGCAAACTGACCTTGATAGCTTTAAGAGCTATACTAAGTAGCACCTGTCGTTTCCAATGCAGCTGTATGTATTGCACTTCCAACAAAGTTACAATAAAACATAATTATTTTAGTTTTATTGAGGAAATATAATATTTACGTAGGTAGTCGCATATATATCATTAGCGTATATTATCATTTAAACCTCTCTAAGTTTATTCGAATATAGTGGCACTGAAATCAGTATTTGCCTACTTACTGATTTTTTTTTATTACTTATATAACACAAATCTTAACGTTTGATAATAAAAATAAAAACCGTTATGTTTGACAGCTGATCAAACTCTCACACGGACCGAGAGTCGGCGGATTGCGGGGATGTATGATTGGGACGACGATAATGTAACACAAATTCAAAAACCTTGGCCTTGGTGGATGGTGATGGAGGTGGATGACCAGGACACACTGAACCCCAGATTCCTACCCGCCCCTATTCCTTTCCAGAACTCTTCTCAAATTCGGTTTCGGCCGTAGTTTCGGCTAGATGGCGGCCGAAACCGAAACTCGTTTTTTGGCCGAAACTAGGCCGAAACCGAAACCGAAAGTTCGGTCGGACACTACTTGTTAATGATTCACGGTCAAAAACAGTCGTAAAAATGGTCAAATATATCACTAATAATTAATACGCCTGAATTATGTAGGGTTATCATCAGGCGCGGTCGCAACGGACAATCAGTTTCACAATCTCCATTCAAGAAGTGTTGTTTGTCTGGCGGTCAACGAACAACATGTGTACGTGTGGAGGATGTGTTACACCTTCCTTAAGCTGGAAATACAAGTACTGATATGCAAGCAGTCGATACCGAGCCGCGAGCGACGCCTTTAAGAGTGTAGAGTTCTTAAAAACAAGAACACTACCGTCCTTAAATTTCATGTATTGAATTGCCTGCTAGCAAGCTTGGCAGTCTGTGTTAGCGATGTATGTAGTGTTAGCGGGTAAGTTCTGCATTTTGCCGAAGGTCTAGGCGTGCTTTCTTTTAAGAGTTGTAGGAGCAGGTCCCGGGTCCGGGTTCTTTGGCGCGGACTGGATACTGGGTGCTGTTGCGGTTACCGTGAAGCATAGGTTCGGCCGTAAAAAGGTCCTCCGAGCCGGAAGAACCCGAGTTCAAGAGTCCATTCCAGCTGAATCGAAAACTCTATTATTATGACAGACATTCGAATTGTTTCGGAATGGGCTTATTTTATTGGATCTCATTGAACACAATAACATTTTCGGAGACGATATATTGGCGTTTCTGAACAAGGTTTTGAGTGTTTTTGAACACTGCTGAGGTGTATAAAAGTGTTTAAGTTAAAGCATCAAGTAGGTTTATGAATAATTGCTACATTCCTAATAATATTAAAAATATATTAGGACGACAAAATCGTTCTCCATTGTTAACATTTTCTCCAAAAACGGCGCATTATCCAAAATTTATCGGCGCATTATCCATTAAACAAATTATCTAATTATTAGTATTAATATAACATTTGTGTAGCGCAATTTTGTGTCGTTTCACTTCATTTCGGTGTGCGTTATACTTAAAAATAATGTTTTAGTAATCCCATTCAGTAGTCGTGTTCTTAAAATTACTCGAAGAATTCCCTTACATAATATTGATAAAATTACGTGATATCTGTATATAAATCAAAATGTGTATTTATGTGAGCATCTATATGAGATGTTTATGTGTTGCTAAACCATTCATCCGATTGCGATGAAACTTTGGGGATTTGATGTTTGTATGCCCGCAATGGTTCCTATATACATATGTTTCTGTATAACCTGCTAAATAATAAAATAGATAATCATGAATTGCTATCCACTATTGGTTTAAATGTCCCAATGAGGCGTACCAGGCACACTTCTCTTTTTCATATAGAATCCAATAACACTAATGCAGCGAGTAACTCACCAATTACTCGCGCAATCATAACTTATAACCACTATGAAAAATTACTACACTTCATTACACGACATTTTTCATGATTCCTTGCAAACATACAAAACTAATTTATTAAATTTCTTGGCGTGATATAATTGTTTTAAAATTACTTACACTTAACTTTTCATTAAACTTTAATCAGTCAATTACAATTAGTGAGCATATAATTCTTGATTTTAAAATGTCTCCTTATCTCCCCCCCCCCCCTCTTTTCTTCATTTTTATTATTATTACTTCATTCATTCAATAATTAAGTTTTAAGACCGGTTCATATTTCAGGCGTAATTACCAAATGACATTCTATGGACTTACGTAATAGGTACATAACCATGTAATAATTTAATTTAACATACCTTATAATCTGTATTATAATGTACTGTGTATGTCTTAATAAACAAATAAATATATACTGGTGAGCTCTGGCAATATGAAATTTGTTTAAAAAAATTGCAATATAATAATAAGCACGCGAAAACTGAATGTACCGGGACTGAATGTATTGAACGCAGGAAGGGGAAGGGGAACTCGGGAGGTGGGTTCGCGGGACGGGAAGAATGGGAAAGGAGAAACGCAGAGAGAAACAATTTCAACTCGCTAGTGCTTTACATAAGATAGGACTTTTTAACAAGTAATAATATTGATAAGCAGTGGGCGTACGGAACTGGATGATTTTACGGAAGGTGCCAAATAATTTCATCATTTTGCTGGTTCGTTGCGGTTATAATATCGGACGTATCTGGCGTCCAACTCTAAGCGCAATGCGTCCAGAACAATTTTGAACAATATTTCGTTTATTCAAGGCCATGCTATTTCAGTTCCCATGCGCGAACCGGCATCTGCGCGAACTGCGAACCGAGGATTCATAATGAAATGATTAAAATATATATTATAAGTAGGTACAAGTAAAGTAAAAAATAACAACCAACTGACCAACCTACCTATAGTTTTTAGAATCTCGCGCAGGTAAGTTTTTTGCCACCTATCTACCATGATGATCAAAGTTTTTCATTTCAGAAAATGTTCCAGGGAGTTTCGCATTTGAACAGTTTAATTGCACACTATGAATGTGCCTTTGAGTACATATTATATTATTGTAAGCATGTCTACAGGAGGGGAGTGTATTGTAATGTAAAGTGGTTTTATAGGTCTTGTATTTTTTTAAATTAAAGAGAAGGGTCCCTATTCCAAACATGTTTTCACAATAACACATTGAATTGATAAACTACTTTATGCATTGGTGCAATAATTAACGATCTGCCTGTTTACAAAATTGAGAGCTAAAAAAAATCAGAGTGTGCAATTCACACGTGGTAGTAGTGAAACCTTCAGAAAACTAATTTAGTCAAGAGTGGGGTGGCTAAGAAACACCGCACAAAGAGGAGACTGGTAGGATACGAAGCAGTGCAGTTTGGTGTTTAGCAGGGGTGCCCGGGTTCATGGGGCGAGGTTTGTCTATGTCTTGGAGGCGGATGACCTACTGAACCCCAGATTCCTACCCACCCCATAAACCCCTTTCCTTCCTAGAACTCTCCTCTCCTTCCTTTCCTTAAAAAAAACCCTCCACACAGCATCCCCAAAGATGACATAGGCCCTGAGGGAAATTATTTTCTTCAGGGCTTCCTTTCTGTGTGGAGCTCACGTAAAAAAAATGCACAAAGAGGAGACCGATTATATTATTATTTCGCAGGCTAAATCCTATAGATGTACGTGTTTCTCTTTTTAGTGTCGCTATTATTTCATCAAATCACCACCCACTCTCGTCTACTTTAGTTTTCTGAAGGTTTCACTTCAACCGTGTGAACTGCACACTTGTAATTTTTTATATAAAAAAACTCACCGGAAACGAAAATTACATCAACATTATTTACTCCAGATAACCCCATAAATCGCTGATTGAAGTAAATCAAATACGTTTCTTAACACCCTGTATAAAACATTATGTAAAAACTGACATCAATTAAAGGCTTTTTTCACACTTTGATACATATGACGACAACATCTCTGACTTGAGCATTGTTCATATATTAATTTCGTGGGTTACGTGCCTAAAATCTTTCTTACTCTCGGTCCAATGATAAACAGCGTGTCTGAGGTCGTTGTATGTATAAAAAAAATATAATGCTTTTTTCTTTAAAAACAGTCGACATCTCAATTGCCTAAATCAACTTGATTTAAGGGTGTCGCTTTTGTCGCAAAAATATAATGTTTTTTTCTTTAAAAACAGTCAACATCTCAATTGCCTAAATCAACTTGATTTAAGGGTGTCGCTTTTATCGCAAATTTTTTGGGCTAAGACCCTAACTGAAATATAAATTCCAATTGAATGCCTCGGTAGCTTATATATATCAAGTAGCTTGTAACATGTCTTTTTTATTATATCACCATAATAAAGAAGACTTTTTTGAACCCTTGCCGACTGGGAAACCTACGTAGGTTTAACATCTCCTCGTTAATTGTACTCTTATTTATATTAAAGAGAAATCTCTTATAACAGGTAGGTAGGTACTATTTTTTGATAACAGTATTTACATAACTGAATTTTTAAGTTGCTTTAAGACTATCGTAACTGAATTTTTAAGTTGCTTTAAGACGGGAGTAAAAAAACTCCAGGATGTGTTTTATTCGTACAACGTTAATCACAAAAAGTGTTATTTGCTTATCATAAAACTTTTTAGGTACAGACCTTCAAAGTAGTTAAGGTCTAAGGTGCGTATTTTGACCTTGTCTATTACAATACCTTGTAGGTGCCTTATGTAGAACCTTCAGAGGAGGCTGTTCGCTCAAGACCACATACCTTATTAATTTATTGTCCTAGGCAGGTAGGCTTCTAAAGGTGCCTGACGAACAGATCGTTAAGGTGTTCATCAACGGAAAAACAAACGCTTATTATACACATATACAATACACTCTCACAATACGTCGCATAGCGTATATATGTACATCCTTCCACTATTATTACACGTGTATGTATTCATAAACCAGGTGTTTTGTTCTGTCGTACGCCTACATAATTTCGTTATAAAAATACATCGAGCTGAATTATTGTTAATATAATATTCGTAATTCTAATGCCAAATTATTTAACCAAAATGCGAATTCAAAAGATGTAGGTGTCTATATGATAGGATTTCTGGCAGATCTTCTGCGTTACTTTGTATAACGAATACAAAGTAACGAGAATATTTAGGCAAATATCACGTAACTCAATTGGTATCTTTTTGTGCTACACATGTGAGGTACATTACGTTTCACTGCTTCTTCTTCTTCTTCGTTTCATTCGTTTTCTTCTCCTGTGGAGGTTGGATAAAATTGGACCAATTCGACCTGCACCCAAAATCATGTGATGTGGGTGGTTTTGCAGCAGCTTGGAATAGAGATGCTGTGTGTCACCATTTCTTTTATCACGTATCTTTCCATGTATTTTAAGCTAAAGATTTAATCTATCCTTGAAACATTGTAGTATAAGGACTGTATAATAAATAGTCTATATTATAATGTTGTGTATATATGTGTATATTTTCACTACTAACACTAGTGACTATGGTCTTTTGGATTGGAGTTCTAATTATAATGACCTCTCTTTCCATTACGTCGTGCGTCGATTATGATGAAGAAAATTTTCTTAGAATAATATTTCTTAGCGTGATATAAATTATTCTAAAACTACTTACATTTCATTTTATTTAAACCTTTTATTAACAGTCATTACAAAGCATATAATTTTTGATACCAAAATTTCTCTTATTTCTCCACACAATTTCTTCCTTTTTATTATTATTACTCGTACATTCATTAGTTAAGTTTTAAGAACCGTTCACATCTCAGGCGAAATTACCTAATGGTATTCTACGGACTTACGTAATGGGTACTATAACCATGTAAATTAATTTAATACACAAGTGCTATAACCAATAATTTAATACACCTAAATCTTGTTTTATAAAGTAGTGTGTTCTCTTCATAAATAAATAAATAAAAATAAAAAAGATGCAATCCGCGCCCCGAATTTACAGTCAATATCAGTGTTCGTTAGAGGGACGTAAAAAATCCTGATTTATCTGCCTATCTCTCCATTAGTTTGCTGTTATTGCAAAAAAAATTAACACTGTATTACTGCTGCTAAATAAATCGCAGTGGATAATAAAAATACTACCTGCGAAGTAGATCTTTCAATAAGTGAGTTGTGCAATCGACATAATTAAATAATTTATGTAATATCTCGTGCCAACAAAAGTTCTCAGATTCTTCATTTATCATCTTTTATTTTTCAAGAACGATCGCTGTCGCTATGACCACAAAAAACTAAACTTACGGAAAAAAATATTAACAGAGTGCCTAGGGAGCGGTGGAATCGGTGTAGCGATTCAACCTCTATTATACACTCTTCTATGCCAGATCGTGATCCTGTTGGGTCACAGTCAAAGTTATTTAGTTGAAAAACCGATTAAGTCATCCTATTTTACTGTACCGTGCGTATGTGCGATTTTCTCAACTCCAAGAAACTAGTGGATCTTATTTCGTATTTATAATATTTTATTTAGAGTAAATAAAGTTGTCAATTACACTAATTACATACTTGGTGTCACCATTGTACCTATGTGTAATAATTTAAAGGGTTATAAGTTATAACAGACTAAACATGTCGGTTCAACATGCGTGAACTCCCTTATCAAAATAATTATTCCGAGTCGAGAGATAGCAATGAAATCTCCGGAACGGTCAATTGATTTGTGTTTGATTGCTGTGTCAACTGTCAACGGTCAGACGTCTCTTTCAATTTATGTAATTTTATAAGCCCGTTTGTCGGTTGACTTGTCACCGACATGTCACGCTTTCTCATTGGGTTAATAGGAGGCGCCCTTCACAATATTTTTAGAGTAATATAATATATTTTCCACTTTCTCGTGAAATGCGGAATGCAGTTTAGTATATTTTTCCGTCGACAACGTAGCCGTGAACTAGTGAGATTTAAAGACTTTTTTAGAACCATTTATTATGAGAGTCACTCTTGTAATAAAATGCTTACATCGTGGGCGTGCAAGCCATCCAAAAAGTCGCCAACTCCAAAACTCAGTTCAGAGATAATCACCTTTTTGGGTTTTTGTGTGATTAAAACAGCAATAATTTCTGATTTTTTGGTGATATATATTTATTTTATTTCTGAAGTAAAACTTCTTTACGCACGCTTGACTTGAGGAGTAAGCTGGTGAATGCGTGACGAGAGCGTTATGAAAAGTGTGATCGGGCGAGGCGAACGGAAGTTGAGAGGGAGATATAAGTTAGTGAAGTTTTACTTCAGTCGTTTGGCCTAAAGCACACTTGTATTTTTTATTGTGTGTTTTAAACTTGAATGTGTTTAATTTAACAAATGAAACGGATTTAATGATTTCTTGGAATCAAGAAGTGTACATAAATTAAAATTGATATAAAATTAACATTATCCCCCATAAGTCGTGTTTGCTTGTCAAAAATGTCACTGCATTTGAGATATTAAGAAGAAACCCGGTCGCCGAGAAGTTTTAACAAATGATATTTTGTTGCTGTCACTATCGCTCTTACTCCCCCGAACACTGAGCGAAAAGGTCAACTGCACCTCAGGCTGATAATACCGCAATAAAAACATCAAAATCGAGTTATTCCCAATTTGTTTCCTCCAAAACTGGACCGATTTTTAAGATTTTTTTTTGCTAACTGAGAATTAGAATAAAATGGCCTATGTCTATAAAAAGGCAATTTTGACGATTTTTGGAGGGTCCTTACTACACTACAAGATGTAACTTATCAAGAAAGCAAAACGTACCGAAACGCTAGTACCAATATCTATATTATGTACTAATGACCAATATCTATATTTGCAGTAGTGTCCAAATCTAGAGAGGAAATTGGGAAATACGTTTGTATGGACAAAACGCCGCTGCCAGGTTTCTTCTTAATAGCATAAAATAACTGATTAAAGAAATCTAAATTAGTGTAGAAAGTGACCTTTGCCAGTCAAGCAGCTTTACTTTTTTCTACAATAAAATGAAAAATGACAAAAAAATAAATTTGGTTAAAAACGGAGTTGGTATATTGTTTGCGCACCCGCGATCTTATAATATAAATATAAGACAGGTATTGTCTCTGTTCTACCGTTAGAGTAAGAATAGACTTAGTTACAGCAACCATATTGATGTATTTTATTGTTGGAGTATTAATAATTTTATGCATCCAACATTTATATTGGTGTTTTTCATAATGTGAATTCGCGATCTAACATTCTGTCACAAAATATCATCATTCGCATTCTGACTTCGCAACAACTTAGCCAAGATTTTCTTTATTTTCCCGTAAATAAATTTTATTTATGAACTAGAATTTGTAGATAGGTAGGTACCTACGTGTATAATTTGTGTAAGCTTCAACTCAAAATCGATATAACTATGACAATGTAACGTACAGATTACCTAAGTATTTACATTTATCTCAGATAAAACGCGTATTTTATATGTCTTGCTGTTTAATTATTGAGATATGCCTAGGTACATGATAAAACGGAGAGGTATACTTTGCGTCCATCGACTTTTTTCTGTTAAAATTGACTTTGTACTTTTATTAAGAATGTGGTCAAGCGAAAAATTCCTTTTCATTAATTCATCGCCATAATTAACGTTCAATATTAACCAGTCGGGGAATTCCGAGCCCAAGGGCCTACCAATGAACCTGCTAAATATATGATTGTAGTCAATCCACAGTTATAAAATTTATGTGGGTATCTATGTGTACGGTCCTGCCGCTAAGAGTTCCATTGCATCCTCTCTTTCTGTTACATGCTCGGTTCTGAGAAAGAAGGAGTGGTTACAACGGAGCTATAAATAGTCGAGAGCACGTGCTTCCAGAATCCCATAAGGGAACGTACCCATACTACGTGACACGTTTAGGGGGGGGGGGGGGGTCTTCAAAACGTCACGCTCCATACAAATGAACGGTGGGTTGCTCAGGTTTTTGGTCACCGGGGGGGGGGGGTTAAAAATTGCAAAAAGTTGGTCACGTAGTATGGGTACGTTCCCTAACGGCGTGTGGCTCAAATCAGAATGCGCAATAGCATCTTATACTCATCCTTCAGACAATGAAACGAGACGACTGGCAAAACCATCTTGGCTAATAGATTCCAACTGAAGTTCTACCTGTGCCTACGAGGTGTAACACTTACAAATTAGCATTACACGGTGCCTTAATCTACTAATCTACTTATATAATATGACATGATTATTTGTAACATCCAACTCGTGTAAGTAAGCTTATTGAACTGAAAACTTCTTTAGCACCATTGTGATTTGAAACCCGGTGATACGAAAAAAGCGTCAATAAAAAGAAAAAAACACATACATCTGTGGAATTTAGCCTGCGAGAGAATGAGATAGTATAATCGGTCTCCTCTTTGTGCGGTGCTTCGTAGCCTTCCCACTCTTGTCTACTTTAGTTTTCTGAATGTGGATCACTTCCACCTTCTACCGCGTGTGAATTGCACACTTTGTTTTTTAAAAGTTAGTATTGAGATATTATTACTTGCAGTTAAAAACCCGCTCCACAGGTTTTTGCCACTAGGCCCTGCGGACGGCTCCTCGTTCTCCTAGTTTGAGTGTTGATGACCATTTTATAAATCCGATAGGAACTGGTTCCAAAAATAGCCGGTTACTCGGATCCACTGTGATCCAGTGACAACTAGTCACCGGGACAAAGAAACCGCGACAGGCAATGACATGTATGTAAAATATAGGTGCGTTATACTATTATACACAACTCTAAGTATTACCGTCATTTTATTTTTATATTTTATTTTATTATTTTTTATTATTGTACAACAGAATAATTCCAATTACAGTACAATTTAGTTACCCTATCAGCATTTAGGCAAGTGACTCTTCAATGATGTTTTTAAGGCATATAAAGAACAGGCACTTACATCCAAATGGTTTGCAATTTCATTTAACAGCACCACTCCCCTCGTCATGCTATGCTTTGCCAAGACGTCTGTTCTGCCGTTCGATACTTTAAATAAGTCATGATGTCGACTTCGGCTGTAGTGGTCTGGTACATATAAATCATAGCATCCCAAGAGAAATGGGCTATTGATGAAATTGTTCCAAATTTTGAAAGACAGAATAGCAAGACTTGCTTTCCTTCTAGTTTCTAGACTCACAGAATCAGTTTCCTCAAGTAAGTCAATATGGTGCATGAACCTTGGATAGGTTCCATGCTTCCGCATATAAACATACCTGAGGAATTTCTTCTGGATTTGCTCTAACATATCAATGTACTTCTGGTGGTACGGTGCCCAAACATCGCTCGCGTACTCCAGCTTGCTTCTCAGAACGCCACTGAATAACGCTAGCATAGCTTCTTGGTTATCAAACTGCTGTCATATCCGGAGAGATACTCAAATTCCATTTCCGGAAAGATACTCAAATTTACAAATCCGTAATACTTATACCTGCCAGGGGCACGTCCTTATGCGATCTGCTAACGTAAGTGGCGTCACCCTTTGACGAATTCTTGAATTCGAAACCGAATTACAAAAATATGTTTTTAAGAAACTTCAAGTACGAAGATGGTTTTGCGTACGGCGCGGCATCAGAGTTGAATTCTCAGCCGGATTCTTCAAACGTACAGACGTTAGCGTAATAAAAACGTCCGATAATCCGTACCTATATTCAAAGAATTTTCTGTACATATTTTTTTGGATTACGCTTCAGTTTACGTACGTCATCGACGTACTCCTCTAAAGTCTCCTTTCTCACACGTCTTGTATGAAGACGTAAAAGACAAAAGATACTAAAACTACTCTCTGCAACTAGGTACTATATTTAGGTCTGTAAAGATCTGTACCTTAATAAAAAAAGTCCCCAGGCTTTACATTTGATTTTCACTTAGTCCTTTCAGTTTTCTCTCACCTGTATTTTTTCTATCTATTTTATTAATTCAACAAATTCCTATTTTGATTTGTAGATGGCGCTTGCACTGATAAGTGGCGTATTATATTAAGTTGAAGTTAATACAAGTCTGATAAAATATGTATGCACGCTTTATCTATGAACCTGCTGATTTAATCTGTACATATTGCCAAACTGGATGATTGATTCCCTTTATGTATAATACAATATTATCTCTGTAACTCTGTCAGTGAAAAAAATCAATCAATAACCCAACTGATTTATATCTGTGCCGATAGTGCTAAATTATAATACGCCCTGAAGATAGTACCTATCCGTGTAATTATTGCAAATTAGAATATTGTATTTACTGACTGCTTTGTGGAATTAGAAAAAAACTAATTGAACCCACCCCAATAAATACTTGAAGTTGGCTCAACTATCTAGTCTCCATGGAAGCCCGAATAAATCTGGCTTCCACTGGGTGTCTTGGATAGGGCTAGCAGATTTTTCAATGCAATGTACAGACGCAATGTTGGCATGCCGAGTCTGTTGTACAGGTATTTTACTGGAGCTAGCAGCATTTATCCCCGGTGCAACGGATGTAACTCGATGCCACCGGTGAAACTCGACGGACACGAGCAGAACACCTGGACTTCCTGAGAATGGGTCGTTTCTTCGAATTTTTGAAGTGAACACTTCTTTAGCACCGTTGTGATTTGAAACTCGAAGGAACGAAAAATACCGACACTAAAAAGAGACAAACACATTATACGTTTATAGGATTTAGCCTGCGAGAGAATGAGGTAGGATAATCGGTCTCCTCTTATAAGCGGTGCTTCGTAGCCTCCCTACTCTTGTCTACTTTAGTTTTCTAAAGGTTTCACTTCTACCGCGGATGAATTGCACACTTTGATTTTTTTGAAGTGACTGAAATGCGTCACTAAAATTTATTATTTGGTGGGTCCTTGGTTCTAATATAATGCGGTAAATTCGCGCTTTGGCGCGAGAATCCCATAGCGCAGCGGGTAAGGCGCTTGACAAGTCTCAGCGGCCAGAGAGACAGAATGGATGTTCGAATCCTACGAAATAAAAAAAAAAAAAACATTTTTATTTTTGTGAAATCAATATCAAATCTTCAAACCACTTTAAAATGAACAGGCAAAAGAAAATTTAGCGACTTTCTAGTTTTACTTCTATCGCGTGCGAATTGCACACTTTGATTTTGTTTTGTAAGCTCATATGTGAAACTAGCAACCGGCATCTATTTTTCCTTCTTCGTACAATCCCATCCTACAGCCCAACACTGCCCAACCGCGTGTCGACATTGTTCCCAAGCCTTTACACCGTACGTACAGAAGCGCTCTTGTGAGGTGTCACAAAAGCTTAGTTGGTAGATCTATTCCAAGAAGCGGATCTCCGGTGAATGTCAGGCCAATTCTTTGATAGCTATATCGGTGGCATGGTTATTTAAGTGCGGTGGAATCACGAGACAGGCGGATAGCTTTGAGCGGCGACTCATAATCCCGAGTTCAAAATTCAACAACGCTTTCGAATGATTAATTTATTTACCAAAGGGCATTTCTTATGATTTGTGAGAATAATTTTATCAGTAAAGTTGTTATCAGTAAGACATAAATCCGGATTAGCAAGACAAGCAGTCAAGCTTTTTAAAAAATTGTATTATTTTATCAATGGATATATTAAACCTGTTTTGCATTTCGTTTGTCTTTAAATGTGTACGTGCCGTTTCAAAATAGTGGCTATTTTAATGGTTCAGTAAAGATTCTGTTCTCAAAATGTGAAATTGTCTTGTGATATTGGACTTCCTTATTGGAATTTTTTCAATATTATGGTACCTATCTGCCCGAAAATAATAGAAATAATGGTCGTAGACATAGTGACGTTTATTTGGACAAATTGTATGATTCCTAATTTGAAATAATAAAAAAAAACATTTAGGATGTGCTGTCTCAAAAAATTTTAACAATTCATCAAATATTTGAAGTTAATTTTCACATTCTGTGAAAGTTCTGTGATTATTTCAGTTGTATGAAGCAATTGGCCTCTAACGATATATTAACAGAGCTTGAATAGAACTTAAGTGTACATCGTGAAAATTGAGTTAAAATATTTTATGATTTTTTGTCCACTGCGCTGAATTCTTTCTTACGAGTATAACAATAATTTATTGTCCATTATTTTTGACCCATTTTTTTTAACCCGTTTGCTTGGTTCAATATATTCGCACCTCACAATCCGAAAGCCTCGGTTTCGAGCGTAAATTCTGAAACCGTCACTTTGGATCGAGATTGTAAAATATCTATGCAAGATAGCTTTCATATTTCAAAGACAATAAGGAGCATTATTTCATTTTCTTTCAAGTTAAAAGAAAAAATACATATGTTTGCGTAAGAGGAAGATAGATATATAGCTTCTAAAATGTAAGGTCGCTCGGGAACTCGGGACGTTTTTGGTCTTGTGAAAGTATAACGCGATTACGTGTTTTGGGATGTATTTATTCCTAAACAAGCAGTTAAACAACCCGTCCATACACTCATATTATGTTTTTGGTTGAGTAGGTAGGTATTTAAGCACCTACTTACAAATCTTGTGATTTGAGGGGAAATTTTGGGTTTTGGTTTATTAAATAAGAGAAAATTAGAAACACTTTTTGGACGCCAGGTTTACCTAACTAAACTAACTGTTGAAAAACTACTCGTAGGTACTAGTGTTAAAGCAAAACTAAATGCAAACACAATGTTGAAAACTTTTATGGAAAAAAAAAACATTACGAATATTATGCAAGAATATCGTTTGAACTGAATGCGAATAATGCAAAAATCACATCGAATCGGTCGTTGTTGCGTTGGTGTGAAGATGATAAGATATTGCATTTTTTTATGCATTTTCCAATAGCGTTCTGGCGCCAGAAGGTTGAAGTTATATTTATAAATTTAAAGCACGTTTTATTGAGCACGCGAAGTTTTATCCGGAGCGTAATTCTCGGTCATTATCTGTTATTTAACCTAGCGACTCAATGTCACCATTGGTTGGTTGGCCGTCACGACATTCACGACAGCCTCGCCATGGTGAGGCAATCCATGTGCGGAATCCCTTGCGGTTAAGGCAATCCACTGATAGCTCCGTTGTAACCTCTTCATCTTTCTCATAAACGAGGCGTGTAACGGAAAGGTGTGTTACAACGGAGTTCGCAGCCAGCGGCACGAACCAAGCGTCTTCGAAACGCCGCCGATAGCAGAACACCACTGGTCAAAGTCCTAGAAAGGATAGAAAAAAAATATGCGCCTTAAATTAATATTTATTATAATTATATCAAGAAGGTTGGTTCGTTTGTAGTGTACGGACGTAATAATATAATATTGAAGTGAAACTAGCACCGTTGTGAAACGAGCGACACTAAAAAGAGACAAATCGCATACATCTATAGGATTTAGCCTGCGAGAGACTGCGATAGATTAATCGGTGTCCTCTTTGTACAGTGCTTCGTAACCTGTCCGCCTCCTCTTTGTGCGGTGCTTCATAGAATAAAATGTAAAATAATTGAAGCGAAACTTCGTGATTTGAAACCCGATGAAGTGGAAACGACTCTAAAAAGAGACAAACACATACATCGATAGGATTTCCTGCGAGAGAATGAGATAGAATGAAACCTTACCGCATTGGCCGATTTGATTTTGAGCTCACTTTTCAAGGCTTGGTTGAGATTGTGAGGGAGAAGGTTTCACTCCTACCGCGTGTGAACTGCACTCGATTTAAAAAAAAACTTGATAACCATATTAAACCCTACAATTATCCCACTCCTGATACTCTACATTCGTCTCATTTGGTTTTCTGAAGAATTCACTTCTACCACGTGTGAACTGCACACATGATTTTATTTCATTCATATTTTACAGTAAAGATTCTTTCCTCTACAAGGTTAACCGAAATAACATAAATTACAATGTTTTGTATAATACCGTGTTTCAGTTAAGATCTCAAACATTTATAAAGGCTGTGTGGGCAATAATAATTTTTGGGCGATGAAACATCTTGTGACTTAGAAGAATTGTTTAGATTTGAAATTTTTGTTTGATGTCAGATCTAATTCAATCGCATTATCGACTGCTTGCAAATTGCCATTTTACGACCATTGCAAGCGCCGATTCTGCACGTACGTCACTGAATTGACGAAATCGGCGCTGAGTACTTACTTATTAATTTATTAGTTTGCCATTTCTATTCAGTAGGCTTCCCGGTTATACCGTTGGTTTAATGTATTGTACGATATTCACCAACCAAAAAAAATATTATTATTAACTTCTCAGGCCTCGACCATATTTTATCAGAAATCCAAATAAATGGAATATTTCTGAACATATCCGAAAACTAAAAACTAGGTGATAAAATACGCTTTCAAATTTTATAAATCTAAATGAACAAATAATTTTTTAAATGTAAAAAATTTGCATGTAAACACAAAAAAGTTTTAAAAATGGCTCAACTTAATGTTTTTTTCTAACTAATATTACTGAAACCAAAACAGTCACTAGATGTCGCTTTCTTTTGACTGTTTATCTTAAAGTGGTTTGAAGATTGGATATTGATTTACAAAAACGAAATTGTTTATTTATTTTGGATTTCGTAGGATTCAAGCCTCCGTCCGCTGGATTTCTCTGGCCGCTGAGATTTGCGACGCACTATACTGCTGCGCTATGTGACGCGCTCGGCGAAGCGCGAATTTACGCATTATATTCCAACGACCCGTAAAAAAACAAACTGGCCAATGAGCGCAGACCTATCGTCGTTCCCTTTTATATCTCAATCAATAGGAGCCTTGAGCGCAGTTTGATGCTTCGCATGTGCGTGCCGTAGTGCGTCATTTCCGTTTCATCCGAATTTCATATCTCTAACGGGGCTAAGGAAGTTTCACTTTAAAATTCCCAAAGTTTCACAATTTTTTTTTTAAATTGCCATCCGAAACTTTGGTTTTATAAAGGTTTACATTTTACTTATTTTATGGTTTGTATGTATTTGGATATAAAGCGCGGTGTTTTCTCTTTTTATCACCGTTTATAACATACTAGCAGACCCGGCCACACGTTGCTGTGGCTAACGAAACACAACGCCATTACCAAACCTTTATAAAATCCACACCACCCGCTTGCCAGCTGCCCGCTGCCTGAATTGAATATTTGAATTTATCGACTTTTCTCTACTATAATAAGCATGTTTTAATACATTTAAACCTTCCTCTTGAATCACTCTATCTATTGGTGAAAACCGCATGAATATCCGTTGCGTAGTTTAAAAGATCTATGCGCACATACATTTTGAGTGACTTCATCAAATAAAATAATTCAAATCAAATACCTACTTACTCTAGGACATCTATTTTCCAATTTCTTCCGTAGAACGAATTTCAAAAGTGACTATAGTACGGCCCGCCAGCCGTTTTAAATCACACAAAAATATGTTTTCTTTAAATTTCTCGGCTTTTCTCTAATATAATTTACATGTATTATACATATGAACATTCCTCTTCAATCACTCTATATATTGGTGAAAACCGTATGAAAATCCGTTGCGTAGTTTAAAAGATTAACGCGCACATACATTTTGAGCGACTTCGTTTTATACTATGTAATGATAATGATGATGATGATACAGTATGGATAGTAAGGGAGACAACGATTTCTATGAGATATATATATATATATATATATGAGTTATTCCTAAAAGCGAACAACTTAGCCTGACGGGTTAATCCTACACGCATCAATCCATTTTATAGTTATTTTATGACAATGAGCAATTTCTATACGTTATAGAGACATATTTTATTTTATTATTTTCCGTGTAACCCATTTTTGTATTCACATTAGCTACTTTTGAATGCGTGCATAATAATACGAATGAATCCATTTTTTATTTGAATATTTTGTTAGTAGATAGGCGTCACAATTTTTCCAGATATCGGATTAGAATTATAATTTTTCGTAGTTAATTCAAACATTTTAGGTATATTATCAAGTTCTTTCGCAATGTTATTGTAAAAACCCAACTCAGACATTTTTATCGTCATTTTTCGGATCTACAGACTTATTTATTTTGTTAAAAAGCAAGCCTCTGTAATCCTATACTAAGCTTCTTAGACGTCCTCTATCAATCAATTAACAAAAATAACATTTCTCGAAAAGCATACATCGTTTAATCTATTTCTCTTTACAAAGAATTATGTACTTTATTTCACGCAGAATTTTTGATGTCAAAAAATATAATATATATGATACGAATCTGATAGTATTAATACCCCAGCGACTGTACAACTCTGACGCCGTGCCATATGGAAACCATCTGTGAACGTGAAGTTTGTGACTAAGCTACTATCGTAATAGAACCGAATTAAAGCAAGTAGCTAATAATGCCAAAAGATGGCGTCACTTACGTTAACAGCTAGCATGATGAGCGTCGGCTGGCAGGTGTAAGTGGAGGTGGAGCGGGTTTTTAACTGCTAGTGTATTATATTAATTTGAATCCCTCACAAGATAAATAAAGAGCTAAATAATTGTATTCCTAGAGTTTCTTCTATTTCGCAATCGCAATAAACCTAACATTAATGACCAATCATTTATAATTCTTAGTAATGTGTGACCAATAACAGGTTTCTATGGTCATAATATGTTTTCCTGTTGACCAGATAAGTGGGAAATGTTAAATGTTTTTGGTCTGATTTTAAATTTGAACTTTGTGTTGCCGCTCAAACTGGTGGTGATTATTTATTCATAATTATTCATCTGTTAGTTTTAGGGATAAACAGTATACTATATACGTGCCTGTTAACGAAGGTTGTAGGGTTATGATGTGATATCTAAAAATACCCATGTTTCGATGATACGGAGATTATTGTCACATCGACGAACACAGCTTGCAGAGCTGTTAGCATAATTACAGTAGTAGTCAAACTCAACATTTTTGCGGGCCGCAAACATAAACAAAATTACCCGGGAATTATAGAGAATAATCCTGTTTTTTTTATTTTTTTTTTTTTTTATTGTGTGTCGTCTCTAATTTCTATGTCAAAACTTAGATACATTTTAAATATGTAAGTACGCATTTCAAATTAATTTGTGTTGTCTCTGATTTCCAGTGCAGGCTTAGGTTTTCTCATAACATGCAAGTAATGTTAGTTTATCTTTGTCGATATAGTCACCGTATTTTGCAGATGATCTAGTTATACATATAATATAGATTCACAGGATCACAGGACGGAGAATTTTCTGATCCAACTTTGGCTAAGATTGTAACTATTTTTCGGGTGGCATATACCTAGTTTTTTTTTTTAACTTTAAAAATAGAGTTGCCAACTCTGACCACGAAACCATTATATCAACGAGCATTTCGGAGTATTTGACATAATTCATGTTTAGACTTTAGACTAGACTGTAAGGCTTCACCAGAGAATAAAACAGTTAATTTTGATACATAGGTGCATTTTCAAACAACTGCTCAGAACAGTGTTATGTAATGCCAGTTACACAACTCGGTGAAGACTGTATGCATTTGCAGGCAATTTGCCAAAATGCAAACGCATTAGAAAACACTACTCCCCTAAGAGAAGGTTCACCAACCCCGAGTAATGCCATATCTAAAATTGGATTCGATGTTATTAACTTTTGCGTTTGAAATCGCAACATTCACATTTCTATATTATCGAGTTATTTGAAATTTCGTAAATGTGTTGATTTTTCTATCTCTTAAGTCTTTGAAGAAGTGAAAACCAGCAGCATAATTGTGAATATCCAATAAATGAATTGTCAATTAAAATAATGTTTGCATTTTGTTTTTTTCGAAAAAAATGTCTTTATTTAAAATTTGCAAATATCGGAAAAAGAGTAAGTGTAGGTGCTATTATAGGCATAACTGAAAGGAAATTGAATTCCAGTACAGAATTTTGTATTGTAAAGTGTAATGAAATCATTGAAGAAGAAGATAATAGATACTAAAAAATCAAAACGAAATAAGATAAAGATCAATACACAGAAAAATCATTTAAAAACTGAGTGTGCAATTCACATAGGTGCTAAAGATGTTTTCATTTCAAAAGCTAACGGTCGCAATTGGAACTCGAATCCAGGATCTCTCGCCTTGCCGATAAATTATTGAAATCATTCGCAATTTTCAGAAAATCATGTTTGCATTATTCGAAAATATTTTGTTATTATTACTCTTTGGTCACCCTGCGGTGAATTTAATGCCATTTTCTCAGCGGGCTTTTAACTTATTATATCAGTGGTAGCAGTGTCTACTTCTTTTCTATTAAAATGTTGACCACCTGTTGTAATTAATAGCAATAGTTTTCGTTTTGTACAAATAATTCTAAGTATAGAAAACATAAGAAAAAATAGTTTTTTGTTACCTGCACTAGACTATTATATTTTTATTTAGTTTCTAGTAATGAACCTAACTTTGTCTACAGTGGTCAAGTTCTATGGATTAGGATTGTGGTCATGTTCTTTGGATTCTATGCATTCTTAAACCGCAGTAGAAACACCGTAATTTTGCACATTCATCATTGGATCTCGGGTCACAAGGTTGCTTAATATTTGTGCCCACACTATCCACGTACATGCATAATAACTAGGTACTGTATTTTGATTTGATATGAACCTATTTAAAAGAGAGATTTTCCATTTCTTGATAATTTGTTTACCCGTTCACTATACAAAGGGATTGGACTTCATGATGTATTTTACAAATAGTATTTTTTTAAATTTAATTAATTTCACATATAATCCGTTGATGGTAAGTAATTATAAGTAATTATGCTTACCTGTATTGATAGACATAGTATTTATCAATACAGGTAATAATATTTTAAGGGAACGTACCCATACCACGTGAAAAATTCCAAAAAGTTGGTCAGGTAGTATGGGTACGTTCCCTAAGTGTAGGACCAACCTACCTAAAATATTTTGAACCGAATACACCAAATACAAGTGTAAGTATTTTTTAAGCATGGAGAAACGTATTATATTATATTTATAAACAACTAGCTTTTTCCCGCGGCTTCGCTCGCATGGTGTAAGGGGGGTTCTCACTCCGCCTCCTCCACCTCCCCCCCTCTCACCGCCCTCCCCCCCCCTTCCCCCTCCCCAATCTCTCCCTCCCTGCCGCTTTCCATATATTCAATCCCAGTACATTCAGTTTTTAAACAGCCCGCGTGCCACATTTTACAATTTTTAGTCAATTTTCCATTTTTCATGTATATTAAATTTGGTACCTAACATGGTACCTATTTAAAATATCTAAAATTCTTGATTCGATTCAAACTATTAGGGGAGTACCTACTTTAAATAAATTTATCAACTTAAAGATTTTCAAAAATAGAATCCTGATTTAACAATCATTGTTTTGCAAAAAGTCATTCTCAAACACGCGAACTGTCAAACGTGCGATAGTCGTTAGGTTTTCTGAAATTATCCAATTTTCTGCTCATTTTTCTTAATTTCTCTCTCCATAAGAACCATCCTCGTACTTCAAGGAATATTCTAAAAAAAGTATTAGCGAAATCGGTTCAGCTGCTCTCGAGATTTGCGCTTAGCAACACATTTAGCGATTCATTTTTATATATAAGATATTTGCGGCAGCCATCTCAAGTCCACCAAACTTCATCAAATCAGCTTCACAACACCCAGACCTGCATATTGTTATATTTTTTTTTATACTATTGTGAGAATTCAAACCAACCAACACTTACTATCATTACTACCTAGAAAAGTTAGGTAATATGTTTAAATATGTGAAGGCTGTACAAATGTCTCATTATAGAAGGCTTTGAAGATAGCAAAGCAAACAATAATACTTAACTGGTCACGGTACTACTTCACAATGTAGGTATTATACGAACAGCTGAATTGGACTTACGTCATCCACCCAAGGTTGAACTGATGCCCATGCAAACTGCGTACTAATCTCTGGATTCAAAAATAATACCTACACACAAATATACACAATACATCCCTATTTAGAAAATTATAATTAATTATTTATCTAAGTAGAAAACATAATAATCCACACATTATTATTATTATTACTCCAGGATTTCGTGGGTTATAAAACCAACGTATTCTAAATTTCGCGACATTTACATGATAGGCAGGTTTATTATTCATTTGTTATTCCTACCGAATATACTCGTACAAGAGACGCTCGCCTTTATGTAGGGCTAGCATAAGATCGTTTTTCGCTTCTAGCTATCGCCTAACGGGATGAGGATAGAACGCAAATCGATATTTAATTGATACAATATTTAAAAAATAAATCTTGAAACATAGTTGTAACCATTTGGAATATATTATTATCACACTATACGTTATAAAATGTGTATGGAACTCGTCTTGTCAATGAATAAATATTTTTTAATTAAATTCGCAGTGCTCTTGACGGTCTATCCTCGAATTTAGTAGTCCTTATTGCCATGGGCATAAATATCATTGTTGCTTCAACATTAGCTCATCACGAGACCGTGACGACTCCAGATACTAATATCTACAGCCTGTATGTCGGACGAATATCTACAGTTCATATGTTGGACAAATGTCTTCAGAGTGAGGACTAATATCCACAGAGCTAAGGTCGGACGAATATCTATGACGGTCCCAGTAGTGACTAATATCTATGGAGCGTAGGTGGGACTAATATCTACAGAGGGCAGCTGAGCAAGAGGTTGTACGGAATTCCGAAACCTAACCTACGCAATATTACGTTATTCCAATATGCTATACATAATTGCAAATCCAACCTCTGCCATTGCTGTAGATATTCGTCCTCACTTTGGTTCTCATAGATATTAGTCCGATTTGTTCAGTTTTGGAATTCCTGTAGATATTAGTAGACGCCCGTGACTACATCGTGCTCTGAGAAAATTACAGTGGAGAAGTAACCGTGCGTTGAGATTTTATTTTTTATGTCGATTTACTGTAAAGAATTAGATTATAAAAAAATGTTAGTAAAACGTAAAGTGCCACAGGATATACTATTTCTGAGAACCTTTCTCTATAATTATTTTTGTAACAAGTTTAAGTACTTACAAAAGATGTCGTGTAAAATATTTTTTATATGTTCAAATTTCTGACAATACAGCAAAAAATCTCCAAAAAAAAGTAGACAAGAGTGCGGAGGCTACGAAGTACCGCACAAAGAGGAGACCGATTATTCTATCTCATTCTCTCGCAGTCCAAATTCTATAGATGTATGTTTTTTGTTTCTTTTTACTGTCGCTTTTACGTTTCATCGAGTTTTAAATCGCAACGGCGCTAAAGAAGTTTTCACTACAATAATAATAATCACAATTTTTAGCATTTCACAGATTCTCGGCATTATCTGTTTAATTAGATTAGCGCCATAAAATCAAAATGTTTTTTTAGGAAAAGGGTCGCTGCTCGACGAGACGGTTATTTTTCCAGAAGATGTGAAAGTATTTTTCTTGTTCTTCCTTTTAACAATAAGGAATCGAGGTATATCAATTGTCAAGTATATTTTAGACCCTTGAAAATTTATCGTAGTACCTAATTGTTTGCGAAAAATATCAATCGAGGGTATGGTTTGAGATTTTCACGGCCAAAAGTGTTATCGTGATTAGTTTTTGGGGTATTATGCTGTGTTGCGCTACCTCTTTCTTTAGCCAACGTTTCGGACAGCTGTACAGTGTCTATCACCAAGGTAGATGTGTAATCGAAGATTGTGAAGCCGGCAACACGGTATCGTATCTACATACTCAAGCACACACTTGGATTACACATCTGCCCTGATGACGGACACTGCGATGCTGTCCGAAACGTTGGCTAAAGAAGGCGTTAGCGCAACACGACATAATTCGCCAAAAATAAATTATGACAATCTAATTCTAAATTATATTCGTAAATATTTCTCTAGTTTTGCAGATTGCTCTAATCACGTGTTTTTGTGAATCGATATTAGTTGTCGATATTTCCGTTGCGTGATTAACATCTTGTGATAAATCGATTCTCTATGGTGCGCTCTTCAACGCGTGGGTAGAAGTGTCCCTTGTATCTTGAAAGCATTATATCAAATTGCACTCTGCTTGTTGTAGATAATCGATCGGTGCAATAGAGTTGGGTAGTTTCCCAACTAAAAGAGATAAAACCGATCGAACTCTTTTCCCAAAAAACCCGGTCGCGCTTTTTGGCGGGTATTGGAGCCTAAATGGATCCTGACGGCAAGGCGCGCGCTACGCACCATGTTTCCTGGTGTCAAGAAGTGATCTCCCTTGAATACGAAGAAGTGGGATCAGAAATCGGGCCTGAAGAGAAAGTTGAAAATGATGAGCCAGGTAGTTCAAGAGAACACCAATCCGATTCAACAGGAAGTATTGAATCATCATCGGAAGGGGTGGCAGTTGCTCCATTGCCTTTGCATACCAGTCGAGATTCATTAGAATCCGCATTTAAGCACTTGTCCATCGGCGAACATGCTTCAGTTTCATCAGGAGGTAAAAAGGGCATTCTGAAGAGAGCCAAGCCTTCAGCACCTCATGTCGCTTATTCAGTTGGACGGTTTAAATTAACAACCAGTGAACCAGCCATTGGACCTAGGCAACATGACGTACCAACTACCCGGAAGGGAACTTCGGAAAATACGTCAAAATTTTCAGAACGTGCTTCCGTTTCATCAGAAGGTATAAAAGGCATTCTGAAGAGAGCCAAGCCTTCAGCACCTCCTATCTCCCATTCGGTTGGACGGTTTAAAGTAGTAACAATCAATGAATCAGCAATTGGACCTGAGCGACACGTACATGACGTACCAACTTCCCAGAAAGAAACCTCCGAAAATAAATTTTTCAGAAAATGTTGGAAATTCGGAGGATGTCGTCGTTTTTAAGGGTGAGTATAATGGCGACTCGTGACCCGAATGTCATGGAATGCGAAGATTGAAAAATACAACATTTTTTATGTTTGAAATAGCGATGTGTAGGTTCAGCTGGAGTGGGCTCTTGAACTCGGGTTCTTCGCGGGAAGCGGAAACTGCTCCTACTCCCTTTCCCAGAGAACCCGGTCCAGGACTCGGACCCTAACCCAATGCTGGATCCCGAATGCTTCCACCTGCATCCCCGTGTTCACGGTCCGAGTCACTCCGGGAGCAAGTCAAAAGCCTCCACGCTGAGCACCTATAATATTTCAAGAATGTTTTTATAATCATTAATCAATTTTTATTCTATCTTTATCTTGGGACTAAATGTTCCTGCTGAGAGACTTTAGGATCACATCAATAGTGGGAAGCTTTAATATAAGAAATTTTTTTTCTAGCCTCACCCGAAAATAATCACCCCGATGAAATCGATGAAAATTAGAAATATGTCTCCAAGAGCAACTCCTAAATGCAGTGAAGAATTGTGGAAGTATGTCGTGAAGCAGTGGAGAATTGGCGCATGAAGATGAAGACTGAAAGTGGAGCAATAAAGGGAACAAAGTGAATAAGTGGAAACATTGGGAACTCAACTGTGATATAATATTGTGCCAAATTTATTCCAAAAATTCATTTAATGTAATTTATTTTGTACTACTTATTAAAAAGCTTTACTGTTAATAAATTTAATGGCTTAAAACAAATATTTTTTTAATCATATTTATATTTTTTCCTAATATGAAAAATATATTATGTAGTAAGGGAACGTACCCATACTACGTGACCTCTTCGGGGGGGGGGGGGGTCTTCAAAATGTCACGCTTGGTACAAATGAGCGGCAGTTTGCTTAGGATTTTGGTCACCGGCGGGGGGGGGGGGGGGGGGGGGGGTTAAAAATTGGTCACGTAGTATGGGTACGTTCCCTAAGTAGTGTGTGTATGATAGATACCATGTGCACATTATATAAAAGCTGGTGCAGGTTTTTTTAAAAATAATAAAGTGCTTTATTATTTTACCATGAAAGCACATTGACAAAATTAAATAAATAAGATATAGTACATGCCAAACTTTAATGCCGGCCTGATGTCGATACAGAAATCGTCGCAATAGGTGGTTTAAGGTGAAAAAAGTGGATGTCTCCCCACCCGCGCCCTTCTCTGTCGCACATATGTTTTTACACATCTTTTTCTTCGCTTACGTTCATTGAAAAATAACTGTGAGAATGGATTGTACAATGTTCAGGCCGGCATTAAAGTTTGACGTGTACTATACCTGGATAGTTAATTAGTAGTTTTCATTTTGATATTTTTCAAAAATCCATCAAGTATAACTTAATAAGACGTGCATTACCGTGTGGGTTCGTTGAGTTATATCATGCTTTCATCCAATATTATTATAAAACTTAAACTATTTCTATAATTTTTTTTAATAACAATGTCCATATTTGAAGTTGGAAAGTTCCCGGCTATTTTACTAGTCTGTGAACGGGTCGCCATTTTGACTGAAATGAAAATAATACCTTTCATAAAAAACATTTTAAAAGGCATGGCACGATGAAGCCAGTCAAGAGTCAGAATAATAGAAGAATGTCTAACGTGATGATGTATTTTGATTGGCTCCCATATGAAAGTGAATTAAGCAAGAAGACTGGTTAGTTACTTCATTTTCTTCTTGAAGGTTATTTCATTATCTTAGGTCGCACCCTTATAAGTCAGTTTTGTTAAGGTACAATAACAGTGCAACAATGTTTCGCAGTCTGACGTTGTACACCGCTCTGGACAATATTGTAATTTTTCATGTTCAGTGTATTAGTCACCAACTCATCAGCAACACACGATTTATATTGTTGTTTTTTTCCTTTTTAACAGAAGGTTTTGCCGTCTCTGTCAGTTCTGATCCGCAACCTGAGCGCAGAATCCACCGACCTGAAAGCAATTCTTGCTGAGAAGATTCCCAAGGAACAGGAACGAGTCAAGGGCCTAAGGAAGTCCCATGGAGCCACCAAAGTGGGAGAGGTCACCGTTGACATGGTAAGATTTTCAACTCAATCAATAAATAGTAATTTTAAATTCCAGTAAAATCCACTTTAGATTCCACATTTTAGGTTAGGTTTGGGAGGCGGGAATGGGTACCGCCGCCCCGGGAACCTTTATTGGATAACCAACACCTCTGCCATTGGTCACCCCAAGTGATTCGCTACATTTGGTGATTTAGCAGGGGTGCCCAGGTTCATGGGGTGAAGTTTGTCTAGGTCTTAGAGGCGGATGACCAGGACATACTGAACCCCAGATTCGTACCCACCCCTTAAATCCTTTTCCTTCCCACTCCTTCCTTTCCTTAAATAAAACCCTCAACACAGCATCCCTAAAGATGACATAGGCCCTGAGGGAAATTATTTTCATCAGGGCCTCCTGTGGGGAGCTCATGTAAGAGCTCACGTAAAAAAATAAATAGGTTGGACATTATGGATTCCTTCGGTTTTTTTTTTTCTAAATGGTTTTAATGTTTTTGGGTTATTTTTTTTATTTATAAGTTTGAATATCATTATTACTTAATCATAATAAATAAATGTTTTGTAACAACTTCAATGACAGCATTATTTATTTATTTATTTTATTTTTATTCCTTTATTTTTCCCATATTTTACAATTTATATTTACATATTTTGAAAATCATAAACAATAATGTGGGAACTCACAAAGGCGCAGCCTGTGCGTGGGTAATATAGTTAATATAAGTTTTATTTAGTACCTAGAAAATAAAAAACAAACAGTTACCAAATTATATAGTTACCAAAAAAAACTTAAATACTTATTAATCTGAAATATGTAGGTACATAAGTCAAAATGAGGATACCGTATTGGGGTCAGTCATTATTTCGATGTCGTTCAGGAAAAAGTCACCAAAAAACTACAACACACATTTTTGAGCTAGGGGTCGTCCATTAATCACGTGAGGCTCGAAGGGGGGGGGGGGGGGGGGGGGGGGGTTCTGAAAAAATCACGAAATATCACGACGGGGGGGGGGGGGGGGTGTAATGAGATATCACGTGTATTTATTTTTTGTGAAAATATGTTAACCGGAAATTTCAAAGTTTTATCTACGTGCAAAACTTGCTCATTTGGGTTGGTGACTTTTGCTGCCTGAATGGCGAAGATTTGATGTCACCATATACCTATAAATAGCTTTAAATAATTTCTGGCTTTTGTGCTTAAAATACAATTTGACCTTCCAGATGTACGGAGGCATGCGTGGCATCAAAGGTCTGATTTGCGATACATCAGTTCTGGACCCCGATGAGGGAATCAGGTTCAGGGGCCTGTCCATCCCGGAGTGCCAGAAAGTGCTGCCCAAGGCTCCTGGGGGCTCTGAGCCTCTTCCCGAGGGTCTGTTCTGGCTCCTCATCACCGGAGACGTGCCTACTGACTCGCAGGTGAAGGCTGTCTCCAAGGAATGGGCCAACAGGTATGTGCATATACTTACAAGCATGCCTAAACATAGTTTGACAATTTCTATAAATGAAGGTTAGATTAAACTATATCTTTGAGGTTTTCTCCTACAATAAAATTTCATGTTATTTACAAATGGTTCATCAATATTTATAAGATGTCGGGTTAGGTGTGACAATCCATCATCTCTTTCTATGCCAATCTGAGAAATGGTGTGGTGCTTCATATATGTAGATACTTTATTCGCGTATCTAATTTTTTCTCAAAACTTGTAATTGTACTGACAAGCAAATATAATATATAGAGTTGTTTTCACCAAGGATGGTAATACATGTGCATCATCTAGCTGCTTCTGCTGTAATTTTTTTGCACAAAAGCAGCTTTCAAGGTCAGAAGCAATGTATTTTTTATGAAATATAGAGGGATCGACTGTCGACAGTAGCAGCAAGATGCTGCTTGTGTATTCCTGGTTTAAATAGTAACGTCAGGGAAACAATTAAGAATTCCAGGTAGTAATGTGTGTGTCTGTTACAGGGCCGAGCTGCCCGCGCACGTGGTGAGTCTGCTGAACAACATGCCCGCCAAGGTGCACCCCATGTCGCAGTTCTCCAGCGCCATCACCGCCCTCAACAGCGAGAGCAAGTTCGCACAGGCCTACTCACAGGGAGCGCACAAGTCCACCTACTGGGAGGTAATTACAGAATTACCCAGCCATTTGTTACTAAGCAGTATCACTCTGCCTCCAAGAGTGTTTTAGTTGGGGGTTTTTCAAACTTCCATCATGAATTTTTAACAATTTGAAAAGTCCCCATTAAATTATGAAACTTAGCCTGTTTCATCTTTCAAGCACAACGGTCACATTGTTATGTTTCTCAGTAACATTGCATTATTTTGATCAAAAGCTAAAACGGTCAGAGAATCAGTGTTTAAACAGGGACCATTTAGTTGTCAAAAATGTAAAATTGCTATGGTCGTCGATTTGACAGTCTTGTAATGTGATTTTGAAACACCTTAATTAAAGTAAGTTTTATTGTATAAAACACTTATTTATCTCGCTGTGTAATATAATTATTACTTCCCAACATGCCTATATTTATTCAAACTGCAAAGATGAGATATTATTATGTTTCTTTCATCATGTTAGGGTGTCAAATTATTAATATTAGTCTCATAGATCTCTGCCATTTGCCGTTGCCAAAAACTTCATAAAAAAATTGAATAATATCATATTTACTGACATTTTTGTCATTCAGTTCAAAATTTTGGAATTAAAAAAAAATCGTAAATTCCGCTAAGGGTTAACTGACATGTTTCTCAACAACATTTTGTATCAAATTCGCATTTTCATCTGTGGTCTTTTTTCTTTTTAATTCTCCATAAAAATATGTGAATAACTTGCAGACCATCTACGAGGATTCAATGGATCTGATTGCCAAGCTGCCAGTGGTAGCTGCCACTATCTACCGCAACTCCTACAGGGACGGTAAGGGAATCGGAGCCATCGACACCAGCAAGGATTGGTCTGCCAACTTCACCAAGATGTTGGGATATGATAATCCCGAGTTCACCGAGCTCATGAGGCTGTACTTGACCATTCACAGGTATGGAATCTATTTCTTTTGACTTAAATCTGAATTCTGAACATAAACTTTTGTTAAACCTTTTGGCCATTTAAACGTCAAAAAGTTTAAGAACATTTTTTTACAAATTCATTTCTTTTGATGACAGGATGTTCCATTGGCAGAAAGACGCTGTGAGACAACTAACTATAGTTTGTCAAAACTGACCGACAAACTGTGTCATGCAGTGATTTTTTTTAGTATTTTAGGCAGGACCTCTTTTTGGCCTAAAATTTTTTTCTAAAGCCGTGAGGGTTATTGCAGAAAAGAGGATATCAATCTATTATGTTCTGGAATGTTAGTGACATAACGTGAATGTTAGGGCCTTCGCTCATGGAGAAAACTGATTGGCAACTCAATTCACGGCACTACACAATGTATCAACCTCCTGAACAAATTTGATATTTTTCTGATTTGACAATCAGAAAAATATCCAATTTCTCGAAAACTTGACAGGTCGTGAGCCGCTCTATCATGGCAACAAGGCAACAATTGTGTGACAGGTTGCCAGGTTGTTGACAGGTTGCCTTGGTAGCGACTCACCTGCATGTGGACCGCCAATGAAATTCACAAGTGCGACTGCGTCGCCAACTGGTTTTTTTCAGTTACTCCGTGCCTTAGTCTTAAGAGATAATCGTTGATTGCCATTGCCATCTCGATTACTATAAGAGAATCAATAATATAATCCTATCAACTTTTATCAACAGCATTTACAACTGTTCTTACTTTTCAGGTAGCCTCTAAGAAATCCTGACTTCAGTCAACGTAATCTACATATTACTTAGAGATTATTGGGATCTTTCTCATTGACAGTTAAAAATATTGAACTGTCAATCTTTACTCAAAAAGAGCACCAAATATACAAATTATACAGTGTTTTGAAAGAATATTTAAGATAATTGAACTAAATTTTAAATGACATTGACAATATGTTGTGGAGTCTCCATATACTATGGTAATCTCCATTTTAAATTTAAAACACTAAATTAATTTAATGAAATAAATTTATAAATTATTATTTGAGGCTAAGAGTTAGAAATGTAACTGTTAAATCGTGATATTGTGATAGTAAGTTTACATTAAGATGTGAAAGGGTGCTTACTTTCTTGTGATACAAAAGCTGTGATATTTTTTTTTACACAAACAATACTTAAATATAAATTGAACTGTAAAGCTCATGTTGAACCATAGAAGCGTGTTCTTTCACAATGGTTGCAAATATTTAATTAATTTCTGAATAATCATGCTCGCAGTTCAACATGAGCTGAATTTCCTCCATTGTATCAATTATTTTTACCAAATAAATATGAAATGAATACATCATTTTTTCTTTTACCTTAATCTAAACTTGCTTCGCCATGTCATGTCTCATTCTGCGTAATTTGCGTATTTGGTGCATTCTATTTGATTTTTCTTTTGACAACTTGTAGCGATTTTCATTTTTATTAATATGTATGTAAGGTCAATGATTATTATGCTTTTGTAATCATAATATAATTGCAGGATAGCAAATCTTCTGTAACAGGAACAATACAATCACAACAGATTAAAGATTACTGTTCAAATTTAAAAAAAAGTATAAATAATTAATTTGTTGTAGAATCACAGAATATATTGATCTGGATCTGACATCATGATCCAAATAGTTTATCAAAGGTAGTTTCATTGATAGCTGTTACAGCAGTGTTGTTTTCCTGTAATAATATGTAAATGTGTTGCCTAAAATTTGATTTCATGTGAGATGAAGAAACTGATGGTTTTAAATATTTTTTATTTGAATGAAACTAATATTGTCCATTTAAATTTACATTTTGTGCATACAAAACAATGGTTTTACCATAGCCTTTTAATTATTCATAGCATGAATTTGTCATCGGTCATTTGCACCGGCCTAATATATAATTAAAATACAAGATGGTCAATAAAATGCTTTAAAAAATATTTGGTGACAACAGTTTTTCCAAGGAACATAAACAATGATGCGAATTTAATACTTTGAATGTGTAAAACCCTGCCATTGAAAGCTCCATTGTAACCACTCTTTGTATAACATGCGCCTTTAATGAGAAAGAAGGAGAGGTTTCAACAGAGCTATCGGCGGTATGCCTACACTATTGCGTCTGCTAATGTACCATGTTGTTGCGTGCGTTGTTTGCAGTGATCACGAGGGCGGAAATGTATCAGCCCATACCGTCCATCTGGTCGGCTCTGCCCTGAGCGACCCCTACCTGTCATTCGCTGCCGGTATGAACGGTCTGGCTGGACCCCTTCACGGCTTAGCCAACCAAGAGGTAAGCACGCAATCGCACTCTCAGATCTACCTGTGACTACAAAGGTCCTTTCACAGTCTGTTAACACTGAGAACATCCATTAAAATAGTCAAAAGATTCAATAGTCTGTCATTTCATTTGGAAAAAATTATCTTACCGATTATCCTAACCAACAATGTTTAATGTATGTATTGGTAACATTTGATTAAAACTTTTTAAAGTTGCCATAATATATTTTTCCAATTAAGTAAATACATATTTGTTGATGTAACAAAATATCAAAAAAAGTTGTATTTTTTCTTGCTCTGAAAAATAAATAAAACTTTGAACAGCTTTATTTCGTACCAGTTAGTAGCTGACGTCGTGGGTTCAATACTTCTAAACCTAGCTATTTCCTCTATCTTGCAGAAACAATTTTTTCCGTCTATAACAACGGAAGTTAGAGGTGCTCACACATTATTCTTCAAATTATTCTTAACCTGTGAATTTTTATACCTATATCTTTAAAAATATATATTTTAACCCCTCCGCAACATAAGCAGATATAAGCATTAAAAATAGGACAGCAGTCAAGTACAATAAGCGTGTTTATACGTCAGCGCGCGTGTTTCCGTACAAATCGTTCTAACTCCGTTATTGTTTTAGTTACATCCCTAAAACAAAAAGTAAAAGATCAATAGTAGATCAAGCTGCACATCCCTATCAAGTTGTCTATGGAAATACATAACAGGAATCAGCTGTCAGTCGTGTAGTTGACAAAAATATTTACCCGCGCAAATTTGCTACCGGCAGCTCCACTGCGCTCCAAATTTAAAATTTTTATTAAATATTTTTATATGAAATGATAAAAAAGTGAGGTGACAAAAGTGTTTATTACACATATATACAATAGAATAAGTATTGTTGATTACATAATCTGTGATTTTAGTACCGTTTTCACATAAAAACATCACGAGAGTCATTTTTACCCATTTTTAATGTTTGCGTTCTAAATTTTAATATTTACAAGTGCTAATATTTATTTGTAACATAATAATTTGAAAGCCTATTTTGTAACCTTTCTAAAACAGTTTTTACTATTCGGCTACGTTCAGAAATGTTTCATTTATAGAGCTTTAATTGTGAAGCGGTAATAACAATTTTTTTTTGTAAAATGTCATTTTGTTAAAGACACCAAAAGCGAATATTCTCGAAAATTCGGAGGGGTTAACTAACATAACTAGTACTAATCAATAGTGACCACAATGACATTTCAGTGACAGTCCTTGAAGGGTCTTTGGCAAGGTTCATAGAAAATGCGTTGAACAAGGTTAACTCATCGAGGGGTTAGAGCAGTGATTGGCTAAAAATTCGTGAAAAATAGCTTGAAGTCCATTGGGAGATTTGAATTACTGATTTCTACTGGAAAATGTTGAATCTCATAAAATTAAGCGAAACTTATGTAAATATGTATTATGAATATAATTTATAAGCACCACTTTATTAAATGAAAATAAATTTCAGGTGCTCGTATGGCTCCAGAAGCTCCAGAAGCAAGTGGGAGAAGATGCCACCGAGGAACAATTGAAAGAATTCATCTGGAAGACCCTGAAGTCCGGACAGGTCGTTCCCGGCTACGGCCACGCTGTGCTGAGGAAGACAGATCCTAGGTTAGATCAACATCAATTCTAACCTCTTAATATTGGGCTACATTTTCCAAAATTCAACATTTTTTGGTTTGGGAAATTTTTGATTAGCAAAAACTTAATTGCACTAATATGTGAATTTCTCTCTAATTACCAAAGATTAAAACCCGGA
Source organism: Limnephilus rhombicus (assembly GCA_929108145.2). Classification (NCBI taxonomy): domain Eukaryota; kingdom Metazoa; phylum Arthropoda; class Insecta; order Trichoptera; family Limnephilidae; genus Limnephilus; species Limnephilus rhombicus. The sequence goes on from OV815275.1 coordinate 29,266,854, forward strand.
ATTTGCTGTTTGCAGATTGGTGATCTTTATATAAGGCACAATTTGTAATCAATTATGTATTCATAAATCTTTTTAAACAAAAATCTTTCAATTTCTCATAATTGAATGAACTCGAATTCGTCTCTACTGTTTTTTGTGAAATTTTTAATTTAATTTTTATTTGTTCAGGTACACCTGCCAGCGCGAGTTTGCCCTGAAGCATTTGCCCGATGACAAGCTGTTCCGTCTGGTGTCCAACGTCTACAAGGTGGTTCCCCCAATCCTGACTGAGCTGGGTAAGGTGAAGAACCCATGGCCCAATGTGGATGCTCACTCAGGAGTACTTCTCCAGGTATGTAGTATACAAAGACTGCAGAGTGACTTATATTCAAATTCTTTCATGAAGCGGTTTGTGTCATGTTATTTCCAACCAGGATACATTCTTCAGTATATGTATTCACATTACTAAGGCTTCAGTCATATTGCACATTGTCTATTTGTAGATGTAATAGATGACATAACTTTCAACAACCGGAATCTATGTTCTATGCCACCAAATGCAAAATTATGCAAAACCTGCATAATTTTGAAGAAAGGATTCGCTGTATAAGTATCCTATTCACAGAGATTGTTTATCTGTTTCAGTATTACGGCATGAAGGAGATGAACTACTACACCGTGCTGTTCGGAGTGTCCCGCGCCCTGGGAGTGTTGGCCCAACTCGTCTGGTCCCGTGCCCTCGGCTTCCCCATCGAGAGGCCCAAGTCCTTCTCCACCGACTCTCTCAAGAAGACACTTAAAATATAAACTATTGTACAAGCGCGTAGAACTTATAGCTAACATTCAAGTATGATGTTTAAATCATATTTGCTAATAGATTTGTAGAGATCTATGTTCTTCAGTTATTGTACAGTTCTTAATTGGTTTACTTTAAAAGTATTTATTACATCTGGAGCATTAATTTTTATTGGTTATACAAATAATATGCTTGTTATTTATTAAATCGTTTAAAATATTGTAGGCGGTACAACTCTTGGATCAGCAGAGGTGATATTGTTAACCATACATGTATTATTATTTATTTGTTATATTCATGTAAGTGTAAAATCTTTGCTGGATTTTTCTACCATTACAATACATTATTATTATTATGCCCAGCATTAGCTATTTGCCTGATTACTTCAGGTATGTTCAGTTGGGCATTTCAGCCTTTTTAGAATTAAATATAGATACATATAGCAGAACCAAATAATAATACATTAATGCTAGCAGTTCTTAACCACAAGACTTAAGTGTCAGTAGTAAAATTAGATACATAATGTGATTCAAAGACATGTGTTCAGCATTCTGGACATTTTATTGAATAGTAATTATTTACTCTAATCAATAAAATAAACAAATATAATCATTTTTAAGCACAGGATTAACTAAATCAGAAAACACAATTTTATCATCCTCAGGTAGGTTTTTGTTAAATCCAATCAGCGAGAGAATCGTTTCCTTAAATGTTTATGAAATTGACAATATTTATGGAATAAAGAAATAGTGAATCCTAAAACAAATAATTGATTTTATTTTTTTAATTAGTGAACCCAATTTTATTTTCAGCCTGAACAAAAATTCTTTTCAGAAGAAATTAACCAAGATTCTTCACACTGGCGGTGCAAAAGTATTTTTTGACAGACACTTTCAGAAAGGTAATTTTAGTAAAATACAACTTTGGCACAGGAAGTTGCTTGGGTTGGCCATATGCAGGAGCAATTGGAGCAGTCTGCTCGGGGTGTTGACCTTGTCAAGGAGCTGATAATACCTAACTTGATATCCGCTTGAGATTTTTGTTAGCGCCAGGCACAGTTTGGCTCAGAGCCGGCCCTCAAACTTGCAGTTTGGCAATTTTTGCTGATCAGTTATTGCAAAGGTGGATTCTAAAAGTTCAAAGGTGTACAAACGAGGAGCTTCTACTAGTTACTATGAGATTCATCTGAAAAGTGGAAGTTATAGATGTCTGCCGTCTAGTGTCTCGAAAGCCGCCTCATGTGTAAGAGCTCTAATGGTGAAAATTATGATATACATACAGACGTATATTTATGTAAGTCTTATGTGTAAACTGTCTATATTTTTTTTATATTAGCTCCACACAGGAGGCCCAGAGGAAAAAAATCCATCAGGGCCTCTGTCATCTTTGGGGTGCTGTGTGGAGGGTCTTTTTATGGAAAGGAAGGAGAGGGAAAGTTCTGGGAAGGAAAAAGGTATGGTGGGTAGTAATCTGGGGTTCAACAATAATAATAATTGGATAATTTCTAGAGTACCATTTTTGTAAAAAATCACCTCAAGGGCGCTGTACAATTTATTATGAATTCTTAGGCTCTATTTGATTGTACTATTTACTAGTAGATACAGAAAACATACTTACCTGGCAGGTCACTTTTGATAAACACTTTAATCAGAAAGTTTATGCTTGGAGAAGATATGGATTTGCTTGTGGAGAACAACGTATTTAAAACACTGGACATTGCAAAATTTTACATTTGCTACCCCCATCACTGTTAGTATTACATTTATGAGAAGCTTAGTGGCAAAATTAGAGTTGATATTTATTTTGAAAAACTGGAGAATTTTTATGAAATGACATTTACAAAAGCTTACAAAGAAGAATTTTTAACATTTTTACACTAGTTATATACAATGTCGCGAGCAGTGAAGGTGAAGATGAAAGATTTTTGACTTAATGGATACAAATGTTTGAAAAGGTGAGTTTAAATTCCCTCGATAGAAAAAAATCGCAAAGTATGCTCCAAAAATAATTATATACACGTTTGTTTCAGTTATTTTACATGTTATATGTATGAAAAAATTCACAGTGTTTCTTTAAATTAAGATAATGCTCGCGAGATTTTTGCTCTATTTTAAACGAGTCGTGTTTCGCATCGATTTTGTCGCTGTAAATGTTAGCGCTCTACTCTAACATTCGTAATTTCGTATCTCTCCATCTTCTTCTTTTCGGGCCCGGTTATAGAGCCTTAACCTTTAACTACTGTCGTGCGGTCTTACAGGCCCCGGCAGGTACTTGACTTGCTAGTTTACCCCTTTCCCCGCGTAACACCGATCCCCACTTTTAAGTAGCTGCAAGTTCAGTACGCACATTGACGTGGGAGCAGAAAGTAGTGTCTTCATGCGCGCATTTGGTGAGTAATTACGATTTGAAATTCTGAAGCGGCCTCTCAGGCCTCACGTCAGTAGTTACGTAAGTTTTTTGTTTTATTTTATTGTTAGAGTAAATTTTTATTTTTACAGATATTGTTAACTATGGATGTACCAGGGACTTCAGGAAGTAAAATAAATAGTTCTGCGACAGATTTACCGCATCCAAAGAGATCTCGGATATGTGTAAATGAATCCAATCCAAATTTTGCGCAAGTGATTGAGAACTGGATCGCGGATGAAGATTCCAGCGGATCCGAGGTTGACGACGTTGGCGAAGATTTTTGTCCGGAGCACATTGAGCATGATACGGATACTATCACTGAAATTTCTGATACCGAAGAAACTCAACCTGAACACCTGGACGCGCCGTCATCGCCATCAGATGAAGATGTTCCCCTCTCAAGAATGGGTTATTTTAGAGGGAAGAATAAATATAAGTGGTCTAAATCATCTTCAAACAGATCATCAGTTAGAACACCGCAACACAATATTATTACCCAAGTACCCACATCCAAGTTGACCGAGAATGACGGAAAGGATCCTTATTCTTTATGGAAACAATATATAAATGACGAGATGTTATCGGAGATTTTGATAAGGACCAACGAGAAGCTAGCTGAATATAGATCTAAATTTATGAAGCAGAACCGATCGGAACTAAAAGATATCGATATAATCGAGTTGCAGGCTTTTATTGGACTATTGATGTACACAGCTGTATTCAAGTCTAACCACGAAGACGCAAATTTAATATTTGCTACTGATGGTACCGGAAGAGACATTTTTAGATGTGTTATGTCTAAACATAGATTTCTGTTCTTGCTTCACTGTCTTCGGTTTGACAATGCACTGGACAGAGCACAGAGAAAGGAGACTAATAAATTGGCTGCGATATCGAATATTTTCAATAAATTCGTATCAAATTGTCAGAGGGTATATAATATACGTCAATATGCTACAGTTGATGAAATGCTAGTTCCATTTAGAGGGCGATCGTTTTTGATGATATATATGCCAAAGAAGCCCGCTAAGTATGGGCTAAAACTAATGTGCCTATGTGATGCCGAAAATGGGTATTTTTACAATTGTTATGTTTATTGTGGAAAAGGTTCAGATGGAGAAACATTAACAGATGCAGAAAAAAAATTTTTAGTTCCTACGCAGGCTGTGATCCGTTTGAGTAAACCATTACATGGTAGTAACAAAAATATAACGTGTGACAATTGGTTCACATCAATACAACTAATTGATGCATTGAAACAGAGAGGATTGACCTGTGTAGGTACGGTAAAAAATAAATAAAAGGGAAATACCCCCAGAGTTCTTGCCTGCTAAAACTAGACCTGAAAAATCAACCTTATATGGTTTTACAAAAGACACAACGCTATTGTCTCATGTTCCCAAGAAGGGAAAAGCTGTCATTTTGGCTTCGTCAGTGCATCATAATGAAGGAAACGACATGGACTCAGGGAAGCCAGAAATTATAAAGTTTTATAATTCTACGAAAGGTGGTGTAGATGAAATAGATAAAAAGTGCTCTATATACACTTGCAGCCGCCGATCAAGACGCTGGCCTATGACAATTTTTTACCGGATTTTGGATATAAGTTCCGTCAATTCTCATATTTTACATGATGAACATGTGGGAAGACAAACTGATAGAGGAACCTTTATAAAAACATTAGCGCGACAGTTGGTATTAGAGCACATGAAGCGAAGATTTTGTAACATAAGGCTGCCCCGTTAACTTAGAATGAGTTTGGCAAGAGTACTTGGTTCTGATAAGCCAGAAACATCTGAAGATCAAGCTGAAGAAGTCACGACACGAAGGACTTGTCATTCATGTCAACCCAAACTCAAAAGAAAATCCACGTATAGATGCTATTCGTGCAAAAAACACGTTTGTTTACAGTGCGCGAAACAAGTGTGCCCTGACTGTGCTTAGAATTTAAGGTGTAGTTCGACTGTGGACATTTTTTTTTTCAGAAGGTGTATTACCTACTCTATTTTTTTTCTAAAATTTATATTAGTCTTAAGTAAGAAATACATTTTTTTGTTATTCTGAGAAGAGTTTTTTTTGTGTTTTGATCATTTATATCTAATAGTCGGATTTTTCCCCAAAATTCAAGCAAATTTTTATTGTAGTCTTATATTTAAAAATTTAATAAATTTTATTTTCTTTCTATACATAGTTTTTGTTAAAACACTTCATTTAACATCCTAATGCAAAGACAGATATTTAAATCATCATTTTCTTTATAAAACACTGCATAATATACGCGGCCTGTCAGGCCTCACGTCAGTACTAACGTTACAAAAAATGCACGACACTAGTTAAAGGTTAAGTTGTAGAAGAATACGAAATTATTTTTTTACTTTTTAGTGCATTTTTTGAAGTCGTTTTTTTGTTTTGTTAAAATTTTTGTTTATTTTTTGATTTTTAGTGAATCTGAAGTAGACTAACTAATTCGATTAACCTTTTAACCGCTAAAAAAATATATCTAAGCAGTCGCCCCCACGCGGCACTTTCTTTTTCGAATGTCATTTTTACATAAACCCTTTTAGAAAACAAAATCATTGTCTGGATTAATCCTAAAAACATTAATAAATCTTGATAACATCATCCTCCAATATCGAAGTATCAATAAACATTCATTTGAGATCAACTGAAATGAAGATAACGTTATAATTGCGTTAATATATACACGCCGTGAATATCAGCAAACAAAGCAATCTCTAACATGGCCGCTTCTAGCGACGTATGACGTAACATATAGATACCTACTTACTCGTGTAGTGAAATACGAGACGCGTCAAGAAGGGCCACTGCGCCGATGCTCTATTTTTATTAATTGTTTTTTTGTTTAATTCGTAGAACTCCATTTAATTATTATTTTTTTTTTTTTTTTTAAATTTAATTTGATAATGTTATAATGTTTGCAAAACCATTTTCAAACTGTAAACTGAAACAGCTGTCACAAAAATACACACTAAAATACTTGCAGAGCTTGATAATAACGTTATCAATTTTAATTTTATCGAATTTTAAAAGATGCTGCGGTTTTAGTTTATAGATACTTATTTTTCTATAGTTAACATATTATTGATATTTATGTTGTGAAATTATTTTATATTGTTTTCACTGATAAATTTGCATTAATAAAGTCGACATTTTACGGCAGTAAATCGCCGTAAAACTTTGATTTATGTGGTTGATATCGACCTAATTCATATTATTATTTTATAAATCTAAATTGGTTTACACCGGAATGCCGTATTTTTACGAATTTACTTCGATTATATGGATTTATAGAGCCGGCTGCGGCGGAAATCGGCCGCAAATTTTACAAATTTACTCGAAATGTCTGAATTCACAGGGCCGGCCTCTGTGGAAAGGGCCACAAATGTTTGATTTACACAGAAATGGTGGGTATTTTTACGAATACTATGAACATTTGAATTAGAATGACCGCCTGCAACGGAAATCTGCTGCGAAATTTCGATTTACGCAGAAATATCGTATTTTCTGTGAATCAAACGGGTATCTATTTAGAGGTCCAGCCACGACGTGATTCGGCTGCGAAATTTCGATTTACGCAGAAATATTTTGTATTTTTACGAATTTACTTCGAATTCCCGAATTAGAATGGCCGCCTGCAATGGAAATCCGGTGCGATATTTCGATTTTCACGGAAATATGGTATTTTTGTGAATTTATTTCAAATAGGTATCTAAATTTAGTGGGGTGGCCGAGATGGGATTCGGTTGCGAAATTTTGATTTACGTGGAAATATATTGTATTTTTACAAATTTACTACGAATATCTAAATTTCAAGAACCGGTCACGTCGGCAATCAACCGCAAAAATTATATATTTATTTCAAAAACACTTTCCGAATCTAACATTGCTCAATACAATTTCAGATAGGCCACGTGTCAACAATTTGAGTGTTGTTAAAAAAAAGTTTTAAAATTCATACGTAAACATGTGTGTTTTTAAAATTGAATTAGTCAATTTTTAAATTATACAACAATTAAATAATTATGTACACAAAAATAAGTAGATTTCAAAGTGGATATCGACGCACAAGTATTATTACGAATGCGGTACGGGGTCCGCTCGAAAGAGACAATCAGATTCGCGCGCATTTTCAAAACTGTGACTGGCGGCTGGAGCCAATGAAGTAGTTGATAAAGATTCTCAGAGAGGTCGCACCACAAATGAATATTCTTATTTTTAATATAAATTTCAATCGTATACGGCATACATGTGCTTAGAAAACGAAGTCGAAACTTGAAAATGACTGAAGTCAGCCGCCGCGCGGTGTGAGCCACTTGATGAAATGACTTAGTTCAGCCGCCGCGGTGAAAAGATTAAGATTCGGCCGAGTATTATTTATTTGCTCCTAAGAATTGTAGAGTTCCGTTACTTTATCATGGATCCCATAATCAGAACCTAACCAAACTCTCATTAAACTACCCTTGAAGTACATCCTTTCCAATAAAAAAAGAATCATCGAAATCGTTTGGCATGATATTGAGTTATTTGTCCATTTGTCGCGCACATACTTGATGCAAATTTAAGATTTATATGATTTTCTCATGGATGCCATTGTCAGAACTGGACCAAATTAAAATGGGACCACACGGGAAGCACCAGCTTTCAAATAAAAAAGAATCATCAATATCGGTTCACCCAGTTGAAAGTTCTGAGTAACAAACATTAAAAAAAAATACAGTCGAATTGAGAACCTCCTCCTTTTCGAAGTCGTTTAATAAATTAGTAATTTCTTTCTTGGGCCATATTTAGATTTAGGATCTATTACAATTTATAACATCATGGAAAGGAAAAAATGTTTTTGTGCAAAAAATGCACTTTTTATGTGTTAAAAAATGCACTTTATATTATGGAGGCAAACAAATGATCATATTTTTGGCATCAAGAGGGTTCGAGAATACTTTGAAAAAACTACAACATCGGTCATTCAGGACCACTGAAGGGCGCACTAAATAACCAGACCCTGTGCAGAAAAGTAAAGTTCGCTAACGTAAGGCAAGGGTTTGCACCGCAGTCCATTGTATGATTTTTCTGCACAGGATCTAGGTGTTCATTTTTAAAGGCGTAGCCACGCTAAAATTGAGTGAGGTAGGTAAATTATTTCACATCAGTGTCTAAATAGTATAATAAAATTTTGGAAACAAGCCTGAACTTTTGGTATTTGTATTTAAGTTTTTACGCAGCTAGCAATTTGTGTGCCATTGAAAAAGGACTAGTAATTCGTAAGCAGATGTTAATTTTTGAGCGCTGAAAGGTGAAATTACAACGAAAGCTGCCTATATAACATCAAATTCATTAATTAACAATTCACAGAAAGGCGGTAATCACAGTTGGTTTGTTCCCCTTTGCCTGATGGGCTGGTCTATTAATTTGAATGTCTTCTGTTTTCAGAACATGCATATTGGTACAATATTCCATATTACAATGAATTTATGCCGTCGTTCTCACAATAGTTGGTGGTGTAAAATAGTCAGCGTAGTTGACTTCCACGCAATTGATCGGGGCTTAAGTGTTAGCATTTAAAATTCTCTTACGGGTCGCGACCCGAGACCGAGCCATGAAAGAAAAAATTACGGATCACATACATTCCGTCATAAACAATGAGCTAAAACTGATATCAATAAAAAAAAATTAAAAAAACCCTAATTCAACATAAATTTTCAAATTTTGTCATCTCATGACATCTATGTTTGCATTGCTACATTAACTATTTAATTGCATTGGTTTGGTTCTAAGATAACATTTTTACCAGTTTTTTGGCCTTGAAATGATAAAATTACATTATAACACGGAAATGGTTTCTTTCAAGAGTGCCTACGGAATTGAATCTTTAAAGGTTGATATATAGATAATGAAAATATTAATAATGCAGAAAGGAGTGTAATGAGAATATATGGCCCAAATGTGAATGGTAGAAATGGGGATGCCGGAGGAAGACGTAGCATGATCAAGTGCATCAGATACTCAGAAACAAGTCAGAATAATAGAAGAGCACATTTGAGATGATCTTTGAATGTGAATGGGTCAAGGAATGTGTGCCAAGACCAAGTTGTTTGGCGGTCTGCCTACCCCTGCGGAGAAAAAGAGTGTGAGTAGTAAGTCAATTAATAATGCATTTAGGCATTGGAATGGTTTCTTTTAACCCCTTAAGCCTCGGACATTACTAGCCACAAGCATCATATTATTTTTTATTATTATTGTACAACAGAATAATTCCATTTACAGTACAATTTAGTTACCCTCTCAGCATTTAGGCAAGTGACTTTCAATAATATTTTTAAGGCATATAAAGAACAGTCACTTACATCCAAATGGTTTGCAATTTCATTTAACAGCACCACTCCCCTCGTCATGTTATGCTTTGCCAAGACGTCTGTTCTGCCGTTCGGTACTTTAAATAAGTCATGATGTCTATTTCGGCTGTAGTGGTCTGGTACATATAAATCATAGCATCCCAAAAGAAATGGGCTATCGATGGAATTGTTCCAAATTTTGAAAGACAGAATAGCAAGACTTGCTTTCCGTCTAGTTTCTAGACTCACAGAATCAGTTTCCTCAAGTCAATATGTTGCATGAACCTTGGATAGGTTCCGTGCTTCCGCATATAAACATATCCGAGGAATTTCTTCTGGATTTGCTCTAACATATCAATGTTCTTCTGGTGGTATGGTGCCCAAACATCGCTCGCGTACTCCAGCTTGCTTCTCAGTATGCCATCGAATAACGCTAGCATAGCTTCTTGGTTATCAAACTGCTTACAAGTCCTAATGATGAACCCAAGAAGTTTGTAGACTGAGTGAGCTACGATATATGAGAAGAGAATGTCAGTTCGGGATCAAAGACGACACCGAGATCCTTCACGGATTTTACATGTGATAACGTTTCGCCTTTTATTTTATAATCGTAAACTATAATGTTTTTACAACGAGTAATATCCATCATATTTATCATATTCCATTAGAGCCTCTGAAGGACATATCTGACCAGGGCGTCCATGCATAATAAAAGTATTTTTCTTTTTTTCCATAATGCGGAGCTGATATTGTAATTGAAAAAAGAAATAACTATTCTTCTCAGTTTGTCTTAAACATTTTTAATTGATTCCATGAATAAAATCCAAAAAATGTCAAGTGCACAATTACGAATTGGCGGGATTTTTTTCCTTGAAAAAAATTATTTATATTGATCTGTTAGTTTGACAGAAAAAAACTTTGCCCAATTAATTTCATGCTGGTATTGTAGATGTAGGACAAGATAATGAGCGTATTTTAGAATTTGGTCATAAGTAGGGATTATATTCAAATTTCACTGATTACTCCACTAATCGCCGCACTTTTAGGCACAGATTGCAGAAATTAAACATCATTTCAAAAATTACTACAAGAAACAACTATTATGTGCACAACATAGGTTTTTAGTTTGGGTAAACTAAGTAATTCGTGTGTATTTAGATTGAAATGAAACTACGCAAATGTCAAATTGGTAGAAAAGTAAAATGGCTGTGAAGGAATCGTTTCATATGGAAAATCTTGAACTTTGAAAAAAAAAGGAATTTTAATGCATCTTTTGCCATCTATCCAAACGGAATTGGTGGTTTCTTATATATATTTTATTTTATTTACATTGAAACGTGGTGTAATTTCCAAAATTGTGCCTATTAAGTGCGTCGGCTTGTGGAATATTTACCATTTATTCCACTTCCACTAACTTTTGCTAAATTTTATTGCCAGGAGGTAGTTCGCAAGGCTGGCATGATCAGACAAAATATCTATATTTTAGATAATTTTCACCTTTGATAATAATTGTGGATCATTTTACTGACTAACAGACCTTGATAAATAATAATGGGATAAAAAATAAACAACAAATTTAAAGAGAGACTTTTAAAGTCAAGTATTTTTATTTTGTAACAAAGATTATTTTTTGTATCGTACTGTTTAAAACACTATTGAAGATTGTCGAAGGAATATAAAATGAAAACAGCACAAGTGTAATACTTTCCACACATTTTATTAGATAAAAATATATTCTAAGATAAATTCAAACCTGTTTGTACACAGAACAATGTCACAATTTTACATTTATTTAAAAAGCTGTGAAGAGAATCTAAAATGGTTTCAATTCTAGATGTTTACTTTAATTTATTGCCAATTAGATTCACAATAGTAATTAAGTGATATTCACTGTTCGGTCAGCACACTTTTATTGGGACTGAATTCTCCCAATATTGAATTGAGGCACAGTCTTCCGTATATATCACCCCGCTCTCTCCATTACTAACATTAAAGGTAAATCTAGTTAGTTACATCACTTCATTTGACACAGTTATCATATTTGCCCTTGGTGCAGGAGTTCTCTGCTAATTTTTAGGGCAATTATAGAAGTTCACACAAAATGCAGTCATACCCTAGTAATCGACGTTAATCGTTCCCACCAAACGTTATCGAACAACAATTTTTAGAAAATGTTGGTGTAATTTTACATTATTGTTGATCGAAAATTTAATTGGTTATGAAGAAGACTATAATAATATTCAAAATATTTTTGGAAATTAATGATAACAACAAATATAATATTGTCAGCTTATATATTATTCCTAACATTCAAAATAATTATTTCTTTTGAGTAGTAAAAAGCAGAGTGGATTTTGCTTGTTATTACAAGACACATTGTTTTCTACTTTTATTGATAGGATGTTGGGTATTGAAATACATACATCCTTATTTAGACTTGACTTAATTGAGACATTGCTTCCAATAGCAATTTGGGAGAAACCATTAAAAAACTATGTCAAGCAGATACACAAGTGGGTTCTTTGTTTTCCTCAAAATACCTTTACATAAGGTTACAGTCAAGAATACACATCTAAAAATGAAGGTTTTTAGCTACACCTAAATATCATAGAAAGAAGACCAAAAGAAATATTGACTGAAACAGTCAGTCCTAATGTTTTTGTAATTTTCTTAAAAAATCATGGTATATTTTACCATTTTATGAAATCAGTCATTTTTGCTCAACCTAAATTGCAACTCTGATCTTACGGAAACACATAAAATATAATATAATCCATTCTATATCCTTACTAACCAATTATCATATCACAAACCTTATTGTTAAAATAATGTTTGTGCTTGTTCATTTATTATTGTTATATTGAAACACTTGATTAGTAATTAGCACAAACTTATCAACACCAACCATAACTTGGAAACAGAAATGTCATTCACTGCCGATGTAAGTTGATCAAATCAACATTAGAGGAAGGAATCGCGGTAGCTCAATGGGGGATACCATTATATTGTACCATAATCTAAATGAATTCATATTATTAAATAGTCATTCATCAAACAGCTTAGTAAAATACAAACCCACAAAAAGCAAAATCTACCGTACTCATAATTATAGACAAATTATATTAGTTAGTAAACTTTGTATCTGTAAAGGCCGGTTTTCTACGAGCGTTTTCACAAACAATAGTTGTCAGTCAAAAATTGCCACAAACACGGGGCAGGGCCACAATGTTGTTAGATTTCTATCGGCCACAGAAAGCAAAAACTGATGTGGCCTTACCTAACCATCCACAAAATGTGCACATGTTTTTGTCGGAGGAGACCTGCCTTAAAAGGAGTAACACTACCCGAAAGCAGAATAGAGGGTTGCAAATAATTCTTGAAGTAACAATTTTGCTTTTCATAAAGTATCTAATATGTACTATGTGTATAGATTTGAAAATAGAAAATACATAATGGTAAGTAAAAAACTAAAATGTATATTCGGTGAAAATTTTTTATCTTGTAAAGTTGAGGCCATTGTTGCAGCATTTGATTGAAAAACTGAGTGAAGAGATATAGGTCATCCGCATGTTGAGTATTATTATAAAATTAAAATATTTACATTACAAAATTCCTAACTTCCTTTGAAGGCTAAGTGAACTGCAAAAGTTTGACATTCAGAAATTGAATTTCAGTTCTAAAAACTTTAGAAGCTCTACTAGCTTAACTCGTTCACTTCTTTTTTGTTGTTGTTGTTTTTATTATCCACTTATTTATAGTAGTAAGTGGATAACACACAACATAACTTCAACTGCTGCCTTTGTACTGAGTAAGATTGACAAATATGCCATCTTTTTTTGTATGCGAAAAAAGAAATTCGGCTTGGTTCGCCCATGGGAAAATCAGCACTGAACGAGTCAAGGCTTTAAGTGAAGCCCCTTTGATATACATATTTAGGGAATAATATCATGAGAGGATCCACTACTGAAATTGTGTATATGTATTATAAATAGGTAATATAATTAACATTACAAATTGAAGAAGACTATTTAGCAATCCAATATTTTATTCAATACTGCTCCATATAATATATATATAAAATCATCACGGTTCCTTAAACAACAAAAAAAAAACCACAAGTGCATGTCCACTATATACGTCATACTGATATTTGCAAGGCGATTTAAGTGAATTCTTTGACATGTTACTTATGACACTTCGAGAAGTGTTTATTCATTTGTTTTGCAGCAAATCCAAAGTGGACTACAGTATGACAGTCACAAAGTATTGAATGTTACTGTTACTGTGCAAAGTTGATATCTAGAAATTTGTTGTATTTCGCATGTTATACGCCAGCAAATTTATAAATTTAGTAGAGTTGGTCTGGTGATTCTTAGAACACATATTCAAGTGTTAATAAATTGATGTTCCCTTGATAAAAACCACTAATTGTGTGTGGCACATGTGATTTGTCATTTCGTCTCCTTAGTTCTTAATTGTCCAAACGACCATTAGAAAATTTTACAGGAGGAGAAGGTTTTCTTTCATTATTTCAATGATACATTATGATAGGTATTTAAAATAAAGCTATTTCCGTAAAGGTAAAGGTCTCGTTAGTTTAAATAATTCTTAGTTAAGAGATTAACTATCATTTTTTATACTTTATTTTTAGTTTTAAAGTGGAGATTGAACAAAAACTAAAATGGTCGTTTGGACAATTGAGAACTAAGGCGACGATTTGGTGGAAATTTAATTCAGATCTTTGGTTTGTATTCTCGCACGCGCTCTATGAACTGGCCTTAATTATTACCTAATAACCAATGACATAAATATTGCAGTTTAGTCTATTTAATGCTTAATATTTGAAATAACTACAAATTACACATTTAAAACAAACCATTCTTTCTATTTCTAAAAAAAACTCATTAGAGACCACAAGTAGTGTAGCGTTGGGAAAGTTCATGGCAGCATACTGAAATTCACAGCTACTAGATTGCTTCAATGAAATATCATTTTGTAGGCTTTGTTATTAGAAGTATTGATTACTTATCTTAATCTTACTGTAGCACGATAGATAACCAATTGGAAAAAGTTGATACAAATTACAGGAGAGATGGTTGAAAGGCGATAAAAAAATAAATGTATGTGCAAAAAATATTTAAATCAATTTATTAACATAGGAAGGTACTTGGAAAAAAGACATATTTATTATTATTATGACATCAATCTTACACAATATTCGGCGGAATATAAGACCAATCTAAATCACAATCAAATGGTTATACAAACTACATTCCAATAACGAATGCTTGGTTACCAAATTACAATCACATATTTCCTGGTTAAGTAAATAAATAATTACTCACATAACAATCAAATAAAACAAGACTACACACAGTAAGTATTTTTTTTTTTTTTTTTTTTTTTTTTACAGTGAATACCGCACAAGAATCTCAACTGCTCCCGTCTGAAGCCAGTGAGACTATGGCATCCCCAATTGGGGTATGTTGTGAGGCTGAAGGTAGTGGGGAGGGGAAGGAGGTGGGGAAGAGGAAGGTTGGGAAGTACCTGGCTATTCAGATCTGGTCACTAAACACGGCTAAAGCCATTTTCAAGCAACGTTTCAATTCTGAATGGTGGTCTTACACCAGGGCGATACTGATAGTATCTTCCACTCTGGAACATGCCGCAAATATACTACATATTATTTTTAAATGAATTAATTGTGAAATAACACAAATTAATCAAATAAAATTTATTTGCGCATGCCGGGTTCGAACCCGCGACCTCCGGATTGTGAGTCAAGAGTCTTACCCACTGTACTACGGAGGTCGTATGTATAGTATGCACCGCTGTCCTAAATAAAATATTCCTTTTAAAAAACAACACGTGACCCACTCACTTTCTGTCCCTGTCCTTCAATTCATATTTATACACAATATCTATCAATGTAGGATTTTCCAGATGAGAATCATTAATTATTCAAAGAGTATATAACTGAAAGAAACAGTCTAATCCAGATAAAACTGCCATTATTTGATTTCATGTAATAAAACTTTAAAATATATATTTCACTATTTCTCTTTATGCCATTATGTATTATTGTAACAATATTATAATTTGAATAAAAAAATAAATGTACATAAATAGTAAATAGGTTTCTATATAAAGCTATGCATCGAAGGACAGGGTTGTGTGGACTTAAGGAAGCAAGATATTGACCAAACTAATATTAGGCCAATAATTCATTTTATTTCGATATTTCGCACCCGTAATTTAAGACAGCAGCACTTCAAAAAATGTAGTTTTGAGATTGATTGTAAGGAATTACAAACTGTAAGCAAGCATCTGCTGCATAGACATCTAAATTGACAGCCTTGCCCTAACATGAAATCTGGGTATCATTTCAATAGCCGGAGGCAAACCACGGAGCATCAGGGGCATCAGGGGGTTCAAGAATGCTTTGAATAAATTATGACATTCAGTCGTACATTGACCACTGAAGAGGGCACATTAAAATAACCAGACCCTGCGCAGAAAAGTAAAGTAAGACAAAGATTTGCAGCGCAGTCCATTGTGGGACTTTTCTACGCAAGATTGAATGTTTGTTTTTACACAAATCTACTAGCGTAGCGACGCTAAAATTGAGTGAGGTGGGTAAATTACATATATGTATCACATTTGTAAAAAGTCTAAGTAAATAGTGTAACAAAATATTAAATTTGGATTATTGCAGTAGTCTTAAAGTTAAATACATTTTTGTTAAATTTTACAGACCTCATTGAATTTAAAGTTTGCAATAATGCTTTTTCAGTTGTCATAATATTTCAAAGTGGGTTTTGGAGAATATCTGCATAATTAACTAAAGATGTTCTTTTTGAGTTGTCACTGTTTTTAGCTAGGGGTAGATTTAATTTCTACGTCAATTTGTTTTACCACATTGTATCATTTCATTGCACAGTGTTATTTTATCAATTCATTATTTCATTTATTTACACACACAATTAAAAGCAATGCCTTTGAAAAATGCGTACTACTAACTATTGCAGATTGTTCCTTAAATTTTAGACACATAAATAAGAATTCTCATAACTAAAAACTGGAGAAACAGAAATAAACAACTGCCACTGAATGAGTTTTTGAATTCAATTGTATTAAAAGGTAAGTATCCTAAAACATTATGAGAATAACATTATTACAAAAAGCTTTACCAATGGTTTACGGGTTATGATTATTTGGTATTTTGTTGCTAATTTCACATTTCTTCAGATGTCATAATATATTATTTTCCCGATTGTGCCATGTACAACGCAGAACATTACTCATTAAATAGAGGTTTCACTTTCACAGAGGTGAACCCAAGTAGTGAAAAAACTTTCTGAACTTTCACAGAGTAAAGCTCTTGAAAAAATGTCCGCTGGCGGTATCCTAGGGGTATGAATCCGTTAGTTCAGAGTATACGCACACAACGTAATTATGAGTAACGTTTTCCACTGTTTTGACCTTATCTGTCTAAATATAATTTATACCGTGATTATGACGTTGTTTGTTTTCAGTTGCTGCCAAAACGGCACTTTGGTGAGGAAAACGCCCACTGCAGTGAGCAGTTGTTAGCAGCCAAAACACCGCATAGTTAGAACTTACATTAGAATATCATCAACCAAATGCAGACCAGTTTGGAATTTACGGATTTAGATCGTTTTAAAATCAATAATTTTTAATTAAAATAATACAAACTTACATTTTTTTGTAATGATCATTGTCTGAAAAATAAAAAACAGATTATTCCACACATTTTAATTGAATTTAATTTCTTTGAATATTATACAGGTATTATCATACCAGATATTCCCGTGTTTTATCCAATAAATGATGCAGTGTAGCTGAGAATTCCCATGTCTTGGAGCTGCAGTAATAAAAAATAATCTAAGTAGGATAGCTTTGAAACCTTTTTCAAATGACAATGTTTTGTTCTAATAAGTAGTGAAATAACATTGGCAACTACTAATCACTATATAAAATGTATCTTGCAGAGGAAGTAATCCAAAATAATATAAAAGTAGAACACAGAAAAAACAAGTTAATTAAACTATGTACAAATTATCGTAAACAATTATTGCTTACAGAGCGCTCTAGCGTACAGACAAAGATCTAAATTCATCTTCTAGATTAATGTGTTATATTAGTCACAAACAAGTGCCTCTTAAGATATATTCAAATATCTCAAGTATATTTACATTCACAATTAATGTAACAAAATTTGACGTTAGGCTGAGGGTCACAGAAAAAAATCAATAATATTACAGAATCCTTGTGTTGAAATGCTTAAATTACTTATAATGCCTTTCTCAATTAGTGAGATGCTGCGGCTCGAGATCGTGAGAGAAACGCTCCCACATTCGTGCGTACAGTCCCTCCAGTCCTTGCGCGTACTTCTTGCAGTCAAAAAGCGGGCTTTCTTCGCGCATGGCCCAAACTTTGGCACGAATTGCTTTCAAACTGAAAGAATATACAAATAAATTAGCAATAGTTTTAATACATATTATGCAGCGAGGGGAGTGTGGCGAACCCACGACATGACTTTGCAATAGCCTTCCCAAGCTAAGACGTGAGCTACTGTTCTCAGGCTGAATGACCTGGGAAAAGTGTCACAAACACTGCCTCTGAGAAACAGGGTCGCAACTCACGAGTATTTAGGCCTTACCCCAGCACTCAGGGCTCTGCTGGAGCGGACCTTCTATTTCCCTAGATACTCGTGGGAAGAAAATTGGATCATTCAAAAAAATTCCCTCTGCCTGCGTGGTGCCCTCAGGGAAACTAGGGGGAATAGAGAGGAGAAAAGAGACCTGGGAAGACACAATGTGGAACCAGAAGACTTTCCAATGCCTCATTTCCAATGATAACCCTGGTGAATTTTATAAAAGGGACTGGGTTATTGTTTAAGAAATGAGATAAAATAGGAGATAGCACAATGGGCCTATGACCTAAGTGCTCACTGAAATATATAACTATGACGTAACCGTAAACCACCTCCGCTCAGTAATTAAAATAAATAAATAAACAATAATCTTTAGTAAATAAAAAAATTGGCAACAAAAAAAAAATTGCCACATGCTAGCAAATTAATTTATGTATAACTATAATATGAAACACTTCATTACATATTATGTAATATCAAACATTTCATGATTCTGAAAATTTGAAAACGAGTGATTAAATTTATGTGATGTAATTCATATTTGATTATGTATTAAAAAAAAACTAGAACTATTTTTTCACATCATATTCTTTGGACTTCATTGTGTCATTCTTCCATTTACATAATTATATTTGAACAAATTAAAAAGTTAAACATTAATAAGTTCTGCTGGGTTATCAACATTATTATATGCGACCTCTCCAAATAATATAATAAAAAAATGGAGTTCACCAAGTTGTCAAGAAATAAAATCATCATTTGATCATCATGCATCATTTCACTTTCAAGGGTGTGATAATATTAGCTACTTACTATTCTTTATCATTGCCGAGGCGTATGGCGATGTCTTGATATTCTTGTCGGGTACTGGCAATGAGTTCTGAGCAGCCAAGAGTATTCAACTGCGAAGCTGCCACTCTGAAACGATTTAAGCAATCAAATAGTTACTCATTCGCTCCCTCTTAATTATACATTAAAAACTTGTTGTAAGACGAGGCTCGTGCCAGAACTTACGAAGAGTTGAGTCTCCTAGCTGTCGGTGTGGGCACATTGCACTTTGTTCCACTTGAAGACCATAAATGTTTGAAAGAGTGCTCAGGTAGAAACCTGTCACCCAAACACTTACAAGCCTGACGACATCAGACAAAAGCCCAGTACAAGAGGATTAAAGACGGCCATTATCAGGAAGGAATGACACAAAAGATGTGGCCTTTGTCGAATATTAGACAATGTTGTTAACGACTTATTTATAAGGTTACCTGAATGGTATTTTTTGAAAAATTAAATTACTTTAAATTTTTGTAAAAACTATATTTTGTAAACTAATTTACATTATGTACCTAAAAATGAATCATTTTATCTTTTGAAACCTGAACTACATTATACTCGCAGATAAACAAATTTGATTATTTTTTAACACCTCAGATTTATTAGTTTTATTTTAGAAGTTGTGCATTGTTCATTTGAATTAACTTTAGGTCTCAATGTATAAAAGGTAATAATATATTACAAAATATTAATAAAAATAATGGTACCGTGAAGCCAGAGTCTTTCCGGGAAGGGTAATCACAGGCGTGCCGGTCCACAGAACGTCCATGCTAGTGGTGTGTCCATTGCACAGCGGCGTGTCGAGACAGATGTCAGCCAACTGGCCGCGCCGCACATGCTCTTCCTTGGCCGCCACATTGGAGAACAGGATCCTACCGGCTGGCAAACCTGCAACAATCCATCAGTAAATAATGAACTACCAATAATAAATGTATTATCATCAATAAATAATCAACTATTATCGCCACATTGCGCATTTCTGTCATGACAATCAAAGTAACGCAGTGATGCAAATTCACCTATGCGTAAGTTATATTTGGCAACGCTCCAAGAGAAACTAAAATCAAATTTACGCATTTAGTAAGTGTGGCAACAGAAACATCAAAGAAGATATTCATCATATGTTGGAAAAACATCACTAAACTTTTGCTGACGTAGGCAGAATGATATTTAGGGATAACAATGATCAAATAGCATTCAATACAAATGCTTTACAATGAAAAATTAGTAATAAATAAAAAGAAAACACTTTGTTTACGTCACTTTATTATTTCTTCCGTCTTTATTATTTCGACGGAAGAAATAATAAAGTGACGTAAACAAAGTGTTTTCTTTTTATTTATTTAAAATGTCAAGTCACAATGTGTTTGCTTCTTTTGAAAAAAAAAAAAAATTAGTAACTCTTTCAAATATGTACTTATTGTTGACTTATGAAATTTTGATTGTTTATTATTTTATTAAATAATTTATCTTAAAATTTTTGACGTGTTAATATGTGTTACAAAATTTATGACAAACAAGATATCCTTACTATACTAGCAGCAAACATTTTATAAAAAGCCGCAACGCCATAGAAGATAGAAACTAAAAACAGATTTAAACAAATTTAACACAATAGGGTATTTTCACAAATTATGTTAAAAATATGAGGAAGATATAAAGTTAAGTTTTTTGATTGTCATCATCGCACTGTTGAATTTTAATACTTTCATTCATAATTATAGGTTTACCTATCACAAGACTTTAAATGGGAACCGCTTATCGCTGGGATCATCAAGAGCAAATTCATTAACATATTTAATCAGGAAAGTCCTTGATCTAACACCGCACATGATGCTAAAAAAAACAAAAATTTTAACAAAACAAAAAAACGACTTCAAAAAATGCACTAAAAAGTAAAAAAATAATTTCGTATTCTTCTACAACTTCATAATCAACTTACTTTTTTTATACTCATCAATGTGTAGGTACGATTGTTATTTTTGGAGTTGGTGTCAGCCAAGGTAGGTTTGTAACTACATACATACATAGTTATAGGTGAAATGTGCTTGTGTCGCACAAGCGACTTGACGGGGTGAGAGGCGAGAGCGGGGCCGCGGCGTGAGGGGAGCTGTCAAGTGAACACGCCGGACCGGGTACCTTTGCTGACACCGACTCCAAAAATAACAATCGTACCTACATATTGATGAGTAGAAAAAGTAAGTTGATTATGAAGTTGTAGAAGAATACGAAATTATTTTTTTAACTTTTTAGTGCATTTTTTGAAGTCATTTTTTTGTTTTGTTAAAATTTTTGTTTATTTTTTGATTTTTAGTGAATCTGAAGTACACTAACTAATTTGTCTGAATATGGGTAGACCTACTAATCGTGCTGCTCATATGAGACAGACATAATTTGACCATAACGACGTTAGGGTCAAATTAAGAGATTCGGCCGAGTAGTTAATTTGCGCCTAAGAATTGAAGAGTTCCGTTACTTTGTCATAGATCCCATAATCAGAACCTAACCAAACTCTCATCAAACTACCCTTGAAGTACTTCCTTTCCAATAAAAAAAGAATCATCGAAATCGGTTGGTGTGATATTGAGTTATTCATCCATTTGTTGCGCACATACTTAATGCAAATTTAAGACTTATATGGTTTTCTCATAGATGCCATTGTTGGAACTGGACTAAATTAAAATGGGACCACACGGGAAGCACTAGCTTTCAAATAAAAAAGAATCATCAATATCGGTTCACCCAGTCGAAAGTTTTGAGGTAACAAATATATTATAAAAAAAAAAAAAAAAAAGTCGAATTGAGAACCTCCTCTTTTTTGAAGTCGTTTAATAAACCAAACACAAAGGCAACCGCTCCAGAAATATGCTTTTCAAATATGGGGTCCATATTGTGTAAAGAATATAGATCTAATAGAGAGGATACAGAGATGATACCAATAGCTTTGAAAGCTCGGCAATATGACGATAGGCTCAAGGAACTTAGATTACCAATGTTACCAATTACCAAAGAAAGACGAAAAAAGGGTGACTTGACAGAGTCTTTCAATAATTTTATCTGGACATTACAGTTGCCTTGGCATCTAAGAAATCTTCACCGCCAACAAAAATATAAATATCTGTGGAAACTCAAAAAAAGTTAACAAAACACCTTTTGCATCCAATCTTGTGAAAAACTTCCTTGTAAATAGAGTAGTGGATGCTTAGAACAAACTTCCACAACATGTTGTCGATGAGAAGAAAGGACTAACTTATTTTTAATTTAAAACAACTCAATTTACTGTTAAACTTATTATGAAACAGATATGAGCACATCAGCAGAATGCTGTCTTCTCATTATAAAATAATAATAATAATTTTGCTTAAATCTAATTCATCCAACATTGATTTCATGTCTTCAATACAATTTTCAACGCAAAGCTAGTGCAAAAACTAGTGGGTGCAGATTTCAATTTCAAGTCCTCAAATTATTTTCAACGCAATGCTAAGTGCAAAAATAGCACCAACAATAAATCGCCGCAAAAGACAATGAAAGAATCACTTCTGTAAATATATATCAAATGACTTCGCACAATAAAACATTGTCACAAATTTGTATATAATTCACATGATCAAACTAAATCTGAGCACGCAATGCAAAACTGCAGGTGATTTTAAAAAGGACACACACCGTGCTTGTTGGCTTAAAACGTTACCAAAAGATTATCGCAAAAAGTAAAAGTGTGAGGATTTAAAAAAGTTTTATTATAGTTTATCCTCTACTGATGAATTTATGTATGGAATTAAGAAAACCAATATAAATTACAAATGATATCATTTAAACTGTACAGTTGGGAAGTGATATTTTGCAGAATCTAAGTAAACATAAAAGTTGCAAAACAGATGCGGATGTCACTCGGCTTTCACTCGGACTTTGATATTACATTTATGGATTTATCCCATTTAATTTCAAGCACGAGACAATGAAATTTAGATAGAGTTCCTTTTAATACCACCCCATAGGCCGATAATTTGTTTATCATTTGCACTCCGTCAGCTCACACCAGTTTGATCATACAAATGTGTACCTAGCTGCTGCGCGGCGAGGTGAAGATTGGGTTCCCCCACGGCCGGGAACCTGAGCAGCCACAGGACAGAGTTAGGCACGTGGCGCAGGATGGTGACCCACATGGCCAGCGTGGTGGGGTCAATCTTATACAGCTGGTTGAAGTTGCAAAACACGACGGCGTCGTCAGGCAAACCGTATTGCTGGCGGGAGGTCACCAGGATGCTCTGCGGCACCTCTTCGCCTGTGGCCGCCTTGTTATTGGTTTGTGGCGTTGCTAGTCCATTCTGTACTACCACGCCATTCACGGATGTCTGCAAAGATAATTTCAGAAAATGATAAGCATTTCTATACCAGATAAGAAATGGATAGTGCACATTGATGTGAAAAAAAATTTGGTGACCTCTAAAATTTTTTTAAAGTCTCATTGTTCGAGTTAATCGAATATGTTGAAAATTATTAAAATAATTTACTGATTGTCTTTACACAATTACTTTTTAATTCATAATACCAAGCAACAAAACATAAAAAAATGAAGAGGGGCTGAACAAACCTGTATTTGTCCGCAGGCGATCATGGTGACAATAGGCGATGTAGTAGGTAATTCCGCCACTTTGTGGGAGATGTGGACCGGGTGAGATGTTCCAATCACTTCACGAACTTCCTTAACAGATGTAGACTCCACCAAAGGAGACAGATCGGCACCATTGATCACAGCAATGTTATCAGCCAGTGAGGAATTAGCATGGCTGCGATCGCTAACAATCAACCTTTCACGTAAATGCGGGAACATTTGCTTGTGGTCTCCGACAAAGAATGTGTCGGGCATGTACGCCAACTTCTCTGAGTATTGATCAGCCAGTTCAAGGGGACTGGTTACCGCATCCGTTATAATGTAGTCCATGTAGTGTGCCCCACTAGTCCCCGGGTAGCCCAGCCACATCACTTGTATGGGAGCCGGTCGAAGGGCGAATATCTCATTACGAGCTCCCTTTGTGTATCCGTTCATGTTGATAAGTATATTGATGCCATCATTGTAGATGAGATCAGCCGCTCTGCCATTGTCAGGAATTGTAGACAAGTCTACAAAGTTCTCCGATTCTCGTGAAACTTTGGCACGGAAAGTAGTGCCGTCATCAGGGCTCAATGCATAGCAGAATACTTCCACCCTCGATCTGTCATGCATTCCTGGAATGGACTGCATGAGATGAGATGTGGGGTGGTTACCAAAATCACTGCTGACATAGCCAATACGCAGCCTTCCCTGAATCTCGCGGCTGAATTGGTACGACAGCTTGTGCAAGACGCAAACCTTCTCTTCGCATAAACTAGCATGACGGGCAGCAATCAGTTTCCTGTATTCATGCGATAAAGGGTACAGCATGGAATGATGTGGGTGAATTGAAGGTAGTCTGCCTTTATCTAGCTGCTCAGCTACAATACTGACAAGTTTCCCCATGCGTGCCTCATAATCTGTCCAGTCACACACAATCTGCAGGCAGTGAGCTAGGTTGCAGTATGCATCAGGGAAGTCTGGTTTCAACTTGAGAGCTGTCCTGTAAGACAGAATTGCTTCGGGAATGTTTCCGGAATCCTTGTGAATGCTAGCAAGATTACTGTGGGCATCAGCAAATGCCGGGTTGATCCCAATAGCTCGAGTATAGCAGTTAAGGGCTCCAGTGATATCTTGCATCTCTTTAAGTGTATTTCCCATGTTACTATAGGCATCAGCAAATGTTGGCTGAATACGTATAGCTTCTCTGTAGTGTGTGAGGGCTTCATTCAGTTTTCCTATAAATAGAAAGCAATAAATTCAGACAAAGATAGAATTAAATAATTAACCAGTAAAAGGCATTAAGAATACAAAAATTAAAAGTAGTGTTAACGGAGTTATTGTTTTATTTTAAAAAATAATTAACCATTGGTCAGTGTAAATACCTTGCTGTTGCAGAACTGAAGCAAGGTTGCTATGCGCAGCAGCAAACTCGGGAAAGACCTCGAGGGCTTTCAAGTATAGGCGGGTGGCTTCCTCGATGAAGCCTTGTTCCCTCTTGATGTTGGCAAGGTTGTTGAGAGAATCAGCGTGAGAAGGACACAGTCGTAGTGCCGTGTTGTAGCACTCCTCCGCCTCCTCCACCTGTCCCTTCTCCTTGAGCGCGTTGGCGAGGTTGCAGTACGCATCGGGGAAGTTGGGTTGCAGCTCGATGGCGCGGCGGTATGTGTCGATGGCCAGGTCGATGAGTCCCTGCTCATAGTATACGCATGCCAAGTTTCCGTGTACAACAGCATTGTTTGGGGCAAAGTTTAGCGCCCTTAGGTAAGCAGCTACCGCTCTGAAACAAGCAAAAATAATAAATTAAAATTATTTTAAAAATTAAATAAACTTAAATTAGCCAGATTACAAAATCGGTGCCTATTAAAAGTACGGCATTACAGATTACAAAATCGGTGCCTATTAAAAGTACGGCAGAAATTTCACTTCGTTTTAACTTAATTACTATAAGAAAAAGCAATGACATCATGGGAGGTTGTTTCATAGTACTTTCACATAATCGAAGTATTCCGCAAGTCTAAACTTAAACTTTCGGGGAAGAAGAGATGGTAAAAGATGCAATAACCATTTTTTGTCAACCAATATTATACTTTGTCTCAACATAATTACCACAAGAAAATAATAATAATAGTTTATTCCAGAATGTATGTAGGGATGGTTCCTTCCTAACTAACCTAACTTCCGAATTTTACATACAACCTAACCTAACTTTCGAATTCTACATACCTCAAAAAAAAAAATTTGAAGTAAAACTTCTTTACGCACACTTGATTTGGGGAGTAAGCTGGTGAATGCGTGACAGCGTTAGAGCGTTACAAAAGTGTGATCGGCCGAGGCGAACGGTCGGGCCTTTGCGCACACTTGACTTGGGGAGTAAGCTGGTGAATGCGTGACGAGAGCGTTGTGAAAAGTGTGATCGGGTAAGGCGAACGGTCGGGCGAGGCGAACGGAAGTTGAGAGTTAGTGAAGTTTTACTTCAGTCGTGTGGTCTAAAGCACACTCGTTTTTTTAAGATAAACATTTTCTGACATAACCTGACAATATTTGAACATCTCCCAATAAAAATTAATTGAATATCAATTTTCAAAAACCAATTACAAACTAAAAATCCAATTTCATATCATAGTAGACATTAATGAGGTCACTTTTCACTATCTTCAACAGTTTGTAAAAATAGGCCATTGTGATCACACTTTTTACTATGGTGGGTAATTAATTTTATAAATGTGTTATTTGTGATTTTCTCTACCTTTTTGTCCGTTTCTTTGGTATATTTTAAGTACAAAAATGAGTGCAAAGAATATATTCAATAAATGTAAGCATTATGATAGGAATCCTTCTGGAATCTAAATAGGAAAATGATTTACACTCTTGAGAGTGAATAAAAAGTCTAATGGTAAGCCCACACTGCGACCAACGTTCCAACTTCAAACGTTTGGACGATCGTATGGAGGGGTTTTCGTGCGTCGGAAGTTTGAGTTGGAAGGTTGGAGTTCGAGTTGGCCCGGGATCGCCTTCGAGGCGATCCCGACGGCCAACTCACACGAACCAACCTGCCGCAGCTGTTCACACATCTGTCTGCGAACGGCAGGCGATCAAGACGCGTGTTCCGCGTACTATTAAAATGACAATATTATTACGGAGAGTAGTATAACAATTGTTTGAAAACATGGCGTGTATATAAATAAGTATATAATTATATGTGCGTAATAATTATAGGCAACTGATATAAGGTACAGCGTAGCTACAGCTGTTCGATGTCCGCCATTTTGGAGTTCGGAATTCGGGGTTGGAGGGTTGGCCGCAGCCATCACACGATCGGCCAACCTTCCAACTCCAAACCAAGTTGGCTTTGGTGTGGGAGTACCATTACGCAATCGCACAAGAGCACCAGATATTTTTTTACAATGTGCCCAGCTCCAGAAATCATAATATGAAATGTTGACTTCTAGTTTGACAGCTGTCAAATCTGTATTTCAGCATCTGAAAAGCTATGTACCTACACACAATATTCACGTGTGTTTGGATTGTTTGTTTGGGTGTGGTCTCCGGTGACTTTTTTTAATGCTGTTTTTTTCTTCAAAACCAAACAAGCAAATAATAATTACACACGTCAATTCTTGTCACTCAGCCGCCCAACTGTCTAACCCCCCCCCCCCCCCCCCTATCCCCCCGACCCTACGAGCCCATTCCTCGAAAAAAAACCTGATGTCGGATACCTTGTTCACACTTCCATTTAAAAAACGGAACGAAATAAAATTGGATGATTTCGTATATTTGTTTTCAAAAAAACTTAAGATAAGCAATTTAAAACTTTTTTATGTTTTCATTCATAATTTTCATGTTTCAAAAAATTATATGTTTATTTCGAATTAAAAAATTTGAAAGCGTATTTCATCGCCTTTCAAAAACAGTTTTTAGTTTTCGGATGCGTTCGGAAATATTACATTTAGTAGATTTAATTTCAAAGTGGAAATATTTTGAACCACGGACAAAAGAGGCCCTAGGCCTGAGGGGTTAACAGTATAAAAATAAAATTAAAATAGTACCTATCGATATTACCACTTTGCACGCAAATCATTTCAAAATTTGTCTTACAAGATGATTTTTTTTTTAATTTCTTCTTACCCTAAATTTGACTGTCTAGGGCTTTTTTGGTTCATGAAATATCGGCATTAATTGTTTTTGTGCTTAATTCGTAGAACGCCATTTTTTTATTGAAATTTTAAAAAATATCGGCATGTCTATGATTAAATGGTGGGCGAACTTTTTTTACACAAAAAGCACGAAGTTATCAATCTAACGAGAGATGTATTTATGGAGCACCGCAATCCATAATCGCTCGATTCTGTTCGAAAACAGGATGTGCGAGTTTTGCATCGTACTAAAATAGGTACCTACATGCCTACTCATTCGTCATTCACGTTTTCGAATGAACAAGTTCAAATATAGGTAGAGATAGATCTAGTCAGCGCCGATCTTGGATGAGGATGCCATTGGGCGCTTTTAGTATTCCTACGGCGACGGCCGCGGCACCGCAACGGAAAAAAAGTGTGTAATTCACACGCGGTAGAAGTGAAACTAGAAAGTCGCTAGATGTCCCTTTCTTTTCTTTTGCTTGTTTTTTTTTTAAATTGTTTGAAGATTGGATATTGATTTCACAAAATAAAAATGTTTTATTTTTTTATTTCGTAGAATTCGAACCCCCGTTCGCTGGATGTCTGTCTAGCTCTATGGCCGCTGAGTATTGTCAGGAACCTTGCCCACTACGCTATGGAAGGCATGTGCTGAGGTGCGAATATACCGCATTATAGAACCGAGTATTTTGTGTAGAACTGAGTTGTGACGCATTTCCGTTTCACCCGAATTTCAAGTCACTAACGTCGCTATAATTGTTTCACTTCAAAAAATGCAAAAACGTATGTTCCTTATCATAATAATGCAACTGCAACTCTTTCTTAAACACTATATATAGTGAGACAAACTACGAGACAAGTAATGTACGAATGTCTGCATCCTTCAAAGGAAAAAGTAACAATTTTTTGCATCTCCCTTACTGGGATTAAAGAAACGAGGTGCCGTGTACCGTTGCCGTCGCTGTAGTATTGCCATGAGAAATATAAACTCCGCCATTCACCCACAGTATTTGTATTTCAAAATATAATATTAACTCGCTCAACTCTCCACAGCGGCGTTTTGTCGCGAAAGACATAAATATTAAAATAATAATTAGTTACAGTATGTCACTTTACATTATATTAACTTTTAGTCCTGCAATAAAGGTATACTAGTAACAGCGAGAGGTCGTACGTGATTCTAAGTTCAATTCTTGAAAGTTTACGTCACGATGATACAAGGCGCGGGAGAGGAAGAAGACGACTGGGGTTAGTACACTAAAACTTGTTTTTCACAAAATTGAGGCACATCCCAATAAAGATCGCAACACTTTGGCAAGAGATGATGTACGCATCTGAATGAAGCAAGGAGAAAATGCCAAGACAGAGAAGTGTGGTGGTCAATCCTCTCTTCTCAAATATTGTTATTAGTAGGCGCGTACTAAGTATTTAACTGTAAAAAAATTACGCACAGAAGTACAATATATCTAACTACGTACGACCATAGTCAGGATAATAATATTACAAATGTCATAAGTCATAACGTATGAAGGGAAAGTACACCGCAAAAACAGGTTCATTACATTTTTGAAGTAAAACTTCTTTACGCACGCTTGACTTGGGGAGTAAGCTGGTGAGTGCGTGACAAGAGCGATATGAAAAGTGTGATCGTGCGAGGCGAACGGTCGGGCCTTTACGCACGCTGGACTTGTGGAGTAAGCTGGTGAATGCGTGACAAGAGCGTTACGAAAAGTGTGATCGGGCGAGGCGAACGGTCGGGCCTTTACGCACGCTTGACTTGGGGAGTAAGCTGGCGAATGCGTGACGAGAGCGTTATGAAAAGTGTGAAAAGCGAGGCGAACGGAAGTTGAGAGGGAGATATAAGTTAGTGAAGTTTCACTTCAGTCGTGTGGTCTAAAGCACACAATTTTTTTTTTCATTTTTGTGTAAATTCCAATTTCTTCAACAGAAAAAGTGCTCGAAAGTATATATAAATATGTAGCATATATTATATTATATACACATGTATATTCAAATAGATAGTAGGTATCGGGTAAAAATAAGCTCATCGTGTATAAAACTGGACAAAAAACGGGCTCATTGTATCATAAACTAAACAAAAACGAGCTGATTACAAATTTATTGTTATTTTTTTAATACTTTTTTGTGTCCATACGCATTGACATTAAGGGTTCCATGTCAACTCAGAATCAAGATCTCCAACCAACCAACTTACGTAACAAGGTGTAAAGATGTTTTGTCCATTTTCTGAAAAAAACTTTTACGGCCTTTTTTATTTATAGTTGTTTGCTCTAAATCTTGTTAACCAATACAACACCTCATTTGAAAAGTCATTGAAGGTACCAAATGCGATCAAAACCAATAATTTTACCATTCTTTTCCGGACATTATACAATGAAGAATCGTAGGATGCAAATTTAATGTATCTAAAAGGAAAAAAATAAAATAAACGCAGATACTCGGATCGAGACTGGAGAATTTATGTTACCTGAGATGTCTTTCAAAGAGTTACTTTCCTTTCAAGAGAAAAGTATAAATATAAAGCACTTGTACAATTTTGTAGAACCCAAGCGGCACTCTATTTGAAAAGCATTCCACATCTCTAGGTAATATCACTCTCCGTAAAAAACGGTGATCCGAAAATTAAATTGACCCCCCCCCCCCCCCCCGAAATGATATTTACCATACAAATGACAATTTTTGGTGCATTATTTACAATTTCAAAAGTAAAATCAACTTCAAGAATACCCCTAATAATAAGTTGTTATGAATCTTATAATATATATAACTAAGTCGGGTTAGTTACACTACTTATAACTCGAGATCGGCTGGACCGATTTTGATGATCTTTGATTTATCAGATTTGTCTCCGCCCCGGATAACAGAATAACTATTAAAACATCGCAAAAATTCACGAAAAAGAAAGTTACGAAGAAAACTAATTTTTTCATACATTTTGTATGGAACGAATTCTCATCTTTTGAAAGAACTGCAGCAATATTGTGATAGGTATAATATTTAACTGTGCGTGAATTCCAAAAATTCAAAAACGTCAAATGTCAATGCGCTGTTGGTTTTGCTTTTGTTCTTAATCATATAATGCTGCCCCTCTTTCTTACACATTAAATGTCAATAGTCGAAAATGAGACAAACGGTCAACGTATGTCTCTGCACCCCTCCAAAGGAAAAATACAATAATAATAAATCTCTGAAATGAAATGCATTTTTTTACGTAAGCTCCACTCAGGACCTATGTCATCTTAGGGGATGCTGTGTGGAGGGTATTTTTTATTAGGGTGGGTAGGAATCTGGAGGTCAGTGTATCCGGGAGTGAATCCATCCCTCCAACTGCGGTGCAAGGCCATTGCCTTGATCGGAATTGTCCCTTTACCTTGATCTTTCCAGCCGGACTCTTTCAACCCATTGAAAGGTCAAAAGGCCTCCCTCAACCAGCCTCTCTCGATCCGGACCGCAACAGGTGAGCAGACGCATCTGCCGCCAAGACACGCATAATAGTCACCCCATGAACCCGGGCACCCCTGCTAAATCACCAAACGTAGCGAACCACTTGGGGTGACCTATGGCAGAGGTGTTGGTTATCCAATAAATGGTTCCCGGGACGGCGGCACCCGTACCCGCTTCCTTTCAAAAATTCCCGTAAGTAAATGGAAAAGTAAGAAAATCTCAAAAAATATAAATCCGTACACAACGCCATCTCTGACAAAAACAAAACACAGACAGTTGGGCATCGATAATTGCTTCATTGTGTAATTTTTAACTTAATAAAAAAACTTAATTTAATTCAACAGTTATTGATTCTGAGGCGGTACGAAGTTCGTCGGGTCTGCTAGTATCAAACTAATTTATAGTGTCGATTTTTTTGAACTTATGCGCTGGCATATAAGTATACAGGGTGTTAAGGGACGTACTTGACTTACTTTGTCCAGTGATTCCTGACATTATTTGGAGTACAAAATGTAAATGAAATTTTGGTCCCGGGTGACTTTTTTTGATGACTTTTTTTCCAAATTTTTTTCCTTCAAAATCAAACAAAAAAAATTTCTTCCGCATGTCGTCACTGGTCACTCAACCGAGTAACCGACTAACCCTTTACCACGCCCCCAACTGTCCAACATCTACCTAATTTTTATGTTTTTGTAGAAAAAAAAATGTCACCGGAGACTAAAATTTCATTTACATTTTCTACTCCAAATAATATCAGGAATCACTGGTGAAAGTAAGTCAAATACGTCCCTTAACACACTGTATGTACAGCGCATAAGGACAAAAAAATCGACACTACGTACGTCCCTTAACACCCGTATAGAGAAGCAGATCTTTCCTTGATGTACGAATATTTGAATGAAAATATGTTTTATGCTTTTGTTATTCGGCGGTACATCCTCTTTGCACATCCATATATTTTGTGTAATTAGGTATACCATATTTCTCTAAACCGACTGCAGATTGTATATAAGTACCTACGCCGGGGGACCAATTGTCGGTGGATCAACTGCCATGGAACCTAAAAAAGCATATAAATGGGATGATTACTTACAGCACTTAGCTGGTTTTGCACATTCAAGAAAGGAGTTAGGTTCGATTTAATAGCAGGACATGTTTTTATTGAAGTAAAACTTCTTTACGCACGCTTGACTTGGAGAGTAAGCTGGTGAATGCGTGACGAGAGCGTTACGAAAAGTGTGATCGGGCGAGGCGAATGGTCCGGCCTTTACGCACGCTTGACTTGGGGAGCAGGCTGGTGAATGCGTGACGAGAGCTTTACGAAAAGTGTGATCGGGCGAGGTGACGGAAGTTGAGAGGGAGATATAAGATAGTGAAGTTTTACTTCAGTCGTGTTCTAAACCAGACTCGTTTTTTTTTATTTTTTTCCACTTTTAAAAAATAAATTTGCAAACAATTTATACATTTTTCATTCTTCTTTTTGCTCTCCTGCAAAAATGATCGTATTATCGATCAGCCTGTTTATTAATATTATTATTGGTACAAAGTTTTCTTGTGCACTTACTATTCCCACATCAATATAAAATCTCACTAGTTTAATTTAAATATGTTACATAAAGTAGATAAATGCCGTGGGATGAACTACGCGTCAGTAGGGAAATCAGTTACAGCGGTTTTTTTCAATTTTTAAAATCAATTTCTCGTCCCGGTAACATTTCCATTAGCTATTTCACACACGGGGAGTTATACACGTAACCCAGATGGTTGCCGATACTCTTTGAAAGCAGGAAAATAAATTGAACGTTATAGGATAAATGAAAATGCTAATAAATTCAATGGAAGGTATTATCAGAAAAATGCGAGCAAATTGAAATAAAGTTACGTGGAGGTTCATCCGGAAGTCAATTTACGATCTTTGAAGATGGCTCACGGAGATTGGGAGGGTTTAATAGAACCTTTTTTCAATTTTCTGTAATCACCTGGCTTAACCCAATCTGAGTTTTTTTTTCTTTTTGAGGGAATCGGGTAAATATAAAATAGTAACGAATGAACACATAATATTTCAAAAAAATCAATCTAAAAGCAAATCAATAAAGAAGTTCAATTTGTTATAACTCTTACTGTTACAACTCTCTTTTTAGGTATCAATGTAGAAGAAGAAGATAAAACCAATAATCTCAACGAACATATAAGAAAGAGAATAAGAAACAGAAAAATGAAAAAGATAATGGTCGCAACTGGGACTCGAACCCAAAACCTCTCGTGTAACCGGGACGGGCGCCTCTACGAATTCGGCCATTGCCACCTTCCATCAAACCGTCATATTTGTCAATCTCATATTTCAAACTAGTCGAAGATAATGTTGCTAATTCTAAAAGTGTTTAAAATATCTTTATTACTAAGTATTAAATGAAGTCGCTCACGCTGTATGTGCGATTAAATATTTTAAACTACGCATAGGATTTTCATGCGGTTTTCACCAACAGATAGAGTGATTCACGAGGGAGGTTTTTAGGTATATTTAGGTATTTCAAGGTTTTGTGTAAATTGGTTAAAATACCTAATATATCTGGCCAAGCGGCAGCGGGCAGCGTGGATTTGATTTAACAGATGGTGTTGATTATAAAGGTTTTGTTAGCGACAGCAACGTGTGTCCGGGTCTGCTAGTAATATATAATTCGCCCAATACGATACAGAATTATTTACTATAAATAAATTAAAGCTTCTAGTGTAAATTTCGCAACTAAACAAAATCTTTATTTATTTGAGTGGCTATTTCAAAATAAAATCGCAGATTAATTTGTTTATACAAGGTGGCGCAAAATTAATCACCCTATCGGAAGATGTTATAATTCTTGCAAATGGGGTCGTACGTCAATCATATTTGACATTTGTGAACTAGACAGCTGCAGAATACAAACAGACAAGCAATGGAGCGCTATACTCCGCAAGAGCGTAAAATAATTGTGTCGATTTAAGCTTAAACGCTTTTAGCGATTTTGTGTCGAAAGTCATCATGAGCGACGAGGCGCATTTCCACTTAAACGGTTACGCCAATAAGCAAAATATTCGTTGCTGGGGCACTGAAAATCCACGTGTGATGCACGAAAAGCCATTTCATCCACTCAAAGCCACTATATGGTGCAGCGTTCATGCAGGAGGAGTGATTGGGCCGTATTTTTTGAGGACGCTATTGGCATTACTGTCGCTGTTACTGGCAAATGCAACAGGGCCATGATAAACGACTTCTTACTTCCGGAATTGGATGAGCGAGGCTTGGTGAACATGTGGTTTCAACAAGACGGTGCAACCGCGAGCCACAATGGATATTGTGAAGGAAGCGTTTCCTGGTCGCGCAATCTCTCGTTTTGGCGATTTGGTATTGCCAGCAAGATCGCCCGATTTGACCATCCTAGACTTCTATCTTTGGGACTATTTGAAGTCGCGGGTTCATGCCAACAAGCCTCAGACAATCGCAGCCCTTAAGGAGAATATTCGACAGGAATGCGAACAGTTATCACCGGAAATCTTGCGGAAAGTCTGTGATGTCACAAATGTATATCAATACTGGCGGCAGCCACTAGACGGATATCATCTTTTCCACTTAACAGAAAAAATTGTAAAAGTCCAAATAAAGATTTCTGTTACTCAAAATCATTTTTTTTATTTAGTAAAAAAGTTATTCAAAAACAAAATTGGATGATTAATTTTGCGCCACCCTGTAGAAGAAGAAAAAAATGTCAGGACTTTGGGTTAACTTTTAATCAAACTAGTTAGCACTCTTAATAATAATTAGGTAAATACTTGGAATAAATCAATTTAGGTTAATTATTAAAAGAACATTAAGCTAATTTTCTGCAAAACTTAGTGTAATTACGCCGATTTTTAAAAATTAAATTCGTTGTTAGTGATATCATTTCGTGGAATTTTTTAAAATATTCTCGAATGATATCAATGAACGCGCGTTAAACTGTTTTTGTGAAGAAATTAAAAGCGTAATTACAGCCTTTTGTGTACCTAAAGAGGATTCGGATTACCCGAGGTGTTTTTCTGCTGCCAATCCTCCAAAGTGGCCCATAAAGCACGCCTCCAGAAGAGGATTTTTAAAAGATAATAATTAAGTATCCATCGAGGTGAGTTGTTTATCCCCAAGGTCCCACCCCACGGCCCTACCTACATATAAGGGGTAGATTGTCCACCCAAATGTTTGTTTGACGGGCCACGTTTCAGGACTGTATACTAAAGGACCGTATCTTCGACCAAGTAAATATTATATCGTATATATATTATAAATACTTTATAACTGCACGAATAAGAAATAATGTGATGTAACCACAAATGTTGCTGTCCACGTCTAATTATGAGGCAACTTCACCTTCATCAGCCTCTCTTCTTTTTAAATGCTGTAAACTAATTTCATCACATTCACTAACTAATTAATTTTAACCTTTTTCAACTGTGTTTATTAGGGAAATTAGGGAAAGGATAACCAGCTCTGGAAACATCCTCGTCATGGAAGCCCGCCTCAGTCCATCATCCAGTATTGATGCACACTGGAGAAAAATACTGGCTCCTTACGTGCTCACAGAATCCTGAAAGCTTAATATTATTATTTCATTTGTTTTTCCTTTTACTACTATTAGCTTATTATCTTTTTTTTGTTTCGTGTACATTCATATCCACCTTCTTTTTCTTTTTTTCTTTTCAAATACTTTGTACATGTATGTGTATATTACCCTTATGGAATGTGTGGGAATGCACTCTCCTCCCCACATACTGGAATAAACACTTATTTATTTATTTTATTTTATTTTTATTATTATAAATTAGTTACGTCACATTCACGTACATTAATGGGTAGGTACCTATTTACAAACACACAAATTTACACGAATGTTTAACTTTATTTAAAAAGAACTTACTGACCCGGACACGCATTGCTGTAGCTAATAAAACACAACGTCATCTACTGGATGGTTATCCAACCTTTATAACCACCGCAGTCTCTTTCAACGGAAGCAATCTTCCGAACAGGCCCTCCATTGATTTGCTTGGTGTAACCCTAAGTGACCAGCTCAGGTATGGGGGCTCCATCGAAGCCAGAGTAAAGTTAGCCTCCCAAAAACTGGGCGTACTGTACAGGGCCCGCAGATACTTTAAAAGTACACAACTGCTAACCCTGTACAAATCGCAAGTGCGCCCCACGGTTGAATTTGGCAGCCACCTCTGGTCTGGAGCTCCAAAATACCTGAAAAATACCCTCGACTCTGTGCAGAAACGGGCGGTCCGTTTGATAGATTCTCCCATCTTAACAGACGGATTGCAATCTTTAGAGCACAGGCGTCGGGTGGGAATGCTATCCTTGTTCTACCGGTATTACAATGGAAGATGCTCCGAGGAACTAGCATCATTGATCCCTTCGGCACCGGTGCATAGTCGGGAAACACGCCAAACGCGTGCCCAACATTTGTACACAGTTGACATTAGTCACATGAGAACGGGTCGTTTCTTCGACTCGTTCTTATGTTCAACAGCTCAGCTGTGGAATGATTTGCCGGCCTCTGTGTTTCCTCCTTCCTACAACATGGGTCTCTTCAAGACCAATGTTCATTCCTTCCTCTCCTCAAAAAGACCCTCCACACAGCATCCCAGATGACATAGGCCCTGAGGGAAATTATTTTCCTCAGGGCCTCCTGTGTGGAGTTAATGTAAAAAAAAAAAAAAAACCGCCGTCTTTGAGTTTATCGCGAAGAGACAGACATATGCCGCGGAGGACTTTAATTTATAATATAATAGATGGTGTGAAAGATTATATTAATGTGCATGAAATGCTTGGAGTAACTAACGTATTTAAGTTAATAAGGATTAATACTGTATCCGTCTAAATAACTTTTCAATTACCGCAATGTACGTGACCATTTTTTTAGAAGATAGAATGGGTATAGTAAGCTATCCGTAAAAGATAGATATATGCCTTCGCGGACTTTTTTGTAGATCTATAAAAGAGGAATATCCCACCATGCATTGTTTTGTTATATCCCAAAAGGATTAGGCAGCGTTTTCGATGAAAGCTACCAGGCGGCTTGACTTTTTCCGACACTTCTAACAATCATCGTTATGTTTCAACCAATTTACACAAATCCTTGATAAACACTCTATCTATTGGTGAAAACCGTATGAAAATCCGTTCAGTAGTTTTCGAGTTTATCGCGAATAGACAGACAGACAGACGACGCGGGGGACTTAAATTTATAATATTCTTTAGTTCTTTAATTAATTTAATTCTTTAATTAATTATTTTAAAAAGAATAAAAAAAAATATATATATATATGTTTTGTCTCTTTTCAGTGTTGCTATTTTTCGATTAATCGAGTTTCAAAACACAACGGTGCTAAAGAAGTTTTCACTTCAAAATAAATTTCGGGAAACGCTTTTAGACATTCTTACATTAAAAGTTTTAAATATATACTAGTCAAGAACAGAAACTCGCGGAAGTTTAGAATCAGAATTGTGGATGAGTTTCATCGGATTTTAAGTCGGAGTAGGTTCTTTGAAGCGTGTGAATTCATAATTTATTGAAAGTGAAGATAGAGATGTTTAAAGTAGATACGGAGATGTAACCCGGGGTACCCTTCCCTGCTAGGGAAGGTGCGTGGATCAAAGTAACAATAATGTTGATTATGTTAATCACTGAATAAAGTGAAGGACGGCTAGTTATTACGTGAGATGAATAAAGTGAGACTTGTTTTCAGAACTTTTACTTCTGAAGCTATCGCACTTGCGCTTATCACAAATGAAATCATTATATTATTCAAGCAAAGCCTTACTTTGACTAGAAGTCTTGACACCGACTAGGTGGCTAACTTTGAATTAGCTTTCCAAAGTTGTGATACATATCTGGCTGAAGAAAGTTTGAAAGAGAATTATCATTGAGATAATAATAATAATATCAAAAATTTTAAGATTTATAACAAACAAGAAAAAAGTACATCTTACAATATTTTAAAAGTAACATTAGTACAAAAGTTAATAACAAAAAACAATATACATATAAACAGTAGTTACTTAGAGAGTAGAGATTTATAATTATACATTTAGGTTTCTCGTAACCTGCCTCACTAGGCTAGCCTGTGTTGAGGCAGTTATTTTACATCAATTTATAACGCTGTGAACATACCTACACTTATATTAGAATGTAATCACACAATAGATTGGTTGCATTAATCATAACAATAACATTGGTACAATAATAACAGCATTGGTTCATTACTAATTTCGAATTTGGGTGAGTGCACCGGTAAGTGCTCATTATTCATTATCATTATTTTTTATCCAAATTTTTATGTTGTTTTTTTAATTTTTTTGTGAATCACATTTTTTTATACTAATTGGAAGAATGTTGTAAAGTCTTGTTGCAAGGTATCTAAAGCTTTTAAAGGTATTAAAGATAGTGGCATTTCTTCGGAAAAAATGTGTAAATCGTTAATAGAAAAAAAAAAATAATGTCACTTAAAATATTACACGGTTTATAATGACGATTTTTGAGTAAGTTTTTGTTTTGATTTGTTAAAAAAGAGAACATACTTTTTTAGACGTGGAACTATAAGTTAAATGACAGTGGGGAAGAGGCACGAAATAGTAAGGCGAAAAAAAGGATCCAAGATGAAATTAACTACAAAGATTATTGTTAAAGTTAAAAATGCTCCATTAAAGAATTAGAACTTTTTATTAGAAATTAGAAAATTTATGCTTGTAAACACCGAAAGCTAAAATTATTTTTAAAAAAACATGTGTAAAGTTCACACGCGGTAGAAGTGAAACCTTCAGATAACTAAACTTCGAGAGAATGAGACGAATGCAGAATATCAGGAGAAGGATAATTGTAGGATTTATTTATTACAATATTGTAACCAAGTTTAAAAATTATTAAAAAATTTATTCTACGAAGCACCGCACACAGAGGACACCAATTAGTCCGTCTCATTCTCGCGCAGGTTAAATCCTATAGATGTACGTGTCTGTATCTTTATAGTGTCGCTCGTTTTCGTTTCATCGAGTTTCAAATCACAACGGTGTTAAAGAAGTCGTAACTTCAATAATTTATAATTGTGGCTCCATATTAAATAGCAACAAGAAGAATTGAAAACACACGCTAAATAAATTCACCAGAAGAAATACAGATAAAAATCCAGTTGACACGACATTTTGAATTAGAACAAAATATTACACAACCATTCGCAGTTATGTAACATCTTAAAATATGTATAGTTGAATGTTGACGATCAGAATGGATATTTCTAATTTTATTATTATTTTTTTTACATTAACTCCACACAGGAGGCCTTGAGAAAAATAATTTCCCTCAGGGCCTATGTCATCTGGGATGCTGTGTGGAGGGTCCTTTTGAGGAGAGGAAGGAATGAACATTGGTCTATATCTATTATTGATATACTATAAGGTAATATTATAATACAAAGGCGTAAAAGAAAGTATGGATAATTCAAATAAAATACCTGGCCAGTTCTGAACTTACTCGGTTATAAAGTTTAGTTTAATATGTTCCGACCGTAACCGCTCACTACCACTAGTTGTGGAAAAGTTTTCATAGTGAAACTTTCAGAAATTTCAGTAATCATTTTAAACTAGTCCGCTCAGTTACCATAGATATGCCCCCGCAGATTCTATGCATAAAGCACTTATAAGGCTGCATTTTGGGTGATAAGGAAAGAGAAGCTCATTATTTCGCTCCCATTGTTCACTTAAATATTTTGTCAAGTAAAACTCTGGTCAACAAAAATTATAAAACAGAAAAATCGAGTTCAACCATGGTAAACAATCACGAAACAACAGATTATACGAATACTTCGCAGAAAACTTTAGGGAAAGTAATTTATTTTTTTTAGAACATACGAATAATTAAAATAAGTCGTTGAATGTTATTTATCCCGAATTATTCTTGCTTCTTTGAGTTCGAAACAGAAAAAAAACTAATGTTAAACAAATCATGACCATAAACAAGCTCTAAATACACGATAAATGTTTTCAGTCTTAATAAATAACAATCAAAACGTCTTCGTAACTGAATTAAAAGTTATTTCATAAACAAGGAGTAGAAACAAACTTAAAGTTTTCTTATTTGTTTGTTTAATTCTAATTGGTTTAAGTGTGTGATTACAATGTCGCGAATAAACAAGAATATAATGATATATTCTTTCGGAAATATTACATAAAGTTTGTCAAAACTCGAAATGTATGTAAAAATTTAGTTTTTTTTTCAGCCCCACCTCTTAATATTCTCCTTGATCCAAGCGAGACAGCCGGGCTTCCTCGGCGCCGGTATGCTGATGACGGTGTAAACAACGACGCACTGGTAGTCCATGGCGAGCACATGGTTAGCCTGGCTCCGGCGCGGCCTCTACGGGCGCCCGCGCCAGCATCGGACGTCGACTGGCGCCGCGACGCGCTCCCCTTCCACGCCGCGCCGCCCGTCCCCTCGCCCCGCACCCTCACCACCTGTCCCGACAGACTGGCGCGGCGCGCTGGGGCGGCAGTAAGCGGACTGTGTGGAGACTGATTAAACCAGATATTTCGGGGAAGATCTTCAATTATTCGCGTAAATCGTTTAACACCTTGCCGGAATTAACACACATTTCAACTTATTTTATACTCCAACTACCGAGAGGCTGCCTCGGTGCAATTGAAGGAACCCAACATAATATCTTACAAATTCAATGTACGTTGATATCTTTAGTTCATGACTTAAATGCGACGAACCTCTCGGTGTTGCCACCTTTATTTCTGCTTGCGACAAAAGAAGATCTATCCCAATAATACATTTTAATAGACATCTTTAACGCAGGTACTGACAGATATATTGAAAATATAGAAAACACGGATGAGAGATAACTCAAAGAAAATTTTTTGCATTTAGAAAATCAAATCATAAGACATCGAATTCTGATTTCCCGTCTGTTTGTAATTTAACATAATTACACGTCTTTCAAGTTGATCATTATTTTATAAGTTTGTGCGTACTACGAAGATTACCATAATTTTAGCGAACAATGCGGGTGTTTCGCGACGTTTTTAGATAAAACCAACTTACTAGTTTTCCCGATCCGCGTACGACTGAATTCAACAACGAGAGTGAATCAGCCGAAAAGTCGAGGGGAAGGCGGGAGGGACGCGTGGGCGCCGGCCCAACACAGACGTACACAACGGACAAGCAAATCTGCCATGGGAACTCGGGATTCCCGAAATAGGCCCGAATCACATAAGCGAAAACGTGTCACGTTCAAGGTTCGCGGGGGCCTTGCGTGTTCCTACACTGCCATCAGCCCGGCGATGCAACGCTGAGGTCCTGCCGCTGAGTGATCCCATGACAAAACACCAAATTGAAGTCTGTTTTATCCGGTTACCATACAGCAGTCACAAATTGCATGCTTCGTCGTTTATGAGAACGTTACAATCGAATTACAAGACTATTGCATTATTACTCTGCATCCCGGTTTGCTTCTTGCACATTCATTCATTTCTCACATGCTCCGTCTTATCGATTGCATTTGCGTCCAACTCTAACCTGAAGGTCTTTTAAACTGCATTTTCCGCAGCGTGGTTGTACGCGTGATTCTTTCGCGTGATTCTACGATACAAAAAAAGGTCAATAATTATTCTTACGTGGGTGTATTTGAGAAAATGACCACGCACCACAAAACTCGTACATGCACGAATTAATAAACATAAAAGTTAATTAAAGTTTTAACTGTATTTAAATATTGGAAAATGTCATCATTCTGATAGAGCCTTTGTTTTACACGCTTCTTTAAACCGCGTACAAATTTTGCAACACAACACGCAATGTAACAAAGGTTGTAACAAATTACCATATGCATATGTTGCAGTGCACACGAACCGCGCACCGAGGTATTTTGTTGCAACCTTTGATGCATTGCGTGTTGTGTATATCTGTACCTATTAAAATGCTGCATTATATCAACATTTCCAAACTCGCAATACTTATTTTTTTTTTTTACATGAATACCGCACAAGAGTCCCAACTGCTCCCGTATGGAGCCAGTGGGACTATGGCATCCCCAATTGGGGTATGTTGTGAGGCTGAAGGTAGTGGGGAGGGGAAGAGGAAGGTGGGGAAGTACCTGGCTATTCAGGTCTGGTCACCAAACACGGCTAAAGCCATTTCGAGCAACGTTTCAATTCTGAATGGTGGTCTTACACCAGGGCGATACTGATAGTGTCTTCCACTCTGGAACGTGCAGCAAACATACTACATATTATTTTAAATGAATAAATTGTGAAATAACACAAATTAATCAAATAAAATGTATTTGCCGTGCCGGGATTCGATCCCGCGACCTTCCGAGTGCGAGTCAAGAGCCTTGCCGCTGGACTACGCCCGCGCCGATACACTTTCACATTCCAAAATATACACATTATATATTGTTTCCATCTTAAAGTCAAGTTTTTATTGCGTGGTGGTTAGTAACTCCCCCAACGCTCTACACAACAGATCAAATCCGGCACCGGTGGAAGCAAGTCCTACCCGCCAAAGGAGGAGCCGGGCAGCAAGGGCAGAGTCGACCAGAGTGAGCCCAACGGGAGCCCCTTCGAGGTACGCGAGGGAGGGATTGCCAGCCGTCCCGATGGGCCTATTGATTCTTCTCCGGGAGACTGCGCGCGCTGGACCGCACCCGCCGCGCCGCGCCGCCATGTAAAGCGAATCATCCCTTTTGCTGTGACCCTCTGCAGCAAGCGCTTACTGAACCCATAATAATTGTCTCCTCCCGACCGTCATTTGGGTTTTATTCCACTTTTTTATAAAATGTTTTCGTTGAGCAGATAAGAATTTGTCTGAATTACGAATATAACGCTGTACGACGAGCATTGTACTAATGAAAATAATCCATTTAGCTATCAAATAATCGTATTTATATCGATAAGCAAAATTAAGAAAATAAATTAACTTAACATAAATAACATTATAAAATTAAGATGAATTCAAGAGATTTGATAAAATGGAGGTAGGGTTGAATAGCAGCTCGGGGTAAGCAAGTTGTTGAAAAACAACCCCTCCTTGAAAGGGAAAATCAACTTGGAAATGCTGCAGTTGTCTCCGCAACTAACAATTCCCTAAGTATTCGCATAAAACGCAGCCGACTTTACTTTAGTTAGTTAATTATAAATTGAAGAGCGTTTTCACTAAGATAAATTACTACCTCAAATGTTTTTTATTCTTACCCCCTTACTAATAAACATGTTTTAAATTTTACACACACTAACGGTTCCTTATCATATTGTACAAAATTTAAAATAAACGTTTATAAAACGTTATCAGGCCTTATTCTCTATGTAAGTAGATTACGATCATTTTCTAAAGAATTTTATTTTCCACATAATTCAGTTTTTATATGGGTGATACTTTTTTCTGGGCTTGT
Organism: Limnephilus rhombicus; assembly: GCA_929108145.2. Classification (NCBI taxonomy): domain Eukaryota; kingdom Metazoa; phylum Arthropoda; class Insecta; order Trichoptera; family Limnephilidae; genus Limnephilus; species Limnephilus rhombicus. The sequence goes on from OV815275.1 coordinate 29,310,544, forward strand.
AAAAAGACTAATAAAAAAGATCGATTATTTCAAAGGCAAATATAACGTGTTCATATCATAGTATTTAATTAGTGTATCTTAAATATTTCTGAGCGATCTAATTTTCAAACTAAAATCACTTGATTTTGCATAACTTGGTAGTGCATCACCTTAATTGATCAATTTAAAAAAAAATTGTTAATTAGTAATTTTTAATAATATTATTTTAGATATATTGAAAAAAAAAAATAATTTTAATGTTGAACTTAATGTGCATTTAAAAATTGTCATAAAATAACAAATTCACATAAAACTATCGCAAATAAAGTTTTTGTAGACATTTCACTTTCAAGCCGTTTCCTCGCAGGAGTAGGCAGGGAGGACTGATTGCCGACTCGGTTTTGGCTCACGCTCCTCGCTTGATTCACTGTAGGATGCACACATTCTGTTATTACGACTCTTTAAACTTTAAATGACTCAATTATTTGATTAATTTGATCGTGTCATGTCTTCCCCATCTTCCCCGATTTATTCTACCATTCGGACTCGTGTCATAAATTCCCTTTCACTCCTTTCGTATTTTATTTATAGTTTCTTTATTAGTATAGTTGAGTGCACAATCTTCAATTTATTTAATGAAATCACTGTACGTTCACAGAGCCACAGAGAAATGTTTTCCAATAACTTTATACATACCTACCTTCCTACAACTTTTTCTTTCCGAATATACCAAATCGATAGAGTAGCTAATACATAAAAGAGCTATTTCATGCAAAGTTTTGATTCTAAATGGAGATCTTTCACAAACAGGGGCGTGCGGTGAGTTTTATTTCCGAATTTAGCCATTTTCTGAAAAAAAGGTAATTCGCCCGAACTTTTCACTTTTTATGTCTAAAACCGTTGTGTATTTTAGAAAGGAGAGCATATTAGCGTGAGTTTTCAGTGAGCTAGAATACTAAGATTGAAAAATACGACATTACTGATGTAGTTGTAGCCGAAAAAGTTTTTTTTTTTTTTTTAATTTCAATTTTTTTTATGAAGAATTCAGGATTCTGCGGCGATTCTGGGCGGCCGCCCCCCTAGACTGAAAGATCTCATACAAAAGGTTGAAATTAAAAAAAATAATAAAATTCATTTTCTGCTACAACTACATCAGTAATGTCGTATTTTTCAATCTTAGCATTCTAGCTCACTGAAAACTCACGCTACGCCACTGAGCATATTATTCATTTATTTGATATAAATTATGGGAAAGAAGAGGAAAATATACGACAAGCTCTATTTTATATTTTATTTTAGGTTATAACCTAACCTAACGCAATCTATTTAACTATTTTTTGTTGTTACTTGTTTTTGGGATGTTATGCCGTGTTGCGCTACCCCCTCCTTTAGCCAACGTTTCGGACAGCGTTACAGTGTCCATCATTAGGGCAGATGTGATAATTTTATTTTAATCACTTTTGGTGAATTTTCAAAGGAGTTGCAAAGTTGCACAGTTAGTCGTCGGGTCACCATTAACAAATGCCTTTCAAAAGAAGAAATTTACCTATCGAATGTTATAGTAAACTTGAAAAATTAAATCACCTAGATATCCCAATGACATCATAAAAATACAAGATACTTTATATTAGATGGATGGATGAGTATGAATATTGTTATATTCATACTCATCCAACAAAATTAAGGAACCGCTTATAAAAAGGATAGTCGAACGGGCCGCTAAAACATGTGCACTGAACCTGGATCATTGTCCCGGTAACGAATCTTCACTATATTAATTCATTTAAGCGTCTGTCAAACATTTGAACAAAATAAATACGGATAAGGATAATTAAATGAAAAGAATATATGCATATTAATTCAAAAATAGTTTTAGTACCAATAAGTAGCTAATAAGTTTAATCAAAATTTAAATTTCAATTTGAATAATGTAACGCATTACGCAGGAATGGCACACATCACTCACCCCATGCACCAATAACCGAAATTAATACTCGTATGATTAATTTAATAATACAGGGTGTTAAGGGACGTACTTGACTTACTTTAACCAGTGATTCCTGACATTATTTGGAGTAAAAAATGTAAATAAAATTTTGGTCTCCGGTGACATTTTTCATGTTTTTTTTTTTTTCTACAAAAACATAAAAAAATGGTAGTTGTTGAACAGTTGGAGGCGGGGTAAGGGGTTCATCGGACACCCGGCTGAGTGACCAGTGACGACACGCGGAAGAAATTTTTTTTTGTTTGATTTTGAAGAAAATTTTTTGAAAAAAATAAAAAAAATCGTCAAAAAAAGTCACCGTAGACAAAAATTTCATTTACATTTTTTACTCCAAATAATGTCAGGAATCACTGGGTAAAGTAAGTCAAGTACGTCCCTTAACACCCTGTATAAATGTTCAGCCTCTTCACTTGGGAAAGATTATAGTTTCTGTGGGGTGGGAATGGTATGTCTATGGGTGTGGGGAACAACACAGATAAACGATTTGAATATTGATTTGTTTTCTTATTTTTAGATGAAACTCGCCACAGGTTTTGAAGAGGAAATATAAACTAGAGTTACAAAAGAAAGTATGATGGAATGCCCGACTGGATAAAAGTTATGTTAACCTTTAAACTAGATGAACAAGGAGGTGTAGCGATTAGTAGTACTCACTACAATTTTATTTTTTGAAGTGAAAACTTCTTTAGCACCGTTGTGATTTGAAACTCGATGAAACGAAAAAGCTACACTAAAAAGAGACAAACACATACATCTATAGGATTTAGAACCTGCGAGAGAATGATTTAGAACAATCCGTCTCATCTTTGTGCGGTGTATCGTAAATAATCGGTCTCCTCTTTGAGGGGTGCTTCGTAGCCTCCCCACTCTTGTCTACTTTAGATTTCTGAAGGTTTCGCTTCTACCGCATGTGAACTGAACAATTGTAATTTTTATAACATTTGAGGAGGAAAAAAAAACATTTACAAGTACCTTCCCAAGGGAAGCTACATAGCATACATATTATATACATTTTTTGTAGGTCTATAAACACATTTTCTGGTGAGACGGAATAATTAACAACAACACCATTTCGCAAAAACAAGTAAGTTATTACGAAAATATTGTTAACTGGCGTATGGCCGGCTTTGCGGTCGGAATTTTATCCCAGGCTCTGGTACATTATTTTTTTAAAGAAAGACTAAGGGTTACCAATAACCTGGCAATAATTTTAAAATATCCTAATACCATCACAGTAAGCGGAAAATTTTACTTGTGTTGTGATGGAGGACTTAGCCAGCCGAGGAATTGAACCTCGGTGGTACCCAAACGCGACGTCATTGATCGCTCGTAGGACTATATAAGTAGTACTGGCCTTGCAATGGTTTAGTCGAAGTTAAGTTGCGATACTTGAAATTAAGTTGAGTTAAGTTGAAATTAAGTTGAATTAAGGCGCGGTGTACCCGCTCAAAAAGAAGAAGATGGAGAGATACGTAAATACGAATGTTAGAGAGAGCGCGCTAATATTAAAAACGATAATATTTAAGCGAAAATTGTGAAAATGTTTAATAAAACACAATCTCGTAGGGATTGTATAAACTAGCATTTAAAGAAACACTGTGAATTTTTTTATACCTATAACTTGTAAAATAACTGAAAAAACGTGTTTATAATAATTTTCGAAGCATACTTTGCGATTTTTTTGTATCGAGGGAATTTCATATAATTATCGTTTCAGCGTGGGGAACGCGTAGATATCTTCAAGAATAACATATAAGAATAAGATATGTAATAAATCGGATGAAACGAGGGAAGCCGCCGGGCCTTAGGTTGATAAAAATCTAGGTTAGATTAGATGACGTTCGTTATTTCATTAATAACTCAACTGTTGGATTCGGAGATTTTTGATATAATTAACCCAAAGCGGAATGCTTTTCAATTACAAGGAATTTAGATAGCTAGAACTGGGCGTAGATTAATTATTATTATTATTGGTCGAAGTGCCGCCTTGCTGGCAGGGCGCCACTCCGCGTCGGAAAAATGCTTGTCCGTGAAAACCCGAGGCAAGACGTCATCTTTCATCATTTATTTTCGGCTGTAGTAAGGTAATGTCCTCGCGAACATAATTATATTCAGCGGAATAACGTCGTTGTGACGCCCTAAGACTCAAAACGGCACCGTCGGCGCTTTGCGATTAGATGTTTGTTTATTTGGGAAGTATGTTTACGAGATGTGGGAAGGCAGAGATTTTTGAAAGAAGGGTGAATGCAGGTAACTCTATAAATAGAGGGCTGACTGTTGGCAGTAACATTAAACTGTCCAAAGAAGCGAAGCTAGCTGTCCATAATGGAGTATGTACTAGTATGTAGTACTGGTATCTACTCTGATGTATGGCAGTGAGGCATGGAACTGGCAGAGGAAGGATGAAAGTAGACTGAATGCTGTGGAAATAAGATCCCTGAGGTGTATGTGTGGTAAAACCATGTACGATCGTGTGAGAAACGTGGAAATTCACAAATAAAGCAGGGCTGATGTAAGCGTAAGGATTTAAGATTAAGCAAGAAACGCAATGGTTTGGGCATGTAGAGCGAATGAACGAGGATAGGAGTGTAAGGAGAATATATGACGCAAATGTTAATGGTAGAAGAAGTCGGGGCTGCCCGAGAAAGACATGGCATGACCAAGTAAATCAGATACTTGAATCGGGCATGACAAGTCATAATAATAGAAGAGCATGTATGTGACGACGTATGAATGTGAACGAGGCAAGGAGTGTGTCCGGACCGAGTTGTTTGGCGGTCCGTCCTCTCTGCCTACCCCTGCGGGGAAACGGCGTGATGGTTAGTTAGTTGGTTGGTCAACACCGCTATACAACAAGTACATAACACAAAAAGTACACAAAAATAAAAGTACACATAACACAAAAATACAATACAAAAATAAAAGTACACATACACAACATATACACAAAAAGTAGTCGTCAAAACTTGTTTCATATGATTCCAAGACAACTCAGAATCATGCAATTTCATTATCCCTTTGACAAGTCATTAATTTTTTTTTTGAGAAATAGCACATTACCTAATATAATGTTACCTATTAAACCAATTTTTGGTTCCATGTCAGTTGATCCGCCGACAATTGGCCCCCCAGCGTACTTATAAACAACGTGCAGTCGGTTTAGGGAAAATACGGTGTAGGTACCTAATTACACAAAATATAACTAATTGACCGCGAAGGGAGGTGCAGAAATAATGTACCGCCGAATAACGAAAGTATAAAACATATTTTCATTCAAATGCATCAAGGAAAAATCTGCTACTGTATATACCAGCGCACAAGTAGGTACAAAAAAATCGTCACTAGGTATAAATTCGTTTCATATTCATTCCAACTTATTATTAAGGGTATTTTTGAAGGCGATTGTATGTTTGATATCGGTAAAAAATGCAAAAAAAAATAAGTGCAGTTTACACTCGGTAGAAGCGAAACTTTATCAACCAATACTTGAAAAGTGAGATCATAATCATAGCGACCAATGAGCGGCAGCCCTCGCGTCATTTCCGCTTCATATCTCAACCAATAGCAGCCTCTAAAAGTGACATCATAATCAAAGCGACCAATGAGCGCAGTTGATGCATCGCAGGTGCAGTAATCGTCATTTCCGTTTCATCCGAAATTCAAGTCACAGAAGTTTCACTTGAAAAAAAAATTATAGTAAATACCATTTTGGGGGGCCAATTGTCGACGAATCAATTGACGGGTCACTCCATTTTTTTCATAACTTTTAATGATTTTTCCAAACAAGGCGTCAAGTTTGCATGATTTTGAGCTGTCCAGACCCACTTTCAGTATTCCGTGGGAAGAAGAGTAGTTATTAGCATGGTCGGGAAAAACCGGACTATTAAAATATTCTCACTAAATACAAGAAACTAAGACCGTGTAGTTTCACCAGGGGTTTAGAAAAAAAAAATCGTTTTTTTATCTCTTTTCTATAATTACCACGTGGCAGTTCAGAATGGTCAACTAGTTTAACCAATGCTACGATACAAATGTTTAGGTTAAAAAATGTGTGTCGGACGCATATTAATTTGGCTAAATTCCGTCTTTAATTCCACCTTCCAAGTACATTTCTGGCGGAATACCACCAGCAGTATTAAAACATTGCTGGATCAGAACTGAATAGCCAGCTAATTCCTATCCTTCCTTTTTATACCATCTCCTTTACATACCCACTCCCTTCAACCTCACGGCACACCCCGATTGGGGATAATAGTTCCACTGGCTCCGTACAGATGGGAGCAGTTAAGTTTCTCGTGCGGTATTCATGTAAAAAAAAACGGGTGCAGTTAACACGCAGTAGAAGCGAAACTTTACCAAAACACTCTCAAACTATGAAGAACCAAGGTGCCTTGAAAAGTGAGGTCATAATCAAAGCGCAGTGAGCAGGCCAATGAGACCGTTTTATATCTCAACCAATAGGAGCCTTGATAGGAATATAATGCTTCGCAGGTGCTGTACGCGTCTTTTCCGTTTCATCCAAATTACGAATCGCTAACGGGGTTAAGGAAGATTCACTTAAAAAAATAAATTAACAAACACATTGTTCGAAAACATTGACAATACAAAATTAGCCGTGGAAGTTTATCTATTGTCTAAAATGGCTAATGCACGTGCTTCTCTTTACAGTGTTGATATATGCGTAGTTTTTTTTACTTAACTTGTATCGGTGTATGCAAAATTCGCTGATTTTTGCATTGATTTATTTGCTTTTCACGTCCTCACAGCACTCGTATTTATGTATAAATCCATCTAGATGTTTTAATTTAGAATATTATAATGATAAGATGCAAATTTATTTAAAGGCAAAAGGTTATTCAACTTGAGTCAGTGAGAAGATTCTTTTTTTCGCTCGGATAATCACTTCTGCCGCAGGGTTCATCTGAATATTAGGTTGGCGGAAACTCTTACCTAAATTCTGGCATCTAAATGGTGGCAGATGAGATATAACCTCTGAAGGTGACATTTTAGGTCGTCTGCCATTCTCCCGATGCAAAAGCTGGCAGAACGCATTTTCTTTATTTGAGAGTTAATGAAAATTAAAAAAAAAATTGTAACCACGATGAAATATAAAATAAAAAGAAGTTTAAAAAACGCATTTATTAAATTTAAATAACAAACGACATATTTAGGTTTGAACTCAATTTTTTTCATATAAATTAAAATTTCGAAAGTAAATCAAAAAACGCGTTTTTAGGATTATTTTTTTTTTCATTTTTGAAGTGAAAATCTCTTTAGCACCGTTGTGATATGAAACTTGGTGAAATAGAAATAAGCGACACTAAAAAGAGACAAACACATACGTCAATAGGGTTTAGCCCGCGAGAGAACGAGATTGACTAATCGGTGTCTATTTTGTACGGTGCTTCGTAGCCTTCGCAGGCATGATTATTATTTTTCATTAATAATAAATTGGTAAATTTGCTTCTAAAATCAAGAAAAATCAAATTCTTATAATTTTAAACACAAATTATTAAAATATCTCTCACGCGTACCTGCTAGATATTTGCTATATCTTTTGATTTAGAAAAAAAAAAACAGTTTGGTTACGTATTTTGACCTCAAATCAAAAATTTAATTTTGTCTGAAAAGTTGTGAGCAACCGTCCCCTCACAGACGTAAAAATTACGTAGTAGACGTATTGGTTAGGAATGAAAGAAGAAGCTGATGTACGCGAAGTAGATATCGTTTGGGTGGGCGGGGGGATTGAAGGGGGGCAAGGTAAAAAAATTCGAGTGCAGTTTACACGCGGTAGAAGCGAAACTTTACCAAAACAATCTCAACCAATACTTGAAAAGTGAGGTCATAATCAAAGTGACCGATGAGCGCAGACCAAGCGTAATTTAAGTTTCATATCTCAACCAATCGGAGCCTTTAAAAGTGACATCATAATCAAAGTGGCCGATGAGCACAGTAGATGCGTCGCAGGTGCACTAATCGTCATTTCTGTTTCATCCGAAATTCAAATCACAGCGGGGCTGTAGAAGTTTCACTTAAAAAGTGTAAACAATTCATAAGATCCTATTTGGCAGAAAGTCAATATCAGATCAATTTAAACACTTTCGAAAGACGACCCTGGAAAGTTCTCATAGCGTAATAACGAGAAGGAATATTATTTGTATGTATTGTCAACAAGTTTAATTTGTAGAACTCGAATTTTAACTTACTTAATTCGAAGTTTTCATACTATAAATATACTATAAAAATTTTAACTAAAAAAATAATAATAAATCATCAAATAAATATTAAACTCAAAAGAAATATATGTTTCAGATATTTTTTTTTTAAAATTAGCACTGGGCGGTGTTACTTCAACATTATTTGTACATTAACAATGGTACGCTGCATGTTTACGAGGTGGCAGACTCATTATCAAAGAAATAAGATTTAAGTAAACCCCGATGAAGTGAGCATCGCTCACGAAAAATGTCGGTTTTTTCTAAACAACAAACGTGGTCAAAACAAAGAAATCTATTAATTAAGAATTAAAACGGTGCCACAAAATAAGTTTGCTGTGTTTCAAGAAATGCGATTTACTGATATAACATTTTCAAGTTCAAATGCACAATGAAAAATTTTACCTCTGGGCACATAACAAGTTTTCATGAGGGTGTTAAAATTTCGACATAGGCTTTGTAGCATTTTAAAGAGCGCTCAGTTTCAGTGTGGTTGTTTTTGAAATACCCAAAATTTACAGCGAAAGAAATATAATTCTCGGACAGTTAAAAATGGTGTTATGATTATTATTAGTACTAGCTGGTTCCCGGCATGCGTTGTTATGCCGTTTAATAAAGAAATCGTTTCTCCCTGCGTGTCCTTTCGCATTCGTCCCGTTCCTCTTCCGCCACACCTTCCTCTCCCGCGTCCCCTCTCGCGATCCCAATCCGATTCCTCCGCCTCAATCCCCCTCACCCCTCCCGCATTGCATATATTCATTCCCAGTACATTCAGTTTTCAAACAGCTCACGTGCCATCTATTGTAATTTGTACAAATTTCATAATGGCAGAACTCGTATATACAGGGTGTTAAGGGACGTACTTGACTTAGTGATTCCTGACATTATTTGGACCTAACCAGTGATTCCTGACATTATTTGGAGTAAAAAATGTAAATGAAATTTTGGTCTCCGGTGACTTTTTTCGACGACTTTTTTTTGTTTCAAATTTTTTTTCTTCAAAATCAAACAAAAAAAAATTTCTTCCGCATGTCGTCATTGGTCACTCAGCTGGGTGTCCGACGAACCCCTTACCCCGCCTCCAACCGTTCAACAACTACCATTTTTTATGTTTTTGTAGAAAAAAAAACAAAAAAAAAAACATCAAAAATGTCACCGGAGACCAAAATTTTATTTAAATTTTTTACTCCAAATAATGACAGGAATCACTGGTTAAAGTAAGTCAAGTACGTCCCTTAACACCCTGTATGTTATTCTGATATATGAGCTATATTATTGTAAAGTTTCATTAAAATCCATTCAATAGTTTTTGCGTGAAAGAGTAACAAACATACATCCATACAAACTTTCGCCTTTATAATATTAGTAAGATAAGAAGTAAGTAGTAAGATACGAATATTGTGCACAGATTATTCCGCACATAACAATTCAATGTACACCGATTCCGGCACAGATAATTCCGCACAACATTCTGAACACAGGTTTTTGCGCACTTTGAACACTCCGGATACAATTTTTCTTTTTCAAATACGAATACATATTCCTAGGTATATTTCAGGAGCTATCATTTTTTATTGATCTATAATGTAAGCGTTCATTATTTTTAGTAACTATTCGTGTCAATGTGTCGTGTCGGATAGACTTGAAGTACCCAATACAGGTTAAGTCCACAAACCGACTTGTTGGTCCACTATGGATGACCTACAATAGTTTACCTAAACAAAGTTACTAAACTAACGAACTAAACATCACGCCGTTTCCCCTTAGGGTAGGTATAGAGGACGGATCGCCAAACAACTCTGTCTCGGCACACACCCCTTGTTTCATTCACATTCATACATCGACTCATATAAATACCTTTAAGACGATAGATTATTAGATTGATTACCTTTCGATTTAAATAATTAGATTTAGTTTATTTACGGTACGTTTCAGAGTGGTGAATACTTTCAGTATTCCTTAGTTAAAGACCACCATTCAGAAACGAAACATTGCTTGAAATTGCTTTATCCGTGTTTTGTGACTTTACCTGAAAAGCCAGATACTTCCCCACCTTCCTTTTCCTCGTCGCTTCCCCATCCCCTTCAGCCTCACAACGTACCCCAATTGAGGAAGCCATAATCTCGGACGGTACAGAGCAGTTGGGATTCTTGTGCGGTACGCACATAAAAAAGATATAATGAAGTGTTATATTTTATTTTATTTATTTATTTACGGACAAATAGTCCAATTAACAATATAACAATAACACGAACAGAAAAGAAAAAAGAGAGATCACAATTAAAGGAGATTTCATATAGATGAAGAGCATTGACAAAATACATATAATATAAAAGTACATAGAGAAGATAACTACAAGTAGCTTGAAGATGGATTTAAAAAGACTTTAAAAAACCACATTGCGTAACGACTGCCGAAAGTCACTTAGGCTTACACCAAAAAATTCAATGCTTTGATTTGTGTTGACAAGTCTCGACATTCTGGATAAAGGCGAATGATATCCATAATTAGTAGAATGTTGATTGAAAGTATAATTAATTCTTTCCATTTTAGGTTTAATTATTTTATTTTAAATGCACATTTACAGTTAACACACATTCAATTTAGTTGAGTAATAATAACATTTTTAAATTGTTGAACGTTCAATTGAAAAATATCTATGTCAGGGGACAAGTAATTTAATAACGGAATCATTTTTCCGGGCGGCATTACCAATGGTAGGTTAGTTCTGTATCTTCGAACAACAAAACTCCTGTGCCTGTGCGCTATTGTGAAGTTGTCGGGAACATAAATTCAATTTATTGTGTAATATGGGGAGTATAGATATCATAAAGACCATATTGAAAGTACCAATTAGAACGCCTTCAATTGAAATTTTCAATAACTTTGACGTACCAAATGTACAACAAATATATGCCAAAAATATATTATTGAAGCTCTTCAAAAATAATGAATCCTCTACTAGACCGTGTATGCATAACACTAGATCGAATAAAAATGATATAAAAAATATTCCAAGTTATAAAACCACTTTTGGACAAAGAAACTATACATACTTTGCAACAAAACTCCATAACATCCTTCCCCAAGACATAAAACTAATAAAAAATTCAATTGAATACAAATCAAGAATAAAAATATGGCTTAAAGAGGTCAATGAGAAAACCCTAGCGAAGACGCTAAAAACGACATAGAAGACAAATGAACTATATTTAAATAACTTTAGTCCGCCTCAGCACAGGACCCCCTAGTGAGGAGGACTAAGAAATACAATATTTTGTACTTAATTTCACATTGCATTTTGTATGTAAATTTTTTTATATAGTCGCTTTAATAAAAAAAAATAAAAAACCGCTCAGAAGATTATAATATGCTGTTATCTGCAAAGTAGGTTTCCTTCTATCATCGAGGCTATTAATACCCCGCATACCGGAGAGAAAGGCTGATGGATATAACCGCGGATTATACCCGAAGTTTCTAAGATAAAAATATCTCAGAAATGTCCTTTGTACTTTCTCTACCATTAGAGAGTATGTTAAATCCACTGTTTCCCATATTATTTAGCCGCTGAAAGCTTAAAGCTTTGTGCATAACGTTTTTAAGTGGACATGAAATGTTAGGTGCGTAGGTATATTAATTATTGAATTAATATTAATCGAAAGGTAGACACCAAAGAGTGTAATTAATAAAGTTTTAAAATTTTACAGTTTAATTTTTTTTTTTAATTTAAAAAAGACGAACATTCTTGGGTTATGAATAACCTGACAATATTTGAAAATCTCCTACTACCACAACGGTAAGCGGAAAATGTTGCTTGTTTCGTGATGAAATGAGAACTTAGCTAGATGAGGAATTAAACACACGACGCCTGGGAGGGACCCAAACGCGATGCCAACTCAGTCACTGACCGGACAATAAAAGAAATAACTAGGTATCTACACGCGGTGAGTCTCATGTGTACGAAATAAATAACTTAGCGAATAATAATTGTAAAGTAGAAATCAATTAAAAAAATAATTTATGTTATTTTTTTAGTTTAACGACTTACTAATTTAACCACTTTTATGGATGATTGAGTGAATAATCTCAATGCTGTAAATGAATGTGAATAAAGCAAGGAGTGTGCGTCAAGACAAAGTCTAGCAATCCATTCTCTCTATACGGGGAAACGGAGTGAACATTAGTTATCTCGGTGCTAAGAGTAATAATGCAACAACACGATTAATGATGAAATAATCTTAACCATCTAAAGTGGAATCGTTAAATCACTAGTAAAATTAAACTAGCAAAATAATTATAATTATGTATGTTTGCATTCGCCCATTAAATCTGTCTGTACGTACGTTCAAATTTGTAGAATGTAATAATTATTTAGAAATTCAAATTTACTACTCGCGTGTTTACATGATTCTGTTATTTGGCGAACACATTATATTAAATATTTACATTGAACATTGTTCTCGACTGTTAATTGGTTTTCTCAAAACCAATAAAGACGTCGTTGATGGACTTAATCACTATAACATCAGCTGAGCAATATAATTCACAGAAAGTTCGAAAAAAGTTCTTATAATCTCATTATAAAAAGAATCTTGTGTAAAAATATTACAATTAAAAGGTGCGAACAAAATGTTTGTACATATCGTTTTTCAGTATTTACGTGAACCACCATCTCTGCCTGTGAAAACAAATACAATCACAAGAATCAAATGTGAATAAATGTTCAGAAGAAGAGAAGATAATGCAGGAAAGGGGGTTAATGGGTTTCTAGCTTGACAGCGGTAAATAAAATAAAACCAACCAATAGTATTATTCAGCAAAAGGACATGGAAAGGGGTCTTCTTTATTCTTGCGGCAAGGATTCGAGCATGCGTACAATAACTTTTACATAAACGCAGATTTGTAAGAATATGTTTTTCTCTTTCTTTCTATATATTGTCAATCTATATTCATCTATATTTTATTTAGATTTTTCGAATTTCTCTTAAGTGCACAATATTTTAGTATGTAACCGTAACCCATGTATGTACACCTACACGTATAGATAATCCAGATGTTTCAATTGTTCCTATTATATACTTAACTATTGCATAATGTTATTCTATTTCTGTTATAATTAGTGTAACTCGCTCATCAAGCACAAGAACTAGTTTCTTCTTTGGTGAGATTGCAATTTTAAATAATTTGTGTACCGATATATAATTTATAAAAAACCACTGTAGTATATATATATATCTATATTAAATAAAAAAATATCTATAATTTATAAAGAAATAAAGAAAACTGTGATACATTGTTGATAGACTTAGTATTTAATTAAATATGAACTTTTTCGTAATCTTTATCAATTAAATTTTAAAAGGGAAAAAACATGAAAGTTTAGTGAATGAGAATTTACTGTTCCAGTCAGATTATATACAAATTCTGAGTGGAGAAAATAGTGAAGCGCAAAAACCGCTTCAAATGGGTTTTCCGAGCTCTTAAATGATGGTCGATGAGCGTGTAAATCGCGACTCGTATGGAGAGTGTGACAAAAAAGAATCTCGCTCTACTCGTCGCCGAATTTCCTCATCGCGGATTGCAAACACGACTGCTATTTCAGAATTCTGGTTTCCACAAGTTTCCGGCGACGATCTCCAGACCAAAATACCGCCATTTCGAAACACCATCAAAATGGTGCATGGAAGGTGCGCTAATTCTAAACTGTCACGCGCTAAAATGCCGGATAGTTATGTACCCCACTCAGAGGTTGCATCATTTCCGGACTATATCACTCGTGGTGGAGTCAGGCCGATGGATTTTCTTCGATCGTGCACTGTCAGTAATAAATACATTATAGTAACTTGGTTCACCGTGATCCGTGATGTCAATGCTCGCATATATTATGAAACGGACACTTTGTAAATATGAATTACCGGCAGGTAATGCAGTACCCGACAATTGATAAGGGCGTAGTACCAACCACTTAGCTTCAAAATACTCAACAATCTAATTACCTGAAGCTCAAGTCGTATTTAGAGAAAAACACGTATATAACGTTAGAAGGAAGTTTCGGCGATACCACAAATATTAATTATTCGGACATTCGCGGGGCCGTATCAATAAAGTATGCAATAGTGGTAGCAAACATTGTGATAATAGATTATGCTATTGCAGTAGGCGTATGAATCTTGTGAAGATACAATTTTCAGTTCAATTAATTAAACCAACGCTGACACTTACTTGGGTCCTAAATAGTACATTATATTACGATGCAAAATGACGATCAATAACGTTAGCGCGTGCTGCTGCAGCGATTTCGCGAGAACCTAATCACCAACCAAAGGCTGAGATGCATTATACGACGAAACATACAACACGTGACGTCACGGGAGTCTATAACGCAGGAAGGTCGAAACGCCCCGTCAATCGGCCAAGAGCAACGATACAATAACATCGTCACGATCGAACTAAGATGAAAGGAATTACTTGGCGCAGAGTTGCGGCAGCATTATCGATAAATCAATAATATACAATGCATTGGCGTCAAGCACTCACATTGAACTTCGGGAAGACAACCTGACCCCGAGAAAACCTTTTGTCCGATTCAGTTGGTCAGTCAACTGAAGACGACTCAATGCTCTAAAGTAAAGTCGGAATCTTACGGCCGTTGTTCCCATATTTTCGATCGATCAATCTGAGTCTCTGATCAGCTAAGTGATTTGTTTAGTGACGCTCGATTCACCTGTTGGTCGGAGAGTTGCGTTGGGAAGAGCGTATGAACGCATTTGAGGAGTGTTGAGCCAAAATTTCAGCTCAACTGTTGATCAGTGGGATTGGAAACAACGGCCGTTAAGGACCATGTGAAGAAGACGTGTAAAAAATATGCGGGGCGCGGCCCCGGCGTATTTGCTCTAGCAGGCCTAGAAAATAGATCTTGCCGAGGGGTATATGTTTACATCGGGAAGTCACTAATTCATCTTGCAGAAAAATAAAATCTGGTGCTTACCGCTAATGTTGTAGTTGGAAAACGTATTTTTCAAAAGGTTAAACGTAAAATATTTGATTGGTAAGGTGCTGTTTTTTATTAATTACTAGTATAACTTACTTACATCCCGTGTGAATCCTATTGACGGCCGGCGTAGTCCAGCGGTAATGCTCTTGACTCGCAAACCGAAGGTCGCGGGATCGAATCCCGGCGTAGCAAATAAATTTTATTTGATTAATTTGTGTTATTTCACAATTTATTCATTTAAAATAATATATAGTATATTTGCGGCACGTTCCAAAGTGGAAGATACTCTCAGTATCGCCCTGGTGTAAGACCACCATTCAGAATTGAAACATTGCTTGAAATGGCATTATCCGTGTTTGGTGACCAGATCTGAATAGCCAGTTACTTCCCCACCTTCCTCTTCCCTACCTCCTTTCACTCCCCACTACCTTCAGCCACACAACATACCCCAATTGGGGATGCCATAGTCTCACTGACTTCAGACGGGAGCAGTTGGGACTCTTGTGCGGTATTCATATATAAAAAAGGGATCTCATTTCCACAGCATTCAGTCTACTTTCATCCTTCCACTGCCAGTTCTCCATTATGTATACCATATAAAAAAATAAATTAAGAAAAAGATATTACAGTTACGAATTCGTCAGAATGACAAATCTCCATATAGAGGTGGTAAATAATAATTAATACCAATAGTTGACTAAAAGTTCAAAATTAACAATCAATGAAGCCAGTTAATTTCCATATTAAAATATAATTTAATTTAATTTAATTAATTTAAATTACAAATACTGCCGTGATTTCCAGATCCGCAGATCCTCCAGTCAAATGCGGATGAATGAAAATTCCGTTTATCCAAATAACAAATATATCTCAACTCGAAATAAATTTTGACAAAATACGTGGAAGTAAAGGAAAAAAAACTTACTCGTTTCAAATAAGTACGACTATTTTTATTATTATTTGAATACCGCACGAGAGTCTCAACTTGTCCTAATTATCTGGAGCCAATGGGACCGTGGCATCCCCAATTGTGATTGATGGTATTGTGATATGTGTAGCTGAAAATGGGGAGAGGAAGGAGATGAGAAAGAGGAAGGTGGGCGGCCTATTCGGATTTTCTCGGCTATTCAGAGTATCTTGCATTGCTTTATTATATTAGAATTTGCAGTCAATTTAAAAATATTGAAACCTATAAAAATGTGTACATGTCTTTGGTTAGGAGTCAAATTGAGTACAACTCTACAGTATGGGCACCTAGCTACGCTAGTCATTCGCTCACGATAGAAAGAATTCAAAATAAATTCTTAAGATTTATTAATTTTAAAATTGGTATTACAAGGGATTGTGTCAACTATGATTATCTACTAGGCCAACTCAATTTATTAAAATTATCTGAACGTAGAATAGTTAATGACCTAACATGTTTATATAAAATCATAAATTCAATAATTGACAGCCATGAACTATTATACTTGATTTCTTTTCATATACCTCGCAAACCAACATCGAGGCAAAATCTACCGTTCTATTGTGATAACTCCAACACAGAATCACAGTTGTATACCCCCGCTCGCCGCATACAAAATTTGGGAAATGACTATAAAGATGTTGTTGACATATTCAACACACCATTCACCAAATATAAGCAAGTCATTACCCAATTTATATTGAAAAGAAGAATACATATTACATACAACAATACAACCTTTACATAGTCTTGGTAACAAATACTTATACAATATGGATGTTTTGATAACAATTTTTAACTTGGCAAACTTTAAACGCCGTTATGTGCCAACTATTTCAACTTGTTTTATTAACTATTGTGAACACCAATTTTATGCATTTTTATTAATATTATTGTTGATGTGGAGGATATTAGAAAATTATCTAATACTAGCTGGGTTACCCGGCTTCGCTCGGGACAACATTCGAGATTACTTTGCGTCTTGTATTTTATGTAACCTTTATTTTATTTTCTATATTTTATGATATCTGTAGTTTGTCAACTCTTTATTTTGTTTGTAATAAAAAAATGTACTGCGTTATATGTAAAAGCCTCTTGGGCGTTTAAATAAATAAATAAATAAAAATAAGGTTTTGGTTTTCAATTTGCGAGGTATTTATATTATAATCAACTAACTAACCATCATACCCCGCTGGGGTAGACATGGAGGATGGACTACCAAACAACTCGGTCTTGGCAATACACTCCTTACATCATTCACATTCATACGTCGTCTCATTCAAACCTATTATTACCTGTTATTTTAACTCTTGACATGGCCCGGGAAATATTGGGTTAACTTGATCGTGCCATATTTTTTTCTTCAATCTTTATCCCGAGTCTTTACATATATTATTTTGTTCGATACTTTGGATTCTGGAAGAAAACTACTTTTATTTAGAGGTAGATCACCTACAGCGCCAGCGCTCGTAAAATTCAAAGTAGTAATTTTGTTAGATGCATGCCAAACCATTTTATTGGTTATTAAATAGTTTATGCCAATTCTGACATTGGCCAGATGTTAGACACATTCCAGATTACGCTTTCTATTTTCGATCATCCAACTTCGCCCAAAAGGATTTCATATTTTTAAAAAACACACTAATAACATGTTTAATGTGCCTACGCTGCGTGCGGTGACAGTCATTACTGGTTGATAGATAAGATAGGTTAGGTAGGTAGGTACGACGGATTCAGTGATACATACTCAGCAAAAGCAGCTGTCCGAATGCTTAAATTTATCAAAATATGAAAACACTAACCAAAACCGGTAAGACATCATGTACTAACCAAAACCAACCAAATTTATCTAAATATGAAAACCCTGTCTAAAAAGGTGATAAATGATAGATGGCCCGTAGCACTCCGGATTCAGTGGAAACACAATAAGCGTTTCAGCGTTCGACTCGATTATCCAATCGAAATCGTCCTTTACATGCGACCTCTATGTCCTCTACGATCTCGGTAGTCATCTTATATTTAAAAATCAATTTGTTTGTATTTTATGCACTGCCATACCGTTCATCCGATTTACGGTGAAACTTTGGTGATTTGTTGTAATAATGGTAAAGCGGCCTACACACGACACTGCATGTAGTGACTGCGGCAGTGACTGCAAAGAGGGTGGAGTTGAGCGAACTAGCGCTGTCTCGTTCTAGCGGCCCTTTAACAAACGAGACGGCGCTAGTTTGCTCAACTCCACGCTCTCTGCAGTCACTGCCGCAGTCACTACATGCAGTGTCGTGTGGAGAGCCCATAAGCTCTGGCGTTACGAAATTTGTATGCTTGAAATCATATATTTTAGTGGCAGGGAGGTAAGGCAGGAGGGTATGGTATGGGATGGCAACGAAGGATGTGGGGTTCGCGGGAGGGGTGACTAGAGAGGGGGAAAGCGGAGTAAGGTAGACGGGAAATACTGGGACGAACGGGAAAGGACATGCAGGGAGAAACAATTTATTTGTTTTAATGGCATTGAAACGCAAACCGAGTCCAGTTAGTATTTCATAATATTATAAATGTTTATAGAACAAAAAAGGAAGGATATACACAATTATACAAAAATGCTTTAAATCAAAATATTATTGTAGTTCTATTCGAATAATCCGAGAATTGTCGACCTTTCAAGACAACATGTTAAAAATCTGTAAAATAAGTAATAAGTACGTACCTACTAACAATAAACAATAAGTCAGGTATTTTTATTGTATTTCGGACTATTTGGCTAGTCCAAAAAATGCAATGTTGACAGTTAGTTACAATAATAATTAATATTTTTTACAAAGCGCTAATCCTAGAATAGCACCTACCTAAAAGTAAATAACAAAGAAAATATTTCGACTTTTCTCTGCGAATTTTTTTTTCTTAAAAAAAGAAAGACAAACATTCCCGGGTTACGAATAGGGCTGCCACCTCTCCGGGTTTGACCTGGAGTCTACGGGTTTGCATGGTGCATGTCCGGGCTACGGGTTTAACATCGATATCTCCGGGTCAGACCGGGCATTGACGACCGTATTTCTGCCAAAGAAAAATTATTTCGAAGAGCTAAACATAGCGACAGTCGAAATTGCGTCGATTTATCATGCAATTAGACACCACCACAGTTATTTGAGCACCGATTGCCCATATTAAATTAATAATAATAATATATCTTTATTGAACAAAAAAAAATGAAGATTTATAACTACAAAAACAAAAAGTACATCATAAGTACAGTAAAAGTACAGTTTAAAAGTTGCATCAGAAAGTTAATATCAGAAAACAAAATACATATATACAGTAGGTAATTAAAGAATAGAGATTTATAATTATAAATTTAGGTTTCTCATAACCTGCCTCACTAGGCTAGCCTGTGTTGAGGCAGTAATTTTATGTCAATTTATTATACTGTGAACATACCTACACTTATATTAGAATAAAATCACACAATAGAATGGTTGCATTAATAATAACAATAACATTGGTACAATAATAACAGCATTGGTTCAATATTAATTTCGAATTTGGGTGAGTGCACCGGTAAATGAATGCCTCTCTTTATTCCGATTCACCACTATCACATAAAGTTCACTGTGGCAGAACCAAAGCTGAAGCCATTGTTTTGAATGTCCAAGCACAGAACTCAATAGAGTCTAAAATACAAGACCTAAAAAGTTATCAATCTGGAAACACTTTTCGATTGCTATCGACGCCTCAAATAAAGGATCCCAGAAAATGTATCCAATAGTCATCAGATACTTTGACCAAGAAAAGGGTGTTCCAACAAAAAGAGATTCCAACGAAACATCTCAAAAGATTTTTGAGAACATTGAAAATTTTATGCTTCAACACGACTTAGACACAACTTTGTTGTGTGCATTCTCTGCAGACGGTAAATTTTGGTTCTCAAAAAAATAATTAGAAATAATTCATACTAAAAAAAGTTTTATTTTAATTAAAAAAACTGTATTTCTAAAATCTCCGGGTCTACTGTTTTTGAAAGGTGGCAGCCCTAGTTACGAATAACCGTCAATATTTGAAAATCTTCTACTACCACCACAGTAAGCCGAAATGTTGCTTGAGTCGTGATGGAGGACTTAGCCAGTCGAGTCACCGGAAACCAAAATTTCATTTACATTTTTTACTCCAAATAATGTCAGGAATCACTGGTTAAAGTAAGTCAAGTACGTCCCTTAACACCCTGTATAGACTTCGGTTATACGATCCTACATCCTCTCTGCACAAACCCTCAGAAACACTTAATTATATTATATTACGTAAGTAGAAATAGTGTATTTACCTCATCAGACTGCATGTATAAGTAACTCATATTTTCTTATTCACCAGTTAACGATAGTAAAAATATTTGTATATAGGTTTTTCACTCAAGACGCACATCGATTAAGTATATCTACTTTTACGTGCATGGGCGTGCATCCTCTCCGCATACCTACTTTACCAATGAGGACATACTTCAGAAATAATCGTTTAGGGCATTAACTGTCTGACGGATCAACTGCTTGAAATGGCGTTAGCCGTGTTTGGTGACCAGATCTGAATAGCCAGGTACTCCCCCACCTCCCTCTTCCCCATATCCTTCTCTTCCCCGTTACCTTCAGCCTCACAACATACCCCAATTGGGGATGCCATAGTCCCACTGGGTCCAGACTGAAGTAGTTGGGACTCTTGTGCGGTATTCATGTAAAAAAAAAAAAAAAAACTGACAGAGAAATCTACTGTAAGAGGGTTCATCTGTCAGGGGGCCTACTGTCAAAGACGTCAACTATCGGATCACCGAAAATAGACACCTCTGGAAACCTACTTATTTTCAAAAATCCCGGCCCATTTTCTACCCTGAAAATACCGGGACCTCACTTTGGCTAATCGGGATTGCCACAATCAGATCTAGTTTGAAACAATAAGGCGTGAAATGGGCCTGTTTGAAAATGGAGGAGTCAGGGAATTTCATTTAGAATAGGTCTCTTGCATGGATTTCATAACGACTTGGAAAAAATCGTGTGCATAGACATCAGCACATGTCCGTGTCTTTTTGTGTAAAAATCAATTTTTGGTGGTGGATAGGTTTTTTTTACTAAGATTACGAAAACGTTAGTAATTTTTTTTAGAGTTTTTTTATTTTTAAATAAATATTTCCATCATTTGGGCTCGTGACGTCACTACATGAAAGTGTCCCATCTCCGAAAATGTTTCTATTAATTTTGTGAAATTCCACACTGATTTATTTTTTTTATATGGCATCACTTTGATTTCAGGCGATTTTTTTAATTTTACGTTTGACATTCACTAGATTTATTGTTTGTTCTCTGCGAACTTATCATTTGGTTTGACTTTTTGACAGATGTTATGAAGAGAACCCCGTACATTTTATGTTGTCTGTAAGTGCTTCAGAGGTTTAATGATAATGGTGCTGTTTTAAAAAAAAATCAAATTTTATAATATTCTTTTTATTATTATATTTTACAAGTACAAGTATATTACATTAGATTTAGTAATATAGACGTTGAACATTGTAATGATTTTTGATCAATAAGATGGATCAAGGAAAAAAATATTGAGAAGTAATATTTTTGGTAGGTATGCCTCGTTATTCTCCTGTGCCATTCGTGTGGAAAATGTTCTTTTTTTTAAAATGATTTTCGGCTATGTAATTATCGTTTTTTCGCACCCATAAAGTTATGTCCTGTCTTTCCGGATCTATAAAAAATGGTTTAATTTTTCGGATTAAAATTTTCAAAAAATCGCCAGGGTTTCAAAAATACGAAAAAAAAATACAGAATGTGTTAGAATATATGCCTAAACCGGATTTTTTTTAAAATGTGATGCAAGTGGCCTGCCTGTTGGCTTACAAACATGTATTAACCATTCCTCCGACAAGTGTAGAATCCGAACGAGCATTCTGAGCTGTTGCTTACGTCGGTAAAAAATTAATAAGCGGGCTTGGAAGTCAAACACTGGATGCTTTAATATTTCTGCATTGCTTCTTTTACCGAAACTCCAAGTAGTTTTTATTTTTTATTATTTTTTGTTCTTTATTTTAAAGTATGTTGTGTTGTGTAACAAATCATATTAATAAATAATGTTTAAGAACTTAATATCTGAACTTTTATTTTATTTTAGCCCAACTAGTAACCACATTTCCTAATCCCGGGATAGTACCGGCATCCCGGGATTACCCGTCAAAAATCCCGTAATCCCGGGATTTAAAAACATGCTCAGGCTTGTATTCCCTAGTCGTGATGGAAGACTTAGTCAGCCGAGGAATCGAACACGAGACGCCTGGGTGGGACCCAAACGCGATGCCAACTCAGCCACTGACCGGACTAATGAGTAAAACTTCAAATTTTAATATTTAATTAAATGAAGACAATATTAGCGAAACTCAATCGAAATTCTGAAAACAGAAAAATCAGAAAAAGATATGGGCACATCTGGGACAGGAACCCGGGACCTTTGGCTTTCCGGGCTGCAACTCTACCAACTGAGCTAATGTGTCCCTATCCGATTCGGTCATTTATAACAGTATCATACTTGGACTAAGAACTACCAACATTATCTTCATTTTCTTAACACATATTTTATTGGCTGCTATCTTTATGTATGATTGCAAGATTAAAACCTGAACTAAATGCTATCTAGATAGTGTTTTGGAAAAATTTTAATCCATTTTTATTTTTAACTAGCTTTTGACCCCGGCTTCGCACTCGCCACTCGCCCTCCTTTCGCCTTTATAATACTATAATACATACATAATATAATATTATTATAACAATAAATATATAATAATAGGATATGTGACATCTATTGACTTTTCTGCAAGTCTAGGATAAATATTTATTTTTACCTTAATGCGTAAAACCTCAAATTGTAAAATTTTATTAAATGAAGACAATATTATCGAAACTCAATCGAAATCTGAGAATAGAAAAATCAGAAAAATGGCAAGTCTATCCTAGATGTGCTCATATCTTTTTCTAATTTTTCTGTTTCCAGAATTTCGATTGAGTTTCGCTAATATTGTCTTCTTTAATTAAATATAATGAATATTTTACATGAAACTAAAAACGTAATTAATTAGGCAAAAGTATTATAAAAGTTATTGTCACTTGAATTTTTTTCATTTCATATAAAATTATTTATTAAATAATTTTCAAACCTTGACAAATATTTTTCAAGTGCTAAATGTTGTTTCAAAGAATTATTTCATAATTTTCAGGAGATTATGGTAATTTTTTTATTTCATACTTGAAAGCGCAGTAATCTCCCTTTCTACCCGTAACACTGTTTTAATTATATTTTTCATCGATAGTTCCTTCGATATCCTAAGTGCGTATATCCTGAGCCCAGGGGCCCCCGACCTGAGGGAACTCCGTTTTCCAACCCCAGAATTGCGTTTTTGTTGATTTGGAGTATGTTTTCGGCTCTCTGAGGCCCCCAAACTCAGTGCAGGAGCGATATTCTGGAGAATTTTTTGCTTTTAAATTCTCTAGCTACCCCTCTTTCACTTTCTTCTAAATTGATTTTTTGGGTATTATGCAGTGTTGGATTTCCTCCTACTTTAGCCAACGCCTTGTAGTATCCATTATCAGAGCAGATGTATAAATTGTGGTGAGAATGAACGGTTACCTTGAGACAGTTTCCATTTGGAGTGATAATAAACTCGTCACCAACGGCAACGATACCATCTACATTAAGAGGAATAATGCAGGCAACACGGTATCACTTCTACACACATAAACATATCTACTGTTCATCAAAATGTACACATCCGCCCTGATGATGGACACTGATTATCCTGTAACATTGCAGACTGATGGAACCTTGTTATTACGAGGGATCTTATGGCGGCATGACCAAGGGCGGATCCAGGGGGGGGGGTCATGGGGGTCATGACCCCCCCCCTGGGCTGGGTCCAATACCTAGGTGGACCGCTAATTAAAATTGTTAAACATAATCAGCCTTACTAAAAAACCCAGTAAAATTTTATTCAATTGACAAACGGCCGCGGATGTGAAAACATTACTAATTAAAAAATTGTTCATGGAAAAAAATACACATGGTTTACATGGTCTGAGAGGGTAGTTTATCTCTGTTTTATTAATGATGTCAGAACGAAATTTGGAATTTTTCCAAGTATTTTGAATGTTCTACATATATATTTCTTATTTTTGAAGGTGTTGTAAAAACAAATTCCATTTATGAAAACTAGATAAAATTACCTTTTAGATTTGTGTATTTGAAATACACTTTAGTTTTCAAAAACTGCCATATTTTAAGATTTAATCTCGGAAAAAAATTTCTTACCAAAACTTTTTTGACCAAAATGTAGAGAAATTAAAAAAAAAACAAAATTTCAAAAACACAGTCCTTTTATGTAATAAATTTGGAAGGAAACCATCACCTCACTTTTACCTCGTGCATACAATAAAAAAATAATAAAAAATTTCAAAGTTTTTTTTTTGCCAAAAATTAACTTAGAAATAAAACCGACATTTAAAACAGATTTTTTGTATCTCTAAAGACGTTAATTTCTTTGATACGTTTACGAACACATGTATTAGATATTAATATTATAAAAAATTATCACTTTTAAGAAATTCTCTTAAAATAAAGATCTTAAAATGTAAATTTTATCATTTAAGTAACCTATAAAACAATATTCTGACAGTTCAACTTTGAAAGTACGGCGTTTGAACAATAACTTGATTAAACTGATGTAAACCACACAAATAACATGCTAAATATATCAATTGTGTGAATAGAAGAGTAAATTCGTCACTACAATAGAAATTATTAAGTAAAATCACAACATTTAGGTGCTAACAAAATTTTCGACATCCAGCTATAAACACACCAAGCCATTTTTTCATAGCGGGCCGTTGAAAACTAATGCACAGGCGCGCCAATAATGCCCCTAGCGGAGAAGAATTAAAACAACATTTTTTACTAGTAAATTAAAACCATGTACAACGTTGTCAGATCTTCAATGCATTTTAACAGCGTGACCACGTAAGAAAGGTTATTGGTAATTAAACATGTTTTAGTGTTCACGGGGTTTATTTATGTTATTGCAATAACACAGGTTATCGGCCGTGAAAAGTTTTTTTTTTAGTAAGGCTGTAAGTTTTTATATATTTTTTGTTTCTATTATTATCAAAATTACCTACCTACTTTTTACTTGTATCTATAATTATCAAAATTAAATTATAACTTCTTGTGACTTGACTTGAATATGTACCCCCCCCCCCTGGCGCCAAAGTTGGATCCGCCCTTGGGCATGACACATATACATTTGCAATCGCTGAGCCGAACTGACGAACCGTTCGATGAAATTAATTTCATTGAATGGTACAATGATTCAGCTCAGCGGTTCGTTTCATTTAATGGTTTGACTTGAGTAGTACTTTGCAGTCGGACTAGCTCGTCTAAAAAGTATTGGATTTAGCAAATTAAATTCAAGATTGTGCAAAACCTACCTGTCGAAGATGCGAGCCTCCTTCAACACGTTCCCCAAGTTAATGTAAGCATCCAGGAAGTTGGGGTCAAGAGCTACAGCCTTTTCGAAATGGTGGATGGCTAGCCAGATCTCCCCTTGTGAGTTGAATACGCATCCGAGGTTACTCCAAGCAACGGCAAAGTTGGGTTGAGTCTCGATGGATTTCAGATAGCAAGCCTGGGAAAAGAAATACATTATAACACCAAAAATACATTACAAATATATATATTAAGATTATTGGTAATGAGATATGATCATCACACTATCGTTCACCTTCACCTACAGTATAAGGCTTTGTTAGAAATACCTGATATATTTATATATCAACAATATCACAGGTTTCATCTATGATTTTGATAGATTTCTTTTTCAAGTAAAACTTCTTTACGCACGCTTGACTTGGGGAGTAAGCTGGTGAATTCGTGACGAGAGTGTTACGAAAAGTGTGATCGGGCGAGGCGAACGGTCGGGCCTTTACGCACGCTTGACTTGGGGAGTAAGCTGGTGTATGCGTGACGAGAGTGTTACGAAAAGCGTGATCCGGCGAGGTGAACGGTCGGGCGAGGCTGAGAAGCTAAGAGGGAGATATAAGTTACTGAAGTTTTACTTCAGTCGTGTGGTCTAAAGCAGTGGTCCCCAACCTATGGGCCGTGGACAAATGGTAATAGGCCGCGCAAGGGCTTGCATAAAATCTAAATACTTTTGAAAAAAAAAAATTTAAGCTGTTATTATCGTTGTTCTTATGTAAATGTAAAATTCGGGTGAAGGTTATTAATGAGTGTAAGAAAATTCTTTAATTATCTGTTGCTAACTGACCAAGTAACGAAGATATTTTCAACTATATAATCCCTAGTGGGCCGCGGTAAAATTATCAAACAATAACTGGGCCGCGGCGACAAAAAGGTTGGGGGGCCCACTGGTCTAAAGCACACTCATTTTTTTTCTTTGCAAAACTTCAAAATTAACGACAGCAATGTATTTAAACTTATGGATTGATTTTTGATAAAGTTCCCCACTTCAATCAGAATGGAGGATACGGATCAACTGATGTACTGGTCCCGGGTGCCAGTTATTTCACAGAATTTGAACAATTCATCAAATTTCAAAAATAATTTTCAAGTTCTCTGAAAGTTCTATTCAAATTTTGTTTTTATTTCAGTTCTGAGAAGCAACTGGCCCATAATGAAATAATAATAATATCTCTTCAAAATTATACATTTTTCTTCAATAAAGCGAATGTTTTAAGCGACTTATATTAACGAGGACCTCGTACTTGCGGAGCTGCGTGAACACACTGACTTTTTGGGGGGCAAGGGGGGAGACGGGAAAGGATCCATTTGTTGCCAAAAATAGAATAAATAATCCATTTCAAGAACACAAAAGTCTCTTACCGAGTTATCACTAAAAGCGGCGCGAACAAAGGTAAATTTAGGACATATTGTCACATGGTGTCTAAAGAAAGAAAAAAACAGCTACAAGATAGCTTTAAAAAAACTAAATCATAAAAAATGAGTAAATTATCAGTTCACGGTCGATATCTGAGCATACAGTGACCGAATTAATCTTTTAAATTATTTAATTAATGAAGACAATATTAGCGACAATCCAACCCAGAATCTTTGTCTTGCCGAAGTGGAGCTCTACCACTGAGCTAATGTGAATTATCTTTATTTTCTTAATGTTTATTTTTATTGGCTGATATCTTTATGTATGATTGCAAGATTCTACTCGACTAAATGCTGCCTAGATAGTGTCTTGGATAAATTTATTCATTTTTATTTAATGTGCGTCATCGATTGACTTTTCTACAAGTCTTGGATGAATGTTTATTTTTATTTTTAACTCAATTAGTAAAACCTCAAATTGTAATATTTAATTATTGAAGACAATATTAGCGACACTATCAAAAATCTGGAACAAAAAACTCAGAAAAAGATACGGTCACATCTAAAAATCGAACCCAGGCCCTTCTTTGCCTTGCATATTTAACTGAATCAACTGGTCATATTTTTACACACATCACACCATGGATAATGTTGGTAATTCTTAGTTGAAGTATAACAGTTAAATATGACCGAATTGGACATTGGTAGTTCTGTAACCAGTCCTGGGTCGATCGTGAAAGACCTGATCGTCGAATCCCGCTCACGAGACACCAAAGAGCGAGCGGGTTATTTATTCGTCAGCACCCGGGTCTCACGATCCGCGCACAACAAGATAAGAACAACAAGACAAGAACAACAAGACAAGAACAACGGGCGCACTTCCGCGACCCGTGAAACGCGACACACTCCCGCGGCCTGCGATCTACGACACATTCCTGCACCCCGTGACTCACGGATCGATCGCCGGGTGCCGGGTGCGGGTGGGGCGAGACGTGTCAGCTCCCGGAACCCGCAAACTGCGACACATTCACAGATTCGATTTTTTCGACAACGGGTGAAGTGCATTTCTTTTCACATTTTGTTAGTGTTGTTTTCATAAAAACTTTTAATTTTTCGTGTGAGTGTGAATGTAATTGTGCATTGTAATAGAAACTATAAACTGGTAAAAGTGTAAAATGACTGACTTTAATAAAAAGAAAATATAATAAAGCATTAGCTTACAGCTAATTTACTTATTTAAATTCTCAATAAAAGCTTCAGAACAACTCCTTTTATACAAGGTTTTTATATCCTCCAAAACATGATAAAACATTGTTTTTTTACCCCTGAAGCGTGTCTTTTTTTAAATTAATTTCTGGGACATGACATTACTAGTTACAGGTGTGAGCAGTGAGAGAACGTTCACATAATTATAACCTGGGTTTTGTGTCGCATATGACTTGACCGGTCTGGGCGGCGACCGTCTACCGCGCGGCGCACCCGTAGAAAGTAAGGGGTCGTCCATTAATCACATGAGGCTCCAAAGGGGGGTTCGGAAAATATCACGACGGGGAGGGGGGGGGTAAAATGAGATATCACGTGTATTTATTTTTCGTGATAATATTCTGAAAATTTCAAAATACTTTGTACTAAAAAAAATACACGTGATTTTGGGGGGGGGGGGATTAGTCTAAAACCTCACCACATATCACCGGGGGGGTGGGGGGGGGGGTTAAAAAGTTGCTAAAAAAACATCACGTGATTAATGGACGACCCCTAACTGGGTGATGAGTAATCGAGTTTCGTATTTTGTGTCGCGAAAAGAGCGGGTCTTCGCGACCCGCTCGTGACGTCAGTGGGTCGTGAGCGACCCGGGTCGTGTAAAACGATCGATCGACCCAGGACTATCTGTAACTGAATGTTGGTACATAGTTCTTAGTCGAAGTATGATACAGTTGATACTCGATACAGTAACCAAATGCTGGTGGTTCCTAGTCGAAGTACGATACAGAATTTTATGATACTTTTAAAAAAAAATTTATAAAACATAGGTTTTATAAATTTTGTTTTACAGAAGTAATATAAAAATATATAATTTTTTGACATACTTCAATTATTGTATTTTTATTTATTTAATTTAACACATGTGAACTGTCTGAATAAGTGTAAAAAAATAAGCCAAATAACAGTAAACAATCGATTTTTAAAATGTCTAAAAAAGTTTCGGTTTTGGCCGAAAATGAGACAGACACTGAAGATTCGGTTTCGGTTTCGGTGGAAAGTCCTGTTTCGGTCGGACACTAGTTATAATATTACATAAATATGGTATCCCTTGTTATTTGTTGTTATTTGGTATCCCTTGTTATACTTCTTAATCAGTTTTATTCAAAATAAAAATTATTTTAACTTTTTAATTAGCGCCATCTATTGCTAATTTGATTAACACTTGGCAAGTGTACTAGCGATGAGTTGGTTCCGTGATTTGCTGGAGGCCTCCGAGAAATGATTTCTTTGAACTCAAGTTCAAGGAGTGGTTCCAGGATCCGAGTTCTTTGTACGAACTGGGTGCTGGGAGCCGTGACGGATGCCGAGATGCACGGTTCTGGCCCCGAACTCAGATTTGGACTCGAACACGCGGGTCTGGATCCCCGAGTTGTGTGGATGCGGGCACGCGGATGCCTGGAAGCGACACTTCCGAGCTCTGGGTAGAGGCATTCTGTCGGAGGTTTCTGGGAGTGGTTGATTTGAAAAAAACAAGTGGAATAGGGATCCGCTTCCCGCAAAGGACTCGAGTTCAAGAACCCATTCCGGCTGAACCTATGAATAGCTAGAGTTTACTGCGATGAATGCGCATGTCAATTTGAAATTCCCTCCCTCCACCGCAGCCTTCCGAAGTTAGCGACAAAAGTCTAGTAGGAAATGTTTGTATGATCATCTCTGCTCTTTTCTTTCCTCCGTGGTAAACATTATAAAATGCAATAGCTAAGCCACAAACCAACTCTGTAATCTGTTAAACTGCAAACCATTTTAAACCAGTTTGACAATGTGCCCAAAGATGTCTCTGAACAATACACATATTTTGGTTGTGATCCTGGCTTATGTGAGTGGAGGAATACATCCTAGTGGGAATATTATAGTTTCTTTAAAAAAAATTATTGAAAGTTGATTTTATGAATAATTTTGATGGTGTACTAAACAATAATATGCAGACATTTTATTAATGGAGTGTTATGTAATGCTGCAAATCCTTTGAATCTCTAAATTACTATATCTCTAGATCAAACTTATATCTTTTAAATCTCTAGATACTCCATGACCAATCAGAATGTATTATTATTGATTGATGCTTGAAGGCCAACTTTATCTAGGTTTAGGGTTTGCGCACCAGATGATATTTATTTCCACTCAAACATTTTAGTGACAAGCAATTAGGCATAACTTATTTAGGTTTGTTGGATGGAATTGGTTGAATGGTCCTTGAAAACTTCTCATGTATTTGATCTCACAATCCCAGTTTATACGTCTCTAACAGGCGCGGCCGGTGCCTTAAATTTTTAGTGGTTCACCGAGTAATTCATCAAAAACAAAATCAAATCACGTAAAACAAAAGTAGGCAAATAAATAAAAATAACATTAGACAGAGCCTAGTAACTCATAACTCATACAGTGCCCTTGAGGTGATCATTCACAAAAAAATGTATAATATTATTATCCATTTGTTATTATTATTATAATTTTGGGTAAAAGTTATTTTTGTGGATTTACAAACTTAGTTGATAATCAAATATAGTTTTGGCGGGCCATTGGCTATAATTCTCTTTTATTTTCATGGGTGGAATGGTTATTTTTAATGTAGTCCATATTTATTATTACATCACTAATTTTAAAAAGGCAAGAGAATTTATTTATATCTATTAATAGCGATATCAGAATATTTCTATAATGAATAATAACACAATAACAACACACAGTAAACATTTCTCTTTAATCAGTTTAAATGAAGTTTGTAATATATGAGAAAAATGCACACAAACAAAAGGTCACAAAAACTAATAATGACAATGTCAAATCAGTTCCCTCTCCATCAAGATAATATCAGACCCGTTGACTCATCATTACATTTAATAAGAGAAAAATATAATTACTATCTTATTCAAACCCTAGTAAGAATAGTCATTTCGCCGGAACAATTTCTTTCTTGGGGCATTTCCGTCATCTTCGCGCCGCACGAAAGTAGCAATTTTTTCGATACGATTGTGTATTCTGACGGTCTGAACATGTTGCTGGGAACTTCATACAAATGATAATTCTTTTGGCCGCTATAATAATTATTCTCTACCAAATTCATGTATATTTAGATTGGTAGTTAATTTTTATTTTTTTTAAAGATTGTGCGCAATTTTATAATTAAAAATATTATGAAGGAATACGATAAGCTGCAATATGTTGTTCAATTCTGTTGGCGGTTCGGCATGCGAGTGGGCTTTAGGACGGGCGGCGCCTGGTCTCTAATGCAACTTTGTCTTTATGCCATAAAATATTTTTTTCACTGTACATAATTTCAAAGACATACTAGAAAATTATTTGAAATATGTGTTCGGTTTTCGATTCGCCCGTGCTCATTACAAAAAATCATACCTCCAAATATTAATACCGACCCATGCGAATTGCTCACTGTGGTTAAAAGCCAATGAATCCGTCTATATTTCACCGTTTTTCCAAAATTTTAGATTTTTTAAATTTGTTTTAAAAAAAATATTAACCCCTCCGAATTTTCGAGAATATTAGCTTTTGGTGTCTTAAACGAAATGACATTTTACGAAAACTTTTAGTTATAACCGCTTCACAATTAAAGCTCTATAAATGAAACATTTCTGAACGTAGCCGAATAGTAAAAACTGTTTTAGACAGGTTATAAAATAAGCTTTCGAATTATTATATTACAAATAAATATTAACATTTGTAAATATTAAAATTTAGAATGCAAACATTAAAAAAATGTGAAAATGACTCACGTGATGTTTTTATGTGAAAACGGTACTAAAATCACAGATTATGTAAACAACAATACTTATTCTATTGTATAAATGTGTAATAAACACTTTTGTCACCTCACTTTTTTATCATTTCATATAAAAATATTTAATAGAAATTAACTATGTCGGGCGCCCGTAGGAAATTTGGCGGGATAAATTATGTGTCAGACTGCGCGTCTGACAGAATGTTCTTTTTATGTATTTCTATGGACAACTTGAATAGAGATGTGCAGCATGATTCACTATCGACCTTTCACTTTTTATTTGACGGATGTAACTAAAACAATAACGGAGTTATAACGGTTTCTATGGAGACACACGCGCTGACGTGTAAACACGCTTATTGTACTTGACTGCTGTCGTATTTTTAACGCATATATCTGCTTACGTTGCGGAGGGGTTAAGTAAACAATTCATTCATATACCCAAATTTGGGTAGCTATCGCTCAAGTGGTTAAAAATATAATTTTCTTTTGAAAAATTCAAATAGGTAATAATTTGACATTCTGAAGATGTATCACTCATTTTTAATGTGAGTGAGCCATATTCAATTTTGAAATTTGAAGTTGTTCTAACCAGCCGAGCGATTCCGAATCTTTTGTGGGATCGTTATTAGATAACGGTCATTATCTCCTGTCAAATTTGTGTGATTTTTGCATATTTACTGTCACATATTTTAGTTTAAATCGATTTAAACACGAATTCCTGGAAGTACGCATGATTATTTATTCATTTAATATACGTTGTACATAGAAAAAGCAAATAACAGCCATAAAAATCACACAAATCTGACAGGAGATTACGTCCGCTATCTAATAACGATCCCACAAAAAATATGGAATCGCTCGGCCGTTGAAATTAGAAAGGCACCAAGCCACTGTAATTTTTTTTTTTGTCATTTTCTTAAATTTAATTTTCTGAAAGATGCATTTGTTTAAAATGCTCTCACTAAAAGTATTAAAGAAATTCGTAAAACTAACGGAGATACAGCATATTAAAACCGTTTGAAACAGTTTGTAAATTGAATTATCCTTCAGTAAAATTTGAACACGTCTTTCTCGAAACTACATTTTTTAATCCAGTTGAAAACTTATTAAAAAAAACTATACATCTGATTTGCATGCACCAAGTCTTAAAGTGTTCGAAAATCCAGTCTCTATGGCACCACATAGGTTTAGCGGGGGCTCTTTATAAAAAAATACATTATTTTATTTCTTCTATTTATTTCTTTTTATTTCTTCCTTCTATTTTATTTCTTTTATGAACGACGAAAATCTGAAATAAAATTCGCTAGTCTGCTATTTTTTTTTTTAGATATCAAAATTCCCCTACACGATGTTGTACACCTATATGTCAAGTTTCTAAAAATATTTTTAATTTATTTTTCAGGTGAACCGTGTGGCAGCAATTTCAGCGGAGTGTCCTGTTGGAAGCGATGTACACCTCAATCTATACTTCAGATTCTAGTACAAAAATTTGTATATATTGACTGTGAGTATTAATAAAAAATTTCATCCTTTGTTTGCTTGAAAATAATTATGAAAAGCACATCCTTGTACCGCGCATAAAATTTGCCATGGTGCCTTAACCACTCGAGCGATAGATACCCAAATTTAGGTAGGTGATTTTTATAAGTTAAAATGAATTATAAATTTTGAGCATTTTTTTTTATAAATCCTAAAAATATGGGATAAACGGTAAAAAATAATTCCATTCATAGGCTAACTGCAGTAAGCAATTCATATGTTTCCATATTAATATTACCATATTAAATTAACTAAAACAAATGGCCGAATAGAAAACTGAACTCCATGATATCTCCATTGCTGCATTAAAAAGTTACTGATGAGCATTAGAATTTCTGGTTGTTCATTGTCATTCATCAATTTGTCTATTAAAAATCCAATCACATTACTGCACAATATAACACATACAGTAAAATTCAGATATAACAACTTCGCATATAATGTCCAACCGTTTTTAGCGACGTAAATGTAAACTCAAGTTAGGTTTCATAGCTTTTAATAGGAAAACGTATCCGTATAGTACGATTCCGTTTTAAGCGACCAACTGCTTAAAACGAC
This sequence comes from Limnephilus rhombicus, assembly GCA_929108145.2. Lineage (NCBI taxonomy): Eukaryota > Metazoa > Arthropoda > Insecta > Trichoptera > Limnephilidae > Limnephilus > Limnephilus rhombicus. The sequence continues at coordinate 29,344,717 of OV815275.1, forward strand.
CTATTTTAATGATAATTCGTCCGGTTAGAACAACGTGTAGTGTTTTGTTTACAAACCTACACACCAATACCTCGCCGCCCCGCGCCTCGGCTACTCCCCGTGCCACGTCTACTCCCCGCGCCCAGCTATCCCCCGTACCCAGCTACTCCCCACGCGACACAGTCAGTGTTTATCATCTGTTGTAACAAGGACTTTCGACACAAGACAATGAGTTCTGTGAAGCGAAAGTGTTTTCAATTCAAGAAAAAAGTGCTATATTACACCGTTTAGAAGCCGGTGAATCAAATGTAACCCTCGCGATGGAGTTCGGTGCGTCTCATTCTACAATATCCACCATAAAGAAAAATAAGATATAATCCCTGTTTAATGACAATGCTTTGAAATGTAAACGTGTCAGGACATCAACTCAAGAAACAAAAAACAAACTCAAATTACAGACTTTCTCCGTTAGTAACTATATATTTACTTGCATAGAATGTATGTACATTGTATCTTTTTGGATTACAGTACATTATGTATGTTTGTTATGCGGAATGTTTAAGTACCATTAAAGTTATAATTTGTATTAAATGTTTTATTTACCCAAAACGAAATTTATCTATCTATACTATTACGTACATATTTCATCAACAATAATTACAATAACATTAGCCCCTCCCCAACGTAAGCAGATATAAGCGTTAGAAATAGGACAGCAGTCAAGTACAATAAGCGTGTTTATACGTCAGCGCGTGTGTTTCCATAGAAATCGTTCTAACTCCGTTATTGTTTTAGTTACATCCCTAAAACAAAAAGTAAAAGGTCGATAGTAGATCAAGCTGCACATCCCTATCAAGTTGTCCATGGAAATACATAACAGGAATCAGCTGTCAGTCGTGTAGTTGACAAAAATATTTACCTGCGCAATTTTGCTACCGGCGGCTCCACCGCGCTCCACATTTTAAATTTTTATTAAATATTTTTATATGAAATGATAAAAAAGTGAGGTGACAAAAGTGTTTATTACACATATATACAATAGAATAAGTATTGTTGTTTAGTACCGTTTATAAATTATAAATTATACGATTTTAGTACCGTTTTCACATAAAAACATCACGTGTCATTTTTACCTATTTTTAATGTTTGCATTCTAAATTTTAATATTTACAAATGCTAATATTTATTTGTAAAATAATAATTTGAAAGCCTATTTTGTAACCTTTCTAAAACAGTTTTTACTATTCGGCTACGTTCAGAAATGTTTCATTTATAGAGCTTTAATTGTGAAGCGGTAATAACAAAAAGTTTTCGTAAAATGTTATTTTTTTAGAGACACCAAAAGCGAAAATTCGGAGGGGTTAATATGTATCATAAAAAAAACATGCTTAAATTATATCCATCCGTTTTGTGCGTCTTCCGATTAGTAGGAATAAGTATCGCCAGTCCCTTGAGGGTCGTTATATCTGGATTTTACTGTACCTATTTAAGGGGAGAAATAGTTGTAGAAGCTTAAAAAAAAAAAAAAAATTCTTTTGTAAATCGGTAGTAGAACTAACTATTCAAAAATATATTCTAAAAATTTTAAACAAAAATTCCACACCGTTTAAAAGTTATAAGCGTTTGAGTGAGTGTCCCTAAGTCGAACTACTACTACTTTAATGCCACTCTTATTTTCAAACGCGTTTTTCTCAAAACCACTTTTATTGAATTTGTGTAACCTCTAGCTCCTACTGTTTCTGATCAATCGTTATCAAACTCAGCACATAGTTTCTTTATTAAGGGACGTACTTGACTTACTTTAACCAGAGATTCCTGACATTATTTGGAGTAAAAAAATGTAAATGAAATTTTGGTCTCCGGTGACATTTTTGATGTTTTTTTTTTTTCTACAAAAACATAAAAAAATGGTAGTTGTTGAACAGTTGGAGGCGGGGTAAGGGGTTCGTCGGGCACCCGACCAGTGAAGAAATGTTTTTTTGTTTGATTTTGAGAAAAAAATTTTGAAAAAAAAAAAAGTCGTTAAAAAAAGTCACCGGAGACCAAAATTTCATTTACATTTTTTACTCCAAATAATGTCAGGAATCACTGGTTAAAGTAAGTCAAGTATGTCCATTAACACCCTGTATAAATGCCCTCTATTTGAACCTCAATCCTAAACAGTATCTTTATTTTAACAATTTTTTATTGCAAAAAAACATACAAGAGTGGTAAGAAATCATACTAAATTTTCACATTCCTCAAAAAAATATTAATTTTCGATTATTTTGCGAGGAGTAAGGTTCAAATAGAAGAAACGCTTATAAAAAAAGAAAATTTTCTTGAAAAAGTGAAAATTGTGACCTCCAGGAGTTACACAAATTGCCCAGCCGGATGGCGACTTACAATGTGCGGCAGCTGATATCTCCATTATTTTTTTTAGTAAAATATTTGAAAATTTTAGAATTCACTCTTGAATATATGTGTAAAATGACCTCATAATCATGATAAATAATCATGAAAATCACTAAAAATACGCCGTCCTACACCTATTTCCCCCATTAAATGGTTTGATTGATGTGACACAATGGAAGCTTGCATTGCACAGCTGAAAGGGGGAATGTAATTCTAAATTGGTTTATTTATCTACCCATTACGACAGGAGCAGATATCAAGCAATGAACGACTAAACATTGCACACACGTTTCCTTGCTGTAATCATCTGGCAAGCTATTGAAACCATTGCATTAAATCTCGTCATTGGATTTAAAAGGATGCTGAAATGGTTACAATGTATCGTACTCCAAAAAATTTGTACTCTTATTTCATTGCTTATAATAAATAATTATATAAAAGAAAATGCATAACTATTATAATTTACTAGTTTATATTGTTTTGTATGTTATTGAATCAGTATAAAAACAAAGTCTAAATAATTATAATAAACATAATATATATGAAACTTATTTCCACTTTAATTTATTTGACCGTTCAGCCTGTTAAAGCCATCTTCAGACTGGCACAAATTATTCTTAATCTACGGTTTATGTATATAACATACGGGGGAGTGGGGAGAGAGATGGATGGTCTAAAAGGATTTTATTCAATTATATGGGTTTTCTTACATTTATTACTAAGTCGTCTTTGACTGTCGAATTTCTAATTATTTTGGTTATTCCCAGTAGGCTCAATTACCTCAGGTGTGTGACTTACTTTGATATTGTTTGGGAAAACTTTACAAGTAGTATGAATTATTAACAACCTGTAGCGCCCAGTATTTTGTCCGACGCACGGATCCGAATACTTTCTCCCTCACATGCTTAGCACTGTTTCGCTCAGCAACTATCGCCTCGCTGCCCAAGCTACCCCCACCCTCCTTCATCAGTCGGCCACTGCAGGCCCCACCCGGCGCTAAGGGGTATATAAGGGCGGTCTGACCTATATCAAATCAGTGTAGCCAGACCCCTGGTAGAACTAAGCAACAGCATCCTAGTTGTCAGTGCTACGTTAATAAACTAGTACCAAGTCGAGAGAACCCTCTGGGTCCTCCTTAAGAATTAAAGTAACCGTGCCCTAGTGGACATTACTTGCCGTGCATCTTTTGCCCAACTAAGAGACCGCGGGTCCTATGTTGGAGTGTTTAACTAAATACGCTAAGTGTTTACTGAGGACAATCGTGAACTTTCTTTTAAACTCTCAATGATTCTATTTTGTTCTAAACTGTTCTGTTCTCTTTATTAAAATTATAAGATGTGAACCCTATATAAGAAAATAAAATTGACATTGTGAAAATCGACTATTTACTTATATTAATACCCGCCACAAACCTAATTTTATTGTTCAGTTTGACGGTCAAAGACGACTTAGTAACAAATGTAAGAAAACCCACATAATTGAATAAAATTCTTGTAGACCACCGCTCTCCCCCATAATGTTATGTATATAAACTGTAGATTAAGAATAATTTGCACCAGTCTAAAGACGGCTTTAACAGGTTGAAACCGGTTACGGTCAAATAAATTAAAGTGGAAATAAGTTTCACATTTGTTTTATTATATTATTGTAATGGAAATCCACCACGAATTGTCAGTTTCAAAAATAGAAATATTAAAAAGCCTTAAATCTTTTCATAGCATCCCTCATTGGTGAAATTAACCTAAAAAGTAATTAAATATGGTAACCTTAGCTTCTTCAAGCCTTCCCAATGCCTTTAGTAAATTTCCAAGGTCACTTCGCACACAGTAGAGGTCCTGAAATAAAAAAGGAAATATATTAGAAAATGTTATCTATAAATGGAACAAAATTTACAATGTCAACCTTATAGAGTGTTCTTATTAGATGTCCGGCATATCATATTCCGAGGACAGTTTGGCAGTACAAATTGAATTGGATTTGGGTGTAAATAATTTGTTAATTAATTTAAGTGCAGAATCTAGCATTCTACTGGATCATTGTATTATTGTATTGAACATAATAAATACACTGTAATAATTGAATTTTCTTGTGGGGAACTAAATTTTAATAAAATGTCTATTTTCACTTTGCAATAAATTCATGATTCAACTTTTATTGTCATTGTATATTATTCATCCAAGAGAGAGATTATATCTACTTCAACGACGATCGTCCTAAAAGCCGTCCATAAAAAAATCTTCCTTCTCACATGTTTTTTTATGAAAACGTGTGAGAAAACATGTCTTTAATCGTATTCTTATAGATATTTCATGAAAGAATGTTTCTTTCGAATTTTGAAGTAAAATTTTTCACATACTTATTTGTTGATAATTTCAATGTAAAAGTAATACATTTTTATCATTATAAAACATACATTCCTGTCCAGGACGACTTATTTTTAGATTTGTAACACTTTGAATTTAAATGTCACCAATCAATGTCATCGATACTACATTATTAATTTAAATATATAATATTGTAAAGGTCCCGTCAATTATAGAAAAATGGTAAATGTCACCCATCAATATTAAAAGAAGCAAGTTACCACGTATGTTCCTTTCCAATGCTCCATGATTACGTGGATACAATTTCTGCCTAGTTTTACTTTAGACATTATTTGCAATGAAATCATTCCTATTAACCTTTACAATAATTATGAAAGAAAAATGATAACAGCAAATGCGCTAACTGTTTGACCCATGTGGAGGTTTAACCAATCTTTCTTCATCAGACCTGGTTTTTTCCAACACTTGAAAATCACCTCAACTCCCTGATGATTCATCATGTACCCAACATGAGAAGTGATCGTTTAAAGACTAGTAGTGTGCTCATGAGTTTGGCTGTGGAATGATTTCCTGCTTTTGTATTTACTCCCCACAACATATTTCTCTTGAATAGTTGGTTGGGATGTTTCAAGTATCATTGACGATATTCAAATCAAGGAACAACGCCGATTTGAATGTGTGACCTATGAATGGTCCCTATTAAATGCCGATTCTCTGTCTGTTTTGGCTTTTGATCCAAATATGATTAACTGTCAAGCTTATTTTATATTCATGTTACCATTTGAATGGATTCAGTTCAGCGTTTAATGGGGACTATCAAAATGACAAAAATTCAAATTGGAGCTGATGGTTGATTTGATGGTCATCAAAAGTGATGGGCTGGAATTATCGCAAGCTAAGACGACTTGGGCCCTGAGGGAAACCTCTATGGAGATGTGTTGCACTCACCGGGTTATATTGCAGGGCGGTAACGTAGGCTTGCACGGCTTGCTCCATGTCACCCGCGGCCACCAGCGCCGCGGCCAGGTTGATGTAGCCATCGATGAAGTCCGGCTTCAGGCGGACAGCGTGACGGTAGTTCTCCAACGCCTCCTGCAGTTGGCCGCGCTCCTTGTACACGTTGCCCAGATTACTGAAATTCAAAACACAAATATTTTTGAATTTTTCTTCAGATTGAAAGTTGCTTAGTATTGATATTAAAGTCATTTAAAGTTATTATATCAATTATTAAGTAGAAATCTTATTGTTTGAAACAACAAAAATTCAGCACTTTCCACAGCTTCTTTTACCTGTAATTTCTAGTTCAATGCTTTCTATTTTCAGTTCGAAATGTCATTTGTAAAAAAATGAGACAAAATACCACATTACTGTTGGTTCCATATTTTTCAATAGCTAAATAAGAAAATGCACATTTATGGTGGGTTTCTTCATTTACCGAGAATGCTAAATGCAATGCTAATTGTAAAAGTAAGCGATCGAAATTTAAAAATTTCTATGCATTTGACCGTTTACTTTTACAATTAGCATTGCATTTAGCATTCTCGGTAAATGAAGAAACCCACCATTATAATGGAAAAAATATAGTTCAGAGAAACTTCTAGTATTAATTTGTAAATAGACCTTGGATCATCAAAATATTTCTCAATTATGAAAATTCATTAATTAGGTTGGTAAATTCATAAAAATTATTAGTTTCAGGATAAGAACGGAGCTATCATTCGATCATAAGGCACAAGTGGACAAGACACATACTAAACTAATTAGACATTGGCTATACATTATTAATTTTTTATCAAGATCCATAATGATGGATCGTCATCATAATTGATACATCGGAGTGGTAGCCTATAAGTTCAATATTTATTGTGATCTGCGGATATTTATCAAATTTTATGATATTTATTGAACATGAAGACCAGCATGTTGATAGATCACAATATGGATTGGATGGAATTCAGGATCGTGTTATGGATCATGATAAATATTAGCTTACATCTCAATATTCATCACGATCATGATGCGGAATTCAGGAATCTAAATATCCTGTGATCCATATAGTGATCCAACAACATGCTATTCTATACGTTCCATAAATATCACGATACTTGATACATATCAGCGGATCACAATAAATATTGAATGTGTAGGGTTTGCCTAAGGATCCTATTAAAGTTAACGAAAGACAAAGAAGTTTGTAGTATGAGCTCTCAATTATTGGTGTAAAACGTCTTAATTTCTCAAAATTAACACATACATATCAAATATGTATATATATTAATTTAATAATGTATAAAATAACAATCAAAGATCGGGGCAATTTAAAAATTGAAAAAATGCCAAAGTGACAGATAGATGTGTCGCCACCGTTTTGTCATAGACCATAGATGTATAAATTGGATTGTATAACTCTACTTCTTTATCGCGAGAATGAGATTCGAGACGCCAGGTCTATAAATTTTTTATATCTGTGGTCACTCCCGTGCCTTTCATCATTGAGTGCTGACTGAGCAGACATATTATCATCGATCAAATGATCAAACCTTTTTTGAAAAAGTGACCTGATTGAATATTGGTGGTTTGTGATTGGGTCAAAATGTTCAGGTCGATTACGATAGACCTAAGACTAGTCCGAGCTGAGCCGAAGTTACAAAACAGAATCAAATAAGAAGCTCGACAATTCGAAATGGGCTTAACATTGAACCCTTGCTACTTTTCATAGAACAGTCGCAATTGAGGTATCTAAATTGAACATGCACTAAGAATGCCAGAAGATCGGACTCCACTGAAATAATTTAATATAATCCCAGAGGAAAGATGTTCAATGGGATGCCCCAGGCTAAGCTGGCCAAAAGCAACTCCAGAGTTTGTGCAAGGAGGATTGGCCTGCCATGGACCCCCATCCAAGGGTGCAGGTGCCGAAGTAGCATAGGACAGGGATACCTGGAAGTGCTTTATCCAGTCTCCGACCCATGTATGTATATCAAGAGAAGATGAGATGTATATTCATTTATTTACCTAACTTGCTTTTGACATTTTTTTGGAAATATTGTCCATAAAATAAATTGTGCCACTGTCATCAAATGTGGGGACAAGTATCCGAGAGCGGATTTGCTATTCAACAGCAGAAATATAATAGGATTAAAAGGATGTTGTGTCCACCATATGGTAATCTTCAACAATTTGTATATCCCTAGAAGTAATAATCATATATTTTTCGAATTATCTACTCAAAAAATGGATTATAACATAATATTTAACACATTAAGGGTGGCCTATTTCAACAGAAAGCTAAATCGTGAACTAAATTTCAGCCGTCAATTAAAGTAACAAACAATAAATAGAACCGCGTGCTATATTATAGAATATTCCTCGAAATTGTATGAAAAAATGGACTATATTATTTTTTGGTGCGGCTACACTGTAAATTAAATTTGAAAACCAGAACAACTGTAAAAGTATCCGGCTAAATTTTATTTTGCGTCATTGCAGGATCTGACGGCTTTGTTCCTATAAAAATATTTGTAGGAATATTTAAAAATTATATAATGATGATGTAATATAATATTCACAATATTTCACGGAAAAGAATATAATTGACTTTCCAGTAGTTGTAATATCTCCTTGAATTCGATGTGTCACAAATTTTATGAGATCTTTCGACATCCGATATCGCACTAAAAATTTGGGATTGTCCCAAATAACCATATTATTTATTAACTTGGGTTTAAATGTTTTTGGATTTCACTGCATGACATATCGGACCAGGAATTCATTATCGTCTTCTACAAAATTAATCATAATTAATCACTATTATTATTATTAATCACTATTATCATCTTCTACAATATTATTCATGATTAATAATCAATGCTGAAGCCTGCAATTTCTTACCATATCTCCAACAGAACTGTCAAATATGTCACAATGGCGGAGTAACTATTGGTTTTCGGAAAGTAAAAGCAAAAGTTAAAATTAACATAAAACAGGCGGTTAAATTGATTGAAAAACGCATTTTTGTGATATTTTAGTAATTTCATTTACTCTTGCTTTTACTCTAGCAACCGTTGAAATGGACGGCCTTAGTTTGTGCTACAGGTTAGAGACAAATATCTCTTAGAAGGTAATCAAGTCCAGAGTAATTTTGATAGAAACTGACCACTGTAACAGATTAACCATCAATCAGAGAACATTTTGTTAATTTAAATATATTTTGTCAGGTTTTATTTTATTGAAATACTTAGAAAAAAATATTTATTTAAAGTAGGTATGTAGTTTATGAGGGTTGTAAATAATCTGAAATGTGATTTTTTAAATATTTTATTTTTAAATAAAAAATGAAACATACAAAATACAAATGTTACAAATCTGAATATTGCCATATCGGAAAGAATAAAAATAATTTTTGCACCCTTGAGATAACTGGTAAACTAGAATGGTCGATTGATAACTTGTAATCTGAGCATAACTGCAGATCGCCAACTAACAAACAACAGTTCACAAAAAATAAATGTTCTTGATTTATTCAACATGAATGGGTTTTTTAGATTAGTAATTTTTAACATTTTAATCATGCTCAAGAACAATGTTATCGACTCAATAAAAAAAATACCATTTATCGATCGCCCGTGCTAGATACCACGTCAATTTTTTAATTAAATGAAGACAATATTAGCGAAACTCAATTGAAACTAATTGTTATAATGTTTTTGCTTAGAAGGATATTTTTTTATTTTTAAAATTAAGAAAGAAAGGATATAATTTTGCACTAAAACTCACAACAATAACAATAATAAGTTTATGTAGTACAAGGGTTTCAAAGGTAAATCAGTGTTGTTAGGGGAGGTATATAATTATGTCAATTGAAACTCCTTCATTCAATCTTTAGAATAATAATTGTAAATAGATCCATCTACGTAGAAAACACATCCTTCTTCCATACAATAATTATTAATTTGAATTAAGAAGTTTGAATTGACGCTACGCCCCCACAAGACATATTAATAATATTGTTTATCCCAACTGACGACATTGTTTAAGTTTTCGTGGAATGCAATACATATAGAATAGAGGTCCAAAAAAACATTCTAAAGATCCCCCCCACCCTCCATAAATGCTATAGCAATACCATTGCACATTCCCTTAGAACATTTTTTACAGTATATTGAGTATTAAATGAAAAAAACACCGTATATGCCTCACCTAAAGGGGGCATACATTAATTACGTGAGCACTTTTTCTTCCAATGTAGACCCCCTCTTTGGTGATATAAATTTGGGCCACTTCGTGTATTCTTTTCAAGTAATGTGAGATTTTGCTGGACACCCCCTCCCTTTTTTGAGCTCACGCAATTGATGAATGCTCCCAAACTGCTTTTGATTATGATAATAACCGGAATACTGTCCTTTTTGCTCAATATTATTGCCATTTTTGTGAAAAAATGAAAAACAGCATGATGTTTTTAACGTAAGTATATGTATTTTAGCAAAAGAAACTTCTGTGTCTTGCCTTCAGCTCACTTGTATAACTATTATCACTGTGTATTAAGTAAAAGCTGTTTGTTTTTTACAAATAAATAAGCATTGAAATAAAATTTCTTTCGCGATTTTCTTTATACATGGGTTTCAGTATTTTATAGAGAATATTTCCCCGTGCTTAGCTCAATTTGTGATTTCTGATATATTGCAGCCATATTGCTTGGGAGGGTAGTACTCTATCTGGGAATGTAGCGTTAAACCATTTCGTCTTTCCAACCAACTCAAACTTAATTTTTAACGATCAAATACTTCTTGAAAAAAGTTTTTTCACAGAATTTGAACAATTCAATCAAATTTTAAACTTAATTTTCAAGTTCTGTGAAATTCTATTCGAGTTCTGTTGGAAAATTTGGACAATAATGATATAATAACAGAACTTGAATAAAACCTTTATGGAACTTGAAAATTAATAATGAAATTTAATGAATTGTTCAAATTCTCTAAAAAAAACTGACCCTTAGGATGAGTGGTTTCAAAATTTTTTAACAATTAAAAAAATTATTTTAACTTAATTTTCACGTTCCGTGTAAGATCTATTCAAGTTCTGTTATTATGTCATTATTGGCCAGTTGCTTCATAAAACTGAAACAATCACAGAACTTGAATAGAACTTTCACAGATTGTGAAAATTAACTTAAAATATTTGATGAGTAAAATTTGTTTTTACAACAAACATTAATTTTCTAATTTCAATTATATTTTTTCTGATATGTTTGCATCCACCTATATCGTGAGCAAAGTTCAAGCAGAACACAATTTCAAACGTAGGTAGATGGCATCCGGATCTTCTTGATCGAAGCATCCGGATAGATTTATGCATTTTTATTTTACAAAATAAAGGTCTTTGGCCTTTTGCAAAACCTACATTTATTAAAGCGTCGATGACACAGGGCTAGTTTACAAGCTACTATCTGGGAAATTCACTATGACTGTTAGTAAACTCGCCCAGTGTCATTGTGTCACTTGCTAACTAGCAGCAACTAGCAGATTGTTGACAATCTACAAAAAAAAGTTGAAAGGTCGTCAACTTTACTCGCCTACACGCTTGCTCGTGATTGGTTTATTTACGTTTCCAACATGGCTTCCGATAAACAGCTGATTTCGACTGTCAAAAATCTGAAGAATTAGTTCACGCAGGCGTCGTTATTCTTGTTACTGACGCTAAAAGCGACCTCAGTTTCCTACGCTTCTGAGCGAGTGGACAGTTTTGTGTGTCATAATGACAATCTCAGTCGCCGATTTACCCGCTTTTAAAACTTAGTAGATAGTAGCTTGTAACTCGCCGTGTGTCATCGAGGCTTTAGATTTACTCTTTAAATATAAAAAAAGTGTTTATATGAAAATATTGTCATACAGAATTAGAGAGAATTAATAAAAATTTATAAAAAATATAGATCTAATATTGCATGTGATATAGATAGTGATTGTATTATTAGAACCCACGTTAGAGAAGTTATCAATAAGTTTAAAAAAAAAAAAACTTTTATTTTGATGGTCTCCGTGCTCGAGGAGTAAGGGGCTTGACTGGCAAACCAAAACTTTAAAAATAATATATAGTACTTTTGTGGCAAGTTCTAGAGAGAAAGATACTCTCAGTATCGCCTGGTGTACATTGGAACGTTCACAATTGAAACATTGCATGACCCTCACCATACACCCCAATTGGGGATGCCATAGTATACTGCCTCCAGATGGTTGGGACTCTCATGCGATATTTACGTAAAAAAATAATCTTATAAGATGTAGAGTAAGGGCAGTATATATGGACTAGCCAGGTATCTTGGACCAGCACATTATTTCCAAACCAACAGCGCACTCTATCGACGAAGAGTGTAGGTGTACATACTTAAAGACTGTGTGCAAACACTGCAAACTGGTCCTCAGTTCACCGGAGCGGCTATGCAGGATAGACTTTTGAGTTATCAACACCAGTGTAGGCAATCTTGGCCTAGTATGGGAAAGGCCAAATGAGTGTAAGTCATTGCTCATGGAGAAACCGAAACCAAATTAAAACTGGTTGCCATCTCAATTCATGACGCAACTCAACTTTACGATTTCAGTAATTATATCAGCTTGTTTAACAAAAATATAATTTATTAATAATTTATCAATTATTATCAATCTTCATATTATATAATAATAATTTATTAACCTCCTGAACAAAATCCATATTTTCCTGCTCGGACATATCGCAAATTACTCGAAAATTTAACGGGTCATGAGGCGCAACCATGGCAACTGGTCAACCTGGCAATTGAAACGCGCCGGCCGTGGCGACCAGGACGCCGAGTTGCGAGTGACTGGTTAGCATCAAAGGTTGACAACTGGTCTTTCAGAAGTTGCCTGTGTGTGGACCACCAATGAAATTCACAAGTTGCTTTCCTGTGGATAACAATTGAGTTGCCAACTGGTTTTTTTTCACTTGCCCCATGAACGGATGGGCTAAGTGAGCTGTAATTGGTTGCACAAGTGAAGAGAAGCGACAAGACACTGTGTCTATTATTTCGCATGTTAAATGATTATTACTTTTATTTTAAATATATTCAGATATTTTTTTAACTAGAAATAGATTATTATTGGGTAATATAGACTACCAGGGGTCCTAGGTCGATAACTTTCGGCAACTTCTGATCGATCCCTAGTATGATTGTAGATCACTAACGAATAAGTAACAGTTCACAATGACAGAGTGTTCCTAATATATTCGACGTCAACTGTTATTTGTATGTTAGCGATCTGCCGTTGTCCTAGAGAACGATGAGAAGTTACCAAAAGTTATCTTATCAATCCTTATTGATCGCCCATGCTAGGACCCCTGGTCCATAAGCCGCAATTTTTAGCAGGTATTCATAATTTAGTTTATTATAATTCTATTGCTTAAATGATTATAGGGGTGTCTCAATTTCTATAGAAGAATATTAATTTTACTGTGAACAGAAAGAAAAATAAAGTAATTGAATGAATAACTCCCATCGCTTACTAAATAAGCCACCCCACGCCTACTAAATAAGCCATCTGAGCTAATTGTTATCCATAACAAACAAAACCCAAGGTGTTTGACACCGGAGTTTTATTTGTGAGGCAAATCAAATATAACAAACTGGCTTAAGATTTTTTTTTTTAATGATATCAATAAATTTATAAAAGAAAGTGTACAAAAGTGTGCGTTCCGCTAAAACTCAGAAACGAGTCCCGGTACGATCAAGTGAGTTATATGGTGTGATACCCCTCTACCCCTATCCATGGAGAAGGTTTCCGTTTTTACCTGGAGGACGTGTTTTTGAAGATATAAGGGCTGGAAGTTTCGCCCACTAGAAATTTCTAGAACATTCGAGGGCGTTCCACAACATTTCAGATCATCCCAGAATGTTGTGGAATGTTTGGGAATAGGGAATCAGAAACATCATTGTGGAACATTCCAGAACACTCTCGAATGTTATGGAACATTGAGGACCATTCAAAGCCTTTTTTGTATGGGTGGTGTTACCCATTGGTAGGGGTATATAAAGCAGAATCCGTTTGAACGTCAATTTAATCTCAAATCAATTCCCTGAGCGAATCCGTGTATCCCAGCTAGTATAGAAATATAACCAGAATCCAGATTAAATGCTACACTTTTATTTCAAATCCACTTTAGCACAGAATTTAAATGTAAATAGGGGAGTACTTCATATTTAAAAGTATTGAAATGATCGCGTATCAAACAATCAAATTTGATAGAATATTTTTACAATCTTCTTTAAGAACCCTTTGATGCCCAGCTTTGAACATAAGCCTTGAATTTATCCAGGTTTGCCGATCCTAGGCGGCTCTCATCCATCCAAAGCCCGCTGTCTGCTTCAGATCTCATCTGCAGGCGACCTGTCCCTTCCAACTAAGGATGCCATAGATGTTAGTCATGCCAAATATAGTTCGGCTCAGTTCTACAGATGCTTTACTAATTACTAACTAATAAGTAACCAGAACTCTCATATTTTGATTACATTGTAAGCAATGTGATATAATTGATTAAGAGTCATCATTTCTAATTACAGGGGTGGGCGAATAGGGTAGAACTTCTAGCGCATCTGTCCTGGCACAAACTCTAGGCATCCGTTACATCTTCTCATATAGGTTCTTAAATTGTATTGAGTTTTTCAATGATATTTCTTTTAGCCCATCATCCCATGAGTATGGAATTAACATAAACTGAGTGCTGTAAGACCCTGTGCGGAATAGTTTCACAATGGACTGTGCTGTAGACCGTTATCTTACTTATGCCAACTTTATTTTTCTGCGCGATCGGTTGGCATGTATACATGATACTCATCTAAAAAAGATTAATGGCGTTCAGTTGGATACGTTAGAAATATTAGAAATTAGAAGAGCGTAAATTAAAATTAAAATATTATAAATAATGGGAAAATATTTTTAAATGACCCTCTATTGAACTTGTTCCCAGTGGCGTAACTAGCATGGGTGGCACCCGGGGCGGAAGTCACCCCCCGGGGTGTGGTGACAAGCCACAAATATAAGCCACTCCACGGGAAGCCATAGAACTATGAAAATGTAAATAACAGACTCGTGCATGTGTACAATATTTTGGTGACAATATCCTTCGTAATTTTTTTTTTCCACGGTCGGGCGTCACCCCCGTCGGGTGGCACCCGGGGCGGCCCGCCCCCCCCCCCCTTGCTACGCCACTGCTTGTTCCCTTTGTAAATTGTGCCCTCAATTACCCCCTTCTCCCCCCTTCCCACTCCTACCTTTTCATCGACACCGATAAGTTTGTTGTTATAATTAGTTTTATTAAGGATTATTTTCCTGAGGAACAGAGCATCGCTCTCAAAACATGTTGGTTTTATAAACAATAAAAGTGGTAAAAATAAAGAAATCTTTTGATTTGGAATTAAAATGGTGCCACAAAATAATTTGCTGTGTTTGAAGAAGTAATTATTATTAACCTTACATCGGCCGTGCACTCAGTTTCAACCACTCCATTTGCATAATAGGTATTATAAGTCCTTCTTTTTGACCCCGGTGCTCATTTGTGGCCCACACAGATTGCTGACCCACACTTTAACATATTGGCTGTATATTGTGCAAAGTAGTGCCCTTGTTTTGATGTTTAAAAAAATAGATTTAGAAATGATGTGCATTGCACAATTAGTATGACAAATGTTGGAAATAAAACAATACATTTAACAAATAAATAATCACGAAAGTGTGTGGCTATTTGGAAAAATCCATTTATTAAAATATGAAGATATTTAGTTGATTATGATAATATACATTGTTTGTATTTGAAAAATGCATCTGTTTCAATGATTGATTTTTCCACTCATGTTTTATACATACAAGATTCAGAGTACAAGTGGAGTACAGAGCACAGATGGACATTGGGAAGTTCCAACAAAATTTAAACTAGCAAAAAACTAAAAATGTAGCAATTAATATTGAAGATAAGACATAACTCAACATCCAACATAATAATATCATCAGTGATAGTCCAATACCATGGAAGAACCATTTGTAAAAATGTTCAGGAGGCACCAAAACTATCCAGGAAATATGTAAGTGCTCTTGCTTACTTATGTACTGGAGATGGTTTATTCGTGGTATTGACTCAAACTGAGTACAACAGTCAATCAATGCATCTTATGCTGTTCAACTGAAAGCACCAAAAAATTGTATTTTGAAATTATTGGCTCATACGCGGTATTGAACTTACATAGACAGTAATATATAATTTTGAACGCTGACACAATATAAAAATCATTATAAATTAAATATATTTCTTTTAAATCAAGATATGTATATAAAAATATTATTTGAAACAATTTTGTTTTTATTTCTTAAATAAAATTATGCATCTAAAAAAAATCACCTCCAGTACAATAGCGGGCTCTACATGTACGCTTCCGGCCGCGCTTCTTGATCTTCATTCCAAAGCGCCTGCCGAAATGCCCTACATTGAACTGGACTCTGAACCATTATGATAATTTGAAAACTTCAAAAAATTGACTAATACTGTTATGAAAAGATGCATATCAGCTAAGGAACACTTCTTGCGACTGGTCGATCTTCCAAGATTAATTTAGTACCAGTATTGCATTAGCATTTTTTTTTTTTTAAATTACTTCAACTTGTAAGTATACAAATAAACAGTTTTTTATACAATAATAATACTATTAAAAATATATAAAAGTTTAAAAAATCTAAAAAGTAATCAATAAGTATACTAATTCCAGAAACAAGCAAAGCAATTTGTGAAGCAGGTGCTCAGAAGGGATTATTATTTTTTTGCTAAAAAATGCCAGTTCTGTTGGTTTAATGGTATATTCTTTGCTTTTGATTTTCAATAAACAAGCATGGCTGCGATACAACTGAACAAAAACCAGTCGGTGAAATGCCATAAAAAAAGAAAAAACATTGAGGACATTCTGATGTGCGGCGTGCACACAAAGGCTGACGTGTAAAGCAGTAGTACACCAATCTCTGGCACAATGCACATGGCAGACTGATGGGACAATTGGGGGCCCGCACTGAGCGTTGCTCGTCTTTGCACGTACGTTTCATGTTTCCACTATAAAAGATCTTGGAATTGTGTATGAAAGTAAATTTGAGAAAGAATGTTATAATTTGTTATTCGAACCGTCAGGGTCTTTCGGGATAACCGTACTCTACGAATATTGTACATCCCCTTGGTCTGCACTAGACTGGAGGAGAGTAGCTTGGCTATTTGGAATCTTCACAGGGAGGGATACTCCCTCATGTGGGAAAGAATTGAGTTTTCTCTATACAAGGGAGAGTGGCTACTATCCGCGGCTATGTCCAACAAAATTTCTTCTGGACATACTTGTATTCCACCCCCTGCAGCTCAGAATGGAGGGGTATGCCAATGCCACCATCTACTTTTTTAGACTGCCGAATAGAGAATTCAGTTATTTTGGAACATCGTAGGTCGCTACATTCTTGATGACTCTCTAATACAGCATCATCATAATTGTGATTAGTTTTTAGGTAATTATGTCGTGTTGCACTTCCTCCTTTATTAGCCAACATTTCGGACAATAATAACATAATTACTTCATACTTTGGGCCGTGTAATTTAAAATCAGATCCAGCATCATAACAATACTTTTGGCTGTGAAAATCTCAAATCATATCCAGTATCATCATAGATTAATCCATCTTTCTACCTACAGGATTAACCTGTTAATGGTTCTCCCGGGAGTTGGGAGGAGTATATTGCTCCTGAACAAAATTTCTTCAGAAATAAACATATTTTGCGTCAGTGAGGAGAGATTCAAACGGGAAATCCTATAGATTCTCGCCTCATTAACCCTATTTTTTTCAGTGCCTACAATTTTTTCCTTTTAAAATTGGTAAATTTTTGGAATCTTGTATTTTTACTTCTTACGTAGTATTTCTTATGCGTATTAAACTTATTTGTGTGTAATGTAAAAGGAATTTGTATTTTATTTTATTATTAAATGCATTGGAATGAAGTATGGTATCATACGCGCTCCGAAGTGTACGTGTAAAGTTTGCTAATGATGCCTTCTATATAATTCTATAATAGACCACTTGCATTTGGGCAAATAGACATTCGTAATTTTTTTTTTGTTAATCGTATTTTTGAAACCCTGGCGATTTTTTGAAAATTTAAATCTGAAGAATCAGACCATTTTTTATAAACCGGAAAGACGGGACATAATTTTATAGGTGCGAAAAAACGATAATTACATAGCCGAAAATCATTTTAAAAAAAAGAAGTTTTCCACAAGAAAGGGCACAGCAGAATAACGAGGCATACCAAAAATATTACATTTCATAAATATTTTTTTACTTGATCCATCTTATTGATCATAAATCGTTATAATGTTCAACGTCTACATTACTAAATCCAATGTAATACACTTGTACTTGTAAATTATAATAATAATAAGAATATTATAAAATTTGATTTTGTTAAAATCAGCACCACTACCATTATACCTCTAAAACACGTACAGACAGCGTAAATTGTACGGGGTTCTCTTCATAACATCTGTCAAAAATTCAAACCAAATGATACGTTCGCAGAGAACAAACAATAAATCTAGTGAACGTTAAATGTCAAATTCAAAAATTCGAGAAATCAAAGTGTTGCCATATAAAAAAAATAAATCAGTGTGGAATGTTACAAAATTAATAGGAACATTTTCGGAGACGGGACATTTTCATGGACGTAACGGGCACAAATAATGGATTTATTTTCTTAAAAATAAAAAAAACTGTACATTTCTAAAAATTTTTACTAACATTTTCGTAATCTTAGTAAAAAAATCTATCCACACGATTTTTTCCAAGTCGTTATGAAGTCCATGCAAGTGGCCTATTGAGGTGGCACATTATGTGTTGCTGCATTTGGGCTGCTTTTTTAAGGTATCCCCAAGACTGAAACAACAGATAAAATACATAATTACAAAACCAAAAGATTATATTCAGATACTCGGATGAAATTGATTATTATTCATTAAGCTGCCTCCAGACTTAACCGATTTGGCCACCGTTTATAAGAAAAAGTTTAGAAAGGGATTGAAATATGGGTTTGGCTTAAGAAAAGGACTGTCGAACCTTCCCACGTTATTGCTTCAGTTAGTTTGGATTAAAACGCTAGTCTGTAGGCACTATTAGGCATAGTTTCAAAGAATGGAATAATTAATATACGTACATGTCTGTTTTTACTCCAGTTTTAATGGGTAGTCAAACCCAGTCCCGTTTACATGTTGCGACAATAAAATCCTCACGTCATTACGTTTCACAGGTTCAACTAGGCCCCGCTGTCATCCTGTCATGGCTGGCCTGTCTTCTACAAGGCACCGTCACAGACGTCACCACATACGCAATAACTGCTCATTTGAAGCTCGTTTTTTGATATCTGTAGAAGAATCATATGATGAATTGAATAATCATGAACTTACAAAATTGTTCTGGAAATTATTGTAAAAAAATTGCTTAAGGGGTTTATCATTGTTTGAAATATCTATCATTGTTAAAATTGTTTGAAATTAAAGAGCAAAATAAATTAGAATGTAAACAAAAACAACATAAAAGTGAAATTAAATTACTAAAATGAATAATAAAAGAAAAGATAACAATACAAGTAAATATTATAATGATTAGGTAAGCAGTAAAGATAAGTTCATAAGTTTGTACTATTTTGTACTAAGTTTGTAACAAATGAATAGTGTAAGAACTTACAGAATACTTCATAATACTTATCAAAGGTACCAGAATACTTATTTAACTTAGTACTTTTAAAATGTACTACACGAGTCATGGTAATGGTGGTGGGAGAGCGAACCGATTTTGCAATGAATTCGTAGTAAGTAACTTGGAGATGTAATCCCCAATGAAAGAGAGCCTGGGTTTTCACTGTCTCGTAAATTCTGTTCTTAATCAATATAATAATGTGCTTCCACAGTCACGCAAAGAATATGTACAATAATAACATACCAATAATTCGAAGGCTTAAAGTTAAACAACTTTATCCACAAAGAGACATACCAATAAAACTATTGGTATGTATTTTTATAGATATCGTTGTTTAACCTAAGATATTAAGCCAATGATTTTTTTTTAATAAATAACCTGACAACATTTGAAAATATCCTACTACCACCAACGCCAACGCCAACAAAACATAAACTCAGCCACTGACACGTCAGTTATTAGTAATTTTTTAAAGATAACGTTGCTTGATTTTAAGCCCTCGATATTATGTTGATGAAGCCTTTTGAACAAACCTTTCGAAATAATTAAATTGAATATTTTATGACATCTAATGAAATTAATCATAAGACAGCAATTTTTCAGATTGAGGTTATTCATAAACAGAAAAAGTGCAAAGAGTGGATTCGTGAAAACTTACAGAAATCCGTAGATGTCATCAAAACAATACTTAGTAATCAAAAAAAAATATTCAAGTAATAAAAAAATCATGAATACTTACTGTTATCAACACAAATTATTAGCTAAGACTCCCATAAAATAAATATTTCAATAGAAAAAATAAAATAAAAATGCTGTAATCATCGTAATTTTTTGCTTAATTTTTTTAAGCAATAAAAAAAAACACGTGGAAATACCCCATTGCTTCATACGAAATTTTATAGCATAGTAATGATCAGCAAAATCCATTTCTAGCGAAAAAAAATACCCTTGAAAATTCAAGTCTCTATGTCTATGAAAGGCGATTTTCAGCCCACTGTGCGCCGTGGTCACTCTTTTACGTATGTAGATAGATGCTTCTGATTTCTTCCGGTAGTCGATTGAAAAAGTTCTTCTTTCGTAAATATAATAATGTTACCGGGTTTTCAGTTAAAAATTGTTAATAATCAGTAAATGATATGTTTAGAATTCAATAAGTTATTTAATTTTTTTCATTAATGAAGTCAATATTAGCGAAACTAATACATAATTGTTTTAATTAATTAAAACTACTAGTATTGCCTTACTTCATTAAAATATTTCAATTTTTTATAAGAAAAACTCTCTTTTTATAACTTTTGAAGGGTTTCCCATCAATGTAATATATGATTCGAAGAAGAAGATAACAATAATATCTAAACGAAAATATGAAAGAGAAGAAGACACAGAAAAATAGAAAAAGGTAATGGTCGCAACTGGGACTCGAACCCAAAACCTCTGGTCTAACCGGGACGTGCTCGTTTACCAATTCCGTCATTCCACCTTCTGTCAAACCGTCATATTAGTCAATCTCATTGTTCTGTCAATTTTTCTGTCTTGTTCTCTTTCATATTTTTGTTTAGATTATTATTGTTATCTTCTTCTTCAAATGATAAAATATTTAAATTTGAGGTTTTAGTAATTAAGTTAAGAATAAAAATTTAAACGAATTTATTGTCATCAAGAAGATATCGTATATCTTAAAAATATTAGTTGGAATTAGGTGGGGTTGCGATACTAACACTTTAAAAACAGCTACGGTATTTTTTTACATTAGCTTAACAAAGGAGGCCTTGAGGAAAATAATTCCCCTCGGGGCCTATTTCATCTTTGGGGATGCTGTGTGGGGGTTCTTTTTAAGGAAAGGGAGGAGAGGAAGTTCGGAAGGAAAATATATAGGATAGGAATCTGGGAGTGAGTGAGTCATGAGTGACGGACGTAGGACGTATAAATGAATAAATATGAAAACTGCGATGCAAGGGGATGGGCTGGGAGAGTCTGGCTGGAGAGGTAAAAAGGCCCCCCTCTCTCTCGATCAGGAGATCCATCACTGTGAGACGATCGACAACAACCCTTAGGTAATACAAAAAAGGCCGTGAATGGCAACATTCCACTTGAAGATGACCTTGCAAACCTCCCAGCAGGCGCTTCACGTCCAGGAAACTCCTCTGGACTGAAGACTATACTTCTATTGCGACACTGAAGAGTCGAGTTTGGTGAACTCAGTGCCCTCATTATGCCCCTATTTTTATTATTATTAATTAACCTGTTGAATGTGGGATGACATTTAAAAAACCGCGCGATAATTACCTTGATCAGTTCTGATCTGGTCAGGAGGCCCTGAGGAAAATGATTTCCCTCAGGGCCTACGTCAGCAGTTGTGTACTGTACTATTAAAGTATCTGCGGGCCCTGTACAGTACGCCCAGTTTTTGGGAGGCTAACTTTACTCTGGCTTCGATGGAGCCCCAATACCTCAGGTGGTCACTTAGGGTTACACCAAGCATATCAATGGAGGGCCTGTTCGGAAGATTGCTTCCATTGAAAGATACTAGATTTCATTTCGATCCCTTTTAGACGTAATCAGACAAGATTGAGTCTTTGAAACATTAAATTCAACAAGATTATGTTTACCCCAAGAGAAAACACTCTCGAGGTAACCGTCCATTCTTTGCTTCAAAGCCCTCCGAGGCGTTGGAGTTTGTGAGCCCTTTGTGGGCTTGTCAAACAAAAAGCTATCATAGACTGTACTGTCATCCGCATAACAGTGAATTGGTGCACATGACAAAAGGTCGTTGATGTGCAACAAAAACAAATTCGGCGACAGAACCGATCCCTGTGGGACGCCAGCATTTATCTAGTGTGTGGAAGATGTGAAATCATCGGCTACCGTCTGAATCGACCTCTACCTCAAAAAGTCGGCAATCCACGTACACAAGGTTGCGGGAAGTCCATAAGAAGGCAGTTTGTTGACAAGTCCTCGGTGCCAAACCCGGTAACGCCTTGGAAATGTCCAGTGCAACCGTTTGGGTCTCACCGAAACGTTCCAGGCACCCCCCCCAAACATGCGTCACATATGCGAGAAGATCACCGCACGAGCGGTTCCGCCGGAATCCGTATTGAAGGTCGTTAATAATTTTGTTCTTCTCGAGGTATATGAGCAGTTTGTCGTTGATCACACGTTCCATCACCTTAGACAGAACTGATGTGATCGCTATGCGGCGGTAGTTGGCCGGGTTGGAGCGGTCACCCTTCTTTGGAATAGGATGGATAACCGCTTTTTTCCAACCAGAGGGCACAGAGCCAGTCTTCAGGGACATTTTAAAAAGCTTCGTCAAAATTGGAGCTATTTCTGCAGCGCACCTCTGCAGTACCAGGGCAGGTATTCCGTCAGGCCCACTAGCTTTATTAACATCAAGCCCTCGTAAAACATGGAGTTCTTCCCGATGCCGGATCCTTAGCTTTTTCATACGAAAACCGCAGTGAGGAACCGACGCCGGGACAGCACCTCGGTCATCGAGGGTTGAGTTAGAATTTCGAAGAGCAATTGAGTGTACGATATTTTTTGTTAGCCCGTCTTTAGCCAACACAAATAAGCTCAATGGTTTGCCCACGCGAGAACATGATGCCGAATAAAATATCAAAATGACGCGAGGTTTCTCGCGAATGTCTTGCGCATGTATGGATGAAAGTTCGATGAGGCGGACGTGGCGCCATCTGTCATTCAAAAACATAAATAATTTCGTTCTGTTTGAAATAAGAAAGACGGTTAAAATTGTTCATACAAAAATACTAAAATCGCGAATAAAAATGGGAAGGTGGAGGTGGGAGGGTTAAAATTTGGGGTTGTAGGTATTTTTTGATGCCAAATAAAAAAAAAATGTCAAAAAAAATAGTTTTTTTTTTCCTGGATAGGGACACCCTAATCAGTCTAATCACCAGCGGTATGAATATTTTTTTTAATAATTGTTTATTTTTATTTCTTTTATATCTTATGTATATAATAATTTTACAACTCAGGTTTTTTTTTTTTACTACCCTTCCATTAAAAGCATTTGCTTGTGTACGCAAGGGGAGTGTACATTAATGTTATTAGTTGGTACTTAAATATTTCATTGTACATAAATATATATGTGAGCCGCAGTATTTGTTTTGATAATAGTATGTATTTAAAAAAAAAAAAAAAGAATGTTATGGAAAACTAAGGATATTTGTAAGATTAATTAAGTGACAGTAGTTTTTTTTTAAGAATATTTTTTAAATGTCTCTTGATAGAGAGCAGTATTCTGATTTCTTCTGGTAGACGATTGAAAAAAATTCTTCCCTTGTAAGTGTAATGATGCTGTGCAAAAGATGTATTTAGTTTTGGGCATAAAAAAACATGTTTAAGTCGAGTTCTGTTTTCATTTAAAAATGGATATTTATCTTTTTCTTTTATAATTTGAATTAATGATTTTTTTATATAAATCTTTAAATGTGGGTACTTGAAATTCTTCAAACAGGCGTTCTGTTGGGTAGTCCAAGGCTTTTTTAAATATAAATTGTTCTTTGTACAATTTCTATTGGAAGAAGGTTACATTTATACGCGGATCCCCAACTAATAATAGCGTATTGTAAAGTAGACGTGGGCAAAATTGAATGACTGAATTGAATGAATAAATTCAATCTTGTGACACACTCGATCTGCTTCTCAATTTCAAAAGGAATTGAGTCTTCATTCCTCATCTTTGGCCTTGCATCCTACGATTTTTAACGGCACCATTAATTTTTTTCTATTTATTTTAATGTTAAATTATTTCAATGAATGATGTGTACCTACCGTAAACGATTTAAATATTATAATGATTCGTAAATATTTAAATATTAATCTATGGGCGGCGCGCCCATAGAATAATATTTAAATAATAGTGCAAAACACGTAAAGTATCCCTTTCCCGCGCGCCATTCGTAAAATACCCGTAGGTATCAACTTCATCGTGGTCAGCCCAAGCGAAATACGAAAGCGAATCGGCCGAGTCACTAGTTTCGAATCTGTCTCTTTCACAACGCAGGAATTAATAGGTACATTGCTTCTATTCAGTATATGATCCAGTCATAGTCCCGCCGCGCCGATCGAACCCGTCCCGCGTAAATAGTCTCTGGTTTATAGTCTGTCGCTAACAAGTTTGTCCGGGGCGCGAAGTCTTTTTCACTAGTTCAGGAATTAAATCTCAATTCAGTTGTGACGTCATCGTCTCTGTGATCGCGTCAATCTCAGATCCCAACACCCAACAGGACCAAACCCAGGTCCTGCTAGGTCCGCAGCTCGCGAGTAATCAACTCACTGCCAGGCAAGAGGCAAGACACTAGTCAAAAGTAACTAATTCATTCCTCAATGCTCGCCGCAAAACTGACCGTGCGGGTTCACTCATTCCTCTCCGTTGGCCAAGCCGTCAATTTCATTACATAGTTGATTGAAAACTTCCGACAAAGCTATTGGAATACAAATACCTACCTACTTTGATACGCCGAACTTCGGCAATCGGCTGTGGTCAGCTGTCATAAAATAATGCTTAATAATAATGATAAAATGTTTGTTTATATTAGATCACGTGAAATGGAATAATTTTAATTTAATAAATAAAATAAAATTGGTAAAACTTTAGGGGTGAAACAAAACACTGTTTAATTTTCAGATTTTATTGATATTCTAATGTAAATACATTTTTCTTGTCAATTTTTTGTTTTTGTTTTAACAAATGTAGTATTTTAATATTGCATTAACCCCGTAGCACAATTTTTCAGAACGACATAATTCGTAATATTAATTTGAAGTGAAATAGGCAATTTTCGTTATTTGTTTTTAGGGTGTCATGCCGTGTTGCGCTACCTCCTTATTTAGCCAACGTATCTGAAATAGGCATATTCACCCTAGGAACAGTGCTTTGCGTAGTGAAAACTTCTTTAGCACCGTTGTGTTTTGAAACTCGATGAAACGAAAAATAACGACATTAAAAAGAGGCAATTTGGGAGGCGGGAATGGGTACCGCCGCCCCGGGAACCTTTATTGGATAACCAACACCTCTGCCATAGGTCACTCCAAGTGGTTCGCCACGTTTGGTGATTTAGCAGGGGTGCCCGGGTTCATGGGGTGTGGTTTGTCTAGGTCTTGGAGGTGGATAACCAGGACACACTAAACCCCAGATACCTACCCACCCCTTAAACCCTTTTCCTTCCCATAACTCTCCTCTCCTTCCTTTCCTTAAAAAAACCCTCCACACAGCACCCCCAAAGATGACATAGGTCCTGAGGGAATTTATTTTCCGTAGGGCCTCCTGTGTGGAGCTCATGTAAAAAAAGGCAAACACCTACATTTATAGGATTTAGTCTAATCGGTCTCCTCTTTGTGCGGTGCTTCGTAGCCTATCGGTCTCCTCTTAGTGCGGTGCTTCGGAACCTCTCCATGTCTTCTTTGTTTTCTTAATTGGAGAGTACATAATTTTTTTTTTTTTTTTGGAATTAATTGAATAAGGAATGAATAGAAGGAATCAATTCAAAAGGCCAGGAGAATCAGACTGAATCGATTCACTTCTGGGAATAAATCTGCCCATGTCTATTGTAAAGTGGATTGAACTAAGGCATAGTAGATTAAATATAGATTTTTTATCGACAGAAAATTTCTAATTCTTAAAAAAAAAATATATATATATATATATATATATTAATTTTCTGATTTTGTTTACTACTTGACATATTTGTTCCTTCCATTTTAGATTTTTATCAATAATTACTCCGAGATATTTAATTTTATTTGTTGTTTTTAATATTGTACAGTTTGTTTACAGTTTTTACGACCTCCGTAGTCCAGTGGGTAAGACTCTTGACTCACAATCCGGAGGTCGCGGGTTCGAACCCGGCATGCGCAAATAAATTTTATTTGATTAATTTGTGTTTTTTCACAATTAATTCATTTAAAATAATATATAGTATATTTGCGGCATGTTCCAGAGTGGAAGATACTATCAGTATCGCCCTGGTGTAAGACCACCATTCAGAATTGAAACGTTGCTTCAAAATGGCTTTAGCCGTGTTTGGTGACCAGATCTGAATAGCCAGGTACTTCCCAACCTTCCTCTTCCCCACCTCCTTCCCCTTCCCACTACCCTCAGCCTCACAACATACCCCAATTGGGGATGCCATAGTCTCACTGGCTCCAGACGGGAGCAGTTGAGATTCTTGTGCGGTATTCACTGTAAAAAAAAAAAAAAAAGTTTGATTTGCAATAATTTTGGCTATGAATTTTAATATTATCATGTATGACAATGTTAAAATTTTTGGGGAGCGTCGTTTGGATGGATTGCAAACGGAATTACAAATGTTTTTTCACTATTTAGTGATAGTAAATTAGTGTCGAAAAAATTCTTAAGCGTATTGATGTCTTCTGTGGCCTTTAATTCTACACTTTCAAAAGTCTTTTCACTTATTATTAATACTGTATCGTCGGCGTATGATGTAATTTGACCATGTAGATGTTGAAAAAATATATCGTTTAAATATATGGTAAATAGGATTGGTCCAAGCACTGTACCTTGGGGGATTCTAAAGCTCGAAATCTCTTGATCACTATTAACACGATGGATTTTTACCACTTGAGGGCGGTTTTTTAAGTAGTTGGTGATCCATTTAATCGCGTTGCCTTTTATGCCGATATTATTTATACTATATACTATACTATTTATACTATATACTTTATACAATACTATATACTTTAAAATCTATTCTCATACTTACCAAATATACATTAAAAAAATCACAAAAATCGGTCAAGCCGTTTCGGAGGAGTGCGACCACAAACTCCGTGACACGAGATTTTTATATATAAGATTTACAAAGAAATAATTCAGCCTAGCAACTAAGATCGGAAATTCCAATAATAATTAATGGAAAATAAAAGTAATAAAAAATAAACCATCGCTGGACTAGGATTTAGAATAGATAGGTAAAAGCTCGTGGGTTCAAGTGGAAAGTATCGAGTTACACAAGAGGTCCGGGTGTAAAGTGCATTCTTCTGAGGCGATTTTCTCTCCATGATACACATTTGAAATATTTTTTTTTCCATCCAATGAATTCAACTGCTTTGCCTGAAACTATCTCAAAACGTTGGATTTTCCATAAAAAGTTATTCAACTTTTTATCATGTACTATCACATAGAATCATCTCCCGAAGATAGTGTAATTTACGCCAGGACACCCTGTATGATGGTCAAATTGTCAACTTTTTATAGCGCCGTAGGAAAAATACGATAACACAATAAAAAAACGCGATAAAACTGTTATTTCTTATGCTCAACTAGTTTGTCAACAACAGCAGTGAATCTCGCATCCAAAAACTATGTTTCTAAATTTTTCTTTTTAAATAAAACAAAACAAGAATTTCCTCTGAAATCGTAAGATTCGTAAGAAGGTTCTTAAATACTGGCCTAATAATATAAAACTTATATTTTATTCACCTTTTTTAATATCAAATAAGGTATTATTCAATTCGTCCATTAACCGATTTTAGATTTTCACGACCAAAAGTATTTTTGTTATTTATTTTTGGGGTGTTATGTCGTGTTGCGCTACCTTCTCCTTTAGCCAACGTTTCGGACCTCGTTACAGTATCTATCATCAGGGATACAGTGACGCAGGATACAATGACACATATGCCCTGATGATGGACACACTAACGCTGTCCGAAACGTTCGCTAAAGGAGGAGGTAGCGCAACACGGCATCACCCCAAAAATAAATAACAAAAATTCGTCCATTGTCGATTTTGTGGCGATACACCGATTATATTCGGAAAAAAATACCGAACAAACAGAAAACATAATTATTTTGGACTTTTCCATTACTACATACAGGGTCTATGGTATTTTTTTTTAGCTCGCACAGTCGGCAGTACGCTTTACGCTTCCTCGTCGATAGTTACCTCATTCCTCCTCAGTGGCGGACCAAGTCCGTCAGAGGCCGGGGGCGGCAAAGCTGAATGAGTCCCCCTTAGTTCAAGAAGTTAGTTGATGTAATTTTACAAGCTTTTTATTCAGTTCACACGGGCCTCTGGTCCTGAGGAGCCTATAAATGCCTCCATGTTCCCTTGATCAAATCCTAAACAAGGCACCAGGGCACTGTAATTTTTTTTATTATTTTTTTTTTATTTCATTTTCTGGAAGTTGCATTTGTGAATAATGTTCTCACCAAATGTTTTAAGGAAATTCGTAAAATTGACCACATTAGAAAAACTATACATCCGATTTGCATGCACCGAGTCTTAAACTGTTCGAAATCCAGTCACTATGGCACCACGAAGGGGTTTTTGAAGTAAAACTGCTTTACGTACGCTTGACTTGGGGAGTAAGATGGCGAATGCGTGACGAGAGCGTTACGAAAAACGAGGCGAACGCTTCGTATATTACTGTAGGAGCAAGAGAGAGAGGTGCGAGCACCCATTTTCTTTCTCTCATAGCCAGTTACGTTACACAGTGCAGGAATTTTTTTTTTTTTTTTAATAATTTTATTTATCTTAAAAAATGGAACATGTTACAGTGTTACTTTTCCTCCATTAAAAGCATTTGCTTGTGGATGGAGGAGCTTGTGGATACATTTTAAATATTTACAATTTATACAGTTAGGTGTTTCACATAATATATGCACAGATTCACAGTTAATATACACACACCGTTAAAACACAGTTTAATCATATCGCAATCACTAAAAGATAAAATCATCCACATGTATTCAGTAATAAGTAAAATAGGTATAATTTTTAGTGTGACATTCATGTGGTGATGAGGGAAGCAGCAATTTTCCCGTTGGTGATTTCTCTAAAATGTTTTTTGATGGAGTTCAACAATTGTACTTTGTCATTAATGCTTCTGATTTCTACTGGAAGGTTTTAAAGAAGTACTTTCCTTGGTGTGTATAATGGTGTTGGGCAAAAGACGTGTTTAGTTTGGGGCATACAAATACATGTGTAAGTCTTGTACGATTTTCAGTTATGAATGAGAATTTATCTTTTTCTTTTATAATTTGTATGATTTATATTTAATATTTATATTGTCTGTATCACACTGAAGGAGCAAGAGAGAGCAGTGCGCGCGCACATTTTCTTTCTCTCTTCCTATCATATAGATGAAGCAGAAGTTTTACTTCAGTTGTGTGGTCTAAAGCACACACTTTTTTTTTATAAAGGGCTCTTTTAATTATTTTTTTTGAAGATGAAAATTTTCCATAAAAAAATCGAAAATAAAATTCGCTGTCTATCATTTTTTTTTAGATATCAAAATTCCCCTACGTGGTGCCATAGACACTGCATTTTAAAACAGTTTAATACTTCGTGCATGCAAATCAGATGTACCTACCCATAGAATGTTGACAACCAGATTGAAAAACGTGTTAAAAAAAGTATCGACAAAAACGCATTCAAAGTTTTGCTGAACGACAATTCAACATACAAACTGTTTCAAACGGTTACATATAAAATGCTGTACCTCCGTCAATTTTACGAATTTCTTTAAAATATATGCAGAGGGCATTCTTAACAAATGCATCTTTCAGAAAATTAATTGAAAAAATATGACAAAAAAAATTGTTTACAGTGTCCCGGTGCCAGCCTTGTTTAGGATTTGATTAAGGGAACATGGAGGCCCACCACGAGTCCGCCACTGTTCTTCCTACCCCCGAAATATTATTCCAATCTTCAAAATCCCCTTTATATCATCAGTTCACATTGCATATCGCAGTTCTGAACACGGTTCGTATTGCATATAGCGCATTACACATTGTTACCAAGTTTGACCTTCACCGAGCGGAAAATACCGTCAGATAACACATTCATTGTTATTGAATCACTGTAACTTTGTGCATAGGTACCACCATACTTAACTAACATGCCAAGCGTCTTCGGCAGAACTACGCCTTCATCAGTCTACCACATACTAAATTATATCTAACTTTCACGGGTAGCAATAACTTTGTGGGTTATGCATAATTATAATTTTAGTATGTTAAGAAACCCTGATGAAGGTTTAGGCGGAACCGAAACCGGTTGGTTTATATATTAATTTATATATATATATATACTCAATGAATTGGTGTCCAAACAAAGTAATTTGATTCAAATTATATCTTTGCTATTATTTTTGTAAATCTAAAGTGATGTTCCATTGCAAAGTGAATAATTTTCTATGCATTTATTTATCGAAAAAAATGTGTAAGTCAAAGTTCATTTTGTAAAGAAGACGGTTAAAGCATTTTAGAGATGATTACTTGCAACAATGGAAGGTCCTTTCACAGGAGGGATTCCAACTTCCAACACATTCTGTTTGCCGCCTCACTGTAAACTTCTCAAATTTCGCCAGTTCAAGGATAAATCTTAGGACTTAGGACAGAAGAAGATACGTAGAAGCAGTTTGTTCATTTTTAAAGGATATTGGATTGCCGCCTTAAAAATGTGTTTACTGATTTATTATTACTAGCTGGTACCCGGCATGCGTTGCTATGCCATTTAATAAAGAAATTGTTTCTACCTGCGTGTCCTTTCCCATTCGTCCCTTTCCCCTTCTACCTCCCCTTCCTCTCCCGCCCCCCCTTCCCCACTCGCGTTAATACTCCGCCTTCTCCATCTTCCCTCTCCCCACTCCACTCCCCCCCTTCGCCCGTACCGCGAAAACCCCTCCCCCCTCACACGAACTCTTTACCCGAGTTCCCCTTCCGCATTCCATACATTCATTCCCGGTACATTCAGTTTCAAATAGCTCGCGTGCCGCCTATTGCAATTTTTTTATACAAATTTCATAATGCCAGAGCTCACAAGTAGTTTTATACAATCCTTGTCCTGACAATAACGAAGACAAAAAATATCCAATTTGGTGCAGTCGTTCGGAAGTTATGCGCGTACATACATTTCGGCGATTCATTTTTATTTATATGGATAGATAGATAGAAGATAGATAGATAGATGGATTACCAATGAAGTTTTTAATTATTAAGTGTAGGTATTATTTATTACTAGTTTTAGCCTTGAATTAGTAATCACGGGATAACTTGGCTTGCCAAAATGAAAACTGATATATTTTTAATTAAATGAAGACAATAATGCAAAACTCAATCAAAAATTCTGGAGAGATATTGGCACCTCTGGGACTCGAACCCAGGACCCTTTGCTTACATGGCAAGGGCTTTCAGAAGGCCATTGCAAATAATAAACAGAATAAAGCTTTATCGATTTGTATATATATAAATACATTTTTTTAGGAGATGTAACATACCAGTAGGCATATATCTACTAAAAATGTTTTTTTTACACAATACACAAGTATTGTGTAAAAAAGTTTCATAATGATACTAGCCCCAGCGAGAGCTCGTAAGTGAGGTCATCGATCTAGTATCTTAAGTATTTTTCATTTTAAAATGTCTAACTAGCATTTTCATCACAACACTGTAGGTAACATGTAACTATTCATATGCAACAATGTAACCTTACATTTGTATTAAGCATCAGTCACACGCAAAGATAAAAGCGCGAGCACTTATCTGTTGAACTGCGAGCGCTTATATGTACCGTCACACTACGCTATCAAACATTTCTTCCTATCAAAAGTCATTTCTTTGTACTGGATCTGTCAATTTCACAGCTGTAATCCGCATATTTAAGTAGCTCCGTAATTAAAATGACCCCCTCTCCTGTTTATCGCATAACGTTTCGCGTATCGCCTCAGCAGCGGTTACGGCAGATTACGGCGTATAACTTTGAGCTTCGAGCACATCATCTGCTTAGGTGTGACAGGTCTGTATGGGATTGTATGGCGAGCGTTATTGTGCGTGCGACGATCTTTTATCTTTGCGTGTGACACCCGTCTTATGTCAACCAATATTTTTGGTAAATTAATTATCGCTTTAGCAATGTATTGATTTTTTTTTTTGCAAAATAAATAAACAAATCTATTTTTAGCTATGCCACCGTGCAAAGGAGACTTGCGTGGGACCGTGGATTTATCGTATTATATTGGAACTGAGTACCCATGAAATAAATAATTATTTTATTACAATCTCATTCTCTCGCAAGCTAAATCCTATATAAAGATGTTTGTGTTTGTCTCTTTTTAGTGTCACTCGCTTCCGTTTCATCGAGTTTCAAATCACAACGGTGCTAAAGAAGTTTTCACTTAAAAAAATCTTCCACATATTGTCACTGGTTAGTCGGGCCAAGTAACCGCCCAACCCCTTACCCCGAACCCAACCTACAGATTTGTTTATAGTTGAACAAAAAAAAACGTGTAAATTGTACCCGGAGACCAAAATTTCAAACGACTCCAAATAATATCAGTCAATGCTCAAAGAAAGTCAGTACGACACGTATATAAATGGAAAACAATTTTCCGTAAATAAATAAAAACAAACAATAAAGTTGTAAAAATAATGTTTTACCACATAAACACAGCGCCACGATTACAAGCTTTACTAACAAAAGCAGTGCCGCGAAGCGCGCACCACATTCAAACAAACGATGAGTTTGTACGAGTACTATATAACAAAACAACTAATACAGTTGTATCGTATAAAAAAATAATAAAGCGGTAGAACGTAATTCCAGGCCTATATATATATAACATCAGGCTTGACCGGCGAAAGCTGTGGCGTGAAGCGCGCGCCGCTCCCGACAGCAGACTAATCTTTAATGCACCAAACGCTGCGCTTTTCAGATAAATAATACAGGCGTGGAAAAAGGGCGCCCTGCGGTGGCCTCGTAATACTAACGGTCAAACGGTCTTGAATCTAACCCTTGAGAAGTTGAATGACATGCATTACGCTGTCAGTTTTTAATCAGAGTAAAGCTCATACTTTGCCATAATTGATTTTACAAGGATTGGTTCAAGACAATGGTTCAAGGATACGAGTTTTTTTTTAAGAATATGCAATTACAGTTTTAAGCCCCGGTTTCCGAATTTCTACCGTTTCATAACATATTTCTTTCGAACACTTTAAGTTTTGAAGTTTCTTAAAAAATATATATTATTTTTATACGAAGAATTTATACATTATTTCCACTCCGAAACGGTAATTATATGAAATTCCCTACATAAAAAAATCGCAAAGTATGCTACGAAAATTATTATAAACTAAATAGGTTTTTTCTTCAAAATTAAAAGATTTCAAAGGGCGAGTTGTTTCAAAAAATTTGATGAATTCATCAAATATTTGAAGTTAATTTTCACGTTCTGTGGAGGTTCAATTAAAATTATTTTATTATATCATTATAGACCAGTTGCTGCTGGAAACTGAAATGATCACAGAACTTAGACATAACGTGAAAATGAATTTCAAATATTTTATGAAGTTATCAAATTTTTTTAAACAACCCCATCCTTACTTTTTATCACGTTTATTGTTTAAAAAAAAACGACGTGTTTCGTGAGCGATGCCTTACTTCCTTGGGGTTTATTTGTGTCAATGGAAAGGTGGGATTGGGAAGTTTTGATCGTCTTATAATCATTTTCTTTGAAAAATTTATGACTTGCAGATAGGAAAGCCCCTTGGCCGAGAATCCAGAGGTCACGAATTTAAAAACCAGACGCAGCATGTAAAAAAGGTTATTTTCACGCAGAATTAGAATAAATACAAAAATATTACGAGATATATTTTGTGATTTTCACGGCCAATAGTGCTACCATTATTTATTTTTAGGGTTTAATGCTGTGTTGCGCTGTCACCTTCTTTAGCCAATGTTTCGGATAGCGTCACGGTGTCCACTATCAGGGCAGATGTGATGTTTTATTTGATTGGCCAAATCCCAGGCGCTTTCTTTTCTCAATACCCTTCTCTGATCAACTTCCTTCAGGGACGTAACATTTCCCAAATTGAGAATTCCACAGTCCCTCTGGCTGCGGATAGTTGGATATTGATGTCCTAATAGCAGATAAAAAGCGGCTTTTCATGCGTACAATAACCGGTAGTAACATTATTTGTTTTGAAGAAAAATAATTGTTGTGAAGAGAGTTGTGGCTTTGGAACTCTTCTCATTGGATTTCTGATTAAGATTTTCGTTCTTTTTAGCTCCACTAGGGAGGTAAAACCGACTCTAGCGTGGCAAGACGGACGACATTCTTGCAAGGGACGATGCTTCATTCGGCCAGCCTCAAGACTCGTCGGCTCTTTCCGCCCGGCCGCAAAAACTCCGTGCGGTATATTTGGTTCCATTCTCACTAAAATTGGCAATGCGTGTATTCTAAACGACGATGAATTTTTAATATATTTCTGTTTACTTTCATTTCGATACAAATCAACTTCGTTGTTTCACATCTGCCGGATGACCCGTGGCGGCTATTATTTTTTTCGATATATTTTGGTATTCTTTATTTATATCATTTTATAAAAACAGCAAGGCATTAACTATTCTAAAATTTTGAAATAGATCATGGTTACAAAATACAATCTTTACCTTAACTTTGGTGTTTTTTCCAAGTTTCTTACATTTCTATTAGTACATGTTATTGGTTCGGTACTAACATTCGTCTCGTACACTGGACTTTCGAATGCTACTAGGATACAGGATCTAGAATTTATTTTTCACTGCTAATTCCATAATATCAAAATAATTTGTTTACATACAGAGTTATTCAACAAAAATGTTCCACGTCAAAGTCATCCACTAATTTCCAAAATCCCATATTTATTATTAGATACTCGCTTCGATGAACAGAATTATGAGAATTTCATTTAAAGTAGTGTCATCTCTTTTTGATTGGTACTCTGGCTGTTTCCTCTAATATAGGCTTGGCGGCCGGTGTGGTCTAGCGGTAAGGCTTTTGACTCGCAATCCGAAGGTCGCGGGATCGAATCCCGGCGATAAATAAATTTTATTTGAATAATTTGTGTTATTTCACAAAATAAATTTTATTTGAATAATTTGTGTTATTTCACAATTAATTATTTTAAAAAAATAATGCAGAAGTATATTTGCGGCACGTTCCAGAGTGGAAGATACTCTCAGTACCGCCCTTCAGAATTGACCACCATTCAGAATTGAAACGTTGCTTGAAATGACGTTAGCCGGGTTTGGTGAACAGATCTGAATAGCCAAGTTCTTCCCCACCTTCCTCTTCCCTAGTTCCTTCAGCCTCACAACATACCCCAATTGGTGATGCCACAGTCTCACTGGCTCCAGACGGGAGCAGCTGAGACTCTTGCGAGGTATTACTATAAAAAAAGGCTTAGTTAATTTTAGCCTGGAATAGACGTTACAAAATGAGAAGAGTAATATACTAACGGAGAATTTTATGTTTGTTCGTTAATTAAATTGGGTTCGTATGAATCAATAAAAGTGTTAATGACTGTTTAGCTCCAGTAGAGGTGAGTTATAAATTGGATATCTCTGTCATCAATGCCTCATTGTTCTGAAAGTCGCATGAGTTAAAAATATTTGACTTCAAGGGTCTAAGAGAATATAAATACACTAAAGTACGTGTATATGGACTAAATATCCTACACGGGATGTCCTGTAAGCTATGAAGATAACAGGGGAGGTCATTTACAATCAAAATGATCGAACCTGTTGCGGTCAAATTCTCAACCCTTTCTATGTTTCATCAATTTTAGTACTTTTGTAAAAATTCCCAGTACAACATCTTAAAAAAAAATCATAAAAAAGCATATATAAGTTATTTTTGAAGTGAAAACTTCTTAGCACCGTTGTGATTTAAAACTCGATGAAACGGAAGCGAGCGATATTAAAAAGAGACAAACACATACAGCCTGCGACAAAATGAAATAGCAATAAAATATTTATTTATTTCACGGGTACTCGGTTCCAATATAATACGATAAATCTACGGTCCCACGCAAGTCTCCTTTGGTCAAGTAGTAAAAGGCGCCTAACCAAGAATCGAATCCTAAGAAATCCAAAAAAAATATATTTTTATTTTTGTAAAATCAATATCCAATCTTCAAACCACTCCAAAACGAAAAGGCAAAGAAAACATAAAAGAAAGCGACAGCTAGCGACTCCGAAGAAAAAACACAAATACTAATAAGATGACCAAATGCATAGGAAAAGGTTGCACTGGAACTCGACGTTAAAAATAAGGAAAAAATCATCCTTCACATTGAAAATGCTTCGTAGTGTCCCCACTCTTGTCTACTTAAGTTTTCACACCGCGTGTGAATTTCACAATCTGATTTTTCTTTCTAATAGGCGGTCGAAAGAGGAACTAACGCATGGTGCAGGCCGACAAATAATGAGCAACGAAAGGGATTTTTTGCTCAGGTAAACCCAAAATAAACATTAGCATCTCCCACAATTACACAGATAAGCATCTACATCTGTAATTTGGTTTATGAAGATATTTAACATTTGAAATATTTCATATTTTACGAAACAAAATATTGACAAAAGGTTTTCGCTTAAGAAAAGCAAATAATAAAGTTCTCCTGAAACATTGTTTTTAAGCCTTTTGCCACTAAAAATAGAGCCGACATTGCACAATGCCCTTCTACAAACCAACATACGACGCTGGCTTGACATGTTTACCAGTCGTGCATATTATTTAAGTGAATTTGTTACAATTAGCTAATGCACCTTGCAAACTAACCGCACCTTTGTGAATTAACCGACGCAATTAGACAGATGTGGGTTTAACGAGCTTTTTGCATGACAATTGAATGATTAGATTCGCTACTCCGTTAACGCAATTGATTACAATTTTCTTCAGAGCATTTCCATTTACATTCCCTCAGATCCTTCAGGACCGAGAAGCTTTTCTTAATTAAATATTTCAATTTTCGCAACTGTTAGGTATTTAATGTAATTGAAGAGGAATGGAATTGTGTCATTATTATTTTATGTTGATACCAGACAGTAAATGCGATTAAAACTGTGGAAAAATAACTCCCATCACTCATCAACAATGAAACTTTCCATTACAATAATATTGACATTACCATTAGGGCTTGCGGAGGTAGTTCATAAATTCAGGTGCTTAAGTAAGTAATACATTAGACAATTCATTGAAAGTCCACTAATATTTGAGGAAAACAACATATTAAATTAACATTATTAATCAATACATCCGCACTAGTGATTGGATCAAATATGTTACAGAGTTTATGAAATTATTTACAATGAATACATACGAGTAGATTCGCTAAATATTCCTTTTGGTTCTAGTTTAAATACATTTATTAAACGATGTCATGGAAAATTATCATTTTTCTTTCATCATAATATCGTCTGACACTCCTTTCGAACACAAAATATAAACATGACAAAATCACTACAGTTAATGACAATTAAACGTAGTAAATTACGTGCCAAATTGCAGTGGGTTATTTCGTATCTCCAAAATTCAACTAATAAACGGATATCGTCTAACACCCCTCTGGATTCAAAATCAAAATACTTGTGGTGTACCTAAATAAATAATTAAGTGCCAAATTGCAGTGGACCACCTCGTTACGTTCCATAGATAGCTAAAGATGACATTTATTGGTGGCCCAAACTAAACTTATTAACCCCTAAATGCTAGAAAACTATTAATGTTGGTATTAGAGTGGGCAAGATCTGCCAACGACGATCGTCGTTTGGGGATATTACATATTATATTGAATGAAAGTAAAATATGTTCTAAACAACTCGCTAAACCCAGAACCACTAAGAACCATACTAAGTATGGCTTTGAAGCAAAGAATGGACGGTTACCTCGAGAGTGTTTTCTCTTGGGGTAAAAATAATCTTGTTGAATTTAATGTTTCAAAGACCCAATCTTGTCTGATTACGTCTAAAAGGGATCGAAATGAAAATCTAGTATCTTTCAACGGAAGCAATCTTCCGAACAGGCCCTCCATTGATATGCTCTTGGTGTAACCCTAAGTGACCAGCTCAGGTATGGGGGCTCCATGGAAGCCAGAGTAAAGTTAGCTTCCCAGAAACTGGGCGTACTGTACAGGGCCCGCAGATACTTTAATAGTGCACAACTGCTAACCCTGTACAAATCGCAAGTGCGCCCCACGGTTGAATTTGGCAGCCACCTCTGGTCTGGAGCTCCAAAATACCTGAAAAATACCCTCGACTCTGTGCAGAAACGGGCGGTCCGTTTAATAGATTCTCCCATCTTAACAGACGGATTGCAATCTTTAGAGCACAGGCGTCAGGCGGGAATGCTATCCTTGTTCTACCGGTATTACAATGGAAGATGCTCCGAGGAACTAGCATAATTGATCCCTTCGGCACCGGTGCATAGTCGAGAAACACACCACACGCGTGCCCAACATTTGTACACGGTTGACATTTGTCACATGAGAACGGGTCGTTTCTTCGACTCGTTCTTATGTTCAACAGCTCGGCTGTGGAATGATTTGCCGGCCTCTGTGTTTCCTCCTTCCTACAACATGGGTCTCTTCATGACCAATGTTCATTCCTTCCTCTCCTCAAAAAAACCCTCCACACAGCATCCCAGATGACATAGGCCCTGAGGAAAATTATTTTCCTCAAGGTCTCCTGTGTGGAGTTAATGTAAAAACCATTTTGTAAGAAACATACACCTATTTAGATGGCTATATGAAAACTTCCATGGTTGAAAGCGATCATTTCTTTATGCGTGGGTAGGTACTTTATATATTATTTAATGATTTATTTGTACCCTCAAGAGTTTCGTCTGGTGGAAAATAAAATGAAAAAAAGGCATTTGTCAATGAGGAGTGTAAGGCCCTTCGGTCATGGAGAAACAGAAACTGGGAGGCGGGTATGAGTACCGCCGCCCGGGGAACAATTTATTGTATAACCAACACCCCTACCACGGGTCACCGCAAGTGGTCCGTTATATGTGGTGATTTAGTAGGGGTGTCCGGGTTCTTGCAGTGAGGGTTGTCTAGGTCTTGGTGGCGAATGTGTTTCTACTGCGTGGCGGTCCGGATCGGACTGCTTGAGGCAGACTCTCCCGATCTCTCCAGCCGGACTCTCTCGACCCATAGCCTTGCACCACAATGGGAAGGGTTGAAGGAATTCACGTGTCTCTCACGCCTGGACCCAGATTGCTATCCACCACTCATCATTTTTTTATCAATGTGAAGGATAACTTTTTCCATATTTTTGTCGTCTTAATTCCAGTGCGCATTTTCCGATACATTTGGCCATCTTAGTATTAGTATTTTATTCTTCGGATTCGCTAGACGTCGCTTTCTTTTGTGTTTTCTTCGGCCTGTTCATTTTGGAGTGGTTTGAAAATTGGATATTGATTTTATAAAAAAAAAATTGGATTTCGTAGGATTCAATCCTTGGTTCGCTAAATGTCTGCAGAGGTTCGTCAGGCGCCACTCACTACACCACATGAGACTTACGTGCGACTGTGGATTTATCATATTTTATTGGAATCGAGTAATAGTGAATTAAATAAATATTTTATTGCTATCTCATAATCTCGCACATAGTTAGATTGTTTGTGTTTGTTCTATTAGTTTCGCTCGTTTCCGTTTCATCGAGTTTCAAATCACAACGGCGCTAAAGAAGTTTTCTTTTTTATTATCATTGAAGGCGGAATCATCTTAAAATAAGTTCTTGAGTTCTTGAGTTACCTAGTACAATCGTGCTGGGATACGATAATTTAAATACGGTACAACTTGGATCATCTTAAACCATAGCGTACGTACTAACTTATTTTTTATAGTTTCCGAGTTGGAGCTTGAAATGAGGGCTCCAAATCATAATCTAGCTCTGCCAGAGAGAACCAATCAGAGAAAAATTGTCTATGATTGGTCAAGGTAGTTTTTCTCTGATTAGTTCTCTCTGGCAGAGCTAGATTTTGATTTGCAAGCTCTAATTCAGAAACTACAAAAAGGGACTTACGGTTTAAGACGATCCACTTGTATTCCAGTCCCAGACACAATATCACATTCACAAGATCTTCAAATCACAATGCATACTTCGGAGGATTACCCATATGAAATTATTTAGATATTTTATTTATACCTAATAATTTGGATGGCGGGTATGGGTACGGCCGCCCCGGGAACAATTTATTGGATAACCAACAGCTCTGCCATAGTGGTCGCTACGTTTGGTAACTTAGCAGGGGTGCCCGGGTTCATGGGGTGATGTATGTCCAGGTCTTGACGGCAGATGCGTCTGCCCGTCCCTGCTGCGTGGCGGGCAGACGCATCTGCGTGTTACTTATACCGGGCAGGTATGTGTTGGATAACCTCAAATGCTGCGTAGCGGGCCAGATAGAGAGACTGGATGAAGGAGGTCTTTTGATCTTTCCAGCCAAACCTTCTCGACCCATCGCTTTGCACCGCAGTTGGAGGGAAGGATCTATACGTCCGTCACTCCTATACACCCTAACCCCCAGATTCCTATCCACCCTTTCATACCCTCTTCCTTCCCAGAAATTCGTATCCTTCCTATCTTGTATAGCAATAAAATTGCAAACTAAGTATAGTAGGTATTTAAAATTATAATTACGAAAATTATATTGTCTCTCGTGCATAATCAGGCAGCCTAGTCATAAATGCAAGGCAATTCCTGAAAAAAAATCGATGATTTAGTGCTTCGACATATCTCAAATTTCTCGAAATGCAAGAGACTGGTTGCGTCGGCGTTGAAAACTGGTATTCGATAAGTTGCGTAGTGTGCGGACCTCCATTGAAATACACATACACAAATACACAAGTACAGCGACTTGCCAACTATTTTTTTTTCAGTTTTTTTTTTTTTTTTACATGATCTCCACACAGGAGGCCTTGAGGAAAATAATTTCCCTCAGGGCCTATGATATCTTTGATGATGCTATGTGGGGAGGGTTTTTTTTAAGGAAAAGGGAAGGAGAGGAGAGTTCTGGGAAGGAAAAGGGTTTAAGGGGTGGGTAGGAATCTGGGGTTCAGTATGTCCCGGTCATCCGCCTCCAAGACCTAGACAAACCTCACCCCATGAACCCGGGCACCCCTGCTAAATCACCAAACGTAGTTGCCTCAAATAGCCAATTGACTAAAATTCATTGAAGCCTTTGTCGAGGCGATTATAACATTTTGGGTTTCACTATCATTTTTTCTGACGAATTAAAAAAAAATTGCAAGTGAGCAGTTCACACGCGGTGGAAGTGAAACCTTCAGAAAACTAAAGCAGACAAGAGTGAGGAGTCTACAAAGCATCGCACAAAGAGGAGACCGATTAGTCTATCTCATTCTCTCGCAGGTTAAATGATAATACAGATGTAAGTGTTCGTCTCCTTTTAGTGTCGCTGTTTTTCGTTTGATCGAGTTTCAAATCACGATGGTGCTAAAGAAGTTTTCACTTTAAAAAAAAGGTAGATTAAATTTCCCTAATAGTATCTTTTTAACGCTATAATCACTTCTATGGTATTAAGGATATAAAACTATAAACAGTGGCATTTCAATTTGGGAGGCGGGTATGAGTACCGCCGCCCCGGGAACCATTTATTTAATAACCAACATCTTTGCATTGGTTACCCCAAGTGGTTCGCTACGTTTAACTTAGCTGGGGTGCCCGGGTTCACGGGGTGAGGTTTGTCCGGATCTTGGCGGCGGATGTGTCTGCCAACTAGTTGCGTGGCAAGCCAGATCGGGAGATTGGTTGACGAAGTCCCTTTGACTTATCCAGCCGTACGCTCTCGGAACATCGCCTTGCACCGCAGTGGGAGGGATGGATTCATACGTCCGCCACTCCTGACCCCTGATTCCTACCCACCCCTAATACCCCTTTCCTTCCCAAAATTTCCTCTTCTTCCTTTCCTAAAAAGACCCCTTACACAGCATCCCCAAAGATGACATACTTGAGGAGGAGAATTATGTTCCCTAGGGCCTACCGTGTGGAGCAAATGTAAAAATATATATATATATCGAGTGCGGTTCACACGCGGTAGAAGCGAAACATTACCAAAAACAATCTCAACCAATAGGAGCCTTTAAAAGTGTGGTCATAATCAAGCGGCCAATGAGCGCAGACCTAGCGTCATTTCCGTTTCATGTATCAATCAATATTATCAAAGCGGTCAAAGAGCGCAGTTTGATGCTTCGCAGGTGCTGTGATGCGTCATTTCCGTTTCATCCAAATTCCAAATCACAACGAGGCTAAAGAAGTTTCACTTAAAAAATCTGGCATACACCAATCAAAAAACTCGGCATTCACAGGGTTAAACGACGGATAGCGTAAGTACTACTGACGTCAGTACATCCAACATAATAATATAATATGATATAGCTCATTTTTCAGCGTTGCTATATTCACCACGGTAGGCGCGGAGGTAGAGGGGGGGGGGGGGAGGGGGCGCAATGCGCATACATTTCCGCTCCACCATAACTTATCTTGTCAGCGCGCTAACTGCGCTGCATCAAGTTTAATGAAACAATTGTGCGACTGTGCTCGTAATATACATATATACGTATACCTTGAGTGTCCGTTATTATTAGTGATCGGATCATAGATCAAACGCTAATAGTTGTTACGCCCGTAGCTATAGCATTCACCTGGAGGTGTGGGGTAGATTGGAAAATCTATTAGAAAGTGTTTTAGGACCTCTACTTACCACGACTTATTATTATTATTACTAACATCACATTGATAAAGGAGATGGTGCAAATAAATCGGAAGAGTAGGTACTATTTGGTACCCTTGCGCCTTCAGAAGTGATAAATAAACACCTATCACATTTAATATAACCATAACTGCAAGATAAGTCGTAGATACTATCTGTATCGCCTATCGCCCAGTTAAAAGACCACCATCCGGAATCGAAACGTTGCATGAAATAGCATGTTTGGTGACCGGTTCTGAATAGCCGGGTAATTTCCACTTCCCTATCTCCTTCTCCTCCCACCACGCATTTGCCTCCCAACATATCCCAATTGAAGATGTCATAGTCCCATTAACTTGTGGCAGCTGGGGCTCTGCTCAGTGATCACTTCTAATAAAATTAAACGCCTACCCCCTCCCCTAACTACGCATATAAAATTTTGCGAAACTAATAAACAAACATGTGCGTTAAAAACAATCTAAACCAATACGTCAGTGATATCACGACTAAATCCTTGAAAATGTTGGGGTTTATACATAGAATATCGAAACCATTTAAAAAAAACCCCAATCCATTATAACCCTATACAACTCATTGGTCAGAAGCAAATTGGAGTATGGTAGTGTTGTCTGGAACCCACACTACTTAAAATATTCAAAAACTATTGAATCTGTGCAAAAAAAAGTTTCTGAGATTGTTATCATTTAAACTTGGACTAAATGCCTTACTCCAATCTTACGAGGAACGACTCCAATATTTTAAGTTACAACTCTGGAAAAAAGAAGAAAAGTTGCTGACTTAATGAGTCTATACAAAATCATTCATGATAAGCTTGAAACAACTCACTGTCTGAGCAATATTCTTATTAAGGTCCCCAATAGACGTAATTTAAGGAATCAGAA
Source organism: Limnephilus rhombicus (assembly GCA_929108145.2). Lineage (NCBI taxonomy): Eukaryota > Metazoa > Arthropoda > Insecta > Trichoptera > Limnephilidae > Limnephilus > Limnephilus rhombicus. Next base: position 29,388,604 of record OV815275.1, read on the forward strand.
TATATTTCATCTTGAATTATTTAAAAACAATATTGCATACTTCAATCCACTGTCTCGGATGTGTCGACTGTATAATTCAATTGAATGTAACCATATAGACATCTATGCAAATAGTCTCGATTACTTTAAAAAGCAAATTAACAATAGACTAACCTAACATGTAATTGAGAATTGAAAATACTTATCTTGAACTTGAATGTGAATGGCTGTTTTTTCACTCTATTTGTACTTTACTTTTTTTGTTTTTCTGTTTTTTACATCGTATATCGATCTTTTTTCATCTTTGTCATCTCTATATTGTATCATCACTATCTTTGTTATCTCTTTTTATACCTCCGTTTATATTTTGATATTCCTAATTTCTGTTAACAACTATTAAACTGTGCATTCTGTGAACATTTTTAAGTGGACTATTAACATGTACGCTTTTTACAATGCTAATCCAATGACTTTTTTTGTTAATACTCTGTAAATGTTCCAAAACAATAAATAAATAAATACTTGAAAAGTGAGGTCCTAATCAAAGCAACCAATGAGCGCAGACCAAGGTTAATTTCCGTTTCATATCCCAACCAATAGGAGCCTTTAAAAGTGACATAATTATCAAAGCGGCCGATGAGCGCAGTTGACGTGTCGAATGTGCACTAATCGTCATTTCCGTTTCATCCGAAATCCATATCACAGGCGTGCTACAGAAGTTTCACTTAAAAAAAAATCAGAGTGCGCAATTCACACGCAGTAGAAGTGAAACTAGAAAGTCGCTAGATGTCGTTTTCTTTTATTTTGCCTGTTTATTTTAAATTAAAGATTGGATTTTGATTTTAATGTTTATTTTTTTGGATTTGGTAGGATTCGAACATCCGTTCGCTGGATATCTCTCTGAGCGCTGAGAGTCAGGCGCTCTATACCGCTGCGCTATCGGAGGCTCGCGCGTAGCTGTAAATTTACGGCATTGTATTAGAACTGAGGACCGTCAAATAATAAATTTTATAACGACGAAGCTAAAGATGTTTCACTTTAAAAAAATCACTTATATTCAGAGAGTTATGCCTACAATACACAACATCTTTTTTCAGTCCTATTCCAATTAGAGACCAAAGTCAATATTTTTGACTCGCTCACTCAATCGCTCCTTTCATCTCTATTTTTATATCTACGATTTCAGTTGGCATCACAGCAAACAGCATGGTTCATGTGTTGTTTGCAATGATGAGAATTGAAATCGTAGATATGAAAATAGAGATGAAAATAGCGTTCGCGTAAAGCGAAAAATGTTGACTTTGGTCTCTAATTGGAATCGGGCTGAAAAAAGACGTCGTGTATTGTAGGCATTAGTCCGGACTATACCACCGGAATCGGAGAGCTTTGGTCATTACCTGCCGGCGCGCGGCGCAACGAAAACTGCGTTTCTGACTCGGCCTGCATTAATGGAACAATGGATAGGGCGGTACAAAACACGCCACTTCAAGCTTCGGTTCAGTCAACAAATCGGTGTGTCTCCAATAAGAAGCCACATCCATCGACACTCCCAACGTATATTCTTCATTTATTAAATTGATTATATTCGATAACACTACAAGTGTGAAAAATAAACCTTCTGTAAATCCATAACTCATTTTAAAAACACTATCGTTATAGCATAACTGTTCCTTTACGACCACATCATCACCTTTTCCGATGATTATAGGTACCACTGCGCCACCCACCATTAAATGTTGCTTTTACTTTCCAAAATACACTCATCAAAGAATATATTACATATTAATATTAAAATATTTTTCAGGATTAAATAAGTAAATAACATGTGTTCACAATTATGTCCTTTGCGTGCGAACCCTATCTAAATTTCTTTAAATAGACAATATACAGTGTTAATTTCAAGCGACCTCCCAGGTAAGTATGATCCTGTTTTCATTCATTGGGCAGCATCGCGTTATTTGGTCAAAACATTATACCTACATATATTTTCATATCGGTGATCAATGAACCAGTGTATGCAATTTTTAGCCATAAGTTGTTTTTAATTGTTTGTCTAGCTTTTAGTTTTTTTTAGATTTTAGAAATGTATTATAAGTACGTACAGCGCCCTTGAGGTGATTTTTCACAAAAGCGGCGTTATATAAATTATCCAAGTAATATTATTATTATACAGTCTTGTTATTTGAAGGCAAACACTGGGGTGAAATTCGTAGTAAAGCATGAGTTGCGTTGGGTTCTATTATTTCTATATATGTTACTGTAAAAGTCCGTACGTTAAAAGGCGTTGTGTACGGATTTATATTTTTTTTATGATTTTCTTACTTCTCCAATTACGGGAATTGCATTTCATTTTCTTTATATGTGTGAGGGAGATTTATTATAATTGCCGTTTGTCTCATTTTCGACTATTAACATTTAGTGCGTTATATTTTTAAGAACAAAAGTAAAACAAGCAGCGCATCGACATTTGATGTTTTTGAATTTGTGGAATTTAATTCTCACTTTTCAATATTTATTTAGGTATCACAATTTTACTGCAGCTCTTTCAAAAGATGAGAATTCGAACAAAATGTATGAGAAAAAAAAAATTCTTCATAATTTTTTTTTAACATTTAACATTTGGGAGGCGGGAATGGGTAACCTTTATTGGAAAACTACCACCTCTGCCATAGATCACCCCAAGTATTTCGCTACGTTTGGTGATTTAGCAGGGGTGCCCGGGTTCATGGGGTGAGTTTTGTCTAGGTCTTGGGGGTGGATGAGCACGACATACAGAACCCCAGATTCCTACCCACCCCATAAACCCTTTTCCTTCCCAGAACTCTCCTCTCCTTCCTTTCCTTAAAAAAAACCTCCATACAGCATTCCTAAAGATGTCCTCCTGTGTGGAACTCAAACCAGCACTTACCAGTAAGTAAATTACTTTTAAAAAAATGCCAAAATGCCCTCCTGTGTGATGAGACAATGTTTCAATTATACGGCAAATAATAGTAAAGGCGAAGGAATAATATTTCATTTGTAAGTACACGCAAATTACTTATTATTATTGATTATTATAAATATTACAATTAATTTTCATGTTTCCCGCTCACGGTTTTACACGTCATTAGAGAAAATTCAAGTCCTACTAAAGTAAAGGGTCTGGACGAACAACAGCCAAATTTCTGTTGATAAGTAAACTTTACTGTTTTAAAGTAGACTAATCAGCCTAAACACTCGTTTATTTGTTTGCTTGCGGTAAAACAACACATAAATCAGTAGTTCCAACAAGTATTGATGACAATCGCCACCATTTGAAAACTGTCGTTGCCCTATTGTATTATTGTATAGCATCAAACTCAGACAGGCAGCCAGACCTTTTATTCTAGTGGGCCTCAAGAAAAGGAGACAGCGAACGTTCCATCCGATGTGCTATCTGCTGTTTTTACTATGTGGGTCTGCGCTTCCGGGTGTCGCCGATATTGTTTACCAATTAACAAATAAACTAAAAGAACAAATAATTAACGAATAAACCAAACGAACGTTTAACTAAATGAACGAATTCTTTCCTTATTCAAAATATATTGTTAACCAATATTAATGCACATTTTCAAAAAATCAACGAAATGAACAAATTCTTTTTGTATGAAAACTACGCTAATTAGCGCGTAGTCCGGCGACAGTTGCGCGGACACCATAGCATATCTCTTCTGTATTTGAATATCTTTGGTTCCATCAAAAAGTGACAAGCAATACGCCGCCCGCTCATTTATTTATTTATTATTTATTTATTTATTTACGGACTTACGTCCAATTTAAAACAAAGTATCACGAAGTATAGAAATGAACAATGTAAGGATTCGGATGGTACATGAAAGCAAAGACAAACAGTGAAAATAGAAGAAAAATAAGTGTCAAGTCACGTCAAGACCTTGCAAAAATTAGGGTGAATATTACATATCTTCATTTGTTTAAAGAGCGACAGAAATCATTTAAGCTAATACCAAAAAAATCAAGGTCTTGACGTGAGTTGACCAGTCTACACATTCTGGACAGTGGTGAGTTATAACCATAGTTAGTCGAGTGCTGATTGAGGAAAAGCAGGTCTTTATTTCTGAGTCTACGAGAAGGTATATTAAATGTGATGAGTTGTAGTAATGTAGGCGAGTCTATTAAACAGTTAATAATTTTGAAGAAACAAATGAGATCAGATTTATCCGACGGTCTTCTAAAGGAGAAAGGTTTAGAGTTTGTTCAATTTCAGCATACGAGTAATTGCCTCGCTCTAATCCTAGCCTCCAAGCAATTCCCTTTAGGAACCGATGTTGAACGGATTCAATATGACGAATATGGACAGCATAAAAAGGAGACCATATAATACAAGCATATTCAAGATGGGGGCGAACCAACATGTATCCATGCTCATATATCCATGTCATTCATGCACACACATTATTTGATTGTCTATCTTTATCACACAGGAATAAACTTTTGAATTAAGAAATTATACTGAAAATCGCTGAAAACAAAAGAGTGTTCCTTACTTTCCACATTATATTGTGAGTATATGAGACTATGGCGAGTCTATTTATTTATATAACGTCATTGGTGTATGAGATGTCTATGCGTTGCTAAACCATTCACCCGATTGCGATGAAACTTTGGGGATTTGATGTGTGCATGCCCTCGATGGTTTCTATATAAACTGGTGAGCTCTGGCATTATGAAATTTGTATTAAAAAAATGCAATAGGTGGCACGCGTGTTGTCTGAAAACTGAATATAGCGGGACTGAATGTATGGAATGCGGGAGGGGGGAGGGGAACTCGGGAGGGAGATTCGCGGGACGGAGGAAGCGGGAGAGGGGAGGCGGAGTGGGAACGCGTGAGGGGACGCAGAAGAGTAAGGGGAGGCGGAACGGGAAAGGAACGAATGGGAAAAGACACGCAGGGAGAAACAATTTCATTATTAAGTGACATGGTGTATGCCGAGAACTCGCTAGTAATATATAAAAAAATTATGTTTGTAATGATTGAAAAATGAAAATATGTATAAAAAAATTGCAATAATAGCAAGCGAGCTGTTTGAAAATTTAATGAACCGGGACTGAATACATCGGACGCGAAAGAGGAGGTGAACGCGGGAGGAGGTTCGCGGGAGAGGGGAGAGGGAAGGCGGAGAGGGAACGCGTAGGGGAAGGGGAGGAATGGGAAAAGACACGCAGGGAGAAACAATTTATTTTTTAAATGGCATTACAACGCATGTCAGGAACTCGCTAGTTATAATATAAATAAGTCAATAGATGAGCCAGTGAAAATATTTCCAAGATGAATAATATTTATCTCGATTGCCAAACCATTTTGGGTGCAAATTAATAACACGATAGTCATTTGAAGATAGTTCATAAACGTTCCGAGTCGCAAGGGAAAATCCCAATCCCAAACGCAAATAAGTTGACGGGAATGGCATAAGAATATGGCAATACAAAACAAGCAAACAGATTCGCAAAGAGAGATGAAAATTCACGCTACAAATAATATGTCGCTCGATCGCCAAATTATCATATGGCGCAATAATACACAAGGTGGTAAATTCAATAGGCTAAGCAAAGCACACTACTCATTCTTTCATTGCAGAATTTTGCAATCACTAGGTCAGTCATTAAAGATAGGTTCATAAGATTTTGGGTGAGAAAGAGCAAGATTTTGAAAATGCAAGCTACAAATAATACGTCGCTCGAACACCAAATTATAACATGGCGCAATAATTCACAAGGCAACAAATTCTATAGACTAAGCACGGTGTTCATTCTTTCATTGCAGAATTTTACATTCACTATAATAGTCATAGATGGGTTCATAAGATTTTGAGTAGCAAGGGAAAATCGCAATGTATCGAATATGAGATGAAGGGGAAGATGATAATGGCGAAAAATGAGAAGCAATACATGAAAGGAAATACATGAGCGGAAATACATCAAAGGCCGTAAAATAAATTGTATGGCGCATAATCCATAAGGTAATAAATTCAATAGGCTAAGCACAGTCTTCATTATTTCATTGCAGAATTTTGCATTCACTAGGATAGTAATTTAGATACGTTCACAAGATTTTTAGTAAAAAGGGAAGGTCGCAACGTATCGTATGCATGAGATGAAGGGGAATATGACAATAGCAACATGAGAAGCAATACATGAGTGGAAATAGATCGGAAATACATCAGAGGCAATACATGGAGTCAATTCATGAGAGTCGACACAAGAAGTAATGGAATGAGAAACGCACGAGAAATAATACATCCAGAGTGCTGCGCAAAAATAAAATAAAAACACATTTGATAATATGCACTTCGAAAATCAAATTGGTTTTAGGCGCTAAATTCGATACATAAATAATTATTTCCTTGCTCATAGTTGCGCATTCGCGATACAATTTTTTATTCGCATATTCGCAGGTATAATACAATATGAAATTGAAAGGTCAGAAAACTAGCAATAATTTTAATATCATACAGCTACAATATAAGAGCTTCCCGTACAGTAGGTACATTTGCGAGCAGATTAATACAACAAAGTAAGTTGACAAGCAAAGTACAATAAGAACAGACGCATATAACATATATGTAAACGCAATTGGTATGACCTGCAGAGTTAGGTTCGAAGTACCCGCTTTACTAGGTAAATTAGTCATCGCATTAATGGTGCAACGGATTGTGAAATATTAACGACCCAGTGACAAATTAGCGTACAAAATGACTTTCCCAATTCCACAGTTCCATGAGTGGAACAATCAGAGGGTTTAACTAGAAATTGGTAATAATATAATAGCATTTTGGCACTGCACCAACTAGCAGTTTTGTGTGATTCATTCAAGATTGTGAACCACCAGCAAATGGTGATTCCTAGGCCAATACTTAAGTAATAAGGCCAGAACCTTTAAATACACTCATATTACAATCGACGCTAATGTCGTATCTAGGAAATGTCTCCATTCCTACCGGTCTATTGGTGTCTCCAAATTATGCCTAGGGATGCGGTCGATTGGGCCTTCTATCACCACATTGTCCTGCAGGAATAATATTATAGAGAATACTATTTGGTGACTGGCTACCGTGAATTCTTGCAAAGCGTTCTATCGTCGAATAATAGCGAAAGTTTTATCACTTTTATGATTTTTGTTATTATCGAATAGACAGCAAAATAAACTCAACGCATTTTATAAAATGGTTTGCTATTGTGCGCAGATCCGTCGCTTTAAAATCCGCATCCGCATGCCTGAAATACGCCAGACGCTGTAGGGGGCGGGGCGCGGAAAGCTCGTGGAAAACTTGCTGTGCGCACATTGCAGATCCGCATCAACTCCGCAGGTAAAAAGCACAGACGTCTATAAATCGAAATGAATCGCAGATATCGTTAGTGGAAATTCCGACTTGGAAGCTAGGTTAGGTTAGGTTAATATTATTAAATTTATTTATTATGGGTGAGATTAATGCAGTTACAAAAACTCAGTTAATGTAGGCAAGTACATGATTGCAAAAATCTAATCAGACAAAGGATACTTTGCATACATATAAATAAAGATTAAAAAAACAACATCAAATAACAAATAATGCTAAAAGAGGCAAGAGACTCAACAGACATAAGTAGAGACACAAGTATACATAATATAATTAGCGCAATATATATTTTTAGCAACAGCAAACATTTTTTCTGAATCCATACAAATTATCGATGAAATGTCTACTTCAGCACACTTTATATTATTATATTAATCGACACATTTGGATCAGAGGGCTAAAATAGACGATACTATTTTTAAATGTATTCAGGTGAAACATGCTATGGCGTCTTAAACAATTATAAATGGGAACATTTTTTCAATATTGCTAAGACAGTAGTATCAACATGGACGTGAATTATTATTTGTAAACTTATTAAATCAGTCAATTGCCATCTAACTTTAAGTGTATTAATCTTGAAGTATTCAAGGCACTCGTCGTATAATCAGATTGAAAGATAATAGTCGGATGGGTTGTTTCAAAAAATTTGACGAATTCATCTAATATTTGAAGTTAATTTTCACGTTTTGTGAAAGTTCTATTCAAGTTATGTGATTATATCAATTTCATGCAACAACTGGCCTATAATTATATAATAACAGAACTATAATAGAACCTCCACAGAGAGTGAAATATACTTTAAATATTTGATGAATTCATCAAATTTTTGAAACCACCCGTCCTTAGTTTTTTTTAACCGATTCTACAATTCATACTTGCTGTAATGTGGACTCCAAATAGTGCTTCCATATTATTCAAGTTTACTTCTAATTAAGGCTTTGTAAAGAATTATAATTAATTGAGGGTGTTTAAAAGGTTTACATATTCTGTATATATCATTTTAAGTAATTTGCACTGTCGTTAATGTGTACATCAACATTGAATTTAGAATCAAGAGTGATTATGAATTAATATTGTTTGTTGATAAGCAAGTAGAGGGAAGTTGGTAAATCGTAAATCGGATATCAGTTTATATATAGAAAAATATAAACTGATATCAGGGTTCAAGGAAAATTGTGCTTTAGTTTCTTAACGATTACCACATGCAAAAAAGTTAGCAAATTGAAAATTAAAGTAATAAGATAACATTTGCGGTAGAGGGTAGCTGGAAAAACCTCATGGAATAAGTCAAGAAGCAGCATTTTTAAAACTAAGAAAATATATTTTGCATTGGTTTAGTTTAAGTTATCTGTGGTGGTTATAGATATGTCTTTATACTAACATTCTTTGTGCAGTTTTGAGCTTAGCCAGGAACTGGAATGAATTCCAATAAACACTAAAGCAAATTGTGATTAAAAGCGGTAATATTCGTGCCGAAGAGAACTGGTAGGTAAATAGGATTACTGAAAATGTCAACTGCCATTTAATTCCAGGCAAACGGTGTTTCTGGCATTTCGCCGGGAATAGTTCAAATTGGTTCATTGACAAAACGTTTACGATATTAGTTGGCAGATAACTGAATAATGAAATGATATAATTATATGTTGTTAAATTTCATACGGAAATCACGGGGAGATGTCAAAATGTCACCTTAAATATGAACAAATAATGTAGCTTGACGAAGCGTTTACGATCTTCGTTAATCACTGTAATGATAATAGGCAATGTGCAGTTTTGAGCACAGCACGGTCGTCACACGATTCATTCATCATTTTAACGGCAGAAGATTTTATGGCATAAGCTGGATCTTAACTATAAATCGATTGATGAATTCTCGCGTTACGTTTACGCAGCTTTTTATTTATAGAATTTCAAAGTTGAAGCAACATTTTTAATTAGCGACGTGTCTGTCCGCCATGAAACCTTTCATATTTTATTATTCCTTTGATATTCTTTAAATATAAAATAACAGAGTGTGCAATTCACAAGCGGTAGAAGTGAAACCTTAAGAAAACCACGCAAAGGGGAGACCGATTATACTATCACATCCTCTCGCAGGCGAGATCCTATAGATGCATGTGTTTGTCTCTTTTTAGTGTCACTATTTTTCGATTCATCAAGTTCCAAATCACAATGGTGCTATAGAAGTTTTCACTAAAAAGGTAATGTTTTTCTCGTGTAGGCCAAATAAAAGAAGTTGGGTACTAACACCAATGATATAACAACATATTATGTAAAAACTTCCTACTTCTTCTGGCGCTAATCTTAATTGTAAATATGTGTGTTAATAAGTCATCAGTTTTAGGTTAGAATCTATATGTCTTAGTCATAAGTCACTAGCTATAAGTCTTAGATGTAAGTCACTAGTTATAATTGTAAATCTTAGTTGTAAGCCAGTAATATAAGTAGCTATAAGTCTTAGATGTAAGTCACTAGTTGTAATTGTAAATCTTAGTTTTAAGCCAGTAATATTAATTCTTTTATATATTATTTGTACAGCGCCCTTGAAGTGATTTTCCACGAAAACGGCGCTATATAAATTAGCCAATTATTATTATTATTTTATAATTAACTGAGAAAATGAAAATAAGCTCTACAGCACCTGGTTATTCAAATCTGGCAACAATTCATAGAATGCTTAACAGTGGTGGTAACTGAAGAATTATTTGGATCCAGTCATTATCAGAAAATAATATCAATCTAAAATTTTCCGAAAAATGGCAGCTTTTGGACTTCTAAAACGGGAATTTCCTAGTTGCGCAGTCAAAGTTATATTTTGTAAATGGTCTTACTAAATAATAAATAAAAATATATACTTTCGTCCTGTCGCTGAGAGCTTCTTCGCGACCTCTCGAGTGTTTTTTTTGTTGAGTAAATGGTAAGTATGCCTTTATCTAACACTAGCTGGTTCCCGGCATGCGTTGCAATGCCATATCGAACGTTATTAATACCGTAGCGTCTGCGTGGTTAACCCAGTTACGAGTGCATGTCGGACACCACGCCATACGCGCCGCGCCACAGATAACATCTGTGTACGTGGAATTTCACATAAAGCTATTGTTATAATTCGGTTTTGAATTCAAGAATTCGACACAAGATGTCGTTACTTCCGTCAGTAGGTCGGACGGGGACGTCCCCTCCTAGGTATAACAGCTACGAATTTGTGAATATTTGGAATCTCTCCGGATATCAAAAGATTGACGGTAATACATGTTGTAGGTATCAAGTGGCTATATATTACATATGACGTCATTGTTCTGTCTCGGTTACTTTGTCCCGGTGACTAGCTGCAGTGGATCCGAGGAACGGGCTGTTTTTGGAATCAGTACGTATTAGTTCTTAGTTTTTGGAATCAGTTGGTCTATAAAATGGTTACCAAACTAACTGGGCGAAGCCGAACCAACAGCCGCCCGCAGGGCCTAGCAGTAAAAACCTGCGGGGCGGGTTTTTAACAGCTAGTTCAAATAAATACATTGTTTCTCCCTGCGTCACCTTTCCCGTGCGTCCCCGTTCCCCTCCCGCGTCCCCTTCCTAGCTTGCTTTATAAATTATAGCCTATATGTTATTCTGATGTATGAGCTATATTATTATAAAGTTTAATTAAAATTCATTCAGTAGTTTTTGCGTGAAAGAATAACAAACACACATACATCTATACAAACATTCGCGTTTATAATATTCATCATCATCACTATTGGCTCTACAACCCCTGGAGGGTCTTGGCCTCCTCAAGAGTCTTCCTCCACTCATCTCGGTTTTGTGCCAGCTCTCTCCAGTTTGGAAGCTCCAAGATAGATATGTCTTTGAGGATGTTGTCTTAAACAAAGTATAGAGCTCATTGTTATAACGTCTGCGGCAAAATCCATTTTCTAGAACCGGTCCGAAGATGCGCCTCAAATTTTTTTTTCAAAAACGTCCAGTGCTCGCTCATTCCTCTTAGTTAGTACCCAAGTCTCAGCTGCCGGTGACCAAAAACCTAAGCCCGCCGCCGCTCATTTGTACCAAGCGTGACATTTTGAAGACCCCCCCCTAAACGTGTCACGTAGTATGGGTACGTTCCCTAAGTGTTTTGTACACTAATATCTTTGTGTTTCTGGACAGCAGTCTGGACTTTAATTGGTTTTGTAGGCGGAAATAACAGCGATTTGCGTTCACTATGCGCTTCTGGATCTCCTCTGTGGTATTATTGTCGTTTGTTATCAGGGAGCCTAGGTATGTGAATCTTGGTACCGTTTCAAAATTTTGGTTTCCACATGTATAATATTAGTAAGATTTAATAGCGGCTTGAATTTATAATATTAGTAAGATTTAATTGCGGCTTGAATTTTTCGCTCTGTCGTTGAAAATAACCCCATGAGAAAATATATTTAAAATTTTGAAGTGATCTTAAACGAGACTTATCAACCAGGAAAGAACCAACTTTTCATTTTAAGAAAAACATTTTTATTTTATTTCATACTTATATCTATCTAATAGTAGGTATGCTAATATTGTAATGTTTGTTCTGTCAGCGTTATTATTAATTTGAATATAAAGTATTTTCGTAAGTATTAGGCTGCGTACACATACGCGAGCCGAACCTGCGGGCTGAACCACGAATTATGGAAAAGGAACGAAGTAAATACAAATGGCGCTAAACGCCGCTCGCGGTTACTATACACAATGTACTTTCCCATAATTCGGCGTCTCGGTTCGCAAATGTGTAAGCAGCATTATATACATATACTCGTTTATATATACCTGCTATTGTGTGGGTAGGCATCTATTTTCGTACAATTTTAATAATCTTATTTTTATGCGGGTTATTCCCCTCTCTTTTTAAAAATATTGGTAAACCAGCTGGTTCCCGGCATGTGTTGCAATGCCATATTCAAAGAAATTGTTTCTCCCTGAATCGCCTTTCCCGTGCGTCCCCCATTCCCCTACCGCGTCGCCTTCCTAGCTAGCTTTATAAATTAGCCTATATGTTATTCTGATGTATGAACTATATTATTATAAAGTTTCATTAAAATCCATTTAGTAGTTTTTGCGTAAAAGGCTACCAAACACACATACATCCATACAAACTTTCGTTAGTAAGATGTAGCATATGTTTTGATAAACTCGCATTCAGATTGTCTATCATGCAGACGCATAATTGGTGTAGGGCGGTTGATCGAGGACATTTTTTGTTTTTTTTTTTACATTCGTCACATCGGACGAGGATATATAATAATACTAGCTGAACCCGGCAAGCGTTGCAACGCCACTTAAATAAAGATGTTTTTTCTCCCTGCGTGTCCTTTTCAATTCACGCGTTCCCCTTCCGCCTCCTCTTTCCCTCACGCGTTTCCCCTCCACTTCCTTCCCTTTTCTGCTTCCACCCATCCCGCGAACTCCCCTGCCTTTTCCTTTTCCTCTCCCTCGATCCCCCCTCCAGCGAATCTCCCCCCCCCCCTTCATTCCCCTCCGCCCCTCACGGATTCCACTCCCCCTTCCGCCTACCGCTAAAATACATTAAATTCACTCATTTTTCAAACAACTCGCGCGCCACTTTTTGCAAAATTTTTTATACAAATTTCATAGCGACAGAGCCCAACCATGTTTATAGAATCACACTTCTGCTAAAATGCAATGTTCTGTAAAAAAATTGAGTCAATCCATCGATTAGGTACTTTCCGACATTCGCAGACTCAAACATCCGGAACATATTTTTTTACAGGATAGGGACACCCTAATCACCTAGCGGTATGAAATACACTTTACGACCTATTCTCATACCTACCAAATACACATAAAAAATTTCATAAAACGATGTATGAATGTGAACGAGGCAAGGAGTGTGTGCCAAGATCGAGTTGTTTGGCGGTCCGTCTTCTCTGCCTACCCCTGCGGGGAAACAGCGTGATGGTTAGTTAGTTTAGTTAGTTAGCGACCACCAACGCCGTGACACGAGATTTTTATATACAAGATTATATACCTAATACACATTTTGAAGGATTGTGTTTCTTACAGTGTCACATTGAAACTTTGTTAGAATATTCACAAATTCACCCAATTTGGGAGGCGGGTCTAGGTACCGCCGCCCCGGGAAACATTTATTGGATAACCAACACCTCTGCCATAGGTCACCCCAAGTGGTTCGCTACGTTTAATGATTTAGCAGGGGTGCCCGGGTTCGTGGGGCGAGGTTTGTTCGGGGCTTGGCAGCGGATGCGTCTGCCCATCAGCTGCATGGCAGGCCCGATCGGGAGAGAATAGTTGAGAGTTCCTTTGACTTCTCTCGGAACATCGCCTTGCACCGCAGTGGGAGAGATGGATTCATACGTCCGTCACTACAATAGATACTGACCCCCCGATTCCTACCCTCCCCTAAAACCCTTTTCCTTCCCAGAACTTCCTCTTCTTCCTTTCCTAAAAAGATCCTCCGCACAGCTTGCCCCAAAGGTGACATAGGCCCTGAGAGGAATTATTTTCCTCAGGGCCTCCTGTGTGGAGCTAAAGTAAATTAAAAAATAAAAATTTCGGTCGGATATAATTTGCCACCTTCAGGGGTCTAGAGAAAAAAAGGGCGTAAATTTTTTCAGCGCAAGAAAAAAGGTTGATAATGAGAGTAATATTTTGTAGTACCTACCCTTATTATTTAATATTCTTTTTTTTTTTTTACACGAATACCGCACTAGAGTCCCAACTGTTCCTGTTTGGAGCCAGTGAGTCTATGGCATCCCCAATGGGGGTATGTTGTGAGGCTGAAGGTAGTGGGAGGGGAAGGAGATAGGGAAGAGGAAGGTGGGGAAGTTCCTGTATTCTGTTGGATTGGAAAAAAACATACATATTATCTGGTAGTTTTCGCGACGCGGCGGAATAATAGAAAAACACGTTCGCGTCAGCTGTTAAAACACCATTGTTATTACGCAGTGGCGTAGCTAGAATGGGTGACACCCGGTGGCATTGAGGTATATAAATAGAGAAGCAAACTTCATTACCGCTCATCGAAAAAAACGTAACCACTTTACAACTCAACGACGCAGCTTTGGAATCACTAAACATTTGAACGTAAACATATCTTTGTCTCACTTGCACAAGTCACGAGAACATTACCACCGCTAGGATTAGACAAAGCCAGAAACGCAAACCTGCAATAGCGGCTTGGTGTTGCATACTATTTGAAATTTTACCCAAAATAAACAATGAAATAGTTTTTTTTTTACGTTAGTTTGTAATAAAATAAACTTAAATTATTTTTAATTTGTATTTTTCATTATATGACTAAAAGAATGCACAACTAATGAAATAATGAAGTCATTATTTGTTCCAATATTTTTTATTGAACCAATAGTATATAATACTCAAACAGAAATTGTTTCAAAAGTGTTTTCAAAGTTCTTTTCTCGGCAATCGAATTATTTCCACCCACTTCTCATGGCGTGCTGCATCTTATGGTGCCCTGCAAAATTATTAATATAAAATACGTAAAAAAATATAATTACTTACTAGATTATTCATTAATAAACTAACATAAGTTTTAATGAAGTATGTTGTATGAAGATTAAAACATAATTTTTATTAAGTATTTTAATATGGTTACCTCCATAGTAACTTATTCCATAAATTATGTATTCTCCCATTAATGTAGGAAACCAAAACGACTTTTTAGTGGCAACACTGAACCTATATTAGAGTATTTGACATTTTATTTCATTTTCTGCTTTTTTAAATTAAATGTGAATATGTAAATAATAAACTTCGGTGTGGAAAGTAATTCCACTTGCTTTTTTATGTTGAATCGCATTTTTCGCGACGCATTTAACCATTTTGGTGATAGTTTTGATCGCGTATCGTCCGGCACAAGTCGGTCGGCGTCACAATGAGCACTGGACTGACGTTAGCGGGGCATATGCTTTTGGACATATGTACAGTGGCAATGCTTTGGCGCGGTCATTAGTCATCTAGTATATATATATCAATGCCCGGTGGTGTCACTCCAAGAACGGACGTGGGGGTGTCAACCCAAGAATGAATGTGGCGTCACCCCAAGAATGAGTAAACCTCAAACTATGTTTTGGATAATGTCCTACCTAATATTGAAGAAAATAATTCATGTATTATGATTGGCGTTTATTAGTAATCGTTTATTACAAAAAAACTTATATAGGTATAAAACTTTTCTAATCCACTTACCTTCTTTTTGAGAGATGTTTTCAACACTAATAGAATAACAACTTTTTCACTAATTCACGTCAACCAAACACAATTAACAGTTAATCTGGTAACAATTAACTTCACGAGTTCACGTCAATCAAACACAATTAACAGTTAATCTGGTAACAATTAACTTCACGAGTTCACGTCAATCACAAAGTACGAATGAAAGAGATGACCCACGTGACAAGTAAGAAAAATTTCAGGGGAATCCCCAACAATCGCAATACTTAGAGCTATCTCTAACTATTGCTCGAAACTCTAACTAAGAACAAAAATAAAACAATCTTCCCAAAGAATTTTTGGGGAATCCCGACCGACCAGGCCATTGAGCTACGAAAATATAAATAAGTCAGTGTTCACGTGAAAAATATTTTTTTGGCAATATTCTACATTCGTAAGTTTATTCTCGGTCGGGTGTAATCTCCCTTCGGTCGGGTGTTACCCCCTTGCTACGCCACTGTTAGTACGGATTAGCTAACAGATTGGATCTGTTTTCAGAAGATATTTTCAGAGACTCGCTTATATTAGTATTTGCTCCTTATTGTAGTATGCTGTTGGACGTGGAGTGCACGTGGCGTAAACATGATATATTATGTAGGTACTTATCAAATTGAAATACATTATTATGAAACAAAGAGTGAACCATCGGCTAATAAAATAGTTTAGTAATATTTTGTGAGGTATTAGAACAGTTGCAATTAGTGGATGAACCCTATTTAACTTTTTGATAACTTGGTATACGAGTGCCGGGCTAAGTAGATAACAGCAGCTGTGACATTTTAGGGTAACTGCAGGCTGCTTGCTTCGGCGAAAATATACGTAATTCATTATGGTTAAGGCGATGCAATGCGAAAAAAACAAAATCGCGTGTTTTTTCAATTGAAATTTTAATCGCCTAGAATTAAATATTGTAGAAACTATAATGAAATACTGCTGGTTGAACACATCTTGGCCTTGACTATAATCGAGCATTTTGGTAAGCCTACAAAAAATATAACGTTTCAGGCCTATAAAAAATGCTTCGAATACAATATTAACAAATACAATACGAATACAAATCGAATACAATATTACAACTATTTACAAATCCCTTTTCGGATACGGTTTTACTAAATAAAGCGACAAAATATGTTCTTTAGATTCGAATCAGCATTTATTAATCAGAACATTTTAGTATTTGTGCCGAACTTCACAAAATAAAACATGTGTTTTGGCGATGTTTTATTTTGCATAAATCAAACAGGCAGCCGGTGTTTCAACCTTTTTCCGAATGTTACACGCAGGAGTGGATTGCCTTACTTAATTTCCTAGAATTCAGGGAAAGGGTGAACGCATAACGGTTAATCCCAGAAATACTTTATCATAATTTTATGTTTTGTCCTTTTTGTGGAAGTTTTATGTTGGTTGGGAATCTGAAGGTACACATTCTAGGTTCTATGTATAGACATTTTCCATTGGTTTTAAAGTTAATCAATATTATGCATAAAATTTTCTCCATTACCACCTGATACTTTGAGTATCCTAGTAACTAAATAAGAACATTTTGTCTGAGAACTTTTGAAACTATGAAAGTAAAATGGTTCATTCACTTTAACATTTTTTGTGATTTTTGGGTAAAATGCAGTAGGGTGGAGTCGTACGCCTACCAAGAAAAACAAAACGCGAAGAATCCTGATTGCTAATTTCGTTTTTCATATATTTAATAAGGAACTTATTTGCTTATTTCTTCACTTGCCCACAACAATAAGCGGATGATAATAATAAAATGGCCAAATTGAAATACTCGACGCACAATAGCTACATTTGGTCATAGAGCTATGTACGCCACTGGTGATGCCAATGTGTTGTAAGCGGACCTGTGGTGGTATTGTGGAACATTACGGAGTGATAAGGGTCTTATCGTCGTCAATATCATGTGAGAGGTATGCAATGAAAACACATATTTGAAGAGGTTAATAATATGCATAATATATCAATCTGACCGGGCCGAATGTATCTGCGGGATAGATGGGCAGATAATATTCACTACAGTTCATGGGAACGAAATGACACTTATTTATTTACAAAAACACATAGGTAAGTACCTCTTTACACATAGGTAAGTACCTATTTTATAATAACCACGGTTATTTTTTGTAAAAAAAGTTAGTAAATAATAGGAATTCCCGGATAATCAACAGATTCCATAGAAATGTCGGCTGCAACAGATAAAGCCGCTAAAAATAACAGCATTTTGACGTTTATTTTCTTTGTTTATAAAATATTTATTTGAACGTGTTTCGTGAAACAAATGTACCTGGGCGAGCTCCCCTCGGTAGGGCGAGACCCGGGCTGGGCTAGCGGCTAGCCCCAGCCGGCGGAGACACACACAAACCCAATAGCATAAAATATAACTATTATGTTCACAAGGTCAGCACTGAGCACTCAGCAGGCGACGCCATTTTGCCGGCGATTATTATTATGCATTGGATGTCAGTGAATACGTACACAACTTAGGCAGATATTTATTTTTTTCTTTGTCATAAAAAACAAGTTTAAAAAAAAATTTAACACATTATTTTTTTTTTCATTCACGTTGACCTGATGCAGTGGGAATTGTATGAATTGATATCGTAATTTGTACATACCTGTAGGCCTCTGCAAGCAGTGGATTCTGCTTGATGGCCAGGGTGGAGAAGTGGGCCGAGCGGTCGAGACGACGACACTGAAAGTGGATGGATGACAGCAGCAGCAGGACGCCGGTGTTGGTGGCTTCCTGGCGCCACAGCTGCATGCAGTGCAGCTCGGCCGCCTCGTACTCCCCGTTCTGGTACTCATGATGAGCGAGCTCCAGGATATCTACACACATAAAATTAAACTCTAATTTAAAAAAACAAATTATACATATATAATATGTATATTTTTTTTATAAACTGAAGTGGAATGGTTTCTGAATGAACTTGTGTACACATTTATCACTCACTAATAGCTGTAAGGGGGGCCGACTCCGACATCGCGAGATTTTTTGTTATTATTTTAAAACTTGGATTTTTACACTTTATTATGCATTATATAAACCTGTCACGAACCGCGAAGTAAATTTCATTCAAGCGAGAGCCATGACTCAAGATCACTCACGGCGCGCGAGACTCTCGAGTCACAGAGCGGCAGTGTTGCCAACTCGAAATCTTTGTTCCCGCTAAATCGTGACGGATCAACGGTCAGAAATCCGTCAGATACACAAATTTTCGTCCATTCTGGGGGGGGAGGGGTGGCTAGAGAATTTCAGGGATCAAAATTTCTCCATAAATCCATAAATATAGGCGATTTTCGCCTATAAAAGTATGTAATTTGGCACTTTTTTCGAATCCGCCAGAAAATCCGTCATACTGTAAATTCCGTTATACACAAAATTTTCCCGTTTCGGGACACTCCAATCCGCCAGATATGACGGGAAATCCGTTAAGTTGGCAACACTGCAGAGCGGCGGAAACGGACGTCACAAACGGGACGAACGTCAGGGTACTGAACTGAACTACTGAACGGCAACGGAGCGACACCGAATTGCAGAAGCCATACAAATAGAGATGGCCGATTTTGCCTTCCCGGCCACATCGCCGCCGCGACAGAGCGGTGACTAAATTCGGCGAACCGGTTCCTTTAAAACGGGGACAAAAGTTTTAAAAATAGCGGTTTTTTAAACACCAACACGGCTTATGTTATCTCAAATAAATATAATAATATTGGGTAAATTTCGGTCGCACTGGCGACGCTTATTATGAATATTTTTTAGAAAAAGTCTTTAGATTCGCCTTAATTACTATAAAAGTAAAAATTTTGCATTCGGGGCGGCATGGGATACCTACATGAAATGCGTAATTTTATTGTGAAAACACAACAGAATTAATAATATAATGTAAACGAACCTCTAATCAGAATCACTTCAGAGGTGGAACAAATATTCGGAACTAATTAATTCGTTAATTGGAACCGGAAACAAATAAACCGGAAGGAACAAAATGAAGTTGGTAAAATTAAATTGATATTAAATAAAAAAATTACTATGAAACCATTTTAAACGACTTCGAAAAGGAGGAGGTTCTCAATTCGACTGTATTTTTTTATGTTTGTTACCTCAGAACTTTTGACTGGATGAACCGATATTGATGATTTTTTTTTTATTTGAAAGCTAGTCCTTCCCGTATGGTCTCATTTTAATTTGGTCCAATTCTGACAATGGCATCGCCAACCGATTTCGATGATTATTTTTTTATTGGAAAGGATGTACTCCAAGGGTAGTTTGATGAGAGTTTGGTTAGGTTCTGATTATGGGATCCATGACAAAGTAACGGAACTCTCCAATTCTTAAGAGCAAATTAACGATACTCGGCCGAATCTTAATCGAATTAGTTAGAGTACTTCAGATTCACTAAAAATCAAAAAATAAACAAAAATTTTAACAAAACAAAAAAACGACTTCAAAAAGTGCACTAAAAAATAAAAAAATAATTTCGTATTCTTCTATAACTTAGTAATCAACTTACTTTTTCTACTCATCAATATGTAGGTACGATTGTTATTTTTGGAGTCGGTGTCATATATATATATACCTAGTTAATTACCACTCTGTCACGAAATAAATGGTGCCACAATAAAACACAAAGCAACAAAACAGAACATTAAATAAAAGTATTGGAAAAAAACCAAACTCACCTAAACTAACCTTCCTAACAACCCATTGCATGTTTGATCATGTTTTGTTTCGCCACTATTCTTGTTAACCTTAAATAACCTACTGCTATAAATTCACTTATTCCCTTACAAATCAAAGAATAAAGTTTTTCGATTCAAAGAGAACCTTCAATAAGACGTTCAAATCAAAAAATACATAAATTTCCACACGTTTAGTACTTTATACTGGCGGTTGTCAACCCTTAACAGCCTGCGTACCCCTAGACTATTACTACAAAATTGCTCTACCCCGTACCCTATGTCTATCTTGTGTGCACGTTGTATTGAAAGACATGTTTAATTTGTAATTTTTTAATGCTTTCATTATTACATGAATGTAACAATCAATTCACACAAATACAATGCAATTGACATTTTTAACCAGTGATTCTACATGCGAAACTGAATAAACCTATATTCGTGCCACGATATTGCGTACACCCAATTTTTGCCTAAGGAGTATGCGTCCCACAGGTTGAAAACCGCTGCTTTAGATAATCAAAACAAAAAGGCGCCCAAAATTTGAAAAGAGTAATAGGAACCGCGGTTCCAATTAACCAAGGTAGATGGAACCGCGGTGATAGCTCATTTCCAAACATCTCTACGGAAAACTCTGTTTATTGGCGTTTGGTTGGCGGTTCTGCTAGTATGGCATGAATACCAAGTACTATAGCACCCCGCACACGGCCACTTCGGAGTCGGAGCGGCCGAGTCCCGCGTCACTTTAGGCCGCCGCGCAGAAAAGTCTCACAGTGAATTTCGCTGTAAACCTATCGGTCTTTACTTTTCTGCGCGGCGGCCTGAAGTCGCGTGAGACTCGGTCGATCTGAAGTGGATGTATGCAGGGTGCTATTTAAAGTAGTTTTGGTATCCGCTATTTCGTTTTTACGTACCAGAGACAAAACGAAATGTAAATAATATAATAATACTAGCTGACCCGACAAACGTTGTTCTGCCATATAAATTATTTCTAGTGAATGTTTTAGTAGTTAAATAACCAATGTGTTGTAAGTGTGTGGGGATGGGACCTATGACAGAAAGAGGAATGGAACGCTGTGGATGATGACCGCCGATAAAAACAAAAACAAAAAACACTAACTAAAGTACGAAAATGAAAATCAATAGGAATTTTGAAGAGCAATTGAGTGTACGATATTTTTTGTCAGTCCGTCTTTAGCCAACACAAATAAGCTCGATGGTTTGCCCACGCTAGAACATGATGCCGAATGAAATATCAAAATGACGCGACGCTTCTCGTGAATGTCTTGCGCATGTGTGGATGAAAGTTCGGTGAGGCGGACGTAGCGCCATCTGTCATTCAACAACACAAATAATTTAAAATAAAACAACAGAAAACATACGATATTTTCATGAATCGTTGATAAAATTATTTAGCAATTGGTGCATAATTAAGTAATTTTTTTTTTTGGTATCCGTGAACCACATAATACGGGCACATCTAAAAATTTATATTTATTTAGTCTATTGTGAGCAGTGGTGTACCGTGTGACCGTGGAAAAAAAAATACGAAGGATATTGTCACCAAAGTATTGTATTGAACACGGTCTGTTATTATCTTTCATATGTTCCCCGTGGAGTGCCCCGAATTTTGTGTCTAGGTCTTTTTATAGGCGAACATAGCCTATATTTGTGGAGAAATCTGAAATTCTCTAGATTTTATGAAGTTGAAATTAGCATTATGAATTTTTTCTCCTTTAATAGAGGGGGGGGGGGGGGGGTGACACCACGCCCCGGGGGGTGATATCCGCCCCGGGTGCTACCCATGCTAGCTACGCCACTGATTGTGAAGCAGCCATCCATTCTTGGTGTTTTGGTCATAATTTTTATATCATGATATCTTGTAATCTTACAACTTGTCCGGCTTATCACGGTCTTAGGGACTTATAAAATTAACAAGCAATATTTTTTATAGTAAGTCATAATATGTAGAACAGTAACCGATCGAAACTAAAGTTTCATCCGAAACCTCGGTCGATCATCTATCTTATATCTCAGGTCCGTCTTTTCTTTAACGGATAACTTTTTTATAGTCCTTGAATACAATGAACTCACGAGTTTGGCTTCAGGTTTCATTATTGGCGTTTCGCCATTCACGCCGCATTGCAGAAACTCAAACCTGTGGAAAAAGAGGGTTTTCCAGAAGCAGGAGCAGCAAAATTCAACGACTCACACAGCCTTAATTTAAACTCTAACCTTTTCATGATCGCTTCTTACAACGTACTTCAATCATATAGGGGCGTAGTAAGGGTCGACCGAGATCTCGGTCTTGGTCTCAGTCTCGGCATTCTCGGCTACAAATTCTACCGAGAACTCTGTCTCGGTTCTCGGCGAAAAATCGCCGAGATTCTCGGCCATAACCGAGACCGTTGTAAGTAGATACGGTATAGGATAATGCGATTCAAATCTACCGCGCGCGTCCACATTCGTCACTTGGTGTCAGTGCGTGAGACAGCTGTAGATGTTATTTTGATTTAATGTATTTACTAAGTAGGTAAGTATAATATTTTATTGTTGCCATACTATGCAAAAATAGCGCATTTTCATTTTTATTTTCTAAATTTATCTATTCTGGGTCGCGGCTCTCGATCTCGGCCGAGATTTTAATTTAGTCTCTTATTAAAACAATAAAAATCCAAAAACTTCAATATTTAAGACATGTGATGAGGCATTCAGAGAAGTACGAGATCTTGCATCTCATAATGCAGGGAAAGATTGCCGTAAGACAGGGCCCTGAAAGAAGGAGAACATCATGGCTGAAAAACCTGAGACAATGGTTTGGTCAGTCTAGTGTAGAGCCGTTCTGGACCGCAGTAAACATAGTTAGATAGCCAACGTCCGTTGAACGGACAGGGCACGAGAAGAAGAAGAAGATAACCGAAGATAACAATTTTAGTTGTTAGAACTAACTAAAAGTAGGTAAGTAGATACATTTTTATTAACTAAATTTGCAAAAGCGAACACCACGACTTCTTTTAATCGCGACTATCGCCGCTATGGATGCAACGGATTTATGACAATTATATAACGAAGTTTCAACCTGTTTTTTTTTATTAGGACGGGTTGTTTCACAGAATTTTAACACTTCAACAAATTTTCGGTTCTGTGAAAGATCTATTTCGGTCACTTCATCAAGGGGCAGTTATTTCACAGTAGGTACTTGGATAATAACAGAACTTGAATAGGTCTTTCACTGAACTTGAATGTTAACTGTGAAATATGATGAATTGTTCAAAAATGTGCAACAACCTGTCCGTAGGGTAGGAACAGACTGCGTTAATTTACTATTTATACATGGTAATTTCTTATGCCTTATAATATGTACATATAAAGTATGGCACGTAATATAAGACATTGGTATTGGTTTTTGATACAACTACATTTACATCTTTTCCACTTTTGTTTTTTCAAAATGCAAGGCAGACTCAAAACTCTAACTTAGGGAGGCTAAAAAGATTTTGCCTGGCGTCCTTAACTCCTAATGACACTTGTTTTTCACATTAGCTCCACACAGAAGGCACTGAGTAAAATAATTTCCCTCAGGGCCTATGTCATCTTAAGGGATGCTGTGTGGAGTCTTTTTTAAGGAAGGGAAGGAGAGGAAGTTCTGGGAAGGAAAAAGGTATGAGTGCAAGGCGATGGGTCAAAAGGTCGGCTGGAAAGGTCAAAAGACCTCCCTCAACCAAGTCTCTTTCAATCGGGACCCCCACCCAGCAGGTGGGCAGATACATCCGCCGCCAAGACCTGGACAAACCTCACATCATGAACCCGGGAACCCCTACTAAGTCACCAAACGTTGCGGACTAATTGGGGTGACCTATGGCAGAGGTGTTGGTTATACAATACATGGTTCCCGGGACAGCGGTATCCATACCCGCCTCCAAAATTGTTTCACATTTTAACGTATTATTTGACCTTATTATTATAGATGCATTCATACGTTCGTCACTCCTGGACACATTGACCCTTAGATTCCCAAGCACCCGTCATACCTTTTTTCTTCCCAGAACTTCCTCTCGTTCCTTCCCTAAAAATACTCTCCACAAATCATCCCCAAAGATGACATAGACCCTGATCTTTGTTTTTCTTCAGGGCCTTTTGCGAGAAGCCAATTAAAAAAAAATATTATTTATGCATTAAACCGCTTACTCGTTAATACGGAATACTTTTTACAACAAGTTAGATTTAGCTTTATTATTACGAAAAGTGAGCATTTATGTCGGGGGAGACCAAAAAACATGCAAAAAATATGAATTTAACATTTTAATACAGGTACAAACTTGTCAATGATGCATTCACTTTGTTTTACGCAAAAACATTTTTCTATGATTGGTAGCATTGATGAAATGTTAAAATAAAAACGATGAATGAACATGGCGTTACCGTGCGAGTGAATTAATTTTAACAAAATTAAAATGTTAAATGCATATTTTTTGCATGTTTTTTGGTCTCCCCCGACATAAATACTCACTTTTCGTAATAATAAAGCTAAATATAACTGTTTGGATAAAAAGTTTTCCGTATTAACGAGTAAGCGGTTTAATGCATAAATAATAATCTTTTTTTCTTCCCAGAACTTCCTCTCCTTCCTTCCCTAAAAATACTCTCCACAAATCATCCCCAAAGATGACATAGACCCTGATCTTTGTTTTTCTTCAGGGCCTTTTGCGAGAAGCCAATTTAAAAAATATTTGAATATTTATTTCTTTTTTATTCAACTTTTCCACACTTTTCTCATCTAGAAGGTGCATTTTTATTAAAATCCCCCACATTGGCGGGATCTGCATTTCACCCAAAAAATATATAGATTATAGAGGTATGAAGAAATATAAGATCCACTCACCAAGCATAGCTAAATCTGGTAACGTGTCTTTCACATCAACCGGGGCGGTACTGAGAATGTCTTCCAATCTCTTCTTCTTCGTGTCAGCCAGTATTATGATCATATTAATTTGCGATCTCTTCATTGATTTTCTTTTTGTCTTAGGACCACGGTGATTATGTTTCACTTATTCAGCTACACCACTTGCCGGTTCACCACCAAAAGTTTCAGAAACTCCTCAAGAACAAATTAAAAACACTATGATTTATGATTTAAATTTGTGTCCGCTTTTCATCTATCTCATGGATTATTTATCGTATGTAACGATGTACGACTGTGTTTTTACTGTAAATTGAGACAAAGTTTTAAAAATCAGCCCTAAAATATAATTATTATATTCTTGAAACCCCCTTCTGCTAAACTCTGAAAGTGAGTGAACACGGAAGCGTTTATAACGCCGCTTTTCAGCTATTAGGTATTAGTGATACGTGAATATTTTAACGCGCGCGGAATAAAAAAAAACTTTTTTCGAACAATATAATTATCCTCAAACCGGCACGACCAAACACAATTCACCACACATGTGCCTGTATATTTTCGATTTGTCATTTATTTTAAATTCACGTGTTCTGAAAAATTCCACATTTTAAATTATATCCATCTGGTAGGTACCTACCAACCAACCTGCCTAAATAAAACGTATTTGATTTTCAGTACCTACAAGTCACGTAGGTACCAATTTTAAATAAAATTAAAATTGAAGTAGGTAGGTACTTGCAGTGACGGGGGCCTCCTTGACAACAAATAATACCTACCTACGAGAAAAAAATCACTATCTTATAGGTGTAGGGTATTTCATCTCATCCTCTTGATAGTCTATCCATGGGATAACGTATATTTACGATTTATTGATTTGTGAAACTTGAGTGTACTATTGGAATATTGGGAACAAGATTTCAATTGGGGAGGCGGGAATGGGTACCGCCGCCCCGGGAACCATTTATTGGATAACCAACACCTCTGCCATAGGCCAAGAAGCTTAGTTTTAATTTCTAGAACAGTTCAGAACATTTGAGAGTATTCGAGAGCACTATTTCGAGTTTATGCAATAGTGATATGAGTTTTCATTTAGTCTCACATAAATTTTACAATTTTTAATCCAGAAAAATTTGAATTTATTAATTTTGGTAAACTCACTGACCTTTTTGTAAAGTACTTTGTATTTTATGAGTTAAATTTTCATTAATAAAGATCCGACTTTTTAGGTATAAATTAAAGCAAATTTTGAATGAAATAAAATCGATATTGAGTTATTATTTAAAAAAGCTGGTATGGGGAATAATTAATCTCTCTAATTGGAACCGCCCTGAACGATCGTAAGAACACCTTTCGACGAAATTTGAATTATCGGCCGCTGGCTGGTTAATTAATGGCCCTTGAGATCTAGACAAAAAAGAATTGTACAACAACGCTACATTAATTATATATTGCTGAAAGTAACGTGGTAATTCTAAACGCAATATGAAAAAAACACGACCTTTCAAGGACGATGCACCTAGATGATAAAAAGCAGAAAATGGCCAATACAAGTGCAATATTTTCAAGGAATATTTCCAATCAGTTAACATAAACGATAATAACCTACCTGCATTCCACATGCCACAGAAAACACAAAAAAAACATAAATCACCACGGTTAAATTCACACGAGAAATAGTCTTAAAAGAAATAAAAGCTCTTGATATACACACAAGGGCGGGGCGTGATGACATTCCGTCATACTTTATAGCTAATTGCACCGAAACACTCGCAAAACCTCTCTGCATTATACATATAATATATAATAAATCAATGAACGCAGGTACGGTACCTGAAATATGGAAAAGAGCCTATATAACACCAATCCACAAAAATGGCGAAAAATAATGTTAAAAAACTTTTAACATTATTTTTCATGATTTTACTAACAATATTCAGTTAGATAATGGAAAAAAAAATGTTTACAAATATCTAAGTCCACAACTCAATCACATCATAACAACAAAGCAACATGGTTTTACCAAAGGCAGACACGTGGAAAGTAGTCTGTTCTTCTTACTGAATTCATTGTCGAACACATGGACAAACGCACTCAAGTAGATATCACATATACAGACTTTGCCAAAGCATTTAAAATTAATCAAAAATTGTTGCTAAGAAAACTTTGGTCATTAATGAGAATGAGTCATTGTCATTACTAATGAGTCATTAGGTAAACGTGGTAATTTATTTCGTTGGTTTACATCTTATTTACTCAACACATCACCTACAGTAGCAATAAAGGGCTTCGAATCAGATTTTAATGAAATTTCCTCTGGGATTCAACAGGGTTCTCACCTCGGACCATTGTTTTTCATATATTACTGATTTGGTCAATGTTGTAAAATACTCTAGAATAGAATTATTTACTAATGATGCTAAGCTCCTCAAGTCAATAAAAAGTTTAAACGATTGTGTCAACTTACAACATGATTTAAACAAAGTATCAACCTATTGCTAAAAAAATCAACTACTTATTACAAAATGTTTCAAAATGTCTTCAGACTATAAACTTCATATACAACAAATCATAAATAAAGCTGCTAAAATGTTAGATTTCATCATAAGAAACACAAAACTTTTTAATAACATCAACATCAAAGCAACTCTTCTTTGCCTACGTAAGGAGTCATCTGGAGTTTGCATCAGTTGTTGGGTCTCCATTTTATAAAATCAAAGAAAATCGAAGAAAATCAAAACAAATTCCCAAAATATCTTTGTTACAAGTTATTTGTAAGATTTAATAATTATGCAGAGGCAGCTTTATATTTTAAAATTGATTCATTGAGTATACGAAGGCATCGTATATGTTGTTTTGATTTGATTTGTGTGTACAACCTCTCTCCATAGACACCAATGTGTTTGATAAAATTTTGTTTTGTAATTTTTCGTTTTATATCATTTTTGGCTTCATATTCCTTTCTTATAAATTTATTTGACTTATTCCTTATTATTATTATGTTGTCTCATTAGAGCTAAAGTTACAAGGAGGAAATCCATAATTAGTTTTATTTTGGCTACATAGGTAATACTTATGAAACAATGTAAACTGAAACAATGTAAACTATCGATTTCTCGAAAATTATTTTTGTGTTGATATAATTTGTAAACCTTTATTTATTGTTATGTTCATACTGTTATCTACCTAGACTACAAAATGAAAAGTTTTTTTAATTATATTTATATACATATATAGACTTTTATATATATATTCAGTAATACATTTACTATGCTACACTGCTATACAGGGTGTTAAGAGACGTACTTGACTTACGTTAACCAGTGATTCCTGACATTATTTGGAGTAAAAAATGTAAATAAAATTTTGGTCTCCGGTGACCTTTTTTGACGACTGTTTTTTTTTTCGATAATTTTTTCTTCAAAATCAAACAAAAAAAAATTTCTTCCGCATGTCGTCACTGGTCACTCAGCCGGTTGTCTGACGAACCCCTTACCCCGCCTCCAACTGTTCAACAACTACCATTTTTTTATGCTTTTGTAGAAAAAAAAAAAAACTTCAATAATGTCACCGGAGACCAAAATTTCATTTACATTTTTTACTTTAAATAATGTCAGGAATCACTGTAAGTCAAGTACGTCAAGTAAGTCAAGTACGTCCCTTAACACCCTGTATAATAATTACATATCAGAACTCATTTTTATAAATAAATGTCTGTAAAAAAAGTAATATCATGATATAAAAGAAATAAACATAAAAATGGAGTTCTACACTTAAACTTGATAACGATAAACAGGATTTTTTTTTTATTTTTTTTTATTTTTTTTATTTCATACAATTTTTGAAAATACACTTTTATGTTTTTTTTCTTGATTACCATACTAGGCTAATGCCTGTGTTAAGGTAATCATACATGATATAAATTATACAGTGTATGAACTAGAACAAAATATAGGTTTGAAATAGAAATTATAAGATATTAGAAACAAGAGATAGAAAAAAGATAAAAATATTTAAGGTAAAATATAACAAGATATATGTATACGTATGCACATACAAATGCATATGCACATACATACACAAATACATATAAATACATACAAACACACATATATACATATATATATATATATATATATATATATATATATATATATATAAATATATAAAGGATTATAAAAAAGAAAAATTTTTAAAGAAGTTAAAAATAAAATACTATATAAAATATATGTAAAAAATAAAATACTGAAATATAAACTTATAACTATATAAAATACTAAAATATAACTATATAAAATACTAAGAAGTAAGATTTAAATATGTTAATCTATAATTTTTTTTTTTTTGAGAGCTAAAATTTTTACTGGAGGTTTGTCAATGTAGGTAATCGTCTAGAAGAGTATATATTTAGGTTAGATTAGATTTCAGTGAAGTCAGGTTGGAAAAAGATGTGAAGTATGATATTTTATTTAGTTAATTTAATTATTTTCTTTTCTTTTAAAATGGTTAGGAAGTCATATATTCTTTAAAAAAATCTCGTCCCCTTTCAAATATCCAATTTTGAACACGAATAGTAAAAAGAGGTATGGTAATATTTGATTTTATATCAGTGCTCAATGCATTGTATATTTTGGGGGCAATGAACCAAAATTGTCGGTGAGCGAATGTGGTTCTAGTTTTTGGGACCACGCATCCCAGATTTGATGAAAAGCGGGTTTTGGCTTGATGTTGTGGAGCCACCAGTAGGTTATTTTTACGTATGTAGGATAGGCTTGTCTTAGTGAATAGTTGGCGAATATCTAAGACCTTAAATTTAGTAAATAGCACATTAGAGGGGTGGGTAGGTTGGCATTTAAATATGATTCTCAGTATTAGTTTTTGAACTGTAATTATTGGATTAATGACGGATTCTGTGCAACCACCCCATCCCAAAATACCGTATGTTGCAATGGATTGAAAAAGGGAAAAATATACGCTTCTAAGGGTTTTTAGGTCTAAGATGGATCTAAGAGAGCAGAATATATGGCAGAGCTTACGGAGTCTTTTTACTGTGCCACTTATGTGTGCTTCCCAACGTAGTTGGTCATCTATGATTATGCCCAGATATTTAACTTCCTTAGATGATTTAAGGGTAGGACACGTGCAATTTGTAATAGGTGGGGTTCCGGGTGGGTGTGGGTGCATGTTTAGTGAACACGAGTGAATTATTGGTTTAGGGCAGTTGTTGGGAAAATTATTTTTGCGTATGGAAAACGTCATATATTGTGTTTTGTCAATATTGAGTGTAAGGAGATTTGTGTCAAGCCAATGCCTCACTTTTATTAGGCCATTATTAGTTTTGTTTATAACTGCTTGCCATGTTTCATCTTCGAATATTAAGACTGTATCATCAGCAAATGATAATATCTTACCTCCAATATCCATGGTACATAGTGTGTTGATGTATAAAAGAAATAGGATTGGCCCTAGTACACTGCCTTGCGGTACACCGTAAGACATGGGTAATTTTTTGCTTTTATTTATTTTGTCAGAGTGGATAAGAGTTTGTTGAGTTCGGTTTGTTAGGTAGTTTTCGAACCATGTGTAGGGTATCCCAGTTATTCCGATCTGTTGAAGTTTTTTAAGCAGTAAGGGATGAGAGACCGTATCAAATGCTTTTGAGAGATCGAGGAAAACAGCAAGCGGTTTTCGACCAAGGTCGAGATTAAAGGAAACTATTTTTGTGAGGGCGGCTATTGCATCTGAGGTACTCCTACCTTTGCGGAAACCATATTGGTTGTCCGATAATATTTTGTTATCTTCAAGGAACTTGTAGAGTCTATTCTTCACCGCTTTTTCTATGATTTTAGATATTGTGCTAAGTAAAGATATCGGTCGATAGTTATTTACAGACAGTTTGTCTCCTGATTTGAATATTGTGATTATTGTGGCCTGTTTTAAGGGGTTAGGAAATACACCAGTTTTAAAGCTTAGATTGATTATATGTTTCAGAGGTGAGGCTATATATTTTTGGATATGTTTGATGATTTTTGTTGAAATGTGATCTATACCTACAGAGTTACTGTTTTTAAGGGATGAGATTAGTTCTAAAATTTCTGCGTCAGTAGTGGGAGTGAAGTGGAAAGGGTTATAGCTAAGATTAGTGAGGGGTATATTGTTTGCAAGATCTTTGTCTGAGACGTTGTGTCTGTCTAAAATATTTTTTGCTAAGTTAGATCCAATATTGGAGAAAAATTGATTGAAATGGTCGGAAATTTTTTCGGGGTCGGAATTGACATGTAATATTTGGTCTTCGATGTTAATCTTAACAATGGGTGTATTGGTTTTATTAATATTGGCTATATCTTTAACGATATTCCAAATTTTTTTATTATCACCGGAAGCTTCACTGATTTCTTTATGGTAGTAATCTCTTTTAACACTGTCAATTATTTTTTTGCAGTTATTTCTATAACGTTTGTAGAATAAGAGAGATGCATAATCGTGGGGATTTTTTCTACAGAAGTTATGAATCTTATCGCGCTTTCTGATACAGTAGAGAATTCCTGCAGTGATCCATGGTTTGAGTTTTGTGTCAGATCGTTTTTTTTTACTGATTGTTGATACGTTTTAAGATTTTCACGGCCTTTTGTATTTCAAGTATTTTCGTTATTTGTTTTTGGGGTGTTATGCCGTGGTGCGCTACCTCCTTCTTTAGCCAACGTTTCGGAAAGCGTTGCAGTGTTCATCATCAGGGCAGATCCGGCAGATCCGGTAGATCTGTGACACATCTAAAGGATGTGCCGGATCTTCCCAAAACAAATAACGAAAAAAGGATTGTTGATGTTTTTTCTTCTTTTTTTAGGTTAAAGTTACAGGATTAATTCTACAATAATTGATGTTACTTAATACCAAAACGGAAAACGTTTTTCATGTGAAAATTACAAAAATCTTGGAAAAAAGAAATATTTATTCCTATAAGTATTAGGTACATTACCGACACCTTACGCCCAACTGGAGAAACTTTATGCGACGTCTTCCGGCAACATACGTTTCGATTTAAAACATTATTTATACATATATATGGAAAGCAATTAAAACCGAAATAATTTCGTACGTACACCTAGATATTAATGTCTGCAATTACAGTACACATACGAATGTTTGGTGACCGGAAAATTCAGAATCAAGCAACTTCATCACCCCCTTTGAAAAGTCATTAAATGTGATGAAAAAAATATATAAAAATTTGGTTAAATATGTTTCGTTAGGTTAAGTTATAGACTATTTTTATTTTTTTAACGACTTTTCAAAGGGGTGTTGAAATTGCATGATTCTGAGTTGTCATGGAACCGATTATTTTTATGCCATCACATGCACAGTTACGGTTGTGAACAATTTATAAAAGTAATTAATGTTTCCAAATTTAAAATTTACATCCCCGAATGTAAACATATATATCTTGAAAAATAGATAGTATAATAGAAATTCTTAATAGATTCTTATTTTAAGAACTGTCGGAAAATTTTGGTTAAATTTGGCTACAAGTTTCCGACATTTCTGAACATTTTTAATTTTCTCTAATCATTTCAACCAATTTTCGAACATTTAGAAATATTTCGAAACGTTATAAGTTATTGAATATATATTCTTTTAAAGTGATAAGTGTATTGAATTCCCCGATCAAAAACAAAATCCCCCGAATACGAAACACGAAAATTCCCAAATTCCCAACTCCCAAAGTGGTTTACAGATACGGACCCTAGGACCCTAGCTTCTCATCGTTCAAGCATGACTGCAGACCGCCAACGAAAAAATAACAGTTCACAATGACCTTGTGTTCTTAATGTATTCGGCGTCAAATGTTGTTTGTACGTTAGCGATCTGCAGAACGATGAGACGTTACTGAAAATTATCGATACAATCCTTATCCATCGATCGATAAAACCCTATTATATCAATACGATATTAACCAAACCGTTGTCTATGGTCAGTTATTTGCGATCACGGTCAACAATAGTTGGTAAGAGATATTCCGATTGATAAATGATAGTCCGGCCATAGTATCATTAATCACGTGAGGCTCAAAAAAGGGGGGGGGGGGTTCGGAAAAAAATCAAAAAAAATCAAAAGGAGGGGAATGGGGGGGGGGGGGGGGGGATATGATGAGATATGACGTGTATGTATTTTTGAACAACCTGCAACCTTAATGTCTCTCTGGAAATTATTATCACAATGCTTAATTTTCCAAAATTTAATCAGATTATACCTGTATTTTAAAGATAATATAATGAAAATTTTAATATACTTTTTACTTATAAAATACACGTGATTTTTAGTAGGGGGGGGGGGTAGTCTAAAACTTCCCCACATATCACAAGGGGGGGGGGGGGAGGGGGGTTAAAAAGTTGCTAAAAAACATTACGTGTTTAATGAGTTAATTAAGTGGTTGAAATATGACTAAAGATCTGATTACCTAAACTCCCGTTTAGTGTCAAAAAGTAAATGCGGGCTGCCAATGCATATTTAGGTTAGTATTTCAATTCGACACTGCGAATTTATTTTCTGGCGTTTAAAGTTTCTTAGTGCCAATTCATAGAAAATAATTTCAGTGTTGCCAGGTATATCGATTTCTTTTTTATTCCCTGTCAATATCTGTTCGGCTGTGAACGGTGAAACCGTGCTCGAGACATCGATATAATATCATCGGTCCTATCGATCCGATATTGTAAAGTTATCGAATTCAATGTGCTATATAGAGCTCAGGGGTCGATTACGATTTGATGTGGGTCCAGGATATTTAAATGGGGGACACAGAGCGAACTCACATTTACATCACATCACCAAATAATATAATAATTCAAGTGTGTTAAGTACACAAATCCTGACATTCCTGACACGACACTAAGGAAACAGAACCAGGAAAAAATATTACACCTTTTATTGTGAAAACTTCTTTAGCACCGTTGTGATTTGAAACTCTATGAAACGGAAGCGAGCGACACTAAAAAGCGAGAGAATGACATTTATTTATTTCACGGGTACTAGTTCCAATATATGTAATACAAAGTCTTCCTTGGTCTAGTGGTATAAAGCGCCTGACGAACCTTAGCGGCCAGACATTCAGCGGTCCAAGAGTCGGATTGTACGAAATCCAAAAAAATATATATTTTTGTTTTTGTAAAATCAATATCAATAAAATATAAATACTAATAAGATGAACAAAAGTTGCACTGGAATTCGACGACAAAAATTTGGAAGAAATCATCCTTCACATTGATAAAAAAAGTGCTTCGTGGTAGCCCCACTCTTGGCTACTTTATTTTTCTCAAGGTTTCACTTCTACCGCGTGTGAATTGCACACTCCGATTTTTTTATTTAAGCGGAAAATGAAGCTTGTGCAGTGATCGAAGACGTAGCTAGCATTAGATCGACTGAGTGGGAATCCGACGCATTTGTCCACTCGGCCACTAGCCGGTTATGCTGATATGTTTTAAAGCTTTCCTTTTTAAAAAATACTAAAAAAATTCCATTTAAGAAAGAACTGAAAGATTTCCGTCTAAATATTGTTGGGATACTATCTTGGAGTTTGTCTACCTCGCTAGCAAAATAACATGGGACGGTCGGTCTAAGAGTGAGGTCGACAGCCGTATACACCAGGCTAGGCTTGCATTCAATAAAAGGTCGAAAATAATAGAATCGTATAATATAGACCTGAAACTGAGAATACTCCTCACCAAGACCTATGTATGGAGTATCTTGATGTACGGCTGCGAAACATGGTGCCTATCCGAAAGAGATAATGGCCGCATACTACGGTTATGTATATTCAATAATAAAATACGGAATTATCTTTTGGGGAAACTCAGTAAACGCCAAAGTTGTTTTTATCATCCAAAAAAGATGTATAAGAAAAATGACAAACTGTGCTAATCGGGATTCGTGTAGACCTATATTTAAAAATTTGAAAATTCTTACAGTCACCGACATATATATAATGGAGTTATGCATGTTAGCGCGATCATCTCCAGAAAAGTTTCCACAAAAAAACTCTACACATAAACACGCTACAAGGTTTACAGAAAATTTGTTAATACCAAAAGCAAACAAAACAATTTTCCAAAAAGGACCCTTTTACATGGCCATTAAAGTATACAACAAACTTCCACATGATATTAAACAAATACAAGATACACTCAGATTTAAGTCATCACTAAAAACATTCCTTCTGAACAGGTCTCATTACACATTAAGTGAATACCTCACATAGGTACAACTGTTTTTATATTTATATTTATATAATAAATTAAAACAAATTCACTTTGTATTACACCACTTTTATATTTATATTTCATTTGTGTTCATATCTGCATAACATGTTAGGTTAACTGGAAGAAATAGGATATAGGTACCTATAAGTTATACCTTTTGTACTAAATGTAAATTTTGTACAATAAATGATTTTGATTTTGATTTTGATAAACGGAGACTAGAGGCTTTTGAGATGTGGTCCTATAGAAGACTACTAGGAATTTCCTGGAGAGACCACATCACAAATGAGGAGGTTCTCCAAAGAATCGAAGGAGGAAGGCACCTGCTCAGGACCTTGTCCGAAAGGCGCGCAAGATGGATCGGCCATGCAATAAGACAAGAAGGCCTCTTGCATGCCATAATGGAGGGTATGACCGAGGGGACAAACGCTAGGGGACGCCCA
The DNA here is from genome assembly GCA_929108145.2 of Limnephilus rhombicus. Classification (NCBI taxonomy): domain Eukaryota; kingdom Metazoa; phylum Arthropoda; class Insecta; order Trichoptera; family Limnephilidae; genus Limnephilus; species Limnephilus rhombicus. Next base: position 29,424,461 of record OV815275.1, read on the forward strand.
CGCAGAGAATACCTGGAGGACCTGCTGGTGGACGTGCGCTGCTTATCATATGCAGACTTCAAAAGAGCCGCACAAGACAGGGAAGAGTGGAAGAAACGAATAGAAGAAATTGCTGCAAACAAATCCCAGGATTGAAACCAGAGAGAGAGACTATCTTGCCGAAAAAAATATATCGAAAGCATTTATTGGTTTGCCCTCCTTGTGAATGTAATACTTGATATTGCACTCCTTTCTGGAAACACTATGTAAAAGCGGCGCTTTTCCGTGTTTATATTTCTCTTTTATTTGAAAATGAAAAATGTATTTTCATACCACAATTCAAAAGAATAATAGAGGTTTTGTGATTTTTACTTTTAAAGGCTTATATATCTCGAAATAGCGACGAGGCGCCAGACACTGTCTTCCTTGAACCCCTTCAACAAAATTAAAGAAAAATTTTGTGAGTACAAACTCTATGTGCCCGTGGGTATTTTGTCTACAATTCAGTTTTGTATGTATGTACCGTTCCTCTTATTAAAAAAAACGAGTGTGCTTTAGACCACACGACTGAAGTAAAACTTCTTTAGCTCCATCTATATGATAGGAAGAGAGAAAGAAAATGTGCGCGCCCACTGCTCTCTCTTGCTCCTACAGTGTGATAAAGACAATAGGCCTGCACTGTATCTTAGATATACGAAACGTAACTGGCTATGAGAGAAAGAGAGAAAGAAAATGTGTGCTCGCACCTTTCTCACTTGCCCGTACATGTAATATATGAAACGTAACTCTCTCTTTTTCTATCTTCACTAACTTGTATCTCCTTCTCAACTTTCGTTCGCCTCGCCCGATCACACTTTTCGTAACGCTCTCGTCACGCATTCACCAGCTTACTCCCCAAGTCAAGCGTGCGTAAAGAAGTTTAATTTAAAAAAAAAAATTACATTCGAAATAGATTCCCTCCCCCAAGAGCCTCTGGGTTACGTATGCTGTCTGCCTTTGGGTCTTAGAACCGCGCCTGCTCTCTTAATTCGTAATTCCTACCCATAAAAGTACATAATGGACTCTGGGCCTGACCCTGTTATCTGGATCAGCCTTCGTTAGTGTGACCCCTTGTGACGTCACCGGCTCTGCGGCGAGTATTCCAAGAATGGGAATGGCTAGAATGGTAAAGAGCGAGTCCTATTATCATTAGCCCGCCTAGGAGCTGCTAGCCGCCCTTATCAGACACTGCTATCGGTCCATTTCCCGCTGTTTGCTTCCGGCGCGCGGCCATCTTGAATGTTACAGAGATAAACTCAACACTGTATGGGCAAAAATATCACAGCCATTAATTAATGAGCACAATCTGAAATCTCTCGCGTTTCCAAATCAGCTACGTGTAACTAAGTTCAAGCAGGGTTAAAAAATAAATTTACACCAATGCTCACTTCGCGTTGTAGGTTATTTCATATCGATCCGAGACGCTATCCAGGATACAAACCAATTCTTAGAATGATTGTTTCCAATAAAAAGGGTAGTTGCCCATAATAATAATTGGATAATTTGTAGAGCGCCGTTTTTGTGAAAAATCACCTCAAGGGCGCTTGGGAAAATCATTAGTAGAAGATAATATTGTTAATTCTTAAATTTGAAATATGAGATTGACTATTATGACGGCTTGACAGAAGGGAGCAGTAGCGAAATTGGCGCGCACGTCCCGGTTAGACGAGAGGTCTGGGTTCGAGTCCCAGTTGCGACCATTGCCTTTTTTCTGTGTCTTGTTCTCTTTCATTTTATGCACCAGATTTACATGTCTGGGTTAAATTTTCCCCACAGGAAAAACTAAACCCTTTCACACACTTCCTCAAATGATCATCTAGTCAATTCACGCTATGGAATTGCACTATAAATATAAGTATAATAAATACAAAACAGTACAAGAACAACATGTCAACCTACAGGAGACCAAATGGGAGAATAATTCACCGACTCCAGATATTTTCATATCAGAGGGTTTGGCTCTGTGGAACTCCTAATTGGACTTATAAATCCTACTGATTCCTCAATATAAATATTTAAAAAAATCTTTTGTAATCCTACATGCGTTTAAAATGACTGATTTTTGCATTTTTATATATAAATACTTTGACAAATCTAATATGCCTAAATTTTGAATGGGAGAGCTAGGTATAATGCCAGTAGCCGAAATAACATTAATTCGTTTAGATTATTATTGTTATCTTCTTCTTCAATGATATATTTCATATCCCCCTGATCTTGGCACATATTTGTACTGCATTACATAACTCAGGACACTGATTTCTTTAAAATTTTGCCTGGGATTTCACGTCCTTGGACCATTCTACTACGCCACTGGGCACCTATTGAATAGCGCTACTTACTTGACACGAATGGGTACAAATTTAATATCAATGAACCTGCTTCTACATAAAATAATTTCATTCACTTACAGCATTTAGACTTAGACGAAGGCTGGAATTGCAAAACTAATACAAAATCTAATACCTAACACAAAAGTGAGTAGGTAACAACAAAAAAAACACCATCTCCTCTTTTATTGGAAATGTGGTGCTGCAGCCAAAACCTTTTTCAGATTCCTCTATCATGAAAACTTCTGCAAGTTCTTTTTTGCATTAAATCTTTCAGCTTTCATTATAAAAAATGTCTGTTGATTTTAGTGGATTACTACCATATTCAGATGCTTTCCTTATAACTGAGTATTATGAGGGAATAACCAGAGAAAACCGGAAATATCCGTTCATTTTTAAATCAAATTTTAGACGTATTGACTCTTTTCCACAAAAAAATATAAATTGATTTCGAAATATTGTTCTTTTATCTAGTAAAGGCTTGTTTTAAATTTTGAGAAAAAATGATTTTTTAGTGTAATTTTATCCAGCAAAGGCATGTTTTAAATTTTGAGAAAAAATTATTTTTTTAGTGTAATAAGTAATAAGGTTGTTATACCATAGGTCGTTGGCAGATTTGTTAAATTTTCAAACGAAAAATCTTATTGTACACGGAATATTTCATACATTAATGTAAATCAATACGTTATCTAGTAAACGCATGTTTTAAAATTTTAATTTAATTCAAATAAAATCAAAAAAAAATATATATCCGAACACTTATTTATGGAGAAAATTTCTCTATTTTGTATATCTATTTACGGTCTTACAAATTAATATATTAGAGATTTTTTTGCACATTTATTTTGATTAGACATTATTGAAAAATTATAAATACTTTTGATAAAAAAATAATAACAAAAGGTACATAATTTTAATAGTTTTATCATCACGCCTTTCAGCATTTTTGGATGTAGGTATAAATTAAAGCAAATTTTTAATGAAATAAAATCGATATTGAGTTATAATTTTAAAAAGCTGGTACGCGGAATAATTAAACTTTATCAATGGAACCGCCCTGTACGATCGTAAGAACATCTTTCAACGAAATTTGGATTCTCGGCCGCTGGCCGCACTCCCTTAATTTATTAGGTAACAAAATGTTTGTTAAATAATATCTTTATATGAAAAGTTATTCTGTTTTAAGCACTTTACTCTAATTTATGCATTATATCAACCAGACTCGATTACATCCAAGCTACAAAGTGATTGCTTTCATCGATAATATTTTTATATGAAAGTACATGGTAAATTGCAGAATTTATGAGTGGTCAATACTCGTTTTAGGATTCCAGCTCAGTGACATGTCGATTATATTTTTATCATTTTTGATGGCAAAGGTCAGAGTGATAGGCGCAATCGACTTTTTCTGGAGCACGAATAAAATGGGGTACCTACTTATATATATGTAAAAAAACTATGTACCTACATGTCTACTTTTTTAAAATTTGGCCTTACGTGACGAATGAGAACATTATCTCTGTTTTTACGCGTATTCCTTGCTTCATTCGCTTTCATACACCGTCTCGTATATAGTAATCTGTGATACATTACACCGACTCTGATTTGGCTGGAATCAAAAACAGTTACCTACTTGTTTCAAAAAGAATAAAACATTTAGTTTTAAACACTTTTATTGTTTAAAAAACCGACATGTTTCGTTACGTAAATTAGTCGGGTTTTACAGCTTGATGCACTAAACTTTGAAAGTGGTCAGAAGATCAGGACACAGCTAGTATTTTTTAAAATGCAATAATTTTTTTATGAACTTTAGAATGTTTTCGAAAAAACATTTTTTTTATCAAACTCTACTTCATTTCGTATTATGTATGTCAAAATACTGACCACTACCTTATAGGATTTTCAATGTTACCTACCTAAACCAAGGTTACAAATTGCGTAACTCTAGTCACCAGGCGTGCGAATCCAAGTTCTTATGAAAAAAAAAAAATTAACATAATGGCCATTTACAGGCTATTACTACCTATTAATTATTGTTCAACTGACTTACATATAGCATTAAAAATTAATTGTTCAACTGACTTATATATAGCATTAAAAATTAATTGTTCTACTGACTTATATATGTATAACAGCCTACACATCTACCTATAAATTGTTCAATTGTTCAACGGCCTCCTTGGTCGAGGGGTAAGGCTCACGACTAGCAATCCGAAGGTCGCGGGTTAAATCCCGACGTGCGCAAATAAATTTTATTTGTTTAATTTCTGTTCACAATTTATTCATTCAAAATAATATGTAATACCTACCTACGTTCCAGAGTGGGCGATACTCTCATTCTGAATTGAAACGTTGTTTGAATTGACTTTAGCTATTTTTGGTGACCATGTCTGAATAGCCAGATACTTCCCAACCTTCCTCTTCCACATCTCCTTCCCCTCCTTACTATCTTCAGCATCATAACATGTCCCAAGTGTGATGTTTGTCTCAGTGGCTCCAGACGGGAGCAGTTGGAGACTCTTGTGCGGTATTCACATAAAAAGGCTTTAGCCGTGTATGATCAGATCTGAATACTTTCCAGTGCCGGGTACTTCCCAACCTTCCTCTCTCACATCTTCTTCCCATCCCCACTACCTTCAGCATCACAACATGTCCCAATTGTGATGTTTGTCTCACTGACTGATGCTGAGACGGGAGCTGGAGATTCTTGTGCGGTATTCACATAAAAAAGGCTTTAGCCGTGTTTTGTGACCGGATCTGAACAGCCAGATATTTCTCCCCCACCTCCTTTCACTTCCCACTACCTTCTGCCTCACGACATACCCTAATTGGGGATGTAATAGTTTCACTGGATGATTTCACAGATGGGATCATTTGCAAACTATTATTGCAATTTTCCACACACCACGGTTAGTCCAACATTACAGGTAAAATATGCTTATATTGAAGTGGAATGTTTGTTTGGAAGACATTACAAAATTACAATATTAAAATCAATACCTACTTCCTAATTATACACTACCTACAATAACGACATCATTTGCAAGTAGCTTATTTCACTATCCATTTTGCTTTTATCGCTATTTTCTTCAGGGCTTTAAAAAATAGAACACTTCCTAAAAAAGTAATTCTATCTTGTCCACACAATTTTTTAGGTATATTTAAACACTTCGTATTTTTACTGTGTGTCTTATTACTTGTCCATTTCTGTTGCTAGGCGGGAACTCGGCATTTCAAAGGTCTTCTCTTAAAAATACGTGTTTTCATCAATCCCTCTTACTCCGCTTCAGTTCGCCTGGTAAAACAAGGACAGTCATATACCTAAGTCTGCTTTAAAATGAATGGATTTGTTCCATGTGTGCAGCGCTTTTAAAGTCATACGTGCTAAACTAGTGTACTGCGAGCTGACCAGGTGATTTGTTTTTGCTTCTTTGTATATTTGGATTTAGGTATAGGTAAAAAGAAAGGAAAACAAAGTCAGGGCTTCTAAATCCTATCCAAACACGTTGATTTTTGGGTGACTAATTTTTATCTTAAAACAGGAACCTTGTTGAAGATTCAAAAGCTCTCTTCAATAATCCATTGCAGATTGCAGGATGAACTTTTACTCTTTCCTATTTTAATTATTCCAATACTTTTCCATTCACCAACAATGTTTTTTTTTTAAAATTGATAAATAAATTATACGTGCAGGTTTATCATAATTGAAATGAAACTTCTTTAGCATCGTTGTGATATAAAACTCGATGAAACAGGAACGAGTGACAATAAAAAGAGACAAATACATACCAGTGGTGGTCCGTGAGTTTTCAGTGAGCTAGAGTGCTTAGATTGAAAAAACGACATTATTGATGTTGCTGAAGCTGAAAACGATTTTTTTTCAAACCTTTTTGTACGAAGATGTACTGAAAATCTTCACACAAAATATTGAAATAAGGAAAAAAAAATAAAATTCATTTTCAGCTACAACAACATCAATAACGTCGTATTATTTAATCTTAGCACTCCAGCTGACTGAAAATTCACGGACCGCCACTGACACATACATCTGTGGGATTTAGCCAGCGAGAGAATGAGATAGAAAGAAAACTTACCTACTTACAATACCTATGAAGCATCGCGTCGTGTCCAGCTGCGCGCATTGGCCGCTTTGATTATGAGCTCCCTTTTCATGTTCCTATTGGTTGAGATTGTGTGGGTGAAGGTTTCACTTCTACCGCGTGTGAACTGCACTCGTTTCTCAATATTTCGTTTTAAAAGGCGTAAAAATGTTTCCATTTAATTCGAGACGGCATTTATTAATATTTTCAAAATTTTAAAACGACGCTTTACAAATCATCATAATATTTTTATTATTATGTTGGCTAAAATGTTTAAAATAATAATAATTATTATTATAAGGCCTTGAGGGTATATACCATGCATTTTTCAGAAGGTATAGGTATCATAAATAAAACGGCGATACTCCCGAATTTCAATTGGACACACTTGTAAAGATATAAGGGCGTTAAACTGTGGACAAGGGAATTTTCATTCTCCTTATTAAAGGTTTTTGAAAAAGGTCACACACGGTAAAGAATTTTCGATTAATTTGACATGTACAGTATGATCAGCATTAATTAGGTGCAATTTCCTTGAGTACACACGACACAAGTCTTTTTAAAACGTCTTTTTAATTTCGGATGTTACTGTACCTGTGACGCATCAACTGCGCTCATTGGCCGTTTTGATAATGATGTCACTTTTAAAGGTTCCTATTGGTTGAGTCATGAAACGGAAATTGATTATGACCTCACTTTTCAGGTATTGGTTGAGATTGTTTTGGCAAAGTTTCGCTTCTACCGCGTGTAAACTGCACTTGATTTTTTTTGGTATTCCGACATCACAGCTCGCAACAGCCGCAACGCTTATGCTCTCTGGCGGAATAAAAATATACTATCAAACACGGCTACCAACAGGATTGGCCGTTAACGGAACACATAAACAAATTTTAAAAAAAAACGGATATAAATGACATGCTCAGTCAATTACATTAATAAATTATATATTTAAGATTTAGGCCTAGTAGGTCTTATCATGACGTTATGTTTCACACAAAAAAGCGCTATACAAAAATAAAAATAGTAATTATTATTTATTACTACGAAACGCAAGTTTTTACATTCGGTGATTAACCAAAAGTTTGTCAAACTTTTCACATTTTCAGAAACGAAATGGTTTTGTACCTCAGTCAAAGTTTCCTTCTGAGAAACCATTTTAAGCTTCTCAAAATAATTTACTAAACAGGACGACACCTCATAACGGAGCACCAAAAAACAGGAGTGCTTCTTAGAAAACCGGTTTCATTGGCTCCGAACACTTTTACTAGCTAACGACTTTGTCTACTAGACGCCAATCTGCTATTCGCCGCCTGGACACAAAACATGTGTGAGTTGACGTCGCTTCCTCGAAGGCTGCGGTCAAAAAGAATGTAAAAGTAATAAGTAAAAGATAAACAGTTGTTTAAAGCAATTTATTTGCTTTGTGTGCTTGGCGCTTTTGCGAACGTGGTGCGACTTTTCTGGTGGTCGCTTGCTGTGGACGCTCTAAGTTTCTTGCGCTTGTTTCAGTACAGTACAACGTCGCGGTCAGTTACGGTCGCGCCGGTTGTTCGCGAGTGCAGTGCGTGACACTACCAGACATGGAAGCCAGGATGCTGGGCCCGTGGGCCCTGATGATGACTATCCTCCTGCAGATAGTGCAGATGGCCCTGGGGCAGGAGGTCAGCCAGGCCAAGGCGCAGTTTTCCTGCTACAACGACCAGAACGCACCTCAGGTACCTAACTCTTCACGCTCAAAACAAACCTCTCCACTATCTTTATTTATGTATGTGGGCGCTCCGGCGAAGAATTCGAGCTGACTGGTCACCGTATTTCTTGTATGTGTACTAATGTAAGTTTATCTTGCATTTGGATAAGAATAAATAATATTATAAATTATAAGAATGTAATATTTTATTTGATTTCTGTTTTCGGAAAACATACAGCTGTACAAAAAAACAGAGTGAAATTTATACGCGGTAGAAGTGAAACTTTCAGAAACCTAAAGTTGGCAAGAGTGGGGAGGCTATGAAGCACCGCAAAAAGAGGAGACCGATTATTATTTGTCTACTACCGACCGATTACTATCTCATTATTTGTCTTTTTCGTCGTCTCTTTTAGAGTCGTTATTTTTCGTTTCATCGAGTTTCAAATCACAGCACAGTTAAAGAAGTTTTCACTTCAAAAACATGTTCATAATAAATTAACAAAATGTTGTGTAAACTAGTGAATTTGCACAAAATATCAATCAGTTTTAAAAGTCATAAAAACACTTAAAACATTTTAACACATATACCTCAATTTAGCACTTCCATTACCAGAACGCACTCAAATAATTAAATGTACTCAATAATAATCTCCATAATCCACACTATAGTAATAATAAGTCAATTATGAAATTATTTGGTCTAACAGTTTATCAAAGACAAACAAACAGCTTTGGTTTAATCCCATCCCTACGCTCTCAAATTGTAGATAGTATCTAAATGTTTTTTTTCACTAGTTCTATTTCTAGTATTTATCTGAAATGTCATTTACAGAACACGAATAAGCAACTAATGTGTAAATGTAAAAATAGGCTCTCTTTTTCGAGAAGACTCGTGTCGGGGGCTGGGACGGATTTAGGGCCAATTCACGGAAAAATAGGTACCTACCCATCAATGTCTAAAGGTACCACTTTCCCCAGCCACCGGTGGCAGTCCAAATGTAACTAAATCAGTCACATTAATAATATTTATGTCAGTCAGTATTAATAATAGTTTAGGTAGTTTATTGATTAATGGATCAAGGCAAAAAATTAGTACGGTAAGAACAAGAACAGAATAAAAATTACAAATGTGCAGTTCACACGCGGTGCAAGTGGAACCTTCAGTAGAACCTTTAGTAAACTAAAGTAGACAAGAGTCGGGAGGCTACGAAGCACCGCTCAAAGAGAAGATCGATTATTGTATCTCATTCTCTCGCATGCTCAATGCTATAGATTTTTTTTTTTTTTTAATAAATAATTTCCCTCAGGGCCTATGTCATCTGGGATGCTGTGTGGAGGGTCTTTTTGAGGAGAGGAAGGAATGAACATTGGTCTTTAAGAGACCCATGTTATAGGAAGGAGGAAACACAGAGGCCGGCAAATCATTCTACAGCCGAGCTGTTGAACACAAGAACGAGTCAAAGAAACGCCCCGTTCTCACGTGACAAATGTCAACCGTGTACAAATGTTGGGCACGCGTTTGGCGTGTTTCCCGACTATGCACCGGTGCCGAAGGGATCAATGCTGCTAGTTCTAGTTAGCATCTTCCATTGTAATACCGGTAGAACAAGGATAGCATTCCCACCCGACGCCTGTGCTCTAAAGATTGCAATCCGTCTGTTAAGATGGGAGAATCTATTAAACGGACCGCCCGTTTCTGCACAGAGTCGAGGGTATTTTTCAGGTATTTTGGAGCTCCAGACCAGAGGTGGCTGCCAAATTCAACCGTGGGGCGCTCTTAGATGTACGTGTTTGTCTCTTTTTAGTGTCTCTTTTTCATTTAATCGAGTTTTAAATCAAAACGGTGTTAAAGATGTTTTCACTTCAAAAGTCTGAGAAACGAGATATTTTATCTTGTGAACGTGAGGAGTGGGTTTCTGGCATGAAAAAGATAAAGAGGAGAAGTGTGAATGTGGATGAAACGAGGATGAATGAAAGCTCTCCGCCTGTATTTTAGCAAAACCACCTCAAACCGACCAGGACACTGAATCAAGTTGCAATACGAGACCCTTCTGTATAATTATGTTATATGTATATGAGCCTCTAAGCAAATAGTTCAACTTGATTCAGAGTACTGACTTTAGTTGAGGGGGTTATGATCTGGAGAAAAACATACCAGTTATGGTCATTTTCGTCGAATTGCGAATGTCGTTCAAAACTTACAAGCATTCATAAATATTTTACTGACCAAGAAAACTTCTTTCACGGCTGCAGATATATTTTTTTAATAAAATCTTTTGATAAATCCTATTTAAAAGAAAATGTTCACAATCCTTTTAATAAACTCTGCCCATTTTTGACTAACTTAGCAAATACCTAATTACACCCAAAGAAATATTGATTCGATTATTGCTTTAGAATAACTACATATCTCAGTACAAAACGGCCGAATACTCCCATGAAATATCCAGAATATCCGAAGCCAAAATTCTGGCAATATTAAGAATACCCATAAGATTACCATATGACTATTGAAATCTTTAGCTCCTTTATTCTTATTAAAGTTTAACATAAAATATATTTTTTACAATTTAAGGCATTATTGGGAAATAATATTGTAATCTCTAGACCGGATTGTTTTGTCGAAAAACTGCGGTTCAGTCAAAATTATTATAATATCTAAAAACTAGAAAACTTTTACACGAGTAAAATCCTAATTCTTATTTTGAAACCTAAGACCAATGTACCAGCCGGAATGAATTTGTATTTTTACCAATGAAGTCATAATAAAGTACATATTTATATAATAAAACATCATCATAACATATACACTTTCTGTTCGACATTTTTAGTTCTACCAGTAAATGTCATGAAAAAAATCTTATTGCTTTCTTGGCATTTAAAAACACTCGGGTGCAAACCTATACTTACATACCATTGTGTTATGTATTATGTATCTGTAACACTGTATTCAATATATTAACTTATGGAAGCTTGTAAACTTGATCGTAATTTTAATCAATGATGAAGATAATCATAATTACAACTCTCAATGAAATATGAAATAGACGAATAGATAGATTACACATCATAAAACCAAAACGTAACGATGGGAAATAGGACTCGAACTCAGATCCTTTAGTTTTATTGCATTTACTTGAGACATTGAGACATTGAGACCTAATTATATTATTTTGGTCATTTTTATTGATCTCATACTTTGCTTTTACAATGTAACATTATCAAATGGCAGCCATCAGAATATGAGAATGATAATGTTGAATTTTCAAAGCGATGCGATGTATAATGTAGATAAAAATGACCGAAAGTGAATTATTAGGTATATGCGAAGGTGAATTATTAGCTCATATGGTAGAGCCACTTCTCCCGGTAAAACTAGAGAAACTGTAACTTTTTGAAGTGAAACTTCCTTAGCCCTGTGAAAGTGATTTTAAAATCGGATGAAATGGAAATGACGCACTACGGCACCTGCGAAGCATCAAACTGCGCTCAAGGCACCTATTGGTTGAGATATAAAACGGAAACGACGATAGGTCTGCGCTCATTGGCCGCTTTGTTTTTTTACGGGTCGTCAGAATATAATGCGTAAATTCGCGCCTCGCCGAGCGCGTATTAAAAATATTATACACGAAATTCTAACCATCTTTCAATTCTTTTATAGACACGTCTAATCCATCTCTTAAAATAAACTAGTTTGTGTAGGTATTTTTTTTACTGGTTATTTATAATCCAACAAGCAATTTGCAATTGTTTACTTAAGTACTTAACTTAACTTAACTACAAGTCGTCATTGTTTGAAATTTCGATGATCTATTTGTTTTCCTTATCATTTAAACAAACGCGTGTGATATCACAGTAACCGTTTCCTGCAGTAATGTGTCAGTAAATTTAATGTTTCTGAAAATAATCGCAAATTCGGAATCAACCCAGAATATTTCAACCATTTACTTCCTTTTGTTTATACAAAGAATGGGCGAATGCAGAAAATTGTTGACGGAAGGAGAACTGAAAGCAGAAGACACCAATCCCAATATATGGCAGTGAGGCATGTAACTGAAAGAGGAAGAATGAATATAGACTGAAAGCTGTAGAAATGTGACCCCTGAGATGTATGTACCTACTGTAAAACCATGTACAACGGTTTAACCATGTAAATGTAGAGAGTAGAGACCTGGAAAAAATGCAAGGCTGATGATTGTAAGCTTAAATGAGTTTTTGGATTTGAGAGGATGAACGGTCAAGAGAATATCTGGAGTTTTAATGATGTGGAAAAAGTGAATGGTAGAAGAAGTTGGAGTCGCCGGAAGAAGTCATTGTATAATTAATGGAATCAAATACGTCGAGTCATGTCAGAATAAATTAAGAGTAGATGTATGAAAGTGATTGAAGCAAGAAGCGTGTGCCAAGACTGAATTATGTGTCATGCATTTAGTGTCTGTGATGGCGTGGCTTTGTTTTTTATACAAATTTACAGTTTTATTCCGAGATTGATGATATTTTGGATTCTTGACCTTCAGAATAAATGGTAGGTCACTGTTGTAGTAATACAAGATTTCTTTAAAACTATCACCTTCCCCCTTTCTTAGCAGAATTTTGCTACAACTTGATGAAATTTTTGCACGTACGTTGTACGTTCTCAATAAGAGCAAAGTTATAAGATCAACATTGTAAAGAGCGTAAATGTTCTCTCTCTCTCTCTCCCACCCTCTAAATTAGTAGGTAGGTATACGTATAGTAAAGGTTCCCACCCACTATTTCCACAATGAATCCAATAACGGAATAGTTAGGGACCTAAGAGTATGGATACTAGTTCCATGTTAGGGACGAACTCTTGGAGTTCGAAACGTGTCGAACCGTTAAATACATAATGGGCAATGTTGGGAGTGTTATATCAGTTAGTAGACAATCGGCACACCCATCGCCACGAAACAAGGACAATCGTTTTTAAACCTGGTACAAAAATACCTAAAAAATTAAAAGCGAACAGTGTTTTGATTTAAAAAAAACGTATTCCATAAAACATAACATATGTTGTTTCACAAAACAACACGACCTAGGTTAATAATCGATTGGCATACTCGTATATCTAGGGAATGTTCGATGCTAATAATTGTTATTATCCCTCATAAACACTATAGTATACCCACGCACTTGGAGGAATACATCATTACTCCTCCAAGCTTACGCAATTATGGGTACAAGTAGGTTGAAGATGATGGGTACAAATGTTGCTATTTGCCATATTGGCGGGTTGCTGAATCTGGTCTAATTGGCTTACGAGATAGTCCAGCAATTGTCGCTCTAATTTACTAAAAGGGCCGGTGGAAGGTGGAAGGAGGCGTGATCTTTATCTCCAACTTAAACAATGGTGACGTCGAAAGCATGTCTTGCAGCCGTCTTTAAACTTGCAATTCTGCTGCCACCACTTTCCTAGATTATATATTGAGTATGTACTTTTTAAGGAAATGTGTAGACACTGTCAAACGACCACCATTCAGAATCGAGCAGAACAGATATCTTGTCAGATTCGGTTGTACATATATTTGCCTGCTTATTTAAATAAATGACCAAAACCTTGGATTTTAAATTGTAGATTCTATTTGGTGGAAATAACACTTAAAATATTTTTTCAGTCATTCACAAAGCCTTTCTTCTGATTCGGTTATGTAATATATTTGTCTGTCTAGAAATGGAATTCCCGCATTTTTCGATCATCTGGAAGGGAAAAGTTTTGGTTAAACAGTAGTTAGTTAAGTTAACTAAATGGACCGTGTAAAAGAGACTCGAGATTCTTTGATAGTGGGTAGCCAAAGTTTAAATTGTAGTTTTCGTATTTATAGGAGTCATACATACCTATTTATTGACTGGTATCGAAGCACTCTTATTTAACAGATTCTCAACGAATAAAACCACTGGTGAGTTCACGCGAAATAAATAAATTTGCTTCGATTGCTTGAGATTTCCCAGATAGTCATTTTTTAAATTTTTTGTCAACATTAAAAAAATCATTTCTTCGAATTTTGACATGGAGACATAAAAAAATATTATAGTTATACATAGCCAATAAAATAACCTGTATTTTACCGTTTATCTCATATTTGTAGGATTTATGAAAAAAATATAAAAAAATCGTAAAGTTTATAATCGTGCGAATCTTGGGTGTTTTTTACTTGAAACTGCCGTGAGGGATACTTATTCGGGTCAACATAGAATATTTTCGGTTTCTGTATGTTGTCTGTGGTATACTTGATAATCAATGGTGCATATTTATAGAAAAAAGACTTAATTTTATCCATAAACGGCTGTTCAAAAATTCGGCGGGAAAAAAATATTTAATTTTTTTTTTTAACATTGTTCTAAAATAGTCTACGAAGTTCGGATTTGCAACATCTATGGATATAATAGATAAAGCATTTCAATATCTTCGTGTTAAAATAAACGGCTGGCCATGGAAATGTTTTAAATAATTACAATAAATGTTTTACGAATGGTAGGAAAATGTGGTCCATTTTTGGACCGAAATCAATCGCAGAAAAATAAAAGTGGTCCATTTTTCGACCGAAATCGTTTCAATGGTTACAACTGTGATTTGGGCTGTAACCTTTCAACTTACGCATATCAACACGTTATATGAAATGGGAGCAAATTGTATTTTAACTGGGGTAAACGCGTGTTCAATTCTGAATGCCTTTGGCGGGTAGATGAATATAATATGAAGTATGTACCTACGTAATGTTTTAGAAAAATACAATAATCTTTGATGTATTTTTAAACATTATTGTATTTTATCATGCGAGGCACTTATAGTTCTGCAAACAGTGGACGTAACGTATGATTTTAGATACTTACGGCCAAAAGTATTTTCGTTATTTATTTTTGGGGTTTTATGTCACGATGCGCTACCTCCTTCTTTAGTCAACGTTTGGGACAGCGTTACAGTGTCCATAATCACAGCGGCCCTGATGATGGACACCGTAACGCTGTCCGAAACGTTGGCTAAAGAAGGAGGTAGAGCAACATGGTATAACACCCCAAAATAAATAAAAAAACAAGTGTGCTTTAGACCACACGACTGAAGTAAAACTTCACTAACTTATACCTTCCTCTCAACTTCCGTTCGCCTCGCTCGACCGTTCGCCTCGCCCGATTACACTTTTCATAACGCTCTCGTCACGCATTCACCAACTTACTCCTTAAGTCAAGCGCGCGTAAAGAAGTTTCACTTCAAAAAAAATTAATTTTTGTAAACGGACGTAACGTCCAAAACATGTGTTTTTAATTTTCTAACAGAGTCAACCCTTTTTGACATTTTTTTAGTTAACATTTCATTGTTAGTGTTAAGTTTTAACTTTTTATCGTTTATGATTCCCAATTATTCATATTATTCATCTATTTCTTCAATATTTTGATTGACTGTTATTTCGTTTACCTAATACCAAAAATTTACTTTTAGATACATCTAATTTCAGTTGAATTATTTAGATATTTCATGAAATTCACTTTGTATTTTTACAATGCATCTTCAATATTATTGATTATTTTTGCTACAATGATAGCATATAATATTATAATAGTAAAACTGTACGTGCAACTTCTTTACTCACTCGTTATCAATGCATTGTGTACCGATACACTCCATTGTACTTGTATGTATGAGAGCTTCTCATATTTCTATGTACAGCGGTTGATCATTTTGCAACGCTTGCTTAGTTCACCGGTTTTCTGCCATGTTTTATAACAAAATACAAAAACTGATAAATTTATTTGTGGCTACATTATATTTTAAAGAAATTCGTATAATCGACCGTGTACAGTGCCACGACCCTGTAATGGTATAATTTGAGAGTATAATATAGGAGGGGTTGATTTACAGAGTTTGAAAAATTCCAAGGTAAATTAAAGGTTCAGTAAAGGAAGTTTTCAAGTTATATTATTAAATCATTATTAGATAATGCCTGTTCAATGACAGAAATTGAATAGAACGTACACATAACCTGAAAATTTACTCTGAAATTTGATGAATTGTTCAAATTCTATGAAACAAGTCGAAGTCCAGATGGACTGAAGTGACTATTTTAAACTTGTACATTTTTATACTGCATATTCTTCGTGTCGGTTCTTGATTGCTAAGGATCGTGACTCCTACGCCAATTTCCATGGTGGACTATGAGTTTCTATATGTTGGAATCCACTGTTTGGCGAGCAATGTGTCTAAAGTATCTTAAAATACGCTGTAGGCAGATAGTTAAAAGCCTACTGTTTCACTTTATTTATTTCACTTCTATAGGCAAGTACATTATACAGTAATTATTTTACATAGTTTACATAATATATTTATAATAGAATAATAACGGTGCTTTGCATGGTGTTTTATAGTGTGGAGGGAAATGCAGCATGCATTGAGGAGGCGGTACTATGAACGGAAAATTATAATTAGACATGTATCGTGAACACCTCACCTGGAGAACCTGAGCTGAGGTGTGCAGTGCACACTGTGCAGTACCGTGCACGTGGTTGCGATGAAAGGTGCTTTGGATAGTTTTTATTTTATTAATTTTATTTTGCTATATGATTGAATTTTAGTGGAAGAGGAAAAAAATAATCATTGCAAAAGATATTATTAACAACTTTCAATACAATATGAAAAACCAGTTATAGTAATTAAAATTAAGATTAATGCCTGGCTATTAAGTGTAGAATGATTTCCTACAATAAATTTATAAATTTATAAATTTGAATGTTTATTCGAATAAGGTAGGGTAGGCGGTGCTTATGTGCCTATAAGGAATACACGCCTCTGACTTTTGTACATACAGGTGACCCAAAGTCAACGTCATCCCTTGGAGGGCCGATAAAACAGAATATCATAAAATGACTTAGTAAAATGTCGTTAGTTTTCGATACATTGGCACTTTTATTAATTTCGTGAAAATCGGCACCATAGATTAGTTTTTTGAGAGTCGCAATTTTTTTTTACATTAGTTCCAAATAGGAGGCCCTGAGAAAAATAAATCTCCCGGGGCCTGAGTCATCTTTGGGGATGATATGAAAAGGTATGAGGTAAAAAGGTATTAATGAAATGTACCCATCTATTTTAAACATAATTAAAATCAATTGCTGCAGTTCTTACATTAATGAAATGTACCTATCTTCTTTTTCTTCCTTGTACTGTCCCAACTTGTTGCATAAGTAGGCTGTTGGGGTCGGCTCTTCTCGTTCTCAGGCTATATCTTCTTCGGTTTTAGGTATCGCTTTCATCCAGACCGTTTCTCTGTAATATTTTGGAGCATTGAGTCATCCAGGAGTTCTTTGTCTTCCTTTGAATTCTGGATGGCTGTCGATGAAGCTCCGTGTATGTCCGTGATCCCCAAGCTACCACGAATGCGTGAACTTTTAATCCTATCTTTTAGGGATACTCCTGCCGACCATCTAAGCATGAAATGTACCCATCTATTTTAAACATAATTGAGATCAGTCGTTGCTGCAGTTGTTACTTTAATAAAATTAATGAAATGTACCCATCAGTACCTATCTATTTTAAACGTAGGTAATACCGAATTTACCGGAAAGGGCTGGGGGTCGGTCTGTTTCGGATGGGACTTTGTAATTGGGGTTGTAAATTAGTACCTCATTATGATATTGATACATGACTTATGAAAAAGTACGACCGACATTCGCGCTCTAATTCTATAGAGTATAGTGGCTTCCTCCACCGTACTTAACAATTTGATATTTTGAGTGCTTATCATTGTTCCCACTAGAGTAGAGTAACGATTGCCTTATCTCTACCGGTTGTTTTTTCGTTTAATTTATACGAATGAGTTAAGTGTATACGGATGTAATCGTTAGATAAAAAGGTCACGATTTTGAGCGGTACAGCTCAATGGAGAGTCACATTTATTTAAATAATGATCTAATTGTTATATGTTTGTGGTTTGTAATTCTGACTATAATAGACAATGGGTGCCTACGATAAATTCCAGATTTTTGTGAATTTTATAATGCTTGGAAATTACTTGAAATATTGTGGTTACAAGTTAACCACGGAAAATATTTATAAAATTTTCACATGTAGCAGTTTGAATACAAAACTATAATAATTGGAATAAAATATAACGGTATAAACCTTACACCATTATATAAAACGTGTTAAATTAATTACAGAACCTTCTTTGGTGTGATAAGTAAGCGAGAGGGGGTAAAAACAGGCGTAGGAAAGGGAAATATGTTTAAAATGTTAAAAATATTTTGTCTTCATAAATTTAAATGTTTATTTTATAGATCTATACCCTAAGATTTCTTAAAACTAGAACTTTAACGAGTGTTGAAAATTCTGTAAAACCCACACAGTTTAGGCACCTCCAGTGTTAACCACACTTCTTGTAGTTTTAGGTATCTAAAATGCTGGGCAATCATTATATGTATATCTAAACTTATAGATACTAGAATGGCTTTGAAAAAATGGCGAAAATATGTTAAAATAATAATATTTTAAAACAAATTATTTTATTTTAAGACCTAGTTCTTTCATCTGATTGCTTACCTCATCGTAGTCCACTTTATATTGCTCATTAGTCAGTAGGTATATTAGGTCCGAAACTATGTCTCACGACTCTTGGTATCTATTTTGTTCGCAGTATTTTATTTGTGTCCATTTCCTTAATTCATTATAATGCTTGACTGGACTACAAAGCTGTGAATACCTCAAGAAAATTCGAATAAAAATTATCAGGGGTCAAATAAATTCAAGTGTTGAAAATTGAACATAAAGTCACTGTTTAATTTGTAGGTACATACACAAAAGACTTTTTAGCGTTTGTAAATATGTGGACTACAAGTCCATGAACTACAGCTCTTACCTACGACCTAAGTCTCGAAAATACTTTTAGCACAATTTATAGATTTTGCAAAATTTCAGCAGTAATCCTAAAATTATTTCTTTTTCCACAAGCATAATATTGTACTTCGTCTCAACCCAGGATAGGACACGTGAAAAAATATGTTAATTAAAGTTATAAAGTGAAGAATCGCTTAAAACATAATAACAACTACAAAACCTTTGACCTAGTAGCGTATCTTTTAATATATATACCTATTATGTCGATCTGTCTGTTTGTGGCTTTGTGGCGGGCGGCGCGCGGCGCAGATTTGTTTAGTATTTAAATCTAAAGTTTTATTCCGAGGTTGATGAAACATTGCACACTTGACCTTCAAAACAAGGGAAAGGCGAAAATAGGAGCATATACTCATATGAATTTTCGATAAACCACCCCCATCCTCTTTTTCCATCCCTTAAAGCAAAATTTTGATACTTGATGAAATTTAAAAATTAAGAAAACTGCAAAATTATTGTCGAAGAAAATTTTTATTTAATTGATTTCTAATTTGTATCTTTTTGTTTTGTTTCAGAGATGCCTGCCGGAGTTTGAGAACGCCGCCTTCGGCGTTCTGGTGGACGCGACCAACACGTGCGGTGACAATGGCGAGATCCGCTACTGCATCCAGACCGGCACTTCCACGCGCAAGTCCTGCGACACGTGCCAGCGGGGCCAGTTCCAAAGCTACTTCCTCACCGACCTACACCATGAGCAGGACAACCAGACGTGGTGGCAGTCCGAGACCATGAACGAGGGCATTCAGTACACCAACCAGGTCAACCTGACCCTCAATTTAGGTGAGATCTTGCTTATTTTAAAAGTGAATACTAGTCATATAGAGCTACTTAATAATCTTAAACCACGAGCAGTTCAACAAGCAGTTTGATTCTAATGAATGAGAACATTCAGTACACCAACCAGGCCAACCTGACCCTGAATTTTTCGAGATCTTGCTTATTTCAAAAGTGTGTGCTTATCAAATAGACAGTTCCAGAGCTACTTCATAGCCTTGCACAACGAGCAGTCCAACCAGTAGTTTGATATTAGTGAACGAGGACATTCAGTACACCAACCAGGTCAATCTGACCAATTTAGGTAAATCTTGGTTATTTCGAAAATGGATACTTTTCAAACAGGCAGTTCCAGAGCTACTTCATATTTACCTCTATTTTACCGCGAGTAGTCCAACCAGCCATCCGAAACTATGAACATCAGCCAGGTCAACCTTACCCATAATTTAGGAGAACTGCTTGTTTCAAAAGTATATTCCTGTCAAATGGCAGTTCCTACTCCATAATCGCGTACGACAAGCAGGCCAACCAGCAGTCCGATATTATACTCGGATACTCGAGGATACTCGGTACACGAGTATACACGGTACACCTCTGATCGGGAGCTCCAAAATACCTGAAAAATACCATCGACTCTGTGCAGAAACGGGCGGTCCGTTTAATAGATTCTACCATCAGACGGATTGCAATCCTTAGAGCATAGGCGTCGGGTGGGAATGCTATCCTTGTTCTACCGGTATTACAATGGAAGATGTTCCTAGGAATTATCGTCATTGATCCCTTCGGCACCGGTGCATAGTCGGGAAACACGCCAAACGCGTACCCAACATTTGTACACGGTTGGCATTTGAGAACAGGTCGCTTCTTCGACTCGTTCTTGTGTTCAACAGCTCGGCTGTGGAATGATTTGCCGGCCTCTGTGTTTCCTCCTTCCTACAACACGGGTCTCTTCAAGACCAATGTTCATTTTCTCCTCTCCTCAAAAAGACCCTCCACACAGCATCCCAGATGACATAGGCCTCGAGGGAAATTATTTTCCTCAAGGCCTCCTGTGTGGAGAAAATGTAAAAAAAAAAAATTTTTTTTTTTTGAAGAATTAATATAAAAAACATTGAAATACACTAAAAGCAACTTAAACTTGACTTTTGAAACCGCGACCCCCGGATTGCTAGTCGAGAGTCTTACAATTTGACCACGGAGCCTGTCGAATGCACATTACTTATCAATGTGTGCATTTTTTCTGAATACATAAAAAATCTCTTACTATAAATTTTTTTATACCTGAACTAAACTAAAATCCTCTATTTTAAAGTACGGTACATAGATTATTGAAGGTATGTACCGTTTTACTATAAGAAAAATAATTGTCAAATTGTACTGAATATTAGTGAAGTTCTGTGTTTTCGAACTGCCGGATCTATGTTCATTATTATTACAACTGAACGTACTTGGAAGCTCACAAAGTACCGACTAGACTACGACATCATCTGCTAACGGAATTCTCATGAATGTTTTTTTCACCCAACACATGTTGCATGCTGTCTCTTAATTTACAAAAACTGTTCATTGAAAACCTCCCAGTTTTAGACAGTGCCGCATATTATGTATACATGTTGAGATTCGGATGAAGTCATTTACACAAATATTTTCTTGCAATTAAAACTTCAGTGATTTGGTGACGCTGTCTTGCCATATACGGAGTGGAATTTTCATGTATATTTCGCGATTTTTTTAAAGTTACTTTCGAACTTTGCTTCGTTGACTTTTTTGATAATTGGTGAAACTAGTAGCTTTTTTCAAATAATTAATGTAACGTAATTAGACTAAATCTAAACGTTACCGAGGACACAAGTTACCATTACCGAGGACACGAGAGTTTTCAGAGGGGCTGAGGCTGAAACTGACCACTTTCTGGTAGTGTCAAAAGTAAACCTCTTTCGCGGCTGGTGCTCTAAAGTAAAAAAGGTATCAGCTCCAACAAGAGTCAAAATAGAAAAACTACAAAACGATAATATCAGAAGTGAGTATGAGATTTGTGCAGAGATGAGATTGAATGAGAAAGAAATGGACGGTCTAAGCATAGAGGAAACATGGAACCACATAAAGGTGAGTTTATGTGAATCTGCTAGAGACGTGTATGGGATAAGTAAGCAAGGTAGGAAGAAAGGTGACGTATGGTGGGATGATGAGATTAAATCACTGGTCTCAGAGAAGAAGAAAGCATGGTTTATTATGTCTGATAGAGACTGGCAATGCTTCAAGCGAAGAGAGAAAGCGAGCAAAAGAAGTGTACAAGATATGCAAGAAAAGAGTAAGTATTGGAGTGAAAGAACGAAAGAAACGCCTGGAAGAGAAAGAGGGTATCAAAATGACAAACCATTTTCAAGAAAACATCGAACTGTTTTGGAAGGAAGTCAAAAAGTCCCGGAGTGGTCCAGAGAACGGAAGCATGAAAGTGATAAAATCAAAAGATGAACAAATGTTGACGAATGAGGAAGAAATTAAAGAGAGTTGGATGAAATACTTCGAGGAAGTCTTTGAAAGTAACCCGGGTGACAGTGATTCCATCGGTGAATCGGTTATGAACGATGATGGAGTGAATGTTAGCAAAATCAGCATGGATGAATTAAAAAGATCAATTAAATGTATGAAGAATGGTAAGGCTGTGGGTTTGGACACTATTGCTGCCGAATACTTTAAAGGAGAAAGCCATATTATTCTCACATGGTTGTGCAGACTTTTTAACCAGTGTTTAGAGGAGGGTTACACGCCATTAGATTGGAGAAGGGCTGTAATCATGCCATTATACAAAGGTAAAGGGTCACGTATGGATTGTGGGAATCATATGGCTATTAGCCTGCTTAGTTCAGTCGGCAAGCTGTATGGCAGAATATTGATGCATGGAAACAAAGGATAAAATATGGGATGTGCAAGGAGCTTTTATGAGTGGAAGGGGGTGCATCGACCAGATCTTCTCTAGCGTATGCTTACCGAATCTTGCAAAAAACCAGAAACTTTTCTGTGCCTTTGTAGATCTACAAAAAGCATACGACCGAGTTGACAGGAAAAAGCTATGGAAGGTGTTGTCCAAGTATGGAGTGAGTACGAATCTCATACAAGCAA
The DNA here is from genome assembly GCA_929108145.2 of Limnephilus rhombicus. Classification (NCBI taxonomy): domain Eukaryota; kingdom Metazoa; phylum Arthropoda; class Insecta; order Trichoptera; family Limnephilidae; genus Limnephilus; species Limnephilus rhombicus. The sequence continues at coordinate 29,447,387 of OV815275.1, forward strand.
TTGCGTCTCTGTATGAGGGAAGCGTTGCATGTATTAGAATGAACGGCGATTTTACGGGATGGTTTAACATGTGGATGAGTTTGCGTACTTGGGAAGTATGTTTACGAGAGATGGAAGGGCCTACAGAGATATCGAAAAAAGGGTAAATGCAGGTAACTCTATTAATGCAGGACTGAAGTAAATTTGTGATGTCATTGATTACAGGTAAAATATGCTTATATTGAAGTGGAATGTTTGTTTGGAAGACAATACAATATTAAAATCAATACCTACTTACTAATATTGAGAGATATTGAAAGAAGGGTGAATGCCGGTAACTCCATTAATGGTGGACTGAATGCCGTTGGCGCTAATAAAAAACTGTCCAAAGAAGCGAAGTTAGCCGTCCATAATGGAGTGCTGGTACCTACCCTGATGTATGGCAGTGAGGCATGGAACTGGCAGAGGAAGGATGAAAGTAAACTGAATGCTGTAGAAATGAGATCCCTGAGGCGTATGTGTGGTAAAACCATGTACGATCGTGTGAGAAATGTGGAAATCCGCGAAGAATGCAAGGCTGATGTAAGCGTGATGAGTAAGATTAAGAAAGGGACGCTCAGATGTTATGGGCATGTAGAGCTAATGAACGAGGAAAGGAGTGTAAGGAGAATATATGACGCAAATGTGAATGGAAGGAGAAGTCGGGGACGCCCGAGGAAGACATGGCACGACCAAGTGAATCAGATACTTGAGTCGGGCTATGTGAAGAGTCGGAATAATAGAAGAGCATGTATGAGACGATGTATGAATGTGAACGAGGCAAGGAGTGTGTGCCAAGATCGAGTTGTTTGGCGGTCCGTCCTCTCTGCCTACCCCTGCGGGGAAACGGCGTGATGGTTAGTTAGTTAGTTAGTCTAAACGTTAAGTCTAAAAAAGGTCTAATTTGCTTTGACCTAAAACCTTAATGTAAATGAATCTATAAAAACGAGCTGCAAGAAAAATAAAACCGATACTTACGAATTTTCAGTTTTTATTGGAATAACTTTTGAATGTTATAACCATCAATGTAATAATATATCATTGAAGAAAAAGATAGTGCTAATAAATCTAAACGAAACAAAATAGACAAGACTTAGAAAAATAAAAAATTAAATAAACAGGAAACAGGTTACAAATAAACTCGTAACTTTGTAACCATCCCAAAAGATAGCTGCCAAGAATATGGAAAAAAAATATTAGGATAATATTGTTAATTCTGAATTTTGATATAAAATGACAGAAAAAAATAGGGGCCTAGTTGGTTAATGCGCTGTCCCGGTAAAACAAGAGATCCTGGATTCGAATCCAGTTTGCGATCGTTACCTTTTTATCTTTCTGTATCTTACTATTTTTTATGTTTCGTTTGCATTTATTAGAACTAACAATTTTTATTTGTTTGGTATGTCGTAGTTTTTGCAACACCGTCCGGAAATATTATTATTTATTTATTAACTCGATACGCGCCGTCTACGTGCTAACTGAATTGGTTCCTTATTCAGCACGTATTTTTTGCTGCTCGTGTCCGCTCCTTCTCATCTTTTTATTAACTAGCTCAGGTTCGTGAAATATCATGGGATAATTATAATTATTGTGGGATTTGTGAAGCTGAAAATATTTGCTTTGAGATCCACGCCTTTCAAAACAAATACTAGTTTTCTTTATACATAATATAACATAATATTCTTTATTAAATTCTCTATAACATTATACATAATATAACATCCATATTTATATTTATTGTATTATTTCTCAGATTTCTTTTCCTAATTTGCAATATATTTACATATTCCCTAATTACATACATATCATCCTTATACTCCTATAAGATCATAAGTTTACCCTTTATTGTGTTTTTCTATATTCTTATCATGCATATTTAAGTATTTAGCTTCTCTTAACTATTTTTTTCTTAGTTTTTCTTTATGTTTTTCTTGTCTAAACTAAAAAAAATTATCAGCGAAAACATGTTTTTAGGCTTACATGTTTTATTTTAGCACTCTTTTTTATATATCTTTGTAAAGCTGTTTGTTTTCCAAATAAAGATATTATTATTTTTTTTTCACAAATTAGACAGATGATCTGAAATTTACTTTTCGGTTAGTTACATACCTGGCATTGGTTAATTAGTAAATAACGCTTTCTTGAAAATGAAAAAATCGCAGAGCCTTGAAAAATCACAAAACTGTTCATACTTCAACTTCATCAAAACTCAGACAATTTTTTCAAAATTCAGATCATGTAACCTATTTAATAAGAATTTCAATGACGGACGTATTTACGTGTAATTTAAGAACATTTAAAAAACATATCATTTTTTAAATTTATTTATTTTTTATTTAGAAAAAAGTTATTGTTCACAATAATAATATGTTACATAATATTATTCATCACTTTTAATCATATATTGAATCATTTTAAACATCATATTACAAGTTACCATGCTGTTATGGGTCCTGTCTAGTTGTAATCTCGGGTTGAAAACTAAGTCATTTACCTACAAGTACATGTCATTAATTTTATAAGCATGTGTTCAGTTTAGTTATATTAGTGATTGTTGCAGTTGTTAGTGTCGTGAGGATAAATTTCTGATTATATGTAATTTATTAGTTATCTGTGGTCAATTATTAGTTTTCTTACATCTTTTCTATTTTTTTAATTTAAAATTCAAAATTTTTGTATTTAGTGTAAATATTTTAACCCACGGTTATTTTTTGTTATCATTTTATGTTTATGTGAAAATCTGTAATTAGATTTTATTTATTTTGTTTAATAATAATATTTGACTAATTTATATAGCGCCGTTTTCGTAAAAAATCACCTCAAGGGCGCTGCACAAATAAATATATAAAAGAATTAATTTTACTGGTTTACAGCAAAGATTTATTATCACTAGTTACTTACATCTAAGACTTATAGCTAGTGACAGTACGTACACGGATATTTTGCAACAGAATACATTGGCTTACCAATGGGTAGATATTGACGGTAGTTATGTACAGTGTAAACTCCTACCTAGGCCCTTTTTGGCGAGATAGTCACTAGTAGTGACTTACATCTAAGACTTATACTCGTAGCTAGTGACTTATGACTAAGACTTATAAATAAGTTTATTACATACTCACAGATGATAAAACTGTTGATTTTCCAAAATAAATAAATAAGAAGATTAACCATAGGAAATTTAAAACAAAGAAATGCACATTTGAAATAAAATGAAATAATAATTTTCTTGTGAAAAATACTATGTTTTAGGTAGTTGTACTTGTCGGAATTCTTCACATAATCAGTTCCACTTATAAAAATGTCACCGGAAATCAAAGCAAATTTAAGTGATAATCGAAATTTTCATGCTTGATTATAATATTAACAGAAATATTCAATGCAATTATTTGTTCACAGGCAAAGCATTCGACATAACGTACGTCAGGCTGGTATTTTACTCGCCAAGGCCCGAGAGTTTCGCCATCTACAAGAGGACGAAAACAGATGGAAACTGGGAGCCTTATCAATACTACAGGTAAATTGTTTACAGTAACCAATCGTGCTCTCTGCTGGCGGATGTTATGATTTTAATAAATAGGTCAATTTTCTCGTAATTTACATTCCCATTATTACATTACTTACTGTAGTGTGTAGGTACCTACGTTACATAGGTAAACACACGTTTTCCAAATGGATACGATGGGAATCTACTTGCATTACACGAAAGATTTCGTTTGTAATCGAATTGAAACTACTTAATGTGCTCGATCGAATTCTAAATACATAATCAGATTCGACCTTATTTATTCCGACTCGAATTGTGTGTCATCGAAATAAAGTTTCATCGAGCCACTTCAATGGTGGCGGTTATTCCGGGGGATCAGATATCCGATACTGTCAATAAATGTATTATGCTGATGAATGACAGTTCCGTAGTTAACTCTAATTACAACCGGGAGAGGTGACGGCAGAGCTCAATATTCATATCCAGGCATTTGATCAACCCTGCGGTATTTATATAATTACGTTGGTAAAGGTGATGATCAGATGAGAGGTTCACTGATTTCTTTCAAGAGTTCGGTATGGTCGATTCGTAGATTATAGGGGAAAATAATCGATTATTTGACTTAAGTTGTTTCAAGGCAAAATCAGTTTTTCCAATCACTCTCGGATATCGATTTTAAATACTATTATGGATATTATAAGGCATTTCCATAATGACGACGATTTTAATGCTTGTGTTGGTTGATGACCCAGGCGTTGCCCGGGCCTTTCGTAAAGTTTTTCGAAATTTCATGAAGACAGACGATCTTCCTTTTGTTTTGAAGCTCAAGTGTGCAAAATTTCATCAAATTGTGGAGGCCGTATATAATAGATGAAATTGCTGCAAACCAATCCCAGGATTGAAACCAGAGAGAGAGAGTGGAGGCCGTCATGCACAAATTTCAACCTATATAAAGAGATCATTGTTTTTTTTTTATTTTTTTTTTTAATATCGATGTTTTTCTGATTTTATTTTCAACCATCGTGCGTAACGGCTTTCACTAGCAGAGCAAGTGCTCAGTGAAAACGCATTTATTGATGAAAAATTGACATTTTTAAACATACCTTTACTTATATTTTTTACCTATTTTATTAGTATACGTAATAATTTTTAATATTTTGACTACCGCGAAATTTTCTGCTGTGATTTCAGATACTTCATGATAAATTTAATACTTAACCAGTGGCGTAGCGTGGGGGGCGGCAAATTTTCACAATAAATAATAGTATAATCTTGGAAAAATTTAAACCATTTCAAATCATTATTTAAAAATGTTCAACGACACTGTCGTATACGAATTATATTTTTTTAACCTGCAAATTTCGCATTTCGTAGGAAAACCGTACGCATATTATGAGAGTACTACTAATTAATGCTGATAACCCGCAAACAGATTCTCTCTTAATTAAAATCAGAATTGTGTTCAGAATGTATTAACGAATGAATTTCAGTTTTGTATTCATCTGGTGATACATTTCAAAAGAGACCATTATTTTATTCGAAGTGCAGTTATAAAATTCTAGTTTCAGACTATGTATGTGCTACCAGAATCAAAGAGAAACCATTTTCATATTCTGCGTGTAATTCGCCAAATACAGATTTAATTTAACCCCGTCTAATCACAGGAGACGCAAATTGTCCCACACATTTAATTTTAAAATAAAATTGTGATTATGTCCGACACATTATATTTAAAATAAATTTGTGATTGCGATAAAAAGTTAAGACACAGTTTTATAACATTTTTTTTAAGAAAAGTAATCTGTATTTAAAATTTTAAGTTTATTCTTTTTAGGTACTTTAATTCAAATATTTGCAGGCGTGTATTTTTGAGCCAATCTACATTTCCAATATCAACATTTTAATATTTAGAAACAATAATGTTCTAATAAACACGTCGGAAAAATAACTGTATCTATATTTTAGAACAATTTTGTTTTTTGCAAAAGGATAAAAAAAAAACAATAAAAAGGAAAATTTAAAATGCATGGGAAGAACCGGAAATTTTGACAGGTAAAAGTTTATAGATATTTTTTCTTATTATTCGAAGGGGTAAATCAGTTTTCAGAATGTAAAATTGCATTTGAGGATTCATCTGCCGACACAATTCAAAGGAAAACATTATTTTATTCGAAGTTCAGTTATAAAATTCTAGTTGCAGGCTCTGTATCCTGTATGTGCTGCCAGAATCAAAGAAAAACCATTATCATGTGTACTTTTAATTCGCCGCCTACAGAATTAAATCAAATCAATTTTGTGTTGAGAATGTAAATTTCCAGTTGTGGATTCATCTGTTGACACATTTCAAAGGAAAACAACCTCTTATTTGAGGTTCAGTTACAATATTCTATTTGCAGACTATGTATGTGCTGCCAGAATCAAAGAAAAACCTTTTTCATGTTCTGAGTGTAGTTTTAATTCGCCAGGTACAGATTTACTTTAAACCACTACAGAATGTAAAATTCCGGTTGGATTCATCTGTTGACACATTTCGCAGGAAAACATTCTGTTATTCGATGTGCAATTATAAAATTCTAGTTGCGGACTATTTATTTAATGCCAGAATCAAAGAAAAACCATTTTCATGTTCTCAGTGTAGTTTTAATTCACCGCATACAAACTGGTTTTGTGTTCAGAATTGTACGATAAATTAAATAACGAGTTGCAGATTCATCGTGCATCGAGTGAAGTTTTACATTTGAGTAACATAATGCTGCAAAATTCTGAGAAATTGATTGTTGGGTGTGTAACTATTATTTGGGGACTCTAACGCAGTATCAATCAATCAACTTTGGAGTAGAATTTATAAACATGATTTTCTTTGAATGAATACTCATCAAATGTGATTATTAAAAAATCCGGCTCGTATATAAATAGGTCGTAATAAAAAATAGGATTTCCGAATACAACCCCCCCGCCGCTTGAAGTACCCAAATAAAGGAGCGGCGAAATTTTCCTCCTCCCCGATGTTCTGAGTGTAGTTTCAATTCACCGCGTACAGATTTAATTAAAACCAGTTTTGTGTTCAGAATGTACGTGCTGCCAAAATCAAAGAAAAACCATTTTTTTGTTCTGAGTGTAGTTTTGATACACCGCATATTTATTGTTGTTACATCTGCCCTGATGATGGACATTGTAACGCTGTCCGAAACGTTAGCTAAAGGAGGAGGTATCGCAACACGGCATAACACCCCAAAAACATGTAACAAAAATATACGATTTCTGAGAGCACTTATGTATAAATTTGTAGTAGAATTTATAAGCTTGATTTTATTGGAAGAGTACTCGGCACATGGGGTTATAAAAATCGGCATACAAAAATAGGAAATCTACCCCCCCCCCAGTGTTTGAAAATCTGCGGAAAAAGTACCTGTAGAAGTTAGGGAGGGGGGGGGGGGAAATTTTTCTTCGCCCCGGGCGGCCGAAACCAACGCTACGCCACTGTACTTAACACTGTACATTCTTATTTCGATGCGGATAATCTCTTCTCGATGGCACATAATCTAGACATGACGAGCTTACAGATTTACAAATCGATGATTAAACAAATATTTACAATTATTGACTATTTGATATTTGATTGCACTGTTTTCACAATATTAACGATGAATCCGACTTCTATATTATACTTCGACACTTCTATATTATCTATAATGTATCCCATGCGCAACTCATAATGGGTTTTAAATTAATAATTAATGTAAGCTCTTACGAAGCTATGGTTTGTTGAGGGAGGATAATATTTTCTTGGTTGACGAGTCTGTATGCCCACTTTTCATAATCTCCCTGATGACCGGATTTCAAAGTTCGAACCCCTGAATTACAAACAGTGATCGATCAGTGGCTGAAATGGCATCGCGTCTGGGTCCCACTCGAGTTCTATACCTTAGTTGGATAATTTCTCCACACACACGCCGGGCAACATTTTCCGCTTACTGTGGCGGTAGTAGGAGATTTTCAAATATTGTCAGGTTATTTGTAAACCGGGAATGTTTGTCTTTTTTATTCAAAAATACAAAAATTAAATCCCCGCAGCATAATTTTCCAGATAGATAATATCGATATCGAGATTCGGTGATGAAATTAAAACCTCAATCTTATTACATCTGACTCTAAGAAATGCATTTTAACAGAAAACTAGAATTAAAATATTATATTGGGAATTAGTAAGTGTGGTTTGGTTACTGAGTAATATGTAATATCATTGTTTTTATTGATTGCGGTAGTTATCGCGATACATATTATATATACTATTACAAAGTACTCTTACTCAGCATTCAGCGTTGAATTTGCGGATTCCCTTATTATAGAATACTAGCTGGTACCCGGCATGCGTCGCTATGCCATTTAATAAACAAAAATTCTCCTTGCGTGTCCTTTCCCATTTGTCTCCTTCCTCTCCCGCGTTCCCTTCCCCTCTCGCGTTCGCACTCCTCCACCTTCCCTCTCCCACTCCACTCACCCCCTTCCCCCGTCCCGCGAACCCCTCCTCACAAGTTCCCCTCCCCCTCCCTGTTTCCCCCCTCACCCCTCCCGCATTCAATATATTCAGTCCCGGTACATTCGGTTTTCGAACAGCTCGCGTGCCACCTATTGCAATTTTTTAATACAAATTTCATTATTCCAGAGCTCACCATTAGTTTTATACAGACCTTTCTTTTCCTGACAAGAATGAACACAAAAACAAAGAATTATCCAATTTGGTGCAGTCGTTCGGAAGTTATGCGCGTACATACATTTTGGCGATGGCATTTTTATTTATATAAGATTATAATTATTGTGTTAAACTTTATACGTACAATGTTGATATATCTTTAAGTACGAGCACCAAGTTGATTCTTCCAGTGGTTAAGGACAAACATGAACTACGTTTTTTGTTTTGGAAAAAAATAATTCCTTGCACAATCATCCTGCACTCCTGGGAACTTCGGTTGAAGCATCAGAAATTAGTCTACTGAAGAAACTACTTATTTTACAGAAGACACTATCAAAATTGCTTGTTATTTGAAGGGAACTGAATTTGAAGCTTCCCGACTAGAAGCCAAATGCGTAGGATAAAATTTATTGCACTTATTATATATGTTATTTGTATATCATCACCCCCCCCCCCAAGTGCCATTGTTTTTTATTCAAACTTGCGATTTTCCAGAAACAATAACTCTCAATTGTTCTTCTACCGATTAATTTAGTTTTTTTTAACTACAATCTGTCTTGCGGTTTAAACATGTCACCAGAAAGCTATTTATTCTGGAAAGTAGTAAAAAAAAGTCCCATATGCTTGTATACTTTCCCATAAGCTTGGCACTATATTTGGCTGAAATGCGGAAATATTCTTGGTTGATCTAGTTCAATGGTTAAATATAACTATTCTGTTTAACTTAATATGTGTATTAATTTGCATAAGTGTATTATTGCATTTGCTTTTGGTGAATTTTTCTATTCTGTTTTGTTATATAAACCATGATTTCAAAGACGATGCGATGTTTTGTGGAATACCCAAATGGGAGATATTTTTTCTAATATTCTACCCGAATCTAAACTATTGTGCTACGTGCTTCTTACAATATGCGATATTGAGATCGAAGCAAGTTGACCCAATAATGAAATCTGTAATCTTACTTCATGATACGTAAGAAATATGTTAAAAACCTTATCTATAAATTGAGTTCAAGTTGTATTAGATATTTTTACGCAATTTGTCTTTAATTTGTAAAACTGCACGTTATATTTTATTTTCAACTTTAAATCAATGTTTTGATTTTAGAATTATGTACGTATTAAGTTATGCTAGTTTTACGATTTTTTTAAAAATATTTAATAAAAATGTTTATATTATTTTGCGTAAAAACTATCCGTCATATATTATGCCTAATTTATATTATTATTTCATATTTTTTAATGTGCAGCGTTTAAAAACTGGCAGCATAATATATCTCGGAAATAAATGCATTATTAATAAAAATGAATAGTTTTTTTGCGTCAAATGTACATATTCATACCCTCAACACCTCATACAACTCAAAAGCTATTTTATTAAAATGTGTACCGTGAAATCATGATAACACAAGAGTAGTCCCAATTTGATCAACAAGGATTCTGTTCCAAAACTTTGAAAGGTAATAGATTTAATAATATTTCTGTCAATGCGTCAAGCGACTTTTATCACCAGCTATTCCAATTTGATGGACACCTGCTTGTGTTTATAATCATTATGCAAAGTATTATTTTTATTAAAATCATTTCATCTAAGATGGTGACCTCTAATTAGATGTATTTTGAAATGATGCGATCTTAGCATCGACATATTTCGAATACATGTATTGAAGAAGTATCTTGGCAAACATACCGTCGATATGAAATGTAATGTTTGCATTTGATGATGTGCACTTATAATATGCGTGATGTAAAGCGAATAAACCTGTGTAATCTTACTTGCGATTTTCTAAACCAAACATATTATTATTGCTTTGTAGATAATATAAAATGAATGCCTTTATTTACGAAAGTGCACAAAAAGTAAGTAAAGGTATAAACAGTAAAAATATGGAAAACACAACATTAAAAAAAAATTCTATGGATTTTAAAGTCGTGGAAAACGCTAAAATCGAAAATAAATGTAGTAAATGTATTTCGGGTGGTTGGAAGAGCTGCATTTTCGATTTTTTGCGATTTTCACTCAGATCTTCGGTTGAATCATAAAACACATTTATCTATGTATATTGTAATACTGTTGTTGTTGTGGAGGGCCGTTCATGTATACTGTATTATTTTGCGATCGAATAATAATAATAAAACACAATAGGTTCTTAATAGAGTACACTTTTATCTTTGGTTTTAAATTACATTCAGATTTCTGCAGTCTAGTTTAGATTAGAAGCCCTCCACCGATGCTCCATTGTAATTGCACTTTGACGAATGGGAGAGGTTGCAAGTTGCAATGGACTTATCATCATTATGCCTTTGCATTTTGACATGCTTGGGCAGTTAGGCGCCACAAACTTTAAATGTTATTGTTGTAAATTAAAGGGATCATAAAAATCTCTGTATTTTTATAAAAAAATATCTGATTTCATTTAAAGCAATCATGAAATCTATTTATAATATTTTTTTCACATGGAGCATCAATGTTGGTTGTATTTGAGTTTTGGTGTACAATCACGCACGCCAGGTGGAGGTGGTCAATCTTGATCGAATAAAAATAACAGATCAATGAAAATACAAAAAAAAAATCTTTCCTGGATATATTCTTTGAAAAGATTCAGAGTTATGTTTTGTAGTTGTTGATTTTCATGATTGACCAACCAACCTCGTATTGTAAAAGAGCCATAATTGCAAATATGTATTGCGTTTTTTGGATTTAAATACTGAAATATCAGTTTGGACATCTTTCCTACCTAAAACACCATATTAATTACATATAAGTTATAAATAAGCCATATTTTTACAGCGTTCTCTTTAAAATTATCAACCATTATGATTGTTATAGAAAGTTACCATTAGCTTTCCCTTTTCAAAAAAAAAAATCTCAAAATCTGTAAACTCGATTTCCTCAAGCAATGGTTTTGCATTATTTATGGTTCTGTGGTGCAAATATGCTTGATTGATAAATCGCGAAAATCGGTCCGTCGCAATTTAGTCGGAATTACGGCCTGTAACAGATATGAGATTTGTCGCCTGACGCCCCGTTTCCATTGCAGCGCGTCTTGCCGCGAGACTTACGGGCTTCCTGACAGCGACAGCGCCCCTCTGGGCGCCGAGACGCGCGCGCTATGCACCAGCGAGTACTCGGATATCTCCCCGCTGCGTGGCGGGCCCGTGCCCTTCTCCACGCTCGAAGGCAGGCCGTCGGCCTACAGCTTTGACACCAGCTCCGAATTACAGGTAAGCACGTAATTATACATCTCCTTTAGTGGTTTCCGCGTTTTTGAAGATTGTGACCCAACTCCTGAGGATTGTGACCCCACTCCAGTATCCCTAGTGGACAGGACTCCTCCACTCTCCTCGGTTTGCGCCGCATGGAGAGCTGCGGAAACCCATGACGCGACGTCCCGATGTTTGTGGTATTTAAAATACACCAACGGATCGGAAATTGTCCTCTGCTTCTCTTGCATTCCACTTTGCCAGTGGCCATGAATTTTTCAGGGTTTGAGCTCTAATTTTGTCGAGCAACTTGGCGAGTATCTTATTACAAGCATTATTCATTACATTCTAATTCCTTCAATTAACTATACTAACTAATTAACCATCACGCCGTTTCCTCGCAGGGGTAGGCAGAGAGGACGGACCGCCAAACAACTCGGTCTTAGCACACTCCTTGCCTCGTGCACATTCATACATCATCTCATACATGCTCTTCTATTATTCTGACTCTTGACATGGCTCGACTCAAGTATCTGCTTTACTTGGTGGTGCCATGTCTTCCTCGGGCGTCTCCGATCGCTCTTCTTCTGCCACACAATCCTTAAAAAAATTCCAACTGTACCGGATCCAAACTCCAAACATATTTCCAAAATGTTCTGACATCAGTTTTAGTCTTACTGGTATATCAGACCAGGACACAACTGGTGGGAAAAGGACGAAGAAAAAACATGGGAAAAAAGGTTTGAATGCAGATCGAATGGACGAACATTGAGTGTCGGGAATGGGAATAACATAGTGCCAGACTAACAGAAGGCTACGTATGACGTATGAGACAACGCATAAATGTGAATAAAGCAAGGAGTATGTTCCAATAGAGAGATTATGTTGCTTTCCAAAATCTCTGCCTCCCTAGACCCAAATCCTGGGGAGATGGCGTGATGGTTAGTTAGTTAGTATTCCTCAAGTGATCCTTTTCCTCTCACATATGGCCTCTCTTTTCCTCTAAAAGCTTTCAGGCGTACGGCTGCAGCGTGCTTGCGCATGGTCGTTCTTACCAACGATTTTAATTAAAATTGACTTTGTTCCATAGCTGTGGGTGACAGCCACCGACATCCGTATCACCCTCGACCGCCTGAACACTTTCGGAGATGAGGTGTTCAACGACCAGCAGGTCCTGCAGTCCTACTGGTACGCCATCGCTGACATCGCCGTGGGGGCGCGCTGTAAGTGCAACGGGCACGCGTCCAAGTGCGATTTCGTGCGTGCTGAGAGCGGCCGCCGCAGGGTGTGTCAGTGCGAGCACAACACCGCGGGACCCGACTGCGACCGCTGCAAGGACTTCTACAACGACGCCCCTTGGGGCAGGGCTTCTCAGACCCACGTCCACGAGTGCAAGGGTGAGTTTACAATATTAATTTATTTTACTAATTAAGTCCACAAGTCAGATATCGGTTTGCAGCACAGTCCATTGTGGGATTGTAGAATTTTTCTATGCAGGGACAGGAGCGACGCTCGGCACACTCGCTCCGAAGCTTACGTGTTATTTTGTGTATTTTTTAAAAACCTTTTTTTTACATTATCTCCACTCAAAAGGCCCTGAGAAAAGAAATTTCCCTCAGAACCTATGTCATCTTTGGGGACGCCGTGTGGAGGGTCTTTTTAGGAAAGGAAGGAGGTAAAGTTCTGGGAAGGAAAAAGGTATGAGGGGAGGATAGGAATCTGGGGGTCAATGTGCCGAGGAATGACGGACATATGAATCCATCCCTCCCACTGCGTTATTATTGATTATGATGATCGTAGATGATTATTATTTGTAACTTAAAAATACAATAAGTATTCTTCGAGTCTCATCTATGACGATACACTATGTTTTATGAGTAGATTCTTTCTTCATCATTGCGGTCTTTAGAAGTATAAGCGTAATGTTGTACTTGTGTTGTTCAATGGGAGTTGCGTCACGAAACTCTACGAAATCAGAGCACGCTCAAACTTTTGCCAGTTTGACATTTTTCGCCCGAAAATGGTTCGTTTTTACAACTTATCTTGTGCTCGACACATCGATTGTTAAACGGTTTCCTTTTGTCCATTTTTATTCCTTCCTACAACATGAGTCTCTTCATTATATCCAACTTTCTTTAAAAGATCTTCCTCACAATCAGTGACGTGCAGGCCATGGAGGCCGAAAAGTTGCGCCCACCTTAAAAAAATGGAGAGGGACTTTTTGTGAAAAACCTTTTTCTAAAAAAAGGAAGATAAATTGATATAGAAAAATTTTGCCTTCATCTTTCAACCCGACCACAACCATCCACAGAAGATAATAAATAATAAAAGCGGCCCGTAGGCTCTGAGATTTTCCTTATGGAGACAATTTTTGTAAACCCTGAAAATTTTCTGATACATGCGTCGTTTATGAAAAACAGAGAGAAGTTACAATAAAGCTACTAGCGTCAGCGGTATGACTGAAACAATCACTTCAGCTTAGCTTTTCTTAGCTTTTCATTAACTCCTCAGGCCTCAACAATATTTTTTCAAAGGGTCAAAATATTTCCGTTTCGCAATAAAATCCAAATAAATGGAAAATTTCTGAAAACAGTACACAAAAACTGTTTTGATAAGAAAATGAAAAACGCTTTCAAATTTTGTAATTCAAAATAAACATGTAATTTTTTAAATATAAAATTTTTGCACGCAATCATAAAGAAATTTTAAAAATGGCTCACTTACTTTTTCAACTAAAATTACTGATAACGAAAAAAATAACTCATATACATTTTTATAGTATTATAAACGTTATCATCAACTAACTCACTGTTTTGTCGTTTCAAATAAAAAAATAATAATAAATCCACAAAGTTTAATTTTTTTCAACGGTCTTTTTTTTGGATTCTTTGGATGTTTGGATGTAACTTTGGATTCTTAAAGGTGTACATATAAATTATTTTTCGTTTAACTTTTAGATTTAAATATGGTATTTTCTCTTTCTAACGCCTTTTAGATCATATTTCTAACCTTGATGGTAATGAAGACAACGATTTCCATGAGACTTACATGATTTGTTCCGAAAACCGAACAAATAGACCTGACTGATTGATATATATAATCTATCGTAGGCCATTCGTCTTCAAGAAGCTGTCACTGTTTAGTTTCCAGTTTGGTGCAAGTCTTAAGCATAGGACAAGATTAAGTAAAGTAGGTATATCTAAGACTAAGTAGATCGCGGAGGCCAAAGAACTCTCTTTCTCTCCCTCTCTCTACCATACACTTCTATCCTTTCTGATTCTATTTCGAGATATCCACATTTATGTCATTGTAACGCGTTCATTTACCGATGAATTCGTCATTTATTTTCAAACGTTTCACGTCCGCGTTCACAAATAATTTGGTCTACCCAATTGTACAATCCTACCACTTTCATCCTCCCTCACCTACCTTCGGATAATGAGTAGTTACATAATATCCTACCAATTATCTAATTTAAATGCATATATATATAGGTAGATAAAAGATACATATATATTTACCCGGCATGCGTCGCTATGCCATTTAATATATTTTTTTTCTTCTTGCGTGTCCTTTCCCATTCGTCCCGTTCCCTTCCGCCTCCCCTTACAATCCCGCGTCCCCTTCCTCTCTCGCGTTCATACTCCTTCACCTTCCCACTCCCACTCCACTCCCCCCCCCCTTCCCCGTCCCGCGAACCCGTCCTCCCAAGTTCCCCTCCCCCCTCCCTGTTTCCCCCCTCACCCCTCTCGCTTTCAATATATTCAGTCCCGGTACATTCGGTTTTCGAACAGCTTGCGTGCCACCTATTGCATTTTTTTAATACAATATTCATTATTTCAGAGCTCACCATTAGTTTTATACAACCTGAAAAGAACGAACACAAAAAACAAAGAATTATCCAATTTGGTGCAGTCGTTCGGAAGTTATCTATATGAAAGTTATTTATATGGAAGTTATTTATGATGGCATTTTTATTTTTATAGATAGATAGTAACTATTGGTAGGTATTATAAAGTACAAACACGCAAATAAGGGCGCTTTTAACGCTGTTAATTGGTTTGATTTTATTATGAAACTGAACGATTTATTAGGTTTTATTATTCAGTGGGTAACGGCTTTAAAACTCTCTTTATTTTAATACATTTCGTGTATGACCTGTGCCATAGGCACTATTTTTGATTGCAAACTAAAAATTATAGTATTTTATTGAATGCATCATCGATGTTAGTTCATCCAACGCCTTACCATCAGTGTTGACAAATCAATTTTTAAAATAAACTAGAGAAATTCTCAAGATTCCTTTTTTCGTTGGTGACTTTTTTTTATTAAAAAGGTACTAGATTAGAAAAAAGCGAGTTAAAAAGCTAAACTACTTGAGCTGAAGCTAAATCTACCTCTAAAGGAGCTGAGTTTGCAACTCTGCTTAACATGTTGGTTAAAACATAAATAGCGCCTCTGTTTTGAATCTTGAAATTTTCGTATCTGACAGCTGTAAGGAATTATACAATGCGAAAAAAGTGCAATAAACATTTTTCTTTTTTAATTTCTTAAAAATTATTTTTTGTGTTAGTTTATACTACGTTAGAATATAAACTAATAGGTTGTACGTTAGTACAAGGTAACATTTCATTTCATAAATTTGACTATTTTTGCAGTAAGCATAACATTTCTTTTTGAAATGAAACTTCTATAGCCCCGCTATGATTTGGATTTCGGATGAAACGGAAATGACGATTACTGCACCTGCGATGCATCAACTGCGCTCATCGACCGCTTTGATTATGATGTAACTTTTAAAGGCTCCTATTGGTTGGGATATGAAACGGAAATTAATTGCATAAACATAAACATTGATCGCTTTGATTATGACCTCACTTTTCAAGTATTGGTTGAGATTATTTTGGTAAAGTTTCGTTTCTAACACGTGTAAACTGCACTCGAATTTTTAATTAGTATCTAATATTTTCACATCCACGGTCGTTTATCAATTGAATAAAATTTTCACAAGGTTTTTGAAATGCATTCATTCTTCGTCCATACGTCTTTAGTCCTCTGTACATTAGGCAGTGATTTTGATTTTTTCATATTTGGCAATCTAACTCTATTTATATTTCTATATCTATTCAAAACGATTTCATCCAGTTCTTCGGCATTTGGTTTTCATAACTTTATGCACAAAAAAATTAAATAGCAGTATCTTTTTTATTGGAATCCAAATTTGCCTTTCCCCAGTATACATACAGGGTCGACCGAGACAGGTTTTTCGTTCTCGGCCGAGACCGAGAATAAATTAAAATCTCGGCCGAGACCTAGAACCGAGACCGAGAATTGATAAAGTGAGAAAAATAATGAAAATGAGCTATTTTTGCATAATATATACACTAACCAGCTTTCCAACATACTCCTACGTATAAAATGTACGTAATGATCTTGATATTCACTTAACTAGTTTATGTAGTTATTCTGGCTAGTCATTATAATTAATCACAACAACACATAAAATAACTTTATACGAACAAAATTCAAACAAACTTCCTTTAACTACAATTTTTTGTTTACAAAAGTAGTGAAATGAACGAACAACGAACGACGCGGCGTTCCCGCCTTGCTGCCAGCCGACCAATCACAATTGACAGCTCTCTCACGTAAGTGACGAATGTGGACGCGCGCGGTAAATTTGAATCCCATTATCCTATACCGTACCTACTTACAATAGTTTCGGTTATGGCCGAGAATCTCGGAGATTTTTCGCCGAGAACCGAGTGGAATTTGTGGCCGAGAATGCCGAGACCGAGACCGAGACCGAGATCTCAGTCGACCCTTATCTCATAGTTCTGTTCTGTACAACTTCTTGCTTGTTCAAATTTCCTTCATAGGCCAAAATAACACATTCAAAATTTGCCGTAAATGTTAGTTATGAATCGAGTATTATACCCAGGTATTTGATTTCATTTACTTTTCAATTTTTTCATCATTATTTGCCAAATTTAACCCCGGGTTACGTGTTTTATTGCCTATTGCCATATATTTTGATTTGTTTACGTTCAGGTTCAACTTGTTTAATTTCACCCATTTTGATATATTTTGTAGGTTTTCGTTTATTTTGTTAACTGCATCTGTGTAATCTTCTCACGAAATATAGATTAACATTTCGTCTGCAAATAGTCTAATTTTGCAATGTTTTGTGGTTTTAATTATATTATTTATTAAATTATTAAATTTATATAATTAAAACCAATTTATGGAAATTATGAATAGAATTGGACCTAATACTAATACCGACCCTTGCGGAGCACCAAGATTCGATTCTAAGCTTTCAACTTTCGTTACATGTTTTCTTTATGGAGATATTCTTTGAATAGATTCGGTGCTACGTCAGAAAGACCTATGTTTTCTAATTTTTCCAATAGTTTTTTTCCTTTCTATCATTTCAAATGCTCTTTTGAAATCTAAGAATGCTGCAATGGTGATTTTTTTTGGTTTGTTTCTGTCTTCCATATATCAATCGCCATGTTTATCGCCGCTTCGCAAGAATTGTTGTTCGTCACTCCACACATTATGTTATGTTTTTCCAAATATTCAACGAGTTGTTTTTTATTACAATTAATTAATAAAATAATAAATGAATGAACTTTTGCCATGTATATAAAACTGTTTTGAACAACATAGTTGCCTAACTCGGCTTTTACCTTCTGGCTATTTTACAGGAAGGTAGATAGGTGTTGGTTCAAGAAAACCAAACTAAATATGTAAATATTATTTTTATATAAGTTATATGGAAACAAATATATTCCCGCTATGATTTCTTTGCTTTGATAATTTGATTTGAATAAAAACAAGGTTACCGTCCTAACTTCTATGGAATAGAATAGAATACCTTATAGTCGTTGTCAAAATTAAATCTCATATTTGACATTAAATGAGCTATCATGGAATCAGAATCGTTTACCACTACAAATTTCATAAAACTGGGGAAACAATTTGAACTGGTTATAGAATTTAGAATCCGCTCAGACTCCCCCCCATGTAGTCACGGGTCACTTGGCTTATATAAAATTGAGGTTGCGACCGGGAAGAAGTTGGGTAACACTATATTGTTGAAAGAATAAGATGCCGGCTTGGAATGGTTTTAGTTCATCGAGTTGTCTTAGTAGTAGAAGTATAATTTCATGCACCGTGGTATTTTGGTCACTACTATTGAGCGTCGCGTAGCACCCTCCGTCTTGGAATTAGCGATGTGTGAGTTCAGCTGTAATGAGTTTTTGAACCTGAGTCCTTCACTGTAAGCGATTCCACTCCTACTCCTTTTTCAAATCAA
Organism: Limnephilus rhombicus; assembly: GCA_929108145.2. Lineage (NCBI taxonomy): Eukaryota > Metazoa > Arthropoda > Insecta > Trichoptera > Limnephilidae > Limnephilus > Limnephilus rhombicus. Next base: position 29,466,112 of record OV815275.1, read on the forward strand.
TTACTCCTTGAGAATTCGGACCCGGACTGGAACCCGAATGCCTCTACCCCGCGCTCGGCGGTGTCGCTTTCTAGCACCCTTGTCGCCTTCTGGCACACTGTGACACGCCAGCCTTTGTTTATTTTACAGCGGTCGATTCAGTTTACGGGCTTTACGAAGGGTGAAAGTTTTGTCTATTGTTCAATAGTATTGTAGTTATATGCGATTATGCGTTTCTATTCCGGTACCAATGAGTTAATCAATTAAATATGATGAGGACTTAGAATTCCACATAAGCAACAAATTTTCAGTGTTAATATTTGGTTAGTTTAAATGAGTTTCTTAACTCCTGGGAATAAAATGCATTGAGCCATGTTTTGTTTTCCACAGCACCCAGTACCCAGTTCGTTCCCAAGAACGCGAAACCCAATCTTAGTTCTTTTAAAAGGAAGCACTCAGGCAAGGCGCTGAACCTACTCATCTCTACTAGGAATGCATTTCAGGCTTCCTCGGAATTCATTATTTCGTGGATTAACGTTTTTATAAGAAATCTTCAAATACATGCATTTGTTGATCAATATAGACAATAAAACAGTAATAAAAATCGACAGTAAACATTAATAATTATGGATCATAGGTTTGTGACGTTTGATCCTCTTCGAGCACCCTGTAGGCGCATTGGCACCTCTGTGCACGTGCAATAATTTGCAGCCAAGCAGGGAACCAGCTCCATCGACCGGTTTGGTCAAGAGTGGTCCTACAATCCGTCCGTCGTTGCATACGGGACATGTCAGTACCTACTCAGTAGTCTTTTACAACTCTTCCGCGTTACTCCTCTCCAATCAAAATAAGCATTACTAGCTTCGATAAACCTTTCTCGTGCTAAAAAAAGTGTTAAAAAATGTATTTAAAACAAAAATCGTGCTTTTTTCGTGAATAAATTTCTGTCCCTGTGTGTTCTTCCTTTATAAATATCATAGATATAATAATTATTATTAAGACAGGGACAATAATTGTTACTTGTATCTTATTTAATCGATGAATCTAGATTTTTTTCGATCAGGCAATTTCAAAATTATTTGACATTAAACCTGCGCAATTGTTTGGTAAAAGAGTAAAAAACATATTTGTTATATAAAATATAGCTATCAGTTGATCTGGCTGCGCTTATTTTCAAGTTTAATTTAATAGTTGAGTAGAAAGGTCTGAGGGCCTCGGGCTGATGCCCTCAAATTTACCGATCGATGTATTAACGCAATCTCGTAATCGGATATTTTCTGCCGACTCGATTAACTGTAAAACTTCTCCGGTGCATCCTGGGTTTGCTCTCTCTTTCCTTTATATTATGGGACTTACGGCAAGAGAAACAGAAGTATGTGTTTGTAAAACTAGTTATAGTATACCTACGTCCATCTTATTTTAATATTATTTTCAAACAATGATTTCCACTCCATTATTATCACAACTAGGTTTTAGGTATTATTGCGAGTATCTATTAGGTGTTACTATTATTAGGTAAGTCTGAATTTTCGACAATTCTGTTCCATTTTAGAAAAAGACAGTTAAAATTATTTTCCATCTAAAATGTTTTAGTTCTTATAGTTAGATATTTTAACCTTTTTTTCGTTATTTATTTTAGGGGTGTTATGCTCCTCCGTTAGCCAATGCCCATCATCAGGACAGATATGGGACACAGTCCGATACGTTAGCTAAAGAAGGGGCGTAACACGGCATAGCACCCCAAATATAAATAACGAAAATACTTTTGGCCATGAAAATCTAAAATCATGTCATTTTCTCCAAACAAACGCTTTTAATTTGGAAATTGACTTAGATTCAAAGCAAAAGTTCTAGAGTTCATTAAACCAGATTTACAAACAGACAATGGAAACAATTAAAATCAGTATTTTTAATTCTGACTAAACTTTCATTATTGTCATTGCTAGGGTATTAGACCGGTCAGAGGTTGAGTGGGCATCGCGCTTGGGTCCCAACCTGGCGTTCCGTGTTCGATTCCTCGGCTGGCTAAGTCCTCCATAACGACTCAATCATCATTTTCCATATACTGTGGTGGTAGAAGGAGATTTTCAAATATTGTCGGGTTATTCGAAAGCCGGGAATGTTTGTCTTTCTTTTTAAAAGTAAAAAAAAATAAATTAAGTATACGTACTGTTGAACTGTGAAGAAATTATTAGCTACTAGCTGACCCGACCACGCGTTGCTGTGGCTTCCTCACGAAACACTATATCTATTGGTGAAAACCGCATGAAAATCCGTTCAGTAGTTTTCGAGTTTATCACGAACAGACAGACAGACAGACGACGCGACGCGGAGGACTTTAATTTATAATATGTATAGAGATAGAGAAGATGTAGAGATGTAGAAATAGAGATAGATAGTTGTACATTCACAACATTCAATAAAATTTCCTAGATGTGATAAGAGAACACTTACTTATCCTTAAACCTTTCAACAAAAATGCTTGACTAGATATTTAATCAATATATAATTACAACCGATAAAGTATTTAAATATGTATATTTTGTGTACATACCTGTGCTTAGCTCAGTTTTTGGGATTATGCGCGAGCAGCAGCTACTGGAGCGGAATGTCGCCGTGGTTCTCGGGTTCTTGTGAGTATTGGGCCAACTTATTAACTACACATTTCCACCACTTTACAGTACCGCTTAATATTTTCTTTCGGTCATAACACTTCCATAGGTCCTTCATAAGTCCTTTCCCATCTTACACTTCTTTACGTCTTACGTCTCTTTCCCCTACCACCACCTTCAGCCTCACAGCATACCACAATTGGGGATTCCATAGTCTGGTTGGGAGCAGTTGTGCGGCATTTATGAACTGAAGTTTAATTTATCTGTGCTGGTGGAAAAAGAGAAACTAACGAACATACTTAAAAATATCATTGGTAATTTTGTCTAAAATATAATATACAGGCATCTTAAGGTACATAGACTGCTGAGTGCTTTCTATCTCTGTTGAAACCTCTTTATTTTTTCTCAAATATAGGTTACATGTTACTACGGATCCCTCAGCAGAAATACCATAGTAAATCCTTTTTAAATTCCACTATCTCATGGGTTCTCAACCTTAATTAGCCTACCGCCCACTTTGAGAATATTTTTTTTTCTAGAGCCCCCAATTTTTTTTTACCTACGGGGGGAAGGGGGGAAAATATTGTTTCATTTATTTATAATGGATAACCACAAAGTTTTAGCTACATTCAAAAGTTTAAAAATAAAAAAAAAGTATAATAAAAAAATAAAAAATTTCATATCATCTAATTTAATGTAGATCTGAATGTAATGGAATCTTTCAGTTCAATTTTAATCCACTTCCCGAACTTCTATACATTACAATGCATACCTGAACAAATATTAACCAATATTAAAGTTTACTTTGCTTTATTAGTACGTTTAGCGTGTTTTTTGTCTTTTTTATACCATTTTTTTGTTATCTGCCTACGCCCTCCCTCTCCATCTCAACGCCCCTATTTTTTTCTACCGCCCCCTGACAGTATTAACGCCCCTTAATTTTCCCTGGGTCTTCTACCGCCCCCTGACAGTCTCAAACGCCCACAAGGGGGCGTTATCGCCCAAGTTGAGAACCTACGCTCCATCTCATCATTAGCGCATGAAACCGAAATATAGGTTGGCCGTAATTTGGTTGACATTATATTTGCAGCATATCATTATTTTGAAGAAGTTTAATACTTAAAAAAATACAAGTGTGCAGTTCACACGCGGCAGAAGTGAAACCTTCAGATAACTAAAATAGACAAGAGTAGGGAGGCTACGAAGCACCGCACGAAGAGACGACCGATTATTTTATCTCATTCTCTCGCAGGATAAATCCTATAGGGGCCATTCATTCAATTCAATTAATTTATTACGTAAGACGAATTTTGCTAGTTTTCGACCCTCTCCCCCCTATTATAAGAAAAAATAAGAATAGGCCGACGCCCTCCCCACCTGTATAATATTTATTACGTAAGAATCTAAAGGAAAAAATTAATACACTTTTGGTTTGTTTAAATGTTAATTTTTCAAAGTAACAATTTTTAGAAATGTTTATTTGTACTTACAAAGGTACTGATAATTTTAACTTTGCGCATATTTGTGATCTTACGTAAGAACTATTGAGACTCCCTCCCACTCCCTTCCACCTCTTTGTAAGAAAAAATAAGACATGGTCGACCCACCTCCCCCCTAAACCGTCTTACGTAATAAATGAATGGCCCCATAGATGTATGGTTTGTCTCTTTTTAGTTTCGCTTTTTCGTTTCATCGAATAATAATAAAATCACCTTTATGTAGCACATTTTTGTAACATTTCTTAATGAACAATATAGTTTTTCTAAAATAAATATTTTTATCTTCTGGAAGATGGATAGTACTCTGAGGTAAGTAGCTAGTTCAGTAACCTGCACTGTAACGATATAAGTTTGAGCTTGAGATGGCGTTGTATCGTTATAGGCTTGGCGGTATGGCTGCATCACTATAGCCACTGGCCACTGACCACTGGCGTCCAGTTCCCGCTGTGCCCGTACAAGGCGCCCAGCTGAATTCAATTTGTTGGGTCCTTTGTGTGCATGGCTCATTATCGATTTGTGGGACAAAATACCTCGATGCCCATGTCAAAAATGTGCCGATGGCCCCTGGCACAAAGGTTGTCGGCACGTTTGGGGACTTGCTTTGCATCAGTTTACAAACTTGAAACGAAAATACAGTTTTAATATGAAGCTAGCTGAAGTGTGGCGTGACTAGCGTGGCCTAGGTTTTACGCAGACTTTTTCGAAATGAGATGTAGACAGTTATTTTCCTCTTATTGTAAACGTCAAATGTGCAAAATTTCATTCAGCACCATAGTTTTTCTTTAAGGGTCTTTTTCAGAAGATGAGTTTGTGAGACTCGTATTTTAATGAGACTTTTTGAGCCGGATCTACTCTCCGGCACATTTTAAAAATCACTAAACATCTGTTAAAACAAAAGTTATTAACCCCTTTGTAACCGATTTTATTTTTCAAATTTGACCTGATCTTAGGATTCTATTTATGTACTAGAAATCGAATGCTCAAATAAAAAAAAAATATACCACGAAATCGACTCCAAATATGATTCACCAATTTCCCACTTGTGATACGAACTTCCGGACATCGTGTATAAAGAAGAGTGTCTGTGGGTGGGTGACTTTGTTTTTTATACAAATCTACAGTTCTATAAAATCTTGCACACTTGATTTAAGGAATAATCAAAGGTAAAAAGGAGTCTGTTTACGCGAGATTTTTTAATAACCACCCCATCCCCTTTTCCCACCCCTTAACACAGCATCCCAAAGATGACACAGGCCATGAGGTCCAATTTATTTTCCTCGAGGCCTCATATACATAGGGAGGTGTTAAAAAATACTAATAAGTATTTTGGGAACCCTGACCAGAAGTGGTTGCCAAATTCAACTGTGGTTAAAAGGATGTAATGGTGTTATAATAAGCACGTAGTGGTACAAACCTAAAGATATAGGTGCGTGGAAAGATATTTATTCAAAAAAATATTTTTTAATAGCTGACGTGTACCTGGCGTTGCTCAGCGTTATGAATGGTTTGGAGTAAAGTTTTGAGGTTGTGAATTCTATTGTACCTGAAAACTGGGTGTATTAGTGTAATTAGTGTTTAAGAATTGATTTTTTTTAAAGTAATTATTTTACTTGCTCGTGTCACCTCTTCCTTGGGCGTCCTCGACATTTTCAACCATTCACTTTCACATAATAAATTTTCCTTACACCCCTTTCTTAGTTTGCCATAAATAAATAGGTATTTGTTTCACTTGATCGCGCCATGCCTTCCTCAGGCATCCACGACTCTTTCAATCTTTCAGAACTATTGATGACTTTGTATGTCCTGCAACAAAGTTTAATTGAAGATAATAAATTTTATGACTCCACAAAGCGAATTTACAAAGATTGAAGAAATACGTTTGTTTTACAGGAAGGTAAAACAATCATTAAGCTAATTTACCTTAATCTGTAAGCCACACATACAAAATAATTGTTTCCTAGAGTAGCAGTGAGCTTCTTAAAATAACACGTATATACTGCCATGTATTTGCCGCTGCCAAAAACTTAATTAAAAATTTGAAAAACATCACGTTTACCGACATTTTTGACATTTAGTTCAAAATTTTGCAAAAAAAGTAAAAAGTTTCAGTGGGCTAAAACACCTTTGCAAGGTAGGCACTATTATTATTTGTCATAAACAAGTTCCCTTGTAAATTCTCTACCATGGCAATACATCAGAATTCGAATGCCCAATGGCAAGCTACCAAATCAAAATCAATGATGGCTGCCGTTTGTTTACGTATTGAAATGTCATTCGTGAATGCAGGCAAATTATAACCCCATGAATGTTATTATTTCTTCTTGAAAACTCGCACGCAATGCTGTTGCGCTATGAAAACAATATCTGGCGTGATCAAGTAAACCTTATTATTTATATATTATTTTTGTTTTTGATATAATTTAGTCAATAGCCAATAACTATTCTGAACATTTAGATTGCACTGCATTGAACTCTATACTAGTAAATTTACTATTTTTATCTCACTTATTGTAAAATATCAAGAAGGATGATCTGTACACGATAGATCGGTACTTATTTTGATACAGTTACCGGTAAATATTCCACTAACTATTCCTTAATACTACAAGAAACAACATTAAATAATCCATAAGCCGCCGCATTTGCACGGATTATAGAAATCACTCTTCATTTCAACAATTACTACTAGAAACAACTATTTACATACACAAAATAGGTTATTAGGTTCTTAGTTTATCATGCGTATTTAGTTTGAAACGAAACTTCTTACTTCAAATCCACGCAAAAAATAGTGGCAATGCAAATTTTTAACTTTGGCTGAATGAAAATCGAATATTAATGCATATTTTGTGTTCCGTATCGATGCCTGGAATCCATTACGAGAGAGAGCTAGCTCTTTCGCCCTTATAGTTTCAGTTTCGCGCGTGTTTATTCCCTATATTTGCCCTTTTTTTATTCGACTTACCACATTTTCTCTCTGCTGGCAACACTAGTGACGCGCATCTCAGATCACGTGATGTTATTGTTTGACATATGACGCCGTTTTTTCGCGCCGAAAGCAGTTTTCGTGTTTCGCTGTACTTAAAAAACCAATTTTGAGTCGAAAATCGAAGTTTATTCCCTGCTCTTTCAGTTTAAACATTAAATATACCGTGATAGATAGTTTTCTGAGAAATTGACTAATTATTTAGTGTGTTTTTTCGGTTGTTTACGTGTTTAAACTGTGCAACAAAATGAGTGATATCGACAACAGACGCTTCGCCGGTCGGAAACAATGATCAAGCACGAGTTTCTCGGAAACGCCAAATGCCGCGCGAAAGCTCTGGATCCGACACTTCGGAAGAAAGGATTACTATCGGGATCCTCGGGTAGACATCCTGATGCAACAGATGTCGGCCATGACGGACGTTTTATCTGGGAATCGGGTAGAGTTCGCGGAGAAAACGGTCTCGGACAAAGAAGACTCCGCGGGAGAGATGCGGCAAGAGGTAGAATCGGGGTTTAGAGATGCCCGCCAGCCTAGCCGCTCAGAAAAACGTTTTGGAGTTCTGCAATCCAAGCACATTGGTGAAGGAATCGCCGATTCCGAAGGCAGGCGCAAGAAGAGTCGCAGTTATCTCGGCTCTTCAGCGTTTTGGCTCGGAGGAATGATCGCGTGTTCGCTATGCCGAAACACAGAAAGTATACACCGCCACGCCCGCCTTCGTAGAGCTGGAGGTAAATGAAGAACTAGGAGGTTTGATAAGAACTCCTTCGCGCCAGCCCTGGACCGTTCCCTGGGAGCCCTCTCCAATGCAGTGCTATCCCAAACAGAGTCGGTCAGAGGAAACATGCAGGCACTGGTAAACTGGGCATCCGAACCAGGCACCTGCTTGACCCCTGCGACTCTGTTTGACAAGATTCAGGGGATGTTTGCCAAGTACAGTAAGACCACGGACGACGTCCTACAGATTTTATGCGGAAGGCGAACGGAATGCCTACAAAGTAGGCGAAAGGCCCTGCTAGAGGGAGTAAGGGACCCGTACATCAAGGAAGGCCTTGCCAGGATTCCTCCGAGCGCCAGTCACCTCTTCAATAAAGAGGAACTAGCAAGTTATATCGTGGCAAACGGGGGACGAGACAAGATATTCGGTAGTGCATCCTCGTCGTATATCCCCCGTCAACCTCAACCCTCTACCTCACAAGCAGCAAGACCGGTTATAGAGGCTCCACACTCCCGACCTAGGAAGCCCTTTCGACCTGCCCCTAGGCCAGAGAAAGACAGGACGTACAGGCAGCCCGCCAAAAAGCCAGAGCCCTCTCGCAAGGCGGCCAGCGATCGGGGTAGAAGGCGATGGAGGTGACTGGAGGCCGGAGCCATTCTGGGGAGGACGCCTAAAGGCATATCAGGAGGTGTGGAGGGAGCTGGGAGCATCACCGCTAATCCTGAACATTCTAAAAGGAGCAAGGATACACTTCATATCAAAACCTCCTCGGGCGCTCCCATCGGCCGAGGTGAAGCAGAATCTCAGGACAAGGTTGTCTCCAGGCATGACCGCACACATCGAAACGATGAAAGCGTCAAAAATCCTGGAGGCAGCAGACGACTCCCCAAGCTTCCTGTCAGGTATGTTCCTTACCTCCAAATCAGACCACACCCTCAGGCCCATCTTCAACCTGAAGGCCTTGAACGTCTTCATAGACTAAAGCCCTTCAGACTCTTCAGTCATTTTCGGGTCCCGGAATTCCTCCAACCCGACGACTGGCTGATAAAAGTCGACCTCTCTCAGGCTTACTTCCACGTGCCAATCGCAAGATCACACCGGAAGTTCCTGCGCCTCGTGTACAACGGAGAGCTCCTTCAGATGACGTGTCTGCCCTTCGGCCTGTCATCAGCGCCAAGGATCTTCTCGCTGCTCTCAAACTGGGTAGCAGAACTACTAAGGAAAAAGGGACTCAGGATTGTAGTCTACCTAGACGACTTCTTAGTAGCAAACCAGTCCAGAAAACTTCTCACCTCCCAAGCCGTTGCTATAGTGCACACACTTCAACAGCTAGGCTGGTGCATAAACCCGGACAAGTGTGTCCTGACACCCACGCAGAAGTTGGAGTTTCTGGGTATAACATGGGACACGAGAGCAGATCAAAAGTCTCTCTCCGACCGCAAGTGCGCTGGTCTACGCCAAGCCTTGCAGGTTCCCTTGGAAGTCGGCAGTTGCTCTCCCAGGCAGGCTCTCGGTCTACTGGGAAGACTCAACTTTGCAAATTTCGTGATCCCTCGTGGTCGCTTGCATTGCCGCAGACTGCACCCGGACAAGTGTGTCCTGACACCCACGCAGAAGTTGGAGTTCCTGGGTATAACATGGGACACGAGAGCAGATCAAAAGTCTCTCTCCGACCGCAAGTGCGCTGGTCTACGCCAAGCCTTGCAGGTTCCCTTGGAAGTCGGCAGTTGCTCTCCCAGGCAGGCTCTCGGTCTACTGGGAAGACTCAACTTTGCAATTTTCGTGATCCCTCGTGGTTGCTTGCATTGCCGCAGACTGCAGAGGTTCAGCACCTGAAACCATCGCGGCCCGTTGCTCTGCCCAACGCAGCACGGCAGGATATACAGTGGTGGCTAGCAGCCATTGGAAGGACAAGCCCAATGTCTTATCTTAACAAGACGAATGTCTTATTGCAGACAGACAAGACAGTAGTGGCTTATGTCAACAAGGAAGGGGGTACAAAATCGTTAGCCCTTCTGGAAACAACGCGGGAGCTACTGGATTTCGTAGACCAGATGGAGATATCTCTGACAGCACAATACATTCCAGGAAGATACAACGGAATTGCGGACCGTCTCTCTCGGGGCGCACCGCTTCCAGAGTGGCATCTACTAAGTCCGGCAACGAAGGAGATATTAAAAAAATGGGGTCGCCCTCAAATAGACCTGTTCGCTTCAGCCACTGCTCACGTGGTACCAACATACGTCTCCAGAGACTCAAGCGACTGCTTAGCCTGCTTTCCCAACGCGTTCAGTCAACCTTGGGACTACAATCTAGCTTGGGTATTCCCTCCGCCAAACCTCGTTCCGAGAGTGCTCACCCACCTAAATCAGGCAAAGGGCATGTTCCTTCTAGTCGTCCCAAAATGGGAGAAGACTTTCTGGAGAAGCGACCTAAAACAGCGAACAGACGAACCTCCCATACGCCTGCGCAACCTAGAGGGAGTCCTCATAGACACATCGACAGGACTACCCCCTCCCAGGATTCAGGATCTGGAACTAGAGGTCTGGAGAATTGCGGGTGGGAACAAGCCCTGACAACATGGAGTCAGGAAGAATGCCAACTCCTCAAGTCATCCCACCAACTACGGTTGCCAGGTATCTAGCCTACCTATTTGTTCAAGGAGGCCTAGCCCCAGGGACCATTCAGGTCCACAAGTCAGCCATTGTTACCTTCTGCGGCCCAGCTCAGAATGCGAGAAAAATCAGCTTTGATTTCTTGGTAAGACACGTTCTCAAGGCAATCTCAATGGCAAGGAGGACCAAGGAGAAAGCCCCTATCTGGTATCCCAGATAAGTAATAGACTGGCTGGTCAAGAATTCCCCCACAGAAGACTCGCTGTTTGAAGCGTCACAGAGGGCAGCAATACTCCTCGTCCTGGCGTCAGGCAGGAGAGTTCATGATTTGACACTGCTCAGAATCACCCCAGAACATTTCATCGACAAGAGGAACTCTATTACCCTGTGGCCAATTTTTGGGGCAAAAACCGACACAGCCAACCATAAACAATCAGGTTGGAAACTGACAGGCTCACAAAAAGATAACATCAACCTCCTTAAATGGTTGAGAAAAGTCGTTGCCCTCTCTACAGCCAGAAGAGGTCCACTACTAAAGAACCTATTTGTGACCACATCAGCAGAAACAAAACCGGCAACGCAAACGATAATAGGGGGATGGATCAAATCAGTCCTCAGAAAAGCTGGAGTCCACGTAACCCCGGGAAGTGTACGCTCGGCTGTAGCCTCCTTAAACTGGTTGGAAGACTACCCCATAGAGGAGATTCTTGCTAGAGGGAATTGGAAGTCCGAGCACACCTTCCGGAAGTTCTACCAGAAGGAGATAGCGCACTCCAGAAGTGAGCACCTCCAGCACTCAATGGCTCCATTCTTTACTCCAGTGTAAATAGCATCACATATAACGCTAAGTTTTCAGATCACCAGGTGAGAGCAAACACATCTCATAATGGATTCCAGGCATCGATACGGAACACAAAATAGAATAATTTTACCTACCAATAAAATTTATATTTTGTTTCCATCGATGCCTGGAATCCAGGTAATCCCTACCTGGTGCATTACGAGTCATATGACAAACAATAACATCACGTGATCTGAGATGCGCGTCACTAGTGTTGCCAGCAGAGAGAAAATGTGGTAAGTCGAATAAAAAAAGGGCAAATATAGGGAATAAACACGCGCGAAACTGAAACTATAAGGGCGAAAGAGCTAGCTCTCTCTCGTAATGGATTCCAGGCATCGATGGAAACAAAATATAAATTTTATTGGTAGGTAAAATTATTCTATTTTTCCGTCTATCCCGACTGAAACCGATGTCTCTTTTGGTAATTAAGTTTAAAAGCAGTTTTCGTTTCAAAATCTATGCCTATTAAAAGTGTAGCGGCGTGCGGCGGCAATTGTTGCTTGTAATAATTGTTAAAACAAAGTGTAATTTCCATAATCTGACCCTAAAAGTGCGGCGATTAGTGGAATAATTACAAAGTTACCTTACTCTGCTAACTGCAAAATATTTCGATAAAAATACCAAATGTATTAAATCTGTAATGTGCCAAAAAAAACGTGGTAAATATTCGGAACAAACGTCAACGGTTATGTAACGGGATTGTGTATGTTATCTTTACTTTAAAAAATAGCCTACGTTTTTGAATGGTTTGTCTGGCAAAGCAGGGTTTGTGTAGCGGGCTTGTGTATATTATCTTAATTTTAAAAGTTTTATCAAAAAAAAGTGCGTATTAACCGTTAACGTTTCCGAACTGCAAACAGAGTGATTTAACAGTGTGAAAGCAAAATTTCAATTTACGTAAATAAAATTAAAAATGTAACATTTTCAACCTCCCCGAATGCAAATAGTTGTCTTTTATGGTAATTAAGAAGAATCTAAAAGTTTTATAAAAAAAAAGTGCGTATTAACCGTTGACGTTTGTTCCGAACAATTAACAAAAACGTTTTGACCCTATTGCAAATACTATACCAAACCTCAGTTTTGATGATTTTTAGACATTATCAGCATGAGGTGCAGTCAGTGGCTTAGCTACCATGGGGGGCACCCGGGGCAGTTAATGTGGTGTCACCCTCACCCCCCCCCCTCCCCCAGTTTCGACTTCTTAAAAAACATACAACCTAGTCAAATGTGTAGAAGATTGGTCCGTCCTAAAGGTCGTCCTAAAGGGGGGGGTGAGGTGGCTAGAAAATTTCAGACAGGCTATGTTCGCCTATAAAAAAGACCGTCAGACACTAAATTCTCCCATTTCAGGGCACTCTATGGGGAGCCGTAGAGCTACGAAAATATAAATCACAGTCCTTGTTCAATATTTTTGTGACAATATACTAAATATTTGTTTTTTCCACGGTCGGGTGTCACTCCCAGTCGGGTGTGTGTCACTCCCAGTCGGGTGTGGTGTCACCCTCCATCGGGTGGCACCCGGGCGAACCGCCCCCCCCCCTCGCTACGCCACTGGGTGCAGTTGTCCCTTTCGCTCAGTATTCGGGGGAGTAAGAGCGACAGGGACAGCAACAGTTTGGTATTGTTCAAATATCTCGAGTTTCCTCAAATATGTATGTAAAATGTTAGTACGCTTCAAATGTACATAAGCAATAATTTGTGACATTTATTCTTTCTAGCTTGCAATTGCAATGGATATTCCAACCGATGCTTCTTTGACCAGGATTTGTACGACAGGACGGGCCACGGAGGCCACTGCCTGGACTGTGTGGACAATCGGGACGGACCCAACTGCGAGCGCTGCAAACTCAACTACTTCCAGCGCAACGATACTGTCTGTGTTGCTTGCGACTGCAATCCCACAGGTATATAATACATCATCATCATTGTAACTCTCTTCCACTTTTCCTCCTATGTTCAGAGAAATTGAATTAACTTCAATAGGCACCTGCAAATGTCTGGGTTCTTTCCGTTGCTGTTCCACAATTCGATTTTTTATTTGAATATAATTTTGGGAATCTATGGACAGTGCTGTATGGTGTTGTGTAGGGTGTGTGTAATGCCCATTTAAAGTGTATACCCTTCAGCATAATTGCTGAGCCACAGTGATTCCATGAAGTATTATACTATTTTGATGGTCCAATCATCATTGTAAGTCTCTTCCGCTTTTCCTCCCGGGTTCGGAGGCACACTTATACACTACTTTGATGGCTCAATATAATATATTCTTAAAGAAAATGTGTTTTTCATCATTTCAGTTTATCTAAAGAAAATCTTCACATTTTGACTTAGGGGAGGCGTTCAAGTATTACGTAACGCAGTTTTTGAAGATTTTTGACCCCCCCCTCCCCCCCATGTAACGCCGTAACATTTTTCCATATTACTCCCCCCCCCCCTAAACGTTACGTAACGCCCAAGTGACAATTTTTACCTGAAAATCACAATTTATTTTTATTTATTTATTCATTTCTATGCTCTTACATACAGTTAATAAATACAACAACATACAGTTAATAAATGCAATGACAATGACATTAGGTGGAAGTAAAACAAAAAAATATTCTTAATATGAAACATAGTAGGTAGTAGAGTGAAATATGATCGGCAAATGTATGTAATTGGTTAAAACGAATGTGGTTATGGATTGAAAACACCTCACTGAGAGAACCCGTTCTGAGGTGTACGCATGTATTATTATGCCATCATAAGTGATAGCATAGTATCCCCCTTGAGACTCTCAAGGAGGACTCCGTAGTACCACCCTTGGTGGCAGTATTGTACATATAGTAGGTGTAGGTAGCTGTGTTGAGATAGTCATCATAATATTATAAGACACAATGCAGTAAGTTGAGGTAAGTTGAGCATCATAATATACTAAAGTCGCAATGGATAATACATTATAGTAAAAAGAAAAAAAATAGTTATGCAATATTAATCTATTTTGTAGATCTGGAGGTGTAAATAATTAATTTTTAAAATAATTTTCGGCTGTGTAATTATCATTTTGTCGCACCTATAAAATTATGTCCCGTCTTTCCGGTTTATAAAAAATGGTCTGATTTTTCGGATTGAAATTTTCAAAAAATCGCCAGGGTTTCAAAAATAAGATAAAAAAAAAAAATACAGAATGTCTTAGAATATTTACCTAAACCGGAATTTAAAAAAAAAAAATGTGATGCAAGTGGCCTATTGACAATTTCTTTGCTAGCTAAGTCCTCCACCATGAAATAAGCAATATTTTCCCACTACATACAATGTTGGAAGTAACACTTTTTTAAATGTTGCCAGGTTATGGGTTACCCAGGAAAATTTGTCTGGACTATGAGATGAGATTCCGATTCGATTATCTTCCCTTTCTAATTCTGTTTAATATTGAAATAATTTTAATAATCGTCAAATCATTGTTAGAAAAAAATTGGAACAAAAAAAGATTATTAAAAGAACTAGGAATTGAACTAGGATCTACAATATCCATGTGTCTACTCTAACCATGAAACCTGTTGTGTTTTCCACATATTATGGTATTAATGAAATTATCAACATTCTTTAAAGATTTATTTGGTTTCTTAAATCAATTTTAGTACACGCCAAACTTTAATACCAGTCTGATGTTGGTACAGAAATCGTCGCAATAGGCGAGTTTAAATACCAAGTTAATTTTTATGTTTGGTTTGGCAAAATTCAGTTGCGCAAAGTACTGGAAAGTCGCTTAAATACCTTTTTTTCTTGTTTTAATCGCGTTTGCGGTAATAAATTAAACAAGAGATTTCGAGAACGAAAAGGATTGCCAACTTGGAAGATTTTAATTCCCTAGTTTTTTTTATCTAAATAAAGAAACATGTTACGTAACGCGTTGTTAGAACCCCCCCTCCCCCTCCTCGTAACGCACAGTAACGTTTCACAAGACCCCCCCCCCCAAATGCGTTACGTAATACTTGAACGGCCCCTTACTAGGTTTATATATAATATCTTAGCAGCGGCATCTGTTAGTTTATCCAATGCAGAATCCATTTTATAAAAAATTTGCTTGATAAAATATAATAAAACTTATTTTTCAATGCCTGTCACTCTATGAAATTCCTGAGTCGTGGCAGACAGCATATGCATAAATAATAGATATATGTAGATAAAAAATAAAGACATAAATGCAGTAATACAACATCATAACTTACAACCATTGGCAGGCGATGGTTAAATGCTTAGCTGCTTACTTTATGAGATAACTTGTGTTTTCTAGGTTCCAGGTCACTTCAGTGCAACAGCGTGGGCAAGTGCCAGTGCAAGCCCGGCGTGACTGGAGACAAGTGCGACTCTTGCGCCCCCAACTTCTTTGAGTTTACATCCAGCGGCTGCAAGCCTTGTGGCTGCAATGACGCTGGCTCCATCGAAAACAGTCCTACTTGCGACGCCAAGACTGGAATATGTCGATGCAAGGAAAACGTAGAAGGAAAGAGATGTCGAGAGTAAGTTTTTAAGTGTTAAGGTGAACACACGGCGAATATTATATGCGATTCAATATAAACCGTAGTATGAACATATTATGTTCAAGCTACATACGGAAGCTACATGAAGATATAAAACAGAATTTTACTGTTAAACTGCTTCAAGTTAAGTAATTTGAAAAAATTGAAGAGTTTATTATTCTGATGGTAGAAAGCTTTCGGAAAATTCTTACCTTTTATTTCTTACCTTTGAGTTTGTTTCCATGTCCTGTGAGGGTGCCCATTTTCCTGCATATGGATTCTCTGGAGGATTATGCAGCGGTAAGGGTTTTCCCACCCGAGGTCCCTTTTTGTTTGGGTTACCTGAAAGCCCCAAGAGGGAAGAGTCCACGTTGGTGGTCCCAACTCTCCTCTCCATTCCTCCTAGATTCTCTAAAAGTCCCAAGTTTTCTGTTTGAATGGTTCATTTTTCCCAGGAGTATCTAGGGAAATAAAAGGTCCTCCCAGCAGAGCACCGAGTGCTAGGGTAAGGTCTAAATATTCCGAGTTGTGACCTTGTAACTCGGAGGCACCGTTCGTAGAACTTTTTCCCAGTGTCATTCAACCTGAGCACGGTGGCTCACCCTTTGGCTTTGGATGACTATTGCAGGTTGTGCTTCCACTTCTTGAGCTACACTTCCACGGGTTTTCTTCTTCCTTTTATGTTATAACTAGCTAAAGTCCCCGGCGTTGCCCGGGCTCCCAAAATTTTTCGAAATTTCATGTAAATAGTGACCTTACTCTTGATTTGAAGGTCAAGCATGTAAAATTTCATCAATTTCAGAATAAAACTGTAGTGTCCACCCGTTTGCCTCAGTTCACAGACACTTTTCTTTGTATAAATTAATTTTCTCCTGATTAAATTGATACTATCAGGGTACTATAATGTGACATTTCTTTAAAGATGCAAGCCTGGATTCTTCTTTTTGGATTTGGAGAACAAGTTCGGGTGCACCCCGTGCTTTTGCTACGGCCACTCAGCCGAGTGCCAGACAGCTATCGGATATTCTAAAATTGTATTGGAATCCAACTTTGCAAGAAACATCGAAAAGTGGTCTGCCCAGGATGAGAATAGGAAAACAATTGGCGTTGAATATGATATTGCCAAGAAGCATATTGGTGGGTTGTGTTTTAATACTTGTATTGTTTGTGCTCAGTATCTGTTATTTAATTTGATTAAGATGAAGCCATACCAAATAATGGAAAATCATACAAAATCATGTGTTTTTGTTTTGAAAATTTGGTCGCTTAGAATTATTATAGATGCTTCAATTAAATACTGTGTGTAGAACATACCTTGGCCCTTAAAAGAATCGGTCATTTTTTTTATAAGTCTTTTAATAAGCCTATAAAAAAATAAAGTATAAGGTCTATAAAAAACACTTTTAAGTCCAAACTCTCCTATTTATAAACCCCTTTTCGGATACGGTTTTATTGCATAATGTGGCAAATTCAGTTTCTTTTATAATAATCGCAAAAAAAATTGATATTTAAGCCTGAACTTCCCAAATTGAAATATGCATTTTCGCATTGTTACTTTACAATACGGCCGCTAGTCGACGAATTTGGTTTTTCGAACTGAACCCTATGCCGTCCACCGAAGAACAACTGACCAAGCTATACCTATTTCATATCAGTCTTGCCCCGGCCGGAGCAGGAAATAGACGTGTGGCTCCGCATCGCTTGATTTCGTGAAATCAATTTTAAATTTCCGTTTTATTACAATAAACAATGCGTAAAAAAGGAGTTATCGTTTTTTACAGGTTTTTACGAAATCAACCTGTAAAAAAAAATTCTCAAATACCTTTTCCAACCTTTCCAAAAGCTTTTTCTCAAGTATTTTCAAACTCCTCTCTTAAAGGGGCGTGAATTCCGATTCGATTTTTTCCTGGACTATTGGATTGCCTTTGTTTTAAGTAACCGTGTTTTTTTTTTTTCATTCTTATTTGCAGGTGTCCGATCTCCTAGCAATCAGCCAATATACTTTGTGGCACCGAGCATGTATCTGGGAGATCAGCGAGCCTCTTACAACCACGACTTGAAGTTCAACTTGAGCATTGGAGATCAAACAAGTTATCCCTCATCATCGGACTTGATCTTGGAAGGAGCCGGAACATACGTAGCCATACCTATATTTGGCCAGAACAACCAATACCCGGGTAAACAGGTATAAAAATATTTTGCCTTCCTATTGCAATGAAGTTCTTTGATTTCAAAATGCGAAATGCGTTATGAATCTTTGGCGACTGTTATAATATATTTTTTTTGTATTTGTTGCGTCAGTGTATGAAATAATTTTTTTTCTAAATTATGTAGTCTATTATGTCAATGTTCTTAATTTTTTTAGAGTAACGAGTATGTGTTCCGGCTGCATGAAAACTCGATTTACGGGTGGAGTCCAAAGGTGTCGGCTCGTGCCTTCATGTCCATCTTGTCTAATTTGACCAGTCTGAAGATTCGTGCCACCTATGGCGACAAGGGTGTTGGCTTCCTGGACAGCGTGAGACTGGAGAGTGCGGCGCGCGGAGGGTCGGGCAAGTCGGCTGAGTGGCTTGAGATGTGCACCTGTCCTTTGGGCTATGTAGGGCAGTTCTGCGAGTCCTGTGCGCCAGGCTACCGCCACAGTCCCTCCCGTGGAGGCCCCTTCAAGCCCTGTGTGCCTTGCGACTGCAACAACCACGCAAAGATCTGCGACTCTGAAACAGGTAGGTTATTAACCATTTCAAGAATTATTTTTATCCTACTACCATGATGCTTTACTAATTATTTACTATATAATATGTAGGTACTACGTGATATCACAGCCTTATCCCTGTGATACACAAGACACTCCCGATAACATCGTCAGTTGCGACTTGCAACTGTTTTGTCAATACATAATTTATTAATCATTGTTTCAGGTCGATGCATTTGCGAACACAACACCAACGGAGATAACTGTGAGCGTTGTGCCCGTGGTTACTATGGAAATGCCCTGGCTGGTACGCCTTACGACTGCACTCAGTGCCCCTGCCCCAGCAATGGTCCTTGTATTCAAATGCCCGATGCCACCATCATTTGCACAGAATGCCCCACTGGCTATACAGGTAAAAATATAATATTTTGAATTAGATTATTAGAATGAGTGTGACTGGATGTAAAACCGAATGCCCGGAAATCTGTGTTACTCAATGTGTGTTTTTTTTTTAAATTAGCTGTCACTAGAGTGTGCTCCAATGTATTTATCCTTTTATATATTGGTTTTTGTAAGAGGTCAAGTCGCCGACCTATAATGATTATACATATATAATAATAATACAGATAACAAAAAATAAAGAGTTTTTAATTAATTTTGCCTCTTTGATTATGTTTGTCATGTCTCACATTTTTTTATTATTATAATTTCAGGAATGAAGTGTGACGTTTGCTCTGACGGATACTACGGTGATCCAACTGGATTATTTGGATCGGTGAACATCTGCAAACCCTGTGACTGCAATGTGAACATTGACCTCAACGCTGTTGGAAACTGTAACCGGACAACTGGGGAGTGCCTGAAATGTATCTACAATACTGCCGGCTCCCACTGTGATCAGTGTCTACCAGGTAATCATTATCATTTTATATGAGAAGGGTGGTGAAGATTCTATATCCTCTATGTTCTAAAACCTTACTAAGAATCAGTGACGATGAAAATAGGAAAACATGTTTGTGGCATGAAAGAGATAAGGGCGGTTTGTTTCGCAGAAGTTCAACAATTCTTCAAATTTCAAAAGTTTCAAAATTCATTTTGTGTCGTGGGCCAGTTGCTTCAAAGAACTGAAATAATAACAGAACTTTCATAAAACTTGACATTCGTTTTCGAAATTTTGATGAATTGTTCAAATTCTGTGAAACAACCCTTCCTAAGAGATTGTAGATAATAGAATAATTTTACCTACCAATAAAATTTATATTTTGTTTCCATCGATGCCTGGAATCCATTATGAGAGAGAGCTAGCTCTTTCGCCCTTATAGTTTCAGTTTCGCGCGTGTTTATTCCCTATATTTGCCCTTTTTTTATTCGACTTGCCACATTTTCTCTCTGCTGGCAACACTAGTGACGCGCATCTCAGATCACGTGATGTTATTGTTTGTCATATGACTCGTAATGCACCAGGTAGGGATTACCTGGATTCCAGGCATCGATGGAAACAAAATATAAATTTTATTGGTAGGTAAAATTATTCTATTTTGTGTTCCGTATCGATGCCTGGAATCCATTATGAGATGTGTTTGCTCTCACCTGGTGATCTGAAAACTTAGCGTTATATGTGATGCTATTTACACTGGAGTAAAGAATGGAGCCATTGAGTGCTGGAGGTGCTCACTTCTGGAGTGCGCTATCTCCTTCTGGTAGAACTTCCGGAAGGTGTGCTCGGACTTCCAATTCCCTCTAGCAAGAATCTCCTCTATGGGGTAGTCTTCCAACCAGTTTAAGGAAGCTACAGCCGAGCGTACACTTCCCGGGGTTGCGTGGACTCCAGCTTCTCTGAGGACTGATTTGATCCATCCCCCTATTATCGTTTGCGTTGCCGGTTTTGTTTCTGCTGATGTGGTCACAAATAGGTTCTTTAGTAGTGGACCTCTTCTGGCTGTAGAGAGGGCAACGACTTTTCTCAACCATTTAAGGAGGTTGATGTTATCTTTTTGTGAGCCCGTCAGTTTCCAACCTGATTGTTTATGGTTGGCTGTGTCGGTTTCTGCCCCAAAAATTGGCCACAGGGTAATAGAGTTCCTCTTGTCGATGAAATTTTCTGGGGTGATTCTGAGCAGTGTCAAATCATGAACTCTCCTGCCTGACGCCAGGACGAGGAGTATTGCTGCCCTCCGTGACGCTTCAAACAGCGAGTCTTCTGTGGGGGAATTCTTGACCAGCCAGTCTATTACTTGTCTGGGATACCAGATAGGGGCTTTCTCCTTGGTCCTCCTTGCCATTGAGATTGCCTTGAGAACGTGTCTTACCAAGAAATCAAAGCTGATTTTTCTCGCATTCTGAGCTGGGCCGCAGAAGGTAACAATGGCTGACTTGTGGACCTGAATGGTCCCTGGGGCTAGGCCTCCTTGAACAAATAGGTGGGCTAGATACCTGGCAACCGTAGTTGGTGGGGGATTGTTGACGTCCACACCGTTTTGAGTGCCCCATTTACGCCACCTATCCCACGCAGGTTTGTAGGTCTTCGGTGTAGACTCTCTCCAGGATGACTTGAGGAGTTGGCGTTCTTCCTGACTCCATGTTGTCAGGGCTTGTTCCCACACGCAATTCTCCAGACCTCTAGTTCCAGATCCTGAATCCTGGGAGGGGGTAGTCCTGTCGATGTGTCTATGAGGATTCCCTCTAGGTTGCGCAGGCGTATGGGAGGTTCGTCTGTTCGCTGTTTTAGGTCGCTTCTCCAGAAAGTCTTCTCCCATTTTGGGACGACTAGAAGGAACATGCCCTTTTGCCTGATTTAGGTGGGTGAACACTCTCGGAACGAGGTTTGGTGGAGGGAATACCCAAGCTAGATTGTAGTCCCAAGGTTGACTGAACGCGATGGGAAAGCAGGCTAAGCAGTCGCTTGAGTCTCTGGAGACGTATGTTGGTACCACGTGAGCAGTGGCTGAAGCGAACAGGTCTATTTGAGGGCGACCCCATTTTTTGAATATCTCCTTCGTTGCCGGACTTAGTAGATGCCACTCTGGAAGCGGTGCGCCCCGAGAGAGACGGTCCGCAATTCCGTTGTATCTTCCTGGAATGTATTGGGCTGTCCTGCGTTGTTTCCAGAAGGGCTAACGATTTTGTACCCCCTTCCTTGTTGACATAAGCCACTACTGTCTTGTTGTCTGTCTGCAATAAGACATTCGTCTTGTTAAGATAAGACATTGGGCTTGTCCTTCCAATGGCTGCTAGCCACCACTGTATATCCTGCCGTGCTGCGTTGGGCAGAGCAACGGGCCGCGATGGTTTCAGGTGCTGTATGCGGCGGCTGAACCTCTGCAGTCTGCGGCAATGCAAGCGACCACGAGGGATCACGAAAATTGCAAAGTTGAGTCTTCCCAGTAGACCGAGAGCCTGCCTGGGAGAGCAACTGCCGACTTCCAAGGGAACCTGCAAGGCTTGGCGTAGACCAGCGCACTTGCGGTCGGAGAGAGACTTTTGATCTGCTCTCGTGTCCCATGTTATACCCAGGAACTCCAACTTCTGCGTGGGTGTCAGGACACACTTGTCCGGGTGCAGTCTGCGGCAATGCAAGCGACCACGAGGGATCACGAAATTTGCAAAGTTGAGTCTTCCCAGTAGACCGAGAGCCTGCCTGGGAGAGCAACTGCCGACTTCCAAGGGAACCTGCAAGGCTTGGCGTAGACCAGCGCACTGCGGTCGGAGAGAGACTTTTGATCTGCTCTCGTGTCCCATGTTATACCCAGAAACTCCAACTTCTGCGTGGGTGTCAGGACACACTTGTCCGGGTTTATGCACCAGCCTAGCTGTTGAAGTGTGTGCACTATAGCAACGGCTTGGGAGGTGAGAAGTTTTCTGGACTGGTTTGCTACTAAGAAGTCGTCTAGGTAGACTACAATCCTGAGTCCCTTTTTCCTTAGTAGTTCTGCTACCCAGTTTGAGAGCAGCGAGAAGATCCTTGGCGCTGATGACAGGCCGAAGGGCAGACACGTCATCTGAAGGAGCTCTCCGTTGTACACGAGGCGCAGGAACTTCCGGTGTGATCTTGCGATTGGCACGTGGAAGTAAGCCTGAGAGAGGTCGACTTTTATCAGCCAGTCGTCGGGTTGGAGGAATTCCGGGACCCGAAAATGACTGAAGAGTCTGAAGGGCTTTAGTCTATGAAGACGTTCAAGGCCTTCAGGTTGAAGATGGGCCTGAGGGTGTGGTCTGATTTGGAGGTAAGGAACATACCTGACAGGAAGCTTGGGGAGTCGTCTGCTGCCTCCAGGATTTTTGACGCTTTCATCGTTTCGATGTGTGCGGTCATGCCTGGAGATAACCTTGTCCTGAAATTCTGCTTCAGCTCGGCCGATGGGAGCGCCCGAGGAGGTTTTGATATGAAGTGTATCCTTGCTCCTTTTAGAATGTTCAGGATTAGCGGTGATGCTCCCAGCTCCCTTCACACCTCCTGATATGCCTTTAGGCGTCCTCCCCAGAATGGCTCCGGCCTCCAGTCACCTCCATCGCCTTCTACCCCGATCGCTGGCCGCCTTGCGAGAGGGCTCTGGCTTTTTGGCGGGCTGCCTGTACGTCCTGTCTTTCTCTGGTCTAGGGGCAGGTCGAAAGGGCTTCCTAGGTCGGGAGTGTGGAGCCTCTATCACCGGTCTTGCTGCTTGTGAGGTAGAGGGTTGAGGTTGACGGGGGATATACGACAAGGATGCACTACCAAATATCTTGTCTCGTCCCCCGTTTGCCACGATATAACTTGCTAGTTCCTCTTTATTGAAGAGGTGACTGGCGCTCGGAGGAATCCTGGCAAGGCCTTCCTTGATGTACGGGTCCCTTACTCCCTCTAGCAGGGCCTTTCGCCTACTTTGTAGGCATTCCGTTCGCCTTCCGCATAAAATCTGTAGGACGTCGTCCGTGGTCTTACTGTACTTGGCAAACATCCCCTGAATCTTGTCAAACAGAGTCGCGGGGGTCAAGCAGGTGCCTGGTTCGGATGCCCAGTTTACCAGTGCCTGCATGTTTCCTCTGACCGACTCTGTTTGGGATAGCACTGCATTGGAGAGGGCTCCCAGGGAACGGTCCAGGGCTGGCGCGAAGGAGTTGTTCTTATCAAACCTCCTAGTTCTTCATTTACCTCCAGCTCTACGAAGGCGGGCGTGGCGGTGTATACTTTCTGTGTTTCGGCATAGCGAACACGCGATCATTCCTCCGAGCCAAAACGCTGAAGAGCCGAGATAACTGCGACTCTTCTTGCGCCCGCCTTCGGAATCGGCGATTCCTTCACCAATGTGCTTGGATTGCAGAACTCCAAAACGTTTTTCTGAGCGGCTAGGCTGGCGGGCATCTCTAAAAACCCCGATTCTACCTCTTGCCGCATCTCTCCCGCGGAGTCTTCTTTGTCCGAGACCGTTTTCTCCGCGAACTCTACCCGATTCCCAGATAAAACGTCCGTCATGGCCGACATCTGTTGCATCAGGATGTCTACCCGAGGATCCCGATAGTAATGCCTTTCTTCCGAAGTGTCGGATCCAGAGCTTTCGCGCGGCATTTGGCGTTTCCGAGAAACTCGTGCTTGATCATTGTTTCCGACCGGCGAAGCGTCTTAGTTGTCGATATCACTCATTTTGTTGCACAGTTTAAACACGTAAACAACCGAAAAAACACACTAAACAATTAGTCAATTTCTCAGAAAACTATCTATCACGGTATATTTAATGTTTAAACTGAAAGAGCAGGGAATAAACTTCCATTTTCGACTCAAAATTGGTTTTTTAAGTACAGCGAAACACGAAAACTGCTTTCGGCGCGAAAAAACGGCGTCATATGACAAACAAACAATAACATCACGTGATCTGAGATGCGCGTCACTAGTGTTGCCAGCAGAGAGAAAATGTGGCAAGTCGAATAAAAAAAGGGCAAATATAGGGAATAAACACGCGCGAAACTGAAACTATAAGGGCGAAAGAGCTAGCTCTCTCTCATAATGGATTCCAGGCATCGATACGGAACACAAAATAAGACTTTTCAAAATTTAAAAAATATTGTTACTTGTATTTCATTTATTAATTGATTTATATGCTGGTATTCGATTGAAAGTTAAATATTAAAATGTATTTTTTTAAATGGACATTAAAATTAACATATTGACACAGTCATAAATAATATATTATTAACCCTCGATTAGCCCGAGATAAAATATTAATATAATGAACTACAATTGTTTTTGTAAATGTATTGAATTTACATTTATATTGAAGTTTCTGATTCCATCGTGGCCAATCAATCATGGCACTATACAATATTTTTTGTTTGTTTTATAATGTACGTTTTAAAAAATATTATTACGCATAATTATTTTAGGCCACTACGGAGACGCCCTAGCCGTGCGCAAGGGCGACTGCCGGCGCTGCGCTTGCGACGGGGCAGGTGCGCTGCTCGCCGCGCCCGGCGTGCCGCAGTGCGACGCGTTGGACGGACGCTGCACCTGTGCGCCCCATGTTGCCGGGCCCAGCTGCAGCCGGTGCGAGGACGGCTACTTCGACCTCACGGCCGCCGGCTGCCGCGTTTGTGCCTGCAACGTTGAGGGCTCGCTCAACCGAACCTGTGACGCTATCACTGGGGATTGTCCCTGCAAGATCGGAGTTACTGGGTATTAACCTTGTACAACAAAATACACACCTAACTTTTGATTTTAATTGTGGTTTTCTTCTATTCTTCTTTGTTTTATTCTACACTTAACATTCTTTTCATAGTTATCTTCTTTACTGACATATTGACAGGCGTTACGTGAAGTAAGTTATTTACCGGGAGTTATCCGGTATTTACCTTGAACAACAAAAACTTGCCTAACTTTTGTTTTAAGCCTTTTTTGCTTTTTTTTTTTTTTCTTTTCTTAATATAATCCTCCTGGTTTTATTCCTATTCTAGTTGTCTTCTACATATATTAATATACCCACCCACTTGCTCTGCAGAAAGTAAGTTATTTGCCAAAAGTTACCGGGTGCTTTTCTTCTTTTTTTTTTCTATTTTTAACTCTTGCTTCTTGTTTTATTCTATACTTAACATTCTTTTCATAATTTTCTTCTATACTAATAATATTGACTAGTTTTATGTAAAGTTGGTTATTGGTTTTATATTTAAATCTATCATTTTACGAACTTCCAAGTTTTTTTTTTTAGATGGCTTCTACATAAATTATATTGATACATATTTTGTATTCATTATGTATATTTTTAAATTTGATATCCAAATTATTCTGAACAATTCATGACAAAACAAGCAAAAAACAATTTACCAAAAAATTTGCTCCTATAAAGGTCTGCAACTCGTCCGCTTGGTTATATATATTCACACCTCACAATCCGGAAGCCTCAGTTTCATGCGAAAATTCTGAAACCGTCACTTTGGATCGAGATTGTAAAATATCTATGCAAGATAGCTTTCATACTTCAAAGACAATTAGAAGCATTATTTTGTTCTCTTTCTGGAAAAAAGAAAAAATATATATGTTTGCGTGAGAGGAAGAGAGATATATAGCTTTAAAAATGTAAGGTCGCTCGGCACGTTTTTGGTCTTATGAAAGTATAACGCGATTACGTGATTTGGGATGTATTTATTCCTAAACAAGCAGACGGGTTAATAGCTATTGTCAAAAATATGCGTAGGTGAAAAAGTATTTGTAAACTCGGAAACCTAATAACTGTTTTCATTGGATACAATTGGTCACTAAAACAACTTCACAGTGTTTTTAAAAAATTTTTATTTTTGAATCATAAATGATTTGTTGCCATAGATCTCTTACAGATTCTCTCATAGAAAAACAGATTATGCGGGGGTTTGTATGGTAATGATTATTTTGCATCCATGGTTACAAATTATTTCTTCATATAACCGTGTTTTTAATATTAAAATTTACACAGACCTTAAATTTATTTGCCGTTTAATAGTTTTGCAGGTATCCTACTTTACTTAGTCTCTTAGACTTATAAGAATGTGGTCTTGAATTTAACATGACTTATTATTAATTTTGCACAGTAAATTACTTCTATCCGGTTTCCTCTTTTTATGCAGAAAATCAATTGAAATATATTGTTTTATAATTCAGGCTAGGTATGGCAGACTTCTTTATTTTCTTTGAGACATTACTATGTATCTTAATTCTTTTAATGGTAGCTAAACGCGCCGATGCGAGGTGCTGAAAATGGAATGACAGGTTTTCATAGTTTTTTTTTTTTGTGTGAATAATGTATTAAGTGTCTTGTATAAATATTTTATAAATAACCACAGGATTTAGACCTTATCGATGCCAAAATTTGGCGTTGGAAATGTTTTCACGTTGACAAACATTATTTGAATTCTTCTTCTTCTTCTTGTGCCTCTGTCCGTTCAACGGATGTTGGCTGTCATGTTGGCTATGCGGACTTTGTTTACTGCGGCCCGGAACAGCTCTACAGTAGACTGGCCAAACCACTGTCATTAGTCTATGTATTATTTGAATGAATACATTTTTAACATGTAAAATGTCTTTTTGATTTAAGGTCAAAGTGTGACATGTGCAAAGCAAATCAGTACGGATTTTCAACGGACGGTTGCAAGGAGTGCCAGTGTGACAGGATCGGATCCCAGAGCACGCAATGTGACCCCCGGGGGCAGTGTCCCTGCTTCGACAATGTGGAGGGGCGCCAGTGTGACAGGTTTGCAACAGATTAATCAATTAATAACCATGAATACCCCCGGCCACTCACTGTCTACCCAAGACTGAATGATGTCTCACACAGCTGTTCTTCTCTGACGCTCACTCTTGCAGATTTTCCATTAGATGTGCAAGCTCTAAGAAAAGAATCCTGCCAATTTACGTTTTGCTTTTTAAAAACTAAATACTGAATTTTATTGATATTCACTTGCATTACATAATTTAAAAAAGAAAACCTGAATAAATAAATGGTGATGATAAATACAGTATGCTAGGAGGAACAAGAGAAATTAAACAAAATTGCAAAAGATATTTTTCAACGATAGATGGACAGCGACTGATTATGAAGCAATGATTCTTTAAGAAGTACTCCAATGGCACAACTTAATACATATTAACTAAATTTAAAAAAAAATCGTATTTGCCTGATACAAGATTTTGCTTTCAAAAACTAAAGAGCCAATAAATATTTTGATGGATGCCTTTTAAATTATTTTTACTACAAAAATATGAATTTATAACATGATGTAACGTAACTTAATATCAATAATTAATTGTTATGAAATGCACTTTAATATATCTCCCACTAAATCTGTTCCATAGATCATCCTACATATTATATTCAACAGAAAATAAGATCCACATACTCATTGAACTCCATCTGTGAAAAGGAATATAAACCACTAGGGTTCCTTAGCAACCCATGCAATATTAAGACCCACTTGTTTGAACCTCTGTCAGATTTGGCATTGTGACAAATCAAAATCAGTGCCATGTAAATTTTTTGAGATTTGCCATTCCACATTCCACATGGCACTCCGTTACCTGTCAATTCTCACCCATTGTCAGCGTTTTATCAGCCATGAAGCACAGCTATCATGCTATTATTATAAATGCATGATCTGTTTGTATAATGGTGTATTTGTGCTTTCTAGGTGTAAAGAAAACAAACACAATCGGCAAAACGGGTGCGTGGACTGTCCCGACTGCTATAACCTCGTGCAGGATGCCGTCAACATACACAGAACCAAGTTACAAAAGCTTGAACAGGTGATTAACACTTAAACTTACTCAAACAACTCAAATAAGCACTTAACTTTTATGATCGGCGCTGTACAGTTTCCAAGCGCAGTTGATTCCTATGTCATTATTGAACTCTCTAACATAAATAGTTAAAACTGGAACTTGTCTATGATGTCTATAGTTCAGCCAAGAGATTCTATATCTTTTGTGGGATTGTTATCGAGATCTGACATGATCTCCTGTCAGATACGTGTGATTTATTTGCTTTTTCTATGTACAGCGTACATTAAATGAATAAATAATCATGCATACTTGCAGGAAATTGTGTTTAAAACGATGTAAACTAAAATATGTGACAGTAAATATGTAAAAAAAAATCACACAAGTCTGACAGGCGTTCACGTCCGTTATCTCGATAACGATCCCACAAATGATATAGAAAAAAAATGTAATGCAGATTTGCATTGTTGTAAATGAATATATATGTACAATTTACCTTCGCTATTTTGGTATTCATATTATAATTACGTTGCCATTTTACTTTAGTATTCTGGAATTTTTTTCCGTGGGAAAAATTGAGCCTTGTCCTATATTATTATTATTTTAATCATTTCTTTGTACCTTCTTTCCTTAAAATGACACTCAATTATCATTGCTGTTCAGGCAAAAGTTACTAACTCCCTAAAACAGTTTTGCGGTGTCTAAACTCGAATATAGGAGATTAGCTCTTATTTGCATGCTTTCAAGTTGTATATTATTTTGGAGGTATATTACGCAAACTACGCAACATGAAAATCTGATTTTACCTTCCAATCCTAACTTCAAAGTTGAATCTCACAAATGCTTTTTGGTGTTAGTGAATTTTCTGGTAGCTGGAACTTTGTCATCGTAGCATTTATTTATTATGTCTTAAGGGTCGGGTATCAAACCGCGCTGACACTGCAGTTAGGTATTTCTTGTACTTGTAGACAAACACGGCCGCAGCCGGCCGCCTGCGTTTGACTAGAGGAGATGTGGGTATACTAGACACTACGGACTTAGGAAATAAAAACACACTTGCCTTATAAAATTTAGTTCCTACTATAATAATGGATACAGCTTAACATACTAAGAATCATATGGTGGAATAGCGTGGATAGCTCATAGAGACATTTGCGCCTGGGTCAAACTGCCCATTCACTGCAGTTAGGTATTTTTGGTAGTTGCAAACAAGCTCGGCCGCCGCGATCTACTGTGTATTTCGGTTAGATTCAGGCACGGCTGCTCAGCATTTTGATAAAATACGAAATAAAAATACACTTGCTTTGTATAATTTTAATTTATTTCTAACATAATTGATACAGCTTGACAGACTATAAATCATATTATGCAAGGGCAAGGATACATAGACTTTTTTTAGTCCCTGGACCTTTACAGACGTCTTAGTTTTTGACTCAATGTGACATAGAATCTAATGGTGTTTTGATGTGGAAAAAATTTCTGGTTCATATATGGTTTGTATAATGTTATTAATTTTTTTATAATTTTACCAGAAAATAATGGGTGTGAATAAGTTACGACAACCAGTTTTTACTCTGTGCCTTAGAAATTAAAAAACAGGTAGTTTTGTTTTTGAAAGTTTATTTATATGCATACAGTTTTTTTTTAATACGTAGTAAGAAAGAATATATTTTACAATTTATCTTTGATATACATAAAGTAGAACAAAGCACATTTAGAAAAAAGACAGTAAAAAATATAAAGAAGTTCAGACAAATTTTTATAAAACAACTAAATGTTTTATTTTTATTTTTATGTAACTTACAAAGTCCCAATTGCTATCAATCGCCTGGGGCCAGTGATTGGGGTATGTTGTGAGGCTGAATAAGGTGGGAGGGGAATAATATAGGGGAAGTACCTGGCTATTCAGATTTGGTCACCACACACGGCTAAAGCCATTTCAAGCAGCTTTTCAATTCTGAATAGTGGTCTTACACCAGGGCGATACATAAAGTATCTTCCACTCTGTTTTTTTATAGAAGGCTATTGACAAGTTTTTTTTTCTTTGTATAAAACACGCTGTAACTCGTGTTGTGCGTGTTACAGGTAAAATTGCAAATGTTATATGTAAGTTCAAAATAAATTAATTATTACACACAATTATTATAGTTATTTCACAGCATTATCCAAAAATAACAAAGTTACTATTATATACTTGTTTACTATTATATAATTTTACAATTGAAAAATGTCCTCCACAACACAGGTGAATTCCTAGCGTGGAGGACATTAGACTATACATTTGTAATGTAAACTTATTAATAAAAAAATACAAAACAATACAGAGTGATAAGTGTTAGCCCCTCATTTATTCACAAGACTGTCATTTTGTAATGACATCATCCTTTCTCCCGGTCTATTATCGATAATTCATACAGCGCCCTTGAGCTGATTTTTCACAAAAACGGCGCTATATAAATCATCCAAATATTATTTATTAATTCTAAACATTCACAAAAAGTGTGGTAGATCATTCATTATAGCAAAAAGTTTATATGGAAGGCCATTACTCAGGCCGCTTATGTTTATTTAAAAAACTTACATGTTAACTGATAGTTTCTGTTATAACGATGTCATTTATATTGCTTCTGCTGCTTTTCTAAAAAAACATATAAAATAAATTTATTTGTAATAATACGACCCAGAATTTACCCAACATCGAAATTCATTCGATTTATCAATAGATCTGACAGTCGTTGTTTTCAATAAAACTTAGTGACAATTTGAACGCAATCGGTAGAGAACTCAAAATGCTCGTCGAAATTATGCATTTTGACATTAAATTCGAGTTCGGTGAACCCCAAACTCCTTAAACCTGATTTTGAACCAAATCGTCAAAATACTTTATTTATTTATTTGTTTATTAGGACATACACAGTACATTATAATACAGATTATAAGGTATGTTAAATTAAATTATTACATGGTTGTGTACCTATTACGTAAGTCCATAGAATGTCATTTGGTAATTACGCCTGAGATATGAACCGGTCTTAAAACTTAATTATTGAACTAACTAACTAACTAACCATCACGCCGTTTCCCCGCAGGGGTAGGCAGAGAGGACGGACCGCCAAACAACTCGGTCTTGGCACACACTCTTTGCCTCACTCACATTCATACATCGTCTCATACATACTCTTCTTATTGAATGAATGAGTAATAATAACAAAAAGGAAGAAAAAAGGGGGGGGGGGGAGATAAGGAGAAATTTTAAAATCAAGAATTATATGCTCACTAATTGTAATTGACTGATTAAAGTTTAATGAAAAGTTAAGTGTAAGTAATTTAAAAAAAAATTATATCACGCCAAGAAATTTAATAAATTAGTTTTGTATGTTTGCAAGGAATCATGAAAAATGTCTAAGTGTAGTACTTTTACCCAACTTTTACTTAAGATATTCAAGATGGGTGCCGAAATTTTGCATTTTGACATTAGATCCGAGTTCAGTGCTCACCAATACTCCCATATACTGATTTTGAACCAGATCAGTAGAGAACACGATAAATTCAAGATGGATGCCGAAATGTTGCATTTTGACATTAGATCCGATTTCAGTGCACTTCCAAACGCCCTAATCCTGATTTTGAACCAAATCGGTAGATAACTAAAGAAATTCAAGATGGATGCCGAAATTTTGCATTTGGACATTAGATCCGAGTTCAGTGCTCACCAATACTCCCATATACTGATTTTGAACCAGATCAGTAGAGAACACGATAAATTCAAGATGGATGCTGAAATGTTGCATTTTGACATTAGATTCGATTTCGGTGCACTTCCAAACGCCCGAATCCTGATATTGAACCAAATCGGTAGATAACTAGAGAAATTCAAGATGGATGCCGAAATGTTGCATTTTGACATTAGATCCGAGTTCAGTGCACGTCCAAACGCCCTAATCCTGATTTTGAATCAAAAAGGTAGATAACTAGAGAAATTCAAGATGGATGCCGAAATGTTGCATTTGGACATTAGATCCGAGTTCAGTGCTCGCCAATACTCCCTAATACCGATTTTGAACCAGATCGGTAGAGAACACGAGAAATTCAAGATGGATGCCGAAATTTTGCATTTTGACATTAGATCCGAGTTCAGTGCACTTCTAAACGCCCGAATTCTGATATTGAAATAAATCGGTAGATAACTACAGATAAATTCAAGATGGATGCCGAAATTTTTAGATGTCAAAAAGCAAAATGACTTCAGTCTACCTTCAAACTACCCTTGATAGAAATCAGTAAAAAAATTAAATTTTGACTTTATTACCTTATTTTCCTATTCTTCCAGTGGGAGGGTCTATTTTTTATGGCACGGTAAGCAAGAATTCCTTTATTTTTACCCATTTTGAAGGTACCTGAAGTTTAAAAAAAAAATAATAATAAAATATGTAAAACTGTAAATCAAGTTAAAAATAATTTATTAGATAATAATAAATATATTTTATTTCTACTTACCCGGTTACTGTAACACCTATCTCCTCAATGATTCCTTCAAAAATCGAATAAACAGCGAACAAAATTGCTGCGAAAAAAATATGCGTGCTGTCGCCTTGACCGCTATCTCACGACTGAATGAATTCTGTGAAATTCAACCGTTATATAAGACATCGCGCGGCGTAATATTTTGCCATACATTTTTGTATGGCGGAGAATAGTTGAAAAATTCAGAAAGTTTAGGCGAATTACAATAAAAATCTAGATACACTGAAGAGCTTTTAATTTAATAGCTTGATTTAACATAATGTTTACTCAGAGATTACGGAAGGATTTTTGGTAAAAATGTTTACAACAGGTTCAGGAGAGATAATCGCGAAGGCCTTTTTCAACGTTTTAACCAAAGTTGCAGTATGTATAACTTATAGAATTTGTAAGATTACAGTAAAAAAAATTTAATCACTAGTAACTTTACACATTTTTCTAACTACCTGTATATAATTTTCTAGTATTGCTGCTACGAGACGCGGATGCTACTGCTAATGCGGAGCGATGTTTTCCAAACCCGACCCTTAATTTACAATAAAATAAACCAAATTTAAAAAAAAAGTGTACATTATAAGATTAATAAGTCAGGTACGCCTCATACATTGTACTCAATGTTGTAGGTAGCTTGAAAACAAGCTCATGGGTCCGAGTGGTTAAAGAATGATAAATGAAAGCATAGATAAAATCATAGATAAACATAAGAAAATAGAAGTGACAAATCAAGTCAAGTCTTTGCTAGAAGTCAAAACACATAGTTTTAAAATATCATCAATTGTTTAGCGACCATCTAAAATCATTTAGACTTGTACCAAAGAAGTCATGGTCTTGACATGAGTTGACCAGTCTGCACATTCTGGACAGAGGTGAATAGTACCCATTATTAGTCAAGTGTTGATTGAGGGAAAGCAGTTTATTATTTCTGAGTCTCCGGGAAGTATATTGAATGGGATTAGTTGTAGTAATGTAGGTGAATCAATAATACAATTGATAATTTTGAAGAAATAAATGAGATAATTTTTTTTCAACGGTCTTCTGAAGGAAAAACGTTTAGATTTAATTCAATATCATCATATGAGTAATTGCCTCTTTCTAATCCTAACCTCCTAGCAATCCCTCTTAACCCCTCCGAATTTTCGAGAATATTAGCTTTTGGTGTCTTAAACGAAATGACATTTTACAAAAACTTTTAGTTATAACCGCTTCACAATTAACCCAATTGCTGCCATTTACGCGGATCGGCGTACGAACGATCCGTGCCACAACTGCCATGTACGCCGTATCACGTAAATCGCCAGTATGAATGTTTCGAGGATGATATTTCTAAGTTCTAAAGGTAGATGGGGCTAAATATTATTTTGTAATATATTATGAACTGTTTCCTAGCGACATCTCTTGTAAAATATGATAATTTAAATTGTTTATATTACGAAAAGCAGCATCCAAAAAAGGTCAACAGATTTCTCGGCGCAGTCGTTTGATTCTCCCGCCATCGCAGCGTTGTGTGTGTGGATGTCACGTGGTTCTTATTACGTTCTCCGTGGTGTGGTTCTAAAAGTTTTTTTGATATTCGGAGGAAAAGTGGACTTGAGTTTTTATTCCCGAATTGAGAATTTAGTTTGTGTTTTTTTTTTAAATTTAGTTTGATATTTCATTTCGTGTGCACTTTTATACAATCATTTTTGAAACTTCAATTTTAATATCCCTAAATATGTCAAGACGCGATCTCAGTGAAGAAGAGATAAGAGAATTCGTCCTCGATGTTGACTCTGAAATTGAGGAAAGTGATGATGACTCGGATTTTATAATGCAACCTAGTGACAATGAAGATGAGCCTATGGAGACTGGAGTTACCCAAAGAACTTCGTCAGGAAATTGGACTGTGAATTCCGGAAATTTTAAACCAATCATCCATCAATTTAATGATTTTCCATCTGGAATAATCGCGACCCCATTATTATCAGAAAATTCCCCGGAAATAAATTTTTTTGAACACTTTCTAAATACAAATATAATGGCCGAAATTGTCAAGGAGACAAACAAATTTTATCAAGCGACTATTAGAAATAAAGTTATTTCTGAACATTCACGGCTTTGCAGGTGGAAAGATACATCAGTTAATGAACTTTACATATTTATTGCAGTGACAATGCTAATGACCAGAAATAAGCACCACACGATAGAAGAGCGCTGGTCGAAAGATCCCCTTCTGACAAGTAATATATTTGGCAAGACAATGGCAAGAAATCGTTACCAGATATTGCTGAGTATGCTGCATATGTCAGACCCTGATTCTCAAATTACTGGTGACAAATTAAATAAAATTAAGCTTCTGGTCAATCACACTCGAAAAATGTTCAAGGGAACAATGGTGCCATACGAAAATCTATGCATTGACGAGAGCATCATAGAATTCAAAGGACGTCTTAAGTTTAAACAATATATTCCATCCAAACGCCATCAGTTTGGAATAAAAATGTTTGTTTTGTGCGACTCGAAGACAGGTTATGTTTTAGATATAATTATTTATTGTGGAGATGGGACGGATGTCACTGACGAACAATGTCTCGGGGCTTCAGGAGCTGTTGTCACCACTATGTTAAATGGCTACCTCGGTAAAGGCCACAAATTATATGTAGATAATTGGTACACTAGTCCAATATTATTTAAATTTTTGCATGACCACCAAACTAACGCATGTGGAACGGTGCGAAAAAACCGTAAAAACATGCCAAAATTCAATAAATTGAAGAAAGGGGAAATTACTTCTCAGTATTCCGATTCACTGATGGCATTAAAATTGCACGACAAAAGAGAAATTCACATGTTAACGACGCTTCATGATGATAAAGTTTCTCCAACTGGGAAAATAAATTTTAGAACTGGAGAAGTAGTTTCGAAGCCAAATTGTATTCAAGATTACAATAAAAACATGGGCTTAGTAGATAAAGCGGATATGATGATAACTAGTGTAAATTCCCTTAGAAAATCAATTAAGTGGTATAAAAAAGTTTTCTTTCATTTAATCGATTTATATTTACTGAATTCGTACGTTATGCACAAAACCGTTAGTTCCAAAAACATTACTTTTCCTGATTTCCAATTATATGTGATAAGACAATTATTAGAAAAATATCATACTACATCGCACCCTGAAGTTTGTCCATGTACGTCACAAGATGTGCCATTACGGTTATCTGTCAAAATGCTAGTAAAACATATGCCGATACCTATACCCGCAAAGGAAAAAACCCAAAAACCTTATAAAAACTGTTACGTTTGCTCAAACACTAATCTTAGACCAAAAACAAGAAAAGCGACGAAGTACATGTGTGGCGAATGTAACGTACCGCTATGTGTTTGGCCATGCTCAACAATATTCCACGAAAAAAAAGAATATTAATTTTTAATCTT
Source organism: Limnephilus rhombicus (assembly GCA_929108145.2). Taxonomy (NCBI): domain Eukaryota; kingdom Metazoa; phylum Arthropoda; class Insecta; order Trichoptera; family Limnephilidae; genus Limnephilus; species Limnephilus rhombicus. The sequence continues at coordinate 29,502,203 of OV815275.1, forward strand.
TAAAACATTGTGTAAATAAAATGTAATCTAGTGCAATATCAAATATAAAATGTGAAAAAGTTGGAGAATCGTTGCCGAACTCGATACAATCCATAATGACATGTGAGTGTTTATCTTATATCTCTTTGTTTATTTGTGTTAGTGAGTCAGCACTATGGCCGGTTCGCCGCATTCAATTATTCTGTTGGTGTTTATTATTTATGTCGAAAATACATTACGGGACACACTCGAGGATTCAAATATCTTATCAAGTATGTACTAAAGATATCAGTAATGAGTGTCTAATATAAACAAAGCCCTCAATGGCAAAGGGAATGCCGTAAAGATTAATTTAATTGAGAACTTAAAAAAGGCTGAAATAGCTTGGCGTGTGATAGTTGACAGAGTATATTGTTTGGGCAGCTATTGGGTTAAAGCTCTATAAATGAAACATTTCTGAACGCAGCCGAATAGTAAAAACTGTTTTAGAAAGGTTACAAAATAGGCTTTCAAATTATTATATTACAAATAAATATTAGCATTTGTAAATATTAAAATTTAGAATGCAAACATTAAAAATAGGTAAAAATGACTCACGTGATGTTTTTATGTGAAAACGGTACTAAAATCACAGATTATGCAAACAACAATACTTATTCTATTGTATATATGTGTAATAAACACTTTTTTTTACCTCACTTTTTTATCATTTCATATAAAAATATTTAATAAAAATTTAAAATGTGGAGCGCGGTGGAGCTGCCGGTAGCAAATTTGCGCGGGTAAATATTTTTGTCAACTACACGATTGACAGCTGATTCCTGTTATGTATTTCCATAGACAACTTGATAGAAATGTGCAGCTTGATCTACTATCGACCTTTGACTTTTTGTTTTAGGGATGTAACTAAAACTATAACGGAGTTATAACGATTTCTATGGAAACACACGCGCTGACATATAAACACGCTTATTGTACTTGACTGCTGTCCTATTTTTAACGCTTATATCTGCTTACGTTGCGGAGGGGTTAAGAACGATGTTGAGCATTACATATTTGCATATTATTTACTAAGTAATGTTTTTCTGTACGTATTACTTTCAACCTTAAGTATTCTGCACAAGTCAGTGATATTTAGAGATGTTGTTATTTATGATGACCTACTATAATGAATGCTATGTTAATTTGTTCTAGATGCTTCGAGACATCGAGAAGAACCCAACAGTTATTCCTGGCTCTGATTTTGATATTGACCTTCAGAAAGTAAAGAATGACATCAATTACTTGTCAGAAAAGGCAAAGGAGGGAGCAGGAGCCAGCGCTGGCGGAAAGTCTCTTGCAGATCGCTTGGAGGATCTTAATAAGAGATTGGAACATATCAGGTAAAGAATATGTAACTGGATGGTATTATGTTATCCCTACCTTCTGTCTGATCATAAACTGGAAGGGGAAAAATTGGTCTTGCTACACTTTGTACATAAAGCCAAATTTGTACATACATATCTTGGTACAAACAGACAAATTGAACCATTGAACAGTAAAGAGAGAAGTCTTGTAGAGTTTTGATGGGGAAGATTCTAAAATAAATATTGAATAGAAAATGAGTTGACACCGAGAGTTGGTTGTTTTGATGTTTTATTCTTCTGCATAATGATTTCTGTAAAAATATTTATATTTTATCAAAAATGAAATTTTTTCAGGGGACTATTGGAAAAGGTGAACAAGTCTGCAAGCAACGCTCACATGTTCGCCAACGATGGCTCTAAGAATATAACAATTTCCAAGGAACTGATTGAAGCATCTCGAAAAGAATTAGATGTAAGTGTTGACAATTTGTTATAGCCCTCAAATTATTAGTATTAATGCATTCATTTCCAACCTTGTACAAGACCTGTGTTCAAAATTGATAGGGGTCCTTTTAAATAAAATAATTATCCTTGCAAAAAACTTCACTGTTTATTTCACTTGGACATGTTATAAATGTATTATAATACGGTGTCAATACACCGGGCCAAACACTGGCAGTTGTTTACTGTTAAAACTTGCGTTGGGAAGAAGCAATAATAATGGGATGCTAGCACTTTTATAACATAAAAACCTGCACACATTTAAAGAATCTACGATTATACATTTTGACATTCGAAAGCATCTACAAAAAAAATGGCTTCCTCCATAGTATGTACTTGGTAGTTAAAACAGGCTGCGAACACTCAGCGTCCAGCCAAGCCTCGCACCATTCGAAATATCAACGTCTGGGAGCTTGCTCAAGCAACCCATAGGTGCTGGTAGTATCTCAATTTTTAACATAGCTTCCGCCTCGGGGTTACTAAATCGCCCATACCGATTTAGGAACCCTTCAAGAAAACATAACAAAAACAGGGGAAGACAATTAAGGCAAAAGCAAAAAACACAAATCCTAACTCTAAATACCGTACAAATACTAACAAATAATTTTACCTATTATAAATTAGCAGCCAAAACTAAGTAATCCTGCACTGCTTATTATACTATTATTTAAAAATGTACATTCACAAGTTGAATTTTAAGGTGATTAACCTAAACTAATTATATAAACTTAAATTAACAAAAAATTTTTTTTTTTTACATATTGAAATAATAACTTAACACAAAATACTATTATAATAGAACACAACCTAACACAAAATAATATTATAATAAAACCCAACCTAACACAAAATAATATTATAATAAAACCCAACCCAACACAACACAATTGTCTTTTTTTTTTCAAGTCCATTGGTTAGGATCTTCTCCGGGTGCAGTCCACGATATAAGCACCACAGCGCGGGGTGCAATCAATCATCAATTTATAGGTTGTCATGTTGTTCCTGGGATTGGTATCTTTAAAGGGTCTTTTTTTAAATATTTTCACCCTAAAAAGTTTCATCATGGTCGTCCGGGGTGTCCGGACTGACTGAAGGGTCCGGGGCGTCCGTCACAGGTTCAGTTTCCGGGTCCAGAGGCATTAGACATATCTTTGTGATAGGCCTGACAAAGATTCCTTGAGGGGTTTTCAGGGTAACCACTCGCACTACACCATCCGCGCCGGGATGTGTAGATATAACTCGCGCCATTTTCCATAATGGTGGAGGTAAATTATCTTCCTTCAGAATAACCAGATCATCCTTTTGCAGTGCCCGTTGATTACTGGTTTGCCATTTCGTCCTTTTTTGTAGCTCCATCAAGTACTCTCGCTTCCATCTATACCAAAAGGATAACATTAGCGCATGGATTCTCTGATATTGGGTCAGCCTGTTGTCTGGTATGGCTCGGACATCTCTCTCCGGAATGATAGAGGATTTAGTGCCTATGAGGAAATGGTTTGGGGTGAGGGGTTGGTAATCGTGGATGTCATCAGACAAGGAAGTCAATGGACGGGAATTTAGACAGGCCTCAATCTGACAAATTAAGGTATACAAAAGTTCAAAGGTTAAAGCAGAATTACTAGTGACTCTATACAAATGAAACTTTGCTGACTTGACCGCAGCTTCCCACAGCCCTCCCTGACTAGGGGCTCGAGGGGTTATGAACCTCCACTCAATACCTCTGTTAGCTAAATAATTTTGAATCTTGTCGTTGTTCTCTCTCAAACTGGTATACAGCTCCTTGAGCCTATTACTGGCCCCCCGAAAGTTGCTAGCGTTATCGGAAAAGATCTTATCAGGTTCTCCCCTACGGGATATAAATCTCTTTAAACTGTTCAAAAAAGCATTGCTAGATAAATCCGAAACTAATTCCAAATGAACCGCCTTTGTGGAAAAACAAACAAAAATACATAAATACGATTTCACGAGTGGAGCTCTCCTCAGTGGCCCACTTTTGGTTGGAATCGGTCCAGCAAAATCGACTCCCGTGATAGCAAAAGGTCGGCTCGGTGTGATTCTTTCGCTCGGTAAGCTTCCCATGATCTGGTTACCAATACGAGGATTACACCTAAAACACACAATACACTTATGTAATATCTTTTTAACAGTATTTTTCCCAAAAATAGGCCAAAACCTTAATCTTATTTCAGCTAATAGCGCTTGAGGTCCTGCGTGTAAGTTTACATAATGATAGTGACGTATAATCAATTCGGTTAGCTTATGTTTAGCTGGCAATATAATTGGATGTCTTTGTTGGTACGATAGGTGTGTAGCTAAACTTAATCTACCGCCCACATATATAAGACCATCACATAAAAAGGGATGAAGAGATTTTAAGTTACTATTTTTGTTGACATTTCCCTGGTTTTTTAATGTCTTCAACTCCTTTTGAAAGGCATGTGCCTGAGCTGATTTCAGTAGACAATTCAAACTTGCTTCTAGTTCAGCTACACTTAAATTACCTGAAATTTTACTTTTAATATTTCTGCAGTTATTCACAAACCGCAGTACATATGCTGTAACCCTTTTCAATTTGATAAATGAGGAAAATTTTCCAAATATTTCCCATTCTTGAATATCAGTAGATAAAAGAATATTTTTACTCTTGAGCTCCGGAGGGTTTGAACAGGAAATGTTCGATATAGGCCAATCGTTGACTCCGTCGGTCAACCAATTTGGTCCATTCCACCATATTGTAGAATTTATCAGTTTATCCGCCGTAGCTCCTCTTGAAAGTATATCCGCTGCATTGTCGGATGATGATACGTGTCTCCATTGATCTGGATCACTCAGTTCTTGTATTTCGGCTACTCGATTGGCCACGAAAGTGCTCCAACGAGTAGGTTGACCTTTCAGCCAACACAGCGCTATCGTAGAGTCACACCAATAATATGTGTTGATCTTCATTATATTTAATGCTTGTTTTATAGTTTTCATTAATTTTGCCAGTAGTACAGCACTACATAGCTCCAACTTAGGCAGTGAAATAGACTTCAATGGTGCTACCCTTGATTTGGATGTTATTAAGTGTGAATGCCACTTACCGCTGTGGTCCATTGACACCATATAGATACAGGCTCCGAAAGCCTTCTCAGACGAATCGCAAAAACCGTGTAGCTGTAGCTCTTTTGCTTGCTTGCAAATAATTTTTCTTGGTATTTTCAACACATTTAGCTGAATTAAATCTTGCAGGTAGGTCCTCCAGGGTGCTAATATTTCATTAGGTAACTGATCATCCCATGCTGCTTTGGACTGCCACAGCCTTTGCATTATCAATTTGGCTATGACTATTATCGGCCCTAGGAGTCCCAATGGATCGAAGGTTGATGCGATGCAAGACAATATCTCTCGTTTGCTCTCGGTTGGACCTGATGGCTTCATTATTACATAAGAAAAGTAATCAGATTCATTGTTCCATGTTAATCCTAATATTTTCTCAGTCTTTGGATTGTCAGTAATAATTTTGTCGGAATCGCCTGAATCGGCACACTTAGCTTGGCCCGACTCGGCTGACAATTCCAACGCATTGGACCTCCACTTCCTCAACGTCATCCCCGCAGATGACAAGATGCTGATTAATTCTTCTTTTAACTTTTTACAGGATTCCAGCTCATCTGCTCCCGTTAACAAGTCATCCATATAGAAGTCATTTTCTATGACCTGACTAGCTCTAGGAAAAATTAAATTATTTTGTGTTCCGTATCGATGCCTGGAATCCATTATGAGAGAGAGCTAGCTCTTTCGCCCTTATAGTTTCAGTTTCGCGCGTGTTTATTCCCTATATTTGCCCTTTTTTTATTCGACTTACCACATTTTCTCTCTGCTGGCAACACTAGTGACGCGCATCTCAGATCACGTGATGTTATTGTTTGTCATATGACGCCGTTTTTTCGCGCCGAAAGCAGTTTTCGTGTTTCGCTGTACTTAAAAAACCAATTTTGAGTCGAAAATCGAAGTTTATTCCCTGCTCTTTCAGTTTAAACATTAAATATACCGTGATAGATAGTTTTCTGAGAAATTGACTAATTATTTAGTGTGTTTTTTCGGTTGTTTACGTGTTTAAACTGTGCAACAAAATGAGTGATATCGACAACAGACGCTTCGCCGGTCGGAAACAATGATCAAGCACGAGTTTCTCGGAAACGCCAAATGCCGCGCGAAAGCTCTGGATCCGACACTTCGGAAGAAAGGATTACTATCGGGATCCTCGGGTAGACATCCTGATGCAACAGATGTCGGCCATGACGGACGTTTTATCTGGGAATCGGGTAGAGTTCGCGGAGAAAACGGTCTCGGACAAAGAAGACTCCGCGGGAGAGATGCGGCAAGAGGTAGAATCGGGGTTTTTAGAGATGCCCGCCAGCCTAGCCGCTCAGAAAAACGTTTTGGAGTTCTGCAATCCAAGCACATTGGTGAAGGAATCGCCGATTCCGAAGGCAGGCGCAAGAAGAGTCGCAGTTATCTCGGCTCTTCAGCGTTTTGGCTCGGAGGAATGATCGCGTGTTCGCTATGCCGAAACACAGAAAGTATACACCGCCACGCCCGCCTTCGTAGAGCTGGAGGTAAATGAAGAACTAGGAGGTTTGATAAGAACTCCTTCGCGCCAGCCCTGGACCGTTCCCTGGGAGCCCTCTCCAATGCAGTGCTATCCCAAACAGAGTCGGTCAGAGGAAACATGCAGGCACTGGTAAACTGGGCATCCGAACCAGGCACCTGCTTGACCCCTGCGACTCTGTTTGACAAGATTCAGGGGATGTTTGCCAAGTACAGTAAGACCACGGACGACGTCCTACAGATTTTATGCGGAAGGCGAACGGAATGCCTACAAAGTAGGCGAAAGGCCCTGCTAGAGGGAGTAAGGGACCCGTACATCAAGGAAGGCCTTGCCAGGATTCCTCCGAGCGCCAGTCACCTCTTCAATAAAGAGGAACTAGCAAGTTATATCGTGGCAAACGGGGGACGAGACAAGATATTCGGTAGTGCATCCTCGTCGTATATCCCCCGTCAACCTCAACCCTCTACCTCACAAGCAGCAAGACCGGTGATAGAGGCTCCACACTCCCGACCTAGGAAGCCCTTTCGACCTGCCCCTAGGCCAGAGAAAGACAGGACGTACAGGCAGCCCGCCAAAAAGCCAGAGCCCTCTCGCAAGGCGGCCAGCGATCGGGGTAGAAGGCGATGGAGGTGACTGGAGGCCGGAGCCATTCTGGGGAGGACGCCTAAAGGCATATCAGGAGGTGTGGAGGGAGCTGGGAGCATCACCGCTAATCCTGAACATTCTAAAAGGAGCAAGGATACACTTCATATCAAAACCTCCTCGGGCGCTCCCATCGGCCGAGGTGAAGCAGAATTTCAGGACAAGGTTGTCTCCAGGCATGACCGCACACATCGAAACGATGAAAGCGTCAAAAATCCTGGAGGCAGCAGACGACTCCCCAAGCTTCCTGTCAGGTATGTTCCTTACCTCCAAATCAGACCACACCCTCAGGCCCATCTTCAACCTGAAGGCCTTGAACGTCTTCATAGACTAAAGCCCTTCAGACTCTTCAGTCATTTTCGGGTCCCGGAATTCCTCCAACCCGACGACTGGCTGATAAAAGTCGACCTCTCTCAGGCTTACTTCCACGTGCCAATCGCAAGATCACACCGGAAGTTCCTGCGCCTCGTGTACAACGGAGAGCTCCTTCAGATGACGTGTCTGCCCTTCGGCCTGTCATCAGCGCCAAGGATCTTCTCGCTGCTCTCAAACTGGGTAGCAGAACTACTAAGGAAAAAGGGACTCAGGATTGTAGTCTACCTAGACGACTTCTTAGTAGCAAACCAGTCCAGAAAACTTCTCACCTCCCAAGCCGTTGCTATAGTGCACACACTTCAACAGCTAGGCTGGTGCATAAACCCGGACAAGTGTGTCCTGACACCCACGCAGAAGTTGGAGTTTCTGGGTATAACATGGGACACGAGAGCAGATCAAAAGTCTCTCTCCGACCGCAAGTGCGCTGGTCTACGCCAAGCCTTGCAGGTTCCCTTGGAAGTCGGCAGTTGCTCTCCCAGGCAGGCTCTCGGTCTACTGGGAAGACTCAACTTTGCAAATTTCGTGATCCCTCGTGGTCGCTTGCATTGCCGTAGACTGCACCCGGACAAGTGTGTCCTGACACCCACGCAGAAGTTGGAGTTCCTGGGTATAACATGGGACACGAGAGCAGATCAAAAGTCTCTCTCCGACCGCAAGTGCGCTGGTCTACGCCAAGCCTTGCAGGTTCCCTTGGAAGTCGGCAGTTGCTCTCCCAGGCAGGCTCTCGGTCTACTGGGAAGACTCAACTTTGCAATTTTCGTGATCCCTCGTGGTTGCTTGCATTGCCGCAGACTGCAGAGGTTCAGCACCTGAAACCATCGCGGCCCGTTGCTCTGCCCAACGCAGCACGGCAGGATATACAGTGGTGGCTAGCAGCCATTGGAAGGACAAGCCCAATGTCTTATCTTAACAAGACGAATGTCTTATTGCAGACAGACAAGACAGTAGTGGCTTATGTCAACAAGGAAGGGGGTACAAAATCGTTAGCCCTTCTGGAAACAACGCGGGAGCTACTGGATTTCGTAGACCAGATGGAGATATCTCTGACAGCACAATACATTCCAGGAAGATACAACGGAATTGCGTACCGTCTCTCTCGGGGCGCACCGCTTCCAGAGTGGCATCTACTAAGTCCGGCAACGAAGGAGATATTAAAAAAATGGGGTCGCCCTCAAATAGACCTGTTCGCTTCAGCCACTGCTCACGTGGTACCAACATACGTCTCCAGAGACTCAAGCGACTGCTTAGCCTGCTTTCCCAACGCGTTCAGTCAACCTTGGGACTACAATCTAGCTTGGGTATTCCCTCCGCCAAACCTCGTTCCGAGAGTGCTCACCCACCTAAATCAGGCAAAGGGCATGTTCCTTCTAGTCGTCCCAAAATGGGAGAAGACTTTCTGGAGAAGCGACCTAAAACAGCGAACAGACGAACCTCCCATACGCCTGCGCAACCTAGAGGGAGTCCTCATAGACACATCGACAGGACTACCCCCTCCCAGGATTCAGGATCTGGAACTAGAGGTCTGGAGAATTGCGGGTGGGAACAAGCCCTGACAACATGGAGTCAGGAAGAATGCCAACTCCTCAAGTCATCCCACCAACTACGGTTGCCAGGTATCTAGCCTACCTATTTGTTCAAGGAGGCCTAGCCCCAGGGACCATTCAGGTCCACAAGTCAGCCATTGTTACCTTCTGCGGCCCAGCTCAGAATGCGAGAAAAATCAGCTTTGATTTCTTGGTAAGACACGTTCTCAAGGCAATCTCAATGGCAAGGAGGACCAAGGAGAAAGCCCCTATCTGGTATCCCAGATAAGTAATAGACTGGCTGGTCAAGAATTCCCCCACAGAAGACTCGCTGTTTGAAGCGTCACAGAGGGCAGCAATACTCCTCGTCCTGGCGTCAGGCAGGAGAGTTCATGATTTGACACTGCTCAGAATCACCCCAGAACATTTCATCGACAAGAGGAACTCTATTACCCTGTGGCCAATTTTTGGGGCAAAAACCGACACAGCCAACCATAAACAATCAGGTTGGAAACTGACAGGCTCACAAAAAGATAACATCAACCTCCTTAAATGGTTGAGAAAAGTCGTTGCCCTCTCTACAGCCAGAAGAGGTCCACTACTAAAGAACCTATTTGTGACCACATCAGCAGAAACAAAACCGGCAACGCAAACGATAATAGGGGGATGGATCAAATCAGTCCTCAGAAAAGCTGGAGTCCACGTAACCCCGGGAAGTGTACGCTCGGCTGTAGCCTCCTTAAACTGGTTGGAAGACTACCCCATAGAGGAGATTCTTGCTAGAGGGAATTGGAAGTCCGAGCACACCTTCCGGAAGTTCTACCAGAAGGAGATAGCGCACTCCAGAAGTGAGCACCTCCAGCACTCAATGGCTCCATTCTTTACTCCAGTGTAAATAGCATCACATATAACGCTAAGTTTTCAGATCACCAGGTGAGAGCAAACACATCTCATAATGGATTCCAGGCATCGATACGGAACACAAAATAGAATAATTTTACCTACCAATAAAATTTATATTTTGTTTCCATCGATGCCTGGAATCCAGGTAATCCCTACCTGGTGCATTACGAGTCATATGACAAACAATAACATCACGTGATCTGAGATGCGCGTCACTAGTGTTGCCAGCAGAGAGAAAATGTGGTAAGTCGAATAAAAAAAGGGCAAATATAGGGAATAAACACGCGCGAAACTGAAACTATAAGGGCGAAAGAGCTAGCTCTCTCTCATAATGGATTCCAGGCATCGATGGAAACAAAATATAAATTTTATTGGTAGGTAAAATTATTCTATTATCCATACCAATTTGCTTTAAGCATCTTGTGGCTAAGAAGGAGGAAGGTGCCAGTCCATAAGTCACAGTCTTCAGACGATAATGCTTGAGCACATCCTGTGGCGACTCGCGCCATACTATCTTCTGTAGGTCCAGGTCATCTTCACACATGTTAATCTGGCGGTACATCTTCTCGATGTCGGCAGTCATGACTATTTGATGTTTCCTGAAATGCAATAGTTGGTTATATAGATCCTTTTGTATAACAGGTCCTGTCATCAAGGCTTCATTGAGGGAAATTCCATTTGAGGTTTTGGCGGAGCCGTCAAAAACGACTCTCACTTTAGTAGTAGTGCTGGATTCTTTCACTACAGCGTGATGCGGTAAAAAATAGGAGTCACGATCCCCCTTTGACTGGTCACACATCTCCATGTGTCCCAATTCTTCATATTCACGCATGAATTTTACATATTGTGTCTTTAACTCGGGATGTGACACAAATTTTCTTTCTATATTTTTAAATCTTTTTTCGGCAGTGAGCAATGAGTTTCCCAACTGATCAATGCATGCCCGACGCGGTAAACTTACTACATATCTACCGTCATCTTCTCTAGTATGAGTACTTACAAAACTGGCTTCGCAAGCCTTTTCTTCTTGAGTTTGAATTTTAGTGGAATTAATCTCTTCCAATTTCCAAAATTTTTCTATTTGATGACTCAACTTATTTATAGATAAACTGCAAAAATCTGATACAGGCCTTTGTTTGGGGTACACGTTGATAGGACCGGACACAATCCATCCCAGTTGCGTACGTTGAAGCGTTGGTCCTGACTCGAGTTTCAATCTATCGTTGTTTAGCATCTCCCAGAAGCTTTCCGCGCCCAACAGGATGTCGATGGGTGCAGCTATATTGAAGTTCGGGTCTGCCAGCTCCAGTCCTGGTGGTATTTTGAACTCTTTTTTCGCCATTGTCACTTGTGGTAAATTGGTTGTAATTTCCTGTAAAATCAGACATGATATTTCGCGTTTATAATCCGTATTAAGCGAAGTCATCTCCACTGAAATTCTCTTTTTTATGTGTGTGATATTATTATGGATCCCAGACACGGGTTTGTTTATCCATTCACATGGTAAATTTAATTTATTAGCAAAATCAGCTCTCATAAAATTACTCTGCGCACCAGAGTCAATCAGGGCGCGAGCTTTAAACATTTTATTGTTGGCCCCCACAATTCCTATGTAGGCGGTTGACAATAATATTATTTTTTCTGCCTTTTCCGATGCAGAAAAATTCGACACTATAACCTCGTTATTAGCATCCATATTTGAGGTCTCCGGCGGAGGTACCTCCTTGTGTAATAGAGTATTGTGGCTATACTTGCCACAAATTTTGCAGGTTAGGTTTGTCTTGCAACTCTGTGCCTGATGACCCAACCTCAAACATTTAAAACACGCCCGGATTGATTTCGTAGCATCAATCCTATCCTGTAATTTTAATTTTAGAAATTTTTTGCAAAAATAAATTTGATGACCTTTATCATTACAATAAATGCAATTGGTTGCCTTTATTGCCAAGAATACCGATGAATCTTTTTTGTTATTATTGTTGCCTATTTGAATTTTATGTAGGTTAGAAGATTTTTTCTCTGAAGCATTCATAAGCTCCAATACTTGTGCCCTAGCAGATAAACATTTTATGAATTCCTTTAATGTAGGTAATTCACCTTGCAATGTATATTGTTCCCAATTTCTCCGGGTAGCTATATCCAATTTATTTGAAATTATGTAAATAATCAAAGGATCCCAATGATCTACTTTAACTCCGATGTTTTGTAACGCTTTCAAATTGACATTAGTTTCATCAATTAAATACCTTAATGCTACAGGCTCTTCATGTTTCATATCCTTTAATTGAAATAGAGTTTGGATATGTTTATGTACGGTAGCCCTGAGATTCGCAAATCTGTCGTGCAACAATTCCCAAGCCGATAGGTAGTTTAATTCCGAAACTTCTAGATTACTAATTATTTTCAATGCGTTCCCTTTCAGCGCAGATTGTAAGTAAAAGAATTTTTGGACGTTGCTCAAGGAACTGTTATTATGAACCAAAGTTTTAAAGGTTTGAAAGGCTCGAAGGACCATGTTCAAAATTGATAGGGGTCCTTTTAAATAAAATAATTATCCTTGCAAAAAACTTCACTGTTTATTTCACTTGGACATGTTATAAATGTATTATAATACGGTGTCAATACACCGGGCCAAACACTGGCAGTTGTTTACTGTTAAAACTTGCGTTGGGAAGAAGCAATAATAATGGGATGCTAGCACTTTTATAACATAAAAACCTGCACACATTTAAAGAATCTACGATTATACATTTTGACATTCGAAAGCATCTACAAAAAAAATGGCTTCCTCCATAGTATGTACTTGGTAGTTAAAACAGGCTGCGAACACTCAGCGTCCAGCCAAGCCTCGCACCATTCGAAATATCAACGTCTGGGAGCTTGCTCAAGCAACCCATAGGTGCTGGTAGTATCTCAATTTTTAACAACCTGGATTGATGTTTACCAAATTTATTTCTTTATCTTTGTACTTACAAACTATGAATGATCTATTCTGTGAGTTTGTATATATAAAATATTCCAGAATGCATTGGATTATTTGAATACTGACGGTGCCGCAGCTCTGGTGAAAGCCCAGAATCGCTCGGAGACGTTCGGCCGGCAGTCCAAGCAGATGTCTAATATCGCACAAGAGTCGAGACTCCTCACCGAGAAGCTGGAAAAGGAGTCCAAGAACATTATTCAGATTGCTAAGACTGCTTATGACACGTCCTCCGAAGTTTACAAACTGGCTAAGGATGGCCTTGGTCAACAATCCAATATAAGGTATGAACTAATTTTTATCAATTTTATGGTAGCCTGTCGGTTTTAATTTTGTGAGGATTTTTTAATTTCTTTCTAAACATCTACCCCTGCTTCTTCTTAGATTTGGCTTATTTGAACAAACAATAAAGTTTGTTTTCTTTTTGTGATAGTTAAATGGATATTTAAACGCTGTGTGGCTAATGAAGGTAATTTATTTATTTATTGCTTCTTCACAGTTTAAATACATTGTTTTAGCATGTAATTATTAACCCCACTAGGGTTTGCCTGCATCGGGGTTAATAATTTCACAATTTAATAAAAGTAACACATAAATCTCGGACATTATTTGAAATATGAAATTGCTTGAAAGATGGATATACATAGTGATGTTGACCTACAATTGGATATATATAGTGATGTTGACCTACAATTTCCAGATAACTAATAAGAGCTTTTGCTTTGACGCTTTTGTCAAAGCAAGAGTACCTACCCCTTTATATTAACCAGTCACATGCCATGACATTTAGCGGAAATTCGCGGAACTTCGCAAAAAAACACTAAAAAACCACCACTTTGAATTTTGAATTGAATGTTTTGTTGATAAATTTTGAGCTATTGTATATTTTATTAACTGAAACACGTTCACATCGCAATAAACTATCTACGAAAACCACATTACTTGCATTTATTACGTAAATTAATAGGTTTTATGATCGTTTTATTCGCGATACACCCATTAATTGCGACCGTTAAATTCGCGGCAAATTCTGACAGCCGATTGTCATAGAAGATATCGTTTTAAAAATATTCCAGGGTGACTAGGTGAATGAAGCTTGTAGCGTCTCCGAGAGTAATGACAGCGCAAGCGATTCTGACACTGTTCTCCATACAAATTGTGTACATAGAAGGGCCAAAATCGTCGAACAAAAGTTTTTTGTCGGAAGTATTATTCAAATATTTGAATTATTTTCTCGCGCATGCGCATATGACGCGCGCGCCGGCGCGTCTCCGGCCTCCCAGCGGTTAAGAATTAAGAATACTCTCGGTTTCGCCGTTGTGAGAGACCTGCATTCCAAATCGAAACTTTGCTTTTAATTTTTTTTTTTACATTAGCTCCACACAGAAGGCCCTGTGAAAAATAATTCCCTTCAAGGCCTTTGTCATCTTTGGCAATGCTGTGTGGAGGGTCTTTTTAGGAAAGGAAGGAGGTAAAGTTCTAGGAAGGAAAAAGGTACGAGGGATGGATAAGAATCTGGGGTCAGTTTTTCCAGGGGTGACGGGCACATATTGCATCAATTGATTGTCTTTTAAATCAACGCTCTTTGTGCATCCTTTTTTGGTAATATCATTTTAAGAACACGTTCAACAATATTATATACTAAATATATGATACAATGTTTTCTTCATGCTGTCGATTCCCCGACAATAATACCACAAACCCTATAAACCATGCATCAATACTTAAGTTTAATGTTGTAGCGCTGAACTGCGACTTTTGACTGGAGAAATTTCTGCTGCCAAAGGAAAACTCAACAACGTCCAAGATATGGCCACTCAGTCTTTGAACAGGTCATCCGGTGCCTACAACGATGCTCTGGACATCTACGCTCAAGTGGACAGAACTGTCATTCCCAAAATTGATACCAAGAAAATTTTATTCGATGCTGATGTGATACAAACAAGTGTAAGTATGAAAAATCTATTCTTAATTGAATTAACATGATGTGACATAAATTTCCATGAATTTACAATTAACAAAAATAAAAAAAATCAATATCCTACAAATGTTATTTTAATACAGTTAAATCTCGATCTATTGTTTCTCGAATAATCTTTTTCCCATATGTTAAGAATTCTATTCGCATTCTAAGGTATTTTAGAGAAAAAATTTTAATCAGAATATTTCGCCTTTCATATTCTTTCAGAGCTGAAGCCCAAAAATGTTTCATATACATAAAATGTAGTAATGTAGCGTCAATACACAAACGCCTCACCAACTCTCCACCTCATCACTTCAAAACATTTGTAGTAATACTTTTATTAATCCTATTTATGTTTATTGTTAATCATTCAGGCTAAAGAAATCGAAGATAAAGTGGGAAAACTGTTATTGGATAACAAAGAAATGCTGAAAAATCTTGGTGATCAAATTGACAAGTCCAAGAATCTTCTGGAGAGAGGCACGAGCCAGCAAGCCTTGATGCAAGATCAGCTGGCTCAGTTGGACGCCATCCACAACCAGACCGAGTTTGCCGTCAAGCTGGGAAACAGCACTCTCGAAGAAGCTCGAAACATCAAGCAAACTCTCAAACGTAAGTGTACTTTACAATCTCACAAATGAATGCATTAATTTTTTTTTAATAAATTTTCTTATAAATTATAATACCCTTTCTTTATTACCTTTGAAAATTTAAATAGCACACTCTTCCTTGCATATGAGGGATATAAAAGTGAAACCGCCACTAACCACACTTTGTTCATTTTAACATAATGTTTGATTAGTAATCTCTATCTTACTCTCTACATCATACAGTCTTCAAACCAAAGCAAAAACACCTTCAAGCCATTCAAGAACTATTTTTAAACCGGTGGTTAAATGCAAAACTGCCACTCTTCCACTTTTGGTGAGGTTCAAAAGCGCTATTCTCGAAATGCACCAATCATGATCCAAAAACGTATAAGTTCTTCGCAAATCCAATATGGCCGCCATGCTGGTTGTTGTGCAAAACCGCCACTCCAACAAATGTTCAGGTTCAAAATCGCCACTAAACTGAGTTGAACTGCAAAACCTCTTCTATTCAAAGTACAAAGACAAAGTAAAGTACCTATTTTTTTCTACTTAAATAAAGTTAAGTGAAAATTTTAAATTTGGTGCTATTCCTCAAACCTTTTACAATCTACTGCAGTAGTAACTTTTTGCGTCAACAGGTGGCAGCACTGCAGTCGCTTTCAAAATGGCCGACATCGATGTTCGTAATGGATGGCGTTCTGTGATTGATACTTGACTGTAGAAGGTGAAACGCGAAAAATCACATTCATGAAAGACTGAAAAATGTATACCATGATGCAACGGTGGACTTCAGCCCTGCTAAACGATGGGTTCGTTACTGTAACAAAGCTGAAGGACAAACACCGCTGGCTGAGGAAAAACGGAGCAGCGCAGGTCGTTGATTGCAGCGACTGCACTCATTCGTAGTGACCCCAGATAACTACAGATGTCGCATTCACTCCCTCAGTAAAGGCAGTTTGATGACGATTATTCGACAACTGATTTTTCAACAAAAGTTTTGCAAGGTGGGTACCAAGAAACTTAACCGGCCAGAATAAAGAAACAAGAAAAACACTGCAGCTCTTAGTTTCTGGGAGAAATTGCGACCGGAAACGAAAAATGGGTTCATTTTTTTTAACCTGAATCAAAGAGGCAGTTAATGGAATGGCATCACACAAATTCATCAAGGACATAAAAAATCAAAACTGTGTGATCGGCGGGGAAAGTTATGGCGACGGTGTCCAGGATATGACCGTGCTTTTTACAACACTTCGATAGATGCCCTTGTTAAAAGGTGGACCAAAGCTGTGGAAATGGACGGAAATAATATTTAAAAGTAACAAATTAATTGTCAATAGTGTGGTTTTCGACCCCTATAATTGCATTTTTTATTACTCGACAATTAAAGGAGAAAAAAAATAGGAGGCATTATTTATTGACTGGCCCTAGTACATTTGTTTTTTAGAGCATAAACAAATCTAAAAATGTTTGATTTGGAAATGCGAATCTGAAATGCGAAGCTTGGAATGAAAATAAAAAGTATCCGAAAAAGTCTAAGGAAATATGCAAATAGTGTTTTTTTTTAAATGCTCAACATTTTGATTGGTAGATGGTGGCGGTTTTGCTTTTTTGAGATATTTATTGAAAATTTTTTTACAGGTTCTGAAGTATACTTATTACGTTTGAGTTCTCTCAAATGTGTTTTTAAACTTTATTAATTTTTGAAGTAATATTTAACCACAGAATAATACTAATGTTCCAACTAAAGGTAAAAATTTTGTCACTGGGCGTGTAATATGTACCTTCAATATGTATTTTTTTTAGTTTTACAGATAAGTGAAAAAATTTTGAGTAGGAAGATGAAGGGAGACTTCCATTTTTTTTTGTTGTGTACGTTAAGTTAATAATCATTGTTAATATAAATATGTATATATTATTTGGAGGACCACATTCATTTTCCTGCATTCAAAATTGGTTTTTTCACTCTTCAAAATTGCAATTCCTGCGTTCAAAATTGGTTTTTTCACTCAAAATATTATTTTTTTCACATTATTAATTACTTGGAATTCAATCCCGAAAACATTGACTCCTCTCCCTTCGTCCGTGCCGCATACCGAACGCCCGCCTTTCTCAACAAAAATTTGTTTACCAAGACACGTTTTGCGTCGACTTCAGATTGGAATTGTCTGAATCAAATGGAATGGTGTCCCAGATAACCGAAGTAAATTAAAATTAAACGGAGAATAGAAGATAACGGAGAAACGGCTTGTAACAAATCTTAAAATGTTTTTTTTTATTTTTCTGATCTTGATCATGTCCAGAAGGACTGCTTCGGGTGGAGATGTCTTCATGGGGAGGCCCATATCGTAGTGAGCTATTAATTCCTGATGATGGAGGTTATTCTAGTTATAAAATATTCACGATTTTTTTCAGAATTCCACGACCAAGTGCAGACTTCTAGCAAAGAAGCCGAAAATGCTCTGAAGACTTTCCCTATAATCGATCAACTTGTTAATAAGGCCCGAGAGATGAACACCAATGTGGAGAAAGACCTTGAGACGGCCGGGCTAAACGCTAAGATGGCAAAGGACACAGCCAAAGATGCTCACCACAAATTTGCTCAACAAGCATCAGAGGTATGCAATATTATGTGTTCAACGTTTAAAAATATTTGTTTAATTTTTTCGTTTGGAAAAATTAAAATTTTCGTTTACAAAAGAGAATCCTTCTATAAAATACACTTCTTTATTAAATTTAAGGAATATTAATTACCACCTGATCGATTTTTGGCAAATTATGAAAAGTTTGCAAAACAACTCGAGCGATTGCTTGCCATAATGTGGAAAATTTATCTACCTTTTGTAAAACAGTTTTAAAATATTTTCAAACCTTCCCGTGATCTACAGTTTGCGTTAGCAGAAAGCTAATATCATTCTTTCCCATTTTATCAATGTGTCTCAAATCGACATCCTGTGGTAGATTCTATATGCGTCTAAATTCCACTACATATTGATTATTCTCAAGCTTACAAAAGTTTGTCCTCGAAATCGCTGGTTAAAATGGCGTTAGTATTTGTTTTATTCGGTTTTTATTACATATTTATATAGCAGTGTAGTTGTAATTGAATTATCTGACTATCGTGTAGTTTAGTGTAGGTAAAAAAAATAGTACCTTTTTTTTCTAAAGTTTGAGTTGTCTGCCTTGTATCTTTTACTTTGTGAAATAGACTGTCTATGTAAAATGATTTTATTAATTTTTTAAAAAAGAAATACAAACATTTCCAAGTTACGAATAACCTGACAGTATTTGAAAATCTCCTATTATCACCACCAGTAAGCGGAAAATGTTACTTGTGTCTTGATGGAGGACTTGGCCAGCCGAGGAATCGCACACGGGACGCCTGAATGGGGCCCAAACGCGATGCCAACTTAGCCGCTGATCGGTGGTTATTGAACTAAATAATGCAAGATTTGAGATTATTCTTATTGATAATTGTGGACAGTGAATGTATCTTTCTAATGAAATACCAGTTCTTTGTGGTAAATGTATTAAATAATATCCTGATTTAGTGCATTCAGTTTTGTCAGTCTGCGAACCCAAATTCTATAAAATATTTTTTCATACAAAACTTCCGAATAGCTGTTTACGATTAAAAATCGAGTCTTCTAGTATATTCTATAATATATTTGGGTTTGTGATTTTCAAGTAGGCCATAAACAACATATAGAAATAGAAAGTATCCAAAGTTGTCATTGGATATTTTGTACATATCATTGTACAATCATTGTACATATATTTTCATATCAGTGATACGGTGGATTAAATTTTTAGCCATAAGTTGTTTTTAATTGTTTGTCTGGTCTGTAGTTTGAAGTAATATTACAGAAATATTTTATAAGTTTGTACAGCTCAATCCCTTGAGGGGATTTTTATGTAGATACGTAGTGGTTTGTACTTTAAAATATTAACCTTAGGAATTCGGGACTTTCTCAACATACTCCGTGTATGAATTTAATTTCAATTATCCAATAACGATGTTCTGTTTTACTAGCGACACATTTGTACTAATCATTACCAAGAACGGGTTGGTTAAAAATGCGAACAATTCATCAAATTTTTTACGTTAATTTTCACATTCTGTGAAAGTTCTATTCAAGGTTTGTGATTATTTCAGTTTTATGAAGCAACGCCTATAATGATATAATAACAGAACTTGAATAGAACTCACACATAACATGAAAATGAACTTAAAAAATTTGATGAATTGTTAAAATTTTTTGAAACAACCCATCCTAAAAAAGTTATTCCTCATTTCAACAAAGCAGTGAATTGTAGAACTTGAATTTAAGTTGCGCTCTAACTACAAAGATTTTTATTCAGACTCAAATTCGAGTTGTGGAGTTGAATTGAACATATGAAGGGATAAATTAACAAAAAAAAATTGTTGCAGTAAAACCCCCTTTTTAAAGAAGCGCTGATATATGATGTCTGTACGAAAATATTTAGTATTATAAAATGTATTGCAATAAGTAAGTATTTTCAGAGGTTTTTTCATTTGTAGTAAATGAATGGTTGTTTCTTTTAGGAAGCGCACGCTATTCGCACAAAGGCAGCCACAACATTGAGTAGCGCCGGGATGTTACACGAAGAGGCCAAGCAGCTTTCAGGTAAAATAATCCATCTTCTATTATTGTATTTCAATGCCGTCATGATAAACTATACAATAGCCTTTTTATATTATATACTATGGAATTTTAAAATTTAAAATAATCAAATGCGGCTTATGTTGTTCAAGTGAAAGTGTCAAAAAATATATTATTTTAAAATTATTTGCTCATACGCGGTTTTCGATTTGATGATATTTATAAAGATAGATACACACACTTTCGAATAGAAAAGTCTTCCGTGTAGATTTGAATGGAAACCAATGTCGCCACTGAATTAGTCCCTTTTTTGATTGAGACTGCCAATTAACATTGCATGCTCTGTCTCTTTTACACTGTCGAAATCGTATATCACCATTCCATTTGATTTTGAATTTATATGGAGAGATCGAATTTCTGAATATGAAATTTACGACCAATGAGTGCGACTTTTGTATCACAAACAGTGGCGGCTGGTGCTCACAAAAATCGGTAGTGCGCTAAAAATCTCGCTACCCTAATTAAAATGAATTTAATTGTGAAAAAAAATCTTACCTATTTGTAGGTTAGGTCGATTCTCCATTGTCTCTTTTGTTTTTAACTTGCACTTTTGTTTAATATTAAAAATGGGCCGTGGTGGGCCACTATTTTTAATTTCTAATCGTTTCAAAGTTCGGCGCATTGTTTTTTATAAAATGAACATTAATAATGGAACTCATTTTTTATTATTCCCGACTCATCCAAAAAACTAATAACAATGGCGTATTGACTATTGACCTGCGACTTGTCACAACGGGTCTCATTGTTTATGTTGGTTGGTATGCTGTAGAGATAAGAAATGGTCGACGCTGAGTGGAACATTGACTAAAAAAGAGTAGATCTTAATTTAAACACACAATATCAATAATAAAATGACACGACCGCGTCCCAAATTAAGATGCTACTGAACAAACGGTCCTTTTGACATGGTGGAAATTCCCGGATCGCCGTCCATGGGTTATTTAAATTTGCAAAGGATTATACCTACCTACGATTCTGGCTCATGGAGAAATGTGTATCGATTCTGTGATCGCTTTGGCAAATGCACTCCCGGCCTGAATATAGTAACAAAACGTTCTGCTTCTGTTATCTCAGTATCTGTTACGCGAGCGGGTATACATAGATACCTATATTATGTATGCATTAGAACCAAAGTGTGTATTGTGATTTGTGATGAGGCATGTCGGAAATATAGTATGTTTTTCGGTGATCGGGAATTTTCAGATTGGCAGAAATTTTGGGAGTGCGTTGCACCGCCGCACCTTAGGGCTGGCCGCCACTGATCACAAACCATGTCCACATCGTATTTATTGTGGTTTTCTTAATTCTTCATATGAAGAGGATTATTTTCAATTGAAATAAGTATCATAAAATATACACAGCCAAGCTTATTAAGAATGATCCACTTCGAAGAAAGCTTTCGGAAGTTGATAAAAAACAATGAATCTCAGATAGTTTTTGAAGTAAAACTTCTTTACGCACGCTTGACATGGGGAGTAAGCTGGTGAATGCGTGACGAGAGCGTTATGAAAAGTGTGATTGGGCGAGGCCAACGGTCAGGCGAGGCGAACGAAAGTTGAGAGGGATATATAAGTTAGTGAAGTTTTACTTCAGTTGTGTGGTCTAAAGCACACTCATTTTTAAAAAATTAAACTCTCGTGTGTCTAATTTTATTGCAATAAATTTTTATTAACTTTTGAAGGTTATATCTACCAATGGAATATTGAAGAAAAAGATATACTAATGAATCTAAACAAAACATTAAAAAACTGAAAAATTAAAAGATAACAATCGCAACTGGGGATGTTGAATGGTATATTACGTTGATAGATATGCCTTTCAAAAGTTATTCCAATAAAATTGATGATGCAATTGGTCTTTTAGAAACAATCAATAGGTATTCCATATAAATAAAATCGGATTTGTTTATCCGAGACACTATTTAGGTTACAAATAAATTTGTTAAAGAACTTTAGATAAATGAAGACAATATTAGCGAACCTCAATCGAAAATCTGGAGACAGAAAAATCAGAAAAAGATATTGGCTCTACTGGGAATTTGAGATTTTACTCATAAAGTTAAAAATTAAAAAAAAAAACTTTGTAATCATTTAGCCAGAACAAATATATGGAAAAAAATAGTTTAGGATAATATTGATAATTCTTAATTTGAATTAAGAGATTGACAAAAAGAGAGTTGGTTAAGGCGCTGTGTCCCCTAAGATTCTCAGTTGTGATCATTACCTTTTTATTTTTATGTGTCTTGTTCTGTTTCATGTTTCTATTATTATTCATCTTATTATTATTATTTATTTTCTTCTTCCAATGCTTGTCTTTTTATTCTTCTTTTGCTAGTATAAAAATTATGATGCTTAGAATATTTACTTTTCTTTAAAATCTTTATATTCAATATTGGTGCCATAGTCAAACACCGTAATCTTGCAGTTTATTTGGGTGCATGTAAAAAACATACTTTTAATAGTATTATTTTCAACTTTGCGTGTTTCTTTATAACTGTCGCAGGTCGCCTGTCTGAAACTGCAAGACAAATAAATATCCTGGAGAGACATGCTGAAAACGATGATCAGTTAACTGGAGATGCCAAAACTAAGGTATGCTTTTACTAGCAATGTTTATTATTTTGTACAATGTTTCTACCATAATAACATAGAATAATACACTGGGGAATATCTATTCATATAAATTATTTTTCATTGAATTTTCCTAATGCTAAAAATAAACAAGTCAGGTTTTATGATTGATTTTGGTGTTTTATGAATCATTTAAATTTGGTGAGAAACAGTGGGAATTTGTTATTTATTTTGTTTAACCGCTGGGAGGCCGGAGACGCGCCGGCGCGCGCGTCATATGCGCATGCGCGAGAAAATAATTCAAATATTTGAATAATACTTCCGACAAAAAACTTTTGGTCGACGATTTTGGCCCTTCTATGTACACAATTTGTATGGAGAACAGTGTCAGAATCGCTTGCGCTGTCATTACTCTCGGAGACGCTACAAGTTTCATTCACCTAGTCACCCTGGAATATTTTAAAAACGATTTCTTCAATGACAATCGGCTGTCAGAATTTGCCGCGAATTTAACGGTCGCAATTAATGGGTGTATCGCGAATAAAACGATCATAAAACCTATGAATTTACGTAATAAATGCAAGTAATGTGGTTTTCGTAGATAGTTTATTGTGATGTGAATGTGTTTCAGTTAATAAAATATACAATAGCTCAAAATTTATCAACAAAACATTCAATTCAAAATTCAAAGTGGTGGTTTTTTAGTGTTTTTTTGCGAAGTTCCGCGAATTTCCGCTAAATGTCACGGCCTTTGACCGGTTAAGGAAAAAAAATAAAGAGATTGTTTAAATTGGTATTTACATGGGAAATAGGGTACTAAATGCTAAAACAATGAAAATAATAATGCCCATAAAAGTAATTATTTTAGTAATGTATTATATATATTTGTGTTTTTAATATTTTAGGTGGGTCAAGCCAAAACTGACGCAGCCGAGGCTGAAAAAATTGTTCACAAGGCACTAAACGAAGTCAACACTATTGTCGAAGAACTCAAAAACTTGCCCGAGATACGTGATCATACTTTGGATCAATTGGGTAAGTTGATTATTTTATTAATTTGAACGCATCCTTTAGCAGATTTTCTGGTTAAATACTCTTATATACTAACTAGCTGGTCCCCTAGCTGGTTATAAATGGTGTATTTATTTTAAGAGCGGAGACGGTTTACATATATATAGTTCCCGCATTGCAATGCCATTCAAAGAAATAAATTGATTCTCCCTGCGTGTCCTTTCCCATGCGTCCCCGTTCCCTTGCACCTTCTCCGCACTTCCCCCTCCCTTATCTCTTCCCTCTCTGCAAACCCCACCTCCCCCGTTCCCCTCCCCTCTGCCTTTCCTCCCCTATGCTAAAATATATGAAAAACACACATTTTCATTTATACAAATTTCATAATGCCAGAACTTACCATTATACATTTTCATTTGTGCGATTCTTTCAAAGTCATAAAGAAACCATCCCTTCGTCCAGAATACAATTATTAATGTTCCCAAAAGTTGTCTTGACAGGAGCTCATTCCTGTGATCTCTTGAACGAAACCATTACTTTGTTAAGAATATTATGAACTAAATATACAATTTGGCTGTCCTGAAACGGGTATCCTTCTCAGTTGGACAGACAAAGTATCATTTTGTAATGTATTGTAATTTACGTACATAAATAAATAAACACCAGTGCTTACCATTATGTATAGCGTCTGTGTTATTCTGATGTATGAGCTATATAATTGTAAAGTTTCATTAAAGTCCATTCAGTAGGTTTTGAGTGAAAGAGTCACAAACAAACATACATCTGTACTAACTTTTGCATTTATAATATTAGTAAGATTGTATTTTTCATTTGGAGAGGTGCAGACATACGTTCACCGTTTGTCCCATTTTCGACTGTTGACATTTAGTGTGTTAGAAAGAGGGGCAGCATTATATGTTTAAGAACAAAAGCAAAACAATCAGCGCATTGACATTTTTGTATTTTCTGAAATTCACTCAATATTATTCTTACACAATATTGCTGCAGCTCTTTCAAAAGATGAGAATTCATTCCAAACAAAATGTATGAGGAAAAGAATTTTATTCAAAATTATTTTTTTCGTGAATTTTTCTGATGTTATAGCTATTCTGCTATTCGGGGCGGAGACAAATCCAACAAATCAAAGATCATAAATAACCGGATCACAAAGATCGGCAAACAAAGATCTCCAGTCTTTCTCGAGTTATAAATGGCGTATTTATTCTTTTAAAACTGGAGACAGTTTACATATATATATAGTTCCTGTGAGCACTTAGGCCATAGACCCATTGTATTATCTCCTGTTTTACCTCATTGTTTTGACAGTAACCCAGTCCCATTTATAAAGTTCACCAGGATTGTCATTGGAATTGAAGCTATGTCTTCTGGTTCGACAATGTGTCTTCCCAGATGGTGTAACTAACCCGACTTTGTTTGATATAATTGTTGCTGCAAGTTAAGCAAATCGGTTAAACTTTTATTAACATTAGTTACTTGATAATACTCCCGGGTAAACTACAGATCGCCAACGAAAAAACAACAATCAACGCTGACTAAATCTGCTTAATTTATTTAATCCATGTGAAAAGTTGTTCATTCGTTGGAACGTTGACAAATAACTGATATCGTCGATAAAACCTTTATTGATGTGCAGTGGGCAGAGTGTGCAAGGGACCCTGGTCTGCTAGGGTTATAAATTTTGTCTCCCAAGTTGCTATAATAACTTAAGATTTGAGTCTTGTGGGGGGCCATTGATTATTGCTCATAATGATAATTTATAATTAAAATAATCTACTTGGTTAATTCTTGATTCTAAGAATTATTTTCAATAATGGGAGTCTCATAACTTGTTTTTAATATTACAGCACGGCATTTGGAAGAGGCTGAGAGAGAGTTGAAGAACGCAAACTTGACGGGACATATCAAGATGCTTCAAGAGGCGAGAAGTTCACACCAAAGGTTGAATATTAGATTATATTAATTATATTGTTATTGACAATTCTAATATCGCCGCCAGGCGTTTGTGTTTCCTCCTTCCTACAACATGGGTCTCTTCAAGACCAATGTTCATTCCTTCCTCTCCTCAAAAAGACCCTCCACACAGCATCCCAGATGACATAGGCCCCGAGGGAAATTATTTTCCTCAGGGCCTCCTGTGTGGAGTTACTGTAAAAAAAAAAAAAAATGCAAGCTAAATTGAACTGCGTAAAAAAAGAAAAGTGTTCTTTTGTGAACCTTTGTTCTAAATGACTTTACAAATCGTCGCCTTAGTTCTTAATTATCCAAACGACCATTAGAAAATTTTACAGGAGGAGAAGGTTTTCTTTCATTATTTCAATGAAACATTATGATAGGTGTTTAAGATAAAGCTATTTTCCTAAAGGTAGAGGTCCCATAGGTTTAAATAATTCTTAGTTAAGTGATTCACTATCATTTTTTATACTATTTTTAATTTTAAAGTGGAGACTGAACAAAAATTAAAATGGTCATTTGGACAATTGAGAACTAAGGCGACGAAATGTCTGCTAAAGTGACTCTGATATTAGTCGACTCACCGGTTTTTTAGGATTGTTATGAGTTGGACTGGGTTTCCAGGATTTCTACTCAATAGCAACTTGATGAACGTAAATATCTTTTAAGATGTGCTTAAAATGCAACTGAAATACCAGGCCTAAATATTTTGTTTTTGAGCTCTCATATGTGCAACATTTGATTAATTGGCATTGATAGTAGAGTTGCTAGACATTTCTATAATTTTCATGAAATATCAAACATTTTTTCTTTGATTTTAACAATGTTAATGATATTAAAAATACAAAATTCAATTCTAGCAGTGTATACATAGTTTCAAAATGCGTTGAGCTGACTTAACTCATATATTTGAACTCAGGTGAAGGCTAATAAGGTTATTTCATTAGTGATAACTATAACTGAAATGAGTTACGACTTAATTGCTTTATGTTATTTTTTTCAGATGGTTGAAGGAGTACGAAGATGAGGCCAAGATGCTAAAGTTACAAGTTGAAAATGTTAAGAATATTTTAGACGTTTTGCCCAATGGCTGCTTCAAAAGAGTAAGACTTGAACCGTAGGATAAAACTTTGACACGGCGTGCCATAGACGAAGAAGACGAGTAGTATTCGGTAATATTAATGTAAAGTAAAACCATTACTTTATCACCAACAGCTAATTCATCCATGCATCCTCTAATTTACACATTACACCAGTGCCTTCTTATAATTGCATAGTGCCTTAAACATAATTCATTCAATAATATTTATGGGTTTAGAGCACATAAAAATTAAATTCAAACACAATTTTATTTAAAATATCACATTCTCTATTGATAAGTTACTTAATATTATTTCCCTACAGCTTAAAGCTAAATAGCTCGAGTAGAAAACTTTAGCTGTTTCATTATAAAATAATATTTTTAATAATTTTATAGAATACAGTTTGCGAGTCTAAGTAGATAAAATTTTTGTTTGGTTCTTACTAGCCACAATTTTTTGATTTCATATGTGTACATAATTATATTAAAATAGATATATTATTATGTATTAAGAACATAAAAATACTCTTAGACTATGTATTGTATACTTGTTGTGGTTAAGTGATGAATTTATTGTCGAATAAATTTTTTTAAATCAGTTATTTTGAAACAGAAATAATAAAATATAATATAATATGTTATCATGATACTAAATGCCAAAGATTTATCTGCAGTTTGCTAAATATGTTGAGTATGTTGTAAATTCCAAAATGTGCCAGGATGATCAATATATGTATTGAATATTTTTATAATCTTTTATGGATAGATGCACTGAAGGCGTTGCATTGCAAAGCAGGGCGTTCATGAGCCAAATGGTATTGCAAAAATATCTTTGATATTATGTGCCAATTATCTTTCCTTTTGTGTTTTGATACTTATAAATGTGTGCGTCTAAATATGTTTGCGCAGTGAATAGCCACAATGTTCGTCAACCAGCTTACATTACATTTGTTTGGAATATTTTTACTTTAATGTTATAAAATATTAACACAATTAAATTTTAGAGATTTTTATTCACTGAGCCAGTGTATTTTTCCATTCGTCTTGTAACACGGGCAAACTGTTGTAGTTAATTGCCTGTTTTGTATGTTTTATTACGCTATTGAAAAGTTCAGGATGTTCTAATACATAAATATATGCTTCCAAAAAAAAACTATGCTTTTAGTGATTGTTGAAATTTGCATTTACTATTATTAAGGTTTAGCGTAACTTGTTAGATTATGACATATCCATTCAAATTAAGGCCCATTTCCAAATAATTTTCAGTTGTAACTATTACTGTGAATTGGATGTTTTGTATAACAGTAAAAAATGCATAACTATTTTTTCTTAATAAATTTATTCTGTGTGTATCTATGTTTCTTCTATGTATGAAATTACTTAATAAATTAAAAAAAAATAACAATGTCTTTTTAATAATTTCTTCCCCAGCTCTTCTCGGAAAACTTTTGTTTCTGTTTGTGAAACTTAATTGTATATAACCACTTTGGCGTTTTTGGTTACATTTTGGCCAATTTGCAAATACACACGAGCGACCAATGACCAAAATGTGACCAATTTGAAGAAATATTTTAAAACATTAGTGGAATTATTTAAAAAATTCCTGCGCATTGTAATCTTCGATTAATAATAATAACGATAGCTTAGTGGTTTCACCTTTTAACCTTTAGACTTGCGTCTTTCAATGCTCAACGGTCCCGTACGGGACAGGTGATTATGGTGCGAATGTTTGACAAAAAATGCTTGGGCAGTGGGCTACCTTTATTTCGTGCGGCGCATGAGCGTTTAAAGGAATCTTTCGATGCCCAGTGGTCGCGTACGGGACTGCAGATTTGCTTCGTTCAATATCCAAAGGTCCTGTACTGGACTGGTGATTATGGTGCTAGTATTTCACAAAAAATACTTTGGGCAGTGGGCTAACTTTATTGCAGGCGGTGCACAGGCATTTAAAGGTTTTAACAGGAGATGTCTCGTATCTTCCGAAATATTTGTCTCTGCGAACTGAAATTATTGAAATATTTTTTCATAGAAATCATTGATCATGGTGTTTAGGGGCCGTTCAAGTATTACGTAAGGCACTTGGAGGGGGGCTGGGTCTTGTGAAACATTACTGTGCGTTACGAGGGGGGGTTCGAACAACGCGTTACGTAACATTTTTTTCCTTTATTTAGATTAAAAAAACTAGGGAATTAAAATCTTTCAAGTTGGCAATCCTTTTCGTTCTCGAAATCTCTAGTTTTATTACAGAAAACGCGATTAAAACAAGAAAAAAGGTATTTAAGCGACTTATCAGTACTTTGCGCGCAAGTACTTTACTTCTTTCAGGTAAAAGTTGTCTCTTGGGCGTTACGTGACATTTAGGGAGGAGGAGGGGGGGGGGGGGGAATTTAACGACACCATCCCAACCACAGCGGCAACCCAAATACATAATAACAACTTTAACAACATAACAATACCAACAACAGTGGATTCTCTGCTCCATTCAGCACCCACGATGTTAGAAAAATTTTGCTATTTGCGCATGCGCGTTTAGTTCTGCCTGCCAAGTTTTGCCTGAACCAGTATACGCATTCGAAGGGAGCATCCAACGCGCAGAAAACGACTTTAATGCACGTAGGCATAGTGCACAGAATAACATAAGAAAGCGCGTTTGTCACGTTTTAGAGAATTTGTTTGATTTGTATAATGGATGCCGATTGATAGGTTAAATATCTTTAGAATATCTATTTACCTAATTAATTTGATTTTAGAACTGTAATAAAATTGATGTAAAGCTTATAGGATTTATAGAGCTAATTTGACACACTGTTTTTGTCAGTAATCGCATCTTGTTCGTGGGCTAGTCTGTAGGTATTTTATATTTGATATCAGGTAGTTATAATATACTTCAGCATCCCTTATACAAAAAGTCACCGACCGCCACTGGTGTTTGCATAATAAAAAATTCACATTCTAATTTACATTTGTATAAGTCAGCTATAGACAAAATACGGAAGTCATAATATTTAATATTCTCCAAATAGGTACTATGTATGGCATTTTTTATAATGAATAATTCATGTGTTTATAAATCCTAAAAATAAGGGATAAACGGTCAAATACCGGTGTTTTCAATGGCTTTCTAACATCATAAGCAGTTTATATGTCTCAATGTTATAATTCGGAGGTATGATTTTTTTGAAATTTCTAAATTGATTACATATAGTGCTCTAGCACATTCTTGCTTAGATGTTGTCCATATCCTATACATATGTAAATTACATATATGCGACTCTCTGGTACTTTAGTTATCATGTTTCCATGACAATTTGGCTCTTCTCAGTTGACAAACTGCCGACCCTTGCTCTAGTGGATAAGGAATGGTAAGGACAATGTAAAAAGAAAAAAAAAGAATTATTTCTGGATTGCTGCTAGTACTACAAATATATTTGGAAACTACGCAATATGAATCAAGTATTAATACATGTTAGATGAAGTAGCGAATAATATTCACATCGATCATTGTGACAACATAATGAACCACTGAATAAAAGTCATAAGATAACCTTTATTAAAAAAATCATTTTAATGGAGAAAAACGGAACTAGAATATTCCCAAATTGCGGAAGGAACTACATGGAGTATTCATAAATATGTTTTGTCGAGCCAGGTATTGTAAATTATATAAATTATTTCAGCAATATCAAGATGGAGCAAGTCTTGTCTTCTCTCATGTGAAGTTTGATAAGTTGAATGTTGTCGGTGGTATTGATTTTCCGTTGCTTTGGAGTCACTGCGCTGGAGGTGGTGTGTTGCTACAGACTAGTTTAATTTCACAAATAAACCAAATCAGAAGGTTGAAAACGAAGGAGGCAACTTCACTTCTCTCAGTTTTTGCGAAATATCTAGCTCAGTACTCTTGTGATGGTGTCACAAGTCATTTGGTTTCGGAAAAACTGGAGTCCGATTCACTTTTTCAAAGATGGCAGCTACAGGAGTGGCGATGTATAAATTCTACGGGGAACGGAGAACAAAGCGTGGAGGGTCTGGGGACTTGGGCTCTCGCTCTGGCGAAGCGTTTAGTGGCGGTGCTATCCCGGGACCTGCCAATTCTCCGCGAATCCGTATTCAGTCAGATTCTTCACCTCCGTGTCTAGCACCAGTAAAGGGGTTATAGTCGGTAAAGTCGGGATGTGGCCCGGGAACATGTTAGTGATCGTAACTAGACAATAAACCATTAAACAAAAACCGTAATAAATAAATAACATCACCGTTGTGAGCGTCGTTTTGACCGGTTTAGTTTGACGTTTTAAATTGTAAATATTGTGACACCGTCCAGTGTCTACCCGCTACCGTCTACCGATTGGTCAATAATTTTAGTGTGGCTGATACTGAAATTTGTTAAACCACAATTTTTCGGGTAATCACCCACAGGGGCTATTTGGTTCATAAAATCACCAAGGAAATCTTCTGATTGTTAAGATAAATTATTAAGTTTAATATTGTAGGTACAGGATAATTATTTTAAAGATACCCTTGCTTGTACATTTGTGCAATGAATATATCAACAATTTTTTGTTGTTGTAGTTAAGTAGGTGAACAATAAAAAAAACATCGACGAATTGAATCGCAAGTCCAAAATATTATTAACACCCATATTTGGGCATTTGCGGGGTGAGAGGGGACTACGGGCGGCTATTCGAAACCAGTTCGAAAAACTTTTTTGAAACTTTTAATACTGTCGGTGTGCACAAATGCATTCAAGCGTGTCCTTTTTAAAATTATTTGCCTGCACGTGGTTATTTAAAAGAAGAACATTATTGAATACATAATTATGTATTCCCTTTGTTATTTCGTCCTCTCATTGGCCGTCTTAAGCCTCATTTTCTTACAACTCATTTTCGTATCCGGAGGAACATCGCATTTGCTTCTTGGCCAATTGGCAATTAGAAACACTGCACTGTATGAACATACCCCTGCAGTGTACGTAAAACTATAATTTCAATTCTCAATTTCAGTGCCGGCAACCCGGGCGTTTATTTTATTTTCATTTATGTACATAGTTTTCTTTTACCCACCTCACTAGACAGAGTCTGTTCCGAGACGGGTAAATAACATATTCTATTTATTAAAAAGGTATGTATCAACAAAGATATGTATGAATATAAAAAGATAAAAATATATGTAAACATACATGCATGTACGTATTGTTGTTATATTAAATATTTACATGTTGTTTTTATTATTTGATAAATTTCCATAAAAAGATTGCATACGTAATATAAGATTACACATGGAGATAAGAAAATGAAAATACAGTAGGTACATGATTATATAATTAATGTTGCTAGCAAGCAGTATCCTGCATATTTTATTATATTTGAATATTATATAATTTAGTGAGTGTTTATGAAAAGTGAATGTCTATAAAATTTACTCCTTTTAGTTCTTTAGGATATTTCGAATGTTTTTTCTTTCTTTTTCAGTCAACCTTATTACAAAACTTTTGAAGAGCCAGTTCAGATTATTTGGGGTGACGTAAGTTATAATGAAACCACACACCGCAAATAATGTCGCTTTTGATTTATTTCAAAATTATTAAATATCGATATTACGCTTTTTATTAAATACCGGAAATCCATTGATTTTTGCTTATGTAAATATTTTATTTGGCGGCACTAAAAAAAGTGGGCACCTACCTACTTAGTTTCAAAATATTAAGCATATCAGTTTATTGCAATATTTATAAATAATATATACAGGGCGTTAAGGGACATACTTGACTTACTAACCTGTGATTCCTAAATTTTTTTGGATAAAAAATGTAAATGAAATGTTGAATGATTTTTTGTCTTTTTTTTCTTCGGTAATTTTTTAAAAGTTTTTTTAAATATTATTTTTTTCAAAACCAACATTTTTCAAAAACATCATTATATTCATTACTCAGCTGAGTAACTGCCCAATTCCCAACTTGATTCCTAACATTATTTGGATAAAAAAATGTAAATGATATGTTGACTCATTTTCACCTTTTTTTTCGGTGATTTTTTATTGTTTTTTTTTTAAAATTATTTTTTTCAAAACTTTTTAAATCTTTTCTTCCACATTTCGTCACTGATCACTCAGCTGAATAACTGCCCAATTCTTACTCCGACCCTAACTCTCGAATACCTAATGATTTTAATGTTTTAGTTGAAAAAAAAATGTCACGGGAGAACAAAATTTCATTTATTTTGCTCCAAATAATATCAGGAATATAGTAAGTCATATACGTCCTTCAAGAGAAAATCGGGCGGAGTTTTGTCAATGTATGTAGGTATTCCCTAATTTCCTCTCTGGTTTTTGACATTAGTGCAAATATTTTTTAACATAATATATATATCTATCAAGATTAAGATTAAGACTAAGATGGAGCGACATCGATTCGCTGTGAAGCTTCTCTCGGTAAACGATGAATCTGCAACTCGTTATTTATTTTATCGCTGTATTCTGAACACAAAACCAGTTTGTATGCGGTAAATTAAAACTACACTCGCAGAATATGAACATAGTTTTTTTCTGATTTTGGCATTAAATAAATAGTCAGCAACTAGAATTTTATAACTGCACATCGAATAAGATAATGTTTTCCTTCGAAATGTGTCAGCAGATGAATCCAACTGGAATTATACATTCTGAACACAAAACTGGTTTAAATTAAATCTGTACCTGGCGAATTAAAACTACACCTAGAACATGAAAATGGTTTTTCTTTGATTCTGGCAGCACATATAGAGTTTGCAACTAGAATTTTATAACTGCACTTCGAATAATATAATGTTTTCCTTCGAATTGTGTTAGCAGATGATTCCACAATTGAAATTTTTCATTCTGAAAACTGGTTTAACCCTTCGAATAATAAGAAAAAAATATCTATAAAGTTTTTCTTATCAAGGTTTGCGCACAAAATTCCCGGTTCTTCCCATGCATTTTAAATGTTCCTCTTTATTGGTTATTTTTTTAACCTTTTGCAAAAACAAAATTGTTCTAAAATGTAGATAAAATAATTTTATAACAGTTTCTAAATATTAAAATTTTGATATTGGAAATGTAAATTGGCTCAAAAATACACAACTACGAATATTCGAATTAAAGTACTTAAAATAGAATAAACAAAAATATAATTATTGACATTTATTTATTAAAAAAGAAAGAGTTGGTTTCATAAACGAAAGTATCGTAGAAGATTTTCAAATAATTTTTAGGTATATATTTAAAAAAATTACTTAAGTTACTGAAATTCATTTTTCTGATTTTTCTCTATTAATAAATTAAGGCTTGAACAACGAACCAGATAGTCAAATATAAAATTACATAAATAAAAAATGTAAATAAAATATTTATTTTTCATGTCGCTAGTCACTCATGATCCAGCAATAAATGAAACTTTGTTAGAATTGTCAATCACATCACATCGTCCACGGACCTCTCTCAATCATTCTCACTGGAATTCTTGCAATTCACCACATACGGTGTTGCCAGTCACTACAGTGATCAAGATGATGTTATTATGTTTTCATTTAAAGAAATGGGATTCCCGGTTTCGTCACACAAAAAGTAATGAAAAATTCCGTGCTCATTTCAGTCGGTCCGAATCGTAGGTGCGACAAAAATATGAAATGAAACGGTTTAATTTTTTACAAAATAATATTATTATTTATTGTGAAAATTTGCCGCCCCTCTTAAAAGTGCCGCCCGGCTGGACCGCCCCCCGTCCCCCCCCCCGCTCCGATCCCATGCTACGCCACTGATCTACCTTGGAGCTTCTAAACTGGAGAGAGCTGGCACAAAACCGAAATGAGTGGAGGAAGACTCTTGAGGAGGCCAAGATTTACCAGAGGATGTAGAGCCAATAGTAATGATGATGAGATATCTGCTACTAGCGTGTCGGTGCGATTTGCTTTTTTTGATAAGATACTTCTTATAAAAGTTAAACCCTCCAAAAATCGTTTCATTTGCCTGCTTTGAACGCCATCAACAGACGTTCAGTATAAAAACATTATTTTCTTCTAACATTTCGTAAAAACATCTTCAAAATTGTTCCAGTTTTGGTGGAGAAAAATGGGTAATACAAAACCCCGATATTGATGATTATTAATGAACATTCCAGAATGTTCCGGGATGTTCTGGAATGTGGTGGAATTGTCAAGAATATTCTGGTATGTTTTGAACTGTTCTAGAAATTTCAAGGGGGCGAAACTTCCGGCCCTTATATCTTTAAAAGCACGTCCTTCAGGTAAAAACGGGAACTTTCTTCATGGTTGGGGGATAGGGGGCTACAACACAATTTAACTCCAATTATCGTACTGGGACTCGTCTTTGAGTTTAAGCGGCTGCACATTGCATACTTTTAAATTTTTTTTTTTTTTTTTTTTACAGTGAATACCGCACAAGAATCTCAACTGCTCCCGTCTGGAGCCAGTGAGACTATGGCATCCCCGATTGGGGTATTTATATTGAAGATTAAGATTATCCAAACTTCTAGGACTTTCCAGAACTTCTAGACTCACCGACCCTCTCCGCCACTCATTTCTGAAACCTTCTAGAACTTTCTCCTTCCATAACATCCTGGAGAATTAGGGAGCCTTCCAGAACTATCTAGAACCTCTACGACACACTCCATCACTCCTTCCAGAACTTTCAAGAGCTTTATCGAGCCTTTTAGAACTTTTAGAAACCTTCTAGACTAACTGACATACTCCGCCACTCCTGCCAGAACTTTATACAGCTTTATCGAACCTTCTAGAATTTTACGGAACCTTCTAGACTCACCGACATACTCCACCACTCCTTCCAGAACTTTGTACAGCTTTATCGAACCTTCTACAGCTTTTCGGAACTTTCCAGACTCACCGACGAACTTCACCGCTCCTTCCAGAACTTTCTACAGCTTTATCAAACCTTATAGAACTTTCCGGAACCTTCTAGACTCGCTGACATACTCCTCCACTCCTTCCAAAACTTTCCAGAGTTTTATCGAATCTTCTAGAAGTTTCCAGAAATTTTTAGAAATTTCTTGATATTTCTAGTCTTCTTAGAACTTTTAGCCCTTATATCTTCATTAGCACGCCCTTTAGGTAAAAAACGGATACCCTTATTCTCTAGGGGGGATAGAAATCTATCATACCATTTAACTTCCTTGATCGTACCGGGACTCGTTTTATAATATGTTGACTTTCTTTTATAATATGTATTGATTATCAGAAGTGCAGTGGTCCATTTCGCTCAGTGTTCGGGGGAGTAAGAGCGACAGTGATAGTAGTAGTTTGGTAAAATATCTATGTATTGTTCAAATTTCTCGGCGACCGAGTTTCCTCTTAACAGTATCTATAACTAGCGGAAACCCCCGACGTAGCCCGTGCTTTACGAAGTGTTTTTCTAAATCAGATGTAGATGGTAACGTTCCTCTTATTTTGTGTGAAAATTTTCATCACGAAGTATCAAAGTTCTGCTGGGGGTAGGAAAAGGGAATAGGGTGGGCAGCTCGCCCGCTTGCCACATACACTCTTATTTTATAAACAGAAGATATTATAGTAACAAAAAAATAATTACCGTCCTTGAGTAGAAAAGAACAGTCCAATCTGTTTGATAGATTGCCCATCTTAACGAACGGATTGCAGTCTTTAGGAAAATATTAGTAGGTACGAATGCTGTTCTTGTTCTTCAGATATTAGATGGTTTTCTGAAGAACTAACCTCATTGACCTCTTCGGCATTTATGTACAGCCGAGAGACCTTCACTTCCTTAATATGAGATACCCACACTCCTTATAACATTGGTCTCTTAACTCCTTGATTAAAAAAAATCAGAGTGTGCAAGTCACACGCGGTAGAAGTGAAACTTTCAGAAAACTATAGTAGACAAGAGTGGGGAGACTACGAAGCACTTTTTTTAATCAATGTGAAGGATGATTTTTTCCATAATTTTTTCGTCAAATTCCAACGCACCCTTTCCTGTACATTTGGTCATCTTGTTTGTATTTGTGATTTCTTCTTCGGAGTCGTTTTCTTTTGTGTTTTATTTGCCTTTCCATTTTGGAGTGGTTTGAAGATTGGATGTTGATTTTACAAATACAATATTTTTTTTTGGATTTTGGAAGATTCGATCTTGGTCCGCTGAATGTCTGGCCACTATGGTTGGTCAGGCGCTTTACATGGGTAGACCAAGGCCTCCTGCGGAGAGTTAGGCCATCCGCTCATGGAAAACTGAAATCAACCTCCTGAACAAAATCGATATTTTTCTGATTTGATATATCACAGAATACTCAAAACTTGACAGTTCGTGAGCCGCTACCATGGAAACCTGTCTACAATGTAACTGAAACGCGACAGCGCTGGTTGTCACGTTTGATATGTGTGAAGGCCCCACGTTAAGCGCTAGTGTGAAGGCGCTAAAAGGTGCTAGGGTGTACAAATGATTGGTTAGGTCAAAGTGAAAGGGGCCCCAATAATATACCTACTGGGAAAGGGTCGGGTCTACGCCTCCTCTTAGGTTCCCTTGCGGCTAGCTCGTCTGCCGGGATGAGTCCTCGTTCTCTGGGCCGCAGCCTCATTTCCAACCAATCAGAAGCGAATGTCTCAGACAGTAACAAATAAAAATAGTTTGTGCGTTTACATAGAACACGAATTTATTCATTAAACAAACAGTCACAACGTTATCAAGACAACATAAAAAAGATATCCTGGCTGATTGCCTAAATTCTCTCTGGGCCCTATCAGGTCTTCAAATCATTATTATTATCAAGTTAATAACAGCACATAATGGGGTAAGGAATGTGGCTTACTGCTTGTCGGGACGTCCGTTCATTTGCCTAGGGCGGCACGGCCCTCGTGAGCGACTCCCATCAGTGTTTTAAGGTGCAAACGTGGCACCGAGCTGGCGAGGATACTCCCATCGCGAAAGGTAAGGTATCGTTACTCGTTTTAGTACATTTACTTTCAAAGAAACTGCGAGAAACCAACACAAATGGCAGTGGGTCCGGAAGCTCCACCGACCGTGTCAACCGTTGAGGGACCCCGTGGTAATCGTAATGGCGGCCGGGCGGGTATATACCGCTCGGGAGCGACCCGTTGTGTATCGTAACACATGTCAGATCAGAAAAATATCGATTTTGTTCAGGAGGTTGATTGCAATTTCGTCGTGAGCGTGAGTTTCTCCATGAGCGAAGGCCCTTAATGTAAAACAAAATCCTAGGAAAGAAATGGCAATTTCGTACTTATTTTGACCCGAGACCACACATATTTGTATTCTAACTAATATGTAGGTACACAACCCTATTTTGGTAATATAAAATAACCTTGAGAAGATCCCCAGCCCGCAGAGTAACCGAGAAACGCTCGATAACAAATTATCTAATCTCCGTCCTTACGAAAAGAAATTAGTTAGTCCCCGGGCTACTTGCCGCTAACAAATTGAAACAGATAAATAGCACTTTGTCTTGGTGCACACATGGAAACTTGTGTAATGAATATAGCGGGCGCGGGGCGGCATGTTTTCCACCCACCACCCACACCCACCGAAGTAATAAACCGGTGGAAGTGTGTTGTGCCCGTGTTGTTGTGCCCGAAGTAAGGTGAATTTTATCTTCATCGTCATAGGGCTACTTCCCAGGATGGGATTTGGCTTCCTTCAGAAACGAGGAGGCGTCAAACCAAAAATTACATAAAAAGGTTTTTAGATTTTCAATTATTTAAATATTATATACATTTAAATTCTGTTTATACTGAAAAGAAAAGCTAAAACGGCTTCGTATCATATATTTATTTATTTACGCCCTGAAGGCTTTTACATGTAACATTGGTAAGTTGTACCGCAGCATCATTACAAGTATATAGTACATAAATAATAAACTGTGCATGAAAGACATCTATCACAAGTAGGCATAAGAATTCAATAAGTAAGTTGTACAAAGGAGTTCAACAAGCAGATTCGTATTTGGGCTTAGGCTTAAAGTACACGGTTCAGCACAATTGCCACAATATTACTCAAAACATGATTCCAGTGCAGTAATTTAAAGTTTTCTTTCTGCATTGTAAGTGTACGTAAATTTATTATTATTATTATAAAAATAAAAGGTACACGACAATTACATATATAAAAGAAGTAAGTAGGTACTATGAAGTAGTTACAGAGCAGTGGGTATTGAATTTGTTACTTTTTATTTTATTTTATTTTATTTATTAGGGAAAATCAACTGATCTTTTACACTTATAATAATAACATTAATAATACACAAATATCCAATAACAGATTTTCCCATAATTAAAATTATAATTAAAAAGTAAAAAAAAGTAAGGGTCCTGTACCCGTAAGAAGTTAACAAAAATATAACCTTGAAAATTGCAAAAAAAAGATATAAAACACACAATATAAACTATAATAATCTGCCTACTAAATTTCAAAAAATAAAGTAGTTAAGAGTCAGAAATCTATTCTCACTCCACAACAGCAATAATAATCAGGGCTGGGCAGTATTTGAATTACTTGTAATTGAAATAAGTATTTGAAATACATTTGTAATTTGTATTTTAAATACTCATGGCTTCAAAATACATTTAGCAATCTTAATAATGATAATGAAAAATAAACTGACAGAGAATACATAGACTAAAAACGCTAGAATCCTGTACTATTGTCCTATTTTCCTGTGCTATAGCACTCTTACTAATGATTATTTGTAGTTCTCTTATCATAGCTTTATAATTTACTGTACTTTTTTATGTCATGCTAGTTATTATTATTGTCCTGTGCTATAATAGCACTGTTACTGTACATTTTGTATCAAATTATATTATACTTGTCATTGCTTTGTATTGTACATTTTTGTATCATTGTAATAGATCAAGCACTATAGGAATAATTTGACTGAATACTAGATTATTTTTAACTGTAGAGCCCACTTGAAGTGAAATAACACAAAATAGCGCTATACAAATGTCATCTATGTATACATATAAAAATAAATGCTTGATTCCCTTGGTCACTCCATAACTTCAGAACGACTTAACCTATTTCATTTTTTTTTAAGTTTTCTAATACTTTGTAGAAGGTTCTTACTGATAGAAAAATTAAGAAAATTAAGCAGAAAATTGGATAATTTCAGAAAACTTAACGACTATTTTAATTTCGTACGTTTGACAGTTCGCGCGTTTGATGAAATTGAATTTAGCGGGCAGCTGTTGAGGGGAACGGGGACGAACGTGAAAGAACATGCAGGGAGAAACAATTTATTTCTTTGAATATGGCATTGCAATGCATGCCGGGAACCAGCTAGTGTTATTATAATAATAATTATTATTAACTAACACCTAAGTCCTTTACCAAAAAACTTTACAAGTGGAGCGGAGACGAGATGTGTCTTCTGAACAATATGATTGGTCAATTTTTGCACGTCTCTGTTTCACTCTGCTCAGCTTCGCTTCTATGGAAACGCACCCTTAGATAAGGGCACTTACGACAATTTATTGCAACCAAAGGTTCTACGAAAACCAAATGTATTTTGTATTTGGAATTAAAATATGGTTAAAATACTGTATTTTGTATTTAAAATACACGACTTGAAAGTATTTTGTATTTCGTATTTTAAATACATGCGAAAAAGTATTTTGTAATTTGTATTTCAATTACAGCAAAGCATGTATTTTGCCCATCCCTGATAATAATAATATGTACAATGTACATACCTACACTCAGAGTGAACACAATAGTAAGTCGAATGACATGTATGTAAATGGAAAGGATTCACATCAATAACATGATAACTTGCAATACGTTCAAAAAAATATTTAATGTTATCTATGACATACTTTTTTAAGGTACTTAAATTACATGAAAATATGTCTATATTATTAAAATTCTTATCAAATTCATTGCATGTTCTGAATATAAAAGCATTTTGTCTGAGATTAGTAGAACATTTTTGAGAAGAAGAAGAAAAAGTGATTTTTCTCTGGTTGTAACGCCTGGGACTCTAAAATTAATCTTAGCCAAAAGGGGCGAACAATCAATTGGTTGGTTGGTTATGTCATGATAACCAATATTAAACTTGAAATTTTAATGATGGACGAATTTTTTTTGGATGACTTCAATGCGTTTAATACAAATATTACCTATATTGAGGATTCCATATTTAAGAAGCGAATTCAAGATGACTACGAACATATGAAAAATACAATATTTTAGTGTTTGAATGTTCTTGAATTTTTCTCCAATACGGAATAAGAATCCTAACATTATAAGGGCTTTCTTCACAATCATATTAATATGTGCCTCGAATGTAAGTTTACTACCGAGTAGAACACCCAGATCACGAATTTGAGTAACACCCATCACCTTTTGAGTGATTGGCTGGCTATATGGTAGTTATGGTCAAATTTAATTTTATTTCAAGTGAAGACTGTTAACAATCTCAAATATTTAAGGATTGTTGCAATTTGGGAGGCGGGCATGGGTACCGCCACCCCGGGGACTATTTTTTGGATAACCAACACCTCTGCCATAGGTTACCCCAAGTGGTTAGCTACGTTTGGTGACTTAGCAGGGGTGCCCGGGTTCATGGGGTAAGGTTGGTCCGGGTCTTTACGGCGGATGCGTCTGCCCACCAGCTGCGTGGCAGGCCGGATCGAGAGAGAGGGATTGGGGGAGTCCCTTTGACTTCTCCGGCTGTACTATCTCGGAATATCGCTTTGGACCGCATTTTTTTATATTAACTCCACACGTTAAGATGGGAGAATCTATCAAACGGACCGCCCGTTTCTGCAGTCGAGGGTATTTTTCAGGTATTTAGAAGCTCCAGACCGGAGGTGGCTGCCAACTTCAACCATGGGGCGCACTTGTGATTTGTACAGGGTTAGCAGTTGTGTACTATTAAAGTATCTGCGGGACCTGTACAGTACGCCCAGTTTTTGAGAGGCTAACTTTATTCTGGCTTCGATGTAGCCCCCATATCTGAGCTGGTCACTTAGAGTTACACGAAGCATATCAATGGAGGGCCTATTCGGAAGATTGCTTCCGTTGAAGGAGACTAGATTTTCATTTCGATCCCCTTTAGACGTAATATCAGACAAGACTGGGTCTTTGAAACATTAAATTTAACGAGCAATGGGAGGGATGGGATCATACGTCTGTCCCTCCTGGACACACTGACCCCGAGATTCCTAACCACCCCTCATTTTTCCTACCAACCCCCAGATTCCTACCAACCTACATTTTCCTTCCCAGAACTTCCTTTCCTAAAAAACCCTCCACACAGAATCTCAAAAGATGACATAGGTCCTGAGGAGAATTACATTCCACAGGGCCTCCTGTGTGAGGCTAATGTAATATATATATATATATATATATATATATATATATATATATATATATATATATATATATATATATATATATATAACATTAGCCTATATATATATATATATATATCGGCATACATATACACTTTTTAAAGGATGCGATGTTTTTATATTTATGCGGGTCGTGGAGGTCAAATGGTTAGTAAGGGCTCAGTCAGTCCATTCAAACTAAATATATTTTGGTAATCATTCCCGGTTTATTCCACAAAGCACAGTACAGTTGGACACATGGTAAATACAACATGGTTAATAAACATCTCCTAGCTTCTTGTCTAATCAAATTTCCAACTCTCTCTCCCACTCGCGGCGTCCGCATTCACGCACGTGTTCGCCGCGAGTTTATACAAGAAAATGGCACTTGCAAAAGGGGGTAAATGCATATGGACTCACACGGGCTGCTGGGGAAGACGGGGCTGGTCTCCAACCTGGTCAGCTATCTCTTGAAGGCGAACCACGGCTTCCGTCGCGATTCTTAACACACGGCAATTTAAATGTCACAGTCGACATTGTGTACAAAAGGTAAACAGTTCGTGCGTCGAGTCAATTACCCGCGATTGGCGTCGGGTGGGCCCGGCATAGTACAAAAGGTACCGCGCGAATTGGCGGTTAAATATTCGCGTTGCTAGCACTGCCTTTCAGCGTGGGCGGTCGGTTTCTTTCTGAGGAGACGGGCCGATACCATTGGTGCGCTTGTTGTCGGCTCACCAGCACCAATGGTCACGGCGCGTTGGTGAAGTAAACTTACCCGCCCTGGTATAAGTAACAGATGGTTACTCCTTCAAGGCAAGATTCTATTTTTTTTGTTAAACGAAGCTACATTTATTTATTTTGAACGAATTTAGACATCCAGTGTCCCTGCATACGTTGTTAAAAGCTTAACAGGAAAATAAAACATAATACAACAAATCAGGTTAGTAATACAAGCAAAATAATATTAAAAGCAAAATAATACTCGTTCAAGAAGAAAATGTGAATCATCATGTGAAAAACCCTGAAAGCACTTGTATAAATAGATAGAGAACAATAAACAATTAAGTATTAAATCATTTGGCAAGTACCGATAAAAAATGTAAATTG
The DNA here is from genome assembly GCA_929108145.2 of Limnephilus rhombicus. Taxonomy (NCBI): domain Eukaryota; kingdom Metazoa; phylum Arthropoda; class Insecta; order Trichoptera; family Limnephilidae; genus Limnephilus; species Limnephilus rhombicus. The sequence goes on from OV815275.1 coordinate 29,545,359, forward strand.
CATTCAGCCTGATATAAACCACACCCAGCATCCGTATCCCTCAGCCAACCATCCAGTGAAGCCTCAAAGAAAGGTAGTTGAATAATAGAGGTAAAATACCCGAAGACTTAAAGAAAAATTCAGCTTTGAGTGATCGGAGGCGGGACAAGGGAAAGTTAAGGCCGTTTAAGCAAGCTTCAAGCCTTCACATATTATTGGGGGTGGCGCAAATAAATTTGAGATGGATCTGCAAGAAAAACAAATGTAACTAAACATGAAGGAGGGACGAGGTCCAGTACACCCCCATATAGGGATTAATAAAAAAAAAGGTTTGAGTTCAGTTCATCCAAAACATAATGAAAAACAGATAAAAAAGAGAATGAGCATAACATAAATAGATAGGTTACATTATTATCATTATCAAAACAATTCGCGAAGCAAATGTATAAATTTTGAAAATAAAGTTAACACAATAAATATAAATAAAATATTTCATAATATACAATTAACACAATAGACAGAAACATACAATAAACACAAAACAAATAATCACAAAACAAATAAACAATAAACAAATAAACGATAAACATAAAACAATAAAATACAATAATCCAAGCAATAAAAGTAAAGGAGTCATAAATTGAGTGTCCGAGGGTTCAGAAGCAAAATACACCTGTTACCTACATTATTTTACTGCTAATCTGTGACTCTAAGAACAGGCCATCTCTCAACCCAGACTTTCGGGAATTTCCTCAGGCACTCAAAGTTCACCTTATTCGAAACGAGATCTGTGTTCCAAACAGGTCTCGTAATAACCTGCTAACCATCAATCATTTCATCTCGAGCATCCGTCAACATCTCACAGTGCCACAAAATGTGCTCGGCTGTTTGGTCGGTATCACCACAAGCACAATTGGGATGGGATGATAGAGTCAATCTGTGAAGTCTACCTCTAAATTCTCTATACCCAGAAAGCAATTGGGTGATATGGTAGTCCATTAAAATATATGCCCCTTCCATTCTGATTTTAACTGATGGAAAGAAGGAGAAGGTCCATCTTCTCAGCGTTCTTTTTCTCATCAACTTTAGAAGTTCAGGGACAGGCACTGCTCCACCAGGTATTAATTCAATACCAAGGTGGTTTACAGGTCTTCCACTTTTCAGACACTTTGTCAAAACTTCCCTAATTTCTAAATCAATTGGCAAAATGCCGGCCAAAATTGGCAAAGCATCCGATGATACAGTTCTGTAGGCTCCTGAAAGCGCCAGTAAGGGGATTCGCTGGCCGTTCTTAAGCGCTGAATGAATGAGTGAATTACCCAGTCGATGTTCCCATACACAGGCACCATATGATACTTGTACCACATATGTGCGTCTGTATAATAGACGGAGCGCAGGGAAACGTAAACCTCATTCAGCAGTTGAGATTCTTCTCAGTTTTAAGAAGAGACCCTGGGCCTTACTAGAAACGCTTTTAACGTGAGTGAAGAACGAGGATGATCTGTCTAATGTAAGGCCTAGATATTTAGTACTGTCAACAAAATGGATTGCGGTATCTCCCATTTTTATGAAAGGGTTTCTACCTCTACTGAAGGAGCCTTTCATAAGGAGACCCACGGTCTTGTGGGAAGCAAAAGTCAGTTTGTTTTCCTTTCCCCAGTTAAGAATCATATTCAAACCTTCTTCAGCTTTATTTTCAACTTCTTTTCTACTGTCCCCACAGACCAAATACAATTTGTCGTCTGCGGATCAATCGCAATAGTGCTTCCAGGTAAGGGTAACCTAGAGGAGTCATCGAATAAAATATTCCAGAAGTCCGGTCCAAGGGGAGAACCCTGGGGACAACCCAAGTCCACATCTCTTTCAATGATGCAATCACCAAAAGAAATTATGTTTTTCTATCTTTGAAATAATCACAAACAACGTATTTTGAAATTTTTTTCTTGGACAATTACGATTTTTTAATTTTGTCAAAATCATCTCCCACCATGCACTATCGAAGGCACCAGTTATATCTAAGAAGATACCGATTACATACCTCTTTGTGCAGACCTTCACCCAGTCAAGCGCAGTCAACGGCATTCTCTGTGGACTTACCTGGGACGAATCCATATTGTTATACATATACTCTGTTAGGGGAAGAGAGGAGATATCGATTACTGAGAGCGACCGTTACTTTCTTTTGACGTAGATAGATATCTTCTGTATTCGAGATTGACAAAATTCATTATCTATGGTCGCTCGCCATACCGATGCGTGCTGAAAACCGAATATTTTTTGAAAATTTAACCCGTTCACTTATTGGTGGTTCGTAATCGGGTTACAACGATCGAGTAGGTCACTATCTCCAATCTTCTTCCACGCATTCCATCCATATTTGTTGCGGTCTATGGGCACTTTTCACTTCCACCGCGACTCACATGGTAGCTCAACGAAGTATTTTTATCCTACAGAATCACAATTTTTCAATCAGATTTTTTGTTACTATGGTTCAAGGTGAGTTTAGGATCAATTTTGTTTTACTTCGGGTGAAATTTGTGAAAATTGATCAATGATCGAAATTGTTTTTGACATGAAACTTAATTTTATTTGCCTGTCTGGGACTTAGGAGTCGAAAGATCTTATGTAAACTGGTGACATTAGTATCATTTCATACACTTCATTAGATTCCTCTTCACCCTTCTAGGGAATTTCTCATCAGTGCCACTACCCCACTAACCCAAGCACTGAAAGTACTGGCACTGGAGGGTCGGGTGGTGCGAACCAATCTTAAGTTCAGTTGAATAAACATGATGCGATATTGAAAGAATATAGTGAATGAGGAATTTCAGTGAAAAATGATATCTATAACTTCACAAAATATCTTCATATCGAAGAGAAGCGATTTACCATTTTTATTTTATGTAGGTATATCTAAACGCACCGGCACGGCTTTGACGTCATCGCGTTTAAAAAAAGAGTGGCATTTAAGATGCAGTACAAAAATATTTAGGTTTGCACACAATAGTTAGGTACGTTTGAATCTTCTATATGGGGAGGATTTGGAAGCAAAGGAAGTTGCGTAGTTTCGTTGAAATCAATGTTGCGAGAGGGAGTAAACACAAAAGCCGATAGCCATTCCACATCTGAGCACAAGAAGAGGTCATGAAATCAACCCGTTCTTTTGCTGAGAAAAAACCCATATCAACCTATAATAATAATCATTGGACAATTTGTAGTGCGCCGTTTTTGTGGAAAATCACCTCAAGGGCCTTTTTATGATTTATTATGAACTAACTATGTGGCTAACGAAACACAACGCCATTACCCAACCTTTATAAAATCCACACCACCCGCTTGCCAGCTGCCCGCTGCCCGCTGCCTAAATTGAATATTTGAATTTCTCGGCTTTTCTCTACTATAATAAGCATGTATTATACATATAAACATTCCTCTTGAATCACTCTATCTATTGCCTAGTTTAAAAGATCTATGCGCACATACATTTTGAGCGACTTCATTTTATACTATGTAATGATAATGATAATGGCTCTATAGGCTTATCGAATTTTATTATTTATAAATAGATACAGAAACATACTTACCTGGCAGGTCACTTCCGATAAACACACTTTATAAGAAAGTGTATGCTTGGGGGGCGTTCAAGTATTACGTAACGCACTAGGGGGGGAGGGGGGGGGGGTCTTGTGAAACGTTACTGTGCGTTACAGAGGGGGGGGGGGGGTTTGAACAACGCGTTACGTAAGGGAAGATACGACTTTGCACGTGGATGACATTATATTGAAAAACACTGGACATTGCATGATTTTACCTTTGCTTACCCTTATCACTGTTGGTTTTGCATTTATAAGAAGATTAATGCCAAAGTTGAGTTAATATTGATTTTGAATGACTAGAGAATTTAGGACTCTTTAGGACTGGAGATTTTGTGAAATAGTAAAAAAAAAAGTTAATTGATGAATAGGTAAACAGGTACGAATTTGAAATAAAATAAAATAAATTTACTGGTTCAATTTCTTATTGGGAGGACTAAAATAAAAATATTTTTATGTGTGTGTATTCGTTTTCCAGGTTATAAAGTCTGGATATTGAGGAGGAAATGTTGTTATGTTTGGCAATTTTATTTTTAATTCTTTTATATATTTTATTTTAGTGCGTACGTAATGAGTAATGACCAATCTTACCATAACTGACAATTAGTAATGACATTAAGAATAGTCGAAATAGTAAAAATCGTCAAGGGAATTAGATAACTGCCATTATTTTTTTAGAAGAACATGCATCAAATACAATAACATCTTTTCATTGATAAACAATAACAAATACAATAATATATTTTCATGATATTATTTACAAAATGATTATTAGAAATAAATCAATCGAAGGGTAAATTACGAATCCCCTAACCTTTGCTGTGTGTATTAAGATCTCTACTCAAGTTTTTTTTTCTCTTAGATTGATCTAATTGATTATGTAGTTTATCTTTCCTTATTTCGCTTTCTTTGATAATTTTATGAACACATTTTTTTGCATAGTTTAATTTAACATTTTCTATGTGTGTACTTTAATCTGCGTTTACTAAAAGATTTTCGTTCTCTATCGATTCCACTTCATGTTTTTCTTTAATCATTAATATTTTTGAAGTGAAACTTGCTTAGCCTCGCTGTGATTTGGATTGCGGATGAAACGGAACTGACGATTACTACACCTGCGACGCATCAACAGCGCTCATTCCCCGCTTTGATTGTGATGTCACTTTTAAAGGCTCCTATTGGTTGAGATATGAAACGTAAATTTGCCGCTTTCATTTGCCGGTCTGCGTTTGTTTGCCGCTTTCATTATGACCTCACATTTCAAGTATTGGTTGAGATTGTTTTGGTAAAGTTTCGCTTCTACCGCGTGTAAACTGCACTCGATTTTTTTTGCATGTAATGCAGAAACTTCACCGTTTTTATGCATCACCGGTTATTTTATCCATGTAATACGTAATTAAAAAAAAAAAAACTATATTTTGATAGAAAGCGGTCACTTTGTGGTTTGACATATTGAATGAAATAAAACAATAACTTTGTTTTTTAACCACGATTTATTTAATTTTTATAATACCGACCGGTTTCGCTTTATTCAATCATCTTCAGGGTATAAAATTAAACTGTTTAATTTTATACCCTGAAGATGCTTGACTAAAGCGAAACCGGTCGGTATTATAAAATTAAATATATCGTGGTTAAAAAATAAAGTTATTGTTTTATTTCTAAAAACTTATACCAAACTGTCAGCTTTACCAATAAGCTAAAATAAAAATTAATTAAAAATATATATTTAGGTACCCTTAGCACTATTTGTATACAGATCTACAACGTTATCCGCCCAGGGGGCCAAAGGAGGAACCAGCGTTGTCTCTTTTTTAGATACCTAGAGGTGATTTTTTTTAATCAAATTATACAAATATTATTATAATATTTGCAGTAAAATCTGACTGTAAAGGTAATATTGAAGTTTGTTTTGTTAGTGCTAGGAGATTTCTTGCAGGGATCGATGAGTGGCATGAGTGTTTTTTTTTCAATAAAATAACCCGCGTAGTAACCCATAAATAGTCAGCCGCGTTCTTCAGGATATCGTCCTCGGAAAGTCGAAGAAATTTGGAAGACGTACTATTCTTACAAAAAATAGCTACCTCTATGATAGATTGCCCGAAATTACTAGAAAGAATTCAACTAAGAGTGCCCATCAGACAAACCAGACAAAACCACGCATTAAACATTCCTCAATGCAACACTAACTCTAAACAAAATACATTCATTCATCGCGCTTCACACAACTTTAACATTTCATACAGTGAATTCGACTTATTTAACATAGTACCTAACGTTTTCAAAATAAAAATGAATAAATAACATTTACACATATCCACATACTATTATTTACACAGAAAGGATCCATCCCTTTCCACTCCCTTCCACCATCCCATCCACATAACATAATTTAACTATTTTTCTCGATTTTTCTTTATACCTACTCACTAAATAATTAACATACTTCAGCGAAAACCTATTATTGGTTAAATTTCTGTACATATTTCATCAAACATTATTAATAATTTTAATAGTTGGTTTTCCTAATAAAATAAAAAAAATAACCCTCAAAATTGTTAAATGCAATGAAAGTTGTCGTGCATACATAATGACAATAAAAATTGCCGAAAATGTGAATATTTTGTAGCGTTATCGTGATGGAAATGAGAGCGGCATTAAGATATTCTATTGCAGCATTCCGACGCGCCCCGGGTATGTGAATACGCCCCGCTCTCCGCATTTATTGTTGCGAGCTTAGATATACGAAGATCCTACTCTGTTTCTAGGCGGTTCCCAAAGGGAGCCATAACAAAGCGCTCAAAAAGATCTATAGGGGCCTAATGCCTGTATATTACGACTACCTCCGGTTTCATTGCTTCTCTCGGCGTACTGCGCATATATTATGTTGTACATGTACACCCACACACTCAAATTACTACAAACAATATCGTGTTTATTTTACAATACATGTGTGCACCTACCTGCCGCTTTACATCCACCACTACTTCTATTTACTCTTCTTTTATTATTTGTGTGTTTTAAAATAAAATATAATACTTCAGCAGTAGATATGACTTACATAGGTACCTAAATATTTGTTGTGTTAGTTCTACAATATAAACACCCGCAAGTCCAGAGTAAAATATTTAGTTTAGTGGTATTAAGTCAATATGTTTTTTATTATGGTAACAGAAAAGTGGTATTTGTAAAACGTATGTCTCAAGCCTGGAATAAAGAAGAACACAATGTGGGCGTGTTTCGTGATCCAAACTTCTGTGATATTCTCCATTAAATTCCAAATATACAGGGTGTCCGGGGGTAAAGTGCATTAACTTCAGGAGGTGATTCTACATGATGGTAGGAGTAAAAAAGATTAACAACTTTTTCCGAAATTCCAACATTTTTTTCCCATACAAAAAGACATACCTACTAAAAATCCTTAGTGTGAGGTACGATGTTACTTGCTGAGAGCCTGCCGGGCGCCCGACTCGATTGCGATTGGCCCGCATCGTAACAGCGGAAAATACTGAATCTGGCCGCACACGCCGGACTAATTTTATCTTTTTACCTCAAAAGTACCCCTAAAAGTTGGAATTTCGAAAAAAGTTATTTATCTTTTTTGCTTGTACTATCATGTAGGATCACCTCCCGAAGTTAATGCACTTTACCCCCGGACACCCTTTATAACTAAGTTTCAAATTCACCATAAAAAAAATATGTGTATCAATTGGGATGGCGATATACAAAATAATATCCCCAACAAAATATCCTACTGACAAAACATCTTCCAACAAAATATCTACTAAAACCTAACCTAACCTAACCAAAAAATGGGATAAAAATAATACAGACATCTAAGGATAATAACTTATTGTAATCTGTATTACTTTTGTCACACTTTACTATTTTTGAACAATAATTATTTATTGTCTTTACAGGATGTCTCTATTATTTTGATTTGTTGTTGACACCGTTGTGGATGAAACGGAAACTACCCAAAAAGAGATAAACACGTAGGTACTATGTAGGTTTTAGCGTGAGAAAGAATGAGATAGAATAAAAACTTACCGCATTTTCCTTTGATTATGAGTTCACTTTTCAAGGCTTCTATTGGTTGAGATTGTGTGGGCTAAGATTTTACTCATGTTTTTATTTAAAAATACAGAAATTTAAAATTTTAAGTTGTAGGTATCATTATTTTTACCTTTTTCTTTGGTTTTCTTGAAATGGCACCACACCGCTCAGTTCCACTGAAATAAACAATATTTATTATTATTTACTAAAAATAAATCTTATGCATTGAAAGTCTTCCACTTACTTCGTAGAAGGCTTTAAATACATAAGATGGTGGTGCGCATTGAAGTTCGCACGTAGGTACTCTAGGTACTTATTTGATGATAATCTACGCTGGTAGATAGGCGAGGGAATGAGACCGAGACCAGTGAGAAGCGGCAATCTGGCGCGGGCAGGGGGTGGATTGGTGCGAATGGGTGGATTTATCAATTTACCGGCATATTTTTAATCTTTGGAGGGCCATTAAGGGGCGGTAGCTGGCGCAATAAAAGAACTCCTCCGCCTTACGTGGCCGCTCCCTATACATTCTTCCAGGCCGGGAAGCAATTCCTACCTGACGGATGGATGCGAGGCATTGCCAAGGCGGGGCCGGCGCGCGTCTCTACAAATTTACTAAATAACTTACAAACATTTTAAAATATGATAATTAATTCTTTTTCCGATCCAGGTACCAAAGATTAAAGTATGTTGAATATATTTTCTGCGCTAACGGATCATTTTATTACATACCTCTGAGAGGAATGCAGCACTTACATGAGTCCTGCTCATGTAAGTGCTGCATTCCTGCTCCGGTTCGTCTGGAGCCAGGGAGAATGGCATTCCCATGTTTTATTGTGGGCATATTTTATTTAGTTATACATTTTTTATATCTTATATCTATTATATTCTCTTCTAAAATAATTCTAATATTATTCTACTACCTATTTACTAAAATTTGGACTTCACAACATCGAGACATAATCCACGAAAAACTGCAAGACCTTCCTTACCTTACCTTCTTAACATTTACAAGGAATTAATTTAACGTTTTAAAACCTTTATGATCAATAATGTTCTGTATTCCGGAATAATTTGTTTGAGAAGCCTAAAATACTCGTAGGATAGTAATGAGCTGTAGATACTACTAATTCTAACATTATTCGGCATATAATCTGGTAACCTTTTTATTTTACTTATAAATAATAATAATAATATATAAGCATATTGTAGACTAATCGTTGATACACACTTATATTGAGTTGGCGTTGCACGAGTTGCTGCAGGATAATATAGACCTCATGCCCCTGTTTTGAATTATTTCCATTGGTCACCCCAAGTGGTTCGCTACGTTTGGTAATTTAGCAGGGGTGCCCGGGCTCTTGTGGTGAGATTTGTCTAGGTCTTGGAGTCGGATGACCAGGACACACTGAACCCCAGATTTCCACCCACCACTTAAACCCTTTTCCTTCCCAGAACTCTCCTTTCCGTCCTTTCCTTAAAAACCCTCCACAGCATCCCCAAAGATGACATGGGCCCTGAGGGAAATTATTTTACTCAGGGCTTCCTGTGTGGAGCACATGTAAAAAAAAAAAATATTTTAAGTTTTTTTTTTTCAGTTTGTACTTCCTAGGCGAAATTCTACACTGAATTGAATTGATGAATGTTGTGAGGCTGAATGTAGTGGGAAGGAGAAGAGTAGAGGAAGGTGGAGAAGTACCTAGCTATTCAAATCTGGTCACCAAACACGGCTAAAGCAATTTCAAGTACGTTTCAATTCTGATTGGTGGTCTTACACCAGCGCGATACTGAGAGTAACTTCCGCATTGGAACGTGTCGCAAATACACCATATACAAGGTGGCGCAAAATTAATCACCCTATCGGAAGATGTTATAATTTTTGCAAACGGCGTCGTACGTCAATCATATTTGACATTTGTGAACTAGACAGCTGCAGAATACAAACAGACAAGCAATGGAGCGCTATACTCCGCAAGAGCGTGGAATAATTGTGTCGATTTAAGCTTTATCGCTTTTAGCGATTTTGTGTCGAAAGTTATCATGAGCGACGAGTCGCATTTCTATTTAAATTGTTACGCCAATAAGCAAAATATTTGTTTCTGGGGCACTAAAAATCCGCGTGTGATGCACGAAAAGCCATTACATCCACTCAAAGCCGAGAGTGAGTGGGCCGTATTTTTTGAGGACGCCATTGGCATTACGGTCACTGTTACTGGCAAACGCTACAGGGCCATGATAAACGACTTCTTACTTCCGTAATTGGATGAACGGGGCTTGGTGAACATTTGGTTTCAACAAGACGGTGTAACCGCACACACAGCACGAGCCATAATGGATATTGTGAAGGAAGCGTTTCCTGGTCGCGTAATCTCTCGTTTTGGCGATTTGGTATGGCCAGCAAGATCGCCCGATTTAACCATCCCAGACTTCTTTCTTTGAGGCTATTTGAAGTCGCGGGTTAATGCCAAAAAGCCTCAGACAATCGCAGCTCTTAAAGAGAATGTTAGACAGGAATGCGAACAGTTATCACCGGAAATCTTGCGGAAAGTCATGGAAAATGCGATAAAACGGGCATAAATGTGTATCAACACTGGCGGCAGTCACTTGACGGATATCATCTTTTCCACTTAAGATGAAGCCATACTAAATAATGCAAAATCATACAAAATCACATGTTATTGTTTTGAAATTTTCATATGTAAGAAGTTTTATAGATGCTTCAATTAAATACTGTGTATAGAACATACCTTGGCCCTTAAAACTATCGGTCATTTTTTTATAAGTCTTTTAAAAAGCCTTTAAAAAAATAAAATATAAGGTCTATAAAAAACACTTTCAAGTCCAAAATCTCCTACTTATAAACCCCCTTTCGGATTTGGTTTTATTGTATAATGTGGCAAATTTAGTTTCTTTTACAATAATCGCAAAAAAAAAATTGATATTTACGCCCGAACTTCACAAAATAAAATAAAATATGCGTTTTCTCGTTGATATTTTTGACATCAATCAATACGGCCCGCACTCTACGAATTTGGATTCTTGAAGTGACCCTTATGGAATGGGCACAAGAACCATGCACTGGACAACACCTTATTCGCATCAGTCACGCCCCATTCGGCGCGGGAGACAGTCGTGTTACTCCGCGTCGCTTGGTCGCGTCAATTTTAAATTTCAGTTTTCTTACAATAAACAATGCGTAAAACTGGAATTAATATTTTTTACAGGCCTTTACGAAATCAACCTGTAAAAAAAATTCTCAAATACCTTTTCCAACCTTTCCAAAAGCTTTTTCTTAAGTATTTTTAAACTCCTCGCTATCGCCTTAACAGAAAAAATGTACACGTCCAAATAAAGATTTCTATTACTCAAAAACATTTTTTTTTATTTAGTAAAAAGTTATTCAAAAACCAAATTGGATGATTAATTTTGCACCACCCTGTATATTATTTTTAATGGATAAACTGTGAAACAACACAAATTATAAGTAAATAAAATGGAGCAAGGTGTCAAGTATTATATTTATTGGATACATGATAATTAATCATACCCACAAGATCAGAACTGTCGCAATGTTAGTTAATGATGTTAAATAATGGGTAATAAAACATTTAAAAATGTAAAAAGTTTGAAATATTTTTAAATAATATAAGTATTATTTCAGCATGCTTGATAGCCCCTGTCTCTGCCAGGGAAAAGAGAAGTGCCTTGCGAGGAAATGAAAATTCTGGAAAAATAAAACAAACAATACTTTTTATGGCCCTTTAAGCTCAAAATGCGAATGGTTACCTGATGTTCTTGCAATAAAACTCAAATAAGCGCCCAAAATTTCTTTCGTGGAGAAAACACGGTTTATAATTGCGAGGGAAGAGGGCGTCAGTTCTCTCAATATGTACTTGTTATATAAATACCTAGATGTACCTGTGTATGAATTTAAAAAAATACATATCGTGGGGTAATTACTACAATTAGGTAACTCTAAAATCAGCTTTGTTTGAAAATTGTTTTTCTTTGTTTGGTAATTCTCAATTTGGGAGGCGGGAATGGGTACAGCCGACCCGGAAACCTTTATTGGATAACCAACACCTCTGCCATAGGTCACCCCAAGTGGTTCGCTACGTTTGGTGATATAGCAGGGGTGCCCGGGTTCATGGGGTGAGGTTTGTCAAGGTCTTGGAGGCGGATCTCCAGGACACACTAAACCCCAGATTCCTACCCACCCCTTAAACCCCTTTTCTTCCCAGAACTCTCCTCTCCTTCCTTTCCCTAAAACAACCCTCCACACAGCATCCCCAAAGATGACATAGGCCCTGAGGGAAATTATTTTCCTCAGGGCCTCCTGTGTGGAGCTCATGTAAAAAAAAATCAATAAATATATGATAAATCAGTTCTCGTATATTTAAATATTTATTCTGATAAGTATGATTAAATCACAGATTTGTTTTGGGAACCGTAATACTTATATTTTGGAAATAAGAAAATGGGTAGATAATCATTTTTGAAGTGAAACTTCTATAGCCCCGCTATGATTTGGATTTCGGATGAAACGGAAATGACGATTACTGCACCTGCCGATTACGACATGTCACTTTTAGAGGCCCCTATTGGTTGAGATACGAAACGGAAATTACGCTGGTCTGCGCTTATTGGTCGCTTTGATTATGACCTTACTTTTCAAATATTGGTTGAGATTGTTTTGGCAAAGTTTCGCTTCTACCACATGTAAACTGCCCTCGAATTTTGTTAATGTATTTAATTACAAAAGTGGAATGTTTTACCTATTTGTTACGTACGAAAGTGCAACTTGCGCAATTCCACAAATTTTAATGCTACGACTGTGGAACCAAAGTTACCTAATTACAGAATTAAACGATATCGTTTTTTGGAGTACATTCCCTCAAAAACATATTCAAAATGATTCCAATGCGTTACGACTTTTCTGTTTGTGGTTTTCATGGGCGAGGAAATAAAGTTACATTTGAGTTATAGTCTGTCAAATAAGAATAAAACACATAGAAGGGCGCCACTGTTGTTCAAATGGCAATACTAAAAATATAATCATGGTGTTAATCTAAAGTTGTATACCCTACATTTCAATTAAAAATTAAAAAGGCATAAAAGTGAAAAAAATATTTTTTTCCATCCTTTGATCTCAAATTAGAATTGCATATAGGTATATTTTTATTATATCTTTACAATTTTATGTTAATATAATGAAGAATAACGATATTGTAATAAAATATAAAGCACACTTTAGAAATTGCTCATATTTATTTAATATTAGCTTAAGTACCTACTAGCGTTGTCCAGGCTTTAGATCATGTCTCTAATTTTAGATCTGAATATATTTAACTCATTCAGATGTAAAACGGTACCCAAAACCACGATAGCGTAATTAATAAAGAATAAAAATCAGAGCGTGCAGTTCATACACAGTTGAAGTGAAACATTCTGAAAACTAAAGTAGATAAGAGTGGGGAGGCTACGCAGCACCGAACAAAGAGGAGATGGATATAGGCTAGGAAGCACCGCATAAAGAGTAGACCGATTAGTCCATCTCATTCTCTCTCAGACTAAATCCTATAGTTGTATATGTTTGTCTCTTTTTAGTGTCGCTATTTTTCGTTTCAAGTTTAAAATTACAAGTGCTAAAGAAGTTTTCACTACAAAAAATATAACTATTTGCATATAGAATGTAATTATATTGTTACAGAGTTATAAATTTTGATCATGTACGTAATTTGTTGGATTGCCTCTGGATCCGAAAATTGATGATATCTCTAATTTAAGATATTATTGCCTACCTGCTCGCTTCCTTCTATGCACTTACTGCTTGCACTCACTCGGTTGCACAGCGGACTGTCGGGACCGCGTTGCACGTCCGCGGAATGGCTCGCTGCACGAAACGCGCACCGGCATTGGCAGTATGGCGATATTCCCAATAGCGATCGTATTACCAGCGTTAATCCCTCCTAACGTATGACCCCCGGCACGGAGCGCAGATAAATATATCTGTCATGGCAAATAAAGAGAGGGTGGGCGCTCAGATCAAATTATAGACTGAACCCCCCGTCGAAAATAAACAACGGTCATAAAGTGAAATTAAACAAGATTACGCGGGGTTCAAATACTACTTATTTCTAGCTTTTTATACGCTGCTGAAGGGTTAGTACGTATCAGACACGCCGATATTGTTTGGGTATGATTTTTAATCTTAATTATTTTAAAGGGATGTGTGCCTACACTTGAAACCAGATAGCCTTAATGTTACGCCTACCATGTTGTGATGGGTAGACTAAATATGCTGCTGTGAAAAATTGAATCTTTGGGCGGACTTCAAATAAGTTTATTTCATTTGATGGTTTCTTGTTTAAGATACATAAATTAAGTTAATTAGCCAGAACTGCTGTTCAAGTTGCATGACGCCAGGGCTTTCCAATCGAATGTTTTGCTGCTCCAGCACGTACATTTTCTGGTTTATAGTTGCGGGATTCTACATACATATGCAAGATCTGAGGAATAACGAATTTACACAAGAAAATAATAAATCTACATAAATAAAAAAATATCATGTCACGGTATTTGTGGTTTGTGTTTATTTGGTAGGTAAGGTATATTTCATACCGCTAGGTGATTAGGGTGTCCCTATCAAGAACAGACGAGCGGGCTAGCAAGCGGGCTGCGTTGATTTGATTTATGTGCAAATTAAAAGATGGCGGTGTGAGTTAATTTATCGTGGCTATAAAGGTTGGATAACCATCCAGTAGATGGCATTGTGTTTCATTAGACATAGCAACTCGTTGCCGGGTCAGCTAGTAACTTACAAATTAGTCTTGATTCTACATATAGTGTCATTTCTCTCTTCGGCACCGGCAAAATATAATAACAATATCGAATATACGTACCAAATTTATACATATATTCGACTCGTTTTTGAGTTCAACAGCTCAGCTGTGGAACAATTTGTCGGCTTCTTTGTTTCCTCCCTCCTACGACAGGTTTACTCCGCCCTTCACTCAAAAAGACTAAATACACAGCATCCCCAAAGTTGACATAGGTCATGACGGAAATATTTTTTCTCGGGCTTCCTGTGTGGAGTTGATGTAAAAACATTAAGTTCTATTAAACTTTAATTTTTTTTTAGAATTGAGTGTACGTCCCGGTTAGACGAGCGGTCTATGTTCGAATCCCAGTTGCGACCATTGTCTTTTTCTATGTCTTGTTCGTTTTCATATTTTCGTTTAGATTATTATTGTTATCTTCTTCTTCAATGATATATTTCTTTAATTTTATTCCCCAAATAAAACACTTCTATCGTTAGCCTTTACCTTCTAAGTTCTAATAAATACATACGTCATATCATTACATTAGGTACCTATTTCTTATAATCTTGTATAGAAGTACACTGTACAAAATATGTAGGTACATTTAATATTGTCATATCTTTATTATATTATTATTAGAGATGAAACGGATAGTTGTTTGGCCAGATAACCGGCGGCCGGATATTTGGCCCGTTGTCTTGTTGTATGTCGTGACGAGTTTAGCACCGCACAGGTGCGGCGAACGCGATCAGATCAATGCTGATCAGTATTGCATTTTATTATAGGAAATTGTCGTA
Organism: Limnephilus rhombicus; assembly: GCA_929108145.2. Taxonomy (NCBI): domain Eukaryota; kingdom Metazoa; phylum Arthropoda; class Insecta; order Trichoptera; family Limnephilidae; genus Limnephilus; species Limnephilus rhombicus. The sequence continues at coordinate 29,560,602 of OV815275.1, forward strand.
GTTTTTGAATATCCAGTATCCGGCCGGATATTGAGTTACTATCCGGTATCCGGCCGGATAGTAAATTTATGCCGGATAGGCCGGATACCGGATAGTTACCGGATATCCGTTTCATCTCTAATTATTATGCCTTTATTTCGATTAAAAATATGCATCAACCTATTGGATAGCGTTCATTTTTAATGCTTATATTTGCTAGGGCACGATTAGGTAGGATCGGTCGGTAGAAAGGTATGTGTATGTACGGAAGTTGGTGATTTCAGTTTTCCTCTCAGTATAACGCGCTGAAGTAGAGGAGAGGGGGAGGGGCTGCAAATCTTCCCGTAATGACATTTTCACCTCGCGGCTATAATCTTAATCATGGTGGTTTGTCAACCGAGGGCACACTCGCGGCGACCTGTGGGACCCGGCGCAGTATACGGGCGTCGCGGCGCCCCGACAGCGCTCCGACGGCGTTGGTACAGCGCCTGCTTTGGCTGATGGAGAAATGTTAATGTGTACTAGCAGCCTGCCAAAAATAAAGCCCGATTTACACTTCCTAGAATCTTGTAAAGAGAACGAACGTACCTACCATTGAAAAAAATGAAAATAAATATTTTGCTTAGTTATTATGCATCTAAATACTAGTAAGTAGTAGTTCTGTGAACAGAAGACCTTGCGTCCAAAATGTGTGTTTCTATTTTTCTCTTATTTAACAAATCAAAACCTAATAGAGAACTCCAGTCCAATTTTTTAAAATTTTTTTAATGAATAATAATCTTCTAACATAAATAACTACATTTTTATTTTCATTTTTAGAGTTAGTTTTAATAGTTAAAATAATTGTGTAAGTTTTAATTTTTCAAAACCAACGTATGTATGGTGAATCATGTGGCGTCATCACTCCTGAAAAATTACTATAGGATCGGGCAATCAGCTGATCAACTGCCGCCATTTTGAATTCCGTTGTTCGAAGTATTCTCCCTAGAAGTAGCATTACTATTTTTTTTTGTGCAGTAGTTTAGTTTTGAACATTTTCAATAATAAAGATAAACTAATAAGAGAAACCTTTATTTTTTAAACATTATTTAGACTAAATCTCCATAAACAGTATGTAAATAAACGAATAAATTAATACGAAGGGTTGTGTCATATTATACATTCACATACAATGACTTTACGGAGACGTCACGACACGTCGAACAGTGACGTCACCACTAAAATTTCAATAATGCCAACTTGACGGCGTGTTTTTACGACCCGATTAAAAATGGACTTTTTAATAATTTTTTAAAATCTCTGCGTTTAAATTATTAAATAAAACTTATATATTCAAAATCGGCGTTAATTGGTCTATATGAACATATGTTTTTAAAGCCATAATTTTTTCACTGGAGTTCCTTATTGTCCTTTGAAATTATAAGATTTGTAAGTAGGTACTTAATATCAAACCACTTATTTCATGTAATTACAAATAAGGGATTATAAATTTAGTGCAACTTTCTTCAGGCAGGTAGGTTAGGTACCATAATATTAAAAATACAAGTAAAAAAGTCTAAATAAACAAATTTTACATTTGAAAAAAATAATCTTTATCGATCCTAATCAAAGTTAGCCATTTAGTAAATAAAGCTCACTTGTATGATAAAGTTGATTTTAGAAAAGGATACGGAATACGCACAAAAAATTTTTCAGACAGATGGAATACCAAACGGTCAAGTAAAACAAGACTTCGCTAAGCTCAGTCAATAATAAATTCAGGCAGTAAATTCAATTATGTACTGTAGGTATTACATAGATTTTCAGAGTTGTGGTTTCGCGTAAACTGGGCTTTATGTACCCAGTACCCACTCATATCCCCTACCAATTACGAGAGCACATTTGAAGGGGAATTTCGATCTCGATCGAGGAATTATAATTTTATGTAATAATTCGGCACGAATATAGGCACTGGTAAGCAGTATCTACATAAGCGACTGATAATAATTGTAACATACGTTTAATAATGTGAATAGGTATATATTATTAAAAACTATTCTTACTAAGTCTTAAACTTCCTCTTTTTATCTGCACTGATACGATATTCAATACTATCAACATTATGGGAATAAAGCAGCTCTTTGCAAGAACAAGTTATAATTTGCACCAAAACAACAAATCGCTTTACAAATTTAACAATTCAAAAACGAAGAACTTATCCAAACTCATTTTGCTAAAACCACATTTCAACAAAGACATTTTAAGTAGCTTGCAAACTATACAATAAACTATTAGCTACGATTAGGTAACAATGACCAAATTCACACACGAAATAAATAATTGGATTGCAAATATAGGAGTCCTACTATTGTCAACATCTGTAAATCACTGGTAGATAATATTATTATCAATATACATTCAACCTAACCTAAATAAAATAATATAATCTTGTAAAACATCACTTTTCTTTCTACTTTTGTAATATTATTCTCTTTGTAGGATGTATCTATACTTTCTATTACCTTCTTTTTTCTTTTTATTGGAAGATAATTCTATCAATCTCAAAGAATGAATGTTAAAATGTATTTATCCTCAGTATGTATTTTTGTACGCATTTATGTACCTCCTCCTCCTACGTCTTTCTTGACGCAGGTATATCCTATTGAGACAGGAATCGAAAAAACACCTTATACAGGGTATTAAGGGACGCACTTGACTTAATTTAACCAGTTGATCCTGACATTATTTAGAGTAAAAATTGCATATGAATTTTGGGCTCCGGTGATTTTTTTGATGACCTTTTCTTAATGTTTTTTTCTTTAAATTCTAAAGAAAAAAATTTTTCAGCATGTCGTAACTGGTCACTCAGTCGAGTAACCGACCAACCCCTCTCCCCATCTCCAACTGTCATACCATTTTTTTATGTTTTGTAGAAAAAATAAAAAAAAAGGTCACCGAAGACTAAAATTTCATAATTTTTTTTTACTCAAAATAATGTCAGGAATCACTGGTTAAAGTAAGTGAACTACGTCCCTTGACACCCTGTATAGACAAATAAATACACATATAAATAATATACATATTTAAGTCTTTAGTTTTAAGCCATGGTCGTAAGTAATAGTAGTGTTATTTAATAGGACATTAGATTGAGACCTCCATAGTCATAAAAATTCATCAGTTTTAAGTCACTAGTTATAAATCTTAGATATAAGTCATTAGTCATAAGTCTCATTAGTTTGTTGCTCACTATAAGTCTTAGTTGTAAGTCACTAGTTATAAATCTGCGGTAGGTTATTAATTCTAAGTCTAAGTGATTAGTAATACCTACTGTGCGTTAAATATATTGAGTTTAAAAGCGCCCTTGAGGTGATTTACCCACGGCGCTAAAGAAGTAATCTAATAATAACAATTATTATTAGGTACCTAAATGAGATGGTATCCCTGAGGCATATGCGTGGTTAAGCCATATACGACCGCATTAAGAATGAGGAGATTTTAATAGAAGGAAAATTTAATTAAATTCGAAAATTTAATACTTATAAGATTTGAATTAGATGCTTCATAGATATTTTGGACGCACTGGGATAATAGGCCACTTGCATCACATTTTAAAAAAAAAATTCCGGTTTAGGCAAATATTCTAAGACATTCCGTATTTTTTTTTTAATCGTATTTTTGAAACCCTGGCGATTTTTTGAAAATTTCATTCAGAAAAAACAGACCATTTTTTATAAACCGGAAAGACGGGAAATAATTTTTAAGGTGCGAAAAAACGATAATTACATAGCCGAAAATCATTAAAAAAAAAACGTTTTCCACACAAATGACACCGGATAATAACGAGGCATACCAAAAATATTAAATCTCATAAATATTTTTTTCCTTGATCCATCTAACTGATCATAAATCATTATAATTTTCAACGTCTATATTACTAAATCAAATGTAATATACTTGTACTTAAAATTATAAAAAAAAATTTTTTTTTTCAAAAAACTGTTTCTGAAAAAATTAGAAAATACACAGATTTAGGAAATGAGATTAAAAGAATTTGGCATTCTCGGACTATAAAAATATTACCATTTGTTATTTCAGCTACTGGCATTATACCTAGGTCTCTGATTCAAAATTTAGGCGTTTATACCTCTAAAACACGTACGAGCAACGTAAAATGTACGGGGTTCTCTTCATAACATCTGTCAAAAAATCAAACCAATTGATACGTTTGCAGAGAACAAACAATAAATCTAGTGAACGTTAAATGTCAAATTCAAAAATTCGCCTGAAATCAAAGTGATGCCATATAAAAAAAATAAATCATTGTGGAAGTTTATAAAATTAATAGGAGCCCAAATAATGGATTTATTTATTTAAAAATTAAAAAAACTGTATATTTCTAAAAATTTTTACTATTATTTTCGTAATCTTAGTAAAAAAATCTAACCACACGATTTTTCCAAGTCGTTATGAAATCCATGCAAGTGGCCTATTGGCGGAGAAAGATATATCTACGAAGTCAGGGATGTTTCAGGAAGACATGGCAAGTTGGATGAAGTCAATATTATGTCAAATTATTATTATAAAATTTTGCAATTTAATTTAATCTGTACAACTTCTATTTTTTTTTATCAACCATTACAAAACGTATAATTTCATATCTGTAAACTTCCACCCGCCATAACACAGGGATATCCCTAGCATGGCGGATGAAATACCACAAAAAAACTAAACATTGTACAACATTCTTTTAATAAAAAAAATAAAAAATAAACTACCAGTAAATAGGAGAAAGAGTTAGTTAGCTTTCTTCATTTATTGTCTTCATTTAATTAAATATTGCAATTTGAGGTTTTTCTCATAAAGTCAAAAATAAAAATAAACCAAAAATTGACTACTCAGCCCGTCGCGACGGGTCGAGTCGAATGGCGAATGACGAAAAGAAGTATGTGACTTGTATCATAGAGTGCAAGATACTCTCAGTATCGCCCTGGTGTAAGACCTCAATTCAGAATTGAAACGTTGCTTGAAATGGCTTTAGCCGTGTTTGGTGACCAGATCTGAATAACCAGGTACTTCCCCACCCTCCTCTTCCCCATTTCTTTCCCCTCCCCGATATCTTCAGCCTCACAACGTACCCCAATTGGGGATGCCATAGTCTCACTGACTCCACGCGGAAGCAGCTGAGACTCTTGTGAGGTATTCACGTAAAAAAAAATTTCATCTCTACATTTTATAAATTAAAGTCCTCCGCGTCGTCTGTCTGTCTGTTCGCGATAAACTCAAAAACTACTGAACGAATTTTCATTCGGTTTTCACCAATAGGTAGAGTGATTTGTGGGGAAGATATATCTATCTTTTAAGGATAGCTTACTATCTCTACATCTTCTCTACATTTTATAAATTAAGGTCCTACCCGTCGTCTGTCTGTTTGCTTGTTCGCGATATCTATCTTTTACGGAGAGCTTACTATACCCATTCTGACAAAAAATGGTCACGTACAATGCGGTAAATAGAAAGTTATTTGGACTGATTAATTTTTATTAGTATTAATTCTTATCAAATTAAACACGTTAGTTACCTAAAGCATTTCATGCACATTATTATACTTATTATTATTACTTTGTTACGAAAATATTCAACATTCTCCCAGAAAACATCAAACTGAGTCAAACACAGAAAGAATTAAAAAAATATGTTATAATTTGGAAATATTCTAATGATCGAGCCTATACTGATGCTCTCACCCAAACGCCCTGTCATTGACAGTTGTTATTGTGGTAATAACCTTGCAGTTTTTGTATTGTGTATAAACAAACAATAATGTCATCTAAAATAAAGTTTATGCTGTATAGACCTACATTATTCAAAAAACCAAAAAACCATAGATAAAATTGTGAGAAACAATTTACAAAAAATTCTGCCTCAATACAGGTTCACCTAGTGAGGCAGACTATGCACAACTAAAAATATTGTATAATTATGGTACTTCTGTGTAATCGATCTTACATTACTTTCTACTTGTTATTTTTTTTGTACTGATGTAATCTATTTGTAATCTACATTGAACATGTACTTTTTTAGTTGTAATGTTGCCAATTTCAATGAATAAAGATACCAGATTTAAATGTCCGGGTTAAATTTTCCCCACAGGAAAAACTAAACCCTTTCAAACACTTCCCCAAATGATCATCTAGTCAATCCACGCTATGCAATTGCATTATATAATTATTATAAATACAAAACAATACAAGAACAAAATGTCAACCTACCAGAGACCAAATGGGTAAATAATTCACCGACTCGAGATATTTTCATATCAGAGGGTTCGGCTCTGTGGAATTCCTAATTTGACCTATAAATCCTACATGTATTTAAAATTGCTGATTTTTGCATTTTTATATACAAATTCTTTGACAAATCTAATATGCCTAAATTTTGAATAAGAGACCTAGGTATAATGCCAGTAGCCGAAATGACAAATGGTAATATTTTTATAGTCTGAGAATGCCAAATTCTTTTAATCTCATTTCCCAAATCTGTATATTTTCTTATTTTTTCAGAAACAGATTTTTGAATATTACAGGAATTTGCAATAGCTACATCAATTATGTAAGTTATTTTTTAAATTTTGTCATGTATAACTATGTAAGTCTATTATGACTAATTGTTCTGTCTGTTAGTATGGTTTTATCATAATATATTTTATAAAATTCATTTTCTGAAAATGAATTTGGTTCATATTCATAATATGGTACTATATTACGGCAATCAATCAGTTTATGTTTAATTACCAAACTTTGGTGGATTATTTTTAAAACCTTTATTATTATAATGATTCGCACCATCTCTACGAATAAATTAAAGTCTGAGGCGTCTGTCTGTCTGTCTTTCGCGATGAACTCAAAGATGGTGGTGGTGAGAAAGGTTGGTTAACCATCCAGTAGATGGCGTTGTGTTTAATTAGCCAAAGCAACGCGTGGCCGGGTCAGCTAGTCTCCTCTAAAAGGATGTCAATGGACGTTGTGTAATATCACATATTTTGTAAAACGACGTCGGTAGACGTTGTGTCATATCACATTTCCCTTAAAACGACATCAATAGACGTCGTACCGTGACGTATACCTCCTCTAAAACAACATTAATAGACATTGTGTCGTATCACATCTCATGTAAAACGATGTCAATAGCCGTTGTGTCTTATCACACCTCCTCTAAAATGACGTTATTAGTCATTGTGTCAGTGAATGTAAATAGATAAAACAAGTTTCAATGATTTAATAAAAAAACTCTGTGGTCATGAATAAATGGGAACAACGTACAGTGAACGTTGTTAATCCTAAAACCAAGTAGGTAGTCTGATTTATCTTTGAACTAGGCAGAGCTCAATAGTATAAAGCAGGGGTCACCAATTACTTTCATTAGGGGTCCGTTTTTTTAAATAACCTGACTATGCAGAGGGTAAATGTAACTGAGGATGTCGACGACATTCTCAATTTCCTTAAAATCTGTCTTGTATTGGCCGACGGCAAGCTCGGTGTCACTGCTGTTTTTTTTTAAATTAGGAAAATGCAGGCATTCAATATCAAGATCGATGTCGAAAAAATCGAGTTTTCGCAAAAAGCTTTTTACTTCTGTCTGGAGCTCCCATACAAGCTTTCCTTTAAGGTTCAGATCATTGATGTGTAAAAATATCTGATAAAAAGCAATGGATGTTACATTTTCTTTATCGCTAAGCAGCAAAGACAAAGCCCGGGAAAAATTATCATACTCAAGTGTAAAATATTTTGTTTTGTTAACACAAGATCCGCACAAAATAGGTCGGTGGTCCGAATCCGGACTGTGGTCCGCCATTTGGTGACCCCTGGTATAAAGTTTAGTTGGATTTTACGAAAAGAATTGCTAAAAAATCTAGGCTTACGGCCTGCCGTATAATAGTATATGATAGTATACAAAATGTGTGCTCTTTTTGCTGATATTTATTCAACTAACTAAAATTAAATTTGTTTAAAAAAAATGGCTGTTCGCAAAGTTGATCCCCTTGCCCTTAATATTATCATAAAATTAATCCACTGCCCGGGGCATCAAATAACCGGAATTGAATGAGGTAACTACCTACTGGTATATTTTATTAAGTTATGCAAACACTGAACCGCTCCACAATGTCTATGGCCGTGCATCAAATTTTAAAGTTTAATATTATTGAATCATGGTAGGACAACACTGAACGGTGGGTGTCCAAACAATATTATAGCTGATTTATGTAGAATTGTGATCTGGTGAAAGGTGGTGAATGTTCATTGGCGGGATGGTGAAAATATTGATAATGGTTGAAATGGTGGTCTGGTGATACAGAACTGTTGTACAATGATGGTGAACCTGAATAATTGTACGATACTGAAGAATGATCCAATGATGGTGAATGGTGGTCTGACGATACTGAACAGTGGTCCAAAGATACTGAACAGTGGTCCAATGATAGTGAACGGTAGTTTGGCGATACTGAACAGTGATTCAATAATGTTGAACGGTTGTCTGATGATACTGAATAATGTATAACGATACTTAACGGTGATCTGACGACAATGAAGAGGGTTTGACGGTAATCTATTTTAGTCTTACAAAGGTAAATGAATAAGTGAGGAAATTTATTTTTTGGAAAAATGGGGGAATTTTTGAAATCACGGTTTTGATGGGATAGTCTTTTGTGTTGAGGCATAGCAGGCTCCCTGGAATTGACTATCAATGTTCTAATACTCTGTCCAAACATCGCGGGATCTATCTTTGATGATGGAAAAAATATCAGATAGGTTTAAGAGAATGACAGTAGGGTTGGACGCTCCTTGTTTTGTCAAGGAATCAGCAACATTGTTACCTACTATGCCAACACATCCAGGAATCCAAATCAGAGTTACGGTTTTTCCTGAGCTTGCATGGAGGCTATCAGCACCCGATTAAGACACACAAAGTGATCATCAGGATGAAGAAGATGATTGGATTTAAGTTTTTGGAGGGAACTGTGAGAGTTTGAGAGAAACATTATTTAGTTCGATTGACTTATAAAAAATGTATTTATTTTTGCTGTGGGCAGATTCAAAAAACAGTATTATATTTAGAAATAGGTAATGCAAAAAAAATAACCAACGTTAGGCAGAGAAGACGGGTCGCCAAACAACTTGATCTTGGCAAACACTCCCTGCCTCATACACACTCTTCTGTTAATCTGACTCACGACATGGCCTGACTTAAGTATTTGGTTCACTTGATCGTGCCTTTCTCGGGTTTCCCCGACTTCTTCTATCATTTATTTCTTTTCTTTGTTCAGTCGCTCTAAATGCCCAAACCATGTAAATATGACTCATTTAGCTTAATCAGCCTTGCATTCTTTGTGTTAATAGGTATCAAAACCTTCAAAGACATGAAAGTATTTGAAGCTTGACGGGAAAGCATAAAGCAGTTTGAACTACAAATTCACGTACTATATTATAAATATATACAACAAGGTGCACGTGAATTATCCCCGCGCCTAAACATTTTTCCTTTTCCAAAATACAAGTCCATGATCCGTTATTATCCTGGGCAAATATTCAAGAGCGTTGTTTGTTATATTGATGATATAAATTGAGATATCAGTCGCTCTGTAGAATGTGGAATAAACCTAGGTAGTTGTCAAAAGGGTATTGACGGTTGAATAATTGAACACTTTAGTTGTTGGCCGTAACGATATCTGCTCATGCATAGTTGATTGAATAACTTCAGTGCTTTCTCTTACCGTGTAACAGTTGGCAGGACTTGTGGTTATCAGTTGGGAATGCACTGAAGAATAGCCCCAGCAGTTCAACAGTTAGTGACCAAATCTGATTAGCCTGTTCTCAGGTAACTCTACTCTATATATCCATCCTTTCACCGTTCAAGGCGAGCGCCGTAGTCCCACAGTGAGGTAAATTTGTGAGTCAAGTTCAATGCCATTTTTAGTTTGCTTGAACAATTTGAAAAATATGTATCTTATATATATAAAAAAATCAAAATATGTTTTCTTCTGTCTTCTTCTATGTATATACAGGGTGTTAAGGGACGTACTTGACTTACTTTAACCAGTGAATCCTGATATTATTTGGAGTAAAAAATTTAAATGAAATTTTGGTCTCCGGTGACTTTTTTTGACGACTTTTTTTTTTTCAAAAATTTTTTCTTCAAAATCAAACAAAAAAAAAATTTCTTCTGCATATCGTCACTGGTCACTCAACCGGGTGTCCGAAGAACCCCTTTCCCCACCTCCAACTGTTCAACAACTACCATTTTTTTATGTTTTTGTAGAAAAAAAAAAAAAACAACAACAAAAATGTCACCGGAGACCAAAATTTCATTAACATTTTTTACTCCAAATAATGTCAGGAATCACTGGTTAAAGTAAGTCAAGTACGTCCCTTAACACCCTGTATGATATGCGTTGCTAAATCATTCATCCGATTGTGATGATACCTTGGGGATTTGATGTGCGCATGCCAGTGATGGTTTCTACATACAATAGTGAGTTCTGGCATCATGAAATTATGCGTTGCTACCCATTCATCCGAATGCGATGAAACTTTGGGGATTTGATGTGTGCATGCCCGCGATGGTTTCTATATATATATATATATATATATACTACTGAGCTCTGTCATTTTGAAATTTGTATAAAGAAATTGCAATAGGTGGCACGCGAGCTGTTTGAAAACTGAATGTACCGGGACTGAATCAATGGAATGCGGGAAGGGGGAGGGGAACTTGGAAGGCAGGTTCGCGGGATGGTGGAAGCGCGAAAGGGGAGTGGGGAGAGAGAAGTCTGAGTGGGAACGCGTGAGGGGAAAGGGACGCGTGAAAAGAAGGGGAAGCGGAAGGGGAATGGGATGAATGGGAAAGGACACGCAGGGAGAAATAATTTCTTTATTAAGTGGCATAACAACGAATGCGTGGAACTCACTGGTTTTTTATATTTTTAAGCCCTAATATTTCACACAGGAGTACCTATTGGTGCTATTTAGATTTTTGTGTTTTGATAAGCAAATTAAGGTGTTCTACGCTGCTCGCATGTCGCAAATTCAAACATTTTTTTTACTTCAGACTTTTTATATTTTAGTTGTGTATAATCCATTTTTTGTTACACAATCAGTAGGTATTGTTATCAGAAGATTTTTTTTGTTTGGTTTTGAACAAAAAAAAAATTAAAAATACATCAAAAAAGTCACCGAAGTCAAAATTTCATTTACATTTTTACTTCCAATAATGTAAGAAACCACTGGCTAAATAAAGTTAGTCAAGTATGCTCCTCAACACTCTGTTTTTATTATATATACATTTTTAAAAACTTTTATAAAAAAAAAGACAACACCAAATGTATTTTTTCACGGATCCGCGCTAGTTCTAATTAAGAAATCCGGGCAAGTAGCGCGTGAGCGTTGATCGGCAACTATTTTTTGGGTTATATTTTGGTTCGATGCTTCTACAGGGAATATGGCAGGGGCAGAAGGCAGGAGCAAGTGTGTCAGGATTCCTGTGGAGACGCCAGCAGCTGGGTCTGCTCCGTGTCCGCTCCCCCGGGACTGCCCGCCTCCCGCCGCACTCTTTGAATGATAACCAACGACTTTGACACATTCACCATTAGACTTTAGAATACAAGAAAACTGAAAGTATTCAAAAATGTATTTGAAATTTCGAAGGTTCCATGACAGATCAGAACAGTGACAGAAATTGGGGTGAATAGTGAGTACTATCTATGTCTACACTACCGTTACTTTTTTCTCGCTTTTGTCTCGGGGCATAATTTATTGGAAAAATAAAGTCACATATCCCTTCTAAATTTTTTTCAAAAGTAAAACTTTTTTACGCGCTCTTGACTTGGGGAGTAAGCTGGCGAATGCGTGACGAGAGCGTTACAAAAAGCGAGGCTGACGATAGTTGAGAGGGAGATATAAGTTAGTGAATATAGAAAGAGAGAGTTACGCTTCGTATAGCCAGTCACGTTACACAGTGCAGACCTATTGTCTGTATCACACTGTAGGAGCAAAAGAGAGCAGTGCGCGCGCACATTTTCTTTCTCTCTTCCTATCATTTTTTTTTTTTTACAGTGAATACCGCACAAGAATCTCAACTGCTCCCGTCTGGAGCCAGTGAGACTATGGCATTCCCAATTGGGGTATGTTGTGAGGCTGAAGGTAGTGGGGAGGGGAAGGAGGTGGGGAAGAGGAAGGTTGGGAAGTACCTGGCTATTCAGATCTGGTAACTAAACACGGCTAAAGCCATTTTCAAGCAACGTTTCAATTCTGAATGGTGGTCTTACACCAAGGCGATACTGATATTATCTTCCACTCTGGAACATACCGCAAATATACTATATATTATTTTAAATGAATTAATTGTGAAATAACACAAATTAATCAAATAAAATTTATTTGCGCATGCCGGGTTCGAACCCGCGACCTCCGGATTGTCAAGAGGATCTCCGGATTGTGATGAGTCAAGAGTCGTACCCACTGGACTACGGAGGTCATATAGATGGAGCAGAAGTTTTACTTCAGTTGTTTGGTCTAAGTCGAAAGCACACTCGTTTTTTTCTTTTGAACGACATCGGAGGCTTCGAGGAAAATAATTACCCAGGGCCTTTGTCATCTTTGGGGATGCTGTGTGGAGGGTCTTTTTACGAAAATAATATTAGGGTTGGGGAGGAATCTGGTCAACGGGTCCAGGAGAAACCGACGTACGCATCTATCCCTCTCACTGCGGTGGAAAGCGATATTTTGGGAGAGTTCTACTAGAGGGGTCAAAAGGTCTTCCTCAACCAGTCTCTCCCGATCCGGCCTATCAGGCAGTTGGTGGGAAAACCCTGACAAACCTCACCCCATGAACCCGGGCACCCTTGCTAAGTCACTAAACGTTTTAAACTACTTAGGGTGACCTATGGCAGAGGTGTTGAATATCCAACAAACGGTTCAAATACGAGTAAATGGTTAATTTAATTTTGGCTATCCAAATTTTGCACAAGGTGGTTAAATATAATTAATATTGATTACCCCCGACAATTGATCCCCCGAAATGATATTTACAATAAAATTATATTTTTAGTGCATTATTTACCAATTTCAAACGTAAAAGATATTCAGTTCGACTTCAAAAATACCCATAAATAGTAAGTTGGTACGACACTGTGTATAAAGGAATTTATAAGCAATGTCGATTTTTTTTGTACTTATGCGCTGGTACGGTACATACAGTAAATAGAGAAACAGATTTTTCTTTGTACTTATGCGCTGGTACGGTACATAAAGTAAATAGAGAAACAGATTTTTCTTTGTACTTATGCGCTGGTACGGTACATAAAGTAAATAGAGAAACAGATTTTTCTTTGTACTTATGCGCTGGTACGGTACATACAGTAAATAGAGAAACAGATTTTTCTTTGTACTTATGCGCTGGTACGGTACATACAGTAAATAGAGAAACAGATTTTTCTTTGTACTTATGCGCTGGTACGGTACATACAGTAAATAGAGAAACAGATTTTTCTTTGTACTTATGCGCTGGTACGGTACATACAGTAAATAGAGAAGCAGATTTTTCTTTGATGCATTTGAATGAAAATATATTTTATTCTTTTGTTATTTTTTTATTTTTTATTCCTTTATTTTTCACATATTTTACAATTTATATTTACATATTTTGAAAATCATAAACAATAATGTGGGAACCCACTAAGGCGCAGCCTGTGCGTGGGTAATATAGTTAATATAATTTTTATTTAGTACCTAGAAAAAAACAAACAGGGGTATATAAAGCAAAAACAAAAATTGTTTAAATAGTTTGTACAAAAAGTGTATACAATAGTGTACGGTTAAATACGTGTAAAGTGTAATAAATGATACATTGTAATAATAGGTGTAAAGTTTGTGAGAAAAGTGATATAAAACTAAATAAATAGAGTTTTTAGAAACATAAAGTGAAATAAAACTAAATAAATAGAGTTTTTACATCTGTATGGTTTAGCCATAATTTTAACTCTTTTATGAAATGCGGAAGTTTAGTTGCAACTTGAATATGTTTTGGTAAACTATTGAAGGTACGAGGTCCAATAAAGCTACTGTGAGTTTGCATTTGTTTTGTGTGTGTTTGGGGGGTAAAGAATACATTATTATTTCTAATGTTGATTCTGTTTACATTTTTTTCGAATTTGTTTACGTTTTTAAAGATATATTTCATAGTTTGCAGTATAAATAGTTTACGGAGACTGAATAGTTTTGATTCTTTGTATAAAGCATCTGTCGAAAATGTTTTAATTCTATTATACATAACTTTGATAATATAATTTTGAGTTGTTTGTAAAGGTTTTATAAAAGTATCAAGCGCACCACCCCATCCTATTATTCCATACATGAGTGAAGATTGCACCATAGAATAATAAATCATTTTCAATTTGTCAATATTCAACACTTTATTTATTTATTTTATTTATTTATTTATCTATAATAAAATATGTTTACAATGGTTTTATTTGTATGCCTGTCTCACTAGGGTATACCTGTGTCGAGACAGGCGGACAGGTATATAAATGAATATAGTAATTAATACTTCTTTAAGTCTGTAAAATATGTACGTAAGATATCTCAATTTAGAAACGGTATTATTTATTTGTGATTGCCAATTTAAATTTGTATCAATACATATACCCAAATATTTTATCTTTTCAACTTTTCCAATTTCAGAGCAAGATGAGCATATTACTTGATTACAGTTAGCATTATGAATTCTAATTTTAAGGTTATTGGGGGGTTTGTTTTTACTGTTTTTATAAAACGGTAGGTAAAATGTTTTATTGTAGTTTAGGAAGAGTCTATTACTATTTAGCCATGATGAGACATGTGCAATACATTTTGATGCATTTAAATAAGTTTCAAGCCAGGATTTTCCGTTTACAATTATTACTGTATCATCAGCATAAGATACAATATCACCAGGGATTACAACATTACATAAATCATTTATATATATTAAAAACAGGATTGGGCCAAGCACAGTACCCCGTGGTACTCCATTTTTTATCCTCGTTTCAGTACTATAAAAATTCCCTATTTTTGTTTTTTGTTTTCTGTCTTTGAGATAGTTAGTGAGAATTTTTAGTGTATCTTTTTTGAAACCTATTTGATTATTTTTTTTATAAGTGTATTGTGATTTACCGTATCAAAAGCTTTTCTTAAATCTAAAAATAAAGCTAGACTTTTTTATTTTTATCAACAGATGTGTACAATTTTTTTGTCAAATCGAATATTGCATCTTCAGTGCTTAGTTTACTTCTGAAGCCATATTGATTTTGGGACAGAATTTTGTTTTGTTCTAGGTAATTCATTACTCTATTTTTGATACATTTTTCAAATATTTTTGAGAGGTTTGAAACTAAAGAGATAGGTCTGTAATTGTCTAATATGTGCGTTTCTCCTGATTTGTGAATTGGAATGATGGTGGATATTTTAAATTGTTCTTGGAAATGTCCCTCTTTTAGTGATATATTAAAAATATGTAGCAATGGAATTAAGATATTATGATTTTTTTTTTAGTGTGTTACCCGATAAACCATCAATTCCTGTAGAATTTGTTGACTTTAGACTATCAATGTGTTTCACAATTTCAACGGTTTTTTATTCAACGGTACATCCTCTCTGCATATCTCTACGGGGTCAGTTAGTTATGTTTTTTGTAATAGGCCACTTTAAAAAAAAAAAAAATTCCGGTTTAGGCAAATATTCTAAGACATTCTGTATTTTTTTTTTAAATCGTATTTTTGAAACCCTGGCGATTTTTTGAAAATTTTAATCCGAATAATCAGACCATTTTTTATAAACCGGAAAGACGGGTCATAATTTTATAGGTGCGAAAAAACGATAATTACATAGCCGAAAATCATTTAAAAAAAAAAGAACCACACGAATGACACAGGAGAATAACGAGGCATACCAAAAATATTAAATCTCGTAAATATTCTATTCCTTGATCCATCTTATTGATCATAAATTATTATAATGTTCAACGTCTATATTACTAAATCAAATATAATATACTTGTACTTGTAAATTATAATAATAATAACAATATTATAAAATTTGATTTTGTTAAAATCCGAACCATTATCATTATACCTCTAAAACACGTACGGACAACGTAAAATGTACGGGGTTCTCTTCAAACGTCTGTCAAAAAATCGAACCAAATGATACGTTCGCAGAGAATAAACAATAAATCTAGTGAACGTTAAATGTCAAATTCAAAAATTCGCCTGAAATCAAAGTGATGCCATATAAAAAAAAATCAGTGTGGAATTTTATAAAATTAATAGGAACATTTTCGAAGACGGGACATTTTCATGTAGTGACGTCACGAGCCCAAATAATGGATTTATTTATTTAAAAATCAAAAAAACTGTACACTTCTAAAAAAAATTTACTAACATTTTCGTTATCTTAGTAAAAAAATCTATCCACACGATTTTTTCCAAGTCGTTATGAAGTCCATGCAAGTGGCCTATTAACCGGGGAAAATAAATCACATAATTTTTCTAATTAGTCTCCACTTGTTTGTCATTTTTTTTTTAATTGACATTGTTCTGATGAAGATAACATTGTTATTGAAATATGTTGATATTGTTAATTACACAGTAGTTTAAATAAAGTTTTTGATTTTCATTATATTAATAATGGTACCACAAAGTTATTTTGCTAAGTTTGAAGAAGTTAAAATAAATCATTTCAAATTTGTCAATATTGAGTACGTACTTCATTAAGTCATTACGTGTAAGAAATCTTATTATTTATGCATTGAACCGCTTACTCGTTAATAAGGAATATTTTTTATTCAAACAGTTAGATTTAGCTTTATTATTACGAAAAGTGAGTATTTATGTCGGGCGAGACCAAAAAAACATTTAAAAATGTGCATTTAACATTTTAATTTTGATAAAATTAATTCACTCACGCGGTAACGCCATTCAGTCATAGTTTTTATTTTAACATTTCATAGACAATCAATCAATGCTGCCAATCATATAAAAATATTATTGCCATGTGAAACAAAGTGAATGCATTATTGACAAGTTTGTACCTGTATTTGTAACAGTAGAACATGGAAAGAAATGTATTAGAATAATTACACAAACCCGCTAGACAAACCATTCAAAACCTGGGATGTTTTTTAAAATTATGATGACATGCGAGTTTATCTTAGAGAATTTATTTTATAAGATTGGTACTTCCGACAAATGTCATATTTGATTGTCTATTAGTTAAAAAAGAAAAATTCCTTATTATCCGTGCATCAAACTTCGCTAACACGAACGAACGTTCCGTATTATCTGTAAGGTGGACTAAATGCATATTTACCGAAATCTTAATTAGAGATAGTTTTGTTGTTTTGAGATTACACACTTATATTTTCAACTCAAAGAGAGAAATATACTATTTTGGACGCGAGATTTGCTTACAGACTACTAGTAAGAAAAAGAAAAACTTTTTTTGTATTATGCAAAATACCTACATTTTGTATTTTTTCAAACTATTTTATGTTTAGGTGGGAGGGTCGACTGTGTATTTGCACTGTAACCTTTTGAATTCAAACTTCCCAAGAGTTCATAGTTTACAAAACCATACGGAAACAAGGGTGGAAAGACTACCCCCGTACAAACGTGACACTCGAGTTTGTCTGTATGTCGGTATTGCAACCCCTGGAATATCCCTCCATGTTTTTGCACCACCTTTATGTGAGTGTGTGTGGAAGTGATATAGACACACACATGTAATGCACACGCTGTGGCTAGGTATACGATTCCATAGGTAGATAGGTAGTACTGGGGGATCATAATTGATCTTATGAAAATATGCATTTAAACCTGTTTCTTAAATTTTTTATTAAATAATTAACGCGGCATTTACTAGTAGTTCTGTAAACAGCAACTTAAGGGTGGGTTTCTTCATTTACCGAGAATGCTAAATGCAATGCTAATTGTAAAAGTAAACGAACGAAATTTAAAAATTTCTATGCATTTCACCGTTTATTTTTACAATTAGCATTGCATTTAGCATTCTCGGTAAATGAAGAAACCCACCACTAGCGTCCAAAATTGTGTTTCTTATTTTATCTGGAAAAATCAAAACCATCCTCTAAAATCATAAGATTTGTACGTAGGTACTACCAGATTAATTATGAACGATATTTCATGTAAACAAAAATTTATTACAAATAAGGAATTAAACAAAATTGTCAACGGAAACGTCACCACCTCAATGAAAATTCTTTTGTCAAAATTTTAAACACGTTGACATAAAAAAATGCATATAAGAAAGTATAAATAAACAATAACTTAATAAATAAATAAAATAAATAATTTTTACTGAACCGTTAAAACGGCCACCATCTTGAAACGTAAACGCAAAGAGGTCGATAAAAACAGTTTGTTAATTCTTTTTGGGTAAAAGAGTAATAGAAATTAAAAAAATGAGGGTGTGCAATTACATGCGGTAGAAGTGAAACCTTCAGAAAACTAAAGTAGACAAGAGTGGGGAGGCTATGAAGCACCACACCAAGAGGAGAACAATTATACCATCTAATTATCTTGCTTGCTAGATGTATGTATGAATGTCTCCTTTTAGTGTCGCTTTTTCGTTTCATCGAATTTCAAATCACAACGATGCTAAAGAAAAATCTGTGCATATTAAAAGTGCGGCGGTTTATTCATAAATTAATGAAGTTTTCATTTAAAAAAATGTTTTTTGGTAAACCCTACATACACATGGGTGCAATCGGGGTTGAATATACAGTTAATTTAATAAAAACCCAAAAACCGATTGAAAAATTTTCCTTCATTCGTTATTTCATCGTTTGACTAACTGCGGAAATAAGTACGTCAAACTGCAGGTGACACCGTATAAATGTCATACTGTACAGATAGCTGGAGACAGTGAACCGACAATGTTAAGCAATTAGAGGGGGCAGGGAAAAGATTGTCAAATTCTTTGCCTTCCGAATTTGATCTGTACATACATTTCATTTCTGAATACATACATTTCTGAATGAAAGTTTGTTTTACAAATTAAAAGTGTCTAAATAAGAAGAGCATTTAGTAAATATCTACGGCTGAGACTCAGATGTGTACTGTTGCAATTGAATGAATGAGATATACGATATACTCAGTACCGCCCCGGTGAAATACCACCACTCAGAATTGAAACTTTACTTGAAAAATTGCTTGAAAAGGATTTAACCGTGTTTGGTGACCAGCGTTGATAATAATAATAATAAATATTTTTTATAAAATATCTTAAACGCTACAAACTTTAAATTTAACGTGTAAGAAATAATTACACTTAATATTTGCAAAAAAAAGAGATTTAGTTATAAATATTTAAAAGGAATCCAAAATTAAATAGTCAGGTAGGTACTTCCCCACTTTCCTCTGCCCCATCTCCTTCCCCTCATTTCTTTCAGCCTCACAACATTACCCAATTGTGGATGCCATAGTCTTACTGTCCCCAGACAGTTGGGATTCTAGTGCGGTACTCACATTAAAAAAACGAGTGTGCTTTAGACCACACAACTGAAGTCAAACTTCTGCTCCGTTTAGATGTATGATAGGAAGAGAGAAAGAAAATGTGCGCTACAGACAATAGTCCTGCACTGTGTCTTAGATATACGAAACGTGACTGGCTATGAGAGAAAGAGAGAAAGAAAATGTATGCTCGCACCTCTCTCTCTTGCCCCTACAGTAAAATACGAAGCGTAACTCTCTCTCTTTCTATCTTCACTAACTTATATCTCCCTCTCAACTACCGTTCGCCTAGCTTTCCGTAACGCTCTCGTCACGCATTCGCCAGCTTACTCCCCAAGTCATCCGTGCGTAAAGAAGTTTTACTTCAAAAAATCTTGATTTACCGAAACTCTATGATTTTAAATGTTTATTAACTCCACCTTAATTCACCCTCTTGGATACAATTAGGGAATGCAATCCCGCAAGATCATGTCAATCCAGGTATTTGCGGGATTGAACAATCTTAGTCCCGCTGGATCCAGGTATTTGCGGGATCCCGCAGGGTGGACTTAGATATCTAATCAATCGTATAATAAAGACCTAATACCTCGATCTACGAATACCAACCTTGTTTTTAGAGTTTTAAATTTATACCTAATCAAACAAGTTGTTTGGGACATTTTAAATGATTTATTAATATACCTTTAGTTAGACATAGCTAAAGTTTAAGTCATAAATTGGCAAAGAACAAGATAATTTTTTTTTATTCATATGAAGCGGATACTTTGTGATGTGACATTATTAATTTGAAATAAAACAATAACTTTGTAAAAGTGGTGTTTACAAAGATATTGTTTTATTTGAAATTAATAAGATAAGTCATATATTTACATAACAACTTAAATTTAAATAATAGCGTTCACACGATAAACAATATTCTCGTACATTAAGCATCATAAGTTTAAACGTTATTTTGGAAATGTCAAAGTATTAATTGTGTCGTCTGATAAACGGCTTCTGATATTGGACACAAGGTAGCCAGCGGCTGAAAATGCTCGTTCAGCTTCCACGCTAGTTGGCACAATAGTCATTAGCGCATTGTAAGCGAATTGAAGGTATGTGCCTTTTAATCCACCGGACTCGAAGTAATTCATTTTCCTTCTTTATCAAAACCTCAAGGTTGCTCATATTGCCAGATCTAGGTTGTTGGGCTGTTGATCTCGAACTATTCGTACTAATCAAAGTAAGTTCGAGTTCGTCTTGAAGTGACATTGGTGCTGCTGCTGCTGCGGATATCTCCAGATTAGCGAGAGGAGTGTCGTCATCGTCATCGTAAGGATCATCAGCGTCAGCAGGAGCAGTGGCTACTGCGTTGTTACCCGTGTCCGTGTACTCTAGCCTTTCGACAATAGTTTTGCTTGCGTATTAAACTTTTTGAAGGTAGACTAAATGTGTCATCAACATAAATAAATTGACTTCTATCTTCTTCGTACTTGTATGGATCATATAAGTATAATAAAACCGCTGCCAAGTTAGTTCGCCGCATTGAAATCCGTATGAACTACGCTTTTCTGTAATCCCGCCAGTCCAGCGGGATCCAGCAAAATTTTCGACCGAGATTAGTCCCGCAAAATGTCTGCGGGATCTAGGTATTTCGGGATCCCGGCATACCGGGATTGCATTCCCTAGATACAATAGATTCATAATAGATATATTATTATGAATAAATTAGTGATAAAATATTATACACAACGTATATTGTAACCACCGGGTTCTAGTCCATCCCCCATATTTGCATTTGCATCAATAGAATGCAATTCACCCTTCTTTTGAGCTGAGAACTTTATCTTAAATAGGGATTTTATCACCTGCTTCGGCCATAAAACCAACTATTATTAATAGTACCGACCGGTAGAGAACACCAATCATATCAAAACACGCACGAAAAGTTTTATTTTGGGTTAGTTGTTCTGCAAATGGTTATCTTAATGTATAAAAATCTCGCGTCACGATGTTTGTTCGAGATAAACTCCGAAACTACTTAACCGATTTTGATGAAATTTGGCTTACAGTGTGTAATTTGGTCCAACTTAAAAGATATGATAGTTTTTATCTCGATTATTGACCGCAATATTTATTGTTGCGAATTAAATGTTTGTTATAGAACAATGCCTTGTAATGATTTGTAAGTTCCATAAATTTCTAAATGATGGCGGTGTGAGTTAATTTATCGACGCAACACTCGGTTACCTAGGTTTGGTAAAAATCGTGTAGATGGCGTTGTGTTTCGATAGCCACAGCAACGCGTGGCTGTGTCAGTGAGTATTATTATAAATATATCTGGCCATGGGAATTTGACCATTTATGGGAAGTGTCATTAAGTGACAGATATAGCACAAATTGACAAAACGACTTTAAATGTTTCGTGACAAATACAGCACTACGCGACCAAAGTGATTGAATAGATTTAAAAAAAATATTTTTAATATAAATGGTATGTCTCGCCATGATTGTTTCTGTGCCAGGCCATTAACTTCACATGGGAGGTTCTGAGGAAAATAATATCCCTCTTTGCCTATGTCAACATTGAGCATGCCGCATGGAGAGTCTTTTTGAGGAAAGGAAGAAGTAAACCTGGGCCTTGAAGATAACCATGTCGACATATCCTTCCACAACCAAGATGTTAAAATAAAGAAAGAATCATAGAAACGACCCGTTCTCTTGTAAAAAATGTCAACTGTGATGGATGCATGAATGGCGTCTTTACGACTGTGAACCGATGCAGAAGGGATCAATAACGATGGTTGCTTGGTAGCCGATTCATGTTCCATTGAAATACCGGTAGAACAAGGACAGCATTATCACTAGAGTTTTTTTAAGGTATTTTAGGGCTCCTTACCAGATGTGGCTGCCCAATTCAAATTCATGGGGTCCACTTGCGATTTGTTTTTATTTGCATTAGAGGGTATATTCTGGGTATTCCTCTCGGATTCTCCTAATTGTAATTATGTGTAAATTCTAATTATGCAATAGGGCACTTGCATCACATTTAAAAAAAAATCCGGCTTAGGCAAATATTCTAAGATATTCTGTATTTTTTGTAATCGTATTTTTGTAACTCTGGCGATTTTTTGAAAATTTCAATCCGAAAAATCAGACCATTTTTTATAAACCGGAAAGACGGGACATAATTTTATGGGTGCGAAAAAATGATAATCACATAGCCGAAAATCATTTAAAAAAACGTTTTTCACACGAATGGCACAGGAGACTAACAAGGCTTACCAAAAATATTACATCTCATAAATATTTTTTTCCTTGATCCATCTTATTGATCATAAATCATTATAATGTTCAACGCCTATATTACTAAATCCAATGTAATATACTTGTACTTGTAAATTATAATAATAAGAAATATATAATTTGATTTTGTTAAAATCAGCACCATTACCATTATACCTATAAAAAACGTACAGACAGCGTAAAATGTACTGGTTATCTTCATAACATCTGTCAAAAAGTCAAACCAAATGATAAGTTCGCAGAGAACAAACAATAAATCTAGTGAACGTTAAATATCAATTTCGAAAATTCGCCTGAAATCAAAGCGTTGCCATATAAAAAAAAATCAGTGTGGAATTTTACAAAATTAATAGGAACTTTTTCGGAGACGGGACATTTTCATACAGGGTGTTAAGGGACGTACTTGACTTACTCTAACCAGTGATTCCTGACATTATTTGGAGTGAAAAATGTAAATGAAATTTTGGTCTCCGGTGACATTTTTGTTGTTGTTTTTTTTTTTTTTCTACAACAACATAAAAAAAGGTAGTTGTTGAACAGTTGGAGGTGGGGTAAGGGGTTCTTCGGACACCCGGCTGAGTGACCAGTGACGATATGCAGAAGAAATTTTTTTTTGCTTGATTTTGAAGAAAAAATTTTTGAAAAAAAAAAAAGTCACCGGAGACCAAAATTTAATTTACATTTTTTACTCCAAATAATGTCAGGAATCACTGGTTAAAGTAAGTCAAGTATGTCCCTTAGCACCCTGTATAGTGACGTCACGAGCCCAAATAATGGATTTATTTATTTAAAAAAAAAGACTGTACATTTGTAAAATTTTTTACTAACATTTTCGTAATCTTAGTAAAAAAATCTATCCACACGTTTTTTTTCAAGTCGTTATGAAATCCATGCAAGTGGCCTATTATTAATGTTCTCAAAAGTTGTCTTGACAGAATCTCATTACTGTGATATCTTGAACGAAACCATTCCATTGTTAAGAATATTTCGAACTAAATATGCGATTTGGCTGTCCTGAAACGGGAATCCTTCCCAGTTGGACAGATAAAGCATCATTTTGTAATATCTAAATAAATAAATAAAAAAAGTCTTTTGTTTTGCGTATTGTATTAAAGATGCTAGACCAGCGGTCGTCACACTTTGGGCCACATAGGACAATGTGAGGTATCACCGCGGGCCGCACACTTATGATTTTGGAGAGGGGGGGGGGGGGGGGGGGGGTGTTGTTGTACATTTTTGTTTAGCAACTTAAAAAAGCACTTATTTGTCAATTCTTAATAATAATAATACACGTAAAATCATAATATTACATTAAAAAAGTTAAGCGTGTTCATGGTCTTTTTAGACCTTTTTTACCTACCTACACTCTCACTGTGCCGTCTCAACGCCCTCTAATTTTCTCTGGGTCTTCTACTGCCCCCCTGAAAGTCTCAAACGATAATATAATGAATTGTAAAAAAACGGATAATATAATTAATTGTTTATGAAAAAATATATATTTAAAAAGAAAACGGCAGATATTTGTGCGGGCCGCAAAAAACGGTTAATATAATTGTACATGAAAAAATATACATTTAAAAAGAAAACAGCAGATATTTGTGCGGGTCGTAAAAAAACCGGATAGTATGATTGTACATGAAAAAAAATATTTAAGAAAAAACGGCAGATATTTGTGCGGGCTGCAAAAAAACGGATGGTATAATTGTACTTGAAAATAAAAATTAAAAGAAAATGCCAGATATTTGTGCGGGCCGCACAAACATCCGTCGCGGGCCGCAGTTTGACGACCACGGTGCTAGACCCTTCTCTCAGCAAACATTGGCTATTATGGTACAAGAAAAAATCTTATCTCAATAATATTGAGTCAATATGTACATATAAAAATTCATATGCTATATTATGTTGAATATAACTTTTTGTCAAAGCTTTAAGCAGCATAGCTCAATACTTAAGCCGGGCTGGATTTGGATTGGTCATTCGGAACACTGCGGCTTTGCGGGAGTAAAAAACGGGGAGTTTCACGGCGGTCTTATGACACGCGTAGTTCATCATCGTCACTTAGCGAGATTTCCCAGTAGTATAATGCAGCGGCGCGCACTGTAGCGGTCGGAGCCGGTACGCGGTACAGCACAAGTACAGCCGATATAGCGCAGCCTGTGCGGCGGCACGGAAGGTCTTTATACGTCTTAGGGTCGCGCGTCGCGGGGCCATGTCGGTGACACGCCGTCGTAAATATGATCGTAAAATCTAAAGCAGCGATTTTTTTACTATGCAAGCCTTTTTTCATGGTATTACATGATTTCTAGAAAACATTGAATTGAACGCGATTATTATCTTTGGTATAGGAATTAAATGTTGTTTTCTGTGCACTACCGCAGAGAAGTAACAGCGCTGATCTTTCAGTCATGGGGTATCTACCTAGTATTTTTCAAATGTTTCTGACTTTCACCCACCAACGGTATTCTAGGCTGTCATTTCAAATTATGGAGTGATATGGTAAATTTAAATCATGATCTATAATATAAAAATGAATCGCTAAATGTGTTGGTAAGCGCAAATCTCGAGATCGGCTGAACCGATTTCGCTAATTCTTTTTTTAGAATATTCCTTGAAGTGCGAGGATGGTTCTTACGGAGAAAAAAATTAAGAAAATTGCGCAAAAAATTAGATAATAACAGAAAACATCGCACGTTTGACAGTTCGCGTGTTAGAGAATGACATTTTGCAAAACAATGAATGATTGTTCAATCAGGATTCTATTTTTGAAAAGTTGAAAAATTTATTTAAAGTAGGTACTCCCCTAATATTTTGAATCGAATCAAGAATTTCAGATATTTTAAATAGGTACCTATGTTAGGTACCAAATTTAATATACATGAAAAATGGAAATTTGAATAAAAATTGTAAAAGGTGGCACGCGGGCTGTTTAAAAACTGAATGTACTGGGATTGAATATAAGGAACGCGGGTGGAGGGTTGGCGGGACGAGGGAGCGGGAAAGGGAAGAGGAAAGGCGGGGAAGGTGATAGGGAAACGCAGGAGGGGGGGAGGGGGGAGGGGAACTCGAGAGGGGGGTTCGCGGGACGGGGAAGGGAGGGAGGAGTGGAGTGAGGAGAGGGAAGGTGGAGGTGACGGAGTGGGAACGCGAGAGGGGAAGAGGACGCAGGAGAAGAAGGGGAGGCGGAAGGGGAACGGGACGAATGGGAGAAGACACTCAGGGAGAAACAATTTCTTTATTAAATGGCATAGCAATGCATGCCGGGACCATATGGGACGCAGGAGGAGGGTTGGCGGGATGAGGGGGCTAGAAAAGGAAGAGGGAAGGCGGGGAAGGTGGAAGGAGAACGCGGGAAGGGAAGGGGAGGTGTGAGGGGGGAGGGGAACTCGGGAGGGGGTTCGCGTTTCTGGGGAAGGGAAGGGGCGTGGAGTGGAGAGAGGGAAGGTGGAGGTGACGGAGTGGGAACGCGAGAGGGGAAGAGGTCGCAGGAGAAGAAGGGGAGGCGGAAGGGGAACGGGACGAATGGGAAAGGACACTCAGGGAGAAACAATTTCTTTATTAAATGGCATAGCAACGCAGGCCGGGAACAGCTAGTATTATTTAAATTTAATATTTTTAAAAATAATTCGAAAAATGGGGTCGAATTCAGATTTATCGAGGAGAGGCAATTTTAGATATAGCTTGAAAGAAGAGAAGATATTGATTTAGAAAGGAACAATAAAAAATATGTTATCTTAAGTTTCTTGTTTGAAAACTTTTGTTCATAATAAATTGAATAGGTATCTCCTATTTACAAGTAACAAATAAACAGACATCTAGTAGCCATATCAATTTACACACTCCTTGCTTCAATTACAGCCATTTCTCGTCACATAAGTACTCTTCCATTGTTTTGACATAATCTGATTCAAATATTTTATTTTATTCACGTGCCATGACTAACTCGAGCGTAACCGACTTCTTCTATTATTCACTTTAGTGTCAAATATTCTTTTGGTGCTCATTTTTCTGAAAATCAATTAATTATAGTAATCCCATATACAAAATCCATAATCCACTAATTTTATTGGATATTGCGAATATTTTCAATGGTAAAAGTAGAAACAATTAGACGATAGTTCATTTTCACTGTATGTAAAAGTATTATTTTATTGTAGATACTTTCAATTGTAGACACCGCACGCACAGCCGCAAGTGCAAGAGATGCCAACGGAGATAAATCAGGCATAATGGACGATACCGGTGGATTACCGTCAGGGGTAGCAATGATACACAATACATCGCGGGAGCGGGCCGGGCGCAGCCGGGCCACTGCGCACTAGCTGAGCGGCAGCATAGCCAATATCAGGCAATACCAGCCAGTAGCAGGCTCACCCTTAACGATATAACAATTAGGATACACTCTACACTAATTTCCTTTAACATGGTGACATTTGTAACGAGGGGTTAGAAATCCCGTTAATATTCAGTGGCTTATCTATACTCTAATCTTTTTGATTTTTTTTCATTTTTGGGATGATTTTTCTCCCCTCGTTAATTTTTTTTAAATATGTTTAAACGACTTAAAATTAATCTAATACAAACGGATCTGGAGCAATTTGACAAAAATAGTCTGTGAGAGCATTAATAAAACGAAACACAGAATACCGTTTCATAATTATACATACACCATGGTCAAAGAACACCATTCAGTATTGGAACGTTGCCTAAAAAGGCTTCAGGTGAATTTGGCGACCAGATGTTAATAGCCTTTTTATAAAGTCTTTTCGATCCTCCTTCCAACTGGAGATGACGTAGTCCTACTGGCTCCGGACAGTTGTTGACATTTTCTACGTGTATTTTTTTATGTGGTACCGCACAAGAGTCCCAATTGCTCCCAACCGCCTGAAGCCAATTGGAATAATTGGATTATATTGTGAGGCTGAATCTAATGGTAAGGGAAACTATTTTTCGTGAAGTGGAAAGTGGGAAAATATCTGGATAGTATGATCTGGTCATATAACACAGCTTAAGCTATTTCAAAGCAACGTTTCGAATCTGAAATTAGTTTACAATCAAGGCGATACTGAAAGTATCTATTACTCCAATTAGAGTTAACAAAATCGACATCATCATTGAATTGCTCTTCGGACCCTGCAGCTTAGAATCGTAGGAATAAGTCGCGCGGCAGTCAAAACGCTACCGGAGAATCCTCGATGGAGGTTTGGAATTGGAAAATCCTAGCCGGAGTGCAGGTTTTTCCAATTCCTCCTATCATTTCGTTTGTCATTTACACTGCTTCTCAGCATATTACGTCAAAAGCTCTTCGGTTTGCGCATTTTTGTGCCGAAGTGTCGGCAGATTTTGGACTATCTTTTCACGATCTCTGTAGAAATCACTCGGACTGTCCAGGGAATTCTCAACATGCGGCGATATATCCATTATTTTCTGTTGATTTTACCAGGGTCTTACGCGTTTACTTTTTCATTTATGAAATAAAATACAACAGACAACGTCTTGTTCCACTTTACCCATATGTACAATTCGAAAAATAGATTTCCAAAAGGTTTGACTAAGTTTTGAAAAGTTGAAACATATGAGTGATCGTGTAAAGACTAATGATCCATGAATAACTTGACAAATATATTAATTTTTACCTTGAATCATTGTTTTGTCTTTTTCGAGATAATTCAAACCATCTAACCTTAATAAACCATCTAACCCAAGATATTCATCGTCATACAGTAATATATAATATAGCGCCCTTGAAATGATTTTATTATTAAAATAATATTATTATTATTATTAAATATCATAGTCCCAATAGCTATTTGATACACTGCGAAAGAGTTTCCTTTAATGATATGATAATTTGTTGATGTAAACTCCCGGGGTGGATTCATTGCATGTACACATTTAACCCCCTTCAGAGAAGGCGGGATCCCCTAATTGAAATTATAATGCTAGTGAACAGAATGCTCTCCCACCCCACAGACATTCTGGGACCCTTATCCCTCTAAGTTCGTTAATGCACTTTGCTCTTCGATGTTTTACATTCAAACAACTATTATTATTATCTTACATTTATTATGCGATATTTATAACATATACCTATACATTATTTAAAATGGTATATATTTTGTTACATACAATGTTTTCTGCTGTAGATAATGGAAGTACGAAGTGTCCAATTTGGGAAATGTTATGAGTCTGATGAAGGTTGGAATGATAAGCAACAGTTGAGGAGGAAGGTTAGGTTACTCGTCCTTTCAGATCTTGTAACTTAATTCTCTCCTTTATTTTTGAAGTGAATACGTCTTTGGTACCGTTGTGATTTGATGAAATTTGATGAAACGGAAACGAGCGACACTAAAAAGAGACAACTATAGGATTTAGCCTGAGAAAGAATAAGATAGCTATAAAATATTTATTTAATTCACGGGTACTATGTTCCAATATAATACGATAAATCCACATTCCCACCCAAGTTTCCTTTGGTATGGTGGTATAAAGCGTCTGACGAACCTCTGCAAACATTTAGAGGACCATTTACAAAATCCAAAAAAAAAAATTCGAGTGCAGTTAACACGCGGTAATCTCAACCATTGACTTTGATACTTTGCAGGTGCTGTTATGCATCATTTCCATTTCATCCGAATTCTAAATCACAAAGGGGCTATAGAATTGTCATTTAAAAAAAAAAGTTAAATCTATATACAATCTTCAGACCACTCCAAAATGAACAGGCACAAGAAATCACAAAAAAGCGACATCTAGAAGATAACATAAATACTACTACTAAGATACTAAGATGACCATATGTATAAGAAAAGGTGCTCTGGAATTCAACGACAAAAATATGGAAAAAATCATCCTTCACATCGAAGAAAAAGTACTTCGCAGTCTCCCCACTTTTGTCTACTTTAGTTTTCTGGAGGTTTCACTTCTACCGCATGTGAATTGCAGACACTGATTATTTTTATTTTTATGGCCTTACTTCTAGGTATATTTATATACTTATGGGATATGCGGATTGCACTAACCTCGTCACTTTCCGGGATGAAGACATTATTATTATTAATCAAAGAATATAGTTTATTATTAACACAACAAAAGCGGTTGAAAGAAACTCCAGAATGTAATGTGTGAGTAATCATGAACATTGCTATACTTAGGTTAATTTTGATGCAGTCGAAATGAAATTTTTACAAATTTTTGAGACATTTACCACAAAAAATGATCTGATTTTCGATCCCGAAATTATTTATGTCAGCAGCAACCAACAAAAAACAACAATCAATATGTAATCGTATATTAGCCGATTTGAGCAGTGTGCAAAAACAATTTCAACTTATCTAATACTTTTTTCCAAATATTGAACAACAAAACACCATGTTCCTGAAGTCGTTCTCTTATAACTCACAGACCCAATTGTTTCCGATACTATATTTTCTGAAATCGGTATAAAAAAGGAATTTTTAATTATTTCCCCATTTATACCTTACACACGCAAGAAGTATTTCATTAAACAACAATTATAATATAAATATTATACTTGAAATCTACATCAAAATTAACATCAAAATCATTCGATACAAGTGTTAGTATCTAATTGTAAGTCACTGACTCAAATTCATTCGTATGCATTTATAAGTCGTTAAGTTTTGACAGATGATAACCTCAAGTGGCGCCAAATCCGGATCAACATTGTCATATTATAGTGGGGTTGTTTTCAGGAAATTATTCAAATCTGTCATTAATGCTACTTCCCGCTGTCTCCGGTTCTCCCCTCAAATGTTTTTATTCTACTTAAAAATCAACCCCGAGGTGAACCAGTCACTCTCAAGCTGTGAATATAATGTGGCATTTTTTAATTATTTTTTTACATTTAATAGATTCATATATTATGCCTTGAAGAGGTGAATCATTTAAATTTACTGAATTTAAATCTACTGTTATTTATACAAATAGAACGGCATAAATTGCGCCTCGCAATTTTTAGTTCATGCAGGTATTTCAAATATTATCGGCTATTATAGACTTAGAGGCTTGTATTTCATCGGTAGGGAAAATTTGTTATTTAAAAACCCTACTAAAATTGCACGTTTTCATCAACATCAATCTTCATCATCAGGGCTAGTAACCCACGGTCATACGTGTATGTTTGTGTTATGTCGGGAGTGAGAAGGAGGCGGTCATATCTTTTTTATTTGGAGATCTTCCGCATTTGCCTTCGGGAATGAGGAAACCATGAAAACCTCATCCGGGAAGAATCAGCCGACAGTCAACATGAAACTGGGCGGCTTTCAGTGACATCATTTTATGAAGTCCTGAATTGTGTGGTGTGGAGTATGTGTGTCTGTTTTTATTGAGATAACATTCTTTATGGGAATAGGTATAGATATAAAGGTAGGTTTAGGTATAGATATATTTTTTCTTTCCCTTTTTATTTCGATGTTGGGTATTTAATTTACAGAAAAAAAACTAAATAAATGCTATGTTTAACACACCCACAGTACGAAGTAAAAGTGTGGCTATTTTAAGAAAATTCAAAGTGGTCAAAGTTA
Organism: Limnephilus rhombicus; assembly: GCA_929108145.2. Classification (NCBI taxonomy): domain Eukaryota; kingdom Metazoa; phylum Arthropoda; class Insecta; order Trichoptera; family Limnephilidae; genus Limnephilus; species Limnephilus rhombicus. The sequence continues at coordinate 29,591,949 of OV815275.1, forward strand.
ATCTATTTTTTTCTGGTTTCTATGTATTGGAGGTTGGCTTCTTCTGGACATAACAGTGAAATACCTTCCGTATCAATGTTGCAATGTCACTCAAAGATAAAAATGCATTTTCTCCGCCTTCCCCCCCTCCCGCGTACCCTTCCAGTTTCGTCAACCTCCCACTTACGCCCTTCCCCTCCTTCGCTCCTCGCATCCCTTCCTGAATTCCCCTCCCCCTCCTGCCTTTCCGCCCCTACCGCTAAACTGTACGAAATACGCACATTTTTAAAGAACTCGCGTGCTACCAATTGTAAAATTCAAAAATAAATTTCATAACGCCGGAGCTCATCATTATACATAGAAACTTTTGAGGGCATGCGCACGACAAATCGGATTAGCGGTATATAAGTTTTGGAAAGGAAAAACGTATGAGGGGTGGGTAGGAATCTAGGGGTCAATATGTCCAGGAGTGATTGACGTATGGATTGATTCTTCCAACTGTGGTGACTGCGATAGTGTCCTAGACAAACCTCACCCCATGAACCTGCTACATTGTAATAGATATTTCTTAAAATGAAAAATACAAACACTTGGAGAATCTCTGACCAGCCGACCCCCCTCAAATTCGCCCCCGCCTGAATAATGGCTATATAATTTGTATAACTGTGAGTGAAAATAAATAAGTTTGTAATTTTATTTGGACCCTATTTCGAGGATTAGGGGAAATGCCACCAGCGACCCGCCCTGGCAGATGTCCTCCGCTTGTATTTTTTTAATGGATATATACAATAAAGGATAAAATCACACTCCCTGATTGTGTCCTTTTGATGCTCTCTTTTAGTGCGGGCGGAATTGATTTCTGATAACGCGAGTGTATACAGAATTTACTTACACGATGCTGAGAGCTTTGATGGTGTCCTTGATGGCTTATAAGGATTATTTTATTACATTGTAGTGGGATATTAGTTCAATTAAGGTTTCTTCCCTACCCCATATCATTCTTAGCGATTTTATGACCCTACGGCTCTATTGCTCTACGGTTCCATGATATGACACTCTACAACGACTCTACGGATCAGCGCCTCTGCGACGCTAGGGCTCCGAATCTACGGCTCTACGACTCTGTGACTCTAAGACGATTCTATGACTATGTAAATGCTCTACAACTCTCGGATAGGGCTCTAAGGATATTCTACTCTGAGGCTCTAACCTATTTTTTGCATTTTGTTTTTCCTGTTAAGCACTTGCATACTGCTTACTAACAACGTATGCATGGACACTGGAGGTCTAGATTCGTTCAAAATAAATAAATGTAGCTTCGTTTAACAAAAAAAATTAGAATCTTGCGAGAGCCTTGAAGGAGTAACCATCAGTTACTTATACCAAGGCGGGTAAGAGGTGGATTATCTCCACTGAGGCTCTACGAATCTACGGCTCTACGACTCTGCGATTCAATGACTCTATGCCTCATTACTTCTAGGTGTATTACGTGACTATAAGATCACTGTGAGAGTAAATTACATCCGCTAGATTCTTTTTCTGTTTTACAAATAATACTATTCTGAAAATCAAATACCATTTTCTAAACACCTTATAATATTGTTTAGATTTGGGTAGGTACTTTTACTAGTGACAGCCGCATCACTTCCCGAACGCATTGCATTGCAATTGCGAACAATTTGGTAATATTAATTTTCTTAATAATATTTTTTTATTGAAAATACAAAGTAAATATATAGTAAAAGAATACGATAAACAATATTCTTAAATAACTATTTTAATTACCCAGTTAGTAGAGAAATATTCTCGGGTCTAACATGGGATCTAGACTACTTAACTAACACATAACATAACATATATTTTAAAATAATAGGGGCACAATATAATTGCTTTAAAATAATGAGGGTACAACATATACAAAAAATTAAGAGTGTCTAAAGTATTTGAAATTTTGGACAATAAATGTAGGTGTAAAGACGAAAATAGAAACAGAATATAAAATATTTCAAAATAATCGGTAAAATATCAGTCAGTCTAGTTATAATAATAATTTTATATAATAGGGAATTTGAAGGCGAAACATCTATCACAAATAAAATGATCTGTCAGTGCTTTAAAACATTATCTGTGATTGTGTTTATATACCAGGGGTCCTAGCATGGTCGGTCGATGTAGGTTTTATCGAAAATGTCGGTAATTTGACATCGCTCCCGAGCACGATTGCAGGCCGCTAACGAACAAACAACAGTTCACATCGACTAAGGGTTCCTAATTTATTTGACGTAAACTGTTATTTCTTCGTTAGCGTCCTGCAGTCGTGCTCGGGAGCGATTTAAAGTTACCGACATTTTCGATAAAACCTATGTCGATCGACCATGCTAGGGGGGCTGGTAGGTATATTTATCGCAAAATCACATTATTTTCCGCCACTTTCCTTAGCTTGCGTGACATATTCAATTTGAAATTATTTAGTTTGGTTCTTCTATGGTTCTTCGCGCTATGAACATAGTGGTACTATTGTAGACATATTTTTGTTTTAAATAAAAAAAACTTTAAATTTATCAAGGGGTTATTAAGATTGTAAACATGCCAAAAGGCACACAACCAAGTACCACCGCTAAACTTTGAAAAGTTTTAGCACCGTTACAGGAACGGTTGATAGGCGCAACGTCCCATAACCACTCAATTTGTCCGGCCAACTTAGGCATAAATATAAATCCCTGAGTAGCCAGAAATTAAACGGCCAAGTTTTCCGGCGACCTATATCTCGAACGTTTGACGCATTAATCGACTCGACAAAAGTGTAACCGCACGAAAAAATCCCGGGCGCCAAAAGCCCCTTGAATAATTGAGACGTTAGCTATCTTATTTAGGCGAGGTCTTTCGGTCGCGGGGTAACTTTATAAAATACAGTTCAAAAGACACAGAAGATAACTGAATGTAATTTAGTCGCCATTATAGTCGTAATAATAATAAAAAAAGGGTGAACTCACATATTCAAGTTGCAAATTTATTGACAAGACTCGTCAAGTCTAGATCTCCTGTTTTGTTTTTTTATTGAAAGATAGATGTATTTTTAATTGTATTAACTCTACATCTACAAAATCTTCGATGACAGTCCAAACTCCGTTTCCACGAAAATCAGATTTTAGGCAATGTGAACACTCACATTTCATTGACGACCTGCGGACCTGTCCGAGGATGTTGACAAATGACCGAATTTGTTGATAAAACTTGTGTCTTGTCGACGCGGGGCTTTCATGCTACGAAGGATTGACAGAAATGTGCCCAGAAATCAAGTGTATATTAAATTAAAATTAAGTATTAAATAATGCAAACAATTATAAAAAAATCTACCTAAGAAGATAAACTAAAAAGTTCAGAGTGCATTACGCAATGACTTCAGCATCCAGACGAGAAGTGCCAGATACCTACTTCTCAACTTGACTCTACCCCTTTTCCGTTTAAAGGTAAAACGACAAATCCCTAAAAACTAATTACGGTGTTTTAAAAATGACAAAAAGTTACTACGGTTAAAACGCGGATTTTTAACTCTTGCGTAAAAACCGCGCGCCAGCAGCGTCACTGAGAATTTGAGTAACTTTATTTATAAGATCTTTTTACTTATTCATCTGACATGACGCCCGGAGCGGCTAGAATCTCGGCAGCCTCCAGTAACTGCTGAAGAATGTTTTGCATCTTCCGGTGGAGGCGTGACAACCAAAAGTCTTAAGTTTTCTATCATTACCCGGGATAATGTCGCTCCTGCAGACTGGAAAGGTCGGACCACACCAATGATAAAATTGAAAAAGTAAAAAACTAAATATATAAAAAAAAACAAACAGAAAGATTTATTTTTTAATAAATTCTTACTGATTTAGTTTTAGTCTGATTCAGTCTACAATGTGAACATAACAGCAGTGTTTATATTATTCTTCTTCACTAAGAATAATATAAACACTTAAATTCTTACTGATTTAGTTTTAGTCTAGTTTAATCTACAATGTGAATGTAACAGCAGTGATTATATTATTCTTCTTCAATAATAATTACAAATTCCCTTTTTGGCATCATTTTAATTTTTAATTTTTAATTTTTCTTAAATTTTATTTTTTTATTCGTTTATTCCAGATCTCGGGGATAATATGTTACACATATATAATACATTATATAAATTATTACAAGATGAAAGAAAAAAAAATACATAAAGAAAGGAAATAAATAAAAGAGAACAACAATAATAATATATATATATTTTTTAAAGTTAACTTTTTGTTATCTAGGTCATCAGGAAGTGGCTCCATCGCTTACAGACAGGACTCTGCCAGAAGTGGAATGCTGCTATCACAAGAGTGTTTTCTCTCTGGTGATCCGTTTTTTTTATTAGTGTTCGGAATCCGAATCCTTCAAACATCTCGGTGGCACTGCAGTACCAGAACAACCTTAAAATCGTTCGATATGAATTGTTGTTCTGTATTTCCTTTCTTTTTAATGACGCTTTTTTGAAGTTGGTCCACAGCTCCGAGGTATATAGGCTCGTGCAGTACGTGTTAAAAAGTTGCCTTTTTGCAGCTGGACTGCACTTGTTAAATCTTCGAGAAATCATATTTGCTCTAATGCACAGTGATCTTCTCTGTCGCTCAATATCCGAATAATCACCGAGGTCCGCTGCTACGATGTGTCCCAAGTATTTGACCTCGAATTTTCTGTTATTTTTGTGTCATTTAGACTGGTAGTACTTTCATGGTGCCTGCGCTTGACTTGAATACGAGCAACACAGACGTGGGGTTATAGACCATGTTATGTTCAGCAGCGTATTCTTCTCTTCTTATGAAAAGAATAGCTTTGTTTAAACCACTATTTAAATTATTCGTCATTAAATTATTAAGCTAATATTTGTCGAACCAACAATGATGAAGCTGTATTCAAATTTAAAAAATGTCCATCTATTTCGAGATTCATTTATTTCTAAATGGTTCCTCAAACAGCTAATAATTGAAAAAATAATATCCATTTGATATGATACCTACTTCAAAGTATTAAAAATTAAATGAGTCGAACATTTGAAACTACGGACAAATTACAATTACATCGAGTTTAAATCACTCTGATTCTCACTTCTCTCACTGCGGTCAATAATGTCTGATTGGTTTTGTGTCTGCTAAATCTAAATCAACCATAAATATTGCTAAGGTCTGGAAGACATCACGGTTGGAAGGTTGAAGTACTCTGCATTGATTTCTATAAAGCCTTCGACAAATTAAAATCAAACCTCATGGCCGAACTACGTATCTGCAGGAGTAAAATCGGTTTGCCAAAAAAATTGCTCAAGCCACGACACTGTACATTTTATCCAAAGTTTTTGAAATTCGTTGTTGAGTTCTGAACGGGGCTTAATAGTTGAAAAATCTGTTGACAGAGATAGGATGTCATTAATAATTCTCACCCTTTGATGGGATTTAGAAATTCCTAACTGCGATATAAATGTATATCTACTTATCTCTAAGAGCTTTGATTCCTCTGTCCCCTGTCCGTACCTAATTAACGATAAAAGTGGAATTTAATGTTTTAAGAAATAGTTTTCGTAAAGTTTTTAGTAATTTATGTCAATTAGTATTAAAAAATTCAAATAACAGATATCTGCCAGTCAGATACCCATCATACGTCATCCCATTTCAATTTCCTCACGCCCGTTACGACGAAATAAATATTTTTCACACTACGATTGTTATGCATTTTCATAGACATCATCAACCTCATTTTATGTTATACTACTTTTGGTGTTCTGCTGTCTCCCTCACATTATCTACTTAGATTACTTAAAGTTGATCACTTCTGTCTACCACTTATACTTATTAATTATACTAACCACTTACACAAGCCAATTACACTTACTACACTTACCGCTTACACTTAGCACTGACACTTACCACTAACCACTTAAACTTATCATTGACACTTACCACTTTCGCATACCAATTACAGTTACCACTTACACTTACCATTTACACTTACCACGTACACTTACCACTTACACATACCATTAACAGTTACCACTTACACTTACCACTTACTCTTACCACACACTTACCACTTACACATACCACTTACATTTATCACTTATACTTACCACTTACACTTACCATTTACACTTATCACTTACACTACCACTTACACTTACCACTTACACTTACCACTTATACTTACACTTACCACTTACACTTACCACTTACACTTACCACTTACAGTTACCACTTACACTTACCACTTACAATTACCACTTACACTTACCACTTACACTTACCACTTACACTTATCACTTACACTTATCACTTACAACTTACGATTACCACTTACGCTTACCGCTTACACTTACCACTTACACTTACCACTTACACTTACCACTTACACTTACCACTTACACTTACTTTTACCACTTTCCCTTCCACTTACGCTTATCACTTACCACTTACACTTGCCATTTGCACTTATTAACTTATAATTACCACTTATACTTAGCACTTACATTTAACTTCCATCTTCCACTTACCAATAATACTAACCACTCACACTTATCACTTACACTTACCACCTAAACTTTCCACTTACACTTAAAATTTAGATCACAGATTAATTGCAAAAGTAAATAGTTATGATTTAGCGGAATAATAGGTGAAGCTGTTTTCATTCAATCACCTAATTTCAGACCTCCCATCATTTTTTTTCATCATGCAGGCTTATAATCAGCTTATAATCAGCTCAGAGGAGTTGTCAAGTTTTACTTCGAGTCTTTTTAATGACACATTTCCGAAACACATTGTGCTATCCAAAATTACGAGTCTGCTATTAAACTCTTTTGAAGGAAATGATTTTGGTTTATCGAGGCGATGGATTTGTTGATTTAACTATACCTACAAATGACATGTAGATTCAGGTTTAGAGTAGTGTCGGATGGACTGCAGGCTGACGGCCGTATGTGCGATGTGCTGTGCGCTGTGTGCCCGCTGCATATAAAATGCAAATGCCCGATAAGTCACAAAGCGCCGCGCCGTACACGTGTTACCGCTCGTAATTGGAATTGGCCATCCAAAAGTGAATTGAGAATCAGAGAACGATCCGTAAGCGATAACCGAAACGTGTTTAGAATTAGTTCGGCGAGCACAATAAATAATTAGTGACTCTTAACGTGGTGTTATTTGCGACGGTGATCAAATGATCATGGCTAAGTTGATGTAAGAGGTGTAAACGTATGAGCCCACCTGGTGCGGAATAGAGTACCATTTAAAAAGAATGGATTTGCGGCAATTATTTACATAATACTTTATCTTAAGGATTTGTTAATAATTTTAATTTGGGAGGCGGATTTGGGTATCGGGATTCCGGGAACCACTTATTGAATTACCGACACCTTTGTCATGGGACCCCAATGGTTCGCTACGTTTGGTGACTTAGCAGGAGTGCCCACGTTTATGGGGTGAGGTTTGTCCGGAACTTTGTGGTTGACGCGTCTGCCATCAATTGCGTGGCAGGCCGTATCGGGATAGACTGGTTGATTTAGACTTTTTGACCTCTCCAGCCGGACTCTGCAACGGATACACTGCTCCTGGGTACACTGACCCCCAGATTCCTACACATACGTTTTTCCTTTCCAGAAATTTCTCTCCTTCCTGTCCTGAAAAGACCTTTCACACAGCATCGCCGAGATTACACAGATCCCAAGGGGAAATATTTTCTCAGGGTCTCCTGTGTTAAGCTAACATAAAAAACAGTGTCTCCAGATTTTCGATTGAATTCGATAAAATTGTCTTTTGATTAAATATTATAATTTAAGGTATCACTCATAAAGTTAAAAATGAAAAAAATAATTCATCCTAGACTTGCAGAAAAGTCAATAGATGTCGCATATTAAAAATAAAATGGATAAAAAATTATCCGGACACTATCTAGATAGCATTTAGTTCGGGTGTGAATCTTTTAATCGTATATAAAGATAGCAGCCAATAATATGTCCGTTAAGAAAATGAAGATTATGTTGGTAGTTCTTAGTCGAAGATGATACAGTTAAAAGTGACCAATTTGGATATAGACATCTTAGCTCAGTTAGTAGAGCTGTTGCCATGTGAGCAGAAGGTCCTGGGTTCGAGTCCCAGAGGTGCCAATATCTTTTTTGATTTTTCTGTCTCCAGATTTTCAGTTGTGCAGTTCACACGCGGTAGAAATGAAATCTTCAGATAACTAAAATAGGCAAGATTGGGGAGACTACGATGCACCGCACAAAGAGGAGACTGATTATTCTATCTCATTCACTTTTAGATAGATAGGTCACTTTTTCAAGTTTTCACTGAATCTGAATCTACCAATCAGAATCTTGCAGGTCAGTTTTTAAGGATTTCTAAATATCCATTCCAACCACAAAGCGGTTTCATCTGCGTATACCTATCCGATGATATAGGACGTAGGTTTATGTATTGTGAAATCTCAGTCAATGATTAGCGGCCAGACGTGGGGACGACATTCGTAGTAAGAGAGCATTAATTACTCACGAAATGTCTGTCTTTCATGGCTCGGCTCATTGTTCCAATCAACTGTTCGCGATGGCGCATTACTTGTTTCATTGTGGTACGGCAGCAGCACTTTCACGTGTCTTCAATTTGGTCGTTGCTCGAGCCTTACAGAATAATGTTGAATTTAGTGTTACATAAGCAAATCATATTTCTGTCATTCATTACCTTTTTAATGTGATACCAGAAGGGTAAATGGTTAGTTTCGGATATTTAGAGAACAAGTCTTTATTCTGATTTTGATTTACTGGATTTGAAAAGTACGATGTTTTTGAATACTTAAAAATCGAATTTACGAGCAAAATCAATATCTGTGCACGGCTTGGCTAGGTCTTCACTTTTCTCATTTATGTTAACAAATAAGTTTAAATCTATGTGCAGAATGTGCCCTTTATCCCACTTTTTCACAATTTCCGTGACAGTTGTGTTTTTGACATTGTTTAGCAAAAACTGCTAAAATTACCCACACATATAATATGATAACAAAGCACAACCAACAACGGTTCCGGTATAATAAATCAAAAAAGGGAGAAACATGTTTTCAAATTACACAATCGACATGTATCAAAGCATAGGCACACGCATAAAAGCAGATGATAAAAAAATGCTCAGTTGTCAAATCAATCGAAGACTGCATTCAGCTGACCTCAGTCATATTTCTGCACACTGTGAATAAGGAACTCCAGCGAAAAATATTATGGCTTAATAAATATACGTATTCATACAGAACAACAAATGCTGATGAATATGTGAGTTACGTTATATATATTATACGTAGAATTCACAAATCGTCATTTAAAAATGACCGAAACACGAACACATCAATGCACTTTAGTCGGTACAACTGAATCTGTTGATGCTGACGTCACGAGTCACGGAACTCAGTCCATAAGTCAACATTTCATTGTGGTTTCTATGCACATTGAACCAATGAATCTTTTTGATTCACATTGTTGACGGAATTGAAACAAAAATTAGGCTCTCAATAATTTAAGCTCTGACGGAAAACGGTTACATTCGAGTATATTCGGATATTCTTTCCGTAGTTGATAAGGAGATGATTATTTTTTTTCTATAAGTTTTCTTTAACTTACAATACTGCACACCGATCTGGAAACATTTCTACCAAGCCCATTGAAAGTATCGTAAGCATTCAACGAAAAAAAATGAAGCACATAAATAGTACCTACATTTAATTTACACTAAACACACCGATTCCATATTTTAAACTCCCTTCAAACATTTTGATAATTTTTCACCATATGATTTCATGTTTAGCAGCAAAGCTTAAATAATAGTAACTATCTAGAATTTTGAATATTTACCTGAACTCACCTGAGCTCACCAATTTAATGAAAATTAACAAGAACAACCCTACAATCCGATCTTTTCATTTTCACGCATGTAGTAAAAAATCCCTCATTCCTCAATTATGTGCGCATATCCATTTAATCCCCGAAATATGGATGGATTAAAGAACAAAAAGGAATATTCCACAAAATTATAATTTTTCTTTCAGAAATATTTATCCGAAGCAAAGATATTGAAATATAAGAGATATGCTATGATGGCCGCCCTACTGTCGGCGGAGTACTAATGGTGATTTTTTGAAGGTGTGCGTAGTATTTGATTTTGAATACGGAAAGAATTCGGTCATTTATATTAGTTGATTTTTTTAAGGTGTGCAGTAGTATTGGTTAACAACATCGATCACAAATTATTGTATAATTGGTTTCACATGAGTGTAGAATCTATCGAGAGCGTCTTGTATCTTGCATCCTGTATAAAGCATCTTCCTCTTCCCTTTATTTAATTGCTGGTTCAATCTAAAATAAAATATAAAGTGTAAGAAACCTTTTTGGCTTACTTTGCTAAACCTGCTGTAAGAATAATATTTTAATTATAAACAACTAGCTGAAGTCCCCGGCGATGCCCGGGCTTTACACAGAGTTTTCGAAATCAAAAGTAGACAGTGACCTTCCCTTGCGTACAAATCACATCCACACCACCCGCTTGCCAGCTCCTCGTCCACCACATACAGACATTCTCCTTTATATATTATATATTTCAACCAATTTACACAAAAAGTTGACAAATTATATACCTAAACCTTCCTCATGAATCACTATGTCTATTGGTGAAAACCGCATGAAAATCCGTTCAGTAATTTTGAGTTTTTCGCGAACAGACAGACAGTCAGACGCGGCAGAGGACTTTAATTTACAATATGTAGAAATATATTATAATTTCGGATGTTATATACGTAACAATCTAAAATTAAAAAAATGTTTTATTCGTATATTTTAAGTAGACGAATAAAATAAATAAATAAATGTTTATTCCAGTATGTGGGGAGGAGAGTGCAATCTCACACATTCCATAAGGGTATAATATACACATACATACACAAAGTATTTGAAAGGAAAAAAATAAAAAAGAAGGTGGATATGAATGTACACGAAAAAAAAAAAAGATAATAAGCTAATAGTAGTAAAAGGAAAAACAAAAGAAATAATAATATTAAGCTTTCAGGAATCTGTGAGCACGTAAGGAGCCAGTATTTTTCTCCAGTGTGCATCAATACTGGATGATGGACTGAGGCGGGCTTCCCTGACGAGGATGCAGAGCTGGTTATCCTTTCCCTAATTCCTGCCACCCTGGATCTAATAAAGGCTGCAAAGCCAAGAACTCGCCCCTCCGTGAACATCCGGGAAGCGCTGCAATATCTGGGGAGACCAAACATTATAACTATCCTTAATCACTGTGAAATTCTTCAATCAAATATAGACATGCTAAAAATTTGGTGCTCACAAAACAATCTATATTTGAATGTAGAAAAATGCAAAACTTTGACCTTTTCCAGAAAAAAAAACATCACTGTTATTCGACTATTCAATAAATAAAATAAATTTAGAAAGAGTATCGGAAATGCGGGATCTTGGCATAATAATGGATAAGAAACTAGACTTCACGGTTCACATTCAACAAACTGCAAATAAGGGTATGAAAACTTTAGGATTTGTGTTAAGAACAATTAAAAACTTTGAATCGTTACAAATCATTAAACTACTGTATACATCCCTTGTTAGAAGCCTAATAGAATATAACTCCATAGTCTGGTCGCCCTTCTATAAAATTCATATTCATACTATTGAAAGAATTCAAAGAAAATTTCTACGTTTTGTAAATTTTAAACTTAACATCCCTTTAGAGCACATAAATTATCCGTCGTTAATGAATACTTTAAATATTCCAACATTAGAAAACCGACGAAAAATAAACGACCTAACTTTTTTATTAAAATTATTAAACTCTAAATTCGACAGTTGTGAACTTCTGCAATTAATAAATCTACATGTACCTACACGAACAACTAGACAAACATTGACATTTTATATACGTACATCTCATTCGAACTATGATTTACATTCTCCAATACAACGTTTGCATAGTCTTGGTAACAAATACTTAAACAATCTGGATGTATTTGACAATAATTTGAACTTAGCAAACTTCAAACGCCATATGTGCCAACTATTTATTTCTACCTATCCCGTAAACTAATGAGAACAACAATTTTAAAAATTACCTACTTTATGTCAACTACTATATTTTATGGACTATATTTTGTTTCTTATATTTTATGTTACCTGTATTTTGTTAACGCTTATATTTTATGTAACCTAAATTTTTTATTTTATTTTTTTTTAACCCTTATATTTTATGTAACCTATATTTTGTTTTTAACAAATATTATGTTACTTGTATTGTGTATTGTATTTTGTAAACCCATTCTTTTCACTGTAATTAAAAAAATGTACTGCATTCTATGTAAAAGCCCTATGGGCGTTTAAATAAATAAATAAATAAATAAATTATGCGGAAGGCGTTGTTATACTGAACCCGAAGTCTTTCTATACTACTCTTCTTGTAGTTTGCCCAGAGTTCGCACGTATACAATAAACAGATACACAAATAAAATGTATTTATGCCGCCGTTCTTGGAATACTTGGTGGTGTAATAGTCAGCATAGTTGCCTTTCAAGCAGTTGATCGATATTCATTTCTCGGCAATGCAAATTTGAAAAATTAATTGTTTAAATTTTGTTTTAATTTCTATAAAAAAAATGATTCTACTTTTAACTTTTTCCATCAGGTATGAGACAGTCTTTGTGATAATTACTGTTTTTTTATTGACAAATAAATAGACACCATAATATTGTTAATGCAAGTAATATCGATCTGTCAACAGTGTATTGACTTTAGTTCCCTCCGCTGCTGAAAAAGTCTGCCACAGTGTCAGGTGTTCGCTTTACTCGAACGTGGCCCCTCTTCCCCCAAGGGAGGTTGCGCATGTCAATTCTCACCGAGTAATTCAACGCTGATATTAGGTACACTAAAATCAAATAATAAGATCAACAGAATGAATACTTTTCAGAAAATTATTTTTAAATAGCACAGGCAATTCAAAAATCACTGAAAACATATATTACTGCGCATGTAGTTTTTAAATTTAAGTTAAGAAATATACTTACAAGTAAATATTATTAGTATGCGATGAATGGCCATCAACAGCTTCGAAGGCCGTGCTGCCTATTACATTACTAACCATTGTAAGAACGGCGGCGTAAATTCAGTTTTTACGTACCTACAGAAAATAAAAGAATAATGTATTTTAGAATTTTACGCACACACAACGAAATTATATTGTTTAATTATATACGTTTTCTCCAGAGTGGTGGATACTCTCAGTATCGCTCTGGCAAAATACCATCATTCAGAATCGAATCACTCGTTGAAAAAGCTTTAGTAGTGTCTGGGGACCAGATTCCTTCCTTCCCAGAACTTCCAATTCTTCCCTTCATTAAAAAGACTAAGATGACATAGGCCCTGAGGAAAATTATTTTCTAATGTAAAAAAAGATTTGAATTGTCAGGTTCTTCCCAACCTTCCATTTGCCCATCTCCTCCCCAGCCTCCCAAACAGGGGTACCATAGTCCCACTGAAATAAATAATAATAATAATTGATGGATGTTTTTTACAGCGCCAATTTCGTGAGAAAATCACCTCAAGGGCGCTTGCTATATATATAAATAAAATGACAAAGGTCAACAAAATATCAATATTTTTTAAAAATTATTGTAGCGATAATAATTATTGATTGACGCGATTTTCAACAAGAACGCTAGTGAGGAATAAATAAATAAAAACTGAAGTAAACCCATGAGAACGCGGCTTTCACGCAACTGTGTGACGTCGTGAAGTTGAATTTAGTCGAAAACGACCGAATCTCAGAAGAATTGAGTGTATGGCATTTTTATGTGTAGTTTTAGGTTTAGGTATTCAAACTTCGGTAAAAAATCAAAAGGTGGAAATACGAGTTACATTTTATTGACTGAAACCTACGTATTTACCGTATTTATGTCATGTTGTTTATTAAAATAACTCGTTTTATCGAGGCTTGTGAAAGGTATACTCGTAGTGTGTATTATAGATACTTCCTTCGTTGTGGTGGCATGTAGTAACTTTTGTTGTTATTTTGCTAAATAAAACGCAGTGTTTTTTTTCTTACAATCCTTCCCGTTGAATGGAATAAACATGTATTTTATGTAAATGAAACATTCTTATTATGTGCAATACGTATTAAAACGACATTTGCCTTGGTAGCGTTGTTGTTTATTTTTCATTACACGCAATTGTCCACGATTTTAAGGCTCCGTAGTAAGCGTTCAAAAAGAAGAATACGATGGTTTGAAAGGGAGAAATGTAAACACTAATGTTAGAGGGAGTGCGCTAATAATAAAAACGACAATAATTATGTGAAAAATGTAAAAATATTTAATAAAACATGACTCAAAACAGAGTCAAAATCTCTAGACAAATGTAAGTATATAAAAGATACAATGTGATTATTTTTATACACAATAACAAAATAAAATGAGTTTTAATTACTTCAGAGCACTCTTTGAGATTTTTTTTCTATCGAGAGAATTTCATATAATTTACCGTTTCGGCTCTGTATAGAATTTAGTTTTAAAAAATCGAGTGCACAATGAATGCTCCAAAAGGAGATGTAGAGTGCGTGAGCAGGAACCTAAGCGATTCCTTCAGAAACTTGTTTAGGGTGCTTAGGGTGTGAACATACTAAAAGTCCTGACGTCTAGGTGGTGAGCTGGAGGGGGGGGGGGGGGAGTGGTCCCAATTTTCGGTTTTCCGCTTGTATCTCAAAAACGGTGCGTCGCAGAGGAAAATTTTCTGAGAATAAGAAAAAGCTCATAAAATTATCTCCATCTTTCATTCTATATATAATTTTCATAAGTATTTCGATAACCCAAAAACGGCTGGGATTTAGAAAATTACATATGGAATGATGTAGATAAAGAAAGATGTAGATAATTTTATGAGCTTTTACTTATTTTCAGAAAATTTTCCTCTGCGACGCACTGTTTTTGAGAAACAAGCGGAAACTCGAAAATTGGGACCTCCCCCCCTCCTCCCCCCCTAGCTCATCACCTAGACGTCAGGACTTTTAGTATGTTCACACCCTAAGCACCCTAAACAAGTTTCCGAAGGAATCGCATAGGTCCCTGCTCACGCACTCTACACCTCTTTCCTTGACTGGACTTGCGGTAGAAAAGAAGCTTTACCAAAACAATCTCAACCAATACTTCAAAAGTAAGGTCAGTTTGATGCTTCGCAGGTGCAGTAATGCGTCATTTCCGTTTCATCCGAATTCCCAATCACAGCGGGGCTAAAGAAGTTTCACTTCAAAAATCAGAGTATGCAATTCACACGCGGTAGAAGTGAAACCTTCAGAAAAATAAAGTAGACGAGAGTGGGGAGGCTACTAAGAACCACACAAAGAGGAGACCGATTGTACTGTCTCATTCGCTCGCTGGCTAAATCCTATAGATGAATGTGTTTGTCGCTATTTATTGTTTCATCGAGGTGCTAAAATCACAACGGTGCTAAAAAGGTTTTCACTTCAAAATTACAAAGTTGAATGTTATGTTCTAAATCGGTAGAAATTCGGAATGCAGGGTCTTAAGGCTCTGCAACCGAGATCGAAAAGAAGAAGATGGAGAGATACGAAATTACGAATGTTAGAGGAGAGCGCTAACATTTACAGCGACAAAATCGATGCGAAAATTGCGAAAATGTTTGATAAAACACGACTCATTTAAAACAGAGCAAAAATCTGGCGGCTATTATCTTAAACAGCATTTAAAGAAACAATGAGAATTTTTTCATACATATAACTTGTAAAATAACTGAAACAAACGTGTTTATAATAATTTTTGGAGCATACTTTGCGATTTTTTCTATAGAGGAAATTTTATGTAATTTGCGTTTCGGCGCGGGCAAAGTCTAGATATTATCTTCAAGAATAACCTATATTTTTTAAGAGCTTTAAAACTTACCGTGTTTAAGGGAAATATGTAATAAATCGGTAGAAATCCGGTTTGCGGGTTTCGGTTTCAGCTCCTGCGAAGAGCACTCATTAATAATTTCTGCTAAAATGGTAGATTAAGTTATATTAAGTTACATTGACAATCGAGTTCGTCAGTAGAGCATTACATACAGTTGGTAGAGTAGGTATAGTAGGGTATAATTTTGGGCAATAATGTTCAAAGCGATCCGCACTGACAATGAGGTGGCGCGGCGGCTGAATGTTATTCCAGTGGACAGTGGACAACACACATCACCTGTTTCCAAGAGGTAGAGCATTAGCAGGTACCCGAAGGCGTCCAAAGGCAATCAGTACTGCGGAGATGGAATTAGTTAAGCCCCGATGAGGTAGGTAATCTCTGGGGCTCATGAAATATGGCCGCTCGTCCGGATGCATCATGTATGTATTGTAATGCATTCTCGGCACTACGTCACACTGATGTTGAAACCTGGTACTGCAGTAATCAAGACACTTTCGCAAAGATTATTGAAATAAAACTTCTTTACGCACGCTTGGCTTGGGGAGTAAGCTGGCGAATGCGTGACGAGAGCGTCACGAAAAGCGAAGCGGTAGTTGAGAGGGAGATATAAGTTAGTGAAGATAGAAAGAGAGAGAGAGTTACGTTTCGTATATTACTGTAGGGGCAAGAGACAGAGGTGCGAGCACATATTTTCTTTTTCTCTTAGCCAGTTACGTTTCGTATATCTAAGACACAGTGCGGGCCTATTGTTTGTTTCACACTGTGGGAGCAAGAGAGAGCAGTGCGCGCGCACATTTTATTTCTCTCTTCCTGTCATATAGATGGAGCTAAAGAAGTTAACTTCAGTCGTGTGGTCTAAAGCACACTCGTTTTTTTTGCTTAAAAAGGGTAACGTGCTTTTAAGCAAAAAAAAAACGAGTCTATTTGTTCGGATTTTGGAACAACTCAGATAGGTTTAATAAAAATCGGGTATGTAGGTTTAATACTATCATAGTGAAAAAAATTATATAAACAGTGTTAGAAATTTTAACTGGTCAAATCATATTGAAAATGAATGTAATAGATTAAGATCCATATTAGGGAAATTTTACCACCTAAAAAACTTTGTTGATAAAAATATATTATACTGTATATACAACGCATTAGCAGAATCAATTATAGGATACGGAATAAATAGTTACGGATTAACGTACAAAACGTACTTAAATAAAATAGAACAATTACAAATCCGTTTCTAAAATTGATATCAGGCAAAAAAAAGTTAAATTATTTTGAAGGCGATTATAAAAAAAAATTCTCCTTGTATAATGTCCTCTCTATACACAGTAAGGTAGATTATCAATTAACGCTAGATGAATTCTGGAATACAGAATTCAAAAAACCTGTAAACCACAACTACCCTACTAGGCATAGAAAAGCACAAATGTCAAAATGTATACGGTGATAGAATAAAGAGGCATTAAATTCCGAAAATATTTAACGCATTACCTGAAAATATTAAAAATGAGACATCTTATTCAAATATAAAAAAAAGTTAAATCATTCTATCTCCGTAGAACATGAAAGCAAATAATATTGTATACAAATACCCAGATCGAATATTGATCAAATTCCTGGAAATTACTATCACACACTGTATTCATAAACATTATAATAATTTTATTTTATTTATTTATTTATTTATCTATAATAAAATATATTTACAATGGTTTTATTTGTATGCCTGTCTCACTAGGGTATACCTGTGTCGATTAATAGTTTATAATAATTAGTATTTTAGATTTTACACAGTTATTACAATGTAAAACATAAAAGTATAATAGTATTAATTAAATAGGAAAAATGAGAGATTTCTTACAATCAAACTGATTGATCAGTTTTGTAAGATTTTAAAGATAAATATTGTAAAATTAAAAAAAAACTGAATAAACATACTTAAAAAAAAAAGAAAGAAAAAAAAATTTTATATTCAAAATACAAAAACCAACCACAAAAGAAGTAAAATGTATATTTTTATGAAACCAAAGGCAAAGTTTCGAATCGCAATTTGAAATAAATTTATGAAGCTTTCGGATTATTTATTAATATTTTTTACATGGAACGACATTAAAGCAGGGTGACAATAACATTTTTATTATACTAGTTTTCATTTTTATTTGTCTAGGAAAATATGTAAGTGTTTTTTTCTTTTTTCGTTATCAGTAATTTTAGTTAGAAAAAACGTATAAGCCATTTTTAAACTGTTTTCATGTTTATATTTCAAAACTGATAGTTTTATATCTAATAAAAAAATTGAAAGCATATTTCGTCACCTTTAAAAAACTGGTTTTAGTTTTCGGTTACATCCAGAAATATTCTATTTATTTAGATTTTATCGCAAAGCGGAAATTTTCTGACCTTCTGACCATCTGAGGGGTTAATATGTGCGGTTTTGTAGTGCGCATCTAACAGCCTGTACTTTTAAATGCGTTCATAGAATCTTTATTTGTCTTAACTTCAACTTCGGGCCCATATCATGATCGAGAGGTACGGCTCTTGACTCGCCGTCCGAAGGTCGCGAGATTGAATCCCGGAGCGCACAAAATTATTTTTTTGATTAATTTGTGTTATTTCACAAGTATTTCATTTAAAATGAAATAAATATATTTGCGTCACGTTCTGCTAATCTCAGTATCGCTCTGGTGTAAGACCACCATTCAGAATTGAAACGTTGCTCGAAAGCTTTAGTCGTGTTTTGTGACCAGATCAGAATAGCCAGGTACTTCCACACCTTCCTCTCCCCCATCTCCTTCCCCTTCCCGCCACCTTCAGCCTAACAATATACCCCGATTAGAAATACTATAGTCTCACTGGCTCCAGACGGGAGCAACTTGGACTCTTGTGAGGTATTCTTTAAAAAAAAATCCCAAATTTCAGGAGCCCTTGCCGATTTTTAGCACCTTAATTTGTTTATGGACTATAATTATTTGCGTGGTTTGAAAACTCGAGACAGTATAATCTATGAATTCCGTGATGCTGGACAGCACCTTACGACAGTTTCGTAAAACGAAAAGTCATGCAAAACCACCTCTCCGCGTCGCTCTTATTTTTAGCTTGTCTAGTGAATCAATTCAATCCGCCAATTAATTCGGATCGAGCCAACGGTTAAGGCATCGCCATGCAATCGAGCCGATAAAACGAATTCATGGTTTGCGAGTGTTTTAGATAGGGGTGCAGTTCGATCTGTATTTACCGGCGGAGAATGTATTAACACGATCGGAGCGGGTCGATACGATACGCGACGTCGGCCACTTCGCTCGCCGTCTCCATCCGGCCTCTGCCCGGGAAGCAGGAGGGCGAGAAGCGCGAGCGAAGCGTCGGCGAGTGTGTCGCTTCCTTAACCCGGCGCGCGGGCCATACATTGAGACTTATAGGCGGCATCCGATTCAGGGAAAGCGAATTAGTTGTGTAACTGTCATCCTAAATGTGGATTTATTTTCCCTATATTAGATTATACAAACCGAAAAGAGAGATACGCCGAAGGAAGCTGGAGGGGCACGAAGGAGAGTGGATTCTTTTGTTATTTTTTTTTTCTACCGGGGAAGCGGAGATGGAAAATCGGAAATTATCAACTGTTTGTGGAGGGTTACTTTGGCTGGTTTTCTTTTAAGATATTGAAGTTGTTTGTAATCGGTGTTTTAATGGTTTATTTTCGTTTTACACTTACATACAGTCATTGTTGATTGACTGTTGATATTTTAAAAGTTAGGTGGAACTACAGTTGGACGGACTGCACAGATCACAGTTTGTATTTACTTAAATAAACCTACCTATCAGAGTTAATATATATTTAAAAAAAATCAGAGTGTGCAGTTCACACGCGGTAGAAGAGAAAACCTTCAGAAAACTGAAGTAGACGAGAGTGGGGAGACTATGAAGCACCGCACAAAGAGGAGACCGATTGGTCTATCTCTTTCTTTCGCAGGCTAAATCCTATAGATGTGTATGTTTGTCGCTTTTTGAAGTCCCTATTTTTCGTTTCATCGAGTTTCATATCACAACTGAGAACAACGTGCTAAAGATGTTTTCACTTCAAAAACTCAATAAAATGGATCTAAACTTTACAAGTAGATAATATGAATAATAACACTCAAAATTTCATATGCAAAAAATGCTTTTTACAATACAGAGTTCAACTCCTTATTTAACTCCATATTAAAAAAAAACGAGTGTGCTTTAGGCCACACGACTGAAGTAAAAATTTTTTAGCTCCATCTATATCATAGGAAGAGAGAAGATATCTCTTGCTCCTACTTTGTGATACAGACAATAAGCCTGCACTGTGTCTTAGATATACGAAACGTAACTGGCTATGAGAGAAAGACAGAAAGAAAATGTGTGCTCGCACCTCTCTCTCTTGCCCCTACAGTAATATACGAAACGTAACTCTCTCTCTTTCCATCTTCACTAACTTCCGTTCTCAACTACCGTTCGCCTCGCTTTTCGTAACGCTCTCGTCACGCATTCACCTGCTTACTCCCCAAGTCAGGCGTTCGTAAAGAGGATTTACTTGATCAATGAGAAATGCTTTTATTACAAGTTGGCTTAGTATGAGTAGATTGTGTTCGTGCATCCGGCTTTCAGATTGGTTGTGGAGTTATAAACAGAAGACAGACGGAATATGCTGCCAGTTTACGGTTGCTTTCACATATTAACTTTATGCGATATTTCCTCCAATATTTTTTATAGGGAGCGCTAAGAATATGCTACGTACGCGACGGGGAATCTTAGTGCCGAATTCAGTTTTTGGAGTTACCTCTCTAGTAGTGTAGTGTAGTGTAGCTTCGCCATATAAAAATATGGACACACTAAAGATATTATGATACAAGATAACAAGTCTTTTTCCGTTAGCATTAAATTATGCTGGAAGTATGTAAAATAGAGCAAAGCTAATATTTTTTGAAATGAAACTTCTATAGCCCGCTGTGATTTGGATTTCGGATGAAACGAAAAATGACGATACTGCACCTGTGACGTAGCAACTGCGCTCATTGGCCGCTTTGAATATGATGTCACTTTTAAAGTCTCCTATTGGTTGAGATATGAAACTGAAATTAGGCTAGGTCTGCGCTCATTGGTGCTTTGACCTCACTATTCAAGTTTTGGTTGAGATTGTTTTGGTAAAGTTTCGCTTCTACCGCGTGTAAACTGCACTTGAATTTTTTATGTTAGTGGAATTACAGAAGGCCCTGAGGAAAAAAATCAATGACTTATGTCATCTTTTGGGATGCTGTGTGGAAGTTCTATGTAGGGAAAGGAAGGAGTGGAAGTTCTGGGAAGGAAAAAGGTGTGAGTGAGAAGGAAGAAGGTGGCTAGGAATCTGAGGGTGTCCAGGAGTGACGGACCTATAAATCCATCCCTCCCACTGCGGTACAAGGCGGTGGGTCGAGAGAGTACGGCTGGAGAGGTCTAGGTTAGATTAAGTACCTCAATCAGTCTCTCCCGATCTGGGCCGCCGTGCAGTAGGTAGAAAACGCATTCACCATCAAGACCTAGACAAACCTCACCCCTCGAAACCCGGCTAAGTCACCAAAGGCAGCGAACCACTTGGGGTGACTCATGGCAGAGGTGTTGTTATTCAATAAATGGTTCCCAGGGTGGTGATACCCTTAGGGAAAGGAATGAGATGAAGAGGTAAAAGGTTGGAACATACCTGATTATTCAGATCTGGTGACCAATGCGGCTAAAACCACATTAAGCAACATATTTTTCGTTTCTGAATGGTGGCCTTTCAAGTCTTTTAATGTCACTACTACATTCAATCAAGAACTGGCTGCGCTGCACTGTGTTTCGCCCCATTTAAGCTAGAAGGTATTGGTTTTTAGCTAGAAGGTGTCGTTAGTGAAATGAATGTGCTACGACAGAAATTGAAAACATAACCTCTGAAATTCGATGGCCTCCGTAGTTGAGTGGCAAAACTCTCTTGACTAGCGATCTGGAGGTGGCGGCTTCAAATCCCGGCGTACGCAGATAAATTTTAATTTACGGATTTATATTTTCATAATTTAATAATTTAAATTAGTATAAGGTTCCAGAGTGGAAGATCCTCTCCTTCACCTCCCCACTTTCCTTCAGCCTCACAACACACCATTAGGAATACGTTATCTCACTGGCTGCAGACAGAAGCAGTTGGGACTCTTGAATCTCATTAAGATAACCAGACAAAACCGGAAATACGTCATTTTTAAATAAAATTCTAGACGTATTGACTTTTTTCCACAAAAAAGTTTAAATCGATTTCGAAAGATTGTTCTTTTATCTGGTTGAGGTAAGTTTTAAATTTTAAGAAAAAATGTTAATTTTTAGTATAATAAGGTTATACCGTAGGTCGTTGGCAGATTTGTTAAATTTTCAAACAAATTTTTGCTTTATTCAACACACATTTCAAATCACGCAATAAAATAAATCAATAAACTATCTAGGAAATTAATTTTAGTTCAAATAAAATATTTAAAACCGATCCGAGCACGTGTTTCGTGATGAAAATACTTCAGATTGTCTATTTTTTTGGGTCTTTCTAACTAAGATATATGTCTTTTTTACATTTTTATTTTACTTAGACGTTATTGAAAAATTATAAATACTTAAGATCAAAAAATAAATTATACAAAAAGTACATGGTTTTAATAGTTTTATCAATCATCACACTTTTGAGCATTTTTGAATATAAGTGTGTATCAAATCAAATTCTAATTAAAATAAAACCAATATTGAGTTGTTATTTAAAAATACTGTTACGTAGAATAATTAATCTTTCTCATCGGGACCGCCCTGTACAGTTGGAAGGATAAAATCGCAAGACTAGTCTTTCGACGAAATTTGAATTCTCGGCCGCTGGTTAATTCTTTGCATCAGTAAGATTGCTTTCCAACAGAATTTTTTAAGTAAAACTTCTTTACGCACGCTTGACTTGGGGAGTAAGCTGGTGAATGCGTAACGAGAGCGTTATTAAAAGTGTGATCGGGCGAAGCGAACAGTCAGGGAGAGGCGAACGGAAGTTGAGAGGGAGACATAAATTAGTGAAGTTTTACTTCAGTCGTGTGGTCTGAAGCACACTCGTTTTTTTTAGCTGAATGTAAATATAGATTTTATTAATACAGTCTGTACAATATATAATTTTATTAATTTATTTGCCTTATATTAATGATATGCGTTATATTAATACAAACTGTGCAATATATACCTAATTTTATTAATTTATTTGTGTAAAAGACAGTTTTTATACAATGCACATTCATAATAAAATTGACAGTGTTAGAAATTTTTCTATCACTGACCAAATAAAATAACGGCATGCCCAAACACAAAAAAGAACTATATGACATTCGTGTAATCAATTGCCTCACTTCTCCTTTTGGAAATCTTTTAGATGTTGAATAATTGAAAAAAAAGTACGTATTAAAGATTCTTATCGGATTTTAAAAGAAATTGTAGTACCTAATTGAAAAAATTTTAACCATCCAACTTTCGTGTTTCACTTTAATACTTATAATAATTTCGAAGATATCTATATTTTCTTATCGTTACTTTGATATTTACATTTTTTGCTTAAGGCGCCATATCCCCGCTCAAAAGGAAGAAGATGGAGAGATATGTAATTACGAATGTTGGAGAGAGCACGCTAATATTAAAAAATAATATTGAGGCGAGAATTGTAAAAATGTTTAATAAAACACTACACGTTTAAAATAGAGCAAAATCTCTTGGGGCTGTCTACAACAAGTTTTAAAGAAACACTGTGAATTTTTTTATACATATAACTTGAAAAATAACTGAATCAGACGTGAAAATAATAATTTTCGGAGCATACTTAGCGATTTTTTTCTATCGAGGGAATTTCATATAATTTGCGTTTCAGGAATGTAATAGATATTATCTTCAAAATTAACACATATTTTTTAGAGTTTAAAAACTTCAAATGGTTGAGGACTGAGGAGGATATGTAAGAAATCAGTAGAAATTCAGGTAGCGGCGGCTTAAGTGATGCTAATTTTAGGCCGAGGAAAATAATTGTCCTCAGGGCCTATGCCATCTTTGGGAATCCTGTGGGGAGAGCATTTTTAAGGAAAGGAATTAGAGGAAGGAAAAAATAATGAGGGGTGGTTATGCATCTGGGGGTCAGTGTGTTCAAGAGTGACGGGCGTATGACCTATATATATACCCTCCCAGTGCCGTGCAAGACAATGGGCCAAGAGAATCTGATGTTATTGTAAATGTATGATTAGTCCCTCCCAATCAGGCCCGCCATGCAGTACGCAACACCTAGACAAACGTCACATCTGAATCCGAGCATCGTTGCTAAGTCACCATACGTAGCGAACCATTTGGGAGCCCCTACGGCAGAGGTAAAAGGTTCCGTTGCGGCGACACCCATACGCGCCTCACAAACTGTGCATTCTGTGTTGGTTGTTTCGCCCATTATGTATTTTGGACAATCCTATTACTTCTGTCTTAACATATAAATGCTGTTGTAATTAAAAAAAATTAAAACTTACCCAAAGTTAGAAAATTTTAATCTTCTTGCGCTAATTTTCCAAGAAAAATCTCTCGGGTCCAAGGAACGTAAAGTTGCGAGTTTCTTTATTTCTGGGCATGTAGATCCAATTTACGATACATAAGTTATTTACGCCCCAAGTTAAGGGCGTAAAGCTCCCGACCGGATAGAGGGCCATAACATTTAATATAACCGTCGCACGGACGAATTTGCATACTTCGACGGCGGCAATAAAATATTTTTCCCAACACAAAATATACGCGCGTATCGGAATACTTCTTCGCCTCGCGATTTTTCACGTTCGCAACTCGCAGCTTGACATTGATAAAATATGTATCCCGACTTTTTAGAATATTATTATGTGGACCGGGAGATTATACTATTTAGATTGCGCTTAGCAATTTTGTAGGAAACACGTATAGGAAACAGTGAGCTTTTATTATTTGCAGATCTTCGTTTCGAATCCAGAGGTCCAGGTTCAATTGAAGCTAGCTGAAGCCCTGGTGTTGCCGGGCTTTACACAGAATTTAAAAAATTCAGATATACATTCAGACAGTGACCTTCCCCTTGTTTTGAACCTCAAATGTTCAAAAATTCATCGACAGTATTAAAATTCTGCTTTCTGGGGTGGGAATAGAGAGTGGGGGTAGTTTTTTGAAATCTTATACATGTCTATACATATTGTATAGACAGTGACCCTCCTCTTAGTTTGAGGATCTGTTTGCAAAAATTTCTTGAGTCTCAAAATAAAACTGTAGTTATGCATAAAAACAAAGCCACACCCGAATGCGTATTTCCAAAACCTATACCGGTTGAAGCGGTAACGACGATTTACATTTTAAATATACCTCTATATTGGTTATTTTTTTATCATTTTGAAAAAACAAAAGTTGTTCTAAAATTTAGATAAAATAATCTTTTTAGTGTGTGTATTACAAATTAATAATTTTATTTCCAAATATTAAAATTTCGATATTGAAAATGTAATTTGTCGCTGCCGCGACTGAACCGTTATAGGTTTTGTAAATACGCCACCGGGATGCATCCTCATATCAATAGATAATATTTAGTTGATATCACCGGCTTTGCCCGGGCTTTATGCAGAGTTTGTTGAAATCTGATGTAGACTGTAAATTTTCGTTTAATTTTTAAAGTCAAATGGGCAAATGGGCCTAAGTGTGTGGCAACGATTAGTCTACAATACATTACTATTTATTTATAAGTTAAAAAATAAAATGTTACCAGATTATATGTATAATAATGTTAGAATTAATTGTACAGTTTTTTTTAACGATTAAAACCATTACAGATTTAAACGCCCTGTACTTAGTCGACGGGTCCTCACGGATCGGTTGGCCGCCAGTACAAAGAATACGGGGAATTTTGCGCGTTCCCGTGATGCGTAGACTCGCTCACGGGTCACCACTGCAACAAGTAATAATTATTTCAATAGCATTTATGTTTTTTGAATTCTTGTTAATTATTTTGGAATTCGTTGAATTGGTAACTGACCCGTGTGGGTATAGGAAATGGGCAATTTTTGAGAGCTTTGAATAATTAAAATTTTTAACATTGTTGTGCTATGAAAACGACATTATATTATATTTAAACAAAAAAAATCAGAGTGTGAAATTCACACGCGGTAGAAGTAAAAGCTTCAGAAAAATGAAGTAGACAAGACGTGAAGGATGATTTTTTTGTTGTCGTCGAATTCCAGTGCATCTTTTCCTATACATTTTGGTCATCTTATTAGTATTTGTGTTTTCTTCTTTGGAGTTGCTTTTTTGTGTTTTCTTATGCCTGTTCATTTTGTAGTGGTTTGAAGATCGTATGTTGATTTTACCAAAATAAAAATATTGTTTTTGTTTTAGGTTTCATAGGATTCGATCGTTTAGTTAGAAAACGTCAGTATTAATAAAAATAATCGAGTGCAGTTCACACGCGGTAGAAGTGAAACCTTCAACCACACAATGTCAACCAATAGGAGTCATGAAAAGTGAGCTCATAATCAAAGCGGCCAATGCGGTAAGGTTTCATTCTATCTCATTTTCTCGCAGGCTAAATCCTATAGATGTATGTGTTTATTTCCTTCTATCAAGTTTCAAATCACAACGGTGCAAAAGAAGTTTGACTTCAAAAGTTTCCTAAAAATATTTTAAGACCCAATAGCGTGAAATCGTTTTCAATTTCCCGCATGCGATATGACAGACAAGAACCTTTTTCAGTCTTCGATAAAATTTTCGAGCCTTTTGTTGATAATCAGGTAATTAAATGATGTAACTTTGTGATTAACAATAAGGAACTCCAGTGAAAAATATTATGGCCTTAAAAAAATATGTTCAAATAGACCAATAAACGCTGATTCTGAATATATAAGTTTTATTTCACAATATTAAACGTAGAGTTCTGAAAAAAATATTAAAAAGTGCATTTTTAAACCTCTCATCAAAATACACTCTAAAGTTGGTATTACTGAATGGTTAGTGCTGACGTCACGCGACACCAGTCATTGTATTGAAATCGTTGATTATGTAGGTATGACATAAGCCATCAGTATTAACAACATTTCATGTTATTCGTTATTTCATACTGTTTATAGAGATTTAGTCGTTGTGTTAATTGAAACAATATTTAAGCCTAAATAATTCAGCATCAAAAATAGAGGTATCTCTACTAGTTTATCTCTATTTTTTAAAATATTGAAAAACTACTGCACAAAAAAAATAGTAATGCTACTTCTAGGGAGAATGCTTCGAATAACGCTATTCAAAATGGCGGCACTTGATCAGCTGATTGCCCAATCCTATAGTAATTTTTCAGAAGTGATGACGTCACACGATTCACCGTACATACGGTGGTCTTAGGGGGATCTTGAAAAATTAAAACTTTGAAAATTATTTTAACTATTAAAAATAACTCTAAAATTAAAAATGCAGTTATTTAATGGGCTCTCCACACGACACTGCATGTAGTGACTGCGGCAGTGACTGCAGAGAGCGTGGAGTTGAGCAAACTAGCGCCGTCTCGTTTGTTAAAGGGCCGCTAGAACGAGACAGCGCTAGTTCGCTCAACAACCCTCTTTGCAGTCACTGCCGCAGTCACTACATGCAGTGTCGTGTGGAGAGCCCATAAGTTAGAATATCATTATTCATTAAAAAAAAATAAAAAATGGATTGGAGTTCTCTATTAATTTGTAATTTATTTTCATGTGTCTGAAGCCAGTAGGACTATGGCATCCCTAATTGGGGTATGTTGTGAGGATGGAGTGACAACGAGGAAGTGATAGGAAGAGGAAGGTTGGAAAGTACCTACCTGGCTTTTTAGATCAGTCACCAAGCACGGCCAAAGCCATTTCAAGCAACGTTTCAACTCTGAATGGTGGTCTTACACCAGGGTGATACTGATAACATTTCAACTCTGGAACGTTCCGCAAATATACCTACTTTATATTATTCTAAATAAGGAAATTGTGAAATAACACGAATAAGTAACTCCAGTGAAACATATTCTGGTTTAAAATAAATATGGTCATGTAGACCAATAAACGCTGATTCTGAATATATAAGTTTGATTAAATAATATTAAACGCAGAGTTTTAAAAAAAATATTAAAAAGTTCATTTTTAATCGGGTCGTAAAAACACGCCGTCAAGGTGACGTCACTGTTCAACGTGACATGACGTCACCGTACAGTCATTGAATGAGAATGTATGATATGACACAAGCCATCGTATTAATTTATTTGTTTATTTACATACTGTTTGTATAGATTTATTGAAACATTATTTAGGCCTAAATAACGTTTCAATAAACACAATTTTATTTTTATTTTTATTTTTATTTTTGATACACTATTTAGGCCTAAATAATGTTTCAAAAATAAAGGCAGCTCTTATTAGTTTATCTCTATTATTGAAAATATTCAAAAACTACTGCACAAAGAAAATAGTAATGCTATTTCTAAGGAGAATACTTCGAACAACGGAAGTCAAAATGGCGGCAGTAGATCAGCTGATTGCCCGATCCTATACTAATTTTTAAAGAGCGAAGACGTCACACGATTCACCATACATACGGTGGTTTTCGGGGGGTCTTGAAAAATTAAAACTTTGACAATTATTTTAACTATTAAAACTAACTCTAAAAATAAAAATAAAAGTGCAGTTATTTAAGTTAGAAGGTCATTATTTATATAAAAAAAAAAAATTGGACTGGAGTTCTAAATTAATCAAATAAAATTTAGTTAAGCACGCCGGGCAAGCAACCTCCGGCTTGCTAATCGAGAGCATTATCCCTCGACTACGGAGGCGGTCAAAGTACACCAGCTTCGACCAAACTGCACGAATTCAAAACGGTCGCGGCGTAGCCAAGGAAGGTTATAACACGTTTCTCTGTAGACAGATACCAAAATGGTGCGTCGCGCGTCGCGTCGATGCGTTCGCAGTAGTTCGGATGAATCGAGTGAGTATGGATGAACGAATTTGTCGACAGTTTGTGCGCGCAGTTTCAAACTAATAATTCTTCGTGGTCAATCTCCTTTGTTTCAAATATTTTAATGCCATTAGTGATCATAACATTTATTCTACCGGTATTAACAACTAATAACAATAACTGGGTACCGCTCGGTAGAGGTACACAAATACGCCGGGATCAGATTTCACAACAGATTAACAAGAAGAAATCCCTTGTTTTTAATTTAGGAGTACCTCTACTTAGCACCCCATCCCGGCAATCGAGTGGCCGCCGGAGCGAACAAGTGCACGCGCACGCCCGCCTATTATCGCCGACCCCCGAAGACTTTCCAAAGTGAAGGGTTCATTGTCCAAAAAAAGTCCACCCCACTCCACTTGCTACCCCCACCCCCTGTCCACCCCCTTTCCCCAATACTATTCCCTTCATACCCCCTCCGTATCTGTCGGGGGATCCACTATTTTTCCCGAGCCTCTCGGGAATACAGCACAGCTAATGCATTTTTATATGAAGATTACCCCTACAATTTTTTTGTAACGCCTTTTACACAACAATCGGTGACTATTTGTTTACACGAGTTATTATTGTAATTTAAATTTATCACTTGTGTTTTTAAAGTGAAACTTCTTTAGCCCTTTTGTGATTTGGAATTCAGATAAAACAGAAATGACGCATTAAAGCATCCACGAAGCATCAAACCACCACTCATTGGCCGCTTTGATATGATGTCACTTTTCAAGGCTCCTATTGGTTGCGATATGAAACGGAAATGACGCTAGGTCTAGGTTCATTGGCTGCTTTGATTATGACCTCACTTTTCAGGGCTCCTATTATATCCTACCGCGTCTGAACAACACTCATATTAATAAAATGTAGAAATACCAACGTTAATTTTCAGTCCACAACCATGCTCACAAGCTTGCACAAACAAGTTTTGTAGGTGCATTTAATTTGCGTCATTTTACATTTAAATTACAATAAATATGATTTAAAGTTTTTTCAAAGTAGTAGACATTCTCAGTAATGCCCTGGTAAACAATTATTATTATAGATAAATGAAACAATGTTACTTTGTTTGAACCACTTTTATATTTGTTTAAATTCGACCGGTTTCGGAACGACCGTTCCTTCCTCGGGGCAAACGTATACTGATTTGACAATTACGATCCTACCCACCCACTCTTCATTAATCCCTAGCAACGGCACCACCCCTACCACAATCCTTAGTAATAATACATTGTTCCCATCCACTATTTTGTAATTGTCAAATCAGTATACGGTTGCCCTGAGGAAGGAACGGTCGCTTTAAACAAATACACAAGTGGTTCAAACAAAATAACATTGTTTTATTTATCTATAAAGGATAACCACAAAGTATAATTTTTATTATTATTATCAGAATCGAAAGGAGGCTTGAAATGGTTTTAGACGGGTTTAGTTACCAGATATGAATAGCCAAATACTTCCCTACATCTCTTCTTCTCTCCCACCTCACTCCCTTCAGTTTTACAACATACCCCAAATGGGGATGCCATGGTTCAACTGACTACGAATAATAATAGAGAAGTTTGACTAGAAAACTGCTCAGAGTTACATAGGCGGAATAGCAAGAGATTTTCTTACGTGTCAAACTTTCAGATGATAACACGTGTTCACGTTCAAAATGATAACATGCATACTTGTATAAGCTGGAACCTTCATATAGTTTAAATCCTTATCAATTTTACTTCGTGCCTAAATGCATTCCAGATCAATGCGTGCTGCACGTAAAAAAATTGTACGGTAAGTAATTTCAGCATTTATAACCGGTTGGAACTTTCCCATAAATACTCAGTCTTCTTCAAGGAAGTTCTTGAAATATACCACCTTTTCTCCATACTCAGATCTTATTCAATTAAATACAATGAATACTTCTTTCTTCATTTTCGCGAGGTTCGTGATGATATGTGGACTTGTTGCTTTGGCAAATGCAGTGAGTTTTATTAGCGTTACAAAAACGTGCATTATTTTGTTATTTCACCGTTCCAGTTCTTCTTGTAGAAATTTTTGAAAATTGGTATTAGACTGGTGTTGTTTTTAATTCCTCGATTATTAACTGCAGAACGATTTTTTTCACAGGAAAACGACAGTGGGGAAAGTTTCGATGATTTGAAAAGTGACGGTGTGGATTCTTTGGATGACGTAAAAAACACTGTGAACGCCCTCCGGATATATTTGGAGATAATACAAAGTGTCGTTGTTTATCTTGTGGATCAAAAATATGGAATTGGTAGAACAAAAATTACTATAACTAAAACTCCAAATAAAATAAACAGTACTTGCCTGGAACAATATTCACCAACATGTAATTTCAATATGTTGTATTAATATTAAAGAGTATCTAGTACTTAAAAAAAAACACAATTTAACCACAGGCTAATTTGTTCCCTTTCGGGAACAACGCGTATAGGTCTCATAGAAAACGTTTTGTCTCCCTTACGATCATGGTGAGAAATATGATCTAAACGGTGTTAGAAAGAGAAAACACCACGCTTTGTATTCAAAGACAAAAGTTAACCACTTAATAAACCAATAATAAGGAACTCCAGTGAAAAATATTATGGCTTTAAAAAAATGTGTTCATATAGACCAATAAACGCTGATTCTGAATATATAAGTTTTATTTCATAATATTAAACGTAGAGTTCTGAAAAAATTATTAAAAAATGCATTTTTAAACCTCTCGTTAAAACACAATGTAAAGTTGGTATTACTGAATGGTTAGTGCTGACGTCACGTGTCACCAGTCATTGTATTGAAATCTTTGATTATGTAGGTATGACATAAGCCATCAGTATTAACAACATTTCATGTTATTCGTTATTTCATACTGTTTATAGAGATTTAGTTGTTGTGTTTATTGAAACAATATTTAGCCTAAATAATTCAGTGTCAAAAATAGAGGTATCTCTATTAGTTTATCTCTATTATTTAAAATATTGGAAAACTACTATACAAAAAAATAGTAATGCTACTTCTAGGGAGAATGCTTCGAATAACGGTATTCAAAATGGCGGCACTTGATCAGCTGATTGCCCAATACTATAGTAATTTTTCAGGAGTGATGACGTCACACGATTCACCGTAAATACTGTGGTCTTAGCGGGATCGTAAAAAATTAAAACTTTGACAATTATTTTAACTATTAAAACTAACTCTAAAAATAAAAATAAAAATGCAGTTATTTAAGTTATAAGTCCATTATTCATTTAAAAAAATTAAAAAATTGGACTGGAGTTCTCTATTGAAAAGAACTCCTTTACAAAATCAAAGTTTGAAATTAAAATAAAAAAAAAAATTAAGAAACTTTGCAAAATTTTGTACTTATTATTTTTACATGAAACGTCAAAAAAGTGAGATAATTTTAGTTAGAAAAAAAGTTAGCCATTTTTAAAACGTGTATTAAAAAAAATTATATTTTAAAAAGTATGTGCTTATTTTGAATTATAAAATTTGAAAGCGTATTATATCACCTTTCAAAAAAGTTATTAGTTTTCGTATAAATTCAGAAATATTTCATTTATTTAGATTTCTTTGCAAAGCGGAAATATTTTGACCATGTGACAAAATCTGCCCGAGCCTGAGTGGTTGAACGGTCTAATCTATGTTCTCTATTAGTTAAAATGAACGAAAAAAAGTGCTGAGTTAGCATTAATTCCGGACAAGCTGAATTTTTGTACAGGTTTTGAATATGTCATAACTCATAACAAATGCTATGTCAAAAGTCCCCATCGATCTAGCAATAGCGTTGTTTTTTATCCGAGGTCGAAGGTCACAAATTTTTGTTTTTTGCGTATATCTCTGAAACGATGAGAGCTACCGAAAAAAATTATGAAAAGTGTTTGTAGGTCGTTAAATTTTCTACAAAAAAGGGAAAAATACTTTTTTCCCTACGAACCACCGTTATTTTATTATCACGATTTCAGACCGTAGGTATGTACACATTTCCGCACCACCTACCGGTAGTGTACTCGGCGCTTTTTTTTAACGTGTTTCCCCAATAGTAATACTCCACGATGTATTTCGGTCGGGGAAATTTAATGAGAATATATTATTAATATAATGAAAATTACATTATTCATCATCAAATTCTACATTATCACTTATTTCTTCTCCCTCTTTCTATTCTTCCTCGTTCTCTTCTTCTTCGCTCTCTTCTTCCTCTTCTTGCTCAATTTGTGTTGACTGCTCAATATCTCTGATAGATATCTCTGTTAGAGTCTCATCGATTTCGAAAGAATCTTCATCCATTGCATTTGATTCAGCATTAGTGCAAGAGTGGCCTTGACAATTGGTACACACTGGTGAACAAAACAATCCAACTTTTCTGCACCCACAATTGTTCGAGCAGCCTTTCTTGCAATTACTAAAAATTGTATTCAGCAGTTTCTCTGGAGCAGGTGGAAGTAAAGTCTGGATTGTCTCCAAACTATTATTCATTAATTTCCAGCCCCAGTCTTTATGATTCAGTTGATTGCCCAGCCACACTTGCACTTGTTAGAACACACGAAACAAATGTTGATAAGCAGAAGTGGATGTTGGAGGGAGACAAGATAACTGAACTCTTTTATTTTTCTTTGTATTTTTCACGAAATTAAAAAATATATACCTACTTGTATATCGATTCCATTTTTTTAGAATTCAAACCAAAAAATATATTTGTCACAAAGTTTAACTGCATATCCAAAATGTCGAGCACAAATTATATTCTTACATGCGATAACTGGCTGCGATACGACATCAGCTTCAAAAGGGGCAAAACTGCAGTATTTAAATTGTTTGAAAAAGGTAATGGTTTGATTGATAACGCAGAAATATTTCCCAACATTAACTCTTCAGCAGACGTCATCCTTACATACTGAATTCGTTGGGGACTTTTGACATAGCATTTGTAATGACGTATTCAAGGCCTGTACAAAATTCAGCTTGTCCGGAATTAATGCTAACTGGAATGTCTATTTTGTCTAGACTACAAGGCAGAGAAGAGTATGAGGTTGTGGATTTTAACATTAGTTTTTATCACGAAACAGTTCAACACTACCACAATTTCAATTTAAAATTTCCCAAACCTGTGAAATCTATACCTATAATACCCCCGCGGGGGGCCTAATTTTTTTAAAGATTTTTCTGAAATATTTCAATGCTTTTTCAAGCTTTCAAAGTCAGAAATAATTTTTATTCAATTACTAGAATAAATTATTAATTTTTTTTTAAGACACTCTCTTTTTATAACTTTTGAAGGTTATTTCCATAAATGTAATATATCATTGAAGAAGAAGACAACAATAATAATCTAAATGAAAATATGAAAGAGAACAAGACACAAAAAAACAGAAAAAGACAATGGCCGCAACTGCGACTTGAACCCAGACCTCGCGTCTAACCGGGACGTGCACGTTAAACAATTTCGCCGTTGCCACCTTGCATTTGTCTATCTCATATTTCAAATTTTAGAATTAACAATATAATATTCAACTAATTCTTTTTCCATATTACGCAAATACCCTTTTCATTGGAAACAATCATTTTAAGAATTGGTTTGTAACCTGGAGAGCGTCTCGGATAAATATGTATACCTAATATATTTAAGCGAATTTATTCATATGGACTTTTTATAAAAGTTTAAATGAATATTCAATTTTTTAATAAGACAAACTCTCTTTTTTTAACTATTGAAGGTTATTATTCCCATCAATGTATGGAAAATATGGAACTGATAAATATCGAATTTACCGCATTATATTAGAACTGAGGACCCGACAAATAATACATTTTAGTGACGCGTTTCCGTTACATCCGAATTTCAAATCTCTAATGGGGCTAAAGAAGTTTCACTTCAAAATTTTGTTTTATTCAATTTATTAGGATTAACTAATAATACTAAAAAATACCTCTCCCAGCTGCCAGCGTTATGAGGCCGTAAACCATAAAACAAATTAAAAACTGTTGACTTCATGACTTTGAATTGAACAAGAGCTGTATGCAGGGATAGTCGAGAACTTTCAGGCGCTCGGCTGAAGACTGG
This sequence comes from Limnephilus rhombicus, assembly GCA_929108145.2. Taxonomy (NCBI): domain Eukaryota; kingdom Metazoa; phylum Arthropoda; class Insecta; order Trichoptera; family Limnephilidae; genus Limnephilus; species Limnephilus rhombicus. The sequence continues at coordinate 29,626,984 of OV815275.1, forward strand.
GAAACTGTCTGACCTAACCTAACCTGACAGTTTGACCTACGAAGGAAAAATCCTTACCAGACAATCTTTTCACATGTAGATATGTACTTATTCGGAATCCATTCCGGCACGAAGTAAAAGAGACAGGTATTTCATATTTCAGCATAATTTTCAATGACCCGGTCATCAAATTTCTGTTTGTCACTTATTTGTTATCCTATTTGGACGAACGGTCACGCACGTTCTAATTAATAGATTGCATTTGAGTTATTTGGAATACATTTGACATGGTCAAAGCAAAGATACGTAGGTATTTGCAGTTAAGCATAAAATTTGCAATCTTCTGATAGCGTTTTTTTAAAACGTGACTGCCGATATTTAAATACCCTAAAAAATATCTTAAAAAAGAAAGGTAAACATTTCCCGGTTACGAATAACCTGCCTATATTTGTAGTGATGGAGGACTTAACCAGCCGAGGAATTGAACTCCCATCCACGAACACAGCTGGGTCGAAACCAGATGCTGTGCAACTTAGCCACTGACCGGTCGATAAAAGCTCTACATTTTCCAAAAAAATATTATAAGTTATTTAAAAAGCCACCAAATTAATCTTTCCCACATAAAAATAATTACGAAATCAGACTTTGTGTCATCGATTGTAGAAATGGTACATGGCAAAAACACACTATTTTTGATCTGAACAATTAATTAAAAATATATACAGGTTCGACTGTTTTATTTAACTACCAAAATAAGGAAATTTTTTTTAATAATTTTAGAATATTTCATAATTCGTACCTAAATATAAAAAAGTTAATCAATATCGTGGGACACGAAAAAACTCCATTTTCAAATTTTGGCGAAAATTCCAAAGTAAATATTTTAGATGAGGTTGGAAATCCGCCTCGGGAACCATTTTTGGATAACCAACACCCCTGTCATAGGTCACCCCATGCGTTTGATTTTTTTTTTTTTTTTTGAAATTGAAATTTTTTTGGTACAGTACAATCAATAGATACATAAATTTAATGAAAGTATATAAAAAAAAAACTTAATACAATTATTAAATACAAATATACATATTTTTTTAAAAATGTTCTCCCATAATAAGCAAATGCTTGTGTGTACGGGAGGAAGTATTATTTGTTAGGTTATTTTGATTTTTTTTTAAAATTTAGTTTATATTAAGAATAAGAGAAACATATGTGTGTATGTGTATATATTTTTTTAATTATTATTTATTTTTTATTTTTATTTTTAGTTAAGGTTTTCAGTATATTTTTTTAACTGTGTTTTGAAATTTCTGAAACTGTCCTTAAGGGATCTTATATTTTCTGGTAATTTATTAAAGAAATTTGTTCCTAAGTATTTATAGTTTTGTTGACCCAAAGTTTTTTTACAAATGGGAATTGGTAACATGTATTTTTGCCTGAGATTTACTGTGTTTTTGAAAGGTATGGATTTGTTTGGGATATCCTCTTTGTAAACTTGTAAGGTTGAATGATACAGGAAGAGAGTATTTAATTTTCTGACCTTAAATTCTTTGAATATTAGTTCAGATGGATAAAGAAATGATTTTTTTAATATTATTTTAATTATTAGTTTTTGCGCAATGTAAAGAGATTGTGTGTGAGTTTTATAGGTGCCACCCCATCCTCTTATACCATATTGGATTATGGATTGACAGAATGCGAAGTACGTCATATGTACGTCTATGTTTGATGACTTAGCAGGGGTGCCAGAGTTTATGGGGTGAGGTTTGTCTAGGTCTTGGCGGCGGATGCATTTGCCCACCTACTGCATGGCGGGCCGGATTGGGTGAGACTAGTTGAGGGAAACCTTTTGATTTCTGCAGCTGGATTCTCTCAACCCATCGCCTTGCACCGCAGTGGGAGGAATGGATTCACACTTCCTCTTCTTCCTTTCCCTATAAAAACCCTCCACAAAGCATCCCCAAAGGTGACATGGGCTCCGAGGGAAATTGTTTTCCTCGGAACCTTCATACAGGAAAAAAATAATACTTATACCAAATATAGTCAAAATGCTTGATTCCTTCCACTCCAATCAGAAAATACGATAATAGTAACTTATCCAATCATCATAACACAGGGGTTGCTCCATAACAATAATTATATTCAAACAATCATCTCTGTTCCCATTGTGTCGCTCAGATGAGACGCGAGACGAAGGGTACGTTTCCGCAACGATTTACAAGGCCCTTGGCGTTAATCGAACGCGACCGGATTGCGTGCGGCGACGGCACCGTGGCACGCGTGCCCGGCACGTGTCCGGACCCCGGACGGACCCGGACACGTGCGTCTAATGTATCAAATTTGTATTACGAGCTCTTTCAATTTGTATCGGAAGGATAATGTTATCACAAGCGGCCACTTACGCCCGAAGGTATGATAACGTGAGAGAATTATAGAATTGAATCATTGATCTTGGGCCGGCTAGTAGCCAATTTCAGGGAAATGCATGTGTATGCGCGTGCGTGTGCATGAGTGCCACCAAAAGTTGATAGAAAGCATTCTTATGAACAACGAGTCTATCTGCCAAGATTTAGCTTGATTGGATATCGGGAAGTTTGTTAATTTCCACTTTAAAGATTTGTATTAAAGGGGGAAATATGTGTAGAGGCAACAAAAAATTCAATTCATAAATCGGTACTAGAACTTTTCAAAAATATATTCCGAAAATTTCAAACCAAAATAGGCCACTTGCATGGACATCATAACGTCTTGGAAAAAATCGTGTGGATAGATTCTTTTACTAAGATTACGAAAATGTTAGTAAAATTTTTTAGAAATGCACAGTTTTTTTTAATTTTTAAATAAATAAATCTATTATTTGGGCTTGTGACGTCACTACATGAAAATGTCCCGTCGCCGAAAATGTTCCTATCATTTTTATAAAATTCCACACTGATTTATTTTTTTTATATGGCATCACTTTGATTTTAGGTGAATTTTTGAATTTGACATTTAACGTTCACTAGATTTATTGTTTGTACTCTGCGAACGTATCATTTGGTTTGATTTTTTGACAGATGTTATGACGAGAACAAAATTATGTCCTATGTAATTATGATTTTTCGGATTTAAATTTTCAAAAAATCGCCAGGGTTTCAAAAATACGATTAAAAAAAAAATACAGAATGTCTTAGAATATTTGCCTAAACCGGAAAAAAAAAATAAAAAATGTGATGCAAGTGGCCTATTCTACGCCGCGTAAAAGTTATAAGCGTTTGAGTGAGTGTCCTACTGTGTACTACTTTAATGTTACTCTTATTTTCAAGCGCGTTTTCCTCGAAACTATTTTTTTCGAATTTGTGTAACCTCTAGCTCCTACAGTTTTTGATAAATCATTATTAAACCCAGCATACAGTTTTTTTTTATATAAAAGCTCTCTTGGAACCTCAATCCTAAACAATATCTTTATTTCGACTATTTTTTCATTTTCAAAAAAAACATACAAAAAATTGTAAAAAATCATGCTAATTTTTCACAATCGTCAAAAACGTATTAATTTTAGATTTCTTAAGTGAGAAGTGAGGTTCAAATAGAAGAAACACCTATAAAAAAAGTAAATTTATTTGAAAAATTAATTTCAGATGAAAATTGTGACCTCCAGGAGTTACACAAATTGGCGGATGGTGACTGAAAATGCGCGGCAGCTGTATCTCCATTATTTATTGAGGAAAATATTTAGAAAATTTTAGAATATACTCTTGAATATATTTGTAAAGTGACTCTAAGGTATAAACTAAATATAAATATAATTATATTCCTTATGTGTAAAAAAAAATCTGAGAGTGTAATTCACACGCGGTCGAAGTAAAACTAATAGAAAGTCGCTAATGTCGCTTTTCTTTTGCTTGTTTTTTTAAGTGGTTTGAAGATTGGATATTGACTTCACAAAATAAAAATGTTTTTTTTTGGATTTCATAGGATTCGAACCCCAGTTCGCTTGATGTCTGTCGTCTCTCTGGCGGCTGAGACTTATCAGGCACCTTGCGAACTACGCTATGGAAGGCACGCGCCGACGTGCGAAATTACAGCATTATTTTAGAACCGAGTATTTGTGTACAACTGTAGAACGTTCTTGTACCTACTGACCTGAATTTAAATTCGCTAAAGGCGCTAAAGAAGCTTCACTTAAAAAAATATGAACATCACTAAAAATGCCGTCCTACACCTATTTTCCTCCTCAATTCATCCCAGAAAATAAACTTGAATTTCAAATAGATGTAGATATTTAAAAATGACGTGTATCAATGATTTTACCACCTGATGCCAGCCATTCAAAAAAGGAAGTGTGTTTATTGTTTAGTAACTTCTACGTTTGTGCTAAGCTGGTTATAAATTAGCTACCAGTCGTTTATATATATTTCCATCGCTTCTTACTGGTCACGTTTAGTTACTCATTAGATTAAGGGATGTGTAACTTGTAACCCACCGAAAAGAAAATCCATAGAAATGTCATATATACCATCAATTACTACTAATTTACATTTACCTTTTGTCACATAGGCCCCAGACAATGACATGAATTAATTAGCAATTTGACCACGTGATGAGGAGCGAAAAATTCGAGATGCTGAGCTAATAATCCAGGGGTGTGTGTAACTGTTAGCACTCAGGACTCTGAATCAATTTGGGAGGCGGGAATGGGTACCGCCGCCCCGGGAACCTTTATTGGATAACCAACACCTCTGCCATAGGTCACCCCAAGTGGTTCGCTACGTTTGGTGATTTAGCAGGGGTGCCCGGGTTCATGGGGTGAGGTTTGTCTAGGTCTTGGAGGTGGATGACAAGGACATACTGAACCCCAGATTCCTACCCACACCTTAAACCGTTTTCCTTCCCAGAACTCTCCTCTCCTTCCTTTCCTTAAAAAAACCCTCCACACAGCATTCTCAAAGATGACATAGGCCCTGAGGGAAATTATTTTCCTCAGGGCCTCCTGTGTGGAGCTCATGTAAAAAAAAAGGGGTCAATCGATGGAAGATATAGTAGAGGAAAACGACCTACGTGTGGAGTTAATATATAAAAAAATGCATTTTTTCTAAATTTATTTGACTGGTTGAGAGCAGTTTAGCTTAGTTGTTCCAAGATTGCCGTGCTGATTACCAAGCCTTCTCCGAGAGGATATTTACTACTTACGAGATTTAACTCTTTCATTTTACTTGATTTTTTCCGTGTTCCGTGTTGTGAACGGTCTGTTTATGCCCAATAGACGTTTCTGGGTCTAACACAGAAGATACATACGAGTAAATAATAAATTTTTATAATAATTATTAAATGCATCATAGCCAATAAAACCGCGTCTAAGTGGATAGGTACCATCTACACGGATTTTTTTAAAGCATTTGACGAGTTGATTTTTTTAAAGTTTATTCATCAAGAAGCTGGAAAAGTTTAGCTTAAATGGAAATACTCTGAAATGATTGAGTTACCGAAGGATCCATTATAAGTAGTTGTACTTGGGTCCTTCGTGGAGCTTTTTACGGTAAGATCGGAAATTCCACACGACTCTCTTCTTCGACCCTTGCTGTTTTTAATCTTTATTAACGACGTAGTTTTAAGATTTTTTTTCACAAAATCTCTTGTTTGCCGATGACCGTAAGCTTTATAAAAATAGAAGTAAAACCATCAGTAGAAAATTGCCGCAATTCTCAAAAAGATTTACCACAATTTTATGAATTTATAATTCAAAGAAAATAAATGAGCTGTATTTTCCTTCACAGAGAAAATTTTCCTTTACAGAGAAAAAATAATATCACATTACCAACGTTGTTTTATTGGGTACAACTTCAAAAAAGGAATTTAGTGTGATATTTGAATGGTCACTAAGCTTCAATAAACATCTAGATAATTTATATTTATGTGTAAAAGTACTTCACAAATATTATAATTAACTTTAAGAATCATTTATTTATTTAATCCCAAGCCGACTGGTCCTCGTGGGGGATAACGACCAAGACCCTTTAAAGATAAACAAAATAACTTCAGATATGCAAAGAATAGAGAAAAATAGAAATCTTTAGAGGAGGCCTATGTCGAAAAACAAGCTGTTTCTAAAAATAATTACCCGAACTCTGATAATTTAGAATAATATTTAAAAAAAAATAATAATAAATAGATCAGAAAAATGTTTTATAAGTTTAACAGCAATAAAGGCTAATTTATTTATTTATTATTTATTATTATATATATTTATTTAATAACGCCCTTTTTCGGGGATTTTACATATGAATAGTATGAAATATACAGTATTTATTGTACATAACTGAACTGCCTTTGTAACAATATTTTATATTTGTTTAAAGATAAATTGAAGATGTCCACTGACTTGGTATAATTCCTTACCTCCATTAGTATTCTGGGCAAAGAGGAATACATACGGTAGTTAGTTCCAGAATAACTGCACTGAAAGAAATCCTGACTTCTAGTATTACGTAGTGGAATTCGGAAACTTATCAATTTGAGCAATATTGGACTGTCAATTAAAGCATTTAGAATTTTATACAGAAATACGAAGTCAGTGAAAATTCTTCTGTCCGATAATTTGAGCATATTCATATCGTTTAAAATAGTGTTGTAGTTCTACATAATTGCTGGAATACCCATTTAAAAAAGAAACCTAAGAATTTGTTTTGTATTCTATCAACAGCTTGTACATGTATATTATAACATGGATCCCAGACGGGAGAATTGTACTCAACTTGATTTCAAACATAGGCAAAATATAACAGTTAATTAATCATAAATTGTTTTAAGTGCAGAATAAACAATAAATTAAATCAATTGTGTTCAATAGGCCACTTGCATCACATTGTTTTAATTTTTTTTCCGGTTTAGGCAAACATTCTAAACCCTGGCGATTTTTTGAAAATTTCAATCCGAAAAATCAGACCATTTTTTATAAACCGGAAAGACGGGACATAATTATATAGGTGCGAAAAAACGATAATTACATAGCCGAAAATCATTTAAAAAAAAGAACGTTTTCCATACGAATGACACAGGAGAATAACGAGGCATATCAAAAATATAAAATCTCGTAAATATTTTTTTCCTTGATCCATCTTATTGATAATAAATCATTATAATGTTCAATGTATATATTACTAAATCAAATGTAATATACTTGTACTTGTAAATTATAATTATAATAAGAATATTATAAAATTAGATTTTGTTAAAATCCGCACCATTATCATTATACTTCTAAAACACGTACGGACAACGTAAATTGTACGGGGTTCTCTTCATTACATCTGTCAAAAAATCAAACCAATTGATACGTTCGCAGAGAACAAACAATAAATCTAGTGAACGTTAAATGTGAAATTCAAAAATTCGCCTGAAGTCAAAGTGATGCCATATAAAAAAATAAATCAGTGTGGAATTTTATAAAATTAATAGGAACATTTTCGGACATTTTCATGTAGTGACGTCGCGAGCCCAAATAATGGATTTATTTATTTAAAAAAAAAATGTACATTTCTAAAAATTTTTACTAACATTTTCGTAATTTTAGTAAAAAAATCTATCCACACGATTTTTTCCAAGTCGTTATGAAGTCCATGCAAGTGCATTAACTAAATTGTGCGAAGAATTCTGGAAAACACATCATCTTTTTCGTATGAGATTCATAATCATTGGATCGAATTCGTACAAACCCAACTTATCGTGAAGGTTTATCTGAACAATTTGGAACGTATTTTATTTTTTTTTAAAGAGAAAGACAAACATTCCCGGGTTACGAATAACCCAACAATGTTTGAAAATCTCCTACTACCACCACAGAAAGCCGAAAAATTTTGCTTGTGTTGTGATGGAGGACTTAGCCAGCCGAGGAATCGAACACGCGACGCTCGGGTGGGACCCAAGCGCTATGCCCACTCAACTCAACCACTGACCGGTCAATACATGTATGTACAATGACTGAATTTCCCACCATATCACACCGATAGCCAGACGTAAAATTTCTTGTGCATTGCTTCTCCACAAAATTATGCACACAGCAGTTGATGCACCAAACAAATCATCTTAAATTAAATAATAAAAAATAAAAAAAAATCGAGTGCGGTTTACACGCGGTAAAAGCGAAACTTTACCAAAACAAACTCAACTAATACTTTTAAAATGAAACCATAATCAAAGTGGCTAATGAGCGCAGTAGATGCGTCGCAAGTGCAGTAATCGTCATAACCGTTTCATCTGAAATCCAAATCACAGCGGGGCTACAGAAGTTTCACTTTATTTACAAATTAACTTTCACACCTTCAAGAAAATCAACAAGCGCAATAAAAGACACTTTATTTTTTAAAGCTTGCTAAGTACTTCAAATGCGGAATATTTCTCTCCTTTATCGCAAACATTAAAAAATTAGAAGACTTTAGTTCTACACAAATACTCGATTCTAATATAATGCGGTAAATTCGCACCTCGGAGCGTGCCTTCCATAGTGCAGTGGGCAAGACGCCAGACAAATCTCAGCTGCCAGACAGACATCAAGCGAACGGAGATTCGAATCCTACGAAAACCAAACATTTTTATTTTTGTGAAATCATTATCCAATCTTCAAACCACTTGAAACTAGAAAGTCGCTAGATGCCGCTTTCTTTTCTTTTGCCTGTTTATTTTAAAGTTGTTTGAAGATTAGAAATTGATTTACAAAAATTAAAATGTTTATTTTTTTTGGATTTCGTAGGATTCTAACCGCCGTTCGCTGGATTTCTCTGGCCGCTGAGATTTGCAACGCGCTTTACCGCTGCGCCACCGGGAGGAGAACGACCCGTCATATAATATTTTTTTGTGACGCATTTCCGTTTCATCCAAATTTCAAATCACTAACGGGGCTAAAGAAGTTTCACTTCAATATGTGCATATAATTGTAAGTGCCCACTTATGTTTTCTACATGTTATCTATTTAACTACTCTGATATTTAGGTACTTTTGTTTAACTTTTAATTAGATAATTATCTTGTTTATTTTAATATGATTAACTTTTATTACTCTTCAAACAAGAAGGCATAAAAATTTTAGGCGTAATGCCTGTTTTATGTTGGTAGGTACCTACTAAAATAATAAAAATAAAAAGCAATTACGTGAAAATCTGTTGGCAACATTCGCACTCAGTGAGGTGCGCTTCCTGCGTCGAAATCAATGCCGCACTGTTTGCTTCAGTCGACTTTTTTGGTTTCCGCGTCAAGAAATCCCCCTGCGCGAAACATTCAATTGCGCATGAACGCCGCGAACGACAGCGGTGACTCTCCCGCTTCCTGGCATCGGCCGCGGACCCCGCACTTGAACGCCGTGCGCAGTGCTTCATGTTCAGTATCCTTCTCCCCAACCGATTGCACCTGCCCACTGAAGGGTGGCCGAGTAACAATTGTTAAACTAACTGTTTAACCATGGCACCGTTTCAATGCAGGGGTAGGAAATGTAGGCATAGAAGAAGAACCGCAACATTCATACATCTATCTTGCTCCATACGCATAACACCGACTAACACATAATATTCTGACTCTTGACGAGATCTGACACAAGTTTGTGATTCGGATTTTCTACAATTCACTTTCGCCTCATAATACAAAACATGTCAAAACTTTTTTATGGAGAAGTTTAAAGAACATGATCATCTCACTCCACAACAAAATTAAATTCGCAAAGTAGCAGGAAAACCAAGATAAAACCCTGCGAAGACGTGAAGGTGATACGAAAAGAAGATGGTAGCCTAGGCCTAAGGCATACTGTGTTTAAAAAACCACACGAATCTACAATATGCTGAATCGTGTTGACATCCAGCGCAGAAACGATAAATAATTACCTAATAACACACAAATATTCAAAGTATAATTGTTATTGAATTATTCAACACAAATTAAATTAATTAAATGTACTTGCACGCCGCACGCCGCGCGTCTATTGTTATTTGAAACTCAATGAAACGAAAAATATCGACACTAAAAAGAGACAGACACATACATCTATAGGATTTAGCCTGCGACCGAATGAGACAGTATGTGCGGTGCTTCGTAGTCTCCCCACTCTTGTCTAATTTCTGAAAGATTCACTTCACTCAGTTTTTAAGCTTCTTTAGCACCGTTGTGATTTGAATCTCTACGAATCGATGCATTCAAAAGGGACAAACACATACAGCTGTTTAGCCTGCAAGAGAATAAGATCGACTAATCGGTGTCCTCTTTGTGCGGTGCTTTGTAGCCTTTCGGCCTCCTCTCTGTGCGTTGCTTCGTAGAATATAATGTAAAATATTTTTTAAACTTGGTAACAATAGTATCTGTAATAAATAAATCCTATAATTATCCGATATTCTGCATTCGTTTCATTCTCTCGAAGTATTCTGCATTCGTTTCATTCTCATATTTATGTGAATAACTCACAAGAGGAAATGTGAAAAAACACAAAATGAGACTATGGCATTCCCAATGGGAGTACGTTGTGAGGGTGGTGGAGAGGGGAAGGAGATGGGGAAGAGGAAGGTGAGGAAGTACCTGGCTGTTCAGACCTGTTCACCGAACACGGCTAAAGCCATTTCAAGCAACGTTTCAATTCTGAATGGTGGTCTTACCAGGGCGATACTGAGAGTGTCTTCCACTTTGACACTTTTGAAAAATTATTGTAAACACCTTTGTTTCAGTTATTTTACAAGTTATATGTATGAAAAAATTCAGTGTTTCTTTAAATGCTGTTTAAGACAATGCCCCCGAGATTTTTGCTCTATTTAAAAAAATTACCAACATTCCTGCATACTAAATAGTTTATAGTTTTAATGGGAAAAAACATGTTCAGAGAGGAACGCAACTTTTATCCTATTGGTATGTGAGTATATAATTATATTGAAACAGTTCCAAAGTTTGGTATAAGCTATACACTGGTGGGGTGGTTAAGTTCGGAAATCCCCCGGAAGTCGTTGCACAGTGGTCGGGGTGGGGTTCGACCACTTCCGGAGTTATTAGTGAGGAAATCATATTTTGACGTCTGATTGTGAGTGATTTATGACTGAAATTACCTAGTAAATTACGAAATTGTTTAAAAACCGCCTTGGCCTCAATAGCCGAAACAGGTAACATTTAATTAAAATGCTTCACATTTTTTGACATTAAACTGAAATAATTTTGTTGTAAATAATTGATAAAAAAAAGACAAGTGTAAATATGTATCGTGAAAAAACGGTAACCGGACACTTCAGCACGGTGACAATTCAACCCACATTTTATAAGTGATATAAATTAATGAAAAGTGTTAAAACACCAGTTTGAATAGATTTAAGTTAGGTTAGGTATTAAGGCGGTTATTTATTTTTAACTTCACTTTTCAAAAGGGTGTTCATTTGTCACTATCGAATCGAACGGAATAAAATTTACTTAAAGTCTACCTTCAAGATATCTCCTTGGCCATTTGGATAGTCTTACACAACGATTGATATGGTGTCCCCGAGTTCTTCTGTCCTTCGATTTTGTTTCAAATTATATTTTCTTATCATTCAGTTCTTAATTTTTCGGGACGACATGCCCTCCTCGGCAATATTCTTCAGCTTTCAGTCAAATTTCGACCTTCGTCTGGCAGTTCCATACCCTCGCTGTAGTACGTTAGTGTTGGTAATATGTAATATGCCATTATCTGTCTCTACATATCTGAACACACAAATCGCATTTTAAATTATTATCGCCAACTGCTTTTGTATAATAAATAATTATTGCAAAAAAACATGACACTTCACGATACTAAATTAAATTACTACAAGAATTTAAATGGTTAAAATTTTAGATTCGTCGTGTGTAGAAGGGACCAAATATTTCCAAAGTTAATACATAAATGAAGATTATAATTTGGGAGGGAGGTATGGGTACCGCCGTCCCGGAAACCATTTATTGGATTACCAGCACCGCAAGTGAATCACTAAGTATCGTCACTTAGCAGAGGAGCCCGGGTTCTGGGATGAGATTTGTCTACTATTGTGCGTCTACGATGCACAAAGCGAGACTCCTTCATAATATTAAATTATTAATACAAATTTCTTTTGTGTATAATAATATATATAATATTATATAGGTATATAATATATTGTATTCTGAGTTTAAATGGGTTTTTTAAACCTATTTTGTCAGAAATTAAATATTTCTGCTTTGCAATAAAATCCAAATAAATGGAATATTTCTGAAAGCATCCGAAAACTAAAAACAGTCTTGGAAATGTGATAAAATACGCTTTCAAATTTTATAATTCGAATGACCGTATAGTTTTGAAATATAATGTTTTTTAATGAAAGCAAGAAAGTTTTAAAAACGGCTCACCTTTAATTATTTTGGGTTTGACTTTTAGATTTGAACATGAAGCGTGGTATTTTCTCTTTCTAACATCTAAGAGAGACACAACGATTTCCGTTGTTCCGAAAACCGATCAAATTAGCCTTAGGGATCAATCACTTATTTGCATCGATTGTGTGTGTTATTCACGTGTAAGTATATTTAGATTATACTTAGTTATATTTAGAAGTGGGGTAAAACTGGTTGACCCTAATCAACCAAAATGCAGAGCTGCTGTAATAAATGGCAACGCGCGCATTGTTAGGCCGGGTGAATTTTTTCACAGCGGTCAGGGATGGAATAATCCCACCACCCATAAAGACTATTTGCGGAAATGAATACAGTTGATATGAATGGTTATTCGAACAGTAAATTAGTTCTCCTATCGGACCGTATAGTGCACTGAAAATAAACGACCGTGAAATATTATTACGAAGTAGGTATACTATTTTAAAATATTTGTTGCAATATTTTAGGTTAGAAAATTAATCACTACAATGGAACCAGAACCTAATATACCAGAGTGGTATGATCTCAGTATTGCCCTGGTGTAAGACCATCATTAAAAATCGAATTTCTATTTGAGATGGCGTCAACTAATTTATTTGTTATTAATTTAATTTTTGAATTGAATTCACGACGTATGGGTAGGATACAACGCGATGCCAACTCAGCCACTGACTAGTGTAAGTTAACTGTAGGAATTTGACGATCAGTTTTGAATAGTCTGGCAGTTTCCCGCTTCCTTCTTCCCATTTCCGAAACCTTCCCCTTCTATATTACGACATACCCCAGTATAGATCTCCAGTTCATTTAACTTTTTTTTCAGAAATTTTAGAAACCTTTATAATATGTGTGTGTAATTAAATACGTTTTTTTTAGTTTCATAATTAGTAATATTTCTACTACTTTTTTATTTTATTAGCGGGTTAATCTGCTGACGCATTTCGAAGAAAACAGTTCAATGTTTCGAGTGGTGTTAAAGTTTTGTTTCAAACCATATGCTGCAAAATTATTGATATAATTGATAAGAAAAAATAATAATTGAATAATAATTAATTGATAAGAAAACCATACGCATATTACGAGAGTAATACTAATTAAAACTGTAGACTCGAATGCAGATTCACTTTTAATTATTTATAACCAGTTTTTTTTTGTGTTCAGAATGTAACGATCAAATTCCAGTTGTGGATTCATCTGCTGACACGTTTTTAAGGAAACCATTATCTTATTCGAAGCGCATTTATTATGTTCTGTTTGCGCGTATGTCCTGCCAGTATCAAAGAAAAACCATTTTCATGTTCTGAGTGTAGTTTTAACTCACGGCGTACAGATTTAATTTAAACCAGTTTTGTGTTCAGCATATAACGATAAATTAAATAATAAGTTGTAGATTTATCAAAGGACGCCATTCTCATAAACCAAGTGTAGTTTTACATCTGAGTTGCACACCATATGTTGCAAAATTCTGAGAAATGAACTGTTCCGTATGAAAATATTATTAAAGCTTGTGAACTCTTGCGCAGAATCAACCTTAAGTTTAAAACTTGCCCCATGTTCTAAACATAACGTAAAAATAAATTAGGTCGTTATATTTTTTTTTATTACTTACCCCTTCCCTCCTTCCCCTCTTACAACCCTTGAAAATCTATGTGTGGCCCGCGGGTGATACCACAATCGTCCAAATGTCACCCGATGCCAAAAAGGTTCCCCACCCCTACTATAGATGTATGTGTTTGTCTCTTTTCAGTGTAAATATTTTTCGTTTCATCGAGTTTCGAATTACAACGGTGCTAAAGAATTTTCACACCAATAGTTAGTTTTTTCTAAACGTCTTGCAAAAACTGGTAAAAAATCACTGAGAAAATACGAGTACAAGGAAAATAAGTAACAATAACTGTTTCTTTCGATATAACAATGCGGGAAAGCGGTAGGTACAACTGCACATTAGATATTGGGTACACTCAACGAATTTGTTGAAATACTAAAAACAACACTTAATCAGCATCCCTGTAAGTGGTGTTTCGTAAAACTCCCTCGAGGGCCTCCCACAAGGGATGTTAATTCATATATTAAAATAAATATTTGGAAAAATGGGATACGAACCCTTGCCCCCGCAGCGGCCCAGCGACCCATCCGCCGTGCGATTAATGCCGAGAGAAGTGGCCGGTTATTTCGAATTAGCCGAGTCCAAAGCCGCATTTTGTAATGAATATTTCTGGGGTCAATATGTGGCCGGCCTAATGGATTATTCAAAAGGATGTTTGGATCTATTTGGTAGGTATCTGCTTCTTTTATGCACGTACTCGGTTGCAATAAGTATTTGCTTTATCTTATTATTTTTGTTGTTTATTTGGACTTAATTTATACAAAAATCTACACGTAATAAAAAAAACAGAGTGTGCAATTCACAAGCGGTAGAAGTGAAACCTTTAGAAAACTAAGGTAGACAAGAGTGGAGAGGCTTCGAGGCACCGCACAAAGAGGAGACCGATTATACTATCTCATTCTTTCGCTGGCTAAATCCTATATACGTGTGTGTTTGTCTCTTTTTAGTGTCGTTTCCGTTTCATCGAGTTTTAAATCACAACGTTGCTAATGAAGTTTTCACTTCAAATATCTTTTTACTATACAATATCTGTTTTTAATTTTCGGGCTCTCTTGGGTCGGCTAGTAGTCAATTTCAAGGAAATGCGTGTGTTTGTACGTGAGTACGTGCATGAGTATGTGTAGTCATTGGCAACGAATCTATCTGCCGAGTTTCAGCTCGACCGGATATCGGGAAGTGGGTTAAATTCCACTTCCAAGATTTCCATTAATTCATTCACTGAAACTGTATTTAATTGATAAATTTAATGCGCCTGCTTTTATGATTCACGCCGAAATGGCACGGCGACGGTAATGGCTTGCGGCATCTCATTTCTTTAATATGAGTGAGGAAGAGGCAAGAAAATATTTGCTTTTCTTTCCATCACCGTGCCGTTTCCGCGGGAATATTAATTAAGCAGCTGATTTTAGAAAATGTGGAACAAACAATATTATGATACTTTGATTTATTTATTTCCTTTCTCCCCAAACCAGCCAACTTGCAGCTGCATCCGCCGTCAAGAACGTGACCTGAACGCACACCTCACCTAATTAACCCGGGCACCCCTGCAAGTCACGAAACGTGGCGAACCACTTGGAGTGACTTACGACATAGGTGTTGGTTATCCAATAAATGGTTCCCGGGACAGCGGTATTCATACCTACCTCCCAAGTTTGACACACCCAACCTTTTAATTGTGTGGTTTTATAGATAGACATTTGCGTCTACCTTATTTCTTAATCTTCAGGTGATGTCTTCATATTGAAGTTGTGCAACTTATAACTTCATCGTGTCACCTGCGGCCCGCTAAATCCGGTCTAGGTACGATGATAATAGGTAATTATTAAAACTATTACCTATCTTCGTTACGTATATTACAGGGTGTTAAGGGACATACTTGTCTTTTTTTAACCAGTAATTTCTGACATGATTGATTTTATGACGTTTTAAATTTTTTTATTTTTTTTTTATTTCGAAAAAACATTTTTGAAAAATAAAGTATTCGAAAAAGTCACCGGAGTCCATAATTTCATTTACATTGTTCCCTCCAAATAATGTCAGGACTCACTGGTTAAAGTAAGTCAAGTACGTCACTTAATGTACTTAAGGGATGTACTTGACTTTCTTTAACTAGTGATTCCTGACATTATTTGGAGTAAAAAATGTAAATGAAATTTATGTCTCCGGTGACATTACTGATTTTTTTTGTTTTCAACTTTAAACATAAAGAATTAGGTATTGGATAGTTAGACGATATGTGGAAAAAAATATTTCTTCGATGTTGAGGAAAATTTAAAAAAAATACTACAAAAAGGTCATCCGGCTCCAAAATTTTATTTACAGTTTTACGGGAATCGCTTTAATGACGATTGCTAAAAACTACCGTGCCTTAAAAAAATTTCGAGTGTACTTTTCAAAACAATCTAAACGAATACTTGAAAAGGGAGATCAAAACGACCCATGAGCGCAGACCAGCGTAATTTCCGTTTCATATCTCAACCAATAGGAGCCTTTAAAAGTGATTTCATAATCAAAGCGGCTAATAAGCGCAGTTGATGCGTCGCAAGTGTAGTAATCGTCATTTCCGTTTCATCCAAAATCCAAATCACAGCGGGGCTGTAGAAGTTTCACTTCAAAAACGTAAAAGCTCTCCTAGGTACAGGCACATCGTTTTAAATACGTTAAGTTTCAATTTATTTGTGCACACCGATGGAATCCAAAGTTTCGAAAAAGTTTTTTTGCTTGGATAAAACGCCCGAAGTCCTCTCTTACCTCGAAAATGCCCAAAGTTCCGGGTGTTTAAATTTAGAGTCGCGATTCAAATCGTCACCTTAGTTCTTATTTGTCCAAACGACCATTTGAAAATTTTACAGGAGGCGAAGGTTTTCCTTCATTATTTCAATGAAACATTATGATAGGTATTTAACATAAAGCTGTTTCCGTAAAGGTAAAGGTCTCATGAGTTTAAATCATCCTTAGTTTAGTAATTAACAATCATTTTTTATACTTTATTTTTAGTTTTAAAATGGTGATTGAACAAAAACAAAAATGGTCGTTTGGACAATTAAGAACTGAGACGACGAAATGGAGAAAATTCTTTATTATGCTTTTTTCACCTTCTGCTTCCTAACGAAAACATATATATATATAGTATCAAGTACACCACTATCCAGCAAGGGTATTTTTAAAATCATAATCCTGTGCATAACAACGACGAGTGTACAAATAAAAAAATGCTCATTTTGCTCATATTAAGGATTAATTAGCCATCTTCGCCATTTTTTAAATTTAAATATTAACTGATTATGTTTATTGTGGACGAATCGAGGCTTTCGCTTAGAAAATTTTATGTGACCTTTGTAGAAAGTTGGTTTGAACGCACTGTGAAAGGTAAGAAAAACTGGTAAAAATATATTCATATGATATTTTAGGTCGATTACCCTTTTCTTCTACAAAATGCCCATATTTGTACTTGATACACATTTGTCACATAAGATCGGGTCGTTTCTACGACTCGTTCTTGCGTTCAACAGTTCGGCTTTGAAACGATTTTCCTGCCTCTATATTTCCTCCTTCTTACAAGATGAATCTCTCCAAGATCCCACGTTCACTCGTTCTTCACCTCAAAAGGATCCTCGACACAGCATCTCCAAAGATGACATCGGCTCTGAGGAAAATAATTTTCCTCAAAGTCTTGTAATTCCTGGACTAAAAAATATCTCTTGCTGTTAGCAGGAGTTAGTAAAGTAAGTTAGTACCAGGTAGGTACCCTCAACTTATTGAGACTCGAAGAAGAAGAAGATGGGAAGGTAAGGGGGTGACATTGTGACAGTTGTGACAGTTGCAAGTTGCGCCGCCGACGCCTCCTAACTTCTGCAACGCAACATGACGCGGCAAGTTTTCCACAGTTACCCCTGTGGCTGCGCTACGATCACACTGTTTTAACGAACTTCAGTTACTTGGAGGTTTCTTTTGTAACTCGGGAAAGTTTGATGGCAAATTGAGTTCAACTGTTTTGATGCTGCTATAAAATGATGTGACAAAAGTGTTTATTTTTAATTGTGTCATTTTAACTATATTTACAGGACTCGATGGCGCTACTCCCCATCTCAAACCCGCAAATTGATTGTTGAACCGAGTAACGGTTGGTAATGTTAAAAAAAAAACAAATAGCTTGTATTTTTTTCCCATGCGCCTGGAGCCAGTGAAACTATGGCATCCCCAATTGGGGTTTGTTCTGAGGATGAAGGTAATAGGGAGGGTAAGGAGATGGATGATGAAGAGGAAGTTGGGAAAGGTGGGGAAGTTCCTGGCTATTCAGATCTGGTCACCAAATATGATTAAAGCCATTTCAAGCAACGTTTCAATTCTGAATGGTGGTCTTCCACCATGGCGATACTGAAAGTATCTTTCACTCTGGAATGTGGCATAAATATATCTCCTATTATTTTAAATGATTAAATTGTGAAAACACAAACCAATCAAATTAATTTTTTTTATAAGAAAACCTCTCTTATTATAACTTTTAAAGGTTATTCCCATCAATGTAATATATCATTGAAGAAGAAGATAACAATAATAATCTAAACGAAAATATGAAAAAGAACAAGACACAGAATAACAGATAAAAGACAATGGTCGCAACTGGGACTCGAACCCAGACCTCTCGTCTAACCGGGACGTGCGCGTTAATCAATTCCGGTATTGCCACCTTCTGTCAAACCGTCATATTTGCCAATCTCACATTTCAAAAGTTTAGAATTAGGTAACAATATTATCTTCAACTAATTTTATTTATTAGTTGAAGATAACATTAGTTGCGAACATTGTCTTATTTCTGTGTCTTGTTCTCTTTTATATTTTCGATTAGATTATTATTGTTATCTTCTTCTTCAACGATATATTACAATCAATTTAAATTTACTTTCGCACGCCGGGATTTGAACCCTCGACCTCCGGATCACTAGTCGTGACCACGGAGGTGGATGTGGAAACCCATTGATCTTTCCAGATGGTCTCTCTCAACCCATTGTTTTGTACCGTAGCGGGAGAGACTGATTCGTACGTCCGTCACTGACCCCCACAATCCTACCCACTCCTCATACCCTTTTTTCTTCCCGGAAACATTACGTAGGCTCTGAGGGAAATTATTTTCCTCAAGAGCCTCCTGTTACATACAATGGAAATTTATACCCGCTAAGCTACCGCAAGTAGCTTGTCAGCAGGAGATTAGTTCCACAGATTAGTTAAAACAATATATACAATAATCCTAAACGCATCAGCGTGGCAACAACATACACATATAACAACATATTAACTATAAACATTGTGATTTCCAATGTTGATAATTTGTTTATTTGTTTATTCAGACGTACACATTACATAATTATACAAATATAAGTAATATGAAATAAAATATTACATGATTATAGTACCTATTACGTAAGTCCGTAAATTATCATTATGTAATTTCGCCTCAGATTTGAACGGTTCTTAAAAGTTAACTTTAGAATGAATGCTTACAGAGACAGTATTTTATGATGAAAAATTGTGGATTAAGAAATATTTTTTTTTTTAAATATAATTAGACAGTTGAGTATATAATACATTAGCAACATAATAACAGCCATACGTTAGTAATTAATAACATAATTACAAATTAGTGCATGGTGAGAGTGAGCAAAATACAATCTTAATACATAAAGTTACTCCCTAATAGCCACGATTTTAACATCAGTGAGAATTTCGTTATAGAGCAATTTTCTTTAAATTCGTATGGCTATTTGTTAAATATTAATGGTATAATATATTCAAGAGTTCTTTGACCATATTTGTTTTGAAACACAGGTCCTTTCTTTCCTTTATTGTTTATGAAACACGTATTGTGTGCATGATCCACCATTATTTTATACAGACTATCGGATATTTACTGTAATACAATGTTTTGCCACATAAGAGCACGCACTAATAATACATAGATTGATTTGTATACGATACTAATGTCTTTTCTTTGGTTAAAAACGGTTTTCCTTACTAGCAACTTTACTATGGCGTTTTGAATAATTTGTACATGTTTTGTGTTGGTTTTACATGATTGACACCAAGAAGTTATTCCATATCTCACTGTTGATTCTACAAGAGACGGATAAATCACTTACATAATTTTTATAGGCACATAATATTTTAAATAAAATGAAACAATGCAACTTTGTATAAACCACTTATAAAATGTGCAAATCCGACCGGTTTCGGAACAAACGTTCCTTCGTCAGGGAAAGCTTATACTAATTTGACAGTTTAGAACAATGTTTTATTATGGTAGGGGTGGAGCCGTTGTTAGTTAATAATGTAGATTGGGTGGGTAGGTATTCGTGTAGAGTGGGTGGGTAGGGGAACAAATCCATGATTGTCTATATGACAATATTTTTTGTTTGTTGATAATAGATTCATTATTTTTAAGGGATTTTTTAATTTCCAAAGCTTCTAAGTTATCTAAACGTTTTCCTTTATGATTAATATGAAGAATATTTATCCCTGTGTTTTTTCAAAACTATGGTTATTTTCAATGATATGGTTAGCGAACTCAGAAAAATTATTATTATTAAGACACCTTAAATGTTCTTTGATTCTGATTTCAAAATTACGAGTTGTTTTTCCAATATAAAATGAGGGACAATCATTGCATTTGAGTTTATATATTCCGGAATTAGTCAATTTATGGTCTTTATCTTTAGTATTTCTCAAAAAATTACCGATATTATTTCTTGTATAAAACGCTGGTTTAATATTAGAAGGGAAATTTTTGCAACATTGAACTGAAAAATTATTAATATACAAAATTTTACGCCATTCTTTATCAAAATTTATTATTTAGGATGTTATCAATTAATTTTGGTTCATTGTACTTGGCAAGTGGTGATCTTATATGCATCAGTTTTGTTTTTTTTTAGAATTGATTATTAGACTATAATCATGTGACCATTTTAATAAAGAAATAAAGTCTTCTTGCATCAATTTCATTGCGGTAGACAAATTTTCATGGGATACGACAAGTGCAGCATCATCAGCGTGTACATAATATTTAACAAAAGAAAATATTTTTTTCATAAGAGATACAAAGATAATAAAGTGTTGGTCCCAAAATTGACCCTTGTGGAACTCCAGTTTTGACATTTTTTATTTCACTAAATTTATCAGATATTTTTACCTTGATTTGGCGGTTAGTTAAGAAGTTTTTGAGTAGTTTGAGTATTGTAAAAAATAGCATAAACCATTGTATTTATGTAAAATCAATCACGAATACAAATTATTATTATGATTATGGTTACTATGATACAGTAAAAGCATGTTTAATGAAAAAATAAAATGGGCTGCAAAAATTTTGACGGAAAAGAAGAAATAATAAGCAAAGGGCGGGAGAATCTGACTAATTTCATCTCGCTATTAGAAGCTATTTCGAGGAACCGTAGTTAGTTATTGATGATGGCTGCCTTTTACAAGGTCGATACTGCTTTTGTCTTCCACCGACGCGACAGGCGGGCTTAAATAAATGCCAGCGTAATAAATTTGTCATTCAAAACTGTTTGTCCATTGGCTATAAAATGCACATATAAAATAACTAACTAAATATCACGCCGTTTATTCGCAGAGGTAGGCAGAGAGGTCGGAGCGCCAAACAACTCGGTCCTAGCGCACACTTCATGCCTCATTAACATTCATAAATCGTCTCACACATGCTATTCTGCTATTTGGACTCTTGACATGGCCCGACTCAAGCATCTGGTTAACTTGATCTTTCGATATTTTCCTTGGCAATTCCCGACTTCTTCTACTATTTACATTTGTCTCATATGTTCCCATTATACATTTTTTTTCGTTCATACGCTCTACGAGCCCAAACCATCTAAGCTTCCCTTTCTCAATCTTACTCATCACGCTTACATCTACTCCACAAAGCAGACTCCGAGGAAAATAATTTCCCTCAGGACCTATGATATCTTTGGGGATGCTGTGTGGAGGGTCTTTTAAAAGAATGGAAAAAGACGATGTTCGGAGAAGGAAAAAGGCATGAGGTGCGGGAAGGAATCAGGGGGTCAATGAATCTAGGGGGAAGTATGAATTCATCCCTCTTACTGCGGTGCAAGGCGATGGGTTGAGATGAATCCTGCAGGAGAAGCCAAATGGTCTCCCTCAATCAGTCCCTCCCGATCTGCCCACTTAGTGCCACGCAGTAAGTGGGCAGACGCATCCACCATCAACACCTGGGCAAACCTCACCCCATGAACCCGGGCATCACTGTTAAGTCACCAAACGTAGCATACCACTTGTGGTTCTGAGCCTTACATACGAAATAAAAAAAAATATATATTGCACACGTGTAGGTAAAACTCTTTAAGTTGGAAGCAATAAAAATGCTTAGTATTGATGTATTGGTCTATCTGTGTGAACGTCAAACGACGCCCACAAAACCGATAAGGCTCTCTGTCTTGCTTACGCCCACTTATTGCAACTAGTTAGAAGAGAGGCAAGTTTTACGATATCCTTTTGAGGCTGTACTTACAGAATGTCCTATTCATTCGGTTCGTAATTTGATTTAAACATACATGCACCTACATTTTGCAAGTGACAAATTTTTAAATTTGAAATAATAAATAGTTTTCATTATTCGAATTTTTATTAGAAGATTTACAGTGTTTGTAAAGTGTGCAAGTTTAATATGTATTGCGACATCATGGAGTCCTGTTACGAAATGGAACGTGGCTAATCACTGAATGGACCAACTCGTGAAATTTTATTCCGTATTTTTAATTATTTTACTTATTCATAATGTAAAAAACGGTGGTCAACTTTTAAGCATAAATGACTTGTATGATTTGACGTCTAAGGCAACTGGAGTATCACAGACCTATTCAACAGTTAATCTTTTTTACCTTTGTGTTAGTAATCTGTTATATTTTAGATAATATGTGTATAGATAATTGCTGATGATAACTGATACATAATTAAATAATTACTGTTGCTAATGATTGCTAACACATAATTATAAAAAATAAATAATTCATAAGCAGGCAAATTTTTAAGCACAGATTTTGGAAATCACACTTCATTTCAACATTAGGTTCTGAGTTTAGGTAAACCAAGTAATTCATGCGTATTGAGTTTTAAACGAAACTTTACAAATGTCAAATCCGTACAAAAAATGGCGGTAATGGAGATGTTTTATATGGAATATTTTTAACTTTGAATGAAAACCGAATTTAAATGCATGTTTTTCCATCTATCCTGACCGAAACCGATGTTTCTTTTGGTAATTAAGTTTAACAGTAGTTTACTTTTCAAAATCTATGCCTATTAAACGTGTAGCGGCATGTGGCGGCTTGTGGATTATTTACTTTATAAAATATTATATAAGTATGAATATTTTAATAAATAAATCTTTTTAAACAACACAATATATTTTTAACCTTGTCGTTTTTTATGAATTTTTTTATGAATTTACCCATTTGAATTCAATCCTGAAGATTATCACATTTAGTTAATAAACTTATTTTTCTTCCTAAACCTTCAGTATTTCTATAAAAATGTTGTAAAGCAACATTAGTTTTATGTTACCGATTTAAACACGCTTTGGATTCGAATTCCCAATTGTGAAATTGCTTTTTTGTTAAAAGCCTAAAACGAAACACCCCGTGTGAAAGTTTTGCATCTGTGTGAGTACTGTGATGAAGTCAACTTAACTTGCGAGACCTATACTATTTTTTTGTTTATTCCGGATATCGGGGAGGGTGGTGCAATCCCAATAGTTCCTTATGATAAATACCATGAATATATTTGAGGCGCTCAGCGCAACAGTAGCACAACCACAGCGAAAACATCATATTTTTTATATATTTTTGTCATATCTATGAAGCCACAGTGGCCGAATTTTAGTTTGAAATTAAATTTAAAATTGGGCCACTGTAGTTTCTTAGATATGACAAAAATATATTAAAAATATATATGTAAACACATTATTTAAAAAAAAACTTTTAGATATCCAAGACATCAGAAATTGGATTCATTGGGACTATCAGAAATCTATTGCCGCCATAATACTATAAACTGTATATAAACGGATGCCTATGATGTAAACATAATACTCGACTAAATTAAAATTAAACTCGATGTAAACATAATAATCTAAAAGCGACTAGAGATACAGGTTTGGTGCTGGATGACGGAGGACTGATGGAGCAGAGTGGCAAGGGACTACAGCCAATAGAGAATATTTGAGGCGCTCAGCGCAAGAGTGGCCCAACCCACATCAGCAAAAACATCATATTTTTAGGTATATATTTTTATCATATCTATGAAGCTACAGTGGCCCAATTTTAGTTTTCACTGATTTAGAAGGATCTTTTTGTGGGTTGGGCCACTCTGCTATGTAGCGTTGTGATGATGATGATGAGTAGGTACCTACTATGATAAATTGCGCCATTGGGTAAGTAAAAAGCCTTCTGGGTTGCCACCACCCTGAGTTCACATCCAAAGGCAGAAGACACACTAAACAGGATAAAAAAATGGTTAGACTACCACTCACTTTCACTGAATGCAAATAAAATCAAAGTCATCACTATCGAAATAAATTTTAAAAATTCTGAACAAGGGCATTGTAATTGTCCGTCATTCGAAAACGTTGACCCAAATATGGTAATACGACTATTATAACGTATTTAAGTGTAAAAATTGATTTAAATTTAAAATTAACACAATACGTTAGATATTTAAAAAAATATATAAACATATTTTTTAAAACCTTTACGAATATGTACTCATTAAAAGGATTAAATTAAGAACTTCAAGGTTCTTTGCCAAACACCGTAAGAATAAGGTATTATCGGATGAGGCAGCGCAAAAAATAATATACCAAATCTACTAATTAAAACCTAAAAAGCCATAACGATAATCATACTGAAGGCCCCTGTAAGAACTAACACTAATGAAATCTTGAAAAATATTAACATCTTGTCAATTAAATAAACCTATTCTAAAACTACTTAACATCAATAAATATAAAAGACAAGAAATAATACTAACATTAGAAATACTAATATCAGAAACACTACATCCAAAACGGTGACCCGACAATTGGTCCGGCGATAGTTGATCCGGCGACAGTTGGTCCGGCGACAGTTGGTCAGGCCGATAGTTCGTCCGGCCGACTTTTGGTCCGGCGACAATTGTTCCGGCGATAATTGGTCCGGCCGAAAGTTTAGAAGATCTTTTCTTCTAGTAAGTATGCAAAGAGGATATACGGCCGTCCAACCAAAGACGATATACTTATATCTGAAGTCATCTTGAGTGAAAATCCGCTGTAAACATATTTTTACTAATAATTTCGACTCTCCGAAGTAGCATACGGCAATCACAAAATACGACATACTTATAAGTGCTATTCGTGACTATTCATTCAGAATTGTAACATTACTTGAAATGGCTTTAGCCGTGTTTGATGACTATATCTGATTACTCAGGTACATTTTCCACATCTCCTTCCCCTCCCCACTACCTTCAGCATCACACCATACCTAAATTGGGGATGCCATAGTCTCACTGGCTCGAGACGGTTGGGAGCAGTTGAGACTCTTGTGTTATATTCAGATATAAAAGTTATATCATATCTTTAGCATTTTTTTTGCTGAGCCGACTGCACGTATAAGTATGCCGTATTTTGTGATTGCCGCGTGCTACTTCGGAGAGTCGAAATTATTAGTAAAAATATTTTTACAGCGGATTTTCACTCAAGATGCCTTCAGATATTCTCTCTTAGACTCTCTCAGACTCTTGACTCATGATCCGGAGGTCGCGGGTTCGAACCCGGCATGCGCAAAAAATTTTTTTATTTGATTAATTTGTGTTATTTCACAATTAATTCATTTAAAATAATATATAGTATATTTGCGGCATGTTCCAGAGTGGAAGATACTATTAGTATCGCCCTGGTGTAAGACCACCATTCAGAATTGAAACGTTGCTTGAAAATGGCTTTAGCCGTGTTTGGTGACCAGATCTGAATAGCCAGGTACTTCCCAACCTTCCTCTTGCCCACCTCCTTCCCCTCACCACTACCTTCAGCCTCACAACATACCCCAATTGGGGATGCCATAGTCTCACTGGCTCCGGACGGGAGCAGTTGAGATTCTTGTGCGGTATTTACTGTAAAAAAAAAAAAGATATAAGTATATCGACTTTGGTTCTACGGCCGTATATCCTCTTTGCATAATTACTTGAAGAAAAGATCTTCTAAACTCTAAACTGTCGGCCGGATCAACTGTCGCCGGACCAACTGTCGCCGGACCAAATGTCGCCGGACCAACTGTCATGAAACCATTTCAAACATATCATCCAAATAACTCCAAAATACAACATTTCAGCAAAATAACATATTTTTACTAAACTCTACAATAAAATTACAACATTATAATATTTAAATCTCAAATAAAAGCTGGATACAAAATATAGGGAGTTAATAATATACTGACACCAAATAGAGACCGAAACCAAATCCATTCAACTGCTTCATATTATTCGTTCTGTTACATTTTAATGGTAAATGAAATCCTCCTATATGTTACAAAAAAGGGAAGATAAAAACATTTATTAATATTTATTAAGGGAAATTCAAGATCACTCAATTCGTTCTCAGTTTATATCTTGAGAAAATGCACCATTAAAATGTATGTAAGCATTGTTGAAGAAGACTTCTAGGATGCTCCCAACCAAAGTTCACCCTCATATTTATTGAGAAATTCAAGATCACACTAAACCTTGTCAGTTCATAATGCTTACAAAAGTCCACAGATAATAAAAATCATACGCCATTAAACTGAGCACACAGTGAAATGGAGTGAGAGCGCATCGAGCAAACATGAATAAGGGCATGAGCATATGAATATCCGCGGTACCCATAATTCAATTAGCCCGGCATATGGCGCTGCTACAGTACAGGGAGTATGCTTCATAATGCCGTCCGGTTCATTCAGCGCCCCACTACAAGTGGCTCACAATATTGGCACAAGTCCGCTGACGCAATACAATGGCCCTTTGTCGAGGGAGATCCCCGTATGAGGGAATGTCAGATTACGCTCGCAGTGGCGCGGTTCAGCGAAGGTTTTCATTCACGGACTCGTGAATGTGAAGTGACTGATTTTCAGAATTTATTCTACTGCCATCGCGTACGGTCAATTGAAGAAGTCAAATAAAATCGTGAATAACATTTTGATTTCGTTACCTAAAAAATATCTAAAAACAAAAAGATCGTACCAATCCATAATCCATCACTCAATAATCACTGACCACTACTCACTTATCCTAAAATTAAATAGCACAAATAATTCACAAGTTAAACATTCCAATACTTCAAAAACATATAATAAAACTGATTTTTTAAAACTACATGATACATTACATAAGAACTTGTATAAAATAATACAATTAATAGAGCATGGTCACTTTTTATACAATGTATTCAAGACGAATTTAATAATAATACTGTCGTCACCGATAAAAGTTCTCCAACTAAACTTAAATTTCTAAAACCGTGGATATCAAAGGGACTTTTAACAAGTTTCAGTAAAAGGGACACAATTCATAAACAATTTAAATCAAACCCATATGATATATATCTCATAAATTTCTATAAACGATATAGAAACTTATGCACACGGCTTGCACGTATATCGAAAGAAATATATTATAAAAAAAAATCAGTTAAATGCAAAAAGGACCCCCCAAAAATATGGCAAATTCTAAAAGAAATATCCCACACAACTACAATGAAAAACGAAACTGTGATTAAAATAGATAGAGAAATTATTAAAATATCAGACCAACCACAAAAAGTATGTAATTATGTAAACAATTATTTCGCTAATGTAGGCAAGGTTTTAGCGAGTAAAATCACGACAAACTACGATACCCCTAAATCCGCAAACCACCATACACACACAGGTATTGCTCCATTTAAAATACCATACATTACCCGAAAAGAAACACTTAAACTTATAAATGACCTAAAAAATACAAACTCACAAGGCAGTGACAGAATTTCACCGATAACACTAAAAATATTAAACTCCGCACTTCATATCCCCCTAACTATACTCATAAATCGGTCCATTAAAGAAGGCATTTTCCCAACAATTTTAAAAACGGGCACAGTGATTCCAATCCGTAAAAACGGAAACAAGGAAGAAATAAATAACTACAGACCAATTACAATTTTAAACACACTTTCAAAAATTCTTGAGAAACATATCAAAAACAATCTGTTAACTTTTCTCAACAAAAATAATATAATATCACCCAATCAATATGGATTCAGGGAAAATATGAATATCTCAGATGCGATAGCCTCTGTAACAGACTTCCTCAAAACAAATATAGACTAGGGCAAAAAATGCCTTGGAATATTCCTAGATCTGGCAAAAGCGTTTGACACAATTCATCTTCAAAACCTTTTCGATAAACTAAAAAACATCGAAATCACGGGAATAGAACTCAAATTAATTGAAAGTTATATGGGAAATCGCACACAGTATACCTCCATAGAAAACACATGTAGTGACAAGGAACGAGTACCCCAAGGCAGCGTACTTGGTCCAATCATATTCCTTATATATATATATTAATGACCTGTGTCACCTCCAAATAGACGGGGAAATTATATGTTTTGCTGATGACACTGTGTTACTCTTTAAGCCCAAAGACTGGAAAACATTAACCCCAAAAGCAGAACTTGCCTTAAATATTACTAAAAAATGTCTCGACGCTAACTTATAAACTTTAAATATAGATAAAACAAAATTCATAACTTTCAGCATAAATTCGAGAGGCCAACCCTCCAATAAGATCCACCTTAAAATACATTCCTGTCAATCAATCATTGATATATCAACACAAATTCCATGCGATTGTCCCCCAATTACACAGACGGAAAATATTAAATATCTTGGTATATACTTCCAAACACTATCATGACAAAATATATCTATGACAAAAACACTATAGATACCAGGCTATAAAACTATACAATTCTCTTCCTACACAATATAAAACAACTAATATTATTGAATACAAAAAAAAACATAAGAAACTGGCTACAATCTTTTTAACTTTTAATTTAGAATTTTTGTCGAATTGAAGTCGATTTTATATTTTGATTTTTATTGTTTCACTTTTTGTATTAGCAATTAACACTCTTTTGTTTTACTATTCACAATTTATAATTCATAATTTACAACTAAAAAATGTCCTCTACAACACAGGTGAACTCCTAGTGTGGAGGACAATATATTATACCTTTGTAATGAAAATGTACTAAGAATAAATAAATAAATAAAATAAAAGTATTTTAAATTTATTCATTTATGTGGCCAACTGAAGAGTGGAACCAAATTGTGGAAAACATTTCCGTTACTTTCAGCCAAGTGCATATATAATCAAAAATAATTTGGATTAAAAAAAAAAAATGATCATTCCATTGTTCTCTCTGACTCTCTCAGTTCCCTCTAAAAACCTCTAATCTAGTTCTCTTCAACATCCGGTTGATCAATTTTCGAGTGCTGATAGCCTCCATTCAAATCACTGGAAAAACCGTAACTCTGATTTGGTTTCCTGGACGTGTTGCTATTGTGGGTACCGATATTACAGATTCATTGACAAAACTAGGAACATCCTACCTTATTGTTACCCTCTTAAACCATATTCCCTTTTCCTACATTATTGCATTAAGATCCCGTAATATTAACACATTGCTGGTCAATCCAAGGAACCTTCCTACAACTCAATACAAATAACTGTTCCATCAAAACGATCAAAACCGTTGTTTCAACAATTCTCCAATTTTTCCAAAAAATAAATTTCCCCACTTATTCAATGAGAATTGGACACTGTTTTGTTCCTTCTCATTTTTCACGTCCTTGTATATCCCCAGATTGTATATTCTGTAGTCTAGAAGTGGAAACTTTAGGTCACATATTTTTTGGCTGTCCCTCTCTAAACAAATATGGTCTATTCTATAAAGCCTTATCTAAAATTACCTCCCCTTCATTCAAATACATCTCTTCTAAGTTGTTTCGACTCCAATCTTACAAATAATTTTGAAATTTGCCAATTTAAATAAAATTAATATATAAAATCACCCTTTTTTCTCTCCATAATTTGAAATAATGGCCTAGAAACACCCTTAAAAGATGAAAGCCAGAAACGTTTGAAATTTAAAAAAAAAAGAATTACTTGTTGTAGTTCACAATTATGCAAAAGACTTATTGGAGAAAAATATGCAAGGGAACGAAACTATTTAGTTGGTACCTAGCTATGTCCGAAAATGGTTTGTGAATATAATATGAATACAGGAATGCACAATGTTCGGAAACTGCGACAAAAACAATAAAAAACATTTTTTTAATGTTTTAATTTTTTTTATTCCAGAATGTACGCAGGGGAAGTGCAATGCAATACAATCCATATTTTGAAATAACAAAAATAGATAAATAATAAGTTTTAAGGTTAAAAGTTACATAAATTTAATAGTCTAAAAATTATCCACAAAAAAAAATCGATTTGTGAGAGTCCGTGAACAATGTCATATTAAATCATAAAAACAAATGATTTGCACAACAAAAACAAACTTTGATTGCTTTTATGACAATCCACGATTACTCTACCATGACCATGACGGCACAAACACAAACTGCAATAAACATACGTTCCTTATCACAATAAAGTGTATGTGTATGTAGAAAAAACATCATATATAACTTTTCACCTTGCTGATCCTGTAACTGACTTCAATATTAGAGTAATAGTGCGCAGTCGTTCGTGTAAAGGAGGATAATGTAACGATAATTGTAAAATCCTTAAGAAAACCACAGATGTCAAATATCTAGGGATCACTATAGAAAGTAACATGAAATTTAAGAA
The DNA here is from genome assembly GCA_929108145.2 of Limnephilus rhombicus. Lineage (NCBI taxonomy): Eukaryota > Metazoa > Arthropoda > Insecta > Trichoptera > Limnephilidae > Limnephilus > Limnephilus rhombicus. Next base: position 29,657,857 of record OV815275.1, read on the forward strand.
AAATGTCGAAAACTGTGTCAAAAGAATTAAAAAACTTACTTACATATTTATACATTTAAGAAATATCCTAAGTCATTCAAATATTAAAATGGTTTACTTTGCTTTTGTGCAGTCAGTACTGCAGTACGGCATTATCGCATGGGGAAGCATCTATAAGAATAATCTTTATCCGATAGTAACGACACAAAAAATGATCATCAAAGTTATTATTAAAAAACCAAGAATTTTCCCAACCAACGAACTTTTTGAGAAATTTAAGGTCCTACCGGTTTCAAAACTATTTAAAAAAAGCGCTATTTTAACAGTTTTTAAAGAATCTCAAGTATCCTCAACACGAAGTATAAGACCTAGAACATCTGGGAACTTATATGTACCTAGATGCAACAGACAGCTGCACAACACAATTATGAATACGTAGGCCCAAAGCTATATAACGAATTACCCAATGCAATAAAAAGTGAGAAAAACTATCTTATATTTAAAAAAAAAACTCGCCTTGTATTTATACAGATAAGCAACAGATTATCTTATTTGTATCGACGATTTTCAGATACAATCTGTTTCCAATATTTTGCTGATATTATATTTCTATAATAATATGTATTTTTCTAATTTTACAATTTTTTGTAATATCTTACAGTATTTTATTTTCATTTTTGTAACATATTATCTATAAGCAGTTCTAAATATAAGTACATAGACTAGCTCCCCAATTAGACCCGAGAATATTTCTCTACTGATTGGGTAACCATAAAAACTGATAATGTACCATAAAACTGATAATGTAACATTATTATTGTAAAAAAAAAAAAAATAAAAAAAAAAAAAATAAAAAAAGCTGCAGCTCTTTCAAAAGATTGTACGTAGGTCTGTTTCCTCCAAAGAAAAAAAAGTAATTATTTTCTTGCATCTCTCTCATACACCGCACCTTGACGTCTCCGTAGCTGTGACGATTATTTAAGAAAGTTTGGAATATAGTTACAAGGATAATATTGAAGTGAGTAAATTCATGGTTTTGTTTTTGTTCTTAAAAATATAATGCTTCAGCTCTTTCTTACACACTAAATAACAACAGTCGAAAATGAGACAAACGGTGAACGTGTCTCTTCAAACCCAAAGGAAACATACAAACATTATCATACATCTCTCTCACACTTGGAAAGAAAATGAAACGCAATTCCCGTCAAAAGGAAAAAAAAAGTAGAAATAGACACTCGTACATCGTGTGTCTAATCTTTTGTTTCACCATTATTTAATGTGTAAGAAAGAGCTACAGCATTTTTAGGATAAAGAAGTCACGGTACCGCTATCATGAATAGTCACCGTAACAATAAAAGCGCTCATTGAAAAATATTTTGTCTTTTGTTCTTGAATTTGTTAATAATTATTATTCGACCTACAGTAGTATTCAAAAGTGGCTCACAGCTCACTATACAGCATTTCATTTACGTTTTCACAGTCAAGATTATTCAGACAAAGAAAATGGTACCCATAGGGATTATGCATGAAATGTACATTAAAATAATGTATCACATCTAATATAGTACCTATCTTGGTAGATATAATAGGCACAACATACTACACAAAGGTCCCAAAGCCCCACCGAGTGTCCTTTGAATCAGAGTCACCTAATCCAAGAAGATTTGCTCGTCTCCGGTCTCCGCTGCCACTGTCCGCCGAGTAAACAGTGTATTATTGTTCCAACCATTAGTACAGTAATATCATATCTACGCAATACTCCCGATCCACTGGGAATTCCCGGAGATCGCTAGCTTGTTAGAGAGCTAATCGAAAGTTGCGCCCCTCGCCGGCGCCGGCAGACAGGGCTGGATTCATATTTGACCTAATAACTGTAATATCACATAACATGGAAGGCGGTTGTGGGTACCGCCACCCCGGGAACCATTCCTTGGATAACTAAGACGTTATCTGACAATTCTTTGGATTACTAAGAGAGAATCTGTCCCTCAAGGTCCCCCCAAGTGGTCTGCTACGTTTGGCAAATTAGCAAGAGGGCCCAGGTTCAAAGGGGTGAGAATTGTTCAGGTTTTGGCAACGGATGTGTCTGACTATTAACTGCGAGAGTAGAGGAATTGGGAGGGGCTGATTGAGGGAGATCCTTTGGCCTATCCGACCAATCGCATTGCGCTGCATTCCACACAGGGATGGATTCATATATGTACTTTACTCCTGGAAACACACACCTCAGGTTCCTACCCACCTATCGTACAGAAATCCTCTCCATTAACGACACAGCACCTCAAATATGACATAGACCCCGAGGGAAATTATTTGCCTCAGGGCTTCCTCTATGGAGTTGATGTAAAAAAAGTCTTTCTTGGCATAAACTCCTGCATCATTCCCGTTATGTGTCATCTCAAACATTATATTAATTTATTCTGGCCGTTCACACGGCCTTCTCCGAAAAAGCAACCTATTGAGTTATGGATCTGGTGAGAAATAAGGTTCAAGAGGGATACGTGTTAACCACAATTGATCGTAAAATATGAAGATCCAAAAAAAAATGCAAGGCTGAAGAATGCAGAGAAAAAAAGAGTGAATGAATGGAAAATATTTTTTCAGAAGAATATAAATTAGTAGTCAGGTATAATAAAGTTAATCAAATGATATATAATATATGAGTTGGCTCATGTCAAGAGTCAACATAACAGAAGAGAATGTACGAAATGGTGTAGGTATTCGAAAAAAACAAGGAGCATCTGCGTAGTCAGATTTGCACGGCAATAAAATAAATTCTCTGGTTAGTCGTTCTGGATGGCAAGTGTAACTTGTTTTAGCATTTTATACTTAAATTGTTTAATTATTCGATGATTCACGCTATTTTGTATGGTTGCAGGCTCTTAGGGGTGTAGGGAATCACCAGTATCCAGTCCGCCCCCGCGCAGGATAATGCAGTAGGCGCGGCGCGGAATAAAGCGCCAAGGATCAAAGGATACGGGGGCATATCCGCGAGAGATTTCGCGGCGGCACTCTGCAGTAGGGATTTTTTTCCCGCTCCGGTCCTCGGGGGGTTCGGGCTCACAACATTCGGGAAGTGTCGGCGCGCTAAGCTACTGTTATCTCGTGCCGGGATATGTTACACATACCCCCCCCCCCCTACCCATCACCCTCCACACGACTCCCCAACAAACTGCTCGAAAATATGTAAGCATACAATGAATGATATTTAGAATGGCAGTTGCTGTCAGTATCGACCTGGCGAGGAAAGGTCTGGAGAACCTCTCCAATTAGTGTGGCCATTCACCTACTGGATCCGGGCAGTTGAGACTTTTCTACCTACCTAAAATAAAACATATCAGTGGCGGTCCGGGAGTTTTCAGTAAGCTAGAGTGCTAAGATTGAAAAATACTACGTTATTCATGTTGTAGCTGAAAATGTTTTTTTTTTTAAATTTAAACTTTTTGAATGAAGATATTTTACTACGTGGATGCGGCGCATCCACAAACTGAAAGAATCCTGAAAATCTTCATACAAAATATTGAAATTTTGAAAAAAAAAAACATTTTCAGCTACAACATCAATAACGTCGTATTTTTCAATCTTAGCACTCTTGCTCACTGAAAACATACGGACCGCCACTGTTTTCTATATGCAGTAAATTCCCCCCCCCCCCCCCCAAAATAACCTCCCCCCCACCACGCAGAACTGACCACAGAATATTTTATTTGTAAGTACCAACCTACTTTTATTTTATTTGGAAATCCAAGAGTTTACAATATTTTTTAAGTAATATTAATGAATATAAAAATTTAACCAATAATAGGTCTTGTCAAGTATCTTAAATAGTGGATACACAAAAAAGGTTACACCTAAAAAAACAGAGTGTGCAATTCACGCGCGGTAGAAGTGAAACCTCCAGTAAACTAAAGTAGACAATAGTGGATAGGCTACGAATCATCGCACAAAGAGGAGACGGATTATACTATCTCATTGCAAATGTGTTGACAGAATCAATTTCAAATCACAACGGTGCCATATTCAATTTTGGTAATCCATTTTTTTTTCTGACAATTAGCTTTCGCTTCATGAAATCTAAACAGGTCTTATTTCCGTCCGGAATTTTGCACATTTAACACTGAAGACATCATAAAAAATCATTTAGACACGAGGCAATGGTGTTAGCAGAGCCTACCCGAGTGATGGGCAAATCACATTTCTCAATCATGGTTTCAAACGTGTTTATTGAGATTATTTACTTTTCGGAATTCAATCCAATCGAATTGTAAACATTTCATAATATTAAAAGACATAATTTAAAATTGCCCCAGATAAGGTAATTTTCGGTTTGCTGGGTCAGTACTCGTTTAGGAAATTGACATGAATAAACGAACATTCCAAAATATTTTCCGTTTATATAAAATCTAATTGGAAAATATACTATACAGTAAATATGTAAAAATCACACAAATCTGACAAGAGATCACGTCCGTTATCTCTATACCGATCCCACGAAAGATAGAGAATAACTCTTCAGGCCTCCTAGCACGGACGATCGATAAGGATTGATAGGAAAACTTTTGGCAACTTCTCATCGTTCTCTAGGATCTTCTCATCCCTAGGATGACAGTTATCGTCAAATAAATTAAGAACACTTGGTCACTGTGAACTGTAACTTATTCGCTAGCGATCTGCAGTCATCCTAGGGAACGATGAGAAGTTATCGAAAGGTATTCTATCAATCCTTATTGAACCTGGCACCTGGGCCAGATATATTATTACTAAGTTTAAAAATTATTTTACATTTTATACTACGAAGCACCGCACAAAGAGGAGCCCGATTATACTATCTTATTCTCCCGCAGGATAAAACCTATACATGTATGTGTTTTTCTCATTTTAGTGTCACTATTTTTGGTTTCATCGAGTTTCAAATCACAACGGTGCTAAAGGAGTTTTCACTTCAAAAATTCTGTATTTCACTAAAATAGATTTCATCTGAGCTGTATATTAATTCCTTTTAGGGCACTTATATTCCTAATAAACCACTAATATTTCAAAAATATAAGTGACTGTGGATGTTGCACTGTCAAAACTTCATAACGACAGAAATGTGGGCATTTCTCAAAAAAAAAATCCTTTTCTCTTTTTTTGTCTCTCGTCTCTCGTCTCTCGTCTCTCTTTGTCTCTTCTTCTCTCTTCTAGTTTCTTCTTGAATCTTCTTGTCTCTTCTTGGTTCTTCTTGCTTCATCCATTTTCTCGTCTCTTGTCTCTTTTCTCTTCTTGTCTCTCCTTGATTCTTCTTGTCTCTTCATGACTCTTCTTATTTCTCCTAGTATCTTCTTGTCTCTTCTTGTCTCTTTTTGCCTTTTCTTATATGTTTTTGTCTCTTCTTGTCATTTTTTTTCTTCATGCCTCATCTTATTTCTTCAGGTCTTTTATTATCTCATCTTGGCTCTTCTTGTCTCTCCTCGGCTCTTCTTGCCTTTTCTTGGCTCTTATTGACTCGACTTTATTTTTATTGCATCTTCTTGCAAATTCTCGCTCATTGTTGGCTTGGCTCTTCTTGTATCGCCTTCTTATATCTTCTTGGATATTCTTATCTCTTCTTGGCTCTCCTTGTCCCTGGTGTTTGTTCTTGGTTTTCCTGCATCTCATTGCAAAATTTAGTTGACCGTTCCACACGGAAACCTGATAAGCCAATTCTAAATATTAGGATGGGCAGGAATAAAGGAATTTATTATCATTAATGAGTTTATTGCTTTAAGGCACCGTGGCATCTCTTACCATGTCTCGTGATCCAAATAGTGCATCCTTCTGTCCCAGACCTAGAGAGCTGAAGTATTGCAAGCTAACACAAACAAAAAAATACAGTACACAGGCGGTAGAAGTAAAACCCAGAAAAGAAACTTGACAAGTGTGGGGAGGCTACGAAGTACCGCACAAAGAGGAGACCGATTATTCTATCTCATTCTCTCGCATGCTAAATCCTATAGATTTATGTGTTTGTCTCTTTTTAGGGTTGCTTTTTCATTTCATCGAGTTTCAAATCACAACGGTACTAAAGAAGTTTTCACTTCAAAAATCTTCAATCAACAAACAAAAGTGACAATTCGCTTTGTTGTATATGCATGTCATCTGAAACAAAAATATTTAATAAAATATGGCTTATCTGTTTTACCTTCAAACACAGCTCGGTTGAATTCCGAACTAATGACACTTGACACTTGAAGGACCATGTACATAATCCGGCTACGTTAGGAGTCATTGTTCGTTAGCTCCACTTTCCAAATTTTATCGGTTTTAAAATTTTTTTACAATTGCAAATTGTGGCTAAAAGACAAAAAGCTACGCCCATTTCACGACGTGAAAAAACACTTTTCAGCAATTTCTTAACAACGGAAATTACATAAAAATATTCCACAGATCCACACATTCCATCGGCGAAACTACTTCATATAGAGAATACAAAAGAAAAAAAAAATCTAACCGAGCATTTCGATTTTTTTCCAATTTTTTCGGAAACAAAAAGGTTAAAAATACTTGTGGAGCCATGTCTACTCTTCGACGCTTCTTTTTAAGACATTAAAAAGCTGATATTAAATCCCTGACCTAAAAACCTAAAAAAATTCAACTTTGGACGATTTACTTGAAAATGAAAGTTTTGCTTCAAAATCGATTAATAATAAATAGTTTTCCGCTTGTAGGTATCTACTATGAGTTTTCGGACACCGTGTACAAGTCGGTAACTACTTTATGACTTCTCTGAATTTTTCACGCATTCAGTACAATTTGCAAAAATGACACTTAAATTCAAAGCAAATTTGAGCTCATTGAACTAGTTTTACGCAGGACACAGAGGCATACGAAATGAGTATTGTTGATAATACGTTTGTACATTAAATTAAATTAAAATAGGTAGACTTTTTTTAACAATTTTCAATGATTAGTTGTTTTTGTTGCGTGAATCGATTATAACTCAATACCTACGTAGGTAACTAAGACTTGACAAAACAATCTATTAAAAAGTCCATCAGTTTATTTGCGAGTCTTGATTTAGCAAAATTATTTCAGTAGCTACAACCCGACTTTAGCGTTTTGGTAAAGAATTTAGACTAAATATTTATAATAATTATAAGGAATAAACAATAATTAGTAAGTACCTATATTCATACTTATATACCAATAAAATCGTTTTTTTTTATTACTATTTGAAAATATTAAATGTATGACTACCACAACACGGGTATTAGGTAAGTGTGGTGGCCAAAAAAACAAAAAATCTGTAATTAATAAAATTTTATGAAATAAAAAAAAATAAAAAAAATGATGTCGGTATATTTTTTTAAAACAATAGAATAATCGCCGAGCTATTCGGAAGTAAACTTTTGTAGGATTATAAATTTATTTATTATGAATTAACGCAGATTAACGGGTTTTACATAGAAATACATAGTTTTACATTAAATTTGGCGGGAATGGGTACCGCCGCCCCGGGAACCTTTATTGGATAACCAACACCTCTGCCATAGGTCACCCCAAGTGGTTCGCTACGTTTGGTGAATAAGCAGGGGTGCCCGGGTTAATGGGGGTGAGGTTTGTCTAGGTCTTGGAGGAGGATGACCAGGACATACTGAACCCTAGATTCCTACCCATCCCTTAAACCCTATTCCTTCCCAGAATTCTCCTCTCCTTCCCTTCCTTAAAAAAAAACCCTCCACACAGCATCCCCAAAGATGACATAGGCCCTGTGGGAAATTATTTTCCTCAGGGCCTCCTGTGTGGAGCTCATGTAAAAAAATAACAATAATTTGAAATATGGATACAGAATATACATAGAAGAAAAAATATTCATACGAAAAAATAATGAATTGAAAGCAAAAAGTATAAATAGCAAGCTATTAAAAATACAAATACGAAGAAAAAATTAAACCTCGTGTACACAAGATATTTTGAAAGTATCTACTTTGAAACTAAAAAAATAATTACGTAAAGTACCTACGTAATAAAAATAAATTAAAAAAGAAGTAAACATTGATGAAGAATATAAACATTCAAAGTACATTTGATTATAATCCAACTGAGAAGCGAAACAGCTTTAATTTAAAAAAAAACGTTTGTAAGTTGACATTCTATCAATATTTATCACGCCAACAACAATATATTTATTACCAAGTATATGCAGGCGATTTATTATGGAATATAATTCAACATATTTCAATTTAACATTAAAAACGAAACATCTCCACGCGTAGCCCCGTAAGATAAGTGTTAGCAGTGGGTAGTAAGGAGGTGGATGATGTCTCCCGTTCCTCATGTACGCCAATGCGCCAGTAACCCCAACTTCATGGACCTATTTCGATAAACAAATAAAACAATTTCCAAGAAACGTCTCGTAACAGTATCATCGAGGATAAATGTATCAACATTAGTTAAAATTTACAACATTTAACGGAAAACGGGAGAACTTTAATGCAATATTTAATGTCTTGAGAAAACTTTGTAAAGAGATTAATTACGCCAGAAGTAGGTTTAACATGCTCTGCTCGGTCTAGCTCATAAAGGGGTCGGTGGAGGGGGTTAGACAGGGATGCGACGTGCGACGGAGACGGCAGAACAAAGCGGCGGCCACAATACGCGGCATTGTGCCGCGAGACCATCCCCTAGGCCGCTCGGCAGCAGAACGGCGCACCCGCTCCCCGATACAGCGCACATACGCCCTTCTTCCACGGGTGGGTTCGAACGAAACATCCCCATACTAAATGGCGTAAGGGACGCGAGTTAAATGCGACTTGCGCATATTTCGTCGGGTCGATCTCGCCCGTTCTCGGGTTCGGCGCGGAGCCAGAACAGCCTAAGCGCTGAGAGCTTTTCAGCCCCTTGGCGGTAGGGTTCCGGGCAGGGGGAGGGGGTAGGGGGCGTGCCCGCGCCGCCGCGGCGCCAAGTGACGTCACGGGGCTCTCGCCATGGATGCCCGCTTCAGTCTCTCACGACAGAAACAGGTGCAAGCACCGCACTCTTCCACAGCCATTGTACCGGACAGCTCGCGCGCTCTCGATCTCAAGCAACCCTCCAGGTGGCCGGAGCATTGATATGATTGTCGATGCGCATTGCAAATATTATTACGTGAAGCTTTTAATAAACCCATTGGTCAATCCGATCGGGTGAATGCATGCGTGTCCCAAGCAGGACATGTTTATATCAAAACTCAACATAAGAAACCAAGTTTCAATTCAAATGTGATGACGGTGACATTCTGTAGATTCTGAATCGTTCGACAGCGAGTGAAACAACAGGTCTATGGGACTAAATACATTTTTAGAATCACGCCAAAAAGACTCGAGTTAAGTTGTTAAAAATAAACGACCGGTTAATCATGAACGTAAATTAAGCATTAGATTTCATGCCCCATTAAAACAGTGAATCTATGGACGTGAGAGGTGATACTAACGAACAGAATAGTCGGATGGTCTAGGTCTAGGCTGGTCGCAGGAGCGTCGCTTGATCTGACGGGAGAACGAGAGAAGTCCCGACCAGGTCCGTCCTGGTAGAGGTGCGCCGCGCCCTCATCTTTTCCCCCGCGCGTCTACGAAAGGACTCAAGATTTTCGACCGCCAGTACCACTCACCGTCCAAGGTGTTGAAGTTGGAGGACGACCCTTGGGGGAGTTGCGCCATGTACTCCCCGGACAAGATGAAGGCGGGCGGGGGCCTGATGGGCCCCCCGGGCTGCTTCCCCGCCCGCTACAGTCCCACGTACCGCAGCCCCGACCCGCGGCGCTGCGTGCCCAATCCATCGGTAAGTGCCTATGCCAACCCTCATTTTCCATCTACTATGATACACGTTACCTGTGCATGTGCTATTATAAACATCAAGTCTAACTTCCGTCCACCGTAATACCCCTTACCATATCTCTCATACCTCGCCGTTTATCCCTCATTGTGTCTGCATCCTGTATGTACGTACTTACCAAACCACAAATTATTAATGTTCCTACCTTCTGCAGTATTACACCCATGCATCATCCTTTGCCTACGGACCATACATGGCCTAATCACTGTAGGCCGATAAATAAATACCTACCACTATTAAAGTTACTTTTGTTGATTACAATTACTTTCCTGGAGAGCTATTAAAACATGTTTATTTTTAATATTTAGCAGGATAGGTACCCATTTACAAAATATTTATTTAAGGATGTAATAAGATATTTGACTGTGCAACAACTTAAAGGTCACCTGCTTACGGTGCATTTTGCCCTTTGATTAAAATACCTACTATTTGTGTATATACGTAGGTATATCTACACCAACTATTTGCGGCTTTCGTCGCCGTAGCGTATCAGTGAGCCTTCGAGAAGAATACAATATACAAACAATGCGCACCGTGAAAAGTCTCTCTATTTCATTTCAAAATAGCATTGAAAATTTTAAGACTTGTACCTACCTACATACTTATAAATGGGATGGAAATTATTGTCACAACTATTTATCGTTTAATATTAATTTTTATATTATTTTTTTTTTATGTTAGCTCATCAAAGTTGGTAGCTATATACCTATAATATATTTTTTATCGTCCTTAGACTAGAAATCTTAAATATATTAGGTATATGAATAATTAATTAATTACAAATATTTACCTACCTACCTAATAGGTATGTATGTTGGTTTAATTATAATTCTTTATAATATTTATTCTTAGGTATAGACATTACGAATGCTGAATTGAATTAAAGATTATTTGCATTTAGAATTTATTTGGTCAACAATATTCATTGTAAATCAGCGGCAGTGATTGTAGCGATTGTAATATGTATTTGTTGATATTTATACATCTGATCAGTTGAATTTGTGGAATTTAAATAAAAGTAAATGTGAAATCTTCGGGTAGCAGTCGTTTAAATTATAGGTAGGTACTCTAGTATAGAATAATGTGACATAACTTAAGAGTTAGTTTGGAGTAATACTGACACATCAATGTTGTGAGGCGGTAAAAAATTAAGGATGGGAGTATGAGGGGCAAGGGAATATTCTGAAATTCCTAGAAATTAACTTAATTTCGACTACATATGTTTGATGTCCACTGAGAGTTTCTTCAGTTTCAACTGTCAAAATGTAGGAAACTACCAACATCTAATGATGATGTTTTCATATCGATCCCGATATGAAAAATCTTTGCTTTACCTGATCATTATTTTCATAGGTATACCACATGATTTCATACTGACAGTTTAGATATTTACTTAAGAGAGATCCTGATAGATATTTACTTAAGAGAGGATTAGTGTTTTGGATCGGTAGGTACTAAATTGTCAAAAAACTTCATCACCTTGAACATAATCGTAGATCACATTGAAACATGTGTCATTTGCTTTTGCCGTTGCCCGCAACAAATCATCAAAAATATATAATTTCACAATTCTGTAAAGTAATGCACTTTCATAATCAGTAGGTAATAAACACACAATATTTACCTTTTATTAATATTTTTTTTTTGACCCACCACTTTCCCAACGGCGTTATAAGGAAACATATGGTTTCCTCCTTCACCGCACACGTCAAGACTCTACTTTTTTTGAACGAGGCTACATTTATTTGAACGACTCTAGACCCTCCAATGTCCATGCATACGGGGTTAGTAAGCAGTATGCAAGTATCTACTTACATTAACATTATACAAAAGATAAATAGAAGTAGCAGCCCGTGGAATAATTCTTCTGAAATAGGTAACATCAAAAAGAGATAATAGTGTTAGTAAAAGAAAAAGAAAAATAAAAATAACGGCTATGACCAGTCGAATAAACCTTCTGTAAATAAAATAAGTAATGAGGAAAAAACAGTTAAATGATTATGTTATAATGTAAGTAATTACTATAGTAGCGGAAATAAAATAAAATATATTAAAAAAAGCCAGAGAAAGTACTCCATAGACCACCGGGCAGTCCCAATGAGAATGCGTATAGCTATCGGCCCAACCGCAGACGATGCTCGAAGTGCGCGTTCTTTTTAATATTATTTTTTTATTAATATTAAAAAAAAGGTATAAAATGGAAAAACAAGCCACATTTTCACATAAAGTTTAACAATGACTGAAGACAGATGTTAAATAATGTTCGCCATCTTAAACTGTACGAAAATGTCTTTTATCATCCCTAATTCACATAAAAAGACAACCCATGGAAATCCGATGAGAAAACAACGTGTAAAATGTTCATTACGCTGTGTGTTTGGTATATTATAATATATACTTACAATATATACCTACCTATAGTTCACATCAGAATAAACTCAGCAATTCTATTTTGTACTGTTTTTGTACATTTATTGAATAATCAACACTCCTTACCATAAGTCACCCCAAGCGGTTCGCTATGTTTGGTGACTTAACAGGGAAATCCAGGTTCATAGGATGCGAGGTTTGTCCAGGTCGCGTATTTCCAAAACCTATTCCGGTTCAGTAGCGGTATTGACAATTTACATTCTCAATATCAAAATTTAATTATTTAGAAATAAAATTATTAATTTCTAATATACACATTAGAAAGATAATTTTATCTAGATTTTAGAACAATTTTTGTTTTGCAAAGTGAAAAAATATAACCAATGTAGAGGTGTATTTACAATGTGTGGGAATTATATTAAAATTTAAATACTTAGAAATAAAATTATTAATTTCTAATGTACACATTTTGTTTTTGCAAAGTGATAAAAAATAACCAATATAGAAGTGTATTTAAAATGAAAATTATCGCTACCGCGACTGAACCGGTGTGAGTTTTGGAAATACGCGTCCGGGTCGTGCGGGCGGATACTTCGGCCCACCATCCGGCATGGCAGGCCGGATCGGGAGAGACTGGTTGAGAGAGACCTTTTGATTCTCACAGAACATCGTCTTGTACGGCAGTAGGTGGGATGGATTCATACACTGTCACTCCTGGACACACTGACCCCCAGATTCCTATATACCCACCCTTCATAGATTTTTCCTTTGCAAAACTTCCTCTCCTTGCTTTCCTAAAATGACCACCATACAGCATCCCCAAAGCTTACACAGGCCCGTATTAGTATGGAGCTATTGTAAAAAAAGCGGTCAACTTATTTATATTGTCTGTCAGAAATTACCAAATATAGTTAGTACAAAAACAAATTGCTAGACTAATAATTATTTGAGAAAAATATACCAACAATGTTTAACAAAACAATGTTTTAACAAAACAATGTTTTTACAAAACAATGTTTTAACAAAACAATGTTTTCACAAAACAATGTTTTAACAAAACAATGTTTTAACAAAACAATGTTTTAATAAAACATTAAATTGTTAGAAAATAAATTATTTGAAACTTATGTAATTGGACAAAATACTTATTATATACCGTCGGCGGATGTAATATTTTTATACACATTTCCTTATAGATTATGAAAACCAAATTGGTTTCAATTGTTATTATTATGAGGAAGGTAGTTACTTACTTTAGCAAAGTTTAATAAATTCTACACATGCAATATATTCTACACACCTATATACCTACCTATTATATTAACTTGACAATAAGTGAGATAAAAAAATACCTACACAGTTATATAGGAGAAAATGAAAGTACACATTATGTGAAACTGTCGATTGCCGTCGGGAAATATTCGCCCGCCTGAATTCTACTGCTGAAATTCCTTCTACCTGTACCAACAAAACTGCTCGTATGCTGCTGACTCGTATATATAGTATGACCGCAATTTTTTACAACTCTTCCATGTTTTTGGGGCAATATATATTTTATATATAAATGTACCATTATATTTTTTGTTTACTATTATTATTTTTATTTAGGTTAGGAAGGTACGTCATTTGATGTTACCTTACACACACGTAATATTATCTGTACCTACGCACTGCGATGAATCGGCACGCCAGTGATTGTTTTCATTATAATTGTGGGTACTTCTATGGTGAAACAAATTAATATATGTAAATTGGGTTATTGTTAAAAATACTTCTCAATTTTCATTACTTAGATCATCTGTCTTTTTATAACTTTTGAAGGTTATTCCCTCTAATTTTATTAATCTGATATATCATCGAAGAAGAAGATAAAACTTACAATCTAAACGAAAATATGGAAAAAGGCGAGACACAGAGAAATAAAAATACTGAGACTCGAACCCAGAACCTCTCCTTTTACCGGTAAACTCCTTTACCGATTCGGCTACCGTGACCTCTTATAAAAATGTCGTTTTTGTCAATTTCATATTTCAATTTTCAGAATTAACAATATTATCGTCGACTCATTTTTTTCCATTTTATTGCGACGGTAATCTTTTTATTTTTGTATATCTCGTTCTTTTTCATATTTTCGTTTAGATTATATTATTAGTATTATCTTCTTCTACAATAAAAATACTTTTATTCATTGTAGTGCTGAACCACCCTAGTTTGAAAAATCTGGCATTCTAATGGGTGTTTTTCAGAGTTCCACCATCAAAGGTAGAGCACCTATCCAACTCAAAACACCTGTTTTTTCTTAATATTATTTTCACCTACACTATTTGTTGCTATTACTTTTACCTAAACTAGTTGTGGGTATGCGTTTGCCTTTATACTTTGCGCGCATTTTTTTTAAACTATATACCTACCTATCTACAATAAAAAAATGCATTTGAAACTATCACTATCAATCTTGATAGTATTGGTTAAAGTTGAATAATATAAGTGTATGTCCTGCAAGAGTAATTTAAATACATTTTTCTCTAAGCATTTGGAATGCAATACCTACCAACCGAAAATTTTAATTTTTAAAATATTAAATTTCTTTTATGTATTCATTAGTAGGTACTATTATTATTTAATCTAAATAGATTGAATAAAAGTGTTATAGAATATATAAAAGATATAAAAAATTGTATAGGAATTCTACAAAATAAACTTGATAACAATAAATAAAAATATTTATATTTCAATTTTTTGTTTTGTTTTAAGTATAATTAATATGAAATGCACTTATTTCGGTTGTTTGTCGTCTATAAGTTGCTAAGTATGTAATATGAAATATTCCAGCGTAATGCCTAACATTATTCACAAGTTCAATGAACTATTAATTTTAGAAATTGGATCTATAGGTACTTATCATATCGGACAAGCGATGATGTAGACAATTTTTTTTTTATAAATTATCAATTATTTATTCGAAATGTGTATTTTGTTGACATGTTTGACTATTTGTGTGTATGCTTAGATGTATAATAGAGTGAAGATACCTTATTGAGACGGCACGTGTAGTTTCACTGAACTTTTCTCAGTGGACGTACTAGAAAAATTATAATTACCAGAAAACTAGTGATTATAATTACTTATTAGATAATTGCAAAAATTATAATAGAAACTATAAAATAGAAAAGATAAAAATACGTGAATAAGGATTAGATTATGTACCCACATATACATAATTATTTTGTTCTACTTTTATATTTGTGCATGCATGCACACATGTGTAAATACATGCACACACGCACACATGTGCATATATTTGTATGAATACACGTGCACCTCTATCTGAGTACGATAAACAGGCTACTAGCAACGTTAGATAGGTAGATTTCTTCATTTAAAAGGCAATTATCCCGAGGCAAAAATATATATATTTTTTAAACATTAACCCGACTCAAATACTGCAATTTATAAAATCCCGTGATTTTTCACGGATGCTATTATCTAAAGAAATAATCAGAGAGTGTACTTGACATGCGCGGTAGAAGTGTAACCTTCAGAAAACTAAAGTAGACAAGAGTGGGGAGGCTACGAAGCACAAAGATGAGACCAATTATCCTATCTCATTCTCTCGCAGGCCAGCCCAAAATAACTAACTAACTAAACTAACTAACCATCACGCCGTTTCCCCGCAGGGGTGGGTAGAGAGGACGGACCGCCAAACAACTCGGTCTTGGCACACGCTCCTTGCCTGGTTCACATTCATACATCGTCTCATACATGCTCTTCTATTATTCTGACTCTTGACATGGCCCGACTCAAGAATCTGATTCACTTGGTCGTGCCATGTCTTTCTCGGGTGTCCCCGACTTCTTCTACTATTGCATTTAGCCTCGCAGGCTAGATCCTATGTATATATAGATGTATGTGTTTGTCTATTTTTAGTGTCACTTTTTTCATTTCATCGAGTTTTAAATCACAACTGTGTTAAAGAAATTTTCTCAAAATAAAAACTTTAAGTTAAAATCCAGTTACATTGTAAAATATTCCAAGGTACATCGTTTTCCTATCCTGTTGGTTGTTTGACTTTAGAGAAAATAACCTGCGTTACACATTTTCAATGTTAGCATGGCGGTCAAAATTAGCGGGTTCGGTACTTTACGAAAAATTAAAAGTGTATTTTTGTACCTACCTACAAAGCTTTGTCGAGAATCGAACCCGAAATCACCGGTGCACGGTCGATACTTTTACCTCGTTACCGTAATAATTATGCCATTAGTGAGTGGAATATGTTCACATATTGACCGAATCGCCGGCGTAGTAATATCAATATACGAGTATCCTGCCGATACGGTAGGTATCATGGGATGACATGCGACCTACCTTTATTATTAATTCGTTCATACGCACATAATGCCCGATCCTAATGCAATCAAACACGTCCAATGTTCATACGTCACTTCCATGAAGCGATGCATAAATAATGACAATAGGTAATTAGAAAACTTGTATATTGTACCTATATAGAAGAACGACTCGCAAAGCCAAAATAGTGGATAATAAAAATTGTTGTCATTTATGACAGCAAAAATTCATTTGATTTTTTCATATTTATGTGGCAAATTAAAATATATATAATTTCGGTTTTAAATTTTTCTGTACTTTTTCGAACCAGTCAAAATTATTTCATTGATAACGCTTTTTGAAGTGAAAACTTCTTTGGCACCATTGTAATTTGAAAGTCGATGAAACGAAAAATAGCGACACTAAAAAGAGACAAACACAAGATTTATCATCGAATGAGATAGACTAATCGGTCTCCTCTTTGTGCGGTGCTTCTTAGCCTTTCCACTAGTGTACACTTTGGATTTCTGAAGGTTTCACTTCTACCGCGTGTGAACTGCTTACCTACTTTGTATTAAGTAAAAATTCCTTAGCCCCGTTAGAGGAAATTAAAACGGAAATGACGCACTACGGCACCTGCGAAGCATCAAATTGCGCACAAGGCTCCTATTCAAGGGTCGTCGGAATATAATGCGTAAATTCAAAACAGTGCGTCGCAAATCTCAGCGGCCAGAGAAATCCAGCGGACGGATGTTCGAATCCTACGAAATAAAAAAAATTAACTTTTTTGTTTTTGTAAATCAATATCCAATCTTCAAACCACGTTAAAATGAACAGGCAAAAGAAAGCGACATATTCTAGTTTTACTTTATTATATAATTTTTTTATATCATTAACAATAATTTGTAGGTTAGATGCTTTGATTGTTTTGGTAAAAATATTCATCATGTCTTCTGATGTTTTCTGGCCTTCAGCAGTAATCATGTCAGCAAATTTCTTCAATTTGTACAATTCGCTCTTTTAGAATCATTAGAACGATTTTGGCTCATTTTTCTTTTCAAGCTTCACTTTTTTTGTGGGCTAATAATATGTTCCTGGAAGACATTTCCCACAGGTTTCCAAGTTACTTCTATTAGGTTTGTTGTTAATTGGAGGTTATTTATCACATGAAGATCACTTTTCATTTTTTCGATTTATGTTAGTACGTCGATTATGAGAGAAACTTGAGTAGCCGTCCGAAAGTTATCAAAATGCACGTCAGTCCTGATCAAGCTATGTGACAATACTGTAATACACAATAATATTTTTTAATAATAAAAAAAAGAAATGTGACATCATTCACAAAAAAAAACGAGTGTGCCAAACAACTGAAGTAAAACTTCACTAACTTATATCTCCCTCTCAACTTCCGTTCGCCATGCTCGAACGTTCACCTCGCCCGATCACACTTTTCATAACGCTCTCGTCACGCATTCACCAGCTTACTCCCCAAGTCAAGCGTGCGTAAAGGCCCGACCGTTAGGTAGTAATGTTATATTAATAATATATTTTTATTTTATTTCATTTGGAAAATAAACAGTTCTACGTGTGTGCCAACGTATTTTAATTTAAATTACACTTTTACTGGGTTGCATAAACCAGTGCAGTTTTTGTATAAAATAAAAGACGTAGAATGGAAAAAAATATGATACATTATGTTATTTGAATTAATTAGTTATTTCAGTATTTGTTTATTTAAAGGTGTGTTACAGTAATCAGTGTGTGTGTTTGTTACAGTTGTCAGAGGGTGTGGGCAAAATTAATTAATAATTAATTCGTTTGACTTGAACTGATATCAAAGAAAATATTGGTTAACCCCTCAGGCTAATTTGTTCGGTTTTCGGAACATCTCATATTAGTATCGTAGAAATTGTTGGGTCTTCCTTACTAGGATGATCAGAAATGTGATATAAACGGTGTTAGAAAGAGAAAAGACAATGCAATTTATAAGTTAACCAAAAAATGACTAAAATCTATAACTGTATAAATCCAAAGTTTCCTTCAATAATTTGAGAAAAAATTATGAAACATTGGAAATTTTTAATTAATTTTTTTTTCATAAAACGACGAAAATGGTTTATAATATTCGCCTAATAATTTTTTTTTTAAACTTTTTTATGTTTGTATAAAAAAATATATATTAAATAAAATTATGTCTTTATTTCGAACTACAAATTTTGAAAGCGTATTTCAAAAACAGTTTTTAGTTTTCAGTTGCGTTCAGAAAATTTTAATTTATTTGGTTTTTATTTCAAAACAGAAAAAATCCAATGCCTCTGACGCATACTTGACTTTACTTTTGTTCATTAATGTTCTTGTCATTATGTTCGTTCACAAATCAGAGAAAATATTCCGAAATTTTCGCAAACTGAGCGCACAATATTTGGATGATATTTATTGATCGGTTCACCACCTGGTTTCGCCTGTGATTTCAACATTATCTTCTCTCATTGACGAATGTTTTGTAATATAATTTCACTAAATACTTTTTTAAAACATTAACTCCACTCCACTCCCGAGGAAAATAATTTCCCTAGGGGCCTAACTCATTTTTGAGGATGCTGTGTGGAGGGTCTATTAAAGGAAAAGATGGAAATGAAATTCTGGGAAGGAAAAAATGTACGAGGGGCGGGAAGGAATCTGGGGGTCAGTGTGTCCAAGACTTGTGTATTTATTTTTATTTTACACATAAAAAATATCGACCTGACTAGGACTAATTGCCTGCATTTTACAAATCCATCCGTCCCACTGTTATGCAAGGCATTGGGTCGAGAGAGTCCGGCTGTAGAGGTTAAAGTGTCTCCCTCAATCGGCATTTTCCTATCCGGCCCGCCATGCAACTGGCTACTAAACCTCACCCCTTGAACCCAGGCACCTCTCCAAGTCACTAAACGAAGCTTTCCACTTACTCCACGTTAACTCGTGGCAGCATCTAAAATGTTGTTCCTAATCGAAAATTATTACCAGAAACCTAATTTCTGATTGGTTCATAAGAGAAGTAAAATATGTGTTATGAATTTACACAGATTAGTATTAGATTAGACGTAGCTACTTCATATTGCATTGCAACCACTGAATAAAAAATTCGTAGAAGTTTGAAAAATACTGATTGAAAAGATAACAATGTAAAAAATAAAATGAAATAAAGAGTCCACGCTATTTGTAAACGATTGATCAATTTGACCAAATCACTAATATTTGAGCTTACGGAAACTTATAAAATTCACTTCTATCGGTATACACTCTTCAGTGTAATTTCAAAGATTGCGAGGTTGAAAAAATCTTTTTTTGTTTATTTTTATACCGAATCAAGATTTATTATTTATTTATTAGTTTATCGATTACAAAAAAGGAAAGAAAATAAAAATGTAGGCTTACTGGGGTACCCCCGCTCTCAACATTGTACCTGTGCAGCGATGTTATAAGATAATGAAAACATAAATTTAGTTAATTTGTATAAATGTATAAAACTCAGATATATAAAAGACTATATCAAGACTCTTATATATAAAACTACGTGTGCCCTTACCAGTAAACGAATTTTAAATTTTACACAATAACTGATAAACAACAATTTAAATTTGGCAAACAGTTGTTCATCAATAGGCTACTTGCATCACATTTTTAATTTTTTTTCCGGTTTAGGCAAATATTCTAAGACATTCTGTATTTTTTTTAATCGTATTTTTGAAACCCTGGCGATTTTTGGAAAATTTCAATCCGATAAATCAGACCATTTTTTATAAACCGGAAAGACGGGACAAAATTTTATGGGTGCGAAAAAACGATAATTAAATAGCCGAAATTCATTTAAAAAAAGAACGTTACACGAATGGGACAGGAGAATAACGATAATATTTTTTTCCTTGATCCATCTTATTGATCATAAATCATTATAATGTTCAACGTCTATATTACTTAATAAATGTAATATACTTGTACTTGTAAATTATAATAATAATAAGAATATTATAAAATTTTATTTTGTTAAATCAGCACCACTACCATTATTCCTCCAAAACACATACTCCAGCTTAAAATGTACGGGGTTCTCTTCATAAATCTGTCAAAAAGTCAAACCAAATGATAAGTTCGCAGATAACAAACAATAAATCTAGTGAACGTTAAATGTCAAATTCAAAAATTCGTATGAAATCAAAGTGTTGCCATATAAACAAAATAAATCAGTGTAGAATTTTACAAAATTAATGGGAACATTTTCGAAGACGGGACATTTTCATGTAGTGACGTCACGAGCCCAAATAATGAATATATTTATTTAAAAAAAAATACTATACATTTCTAAAAATTTTTACCAACATTTTCGTAATCTTAGTAAAACAATCTATCTACACGATTTTTTCCAAGTCGTTATGAAATCCATGCAAGATGGCCTATTGCATAAAACATAAAACACGTTTATTAGTTTGATCAATAATATTTAAGTCAGATTAGAATTTAGAATAGATGTTAGAATTTATGAAGCAATAATGATATAATAACAACTTGAATAGAAAACAAAGCTTGAAAATAACTTTATTTTATGAATTGTTCAAATTCTGTGAAACTCCCTATCCTAAATAACCCGTTCTTAAAAATGTTAATAGTATGTAGGCAATAATATCAAAAATTGTGAAACATAAAAATACTTCATAAGAATTATGTAGATAAAAACAAGTAAGCTGATTGAAAAGAAAATTAAAACTATAAAGATTATAAAACGTAGGTAAAGAAGATGGTGAACAGAAAAAGAAGAGCTTTAATCTGTTTAGTTGTTGCATGCTTTCAATGCCTCAATAATCTACCTATAATGCGCAATAATTTTTATTTGTAAGAGAGAGCTTTATATTACTGAATGTAAATCAATAAGCCGCTAGGTACCTGTATTATTTACTGCGGTACACTTACGGTAAGCCTTCTAATATTATTATTTTATTATTTATTTCTAAACTGTCGCTAAAGTGCAATACAATTAACTCAATTTACCTCGATGAGTGGGTAAGGGTTTGTGTTGTTAGTTTTATTGCCTTCCCATCATTGTTAATTTATTTTTGAATGAGTGCACTACCTATTAGGCTATCAGTAATAATAGTGCTATAAACTTAATAGATGGTCGCATTAAATTCCCGCAAATGCAGCATTATGCCTGTGGGCAATGTAGAACACATTAAAGCTCTGGTCAATGATTGGATATAAAAAAATAACATTGGAAGTCAACAGACGATTCTACAGTCAGCAAACACGAAGATTTTTTTAATTCTAATTATTCTTTAAAATCATACAACAACCTAAAGTCCGCTTCGGAATAGGTATCCTCAGATATCCTCAGGTATCCTCGTGAGGAGGACTGTAAACTGTAATAATAATCTACTTTATTATGTATTACCTACTTAAAAAAAAAAGAAAAGCATCTTGTTGTGAACGTATTTTGGTATCTTACTAGAAGTGACGACCGAAACTACCTTCTCAGCCGAAACCGATTTTCGATTTCGAAACTGATTATTGCAACAAGTTAAAAATAAAAACATATTTTGATGTTTGTGCTAATAAAATTCATAAAAAAATATGGCACTTTATTAGTACATACTTTATTACAGTGTTTGGTTCGTTGTTCTTTCGTACGCTATAAAAAAAACAGGTTTAACTTTAAAGTAATTACATAAATACAAATGTATTAGAACTACTAACTATAGTAATCAAATCAGTCTACTCTTTATTTTACATAGGGAACGTACACGTACAACGTGATCAATTTTTGCAATTTTTAACCCCCCCCCCCCGGGGTATCAAGCGTGGTATTTTGAAGACCCCCCCCCTCCCTGTCCCGTAGTATGGGTACGTTCCCTAACAGTAATTCCAATAACTAAATATTAATTATTATAAGCAATAATTATCAGCCTGAAACACTCATCTACATTGAAAAAATCTTCCAAGAAAAGATACATGATGCCAATGGGACTTGAACCCATGTCCTTCTGATTGCCGGTCAGGTGCTCTCACCACTGAGCTATGGTGGCTTATCTAATACCCGCCAAATAATTCAATATATACTAGTGTTTCATTCAACAATTACTGTTTATTACATTTTTCCACCTGAAAAAAACCAACTTTATTTTTGTAAGAGAGGCATTGTTAGTGCTAAATCTCTCGCTAAGTGGCGTCGAGACAAATTATGTCTACATTTTTTTGGTGAAATGCTTTAAGTTGTCAAATATTAATTATTATTTTTAATTGATAAACTAACGTTTAAGAAAAAAATATAGATACTTAAAGTAAATTTAAAGAGTCTGAAATTTTTTTTATCATTTTAAATTACAAAATCTAACTATGAACTACATATATGATGACTTTTACATAACAGCAAAAAAAAGTTAAAGTTATTCTAGAGGCATAAACACGAGGTCTAGTAAATTGGAACGTGATGCGCACATCATGAACGCTAATCCATAACGGCTAATCCGAGTTTCGGCTAATTTTTGGCCGAATCCGAAATTTTGGCCGGTTACGGTTTGGGAGGTGGGCTATCTTTAGGGCCTTGTTATTAGCGAAGATTGTGAAGGCCGGAATTGAACTCGTAGAATCCCATACATGTCGAACTCAAGCTTTAACCCCGAATTATTATTCTCGGAAATATCAAATTTTAGTAGAGCATTCCAATACCTACACAGCTGTTTTGTTTATTTTTACATCTGCATATTTTGCAATCTTTGACTTATCATATAACAACACTTTAACATTACCCAATCACGCATAGAATAATAAAGAACACTAGAAATGTCTTGCAATTAGATTTGAATGGAAACAAGTGACTCCACTGACGTACCTTTTGGTTCTACCCTGTTTGGCACGCGGCACTCTCTCGTCTAGTTTGCTTAAGAAAGGATGGTAGGATGGTCGAGCCTTTTGACGCGGTGGCTTCAGTTAGTACCTTGGTCTTACTATAGATGTCAATTTTAACTGGTCAAATCATATTGAAAATGTATGTAATAGATTAAGATCCATATTAGGGAAATTTTACCACCTAAAAAACTTTGTTGATAAAAATATATTATACTGTATATACAACGCATTAGCAGAATCAATTATAGGATACGGAATAAATAGTTACGGATTAACGTACAAAACGTACTTAAATAAAATAGAACAATTACAAATCCGTTTCCTAAAATTGATATCAGGCAAAAAAAAAGTTCAATTATGTGAAGGCGATTATAAAAATTTTTTCTCCTTGTGTAATGTCCTCTCTATACACAGTAAGGTAGATTATCAATTAACGCTAGATGAATTCTGGAATACAGAATTCAAAAAACCTATAAACCACAACTACCCTACTAGGCATAGAGAAGCACAAATGTTTGTTATTAATAAATCTCAAAATGTATACGGTGATAGAACAAAGAGGCATAGAATTCCGAAAATATTTAACGCATTACCTGAAAATATTAAAAATGAGACATCTTATTCAAATATCAAAAAAAAAATTAAATCATTCTATCTCCGTAGAACATGAAAGCAAACAATATTGTATACAAATACCCAGATCGAATATTGATCAAATACCTGGAAATTACTATCACACACTGTATTCATAAACATTATAATAATTAGTAGTTTATAATAATTAGTATTTTAGATTTTACACAGTTATTACAATGTAAAACATAAAAGTATAACAGTATTAATTAAATAGGACAACTGAGAGATTTCTTACAATCAAACTGATTGATCAGTTTTGTAAGATTTTAAAGATTAATATTGTAAAATTTAAAAAAAAACTGAATAAATATACTAAAAAAAAAAAAAAAAAAAGTGCATTCCTTGGTTTGGCAATCCGTCAATTTTAAACTACAAATTTAATTATATCGTCGGTCACAGAAATACGAGTACATAAAATAGAATCTGTGTTTTATGTGAAACGGATGATCATATTTTTTTCCGATTGTGTTAATTTTATTTAACAATCATTGCATAATTGAAAAATGTTCACTCTGAACTACGTGATGTTGTTTTGTGTTCCAACATCATAAGACATAGGACCTTAATGTCCTTTCCCTTTCAGCATGAAATGCCCAGCGGTAGGACCTTAAGGATCGTCCTTGGAGAAACACGAGCCAAGACGTGTTTGTTATATGCGACTGTTATCGACTTCAGATCAGTGCATAATTGATGTCGAATCCAGAGGGATGTCAGAAGAGGAACAAGCTGGCCGTATCTTATAGATACATTATGTCGGTAGGAAACTACTTCCTACCTATCTTCCTCACCGTTAGTTACGGAAGGAAAGATGATTTGGTCTCGAACGTGTTCATTCCTATTATTGGTAGGTACTTCATTATTGTGAGTTCCTTTTTTGTTCATTATTTTAATGTTTAACTTTGCCTAAACCACTGGAGCAATTTTTGCCATATATTGGCGCCATTTTAAACCCCATTATCTCTTGATTCGACAAATTAAAAAAATATATATATTTGTGGCTCCCCCGTTTGTTATTTTGGACTTAAAACAAAGCGATTGAAATGCTTTATATATTATGACCATAGATGTTGCAAATCCGAACTTCGTAGACTATTTTAGAACGATGTTAAAAATAATTTTTATATTTTTTTCACGCAGAATTTTTGATCAGCTGTTTACAGTTAAAATTAAGTATTTTTTCCATAGACATGCACCTTTCATTATCAAGTAAACCACAGACAATATACAAAAATCTAAAATAGTTTATGTTGACCCGAACAAGTACCTCTCACGGTAGTTTCAAAGTAACAAACACGGAGAATTCGCGCGGTTATAAACTTTACGATTTTTTTATAAATCCTACAAATGACATAAACGGTAAAATACAGGTTAATTTATTGGCTATATAGCACTATAATAAGTTTTTATGTCTCCATGTTAAAATTCGAAGGTATGATTTTTTTAATGTTGGCAAAAAAATTTAGAAAATGATTTTCTTGAAATCGTGCAATCGAGGAAAATTTATTTATTTCGGGTTGTCGCTCCTGTCGATGTACGTAAAGATATGGCACATGATTTAAAAAAATAAATTATGGTCATTTTAAGTAAATAATAATTAACTTATCTATATCGGTAGATTCGTAATATTAAAAATATGTAGAAACCAGTTCAAGTTATTGAAAAGTCAAAATAAATAAAAAATATTTAATTCAGTGGCAGAGAAAATAATTTTCACCCGATGGATAGCTACCTACCTATCTGCCAATATTTAACACAACTTAATAATAAAACACATCAGAGTTTGCAATCCACACGCGGTGGAAGTGAAATCTTCAAAAAACTAAAGTAGACAATAGTGGGAAGGCTACAAAGCACCGCACAAAGAGGAAATCCATTATACTATCTAATACTCTCGCAGGCTAAATCCAACAGATGTATGTGTTTGTATCTATTTAAAATCGCAATGGTGCTAATGAAGTTTTCACTTCAATAATTGTAAACAGTACATAAATTCCAACAGTACTTTACCTACTTACCTACATCAAAAACAAATTACAGATATCGATCAAGCCTTAAAGAAGAAATACAGGTTCAAACCAAATGTTCATTGGTTCGTGGGTTCAAATCGTTAAATAGGTAACTTTTAAAATCATATTTTTAGAACAACGCTATAATGATTACCAAGTTATAACTTCCAAAGTTTATAAAATTAAATAAATTTAGTAATTAAGAAGAACAAAATTTAAGGCTTCGAACAAATAATCTTCTTCTTCTTCTTCTTTGTGTGCCCTATCACGTCCCCTCGACGTTGGCGATCACTCTTGAAAATGTCTCTCTGTCTTGCGCTGCCCGGAATAGCTCCTCCATACTTGTAATGCCGGTCCACTCTTGTGTATTTCGCAGCCAAAAAAATTGTCTCCTACCAGGCCATCGGCGACCCTCTATCTTGCCTTTCAATATTAAATGGAGCAAGTGATACTTCTCCCCTCGAAGTATATGACCCAAATAAGAAATTTTCCTGATTTTTAATAATGTAAGCCGTTCTCTATCTGCCCTAGCCCGCCTGAAAATTTCTGTGTTGGTGATCATGTCGGTCCATAGGACCTTGAGCAAGCCACATTTCAAAAGCCTCTAACCTATTCATGGTATTTACTTTTAAGGTCCATGTTTCACATCCATACATTACAACATTTTAGCATTCTCTGTTTAGTTTTAAACTGATATTGTCATTGCAGAAAAGCGATTCTTTTTAATGAACGCAGTTCTTGCTGCTTTAATTCTGCACCTAACCTCTACATCTGGGTCAAAAGTCTCCGTGAGAATACTGTTGACGTATCAAAATCTTTCCACCTTTTCGACATTTCGACAACCATTCAACTGTATCACTGATTCAGAGTGATCTAGTCGTCCCAATGTCATCCATTTACTTTTATTGACGTTGATTGTTAGGCCCAGTTTCATCATCTACCATCTTCAAAAATCAAATTTTTATGGGAATGGGGGCTGACAACAATATTAAAGGCGCTTTTTTATGGGAAATACAATTTAGTATAGACAGTGACCTTCCTCTTGTTTTGAAGGTCGAGTGTGCAAAATTTCATTAACCTTGGGATAAACCTGTAGATTTTTTATACAAATCTAATCCACACAGTCCGCTCGCCCGCCACAAACAGACAACCTTCTTTATAAATTAGATGATACTGCGTAATATATTATTTATTAAAAACTAAGAAAAAAAAGGACTGTGCAATTCACACGCAGTAGATGTTATTTCGTAGGATTCCAACCTCCGTTCGCTTGATGTCTGTCTCTCTGGCCGCTGAGACTAGTCAGGCACCTTGTCCAGTGCGCTATGTAAGGCCCGCGCCAAAGCGCGAATTTACCGCATTATATTACAACCGAGTATTTGTGGCGAACTTAGTTGTGACGCATTTCCGTTTGACCCGGATTTCAAGTCACTAACGGCGCTAAAGAAGTTTCACTTAAAAACGTTTAAATAAGAACAGTAGACAAATAACAGCATCAATCTCAATACGTTCACAATCTTTTAGCATAGGAAAGTAGAAAATTAAAAGATTCTCTATTAAGTTGTTCTCAATCTCTGAAGGGTTTTTTTGTGAATTTATTCTTGGAATCGTCTTATGGCTGACGTGTCGGAGTGGGCTGAAGTGTCAGCGGAGACGGAGCAACATCCAAGCGCGGATATTCCAGGCTTACGAGGGATCTCCGGCCGTAGTGCGGCGCAGAACCAGATTTGAGCTTTCACCGCCCCTAAGCACAAAACATCCTCAAATAAGCCACTTAGCAATCCCTTTTTTACTCTACAACAAACATACAGACATGTCGAAAACGTATTGATTCAATTTGACTATTTTGTCTGACGCGCGGCTGGGGCAGCGTAGGGAAAATATTGGACGTTCCCCACAAATAAATTTTACCAAAACATGACGGAAAAAAACTGCTAGCTAATTATATCAGATACTAGAAATATAATGTTTGACTTTTTTTCTTTTACATTAACTCCACACAGGACGCTCTGAGGAAAATAATTTTTCTTATGGTCTATGTCATCTTTTCGAATGCTTTTTTGATGTGGATGGTTTCTTAAAAAGGAAATAAATGATATGAGGATCCGGGGACGAAAAAAGGTAGATATCTGGAGGTCAGTGTGTCCAGGAGTGACGGACGTTAAAATTCTTCCCTCCCACTGCGGTTCAAGGCGATGATGGGTCCAAAGAGTCCTGCTGGAGATGTAAAAATGTATCCCTCAACCAGTCTCTCCAAATCCGCCCGCCTCACAGTCGGTGGGCATCAAGCCATACGCCTCCAAGAGCTAGACAAACCTATCCTCACCCCATGAACTCGAGAATCCCTGCTTAGTCACTATAATGTAGCTTGCCAATTGGGGTGACAGTGTGACAGTGCAGAGGTATTGGTTATCTAATGATGGTTCCCGGAGCGGCGGTATACTTCATACTTCTCCCAAGTTAAATGTATCTTATCTAAAATATTTTTGATTTACATCGATTAATCATGCATTGGCGGAAAAATCAGTTTGGAGGAAGGCGCCTATTATACAGGGTGTCCGGGGGTAAAGTGCATTCACTTCAAGAGGTGATTCTACATGAAAGTACAAGTAAAAAAGATAAATAACTGTTTTCGAAATTTCAACTTTTAGGGGAAGTTTTGAGGAAGCCAGATTTATTATTTTCCGCTGTTACGATACGGGCCAATCACAATCAAGTCAGGCGCCCGGCAGGCTCTCAGCAAGCAAGATCGTACCTCACACAAAGGATTTTTAGTAGGTACATATATGTTAAATATATATGTTAAATATCTTATCTTACAGATAAATCACTTTGAAACATATACAATTACCGCCATCCTTATTCCAACCTCAAGTCTTCTAATATCTTTTGTGATACAAGTATGTAATCTAACTATCAATATTTTCCTAACAAATTTTTATACGAGTCATAGCAATAATAATTATATGTGTACTCAATATAATTTCTTATATTCCTTATTAGATTCCTCTGGTTCTATTATAATAACCTTAAAATGTGTTATTTCATATTGTATTGCCCAATATTCCTGCTTACATTGTAAACAGGAATCAATTATACCACACACATACATCAATTATACTATCTACTAGCAACAACATTTACAGTAATATTTTCATTGTAACACTTGCCATATATATCACTATACTAATAAAACTTGGAAAAAAAATACTACAAATTCTCAAGTTCGGTTTTTACCATAATATTGTAATGATTGTTTTTGTTTTAAAATATTTATTGCATTCAGTTCGCTCCAGTATAAGTACTTACCTAGTTCTCGCCTATTTATCACACTCGCATACTCTCTTTATATTTACTTATGTTACATTTAGTTCGTACAAGAAACTTGTTTTTTTTTTTAAAAACAAAAATTTTGTCATAAGAAATGAATGATATTAATTTATATATTTTTTATAATTTTACATTATGTTTACACTTACTAGACTTCATTTCAAAATAACTGTCCTCCGTTGGTCACCATGATACAGGCAGCTGCCTAGTATGGTGACCTAATGTATCTTCCCAAGTAACTGTATTAATTATGTAACATGTACTTATAAATAAAAAAACATCTTTTTGTATGGGAAAAAAAATGTTGGAATTTCGGAAAAAGTTGTTAATCTTTTTTACTCCTACCATCATGTAGAATCACCTCCCGAAGCTAATGCACTTTACCCCCGGACACCCTGTATACACTAATATCAAGGTTCTTAGAAAATATTTGTGTATTCTAGGAACCTTGGATCAATATGAAATAATAATACTAACTTGTTTTCATTTCAATAAGTAATATGAAACTCTCTATTTACACGGAATAGCTTGGCGATTTTTATTCGTTTTATTCCGAGATGATGCAATTTTTTACAGTCAACATTTAAACCGATAAACTCTTCGTGAAGCCCGGGCAACGCCGGCAACTTCAGTAAATAATTAATATGGGTAACAATATGATAGGAACGAAATAAGTTCATTACAGGGCTGGTCCTGTGCAGATGCAATTGGAGCGGACTGCTCCGGGCGTCAACTTGCTAATGCGCCAAGGATCCAAAGCGCTGATAATACCTAACATCTAACAAAACGCCCTTGAAGTTTTTTCTAGCGCCTGGCCAGGTCGGCGAAGGGCCGGCCCTGATTTTATAACGCAATGGATGGAATTCATGAAATTTTATTGCTCGTAAAATTATCTACTAATGAGCTTCATGTCATAAGCCAGCGGCTTAAATAATTATGTTATGAAAATTAGTCGGTAAAATAAATCGGTTTTCCGAAAGCATAAAAATCAGAGTGACACTAGAAAGTCGCTAGATGTAGCTTTATTTTCTTTTCACAAAAATGAAAATGATTATTTATTTTGGATTTCGTAGGATTCGAACCTCCGTTCGCTTAATGTCTGTCTCTCTGGCCGCTGAGACTTCGCTAGACTGCGCTATCGAAGGCCCGCACTGACGCGCGAATTTATTGCATTATATTAGAACCGATGATCAAATAATAAATTTCAGTGACGCATCCTAATTTCAAATCACTATCGGGGCTACAGAAGTTTCACTTAAAAAAAACATAAATAATTTACATAGATATAAATATTAAATTTTTTGTTAGTAGGCGTGATTGAGTATGAGACCATAAATTCTTTTGACGAGTAATGTGTTATCGCCAAAATGGATACAAAAAGGGATTTCAGTCTTTTATACTTTGAGTTACAGATAGATAAATCTTATTATTTGGGATGTTGGTAATACCACATTGCAAGCGATTGACTCGTGACAAGTGACGAATGAATAAAATATTTTTGAATAATACATTCCTAATAATGCAAACACATACTCGTACTTCTGCAGTTCGGACACAATATTTCACAATCGATGCTTACAAAAAATATTCTGCTAAAATGTATGCATTATTATTTTTTATACCTGCAGAAGGAAAACAACATAAAAAACGGTGGAGGTGGATGAAAGAAACAGCCGTATTTTATAATGAACTCCTCACCGACGTGACATGACATGGTACATTGTCATTTATGCGTACAATGAAATTACAAGCGCTTTCTAAAATTTGAAAATCAATATCTAAAAACATCGAATTGTATTATTGTCGGCCAATTACTGAAAATTTATTCCATTTCCAATCCACTATCCGGGTGATCGTTCGCCTGCCGAGTCGAGTAATACGAGTTAAATTGCTCGGCTTTTCCCAATACATACATACATACAACATACATACATACATACCGAGCTCCGAATAAAAGTACACACTAATCTACGTCACAAGCTTATCCACTATTTCCACTAATGTATTTCATCCAAACAATGCTGCATTGGAATTTTGTGTTATTGTGGATGAATGGAACAAATCCATAGGATTGTGTCTTTAAGGCCCGGCTTCTCGCATTTCTACCGATTAATTACATATTTTCCATACTTTAAGTTTTATAGCTCTTAAAAAAATATATGTTATTCTTGAAGATAATATCTGTTTAGTTCCCAAGTCTTTCATTCATTAATTATCCCTTTGTCTTCCCCCTTTCCTTAAAAGTCCTTACTTAGTTACTAAAAAAGGAAAAGAAGAAGATTTTTTTCATACCTACGTGGAACCCATCTAAAATATTGGCACCAAAATTTAAAATTACCTACTTGTATGAGTTGAAAAATCGCAGCGACAATCGGTCACATCTCGCCGTTCAAATCTGCTATTAATCGCATAAAATACTAATTAATGAACCCCAAAGTGTCGGTAATTGTGACCAAGTTGTGCAGTTATTGAAGTGAGGTGCATCCATCACCAGGATCGATCCAGAAACAGCGGATGAACCCATCAAAAAGCTAGGGACTTATACTTCCATTTGCCATTTCCAGTGAATGAGTTAAAAACGCAGTCAATTGTCTTGTTTTCGCAAAATTCAAATTTACAGTCAACATCTCTCTCGTGCCACAACGTTGGTCGTGACAGTATCTATACTTTACATTCCCCATGCTGAAACGGCAATTATATGAAATTACCTCGATAGAAAAAAATCGCACAGTACGCTACGAAAATTATTATAACACTTTTTTTTTCAGTTATACCTATGTATAAAAAAGTTCACAATGTTTCTTTAAATGCTATTTTGTACAATCCTCACGAGATTTTTGCTCTTTTTCAAACGAGTCGTGTTTTATTTAACACTAGCAGACCCGGTCACACGTTGCTGTGGCTTATCCAACCTTTATAACCAACGCCATCTGTTAATCGGCATACATATCAAATTCACACCACCGGCTTGCCAGTTGCCCGCTGCCTGAATTGAATCTTTAAATTTATCGACTTTTCTCTACCATAATATGCATGTATTATACATATAAACCTTCCTATTAAATCACTCTATCTATTGGTAAAAACCGCATGAAAATCCGTTGCTTAGTTGAAAAGATTTAAGCGCACATACACCGGGAGCGACTTCATTTTATACTATGTAAAGATAAAGATTTTCACAATTTTCGCTAAAATATTATCGTTTTTAATATTGGCGCACTCTCTCTAATATTCGTATTTACACATCTCTACATCTTTTTCTCTTTGAGCGGGTACACCCCGTCTTAACATATGTACATTTATATGTACCAACGCACACACAATAGTGGTGAAAATAAGTTTTTTAAATGTGTTTTAATACGATACAGCCATTTTAACAGTTTTGTTACTAACACTTGAAATTTATGATAAGCAGGTAAATTTTATTTTGTGTAACCTTTTTAACATAGTTCCACTAGTTTGTTACTAGGAGGGTGCTGTGGTCTATGACAAACACTGTAGTCGTAAATTAATTTAAAAAATGAATTTCACCACAGTAGTTGCAAACTTCGAAAGAATTGAAAAATAATTAGTAGTTTAATGTAATCAATTTTTAGTAAGAATTTATTTTTAACAAAATGGCTAATAATTATTTTACGAAAATACAATCCGACGATAACAAATAAATCAAGTAAATATGTTTTTTATATGGATACAATCTATTATATACCTATTGTTATACTGCTCCTATTTTATGTACAATTTATTTTTATATACTATTTATGAAAGATAATACAGGTAGGTGCTTAATGTGTAATAAAACCTGGAAACTTCGATGTACCCGTGCTGTTAAGTGTAATAAAACACGGCTGCCACAATAATTCAATGACTCGGAAAATCTCTGTCACACTTCAAACGGCCATCATATCACGAAGGGGTTAGAAACGCAATACGGACATAAAATCAGGTCTGTCGTGTCACTTTAAACCCCGGCAACAATCTACTATGTACTCGCAGGCCGATATTACTGACTATCAAATTGATTTTTAATTTATTTTTATTGAAATGTTTAAAAACATATTTTCCGATATTTTTACAGTTTATTTTCAAATTCAAAACGGATTAGGTAGTTTAAGTAGTTTGGTGTTTTGAATTAATGATGTTCATTTTCCCTGTTAAAATAAAAAAAAATTAAATTGTTACACACATTTTCTATCATATTCTTCAATCGTGGTTCAATAAGTGAATAGTTTTTCGAAAAAAAGTATCTTGACTTGTGAGATTCGTTCGAAGCCAGGCAAAGATCTTGAAGAAGCACGTGTACATACAACATGAAAGTTTACGAGAAACAGCATTAAATCAAATAAATAGAAACATTATGATCACTGTAAAAGATGCCTAAGAGTAAGAACGAGACGGAAAAACGGACTTTCCGCGCATTTTTATTGCTTGTAGAAAAACGTCATGAATAATAAATCCATTCGTTCTTTACTTCTATGGATAACTAAAACAAACAGCGGATTCTGACAGCTCCTAATTTAAAAACAAAGTTAATTATATTTAAACAAATTTACGTGTAATCATATTTGAAACTCATAAATCAGTGATACAGTGTACTTGGTAGTGCGTAATAATTTGAGTGGGAGAGTGTATTAACTTTATATCTTGATTCAAAAAATTTCACAAAACAACAAATCATTGTCATTAAAAGTCACAGACAATTTATTTTTCAAATTTGTGAAAAAGTGCAAATCCGCTACGTGTAAATGTTAAGTTTTGTCTATGCAATAAAGTCACAACAATAAACAAAACATTGTTGACAGAATTAATTTTTGTAAGGGGCAATTCTGAACAAAGATTTTAGTGATGTCTAGCACTCGAAGCAAAAACCAAATTTCTGATGAAAAAATAAGCATGGATAAAATTATCGAATATATAGATAAAAAATTTGAAACCTTGAAGAGGGACATTTTTATCAAAATTGAATCTCAGACCACAGAAACATCAAAAAGCATTGAATTTA
Source organism: Limnephilus rhombicus (assembly GCA_929108145.2). NCBI lineage: Eukaryota > Metazoa > Arthropoda > Insecta > Trichoptera > Limnephilidae > Limnephilus > Limnephilus rhombicus. The sequence goes on from OV815275.1 coordinate 29,692,216, forward strand.
TAAGTGCTCAATATGATGAAATACTAAAAAAAATTGATGTTACAAATAATTTAAACCAAGTTATACAAACTGATTTCGAAAATATTAAAAAAGATATGAATGAAAAAAATAATACAATAAAAAAACTTGAAATTAGACTGGCAGATATTGAAACCTTGTCAAAATGTAATTCTTTAGAAATAGCTGGGATTCCCCAAAAAATAAGAGAACAACCAATTGAAATCATAAGGAAGGTTGCTGCAGCAGCTGGGATAACTATAAACCATACAGACATTACTGAAGTCATCCGAGTCCCAGACAGACGAAATGGAGCTCCACCCAAACTTCTTGTCACCTTTTCCGAGAAAAGACAAAGAGATTCACTCCTTGATAAAAAGAAAGAAATAAACTATGAAGAAATTAAGGATCTGTCGACCTCTCAAATCTTCATCGGGGAAGAACTAAGCCCTTATCATAAAGAAATACTATGGAAAACAAAACAATTAGCCATAGAAAAAAAATACCAATATGTGTGGTACAAAAATGGTAAAGTTATGATTCGTAAAAAACATGAAGATAAAATAATCTACATTAAGCACCTTGATGATATGGTGAAAATAATTTAGTAAGTAATATAAAAACATAATTAATTTAGTTGGCAAAAATGGATAACACAAAAACAACAAACTTACCTAACTTATCATCCATAAGAAATAATTTTAACATAATGCATCAAAACATTAGAAGTATTAATAAAAACTTTGACGAACTACAAATATTGATAAAAAGTTTAAATCTAAACTGGGATATAATTATTCTTACTGAATGTTGGTTAACTGATAAGTTCTATCCTCTACAAATCGATAAATATGTCCCTTACTCTACAATTATGAATAATACCAAAAATGATGGTGTCATCGTATATATTAAAGAAGATATTGAAGCTGATGTTATAGAGATCGGTATTAATAATGCGAACTGTCTAAGGATATCAATCGGCAATGATACAACAATACTCGCAATTTACAGATCTCCATCTACAAAAAATCTGGAGCCATTTCTAAACTCCTTATCATTTGAACTGAGTTTACTAAAAAACACTAAAGATGTATTTATTATCGGTGATATAAATATTGATATCCTTGAAAATGGCCACCCAAAAAAATATGATTACATGCAGACACTTGCATACCATGGATATGAAAGCCTAATTGAGGAACCTACACGTGTATTTAATGATAGCAAAACTTGCATTGATCATATCTTTAGTAAAACTAATAAAAAAACTCAAGCCATTATTTATACTACCACACTGACAGACCATTACACAATAATTCTATCTATAACAAAAAATAACTCTTATGTAAACCTAAATACGAAATCACTCCTAACGAAGTCTGAAACAAATTGGGAAAATGTCAAAAGGGAGTTAACAATGAATGACTGGACCGCCCTCCTGGAAAAAGATGATACTGATACTGCTTGGAGTTATTTTGTAGAAATTATACAGCACAGTATTCTATCTAACACCAAAACCACAGAAAGAAAGGTATCTCATAAAAATATTCACATTAAACCATGGATCAGTCAGAATATTATAAACTCGATCAGGAAAAGAGATGAACTGCACAGAAAAGTAAAAATCAAACCTTATGATGTCCATACACTTCGATTCTACAAAAGATATCGTAATACATGTAAAAATGTAATTCGTTATGCTAAAGAAACATACTATAAAAACAAAATTGATGAATGCAATAATGATTCCCGTAAACTCTGGCAGATCATAAATGAAATTACAAATACTAAAGCCTCGCATAAAGACAAAAACATTAAAGAATTAAACATTGATGAGATTCCCACATCTTTTACGAAACACCCGGACAAACTTCTTGACTTTATAAACAACTACTTTTGCAATATAGGCTCTAACCTTGCAAATAAAATTAAAAAAAATTCTACTACTGTCGAAAAAACAATGAGGAATGAAGCTGTAAATCATGAAAATAGCCTCAATATAGTCAAGATAACAAGTGATGAAATAAGAAATATTATAACCTCCTTAAACACAAATACCTCATCGGGAAATGAACTGATATCAAGCAAATCAATTAAATACCTACAAAATGAGTTAATTCAACCTCTGACATACCTTGTAAATCTATCATTATCTAAAGGTGTTTTTCCCGCTTGTCTTAAAATTGCTACGATCATACCATTATATAAAAATGGTCCCAAAAATGATATTTCAAATTATCGACCAATTAGTATTTTAACTCCTCTGTCGAAAATATTGGAAAAAGTAATAAAAAAACAAGTTCTTACATTTTTGGATACCAATAAAATATTATCACCTACGCAGTATGGTTTTAGAAAAAACCTGGGTACTGGTGACGCTATAGCTAATGTAACTAATACAATTATTAGAAAACTGGATGAAGGCAAAAAATGCTTAGCTGTTTTCATTGATCTTCAAAAAGCTTTCGATACAATTGATCATGAAATACTGTACTTAAAACTAAAAAAAAATGGAATAACCGAAACAACTCTAAACCTACTTAGAAGTTATTTAACTGGAAGAGAACAAATTGTACAAATTGGTAAAAGAAAGAGCAAATCTCTCCCAATTAAATTCGGGGTCCCCCAGGGAAGCGTATTAGGACCTATACTATTTCTGATATATATAAATGACCTTATGAATCTTCCCATTAATGGAAACATAATGAGCTTTGCAGATGACACTGTTATTATATTCCACGAACAAGATTGGACAAGAACCTACAAGGAGGCGGAACATGGCCTGGCTGTACTTCAAAACTGGCTAAAAGTAAACTCCCTTACATTAAATGTTAGTAAAACTAAATATCTAACTTTCTCCAAAAACAAAAGAGGACAACCAATGAATGTGCATACCCTCAAATTACATGAATGTCAAAATACTTTTCCACAATGTTCCTGCCCGTCTATAACCCAAACCAAAAGTATTAAATATCTTGGGATTGAAATTGATGAAAATCTACAGTGGAATTCACACATTGATCTTACCTCAAAAAAGCTAACAAAACTCATCTACTTCTTCAAAAAATTAAGAAACATCTTGTCAATGAGGGATCTAAAGAGAGTATATTATGCTTTATGCCACTCTCGATTGGAATATGGAGTAATAGGATGGGGCTCAGCAGCATCTAATCACTTAAAACAACTTAAGATAACTCAGAATTGCATTATAAAGACCATTCTAAAGCTCCCCATAAGGACGTCAACGGCAGAAATTTTTAAACAGTTTGATGTTCCAAGCATACAGAAAATCTATGCCAAAAACATTCTAGTACATCACCACAAAAATGATTCAGAGGCAGACACCTCCCACGCTCATAAAACCAGAGCCAAACAAACAGACATACTTAATATACCAAAGTGTAACTCTTCTTTTGGTCAAAGAAGTTCTGCATTTTTAGCAGTAAAGTTATATAACAAGCTCCCACTTAGTATCAAACAAATAAAAATAAAAAATAGCTACATTAAGGACATTAAATGTTGGCTGAAGAATCTATCGGAAAATGAACTTACTAGTATACTTAAAACATCATAGAAGTTTCTGGAAAACCTTATCCAATCAATGAAGTTAAACCATAGAAGTCGCTGAAAAACTTATCCAAAGCATAGTCCCCCTCAGCACAGGATCTCCTAGTGAGGAGGACTACGAATATATTTTATATATACATCTAACTAACATGTTTCATATAAAAATGTAAAAAATATTATATAGTTACTAAATAAAAAAAAAAAAAAAAAAAATTTAACCATATTCAGATTGCCTGACTTTATTTCGTTTCATGATGAAAGTGTTTGGTATTTCTCAAGATAAAAATTCGAGTGCAGTTTACACGCGGTAGAAGCAAAATTTTACCAAAACAATCTCAACCAATAATTGAAAAGTGAGATCGTAATCAAAGCGACCAATAAGCGCAGACCTAGCGTAATTTCCGTTTCATATCTCAACCAATAAGGAGCCTTTAAAAGTGACATTATAAACAGCGGTCAATGAGCGCAATTGATGCGTCGTAGTTGCATCAGTTTCATCCGAAATCCAAATCACAGCGGGGCTATAGAAGTTGCATTACAATATTTTAATTTTACAAGTAATTTGCGTCTTAGACGAATGTGTTATAAGTAATATCATCATGCATGTTAAATAATATGGAGGCAAATATCTGGCTCAAACGACTACTGACGGACGAATGCTTTAGATGTGTTTCCTTAGTAAAGCAAGGAAAAGAAAGGGCGATTACCTGTAACATGAAATAGGTATGGATATTATCAGGGGACCGACGAGAGCGAGTGCTCCCCCTAGCCCACCCCCTCCCGTTGTCTCGATAGCGGCACAAAGAGCTTTATAATAACTACGGGAAAATTCGCCTTTGCAAAAGAAATGATGTAAAATACGCAAAGAGGAGCAGTTACGGTTACAAAGGCCCTGTGCACGAACTGCGTCCGCTTTAATGGGGTCCATTATACGCCTTCATTTTGATACATAAACAAACTGCACAGGTCAGATCGTATCGCCGCCATGCCTATGCGAGACCAATAATCTATACGGCTATCTGCTATCGGTTGTCGTGTCATGCGCCACTCATACCCACTCATACCAGTACGGTACACACTACACAGACCTACAGGCCGCTAGCCGCTATCGCCCGCTTTGTAATTGCTTCTTTGTCACGGTTTAGATTTCATTGATTCTGTAATTGTTTGCTTTTACCTACTACGCTGTGTTGTTTTCCGTTTTTACTTAAAAATACAATTAAATTAACGGTGTGTGAATAATTAATTAGTATTTTAACTAGCTATCACTTCTGCAATCATTATCAGACGTGAAAATTAAAACTGTGTAACTTCTATCTTGTTCTTTTGCTGCCCTTTCCAGGTCCTGTCACTGTAACCTCTATTTCTGCCATGCGTCGCTCGGTTTTAAGTTAGATGACGGAAAAAAAATAATAATGGAAGTATCAACATTTACAACTGTTGATTGCAGCATCGCAGTCCGAAATAAGTCATACCAGCCAGAAAGTTTTAAAAATCATTAAGTACCTATGCCGTTTTCCTCCACTGCATCTTCCATCATGCTTCCCTTGTATAATTGATTGAGTAATTTTGTATTACTGCCTACTCATTATGCGATTGCAGTTTTCTTTTTACATCTATAATATGTACAAAGCGCGTCTAGTCAAAGTTATCCTATTTAATTTTCTCTTTCTCTCGCACACTTTTCTTAAAATACATTAAAAATACGTTTCATTTTAAAACATAAACGTCATTCGGTGGCGAAGCTGAAAAAATAATTTACTACAAAAATTTCCACGATAAACCACAAAGTTCGCCCAGAAATGATACCATTTGAACATTAGTCTGTTATTTAACATGTTTTAATGATGTTAGTTTACACAAAAATTTTAAGTGATCCACTTCGACGTGTAACGTTCGGATTCGGAATTGGGGGAAATCACGAATTCCTCACACAGGTGGATATAAGGTTTAAATTCACGCATAACACCGGCTGCCTAATTTGATCCATGTAGAAAAACATCGCTAAAACGCACATTCATTTTGAAAAGTTTATGCACACATGTGACATTTTTTTTCCTATCAACAGAACTTAATTTGCCACATTATAATCTAAAAGCATACCGAAAAGGAGTTTACGAGGAGCAGATCCAAAGAATTTTTTATGGGCTTGATAAATACTAAAAATACTATTTCAAAGCAAAGACTAAGACGTGTTTTACTCGCAGTATTTAACTAAAATATGCATAATATTTTAAAGCTATCAAATTTCCAACCCATAAAAATGTTTTTACAAGATTTTGCTTTACTTTTCATCTCATAGCTCCTATAGACAATCACGAATAATTTTAAAAGAATTTTACGTAGGTGGTGTGTTTATTTAATGTTTTATATAATGGTCGCTTAGGAAACTCATTCTTAGAAGCCCAGTCTACAAGTAGGCGATCCTAGCTGTTTCGTAGAGTCTATATCCCCCTTGTATTTATGTTCAAAGCATCGTTTTTTTACGTAGAAATGCTTGGTTTGAAGTTCATATTCCAATACTAAACCAAAGAATTCTGAGTGTTTTATTTGTCCTCCTAAATCAATGAAGTAGCGAAATGTAATGTTCTCCTGCGGCCTGCCTGCTTATTGATCTGGTGAAGGTCGCCAGCGGTCACTGTTATATATGTTATAAGCTACTGCTAGAAGCGAAAATCTTAATTTATTCAAAGGCAAAAAAATAAGGAAATACTAAAGCACACCTACGGAGCACGGTTGTATTATTAAAATGTATAAAAAAGCCATTCACGGAGCCGGCATAACAACAATTTGGCGGTAATATACGGAAGCAGACCTTAAGCCTCCCGGGCTCGGCAAACAGAGCTTGCCGCCTTAAATGGGAAGGAAGGTACCCTCGCTCTCATTGTTATTCTCTACATAGCGGCGCGGTGTTCATAAAAGAAAATAATAATCATAAAAAATCCACTGAGCAGAACATATGGGTAGAGTAAACATGTGAGGGGCGACCCGCCCGTGCCCGCGTATCTGCCGCTCGGAGCTCGGCGCTCGGCGCTCGGCGCTCTGTGCCGGCTCCCGTACTTACTACCTACGGATACTTTTGTACGTACCAAAAAATGGCTTTACCTGGAAGGCGGATGTTGATTTTACTTTGAAATTATATCGGCTGGAAGCTAAACCTATTTTTGTCAATGACGTTATATAAATAAATAGACTCGCCATAGTCTCATATACTCACAATATAATGCGGAAAGTAAGGAACACTCTTTTGTTTTCAGCGATTTTCAGTATAATTTCTTAATTCAAAAGTTTATTCCTGTGTGATAAAGATAGACAATCAAATAATGTGTGTGTATGAATGACATGAATTCATGAGCGGGCGGCGTATTACTTGTCATTTTTCGATGGAACGTTCGCTCAGTTCGCTGTCTCCTTTTCTCGAGGCCCACTAGAATAAAAGGTCCGGCTGCCTGTCGGAGTTTGATATGTCGAGCTATACAATAAATACTATAGGGCAACGACAGTTTTCAAATGCGATTGTCATCAATACTTGTTAGAACTACTGATTTATGTGTTGTTTTATCGCAAGCAAACAAATAAACAAGTGTTTAGGCTGATTAGTCTACTTTAAAACAGTGAAGTTTTCTTAGCAACAGAAATTTGGCTGTTGCGCGTCCAGACCCTTTACTTTAGTAGGATTTGAATTTTATCTAATGAAGTTTAAAACCGCGAGCGGGAAACATGAAAATTAATTGTAATATTTATAATAATCGATAATATTATGTAATTTGCGTGTACTTACAAATGAAATGTTATTCATTCGCCTTTTCTATTATTTGCTGTGTAATTGAAACATTTTCTCATCACACAGGAGGGCATTTTGACACTTTTTAAAATGCAATTTACTTACAGGTAAGTGCTAGTAAGACGCAACCTTACTCGACGCGTAGCAGTTTAGTACTAAAGTACTAGATATCGAGATCGGTACAATTGTCTTGTTCTTGTCTTCCCACTTTGAGATTTCTACCCCTCGTCTAATATAGTATGTAACGTCATTGATTTTTGTAAGGAAACCCGTTTAATTTCAACCTATATTTATATATACCTGTATCTGTGATTATGTACAGTCTCAATAAAAAAAGGAAAAACTCGAAAAAACATTCCACCAATCTCAATAAACCACAAAATAAGCACCAAGCGTAGTTGTAAAGCAAAAAAATTTCATTGAAGAAGAAGATAACAATAATAATCTAAACGAAAATATGAAAGAGAACAAGGCACAGAAAACCAGAAAAAGACAATTGAATTGATTCATTCGAGTCCCAGTTGCGACCATTGTCTTTTTCTGTTTTTCTGTGTCTTGTTCTCTTTCATATTTTTGTTTAGATTATTATTGTTATCTTCTTCTTCAATGATATATTACATTGATGGGAATAACCTTCAAAAGTTGAAAAAATTGAATATTAGAATTTTATAAAGAGTCAATAGTTCCATATGAATAAATTCGGATATTATATTTATCCGAGACGCTATCCAAGTTACACACCAATTCTTAGAATGATTGTTTCCAATAAAAAAGGGTAGTTGCGCGTAATATGGAAAATAATTATTTGAAGATAATATCATTAATTCTAAAATTTGAATAGGCCACTTGCATAAACTTCATAAGGACTTGGAAAAAATCGTGTGGATAGATTTTTTTACTAAGATTACGAAAATGTTAGTAAATTTTTTTAGAAATGTACAGTTTTTTAATTTTTTAATAAATAAATCCATTATTTGGGCTTGTGACGTCACTACATGAAAATGTCCCGTCTCCGAAAATGTTCCTATTAATTTTATAAAATTCCACACTGATTTATTTTTTTATATGGCATCACTTTGATTTCAGGCGAATTTTTGAATTTGACATTTAACGTTCACTAGATTTATTGTTTGTTCTCCGCGAACGTATCATTTGGTTTGATTTTTTGACAGATGTTATGAAGAGAAACCCGTATATTTTACGTTGTCCGCACATGTTTTAGATGTATAATGATAATGGTGCAGATTTTAACAAAATCAAATTTTATAATATTCTTATTATTATTATAATTTACAAGTACATGTATATTACATTTGATTTAGTAATGGAGACGTTGAACATTATAATGATTTATGATGAATAAGATGGATCAAGGAAAAAAATATTTATGAGATTTAATATTTTTGGTATGCCTCGTTATTTCTTTTTTTAAAAATGATTTTCGGCTGTGTAATTATCGTTTTTTCGCACCTATAAAATTATGTCCCGTCTTTCCGGTTTAGAAAAAATGGTCTGATCTTTCGGATTGAAATTTTCAAAAAATCGCTAGGGTTTCAAAAATACGATTAAAAAAAAAAAACAGAATGCCTAAACCGGATTTTTTTTTAAAATGTGATGCAAGTGGCCTATTATGAGATTGATAAATATTACGGTTTGACAGAAGGTGCCAATAGCGAAATTGGTTAACGCGCACGTCGTCTAAACGCACGGCACAAGAGGTCTGGGTTCGAGTCCCAGTTGCTACCATTGTCTTTTTCTGTTTTTCTGTGTCTTGTTCTCTTTCATATTTTCGTTTAGATTATTATTGTTATCTTCTTCTTCAATGATATATTACATTGATAGGAATAACCTTCAAAAGTTATAAAAAGAGAGTTTTTCTTACAAAAAATTCTATTTGCGGAAGCTGTAAAAGTCTTAAATTTGCGTTCTGGTGTCATGTAAATTGCACAGCTTTCATTTTCACCATGGTACTCGGAAAATACAATTTTCCATTTTGAAAATATTAAATAATTGGTGATCACATGATTTGCTTTTTTATTTCTTGCAAAAATCAATATTTACGATTTGTGCTATTTTTTTATGAATACAACCTACTTACATAATATATATCCTGTTGCGTTGGATTCTTCAAATTAAAATGATAATCGTTTTTGGCCCTCGGTTACCAGTAATATTATGTATGTGTACGTAATAAAACGTAAACGGTCCATGCTTACATTTCCACGGCACGCATTTATTCCGGCGCAGGGAAACTGGCAAGGGGAAGTGCGGAGGGGGGAGCCTCTCATATTCAGCGGGGTGAATTTTTCTATGAAAAAGCCGCGAAAAGCAAGAATATCTTACACCAGCTTTCTTTCTTTCAGAGATTAGTTGAAAAAAATGTCGTTTTAATTTTAACATTAAAGTGCGGTGTTTGATTTTACGTTATTAAGTATAATACAGACCGGTCAGTGGCTGAGTCGGCGTCGCGTTTGGTTCCCATCCAGGTGTCGCGTGTTCGATTCTTCGGCTGACTAAGCCCTCTATCACCACGTAAGCAACATTTACCGCTTACTGTGGTGGTAGACGAGATTTTCAAATATTGACAGATTATTCGTAACTTGGGAAGATTCTACTTATATATTAGTCACGGAGACATACAGCGACCATCATCGTCGTCAGCGACCATCTTCCTCTTTCTTCTCACACGGCTTGTATGAAAACGAAAAAGACAAAAGATACGTCACGTGCGACCTCTCTCTGATATTACAAAACTTACGATTCTAATTACTTCCGACAAACTCAGCTTCGTGACATAACATTATTTGCATATCGCACAAGAGTTTAAACTACCTGGAGCAGCCTGGAGCTCGCAGTGCGACTTTATACCCAAATGATGTTGTGTTGTGAGACCTCAAATGATGTTATGTTTATTTAAAAAAAATAATTTTCAAAAATCAGAGTGTGAAATCACACGCGGTTGAAGCGAAACTAGAAAGTCGCTAGATGTCGCTTTCTTTTGCCTGTTTATTTTAAAGTGGTTTGAAGATTGAATATAGATTAAATAGGATTCGAACCTCCGTTCGCTAGATGTCTGTTTTTCTGGCCGCTGAGACTTGTCAGGCGCCTTGGCCGCTGCGCCATCAAAGCACGAATTTACCACAATATATTTATTAGAACCGAGTGTTTGTGTAGAACTGAGTTGTGACGCATTTCGGTTTCATCCGAATTTCAAATTCGCTAAAGTAGTTTCACCTCAAAAAATTCATTAGTGTTTTTTTTTAAGTTATCAGTTTCACAACAACATAAAATATTTTATTTTCATGTAAATACATAAATAGGTTAGAATTTATTTCCATGAAATTGATTTAAAACGGCACGTTTTAGTGCCATTGTCATCTACGAGCGGAGCAAAAGGAAAGGGAATATGATCGACGTACTGTACGTGTACCAGTTTATATTCTAAGATGCCCTATCGTAGAGAATCTTATTAAGTAGATCATATGGCCCCAATGGTTTACTACATAATAACCTTTCTGTGCTCTGTCTTTCTGTATGTATATATATAAACATAATATGAATTGAATAAGCACCATCCTACAAATTACTCAACAATCAACTCACACTAACAATAAGCCACTTTACAATCAAGACATCGAAGAAACAGCAATAAAATCCACTTTCCTCAAATACACACACTACAAAATATGGGATAAAATCTCTGAAAAATATTGCCTATACACTTACACTATATAATTCGCTTCCAGATGAACAAGTAAGTCCAGCAAAATAAAATAAAAAACAGAGTAAAGATTTAAAACAATATTTTTTAATTACGTTTAAGGATGAAACCATGTAAATTTCTTGTCATGTTCTGTTCTTTATTGTTTCCTTTATCTTCTTTTATTGTACATTTATTTGTAACTATCCATATTTTATAACCTTTTTATTTTTTTATTTGTGTTTTCTATTGGAGTTTACTTAATCTGTCTTATATTTTTCAGCTATGCTGTTTGTGAAACTTATATTTGTAGTATCATAGTACCTATGTTCTATCAAGTAACATTGAGGATTTACAACTTTTGCTAAATCAAGTAGTGAAGACTTGTGAGAATTTTGGGCTGGAACTGAATATAAATAAGACAAAATACATGCTCATAAGCAAAAATAACGCATTTGATGAAAATCTTTATATTGCTGGAACAAAACTAGAGAAGGTACAGAGTATTGTATACTTGGGCTGCAATGTAAATGATAGATGGGATCCTTCAGTTGAAATCAAATGCCGCATTGAGCAAGCTCGTGCAACCTTTATCCGCATGAAAAAATGTTCTGCAGTCATGATCTCAACCTTGGATTACGAATGCGAATGGTCAGATGCTACGTGTTTTCGATATTATTTTACGGAATGGAAGCATGGACGCTTACTGAAGAACTTATTAGGCGACTTGAGGCATTCGAGATGTGGATCTACAGAAGAATACTTAAAATAAGCTGGATGGACAGGGTTACAAACGAAGATGTTATGGTTCGGATGAATAAAGAAAAGGAAGTAATTAAAACTATAAAAATCCGAAAACTTCAATATCTTGGACATGTGATGAGACATCCAGAGAAGTATGAGATCCTGCATCTCATAATGCAGGGAAAGATTGCCGGAAGACGGGGACCTGGGGTCCTAGCATGGTCGGTCGATATAGGTTTTATCGAAAATGTCGGTAACTTGACATCGCTCCCAAGCACGACTGCAGGCCGCTAATGAACAAACAACAGTTCACATCGACTAAGGGTTCCTAATTTATTTGACGTAAACTGTTATTTCTTCGTTAGCGTCCTGCAGTCGTGCTCGGGAGCGATTTCAAGTTACCGACATTTTCGATAAAACCTATATCGATCGACCATGCTAGGGGCCTGGAAGAAGGAGAACCTCATGGTTGAAAAACCTGAGACAGTGGTATGGCCAGTCTACCGTGGAGCTGTTCCGGGCTGCAGTAAACAAAGTCCGCATAGCCAACATGATAGCCAACGTCCGTTGAACGGACAGGGCACAAGAAGAAGAAGAAGTACCTATGTAAAATTTTAATCTCCCGTCGTTTAATGAATTCTGTACACGTGGTAGAAGTGAAACTTTCAGAAAACTAAAGTAGACGAGGGTGGGGAGACTACGAAACCCTTTTTTTTTAAAACAAAGTGAAGGATGATTTTTTTTCGTCGAATTCCAGTGCACCTTTTCCCATACATTTGGTCGTCTTATTAAAAGCAGTTAATCTTGAATAAAAAACACACCTCACACCTAAAAGTCATTACAAAGCATTCCGCCATGATTGCAATCACCAATCATCCATGATTCTTCTGGGTTCTTCATTCAAATGGGATGGGATGTTCTGCCCAAAAAAATTATTTCCCTAGATTTCGAATTGAAATTTCCCTAGAATTTCACATTTACGCAATTACCTACGTAGCCACCCGATTGTGTAACACTAATCCTGTTATATGTTAATTAATATGATAATTAATTGGAAAGATATCGGAACTTGGTAAATATACTAATAATACCGTGATTTTCCAAATAAAACACTAAACAATAATTTAAAAGTACGAATACACTCACCACTGAATTTGAAACTGAATTCCAAATTAAAAAAAAACACTTAGCAAAATAAAAATCATAAGCAACCCGCCGCTCATTTGTACCAAGCGTGGTATTTTGAAGAGTATTCGTGTTTTCTTCGTGATAGTATTCGTGTTTTCTTCTTCGGAGTCGCTACATGTCGCTTTCTATTGTATGCTTTTTTGCCTATTCGTTTTGGATTGGTTTGAAGATTGGAAATTGATTTTACAAAAAAAAAATGTTTGTTGTTTTTGACACCTAAATTTTTTTATTTTTTATATCGTAGGATTCGATCCTTGGTCCGTTAAATGTCTGGCCAGTGAGGTTCGTCAGGCGCTTTATACTACTATACCAAAGGAGTCTTGCGCGGGACTCTGGAGTTATCGCATTATATTTGAACTGAATAACCGTGAAATAAATAAATATTTTATTGCTATCTCCTTTTCTCGCAGAATAAATCCAATAGATGTTTGTGTTTGTCTCTTTTTAGTGTCGTTTCCGTTTCACCGAGTTTCAAATCATAACGGTGCTAAAGAAGTTTTCACTTAAAAAATCTAATATTTTGGTAGCGTCAACGTCTTGTCATGAATTTGAAAATTATATGCCAGTTTCATCGTTCTAAACTCAAGATACTTTTAATAATAAAAAGTTTCCTCCCCACCAGATTTTATCTTCGCTAAAGTGTTCTTCGCGATGTGTTCAATTCACAAAAGAAAAAAGTTTCAATCTCATATCAAAGGATAAAGTAAAGCCAACAATTTGTAGCACAGCCATTCATTATGTACAAGATTAAACTTAACACTGTTCTATACGTTCCTGTGCAGTCTTTAAGTGGAAAATGTCGCCCCATTATAAGCAACAAAGTTACATTCGAGTACGTAACTAAGTTTTCCGCGGCGGATGTATTGTACGAAGTTGGCGGCTTCTTACTTGTTGGCTCGCTTCCTTTCGCTGCTTCCCGCTAGGGCCGCCAGAACACGACAAAGAAATGGCTCTTAAAGGATTTTTGTAAGAAACTTTTAAAATTAATAATAAGGCTGTTTCTGAAAGGACCTGATTCAGGTGGCACAGCCGGATTAGACCTTTACTGTGAAAAAATAATGTCGTTTCACATTAGATACTATGGAGAAAAAAGTTCTTACAAAGTGACATCATTTTATACCTATACTTTTTTTTTTAAATAATGTGTAACTCATTAAAATTTTACCAGTTGGCAATAAGTAGGTCGTAGTTCCTGAGATAATTGTGTAGTATCCACATTTTTCTGGGACGTAAATTGTAACAATTTCATATTCCAATATAAAGGGGTAATTGTAGCACGCCATCACAAAGAAATAAAAGGTTTCCAGTGAAAGCAATGCGCATTTTGCAAAGTGCGGAACCCGAAGCTAAAAGTAGAGCAAATAATATCAAACGTTAAATAGTGTTAATGTTTTATTGTGTATTTTATTGGTATTTCATATAAATGCTTTTTATTGAAAAATAAAGTTACATTACAATTACAAGTTACACTACAAGAATCATTTCACAAAACTAAAGTAGGCAAGAGTGGGGAGGCCACGAAGCACCGCACAAAGAGTAGACAATTTGGGAAGTGGGAATGGGTACCGCCGCCCTGGGAACCTTTATTGGATAACCAACACCTCTGCCATAGTGGTTGGCTACGTTTGGTGACTTAGCAGGGGTGCCCGTGTTCATGGGGTGAAGTTTGTCAAGGTCTTAGAGGAGGATGACCAGGACACACTGAACCCCAGATTCCTACCCACCCCTTAAACCCTTTTCCTTCCCAGAACTCTCCTCTCCTTCCTTTCCTAAAAAAAACTCCTCCACACAGCATCCTAAAAGATGACATAGGCCCTGAGGAAAATTAATTTCCTAAGGGCCTCCTGTGTGGAGCTCACGTAAAAAAAGACCGATTATTCTAAATCATTCTCGACACATCACAGTGTGTTTGCCTTTGTCTAGATTCGCTTTTTCGTTTCATCGAGTTTCAAATCACAATGGTGCTAAAGAGGTTTTAACTTCAAATATCAGCAGGATTCGATCGAGACGCAATCACGGAGACTTTATCTGATTCTGATTTCCTTGAAAAAAATAAGTAAATCGGGTTCAGATAATGAAAATATAAAAAAAAAGATAAATTGAATATTTCTTTGAAATTCTTCAATCAAAATTTTTTAACTACTTATAACATATAAGTAGTCCTAACTGTATCTAAGTAAATATTTTCTTCCCTATTTCCCAGCCCACATTGTTTTCGTTTCGTTTCCGGCAATACCTCCGCAGTTTGACTCTCCGTTTATTTCCCCGGAAGCTTCCCGTGCCGTCTAACTTTAAATACACAACACGGATCGAACACGTGACGGTTTTCTTTCCTCGGAATGCGGATCGTGTTCTGCGGCTGCGCAGATGTGGCAACAATACTCTAATCCACACCAATTGGAAAAACTAAGTTCTGAGGAGGTACTTCAAGCGATTAGAAAATGGAGGTTGGAAAATTGTGACCTGGTTTGTTTCAGACCAATTTCAAAGTATTTTAATAACAATAAAGACATAATAAATAATGCATTTTAAAAATATAAAAGAAAGTCGACTTGTGACCTAATATCTAATGTGGTAACCAGGAAAATATCCAATCCTGTTGTTTCCAAAGAAAAAAATAGTTGTGAATTTAATTTATTGAAAATAAATAACTTTCTACATGTGCACCTCTAGTTAATCAAAATATTCAACATGTTTCTAAACCAAGTGTTTCTTCGTCAGGATAAACAAATAATGAAAAAACAAATGTAAGAATGTGCGTACGAGTATCTATAAACATAAAAAAAACATTGAGCGGTGATTAATTAGTTATTAAGTATCATAAATTACATACAATAACCAAAAAATCATAAAATAGGTAATTATTGCATTTACGATCATGTAAAAGCTTTTATAAATTTACACAAATAATCAGTGTGTATCAAAGATGTCTAAGTAACAAAAAAATATATATAATTCATTTAGGTATTAAGTAATGTGAAAATTAGTGAAAATAAATTTATAATACCTACGGTTATTTAAAAAAAATCGGCTATAAAAATATTTAATTGACTATTAACACTTTTCTAAAAAGTTATTCGAAATCATTCGTTGTCTTGTCTGGGTATTATGCGATACCCGGTATGAAGCGTACCAGAATTTAACACGTTAAAAAGGAAACCAAAATAACTCCAATTCAAATTAGTCAATCATTGTGAAAATCTAGGCTAAAAAAATTGTTATTAAATTATCTAAATGAAAACTCATTGTATTTCAGAATTTATAAAGTGAATTTGCGATTATTGAAGAATGGAAAATATGCATATTTTTACGAGCGTAGTAGATGTGGCACGACTATTTGGATGTTATCGTCTTTCTAGGTGAGCAAATAATATTGAAGCTCTTAACGGAATTTCGTGATGCTTTTTTTTAATGTCGCGTTTGACTGTGTTAGCCCAAAATATTTGCTTGGTTGCTCATCAATTATGAGATAATTATAATTATTATTTGAATCAGATACTTCTCTTTTTCCACTTTCCAATAGCTTCTCTATTAGTCATTATTATTATTTCTGTGTGTTAAGTCTAAGATTAAAATTTTAACGATTAAATATTATTACGGGTTAGTTACGTGGTAACCAGTAAGTAGGCAGCATGACACCTACGTGTACGCCAACTTTGTACCTACTTCTAAGTAAAGAAATTACTGGGAGCGAATATACCTAACCTGCAAGTTTGTTCCTCGAGCATCTACGCAAAAATAAAAATAAGTCGTTTTTTTTTAAATTGTATCTATCTGTGAAAATCGACCGAATTGTATTTCCGAATACACATATCTGGTAGGTATTTCATTTTAAGTTCAGTTACGTAACACACCACAATCAGATGTTTACCTCATAATTTGTTTTAGCATAATTGACTAATTTAAAATGGCATTGTTTTGGTTAATTTTTTTTAAACATGTTATATTCTACCGAGTATCGCATAATACCCGGATAAGACAATGATGGATATCGAATAACTTTTACGACAATTCGCTAATTCGATTAGGGCTCTTTAAGTCAAATGTTCTTTGTTACTCCTTTACACAATATTTCATAACACGTTTCGTTGGGCGATACTTAGGTTGAGTAGGCACACGTGTAGTTCGCGAAAAGCATTGTCACCTAGAATCCCTTACGTAGCAGTATCCGTTTAAAACCATGTTTATTTTACGCCTTTCGTGTTTCGTCATTTGAATAAAGTTAAGCCCAACAAAACCTATATTTGATGTCGCAACCGGAACATGTAGTGCGCCGTGTGCCGGTAGATGGCAGTAGTTGCGGGGAGGTGTATATAGCTGGCCGTAGGGGGTAAGGGTACACTGGGTACACTACGGTGTACGGAGTGTAGGTACATTGTGTGGGGGCATTTGGCCACAATGGGGATAGGGCCGGCCGCTCGCCGCCCGGATCGACCATTGAGGTTTTATTGCCGGTACGCCCAGCCTCCCGAGGTGCGGGGAAGGCCTTGTCGGGGGATGGATAACTTGCGGCACGTGAATAACAAGCCACTCTTTTAAGTCTCTCTTATTAATATGTATATATATTACATCTCTTGAATATAACTAAAACCATAAAAAATATATTTTGTCATTTGAAAGGGTGGGCTGGTAAGTTTTTAATTTTTTTGGGGTGAAACTTCTTTAGCCCCGTCAGTGATTTGAAATTCGGATGAAATGGAAACGCGTCATTAAAAATTATTATTTGACGGGTCGTCCGTTCTAATATAATGCGGTATATTCGCCCGTTGGCGAGGGCCTTCGATAGCGCAGTATCCAGAGACAGATATCTAGCGAACGGAGGTTCGAATCCTAAGAAATCCAAAAAAATAAACATTTTTAATTTCGTGAAATCAATAACCAATCTTCAAACCTTTTTAAAATATACAGACAAAAGAAAAGAAAGCGACATCTAGCGACTTTCTAGTGTCATTTCTACCGCGTGTGAATTGCACACTCGCTGGCATACTAGGTTTATGTCCGCATTACGGTAGTCATATATTCATTACACGAGAAGTCATGGCACACATTAATTAAACAAAAACATCTTTATCAACTAATTTTCTCCTTATAAAAAAATTGTGTTATAGGATAAATAAAATTACATAAATTCTTTGGATTTGACGTTTGGCTCTCACACCCTTAAATTAAATACCTAATTCCTTTGCGTGCAAACTCTACCTAATTTTCTCTAATAAACAAATAAAAGTGTTAATCTCAAGTGACCTCCCATGAAAGAATAGTGAGTGACCTGTACATTTTCTGCCTAATATAAATAATACAACATAATATGTATATTTAACACAGTATCGAGTTCTTTTGTACTAGTGATCGACGAATCTATGGATGCAATCTGTAAGCCGTATGTTGTTATTAATAGATTGTTTAGTCTGTAGTTAGAAGTACCTAAGATAAGCGTTGTAGAAATATAGTATCAATTTGTATATCACCTTTGAGGCGACTTTTCACAAAAAACGGCGCTGATTATTGATAACACTTTTTTCACACTTTCTACTTTCGCCAAATGTGGAACTAACGAATAGACTAATCTGTTTAACACAGGTTACCATAAAAACTACCGTAGCGACGTCCCGTACTGCACAGATAATTATGTACCTACACCAGTATTTCAATAATTTATACCTACTCTTTAACTACCATAAAATGAATATTTTATGATGGGTGGGTAGTTAAAATTGATTTGTTTTGTTTTTCCGAGCAACTTAGATAGTGTAACGTTTAACAAAAACAAAACAGAAACAATG
Source organism: Limnephilus rhombicus (assembly GCA_929108145.2). Lineage (NCBI taxonomy): Eukaryota > Metazoa > Arthropoda > Insecta > Trichoptera > Limnephilidae > Limnephilus > Limnephilus rhombicus. The sequence continues at coordinate 29,710,979 of OV815275.1, forward strand.
ACAATGAAGAAAAACATGTTTAATGTTTGGCCTCAAACGCAAAAGAGAGGGTAGCACGTGTTGCAAAACGGAAGCCGAAAAGCGTTTCGTGATTCCATTGCCCCGGCATGTCAGACAATAGGATATCCCTGCCTGAGGCGTGGTAGGTATATCTTAAATTATATGGTTGAGGAGTTCTCACTTGCGGTTCGAAACAGCTTGGCAGCCATGACAGCTATGGGGAAATGGTAGTACGCCATTGGCTGCGGCCGCTGTACGCTAAAATAGCCCCTACCGTCTGCGCCATTCAGGGAGAGTACATAAAAATGTCTTGGCGTTATGGTAGGGAAAGGTCGGACGGTGGAAATTGAAAAAATCCACCTCCTATATCTGTCAAAGAAAGAGGGAAATAAAATTGACACTTGTCTATTCCTGCAAATTGTGGGTCGGTAAGGCGGGAGGCGTATAATTAGAGCGGGAGAATTATGATAACAAAGGAATATCGGCGATTGGAAGCGACTTACAATGTTTTGCGTACATTGAGATATTTGCCGAGTTTGTGGGACGATTTAATCATTTGACGGAGCGAATATTAAATTTATTTAACCTAGTAATTTATTTAATCACATGCTACGAGTATATCTACATATTTCTACAAACATATTTCTACAAACATATTTTGGAAAGATCTCTAATATCGGTCGTAGGAAAGTTTTAATTTTGAAGTGAAAACTTATTTTCATCGCTGTGATTTGAAACTCAATGAAACGAAAAATAGCGACACTAAGAAAAGACAAACACATACATCTACAAGATTTAGCCTGCGAGAGAATAAGATCTCCTATTTGTGCGGTACTTCGAAGCCTCCCCGCTCTTGTCTACTTGCGTTTTCTGAAGGTTTCACTTCTATGTGAATAACCGGCGGGATTTGGGTGTTATGTGAGGCTTAAAGGAGTAGAAAATAGATGGAGACGAGGAAGAGGTAGGTTGGGAAGTATCTGGCTATTCAGGTCTGGTCACTAAAGCGATGGCTTTGGGGGATGTTGGTAACATATAAAAAACGAGTGTGCTTTAGACCACACGACTAAAGTAAAACTTCGCTAACTTATATCTCCCTCTCAACTTTCTTTAATAGCCCGACCGTTCGCCTCGCCCGATCACACTTTTCGTAACGCTCTCGTCACGCATTCACCAGCTTACTCCCCAAGTCAAGCGTGCGTAAAGAAGTTTTACTTCAAAAACGAGTGTGCTTTAGACCACACGACTGAAATAAAACTTTACTAACTTATATCTCCTTCTCAACTTCCGTTCGCCTCGCCCGACCGTTCGCCTCGCCCGACCGTTCGCCTCGCCTGATCACACTTTTTGTAACGCTCTCGTCACGCATTCACCGGCATACTCCCCAAGTCAAGTATGTGTAAAGAAGTTTTACTTCAATAAAAACTATTATACCCTACTCTGTGGAAAAGAATGAAATGAGACCTCATTGCACAGCTATAATTCAATTTTGAAAGCATTGTAGAATATATTATCTTTATATCAGGTACAAATCTATCTATATCCCCGTGTGTATCACATTAACTTTTAGCAATATAAAAGATCACCACTCTCCTCTCCTAAAGAATAAATTTTCCAGTGGGAGCAAACTTTTAATTTTCCCTATAAATGAACACAATTACCTAAATTACCTATCCACTAAGGAGACCGCGGAAGGATGCATACTCTCCCATAAAGGGTGAAAATGACCACTGAAGTGCCTCAGGGAGTGTTTCAATTGGTATAAATTGGAGTATACTTAATTTTCCGGAAAATTATTCCGGGGCAAAAGGGTTGTTCAATTTGTTTGTATTTGTGAATATTTTAAAGTTAATATGCTTAGGGCAAATTAATTTAAATGAAGGTTTTTCAATAAGCGTTGTCGGAAACGAACCTTCCAAGTTATAATCATTTCACCACGTGCTTTAAAATTATAATCATTTAACAATAAGTCTTATTAACTGTGCCATGTCGTTTCAAAATATGTTAAATCTTTCCACAATGTGTTCTCATTCTCGATCAACAATATTCTCGTCTTTATTGCAATCATTTCTCGCATTGCAATCATTTCATAAAAAAACTAGCGCAAACCCGTGAAAATCAGGGATTCGTGAAAAGAGTCTGAATTTGTGACAGTTCCAATTTTGAAAATTACAATTAAAATAATTTTCCGTTAAAAATATTATATTTTCTAAATATCTGGGGTCCTAGCATGGTTGATCGATATAGGTTTTATCGAAAATGTCGGTAACTTGCCATCGCTCCCGAGCACGACTGCAGGCCGCTAACGAACAAACAATAGTTCACAATGACTAGGGGTTCCTAATTTATTTGGCGTAAACTGTTGTTTATTAGTTGGCGGCCTGCAGTCGTGCTCGGGAGCGATGACAAGTTATCGATATGTTCGATAAAACTTATATCGATCGACCATGCTAGGGGGCCTGAACTCTTAACGCAATCAGTTCCAAATTTGAAAATGACATTTATTCAAAGCAAATCCGAGTTCATTGAAATCATTCTGCACATTCTGCGCTGTACAAATCATCAAATATTATTATTATTATAGACCCACAACCGAAATTTTTATTTTTCAGGGTTTTGCAGTTTGTAATTTGCAGCTGACTTTTGGTATTAAAATTTGTAAGTTTGAACACAATCGAAGAAACGTATGAAATTGACATAAAAGAGTTTCCATATTAGATAGGTCTAGTAGTGAAGGGTATTTATTTAGCTAATTTATAAAACATGCTTTAATATAGTTGTAAAAAATACAAATAATAGTATATTAACAATTTTTTTAAAATAAATTTAAACTAAATCATTTTATGTCAAACAGAAATGAAAACTTACTCTAAAGGCCTGAAACACACTTATATCGCGGATTTCAATGGGCTATTTATGAAAATGTAAGGGCGACTGCAGACGAGAGACTTAAGTTGCGGTGACATATCACGACAAATGGAAAACTATTCCAAATTTCAAACAAATTCAAAAAAAGTATCCCCAAGTGTGCAATAATTGTTGTTTCGCAACTGTCTCCGCAACTAAAGTTTTTCGTCTGTGGGTGTCCTAAGACAAAAATACTTGCATCTTTATAACAATGCAATTACTTTTTTTAAAAACACGTGCAAGTACCTAATCGAATTTTTACTTTTTTACATGATTGACTTGCTACCTAATCGAATTTTGACTTTTTTTACATGATTGACTTGGTACGTACAGTTTGTCAAATAAGAGTAGAAAACATAGGAGGGCGCCACTGTCGTTCAAATGGCAATACTAAAAATCATGGTGTTAATCTAAAGCTGTGTAACCTACATTTTCATTAAAAATTAAAAAGGCATAAAAGTGAAAAAAATATTTTTTCATTTCACTGATCTCAAATTAGAATTGCATATAGGTACATTATTATTATATCTTTACAATTTTATGGTAACATAATGAAGAATAACGATATTGTAATAAATATAAAGCACACTTTAGAAATTGCTCATATTTATTTAATATTAGCTTAAGTACCTACCTACTAGAGTTGTCCAGGCTTTAGATCATGTCTCTATCTAATTTTAGATCTGAATATATTAAACTCATTCAGATTTAAAAGTAGTGTAACAACATAAACTCACCATTAATGATTCTTCCTTTCTACCTACTGTTAAATTCATGTTTATGTTAAATTAATTGGAAGCCAATCACTTTGTAAAACACAATTTAATCAAATTTATGTCATTAAGTAGGAACCTTCATAACAGTGCTTCCTCGATTTAATTTTTTTTTAAGAACAAAAAAATGTATTTTTAAATGTATGTACGGTGTTCTGCATTTTTAGTGAGATTGCACTTTAAAAGAATATTTGACAGGTAAATTGGTGTTGCCAGCCTACAAATTTTGTAGTTCAATTTTTTATATTTTCTACTTTTATTTTTTAGACTCTAGCTACTGATTTATTTCTGGTACTTAACTTAAAATTATCTCAATACTTTGACGGTGATACAAAGTATTTTTTAATTAATTTAAAAAATCACCTCATGGGCGCTTTAAAAACGTAAAACTAGTCAAAGAAGAGGTATTTATGTAAATTACCCATCTAAAACAGGAAAACTAAAACCTCAAAGAAATAATCTAATATGCATGAAATATTAGAAATGTAGGCACGAGATGCAAATGATCAAGACATACCTTCCAAATACCCAGGTCCGGTCATTCGAGGGTTTAGTTCCTACGCTGTGGGGCAGCGAGCAAATTTGCATATCGACAGTGGCTGCTTTGAGGCCAGCCCGAGTCGGGAAAATAGAACTAACGGTTGACCCGTGCAGCCTTATAAGCCGCACGCACATAAGTATACGTAAATATTTCCATATACCTACCTACTTAACGGGCCGGTGGGGCAGAGGGTGAAACAGGGACGGATTCCACCCTTAACAGAACAGACTTAGTTTGTAGTGTTTTCCGTTATTACTATATACATATAAAATCTCGAATTTTTTTATATATATATATATAAAATCTCGAACTTTCATTCACACATGCGCAAGTCATTCACTGGAAGTGTCGCGTCATTTTGACATTTAATTCGGCATTTGTTATGTATCACAACGCAGTCTTTTTGTTTTTATTGGCGGTCATCATCTATAGCGCTCCATTCCTCTTTCTGTCATAGATACCATCCCAACGCACTTACAATAAATTCGTTATTTTTTATTTAACAACCAAAATATTCACTAGAAATAATTTGTATGGCTGAACAACGTTTTCCGGGTCAGCTAGTGTTTTGATAAAAATGAAAAAAGAGGGAACGGTGTAATGCTAGGAATACCTACTGGAGGATCCTAAAATGCGTGCATAAAAAAGCCTCCCTTCTAATTCTAACGTGCCTAGTATGAAAACGAAAAGGATCGAATGTCTTTAATCATTTCCCATGGAAATTAGCGTATTTGATTTTTTTTAATTGCAGAACTTTTGTGGTATTGCTGGTTATATGATTTAAATTAGAGTAAAACGCAAATGTTGGTAATAACATTCATACACTTATTCCTTAATAATTTTACAGTAAAATCAAAGCATAGTCTGGAAACTTTCCACTTATTTCTAGACTAGTAACACTGAATGCAAATGTCGTCGCGCGGTGACCACACAATTTTGAACATTGGAATTTTTAGAACACAAAATATTATTTTTATACATATCTCTATTGTTTTATTTATCCGTGGAAATGTTATTCAACGAATTCTTTTTTTATTATTTGCAAAACTATATCAATTTTATTTACACACAATTTTATGTTTTTAATTATTAATCAAAACTAATAAAATTTTAATCATCGATGCAGATACTCATTAATACTGCTTTAATATTATATCCTATTGTAAAGGTCCCATTAATTATGGAAAAATGGTAACTGTCACCCATAACATAACATTACACCAAGCGAGATATGACATACGTCCTATTGGAATGCTTCATGATGACACACATACTAGCTCTGCCGGTACCTACTACTACACTACCGTCATGCGCAAATTTGATGAAGTCACTGATATATGAGACCTTTAATCTGTTATAATAAATATTCAGAGTGTGCAATTCACATGCGGTGGAAGTGAAACCTAAAGTAGACAAGAGTGGGGACGCCATACCAAGCACCTCACAAAGAGGAGACCGATTATATTATCTCATTCTCTCGCAAGCTAAATCCAAAAGATGTATGTGTTTGTCTCTTTTTAGTGTCGCTATTTTTCGTTTTGTTGGGTTTCAAATCACTACGGTGCAAAAGAAGTTTTCACTTCAAAAAAGTACTTCATAATGTGACTTTTGTGAATTCCTAGCTGCCTTTTTTGCCTATAACAGTTCAGTTTCAGTGCCGGCAACCCGGGCGTTTATTTATTTTTCATTTATTTACAAAGTTTTATTTTACCCACCTCACTAGACATAGTCTGTTCCGAGGTAGGTAAATAACATTTTATATTTATTAAAAAGGATATGAATCAGAGTAGACATAATATTATAAAAAGATAAATAGTAGTATAAAAAGATAAAAAAATGATGTGATATGAAAAATGATAAAAAATAATAATGATAAAAAAGAAGTATAAAAAGATAAAAAACAATGTGAAATTATATGCCTATATGCACTTTGCCTAACGGCAGTATACTTCTATCCGGAACGAATGTATAGATCCAGATTCCGGATATCGGCGAGCAAGTGACACGACGCGACGCCCGGGTTCGGTGATGCCATCACTCTGGAATAAACGTTGTTGCCTTTGAAATACGAACCGCTGCGACAGAATAATAAGGCAAGGAAATCAGTTAAAAATTATATTATTAATTTTAATATGTCCTCAAGAAACCACTATCTAGAGTATGTCAAATAAGAGTAGAAAATATAAAAAAATGGAACTACAAAATGTAAAGGCTGGCAACATCAATTTTACTTGTCAAATAGTGCAATGACACTGAACATACAGAACACCGTATACACATTTCAAAATACATTTTTTGTTCTTAAAAAAAAAAAGAATCGAAGGAGCACTGTTGTTAATTTACCTACTTAATGGCATAAATTTGATTAAATTGTGTTTTACAAAAGTGATTTGCTTTCATTTAATCTAAAATAAATTTGAATTTATCAGTAGGCAGAAAGGAAGAATCATTGATGGTGAGTTTAGTTACACTACTTTTAGATCTGAATGAATTAATATTCAGATCTAAAATTAGAGACATATGGATATAGATCATATGGACAACCCGAGTAGGTACTTAAGCTAATATTAAATAAATATGAGCAATTTCTAAAGTGTGCTTTATATTTTATTACAATATCGTTATTCTTCATTATGTTAACACAAAATTGTAAAGATATAATAATTCTATACTTACATGCAATTCTAATTTTAAGATCCGTGGAATGAAAAAATATTTTTTTCACTTTTATGCGTTTTTAATTTTAATAAAAATTTAGGTTACACAGCTTTAGATATTATATGTTTAGTATTGCCATTTGAACAACAGCCTATGTTTTCTACACTTATTTGACAAACTGTTCCTATTGCCGTTACTGTTACAAAATCTTTGTCGATCCATTAGTATTCTCCCAATAAGTACCTATGACAAACATTCAAAAGATAAACCGATTGCTTATTGCATACTCGTATCAATCGTCCATTCATTCATTTCAATCGGTTGTTTTCGCACGAGGTGCCGCATTGAAAAGACGGTCGGATTTGGGGCAATTTAAAGCTTATGTCGTAATATAATAATAAAATTGAAGGCGAAATAATGGATTAATTCCATCAAACGTTGGAAGCTTGACGAATTCTGACTGACTTGTCCTTTGTAGACTATAAATCTCATTTTAGGGACATAGTCATTTGATGAAATATCTCCCTAATCTTCTCATAGTTGAAATATAAAAAATGCTAAGAACCATTTTACGCAGAATGTTAATATTATTGTCATCGTGTCATAAAAATAAAATTGTCTTTAACTTTGTATCTTATCAATATGTGGTTTCACCTTTTTGCACCGTAAAAATATTTGTCAGATATAATTTTTTCAGACAGGTCTGTATTATTTTATATCATGCAAGTTTGGAAGTGTCAGCCAATACTTTATTTTCAGATGAACGTATCGACTAACATGGATAATTGATGTAAACTCTGTGGAAAGGTTAAGGAGTTATTCAATTGATATTTATTAAAAATTTTATCGAGTTCTTCATGCATCAGTGCTGGAATATTTGAAATCATGTTGATATCTTGAAAATATTCCGGCTTTGGTATAATATTCATAACAGGCGTTTCCAATGCTTACGTTCTGAAGTACGCATAATGGATGTTAAAATTCCCCAATTGTTTCATTACCCCCAAAAAGATCATAATAAGGAACTCCAGTGAAAAATATTATGGCTTTAAAAATATATGTTCATATAGACCAATAAAGGCTGATTCTGAATTTATAAGTTTTATTTAATAATATTAAAAGCAGAGTTTTAAAAAAATATATTCATAAGTCCATTTTTCATCGGGTCGTAAAAAACGCAGTCAAGTTGGTATTATTGAAATTTTAGTGGTGACGTCATTGTTCGACGTGTCGTGATGTCACGGTAAAGTCACTGTATGGGAATGTATGATATGACACAAGCCATCCTATTAATTTATTCGTTTATTTATTGAAACATTATTTAGGCCTAAATAATGTTTAAAAAATAAAGGTATGTCTTATTAGTTTATCTCTATTATTGAAAATATTCAAAAACTACTGCACAAAAAAAATATTAATGCTACTTCTAGGGAGAATACTTCGAACAACGGAATTCAAAATGGCGGCAGTTGATCAGCTGATTGCCCGATCCTATACTAATTTTTCAGGAGTGATGACGTCACACGATTCATCATACATACGGTCCTTTTCGGGGATCTTGAAAAATTAAAACTTTAACAATTATTTTAACTATTAAAACTAACTCTAAAAAATAAAAATAAAAATGCAGTTATTTAAGTTAAAAGGTCAAACGAAAAAAATGGACTGGAATTCTCTATTCTATTGAAATTACCGTTTATTTTTATTATTTACCTAATGATTTACGGATTTTCAGCGAATGTAAACGAAATCGAAGTATTTTAATTGTAAATATTATTATTAAATATGATTGGTCAGTTCTTGTAACGTCAGTTCTCAAAATGATTAAATAACACTAATTCTCCACAAGTTGGCAACCCTGCTACATTGCTTAGATTGATGGCAGGAGAACTGTCTTCCATCTGGCGAATATTTTGGAACCACTCAGAAAACGGCCCATTGCTCAAATTTTCATAAATAATTCAGCAGTAACCATTGTTTCACTTGAGATGAATATTCATCACTTGAAATGAATAGTTCACAACATTCAACAATCATCAAGCCAACTAAAAAAAATGGTTCACATATTTTAAATCTAAGAATTAATAATTTAAAATGTCCTATTTCGGCACTGGCGACTTGGAGTGTGCATAGTTTTCCACAGAATTACCTAGCCGAAGCGTCGATGTCCTTTGTGAGAGCGCCGGCTAGCAAAATGGCGCGCCGTGTGTGCCGATGTATTTCGGCCACTACTTGAAGTAATTTAATATGAAACGGTCAAGTAATGTAAACCGTATTCACCCATGTATTTAAATGGATATGTTTGCGGTTTGGTAAGAAAATAGTGCAAGGGATTTTCGAGTAGAGATCTAACACGCGGGTTTGTGGATCGCGTAAAAATCTTTACATTCAAAATCACATTAAATTAATGATGTGGTTATAAATTGATACAATGTTCTTAAACACTTGTACGTATATTTTTAGTAAACTATGTACGTGGTCACATTAAATACATCATGTTTGTTTTGTTTTTGTTCAAAAAACTTGTTCACCTTCAACCTAATCCCTTTTTTAAATACATTTACAATGCAAATCTTGGAAGTGGAAATTAGCACCCTTCCAGAAATCAGGTCGGGTTGAAATTCGGCAGATAGACTAAGTTTCAACTTTCAACGACAATACACTCTTTCAACTTCATTGGCACTCACGCTGGCCCGAAAATTGAAAAAAACATTGATATATTACTGGTTGATTTTTTTAACAAAGCACATGCATTTATTCATTTGAAGTAATGTGTAGGTATATTACTATAATAATAACTTTTTATAATTTTTTCAATGTAGATCAGATTTGACTGCGTATTGTAAGAAAGTGGTTAATGTTTCAAATTCTTATTCGTAAATAAAAAAAAATAAATAAAAATTATTGTAGTAACCCTAATTTTCTGCACATTTTATAGGAACCGGTGTAGGTATTGGTTTCACCAATCAAATTGAATACGAAAAGGTCGAAAAAGCTTTCAAAAGCATATAAAATACCCACTGTGAAATATCCGTGCAATTACTTTCCTGACAATCAATTTCCCGGTCTCGACTTCAACTGACGAATCCGGCAAGTAGCAGTGGCGGTGCGCGGTGCCAGGGAGTGAAACTAATAAGAAATAATGAAAAGTGACACTAAATCGAGGGGATCCGGGCGGTGCTAAGGAACTCCTCCAATTCTATTATCCGCCGCAAAAGCTTCATAACGATTAAATTGAAGGGCTTATAATCTTGCGCTTTCGGGAAACTCTTGTTTGGTAACATGATTCACCACTGATGCATGCTTAGGAATAGGGACAAGATATTATAACACTTTAAATTATACGGCAACATGCCGTACGTATAGGTAGGGAAAATTTTCTAATGATCATCAGTCATCACATACTTAGTATTTTTACGTCGTGTCATTGAAAAGCGAAAAACCGATAAATAAACATATTACGTTTCACCGTTAAGTAGGTACGTATAATGTCATGACAGGTATTTTGTTTGTATTACGTACATGGGAAGGCAGTTTGGATTGTATGTGGAACCTGTATGTGCCGTATTCTGCACTGTCCTGCACATACGCCTAGAAAGAAAATGACTCTTCATCACGACAACAAGAATGCATTCTTTACTGTTTCCCTCCCTTAAGCCAAATAAATTATGCAAGTACAGCATAATGCGACACACGTCATTTTCATGTCGAAAATAAAACGTCTATCGCATCCTTTAATGGGCGTGTTCTTTAATAAACTGTGTCCAATATGTGCATAAAAATGAGCAATAATGTTTTAGTCGACATTTTCAACGCCCTGAAAAAGAATTTTAAATGCTTGAGCCTGGCGAGAATTGGGTTTCCTAGAATATTCTCATTGGTAATTCATTGTACAAATTTTTGACAGATAAGCATTAAATCGCACAGAGGGACAAATCCATCGGAAAAATCCGATACGATGATAAATTATGCGCTTGCCACAGAAAAAAAGATCTGAAGAACTTAATGAATATTATAAAGCAGCTAATTTTAATAAAAGAAAAAAAATATAGCTTAGCATTAAAAAGTCCATCCAAAATAGAGGTAGGGGTATTGCCTCCCAATTCGCTGTCGAAACACCGTCCAATGAACTGAATGAACTATGTACTTCATCATTACATAGTACATATAAAATGAAGTCGCTCAAAATGTATGTGCGCGTTAATCTTTTAAACTACGCAACGGATTTTTATACGGTTTTCACCAATAGATAGAGTGATTGAAGAAGAATGTTTGTATGCATAATACATATAAATTATATTAGAGAAAAGCCGAGAATTTCAAAGAAAACATATTTTTGTGCGATTTAAAACGGCTGGCGGGCCGTACTATAGTCACTTTTGAAATTCGTTCTACGGAAGAAATTGGAAAATAGATGTCCTAGAGTAAGTAGGTATTTGATTTTCCCTTTTCAAATATCCAGTGTTGCATTGCAAGCATTGTATAATTAGTGGCGATCGCTCGAATTGCATTACATAGTATAAAATGAAGTCGCTCAAAATGTATGTGCGCATAGATCTTTTATCACCAATAGATAGAGTTATTCAAGGGGAAGGTTAATATGTATACATATAGTAGAGAAAAGCCGAGAAATTCAAATATTCATTTCAGGCAGCGGGCAGCTGGCAAGCGGGTGGTGTGGATTTTATAAAGGTTGGGTAATGGCGTTGTGTTTAGTTAGCCACAGCAACGTGTGTCCGGGTCTGCTAGTTCATAATATAAATTGTTAAATTGATAATTTTCTGACAAAAGCAGGCGAGTTTGTCACTTTTAAAATTAGAATAAATAGCGTAAAATTCTCAAAACCAACATAAAAAGAAATTTAGCCGTCTGGTATCCTAGTTCATAACTTTATTTAAAAAAAAAACCGTTCTCCATTTAACATTGACGATAGTAATGTTCCAAATAAATAATATTGAATTTTCCCAAATAACAAATATTGAACCATTCAATTACGGGTTGATAAGAATGACAGTGCAATGAATTTTTGAACTTCGCCAAAAAAGTGTCCCTGACAATAGATGCTCAGCTTCTACCTCCAATCGAAACTCGGCAAAAGTCCACGCCTAATCCGGCGATACGGAGAGCAAAAACGGTTGCAGATGTACAATTTGCCAACATTCCAATGACAGAAATAATTCTTCTCAATTCCTATCGCAAACAAAATAGTGTTAGTGACCAAGTTTGCGCGAACCACAAACACAAAATAGATATCGATGGGTTAAAGCGTAGCACATTAACCGTACTTGTTATGTCGCTGTGTAAAGTGCATTAGAATGCATTTAAAAATCGTCTGATGAGAAACAAAGCTAAAGTTATGCCAGGGAGGAATAATGGAGTGGCCGCAAGAGAGGCCAGAATTTTTTGGAAAGAATATGGAAAACCTACCAACGCAACGTGATGGGTCAATTACCAATCAAATATTTTCCAAAAAGCTATGATCAATCTAGAATGGATGCCATGGCCGCATGGCGAGCAGTGTGCTGAATCACTTTTTAATTTTTTTTTTATGTGTGCTCCACATATGGAAAATAATTTCCCTCAAGGCCTATGTCATCTTTGGGGATGCTGTGTGGAGGTTTTTTTTAAGGAAATGAAGGAGAAGAGGGTACGGGGAAGGAAAAGGGTTTAAGGGGTGGGTAGGAATCTGGGGTTCAGCATGTCCTGGTCATTTATGATGAAACCATGTCCGTAGTGATGGTCTTACGCTTTAAACAAACTCGTCGGTCATACATCCAACACATCTGAATAACAAAACACTGGAAGCTGTAATAATCCAAGGTGATAGTAGTATCACCGCGGATCTGAACGATGTATCTAACATTGACCGTTAAAGACAGGTCATCAGCATTCGAGCAGGCATGCTATCGAGGAGGTTCTGCAGTCTGCAGATGCCCCAGCCCTGAGAAAAATATTTTAATGTGTGATATGCCATTATGGATTTCATTGCATTTCACAACCCTGTATGCAGCCCGAAATAAAATAACAATGGTTTCATTTTTATTATTAAAATTTAAAAAAAGAAAAATGCACGTGCTTGTGACCTCGATGAACACGTTCCATGAATATTTGAGGTATTCGTATGAGCTGACCACTCTCTCGGAACGGTTAATATTTCCCCGTCCTCCGTCCGCTGGGAGGCCCCCCCGCCCGCCACCTCCCCACGATCTCGAATAAAAAGATCGTCGCATCTCCGTTTGGGGGCGGCCCCGCGGGAATTGAGCCGTACCGATCTTTGGGTAAAAAGAAAAGAATAATAATAAAAAAACCCGAACAATAGTCAAGAAACAGATTGGGGGCAAGTTCGCCCCCAGCCCCGGCGCTCATGAAACATGCAGAGGTAGGTGGGGGCACCCCACTTGTTGACAAACACCGGCCGAGATGTCAGCGCCGACATTAGTCGCATGGGCATGCATTCTTTATCAGCCTCACCCGGAGCGATTGCTGCCACTTGTATATATTTGATGACGCCGGGGGGACGTGCCCTTCCCGCTCCAACCCCCCCTCGTCCGGCAGGCGGTGAGACATCTCGTGGAACGGTCACTCTATGTACCGATCTCGTGTCAACTGAGTTCTATTTAATGGTCACTTTGTGAACGATACAAACTTCTCTCCACAGCCGAGTACTTAGATCTTCTTTGCTCGGAGCACGACTTGTAGGTGTAGGTTGACCGCGGGTCTGCTGGTTTATAAGTTATTCTCAAATTAAATACGGAAATCCCTTTTACACACCGGTGACTATTTTTGTGAATTTTAATGCTTTAGTTTTCTTTAATCTGCATCATTTTGTGTTTTGCTACTAACGCGCGATGTTAACAACAATTTCAAAGATTCACTTTAAAACCTGCAAAATTTATGGAATGCTATGGAAAATAACTCACTGGTTACGTTCTCTACGCTGACTTTTAAAAAGCCTTGGATAAGGTTTATCACCCAATCCCAATAGCCAACCTTCATGCTATCGCTGTTAGAAATCCTTTATTATCTTTCGTTAAATCTTATTTAAGTGATTGGCAACATCAACATAATAACTTTGATTGCATTAATTTTATTTTTTTGTCTGGAGTACCTCAAGGTGCCCATCTGATTCCTGTTCTTTTTAACCTAACAATTTGTCAACGCATTACTAGCGTATTTTCTTAGACCCGCTTTTGATGACAACAAGATACTTAAAATAATAAAATCTTACCACGACTGTGTTCTTTTTCTATTTGGAATGACTCGTTTAATGATTGATGTAGGACTAACTGCTTTGATCTAAATATGGATAAATGCAAAATTATGTCATTCTATAGATAATAATCCGATTCGATGAAGAGCTAAAAATCCAATTCCTTTTTATTCTAAATTAAATAGTGTTAAATATTAAATAGTCCCTTTCTACCGTCAAATATTTTAAGAACCTTGGTGTGTTATAATGAAGGCTTCTTTTCGTCACAAAATGAATAATGTGGCTAATAAATCACTGAAACTTCTCGATAATTATTATCGAAGAAGTCGATTGCCCATAATTATTTTTTATTTTTATTTATTTATTTATCTATAATAAAATATATTTACAATGGTTTTATTTGTATGCCTGTCTCACTAGGGTATACCTGTGTCGAGACAGGCGTACATAAATGAATATAGTAGTTACAAGGATATTTCAGGTAAAATACATATTATGAATAGAATTAGAACAGAAGGGTGATAGGAAGGGTGGTAAATCTTTTAAAGAGAGTTATTTTATAAATATTCGAGATGGAGTAATGAAATAAATTCTGCCTAGTCTATTTATAGGTTAAATTTGACAGGATTCCATTATTTTCATTTGTTTTATATGGGTTAGGTTGTATGTGAATAGTTATTTATGTCTATGTGTGATTTATTTTACAGATATTTGTGATAGTGTGGCGTCCAATACTTATAATCCATTTTTTAATATCTTGTTTGAATTTTGTAAAGGAGTCACTTTGTCTGATCGTAGTTGGTAGTGTATTGTATAGTTTGCAAGCTATGTATTTAGAGTGTCTTTGCCCGAAGGTGGTTTTGAAAAAAGGAGTTTGGAGAAGTTCGTTGTTTTTGGCTCGGGTATTGTGTATTGTTTGTGTAGCTTTGTATGGTGTTTTGTTGTTTTTGTGTAAATTAAGTAATATGGATCTTGAGTAGAGCTGTTTAATTGAAAATAATTGCCCTTTATATTGACTTTAAGAATATAAATACTGTAAAATCTCTCTACTAATCCTTACAACATTGCTTCTTATGCGGAATTGCATTGAGATTATGGCGATTAAGAGGCTTTTACTCGACGAAATTTAACAAAACTTTAGAAAAACGCATTAATGATTAATCATATAATCGGTTCACCTTTTTTGTTGCAACTCCAGTTCAACGTTCCTTGCCCTAGATTCAGAAATCATGAATTGCTTCTCCTCAATCAACACTTCTAATTATGCTCTGGTTGTATTAGACACTGCTATTCTCCACTACTCTCCGCTGTTCAGACTGTCTAGTCTTGTTAACTCGTCAGGGCCTTGAAATTTTTCGTGACAATTTAAATGATTTTTGTCGATCTTTATGAAATTAAACACTGAAGAATTTTATCATTTAGTTTGTCGAAATCATGGACCTTACCAAAACCTTGTTAACGATTGGCTTAACATTATTCACTCTAATGTATTTCAAACAAATGTGATTACCGCACAAGAAAGCGTTCCAACTGCTACCAACCGCCAGGACCTAGCGAGATTATGACATCCCCAATAGAGAACTCCAGTCCAATTTTTTAATTTTTTTAAATCTTCTAACTTAAATAAATGCATTTTTATTTTCATTTTTAGAGTTAGTTTTAATAGTTAAAATAATTTTCTAAGTTTTAATTTTTCAAGACCCTCCGAAAACCACCGTATGTATGGTGAATCGTGTGGCGTCATCACTCCTGAAAAATTACTATAGGATCGGGCAATCAGCTGATCAACTGCCTCCATTTTAAATTCCGTTGTTCGAAGTATTCTCCCTAGAAGTAGCATTACTATTTTTTTGTGCAGTAGTTTAGTTTTGAACATTTTCAATAATAAAGATAAACTAATAAGAGAAACCTTTATTTTTTAAACATTATTTAGACTAAATCTCCATAAACAGTATGTAAATAAACGAATAAATTAATACGAAGGGTTGTGTCATATTATACATTGCCATACAATGACTTTACGGAGACGTCACGACACGTCGAACAGTGACGTCACCACTAAAATTTCAATAATGCCAACTTGACGGCGTGTTTTTACGACCCGATTAAAAATGGACTTTTTAATAATTTTTTAAAATCTCTGCGTTTAAATTATTAAATAAAACTTATATATTCAGAATCGGCGTTAATTGGTCTATATGAACATATTTTTTTAAAGCCATAATATTTTTCACTGGAGTTCCTTATTAGGATAAGTTGTAGGGCTGAAGATAGTGGGAAGAGGAAGGGAATAGGAAAGAGGAAGGTACGGAAATATCTAGCTATCAGATCTGGTCATCAAACGTTTCGATTCTGAATGGTGGTCTTTCACCAGGGCATTACTGAAAGTATTTAACACTACGTATATAATATTATGAGGCTTCATTCATGTAAAATTTTGTTCCTTTTCTGTAATTATGTATTTTTCACATTTCGCGCTATTTGTTTTGTACAATTGGAGAATAGTCTATTAGAATAAATAAAATAAATTGGTAGTTTAAATCAAATCACATTCGGCGAAATAAAATAGCTTTCATGAATACCTACAATTTATGGCTACATGGTGTTATGTTGCTGACGTTGGATTAATCAGAGCTAGGCGGCTTCAATTTCCATTCCCTAATGAATGTCAACACACCTACGATCATTCCGCCTCCAATATTGACTTACAATGCCGAGATATAATAATATAATATGGCGGATGGCGGATGGCGGATGGCGGATAGCGGATAGCCCTCCGATAGCTGGTAGCTGGTAATAAAGCCACCGCGGCATTGCTGCACCGAACAGGTAGGACCGGCCTATTGAGTTCTCCGCTAGAATGTTTAATTATTGAAGCTTCTCACCTCTTGCCTCTGGCGAGAACCCACTATGCGGAAAGCCAAACTTTCTTATACAAATAGAACCCATAATTAAGATTAAATTTTAAACAACGTTATGCCCCCGGGGCACTTTGAACGGAGAGAGATTCCCGTTTATACGCCACTAATATTTTGACGGGTTGAAAAGAAGTTAATTATGATCAAATTGATGCCGAACTTTTTAAAAACTCTCTGAAGCGCAATTAATTGATGTTTTAAAAGTTTTTCAAAATTTAAAAAGTTTTTCGTCAATTTAAACTCGAGTTAGATTAGTAACTACTTTGCCTAAAGACGATAAAGAAATATAAAAGGTTTGTGAAAAACACCCAAGAATTATGATACAATAATAATTTCTGTTGGTTTAGTTAACAACTGGAAAAAATAACGGTACTAACCTTCCTTTTACCGGGAAGGTTGCGATGGTTGGAATACTTAAGTTGTAGACATATAGCTTCTCAGTCTTGGTACACTTCAAATAACACAAAACTGCGCTATATAATTTTTTATTATTACATGCAATTTATTCGTTAACACCTCCGCTTAAAGGTACACAAATTAACAGGATATGTCACAGAATTTTAGAACTAAGACTAAACAACACGACGAAAATGAAAAAAAAAAAAGAAAACAAGTGATGCCTTATTAGACCCACTGACGTATTTTTTGGACCAATAACAGGGTTTCCACAATCGGACCGAAGGATTTTGCTAACAGTGTCCAATCATTTTAAATAATGGTAATATATAAAAAAAACACTTCTTAATTTAATCACTGGTCCGCTTTACAGAAAAGATAGGTGCGTAAGCAATTTGAATCTTTTGGCAGTCACAAGAAACAAAATGAACATTAAAAAAAGAAACATAATGTACTCGTACATCAAACTCTGAAATCTCATAAATCCAACAATGAAATCCAATAAACTTTAACTTGCAGGCTTCGTAAAGTTAAGTTAATCATTTGTTATATATTTTATTTTATTTTATATCTTTTTTGGTACCTACTTGTAATAATTATCACTGAATACAGGTAATGCAAAAATATTAATTTGGATCATTCTTGATTAGTGCTTTAAAAATGTAAAATAAAAATATGTTAAACATACAAGTGGTATTTAAACTTTTAAATATACCAAAATTTTAAAATAAAATATTTTTCTTGGAATTTTGGTTTTTGCTGGTATCTCCTTTTTTACAGAGATGCACACTTCATAAACCCAGCCTTTGCACAATAGACACAGTATCGTAATATCTTCGTTGGAGACAAATCTGGTTGGTTTACTCTCTTTGGTTTCTGCCATCGAGTCTTCGTTTTAGTGTCGCCTTCTGTACTCCATTTATCCTATGTACTTGCTGCGTTTAGACTTTAGATCATCGTGGTTATGATGCAAGGTTTTCAAAACCAGGCGCATGCTGGTTTCATTCCACTCGTGTTTTTCAACCATTATAAAATAATCAAAAGTATTTTTAACATGAAAAAATCGCTGCTGCCATTGGACCAGTTCAATAGGTGAGAATTGGTGTCTATTCATGGCAAAGATATTTAAATATAATAGATGTGCTATTTGCAGTTTTACTGTGTGGGATTGCACTTCCGGGTGTCGCCGATATTGTTTACCAATTAACAAATAACCTAAATGAACGAATAAACCAAACGAACGTTAAACTAAATAAACGAATTCTTTCCGTATTCAAACTATATTATTAACCAATACTAATGCACACCTTCAAAAAATCAACGAAATGAACAAATTCTTTTCGTATGCAAACTACTCTAATTAAGTCGTAATCCGCCGACAGTTGCGCGGACACCATAGCATATCTCTTTTGTATTTGAATATCTTTGATTCATGGCATCTTGAAGATCTTTAAATACCTTGGACACATAATCACCGAACACAATAATCACACGAAGAGTAGTATAGAAAGACTTCGGGTTCAGTATAACAACGCCTTCCGCATAATGTTTGGTCTCCCCAGACATTGCAGCGCTTCCCGGATGTTCACGGAGGGACGAGTTCCTGGCTTTGCAGCCCTTATTAGATCCAGGGTGGCAGGAATTAGGGAAAGGATAACCAGCTCTGGAAACATCCTCGTCATGGAAGCCCGCCTCAGTCCATCATCCAGTATTGATGCACACTGGAGAAAAATACTGGCTCCTTACGTGCTCACAGAATCCTGAAAGCTTAAAATTATTATTTCTTTTGTTTTACTTTTACTACTATTAGCTTATTATCTTTTTTTGTTTCGTGTACATTCATATCCACCTTCTTTTTCTTTTTTTTCCTTTCAAATACTTTGTACATGTATGTGTATACCCTTATGGAATGTGTGGGATTGCACTCTCCTCCCCACATACTGGAATAAAAACTTATTTATTTATTTATTTATTTAAATAAAAAATAGAATTACTTTTCTAGTACATGCGTTTGCAAGAAAATGTTAACGAAATAATGAATAATTTGATTTTATTTACGTATTGACAAAAATAATATTAAAAATATTATATTACAGCGAAGGGAAACGTCGATTATTTCAAAAAGAACCTTTTTTTAGATGTTATTAACTAAAGTTGCGTTATATTATTTTAGACTAGTCTATTTGGGGGCCAAAAGTGAACAAACAATGACGTGCACAGAAATGTTTGTGCATCGGACATACGCAGGACATCCTTGCCGAGACAAACCGCACTCACGTATTAGTAGAACTCTAGTTTATGTCTAAGTTTTCTGTACTATCCTCAACCTTTGGAACAGAAGAACTAGAATGTCAGACAATACTTTAGTTGATAATATTCCATCTTCTACTTCTAATGTTATGACTATAAATTCGGAATGTAATGTGTACTGATTTAGACATTTTCTTCATATCCCACCCACGGTTATTTTGCAATGCTGTTTGTCAAAGAAAATCCTTAATAATAATAATAATATGTTTCATTCGTATAAAATCCCACATCGGGTGACTTATTTTACAACTTGCACGCAATTTTTATACTTATATCAGCCCTTCTATATCAATGTAGTCATATTAATAATAAATGAGGATAGAACCGGTGCCGGGGAGGATCGAAATATCTGTAATCATAATGCGGAAGCCACTAGTAGTATTAGACTTTTTTTGTTTACAGGTTAAAATTATTTCACCGCTTAGATTTTAACTTAGACAGATATTTAAAGCTTTTATGTTGTTTAAACAAGTGCAGACATTAAATACAGGGTACGGTCGATTAATCGACTTTTTTAAAACAAAAAATATATGCTTTAATTATATGAAATGCCATATGGCAAGTTAACAGCACGTTAGTCATAAGTAAATATACATATATATGAATAATAATTAAATTAAGAATTATGTGGTACGCTTCAACTTATAACTATCCTACAACCATAGGTGGCCCGCACCTCTACCAGTTAAATTTGTGTATTATCACATCCAACATAAAATATATTTTTAGATTATACGGTACGGGGGAATTTTATGGGACTATGTATAACTCCTACTCTAGGCAACTCGAAACAGCAGAAATGCGAATGCTTAGATGGTCGGCAGATAGAATTAAAAGTTCACGCATTCATGACAGCCTGAGTGTCACGGATATAAACAGTAAGGTGGAGGAACGACAGTTGAAATGGTATGAGCACATAAGAACGAGACCAGATAATATAGACCACACAGAGGAGCAGGCAATGTTTACGGAACTTCATCGACAGTCATCCAGAGGAAGACCAAAGAATTTCTGGATGACTCAATGCACCAAAATTTTACGGAGAAACGGCCTGGATGAAAGCGATACCAAGAACCGAAGAAGTCATAGCCTGAGAACGAGTGCGAGAAGGAAGAAGAAGAAGAGGATCGGCTCGTATTTAAGCAAAAAAAACCGCTTATCAACTGAGCACGAAATAAAATAAAATAGTAATAAAAATGCCTTTAAAAATGTCTCGCAATTGATTAAGTGGTTCACAGAAAAAGGGTACGGATTAAATCTCCACCATAATATAAACGTTAATCGGCACCTTACTTGACTTTATTATGATGTCAATCCTTTTCGAAAACTTAGCAAAGGCAAAGAGACTAGGAGCTACCGAAAAAGAACAAAGCAAACACGTTGCGTAAATAAGGGAACATTCGTAATATTCCGTATTTTGGGACCTCACAGAATAAATATGTTTGTTTGTGAGTACAATCCAAACACCGAGGCCTGTTTCACCTGCGTTGAATAATGTTTTGGGGGGTAGTAATGTTTGCGTTTAGAATTTCTGTGTTTGGTGTACGGTTTAGTTTATTTCCTAGTTTAAAATTACCACCCGAACATGTAGGTACCTAGATGCCGCGGGTGACCTCAAACTTTAATATTAAACAAACTGGGTTAATTCCTTTCCAAGCGTGCGGCACTCGCACTGCGGGCACAGTGGGAGACTTGGAGACTCGAATCATTCCCTTTGGAAAAGCAAAAAACGTAAATAAGATACCTACTAAAAACTTTATTAATGGCAATGGTTTTGATTTAATGTCTAATAAAGACGACGTAGATGAGAGTCACACCTAGCCAAATTCGTATCTGATTAAAGCGTTACGCGTTGCCACAAAAACATTAAATTGAATAGTGTACCGTTAAAAATAGTATTTAGCATAAATCAATGGTTTACTTGTCTTATCTTCAATCATTGGGTTCATTAGTACAATACACTAACGACATCGTAAAATTTGTCGGTCATTCCACGTACGCACTTGTCGATCTGCTTGCCGTGGCAGATGCGCTTCAGTGAAAAGCAGCACCCCCGACAAGGCGCGACAGCACGCAACACCACACGGCCACGCTCGTGCGCGGCGCGTGCTACACTTCCGGACGCTTGTCATTTACCACCACACGGAAATGGCCGAAGCGTGCCGACAAGGGCCGATAGGAATCAAGAGGCTTGGCGGAAATGCACGAGGGCACCCAAAAACCCTCAACTAGCAACGAATCGATCTATCCATCTATCGCGACCCTCAATCAAAGTACACGCTCCTTCAGGTGCAAGCAATTGTAAACAACTGTTTAATTTGACAGGGGCTGAAAATGTTTCCGGTCTGATTCGTTTTTATTAAGTGGAAAGAATTTATGGCTATTGAGTTCCATAATGTGATTGCTGCGGTTGTGTTTTTATTGCTATGAATTTTACATTCTTTACACTATTGCTGTACTGGAGGAATATGTTCAAAGTTATTACAAAAAAACCCTACAGATTCCCGACAATACAGTTATTTAAGGACTTTGCTGAATTGAACATACAACAACTGTACATCAAAATTATAATTATACATTACCAAAAGGACAAACTAAACCATCATACTGCACAACACAATTACGACACAGACACAGACACATGACTCCAAAGACAAATACCACCTATGGACAAAGACATTACCGTAATTTGGCTCCAAAATTTTTTAATTTAATTGAAAAAGATATTAAAGATATTCATGTGACTAAAAATGATACGCGGATATTCAACAAAGGCGTTGTATACTGCGGGCAGATAATTTATACCAATATAACAACACACTAAACTGTATCTTTCTCTTTTCCTCTTAAATATTTGTATTATTTCTAAATTTCTTTGTATTCTTATATAATTATATTAAATTTTTATATTTCTTATTAATTATATGAATATTTTTTATGTTTCTCAACTTTTTTCATTTTCCTTTTCTTTCATTCTATTTATCTTTTCATATATAAATTTAAAAATTTATCTTATTCTTTTCTTTCAAGATTAAGTAATCGAAATTTGACTAAATTCCTGCCACCTCGGAACAGGCTCTAGTGAGGTGGTGTTTACCAAAAAACAAAAAATATGTATTATACTTCAAACTGTTTACAAAAACAAAAAATGTATTTGTGCTTATCTTGGTTAATAAATAATTAAAAAATATATATATATATATATATATATATATATATATATATATTACACAAGGATTGTTACCGGGATAATATAGTCAAGTCGATCGGGTGGGGTGCATTCGTTTATACTGTAGATACCACTACTGCCAACTTACAGTTTTAATTTTAACCTTATTAGATACCGTTTGCAGTCCACAATATGAAAGATACAAAATAGAACATGAATGCTCAAAAAACTGTAAGTTTTCATTTTGAAGTACGTTTTTAGCCTCATTGTGATTTGGAATTCGGATGAAACGAAAATTACGCATCACAGCATCTGCGAAGCATCAAACTGCGCTTTGGCGCATTATATCGGTTGAGATATGACACAGAATTGACGCTAGGTCTGCGCACATTGGACGCTTGATTATGACCACACTTTTAAAGGCTCCTGTTGGTTGAGATTGTTTTTTATGAAATTAAAGAAGCGAAAAGTAGAATTGAAACTTTACCAAAGCAATCTCAACCAATGAAGAGCCAAGTAGCCTTTCGTAGACCTAACGTAATTTCCTTTTTATATATCAACCAATAGGAGCCTTGATAGGAGTTTTATGCTTCGCAGGTGTTGTATGCGTCATTTCCGTTTCATCCGAATTCCAAATCACAATGGGGCAATACATAGAAGTTTTACTTCAAAAATTACTTTATCTGATAATAAACTTTTGATGACGTCTATAAGCGTGGTTGTATGTGTAGAGGTTGATACAGAATGCATTGAAAAGTGCTTCTCTAGAATTCCTTCGATAGTATGCCTGCCCATATGCTGATGGTCTTTGACAATGATATCACCCAGCTATCTACCTATTTCACTTTGGTTAAACTTGCAGGTGTATTGTCTTAGAGGTATGACCGATGGCCTTTTTTTAAAGAATTACTACGAACTTGATTTCATTATAATTCATATTATTGGGATTCGACAAACTGCTCGCATTTAAGAATTAGTCTCCTAAACTCGCTTAAAGATGCGCGAGTACGAGCAGTTCCATGTCATCAGCATAGCATCATTTGTTGGTGCTGTGTGTCTTTACTGGGGTACCCCGTTCTAAGGTGGCATTATATATAGTTATGGGTTTGAATTATAAGTAAGTACCTATGTTAAAATATTACGCGAGGAAAATTATGAAGCAATATCTAGTAGAAAACACAATACAAGCTTTATGATAATCTTCGTTAGGTTGCAAAATTGTATCTATATTCTTCCTTCCCGTGTCAATAATCCATATTTTAACGATTCTTTTGAAGTCGGTTATTTTTTTAATGGTTTCTATACCAAAGGGAGGAGGGAATATAGTAACCTACCTTTGTCGCGTTCAACCGAGTACTGAGGTCATCCACGTATATGTACATTAAAGAGTGCAGGGGACAGGGCTCCTCCTTGCCTGACATCTTTCTTTAATATGTACGGCTTTGGTCGGCTTACCGCCCTCTGTATAACGTTTGTGCTGCTTGTGCCATAAGCATAACACATTGATAATGTTTTTCGAAGTGTTGCGGTCTGAGAGTTGAGACGTGATTGTAGTATTAAATTGTTTTCTTAACAGAAAATATCATTTTCAGGCAGTATTCTTAATATCGAATAATGTGTTTCGCTACGTTTGGTGACTTAGCAGGGGTGCTTGGGTTCATGGGGTGAGGTTCGTCCAGGTCTTGGCAGCCGATGCATCTGTCGACCTGCCGCGTGGTGGGCCGCATTGAGAGGGACTGATTGAGGGAGGTGTATTGACCTCTCCAGGCAGAATCCTTCAACCCGTCACCTCGCACCGCAATTGGAGGAATGGATTCATACGACTGTCACTCCAGGAGACACTTTCCTACCCACCTCTCATACCTACTTCCTCCTAGAATTTCCTCGCCTTCCTTTCGTTAAAAAAACCTCTACCCACCATCCCTTAAGTTGACATAGGCCCTGAAGAAATTATTTTCCTCAAGGCCTCCTTTGTGGACCTAATGTAAATAAATACCATCTCTAATATTCTTGCTATGATCGTTGCTATGAATCGTTGAGTCGAGGGAATTTGATTTTTAGAATCAATATCGGTTTTACCCCCTGATTCCTTCCCACCCCACACCCTTTTCCACCCCAGATCTGCTTATCCTTCTTTTCTTTAAATAAACCTTCCTCACTGCATCCCCAAAGATGACAAAGGTAAATTATTTTCTTTTATTAGGGCCTCCTTTGTGGAGCTAAAGTAAAAATATACAAGGGTATAACTGCAGGTATATAAGCATACGAGTATCTTCGTTCTGTTTCTATCTTAATCCTATAATGTTGAGAAACATACTATCCATTAGGCTTCGTCTGTAAAATACAGGTTAAATTCGACAAGTAAATTTTCTTAATTTCTGTTATTTTCTTGGATGTCAATGATTTTTCATAAAGTCAGTCTCCGCGGCATATTAAAATTAGCCTCGTTGTCATTCAATGAGACATGAAATGTCTCATAAGCACATTATTAATTTGTATTCCTACTTCGTACCGACGCTTGACCAGCAGCGGAAAATTGAAGAAATCGGCTTATGGCTTTACTACGAAAGTTAGTTTAATCGTAGGTATGACTAGATTTTATACTTGGCACCTTTGTTTAGAAGGCAGTAGTGATGATTCCTTTAACGGATAACATGTGTTAGTAAAACTTCAACAGTAAAGTATGAGAAATGATCGAGTGGTTTTTGCTAGAAATCTGTATTATTATCGTAAATTAAATAATGTATATCATACATCAATTCAAAGTAATAAATGCAAGCATATTAATTCATATTTATGATTAAGTCCAACATAACGCAACCAACCAAATTGTCGCAATTCGAGATATATTACAGTGCGTGCCACGAATAATTCCATAGAATTAAATTTCCAATAATTGTACATCCTTACAACGGCCATCCAATGGTGGAAACGGTTGTCTCACGGAATCAATACTGTCAAAACCTCATATGGGAAATGTAATCGTATGACACGCAACTTCCTGCGTTAGAACGGATACATACAAGTTGTATAGACGTAGTAATAAAGGGAAGCAACCTGCGCCGTGCGGCGGTGAGTAAAGTAGGCTCCCTCGAAGATGACAATAAAGTAGACATTTACCGTTACACAACTACCACAATCAAGTTTCGAAACCGAATCGTTGTAATTTTGTATCAGTTCCTGAACAACCAAATCCACTTGTGCACTTTGCGAGGGTTGCCGGCGCTTCTCCCTCTCGCGCGTTGGTCCCGCCTCCCAGCCAATGGGAGAGAGCGGATTATCGATCTACTGACGTCACACACCGCGGCGGGGCGCGCTACAGTGCTACGGTGCTACGGCGATACGGCGATACGGCGCTACGAGCCTAGAGGGGCCCATTCTCATGCTACGACGCCTATGGCGAACATTACAGCGGATGAAAAATTGTACGTAGTCGACACTCGAATAGGTTTTTTTTTGTAATTATGAAGGTGACTTCAAATAGCGGCAGCTTTATGGACGCAATTTGATAAAGTACTTTATATTTTTGATAATAATGCGGGTGTTCACAGCACAGTTTTCTAAAGTATCTAATTATATAATAAGAAAATTTTACGCATTTGTTACATTGAGCGGAAATAAAAAAATAATAAATTCACCTAAAATAAACAATAATTCCTATGTAAACATTTCCACGTGCAGGCGGGCTCCGTCCAGGTTCTGCAATCGATGCATTTCATATTTGTTATTCTCAATTTATTTCACTGGATTAAATCAATGTATTTATGTGCATGTTTTTAATGTCCACTAGAAAAAAATCGTCTTCTTTGTAAAAATTGTTAAATGATATTGAAACAAAATAATCATTAATAAAATGCAAGATTATGTGAGTTATATAATGAATTAAATTAAAAAAACTGTTTTTTTAAATGAAAAAAAAAACATACATCTTTGGGCTAATTGCCGGTCCCCATCTTATTCCATCTCCTATCAAAGGTTTACTATCATCAGGTTTCTTCAACCTGCACCCTGAAACAACACCGTGGAACTGAACCTTTTTTGAAGTGAAACTTCTACATATAGCCGCTGTGATTTGGATTTCTGATGGATGGACTTTTGGAGGATTACTGCCCCTGCGACGTATCAACTGCGCTCATCGGCCGCTTTGATAATGATGTCACTTTTAAAGGATCCCATTATTGCGATATGAAACGGAAATTATGCGAGGTCTGCGCTCATTGGTCGTATTGATTATGACCTCACTTTTCAAGTATCGGTTGAAATTGTTTTGGTAAAATTTTCGCTTCTAAACTGCACTCGAATTTTTTTATGTGAATACCGCACCAGAGTCCCGACTTACCCCTACTAACCGGAGCGAGTGAGAATATGGCATCCTCAATTCAAGTGCGTTGTTCGACTGAAGGAGCTGGGATACAGGAAGGTGGGGATGTATCTGGCTGTGCAGATCTGGCCATTTCAAGTATCTAACGATTCGATTGTTAATGCTTGTCATTTACAAGGGCAATACTGAGAGTATCTGCCACTCAGAAAATGCCGGTACTATGTACACTGTATTTTGTAAATTCGGAGCTCGATTTTTTAAGAGTACCTATCAGACTTTATAGGCATACGGACCTATTTCAATGTCACCATTCACAACAAAGTAATTTCTAATTCCTCCCTTATTAGTTCAGTAAAAAAATTATGCCGACATCTTTAATGTAACAATTTCTATGTTTAAAACATACCAAAAATTTTTTTTGAAGTCAAACTTCTATAGCACCGCTGTGATTTGGATTTCGGATGTAACGGGAATGACGATTACCGCGTGTAAAATGCAATCGATTTTTTTATTTTTTATATATTCTATCCAATTGCAAACCACTGGATAGAAGCGAAACTTTACCAAAACAATCGCAACCAATACTTGAAAACTGAGGTCATAATCAAAGCGACTTTAATTTCCGTAATGTCCGTTTCATATCTCAACCAATAGGAGCCTTTAAAAGTGACATCATAATCAAAGCTACCAATGAGCGCAGATCTCGCGTAATTTGCGTTTCTAATCTAAGAAATTATGTTTGCAACTTATTGTTTATCACTAACCCCTGTGAAAAAAAAGTTAATATAATATTCCCAATGTAAAAGCCCCATGGGCGTGTAAATAAATAAATATTATTTTATATGAATTAAATTCAAAATTACACAACTTATTAAAATACAATTGGCCACTTGCATCACATTTAAAAAAAATCCGGTTTAGGCAAATATTCTAAGACATTCTCTATTTTGTTTTTTAATCGTATTTTTGAAACCCTGGCGATTTTTTGAAAATTTTAACCCGAAAAATCAAACCATTTTTTATAAACCGAAAAGACGGGACATAATTTTATGGGTTCGAAAAAACGATAATTACATAGCCGAAAATCACAGATGGCACAGGAGAATAACGAGGCATACCAAAAATATTACATCTCATAAATATTTTTTTCCTTGATCCATCTTATTGATCACAAATCATTATAATGTTCAACGTCTATGTAAGGTGCTAAATCCAATGTAATATACTTGTACTTGTAAATTATAATAATAATAAGAATATTATAAAATTTTATTTTGTTAAAATCAGCACCGTTACCATTATACCTCTAAAACACGTACCGACAGCATAAAATGTACGGGGTTCTCTTCATAACATCTGTCAAAAAGTCAAACCAAATGATAAGTTCGCAGAGAACAAATAATAAATCTAGTGAACGTTAAATGTCAAATTCAAAAATTCTCCTGAAATCAACGTGTTGCCATATAAGAAAAATAAATTAGTGTGGAATTTTACAAAATTAATACCACATTTTCTAAGATGGGACATTTTCATGTAGTGACGTCACGAGCCCGAATAATGTATTTATTTATGTAAAAAAAACTGTACATTTCTAAAATTTTTGACCAACATTTTCGTAATCTTAGTAAAAAATCTATCCACACGATTTTTTCCAAGTCGTTATGAAATTCATGCAAGTGGCCTATTAACATGCGCACGCCGAAATTCAAACCCGCGAGCTCTGGTTTCGTAGTCAAGAACTTTACCCCTCACTTATAAATTACTTACCAGCCCTTTATTTTGTCATAAGAGTCATATCTGTAGTCCATCTAATTTTATGTTAGTTATCATATAATATTTATGCTTGTCCTCAATTATTTTCAAAAGTTATGAAATAATATTTATACTTCACGCAGTTATTTTCTGTTAGTAACCAAATAATATTTACACTTTAATGCAATTACTATATATTAGTTATCAAATAATATTTGTACCTATTTGCAGTTATTTTCTGTTAGTTATCGAATCATACGTCTAAATAATATTTACACTTAGAATCTAGAGTTACATTGTAGAGCTAAATACGAAATTTTTAAAATTTACAAAAATTAACTAATATCATCAATTTAAGTATCCACTAAACGGGGTTATATTATTTCCTCCAATAGTATCATACTAATAACCGTGTTATTCCAACATTCTGCAATATTTGTTCTTCGAGCGTTTAAAATACACGGTTACACAAAACTCGTAGCACCAACGAAAAACTATTGAATTTACATCGCGTTTCGATTTTAACTTTAACTTTCACATTTTTTAATTTTATCTTTCGTTTTCGAGTAAATCGAGTCTTATGTTGGAATTTACCAAGTGAAATTTGGAAGAAAATCGGTCGCCATGGGGTTCATATCGGATTTTATTTAAAATGGGTCGTATCGCAGACCCAGCACCTAAAGTTTTTTTAACCTCTTAGTTGCCGAAAATTATTTTAAAAAGTGAAAAAAAATCTTATTGTTCTTTTAAAAATCTAATTATTTAAAAAATATGTATTTATTTGAATCTTTAACTTAAGGAATAAAATTCAATTTATTATTTTTAATTATAGCGACACCTAATCGAAAATCTGAAACAGAAAAATCATACGATTCGGTTACACCTAGGAATGGAAATTCCTAAGAATTCCTAGATGTGATCGTATGTTTTTCTGTTTCAAATTTTCGATTTCGATTGGAAGTCGTTAATACTGTCTTCATTAATTAAAAAAAATATAGCTATAAGATCAGACAGAAAAAATGAATTAAAGGGTTCTATGTAATGTACATTCACTAATTTCCTGCTTATACTATACGAGTTTCTAGTATGCACAGTTGTGTCTACCCAGGATATAAACAATAAATTTTCAAATAACGTAAATGATCTAATTTCAAAAATGATCTAATTTCACCAATGTATGCTCCACTTTTAAGCAGTTACGTCTTCAATTTTAGCGAGAATAAGAATATATAACGAGCAACGACATAAATCTATCACGAGCACCTCTGTCAAGAGAAACTAATGTAAGCATGGGTCTGCTGAATCTGATATAAACCTAACAAGAGAGACTGAAGTAAGCCTGTGTCTGCTGAAACTGACATTTTCGTAAATCCATCACGAGAGGCTATCAAGAAAGACTGACTGAGACTGCCTATGCTGCTGAACCTGTTATAAATCTATCACGAGCACTTCTATCAAGAGAGACTGAAGTATGAAGAACTTGACATAAATCTATCACGAGCAAACTCTATTAAGAGAAAATTGAAGTATGCCTGTGTGTGATGAATCCGATATTAATTTATCACCAGCACCTCTATGTCTGCGTCTGCTGAACCTGACATAAATCAAATATTAACATTTTTAATTTTATTTAACAACATTTTTGATTATGTACTTTTTTTTCATACGCTTTATGGGTTGTGTGGAATTCCGCCAACCTCCCCACATTCTACAATAAAGAATTTATTTTTATTATTACATGGGCAATAAGCCACGATCAGTACAATTTCTGTACCGCCCCTCGTTCCGAAATAGCATCATCAGCCCAGCTAATATTCGCTATAAAAATGATCCCTACGTATAGTTTAGGAGCTGCACTTAATGCGCTGCATCACCTGCGGCGGGGTAATGCCCATCGGCATGGCCTTAACGGTTATTGTAACGCTAACCGGCCGGCATTAAAATTACGGCGCTGCGGTAAAACATAAGCACCGCAGGCGAATTTTTTTAGAAAAATTGAGTTGTTATTTCGAAGGTAGACTTCAACGAAAAATCACATAAATATTTAATTGATATAGGTACTTATGTAGGAAAACACGGGTCCGTTCGTATACCAATACCACAATTGTTAATTGTTGTTCATTTACCAATACCACAATACCACAATAAACACAATTGTTTTTCTGAAAAAATATGTATTTGTTGCTTGCTCCTTAGAGGGCCAATGTCAGTTTTTAAGATTTCACGAGACGTTTGTACAATTCGTTCTTTTTAGCAAATTTTAATTTTAAGAAAAGTTATTTCCTAATGTTTTATTGACTCCTGAATATCGAAAAATTGTTTCTCGAAATCCAAAATTTCTTTTGGATTTAGAAATATAACCCAATTTTGAGACGAAATTGCAAAAAAATCAAAATGCGTAATTCACACGTAGTAGAAGTGAATCTAAAAAGTCGCTAGATCTAGCTTTCTTTTATTTTACCTGTTTATTTTAAAAGTGGTTTGAAGATTGGGTATTGATTTTATAAAAATAAAAATATTTCTTATTATTGGATTTCGTAGGATTCGAACCTCCGTTCGCTGGACTCTCTGGCCGCTGAGATTTGTCATGCGCTTAACGCCGCTGCGCTATCGGAGGCTCGCGCGCAACCGTGATTTACCGCATTATATTAGAATCGAGGACCCGTCAAATAATACATTTTAGTGACGAACTTTCGCTTCATCCGAATTTAAAATCACAACGGGCTAAAGCAGTTTCACTTCAAAAAATCTGATTTGGTCCTTTTAAAACTAAGCCATAAATATAATTGTATATAAGGTACAAGTAGTAAGGATTAGGAACTAATCGGTTTCCTTATGCCAGAGCACATCGTACATCATGAGTTTTAAGAGGACCACGATTAAAGGTTTTCTGCTTTATGGTAAAATGCTTTCCCCGTTACAAACGACGAACATTAATTTGAAGTCAATATAATCACCGAAATGAAATTATTAAATCTTGTAAAAGTCTAATGGCTTTCCGATCAGCTCAAAGTTCCGAGAAACAGCTTGTCAAATTTAAGCGACCCGAAAACTTTTATGGATGAAAGCTATTAAGCTCTCATTTTTTAGTTCCCGTACAAAGGAATGGCGGAACGCTAAAACTCTAAGCACTCATCCACTGCTCATTACGCTAAGCTTTTTCAATTACCATAATTCCCCCCATAGCCCTTTACAACCAATCCCTTATACGTACCTAAAGCTCCACTCGAGTGGTTATAGCCTAGCTTACCTAAGTATTACCTACTCAACTCCAATAGGGGGAAGGGAGACGGAAGTATTTTATTTGTTACCCCCTTCCATTTGCGTTTTAAGTTTGTGTTATTAATAATGTTTACTAATTTTGCGCAATGTTTATTAACGATCAATGTTATTTGATTTGAGAATTGACAAATTACCTAACTACAAAAGATATAAGTAACTGATTGGAGATGATTTGAAATGTTCACGTCAAAAAGTATTATTTGTATTAATTTTTGGGTTTTTATTTTTTTTCTTTAATAGATGGACAAACCTTTCCGAGTTAAGAATAATGAAATATTGAATCTTACAAAAGTTTGAAAACTCGTACTACCACCACAGAAAGCGGAAAATGTTGCTTTATCGTGTTGCAGGACTTAGCCTGCCGAAGAATTGAACTCATGACGCCTGGTTGGGACCCAAAAGCGAGGCCAACTAAGATACTGACCGGCCGTTTATTATATTCCTCCTTCTTTAGCCATTGTTTCGGATAGTGTTCATCATCACTTCATCATCATCATCTCATCTGTCTTGATGATGGAAACTGTAAAGCTTGTCTGAAATGTTGACTCAAGAAGGAGCGCAACACATAATATCCCAAAAATCAATCACAATGATTAGATCTTTTTTTTCTGTCTTGATTTCTTATATTTTTTTAGTTCTTCTGTTGAGAGGGTATTACCAGAGAAAACCAGAAATACGTCATTTTTAAATCAGATTTCAGACGTATTGACTCTTTTCCACAAACAATTATAATCGGATTTCGAAAGATTGTTCATTTATCTAGCATTCGCATGTTTTAAATTTTGGGAAAAAGTGTTTATTTTTGTTATAATAAGGTTATACCATAGGTCGTTGGCAGATTTGTTAAATTTTCAAAAAAGATTTTGTATTATACCACACCCATTTCAAATCATACAATCATGCAGTAAAATAAATCAGTACATTATCTGGGTATCGCATGTTTTAGAATTTTAATTTTAGTTTAAATAAAATCATTAAAAAACATATATGTTCATGTGTTTCTTGACGAAAATTGGTCCATTTGTGTATTTATTTGTGCACTTACAAACTAATATATTTCAGATTTTTTTTTACATTCTCATTTAACTTAGACATTATTGAAAAATAATAAATACTTACAACCAAAAAATAATTACAAAAAGTACATTATTTTAATAGTTTTATCATCACGCCTTTCGGCATTTTTGGATGTAGGTATAAATTAAAGCAAATTTTGAAAGAAATAAAATCAATATTGAGTTATAATTTTAAAAAGCTGGTACGGATAATAATTAATCTTTCTCATTGTAACCGCCCTGCACGATCGTAAGAACAACTTTCGACGAAATGTGGATTTTCGGTCGCTGGTTGGTTAAACGCTCTTAAGCAAAACGTTGGCTCATATTTTTTAAAGGAGAAATGATAAAGGAGAAATGATGTGGTTGACAATAATTATACTCGTACCTATGTCATATCATATCCAGGTTCATCAAATATTCCTCGAGTGTGCACAGTAACGCCAACAAATTTAATGCCAATGTAAAATTTGTATTATAACATTTTCATCAGATCATTTTTCATTTAACTAATTTCTAACATTCATATGCATTCGTAAGGAAAGCCAGAGAATTGCCCCGTTAAAGTTATATCTTAAAAATAAAGCACGCCATCAAGGACTCATAATTGGAGTCCACAGTATAGGTAACAGGTATAGGTGTGCACACAGTCTGCTGGTTTATTGATGGAGGAATCCTAGTGCGCCTTACCTTTAATCGAAAAGAGAATGAGGAAGTCCATTAAGCAGTTAAATAAAACATAGATCTTTCCATCGCCGGGTCTCCAAATTATTTCGCGTTGCCTTGAAGATCTCCTTAAAGCGTATTTAACGATTCCTCAGAGCAAAGGAGTGGAATCCTTTCTAAATGTAAATCTCGTCATCTAGTTACCATTTGAAGGAGAGGTTGTGATGACGTTAATTGAAATCTTCCACGGAGAAATTTAACTCTTTCGCTTTAAGCAGAACCGGGGAGCGCGCGGGCCGCTTCCCCCCTCCGCACTTTGTTTTGCCGGAGAATTATATTCACAAATAGCTACCTACCTACATAATTGTAAATCCACTCGAGGAATCATAAAAGCAATGGAAATAATTACTCCTAGAGAGCCGGGGAACGAATAAGGAGCGGCGATCTGCACCCGCACCCCTCGCCTTCCCACTCATCGCCCATCTACGTTAATTTCCAGCTCGATAAGTAAATTCAAACATGAAGCTTCGATTTTATATTTTAGTTTAATTGAAAGTTTAATGCTACGTTTAAAAATACATTTTCATTGAAAGTCTTTCTACTTATGAAAAATCTTTACAGAAAGGGCTTAATTTCTTTGATACTCGTAATATTTTAAGAAAATTTTAAGAAATGCTTCGTATACTAAGCATTTTTCTGTTTCTCTTCTCGTATAACACTGTTTTTTTTCCAAAAATATAATGAATATAATTTTTTTTTTAAATGTTAATATTTGAACCTTTAGTTATGAACATTGTGCACTTTTCACATTTTTCAACAATATTTGTAAAGGTTAATTTATCTGCTGTTCAGGAATCAGGCGAATTCCGTAGTTAAGGGCCCGCAACCCGAATTTCTACCGATTTCTTACATATCTCCCTTAAACACGTTAAGTTTTAAAGCTGTTAAAAAATATATGTTATTCTTCAAGATAATATCTAGACATTGCCCGCGCCGAAATGTAAATTATATAAAATTCCCTCGATAGAAAAAAAAATTGCAAAGTATGCTCCAAAAATTAATATAAACATGTTTGTTTCAGTTATTTTACAAGTTATATTGTGTGAAAAAAATCACCATTTTTCTTTAAAAGCTGTTTAAGACAAAGTCCGCGAGATTTAAAACGAGTCGTATTTTATTAAACATTTTCGCAATTTTCGCATCTATTTTGTCGCTGTAAATGTTAGCGCTCTCCTCTAACATTCGTAATTTCGTATCTCTCCATCTTCTTCTTTTCGAGTCCGGTTGCGGAGCCTTAACGTTTTATTATTACGGTCCACTTTGTTATGAATTATTATCATTTAGCTTGACAAGAAATCTTTCAATTAACGAGTCGAGTTGAAACCACTCTTTCTGTTATAGAAGACAGACACACCTCACCCACTCAAACCTGAAAGGGTTAAGATTCACACACCCAGACGTTTTTTCATGCTCCGTTAATTCCAGCTAGTCCTATCTTTTATTTTTTTCTGTACCAGTTTATCTTTAGTAGTACCCACTGATATTGGGTTGGCAAGAGTGTCCCATGCCCTATTCATATTAATATTTGCAAAGCGATTTATCGGCGCTATTATTTACAATCGTAAATACATATCACGAAGTCCTCGTTGGATATTATGTCAATAAGGAACTCCAGTGAAAAAAATTACGGCTTTAAAAAAATATGTTTATATAGACCAATAAACGCTGATTCTGAATATATATTAAATAATATTAAACACACAGTTTTAAAAAATTATTAAAAAGTTCATTTTTAATCGGATCGTAAAAACACGCCGTCAAGTTGGCATTATTGAAATTTTAATGGTGACGTCACTGTTCGACGTGTCGTGACGTCACCGTAAAGTCATTGTATGGGAATGTATGATATGACACAAGCCATCGTATTAATTTATTCGTTTATTTACATACTGTTTATAGAGATTTAGTTGTTGTGTTTATTGAAACGTTATTTAGGCCTATATAATGTTTCAAAAATAAAGGTATCTCTTATTACTTTATCTCTATTATTGAAAATATTCAAAAACTACTGCACAAAAAAAATAGTAATGCTACTTCTAGGGAGAATACTTCGAACAACGGAATTCAAAATGGCGGCAGTTGATCAGCTGATTGCCCGATCCTAAAGTAATTTTTCAGGAGTGATGACGTCACGATTCACCTTACATACGGTGGTTTTCGGGGGGTCTTGAAAAGTTAAAACTTTGACAATTATTTTAACCATTAAAACAAACTCTAAAAATAAAAATAAAAATGCAGTTATTTAAGTTAGAAGGTCATTATTCATAAAAACAATTTTAAAAAATTGGACTGGAGTTCTCTATTACGCAATACCTACTTTAAGAAATTAACTAAAATATGAAGTAAAATTTATTACAAATGACAGGTACCCAAGTATGCAAATTGTAAAAAGTGGAAACTTTAGTTCTAAACCTAGCTTTTACTGCAATATATACATTTAAAGATATGATTGAAATATTCAATATCAATGGTTATATTCGTCGTTTTTTTGGAGCGACAAGTCATGCTCTGTACCTCTTCTTACAAGTTCTAGAAATAAGTAACACAACACAACGTGAAACCCCTGCATCAAATCAATACAATAGGTATTTAACTTTAATTTTATGCCCAACATTAACAGAGTTTATTACTTTCCGGAGTTTGGTAAGGCAAGAAATTCCTTTATGTAGAATGATGACTTTAAAATTATGAAAATTGAAAGCACAGCAGTCGTAAGTACCTTGTGTTAGTGTATATATGTGTTGCGCAGTCTTAGGAGAAGAGCGCCTTAATTTGTAGGAAAACAAGTTTAATGAAAATTGTATTATTATCATAATTATTTCGCGCTCGAAATGAAATTCACAAAGGGAATGTGTTATGTACAGTGGGGGGAGGGTTAACATGGCGCAGACCCGTCTTGGGATATAATCTGACATCTGCTAATCGGGGGCTTTAATATGGCCAGGGACTGTACTCCTATTATACGGCCCGCCACTGTACGGGGAGAGGTAAATTGCAGCCGGTGACATTGCCGCTTGCCGCACTGTTAACTAGTCCCGTTAATACTTAATTTTTCATTATCTTATTCAAATGAAACTGTGAGACTGTCATAACTCGGGATACGACAAAAGTCAAATAAGTTCGGTCAAATTATGACCTTTGTTATCCTTCTTATTGGGGATTTGGAAGTATTATATCTAATTAAACGTAATACGAAATCAAAATAATCAGATAACGTTTCAAAAAGCTCCATTTAAAACTCCAAACGATTTATTAGGATTTTATTAACCAGCCACTGATCGGTAATAGTTGTCAACTTAACCCCAAGTCTCGGAAGGACTTAGATTATATTCTTAGTATTATATTAATAACCATTAACCATATACAATAACCATTAATTAATAAAATAAAAAAACATTTTACAACTAAATAATTGTCACACTTAATCATAAATACGTAAACACCTCAGCACAGGTTCTCCTAGTGAGGTGTTCACGAAACATACAACTACACATCCACAGTTTCACCTTCTCAAACCTACCTCAAAACTACACAGGTTCCTATTTTATAATTCTGCAACTGTTTCGAAAATGTAATTAATTAGAGCTTCCGAAAGACAGACTCGACCGGGAATTCCATAAATTATAAAAGTATGTTTTATATCCCTTTAATGCGGAGATACGTGATTTGTTCTTCGCTGGAACGAGAGATATTCAGTCTTCTCAGTTTGTCTCAAATATGTATACATAAAGCTTACCGTGTAAGAAGCATAGTTTTTCCAAATTTACCCTCTGCTATCCCCTACCGCTACTATTTTTCCTTTGAAATCCGTTCCTCTGCCTCTTCCTCGTCCCCCACTCCTCCTTCACCCTTCCTGAGTGTCCTACCCCCCGCGACTCTGTTTCCACCCCCGTTTCCCTCCCACGTCCCATTCCCCTCCCGCGTTCCCCTTCCACCTTCCGAGTTTTCCCCCTACCTCAACCCTCCTTCCAGAATCCCCCACCTCCCTTTTCGTTCTCGGATTCCCCTCCCCTTCCCGCCTTCCCTCCCGGCCGCTAAACTACACGAAATATACACATTTTTCAAACAACTCGTGCGCCACCTATAGTAAATTTTGTAATCAAATTTCATAACGCCAGAGCTCACCATTATATACAGAAACCTTCGTGGGCATGCGCAAAACAAATCACCAAAATTTCTTCGCTATCGGATAAATGGTTTAGAAACGTATAAGGGACATACAAAGAAATGTTCATTTTTATCGATTAACATTTAAAATACCCCGGAAGCACTCCAAAGATCCACGAAATTTCACCGTGTCATTGCGACTTGCAGAAAAAAATATTTCAAAGACTGAATTGATAAATTTTGATCCGGATAAATACATTATATTTACGGAAAAATAAATAACATTATACATCTGAAATATAAAAAATATGAGTACACTTACAATAGCAGAAAGAAAACTTTAAATTACATTTACCAGAAAATTAACTATTTTCATAAATAAATGAAACAATTTAACTTTGTTTGAACCACTTTTATATTTGAGTAAATCCGACCGGTTTCAGAACGAACGTTCCTTCTTCAGGGCAAATGTATACTATTTTCATATTAATTGCTAAAAAATGTTTTCTCGACCGCCACCGGTATGTTTCTATTGC
Organism: Limnephilus rhombicus; assembly: GCA_929108145.2. NCBI lineage: Eukaryota > Metazoa > Arthropoda > Insecta > Trichoptera > Limnephilidae > Limnephilus > Limnephilus rhombicus. The sequence continues at coordinate 29,749,637 of OV815275.1, forward strand.
TTGAGCTGCACTGGAATCATGTTTTGAGTAGTATTATGACAATAATAGCTGAATCGTATACTGTAAGCCTGAGCCCAAATACGAATCTTCTTGTTGAACTCCTTTGTACTAATTGAATACTTATACCTACTTATGTTGTGCCCGCTTAAGTCTTTCATGCTCAGTTTATTATTTATGTTCTACATACTTGTTATGATGCTCCCATACAACTTACCAATGTTACATGTAGATGCCATCGAGGCGTAAATAAATAAATAAATAAATTACATTATATAAAATCTCTTTTTTTAAACTTCTTTATTTACATAGCATGTTGAAGCAGCGACCAGACGGTGTACGACCAGAGCACACGGCACACAGCATACAGCACACAGCACACACGAAGCGTTCGGTTAATATTTCCAGGTCCTTTGTGGATATCCCCGATCCGACCCACAATCGACGGATATCATGTCGTGAAAGTATTCCCCGCACTGTCCCCGCGAACCGCCATGGATAATTCAACGTTGCATGACGTCGCCTGAACCGTCTTTCAAACATTCACCATGCCAGTAATTACAGCTTGTACGTTTAACAATACGGACTGTGTAATTTACCAACTTCGCAGTTTGGTCGGGTTGACACAAGCCAACTTTATTAAACAACCCTCTTGTTCCAATAGGATTTTGACGGAATTGACTCGGTTAATGAAATATCAACTGAAAACTCGAAAACCAACGTTTTGAAGTATCATTCGATGAGCTATTTTAAATCCAGTTGCCAGGTCGGGCTTCCGAGAAACCTTTATTCCAAGGTTCCAATTAGCGCGATTTTCCAAACAAAGAGATTACCCAACTTTTTGATTGGATATAAAAAGTACAGCAATGTAATATTTTCAATGAAAAAATATGTTTGACAAAAAAATATCGGTATTAAAAATATTAAGACATTAGAAAAATTTTTGTATAGGAAGATCTCAAAAATCAGAAGAAAAGTCACGACAGGCACCGTAAGTGAATTATTTATTTTGATGAATATTTTTTTTCCAGATATAATAATGATTAATTTAGATAATTCCTAATTTAGAAGATTCCAGATCAAGCCCTAATGTGAAATTGTTACTGCGGATATAATAAACTAATTGGTAAATACTACTGTTCATACTATCTTTAATAAGAATAACTCTGTGTTTAAAGTGTTGTGATGTTTTACACAAAGATTTCAGAATAAAATACAAATCGAATATAAATAATCGGACTTTGTGGCTTGTCATAATTACAACATAAACACAAAAACTTGTTTCAAACCACTTTATTATTGCTCGTCCTACGCCGCGTTTTATTATTATGAAAGAAGGTGGAGCAATAATTTTATTAAAATGAAATGGTTTTAAACTAATGTACGTGTTTATATTGTGACTGTATTAATGTTTTCAACGGGGATGGTGCGACGCTCTTTAGGGAACCCGTTAGCACAGCGCGGGGTGAACTGTGCGCCCTAAACTTTAAACTGATCCTTACAGGATTCAATACTTTGTTTTGTCAAAGCAGTTCTGTAAGAATTCAACACTTTAGGCTCCATTATCACACGACGTGACGCGGCAGAACTGCAGTTTTAGAGGCAAAGTATAGATAATTTCTATGTTGTTTATCACAAAAACAAATAATATACACTATTCCAAACATTGATAAAAATATTTACAGAACCTCAAAAAATAATTTAAAGTTAGATAATGTCCTTTATTTCTGAATATAGGAGTATTAGGTATAAAATATATTCCCTGATACAATATCAACTATGTCTAATTATTTTACTGTTAGATTATTTTAAAAACAAATGCAAACGAAAATCCACCATAATATTATATTATGTGGTGTCATACACCCCAAGTAGTCCACGTTATAATACACAGATATTAAATTTAATAATAGTTACGTAGACGTACTCAGAAAAAAGGTCACACTTGTGTTATTGAGGTTATTATGCATAATTGCAGAACTAAGTTGATTTTTTTACGACTGCCGTCATTTCGCTGAGCCAGCACATCTGGTAGATAGGTTCTTATGTACATCTAGCGGTATAAACTATTATAGAGTCCACATACGACGGAATCGTGTTCCTAAGGGTATTTTACGTGATCATTTTTGGTACAGGTTTCATATCTGCCACCTTTCCATGTACATTCAGTGTGGAAAATAGAACTTGTTAAAGTTTTGATAACGACTTTTCACGGAGTTTGGGGGCAATATACCTACAATTGTTATTGTTTTAATTACGTATCAATTATTTTACGTGATGAATGGAAATGATACGTTGTTATTTCGAAATACATTTAAAATGATTCCATGCCAACTCAGAATGAAACCAACTCAGAATCACCTCAGAAAGGTCATTAAAAGCGATGAAAAAATAATTTTAAAATAGCCGGTAATCCTATTTTAACGTAACCTAAAACCTATTTAGCCAATTTTTTTATGATCACTCTTAATGACCTTTTTAATGAGTTTTGGGTTTCATTCGGAGTTGGCCGGTCACCATTTAAAATATTGTTTAAAAGGTTATTGGTAGACTAAACTGTGTTAGTAGCTGATTTTGAAAGCTTGTTTCTATTCGGTATTGTGAATAGATTTCCTTGGTAATGTTGAGGTATTGCAATTTTTTAACAATTGAGTAACACTCCAAAAATTATTAAATATTGCTTGCGTTTAGTCTTGATTCACATATATGATGCTGATAGCAATATTGGGAAATCATAATACAAAAAAAGAAAAAAAAATCATAAGAAATGAATGATATTAATTTATAATTTTTTTTATTTTTATTATTTTACTTAGATATACTTAGATATGTTTACACTTACGAGTACTAGACTCCAATTCAAACAACTATCCTCCGTTGGTCACCATTATACAGGCAGCTGCCTAGTATTGTGACCTAATGTATCTCCTGAAGTAAATTTATTATGTATGTAACATGTACTTATAAATAAATAAATAAATATCGTTGTTACCAAAATGGTGGGTGGGAAAATATTTATTTATTTATTAATAATAAATATTAAAGATTTTTAATTTATTTTTCCAATATGTTCACATATAATTATGGTAACATTATACAAAAATGATTCATAATTGAAAACCTGTTGTGTTTTTACATCTGTCAACGTAGAACATAGCGGTCACGAATTATAAGCTATTACCTAAGATCTAGTTATCTGTATCGGAAAATTAATCGGACAAGTTTGATCAAAATCTGTAAAGAATTATTAAATCACGAGCTCCTTCTGCAATTGTTTATATTTTTATTTAAATATACATAAAACGTGTATATTCCTCTAAATTAAGAGGCATAGTTTACAGGGTGTAAATTATCAAGCTTTTCATGTCAAAATTTTCCATTTTCGATTTTGTGATACGCGTATGCCGTTAAACACCTACCCAACAAACAGAAAAATGTATTTTTTTGGTGTTTTCCATCACAGTAGATTCAATATATATAGATGATTTGCGGTTGCCCATGCCTAGAGTGCAAGAGATCTTCGGTGCAAACTATTTAATAATACCTACATAAAACAAATATCTCAGCTTAACAGCATTTAAGAATGATCATAATGTAGCCGACTATCATAACTTTAAAAATAATTTTGACGGTTCAACATAATATTTCTAATTAAAATACATATTTGAATAGACGTAGGTAGTAGGTGTGTTATGAATATGCTTAAAATCTCAGTTGAAGTGATTTACATTGACTTGATATTTCTACATAAAATTTTAAATGATTTAATCGATAGTCCAGAATTGCTTGCACTGAAAAACTTTCGGGTTCCATTGCGCAATACGAGAAGACGAAATTTATTTCTGTGCAGAAATTCTGGAACTAACGACCATATGTATTCCCCTTTGCCCAGAATACTAATGGAAGGAAATAATAATCAACCCAAGTCGATGGGCATCTTCAATTTACCACTAAAGAAATATAAAATGTTGTTAAAGAGGTCGGTTCAGTTATGTATAATAAATACCAGATTTAAATGTCCGGGTTTAATTTTCCCCACAGGAAAAACTAAACCCTTTCAGACACTTCCCAAATGATCATCTGGTCATTCCACGTTATGCAATTGCATTATATGTATTATAATTACAAAACAATACAAGAACAACATGTCAACCTACCAGAGACCAGATGGGAAAAAAATTCACCGACTCCAGATATTTTCATATCAGAGGGTTCGGCTCTGTGGAATTCCTAATTGAACCTATAAATCCTACTGATCCCTCAATATAAATATTTAAAAAATCTTTTGTAATCCTAAATGTATTTAAAATTACCGATTTTTGCATTTTTATATATAAATTCTTTGACAAATCTAAAACGCCTAAATTTTGAATCAGAGACCTAGGTATGATGCCAGTAGCCGAAATAACAAATGGTAATATTTTTATATTCCGAGAATGCCAAATTCTTGTAATCTCATTTCCTAAATCTGTGTATTTTGTAATAAGACCATTATTATTATTATTATATATATATATTCATGTGTAAAAGCACCTAAAAAGAACGTTAATAAATAATTTATGAATAAAAAAATATCGATTGCAGTTCACATGCGGTAGAAGCGAAACTCCACGAAAACAATCTCAACCATTAGGAGCCTTGAAAAGTGAAGTCCTAATCAAAGCGGCTAATGAACGCAGTTTGACGCTTCATGGGTACTGTAATGCGTCATTCCCATTTCATACGAATTTCAAAACCGGCGGGCTAAAGAAGTTTAAATTCAATAATATTTATACCTGCCCACATATGGCAATAAATACATACTAAAACTTTAAGATATGAACAACCATATTATTGACACGGACTTTGGTCAGTTTCTGGATCTCTCGCTATTTTATTATTGAAGTTATTTAGTTTCACTTAAAAACATGTATTTATCACACAATTTTAAGCATGTACGCTCATCATGAGGAACTCTTCAAAGACTTTGATTTTAAAAGTTGGTGGTCACTCGGTACCTCGAGTTGCTACATTATGTAAATTAATAAAATGACAAAAAAGTTTTCTGATTGTCAAGAAAACTGTTGCAGGGGTGAAAGTTTACTGCAAAACAATAGTTGAGAATTTCTTGAAAAGCTCTGAATAAATTATAGCTCTAACAACGGCCGGCTTAATTAATCATTTGTCTATGGCGACAAATATCTATATATTTTTGTATTTTAAAATTTCTTCGGCGTTGAAACATATTTCTCGTCAACACTATAAGTTTTTAAAACCTTATTTTTGTTGTTGTTATTTTTGAAGTTAATATGTTGTATTATGTACATTTGTAGAGTCGAAACGTTAATTATATGAAATTTCTTCGATAGAAAAAATCTCTACCTGTGCTCCGAAAATTATTGAAAACACATTTTATTCTGTTATTTATTTATTTTTATTTATTTATTATTTATTTGTACCCGCCCAATTAGGGCTTTAACACATGATAAAAATAATAATACATTTTATATAATCAAAGAATTAAGAGATATAACAATTAAAATAAGAACCAGATGAGTTTGTCTATTTGGGAAGTATGTTGACGAGAGATGGGAAGGCTGATAGAGATATTGAAAGAAGGGTGAATGCAGGTAACTCTATTAACGGAGGACTAAACGCTGTTGGCAGTTGGCACCAACAAAAAACTGTCCAAAGACGCGAAACTAGCTGTCCATAATACTGGTACCTACCCTGATGTATGACAGTGAGGCATGGAACTGGCAGAGAAAGGATGAAAGTAGACTGAATGCTGTAGAAATGAGATCTCTGAAGCGTATGTGTGGTAAAACCATGTATGATCGTGTGAGAAATGTGGAGATCCGCAAAGAATGCAAGGCTGATGTAAGCGTAATGAGTAAGATTAAGAAAGGAACGCTCCGATGGTTTGGGCATGTAGAGCGAATGAAGGAGAAAAGGAGTGTAAGGAGAATATATGACGCAAATGTGAATGGTGGAAGAAGTTGGGGACGCCCGAGAAAGACATGGCACGACCAAGTGAATCAGATACTTGAGTCGAGCCATGTCAAGAGTCAGAATAATAGAAGAGTATTTATGATACGATGTATGAATGTGAACGAGGCAAGGAGTGTGTGCCAAGACCGAGTTGTTTGGTGGTCCGTCCTCTCTGCCTGCCCCTGCGGAGAAACGGCGTGATGGTTAGTTATCATGTATAAAAATTTTAACTTCAAAACAACAAACAGAGTAAGATATAGGATGCACATTGCACATTCTTATAAATTTCGATATATATAGTACCTGAATTGTTACAATGGTAAGGTACCTTCTGACGAACCGTTCTACTAGGCACATGAAAGTTAATGAGCCTAAGGAGTTCAGGGGAGTCAAACATGATATTAATAATTTTATATAGAAAAAATAGATCAGAACATATTGTTCTTTCTTTTAATGTTATAGAATGAAAACATCACGGTATTTCATTCAATGCAACTTAGGTATTTGTCGAGAGATTTTAGCGCTATTTTAAACGAGTCTTGTATTAGTAAATATTTTTATGATCTATCATTGGTATTTACATATCTCGCTTTAAAATGCTTAAGGAGCCTTAACTACATAGGTAGCATTTACTAAACTTCTGTTTTTGGAGATTTATTACTTTACTTTATTTTATAATTTAAGAAACTCGATGAAACGAAAAATAGCTACACTAAAAATAGACAAACACATACATCTATAGAAATTAGCCTGCAAGAGTATGAGATAGTATAATCTGTCTCTTCTTTATGCAGTGCTTCATAGCCTACCGGCCTATATGTTTTCTGAAGGTTTCACATTTACCACGTGTGAATTACACACACTATGATTTTTTATATACTCTCATATTTGTTTTCATATAATTCACTATCGTCAAAATATAAAAAAAAAAACTAAGTACCAAGTGTATATTGAAAAATAAAACTCTTGAAAATCCCAAATCACTCATCTCGAAATAATTTAAATGATCAGTGTTACGAGTTTGTCATAAAAGTTTTATATTGTTTTTAAAATTCAAGTTAACTGCATTTTGTGAATCACATCTCTAAGGTTGTGCTACATCATTGCCGAGTTTGAGAATAATATAAGATTTGCCCAAATAAATCAGGCATAGGTGTATTTACTTTCAAATTGGCTTAAATTATAAAATTAGTGTTGGTCATCAAAATGATTCAAGTATAGCTTACTGTTTATATTATCTACATCACGTTAATTCGGTACATTAAATTACACGACAAGTTTTTTAATGAATGTTCATGATAGGTATGCAATTATTGACAGAATAATGATTAATTTAGATATTTTATCCAGAAAGTTCCTTGCTACTTGTTCACTTGATTTTTAAGCCTAAATATAAGTGCCTAATAATGAAAATAAATAAATACAACACAATTTTGTCGGGACATGATGACAAACTAATATTAGGATAATATATTAGGATAATAATATGCAGATGACATGAAAATATTTTCACCTATAAACTCAATCGAGGACTGTCAGAAGCTGCAAGATGATTTGCTACGTTTGAGCACGTATTGTAATGCCCATTGTCTGGAAATAAATATTTCTAAGTGCGTCATCGTGCGCTTTACTAGAAATAAAAACGTATTAATTTATGAATACTCAATTAATCATGTACCGTTGTCTATCAAATTCGAAAGTAAGGACCTTGGGGTTATACTTGATAGTAAACTGAATTTCAATAAACATATCGACCATATAGTCACTAACGCATCTTCTTTGTTTGGTTTCATAATCCGCTCCTGTAAACAATTTAAAGACCTTACTACTTTCAAAAACACTGTATTTCTCATATGTTCGTAGTATCCTTGAATAACAAAATAAGAAAATTATTATGATAAAGGTAATTTATGGTTGACCACCTCGCAACAGAAAAAAATGATATCTGAAGGAAATAATACATTGATGTTTAAATTGAATCATTTTAATAATCATTTGACGGTTCAATCAATTGTAATTGATAATTAATAATTATTTTCCTTGAAGAATATTCCTTTAGCATTCCTAAATCTACTATTTAAGTGCTTCATGAAAGTTCCGTGGCGTATTGGGATAATAATTCTACATTTTATGTAGACATTTTGTATCGTACTGGGAAAAGAATTAGCTTTCTTCGAAAAATTGTTTAAATGTTCAATAGGAACTTTTTATGTGCGATATGAATTGATTATGTTTGCTTATATTTTTTTAATAATGACCACACTTAAATACCAAGCATAGAACGCTCCTTAAATTTCGTAAGAAGATGGATTGGCGTAATCGGACAAAACTATTTTTCGTACATTCATAAAATAATAAAAAAAATATTAGTTTTTTTATAGGCCTTGGTGTACTAACTGCAAAACATGATGCGTAAGCCTATGATGGAAATTTAATAAATATATGTGTATTTTTTTAATATTGTTGAAATTTGTTACTTTATGTGATATATTTTTCATCCTTGCTTTAATACGATTATTTCAGTTGAAAATGCCGGACAATCTTTTCCTTAATCCCTAAATTTAAATAAAATATTTAAGGTGCGGCGAAAATATGCTTTATTATTCTTGTATATCGCAGATTTATTCCACATGTGATGATCTTTTGAGCTGATTTTTAAAGAGTGTCTTTCTTTTCAGACCCGAATATTAGAAGACGCGTCACTCATGTGCAACTCCTGGTCACCACGCCACAATGTAAGTACCACTAATGAGCCAAACCTTTGTTGCAGGTAAGTATAAGTACACACATCAATATAATGGTTCCGTGACAATTCAACAAAGTGGCATTTCAACATCCCTCTGAAAAGTCATTAGTGATGAAAAAAACGACAATTTAAAAAGTAGACACAAACAACCTATTTAAAGAAGTTTTTTCAATTTTTGTTTTCATAACTTTTAATGACTTCTCAGAGGGGTAATGAAGTTGTACATTGTTGAATTGTCTGGTCACCAAACATAATGTACATATATTATTTTACATAAACCTTATTATTTTTATTAACATCAATTTGTTTTTTTTTCTTTATAATATGATTTCTATTGCGACTGTTAAATATTTATCACCTATTTGCGATAATTGTGATTATGCGACTCTATATTTTTAAACATGGTTTTGGAATTTACAGTGTTCATTATAATGATTTTCTTAAAATTCATCAGAAATACGTGTTGATTTTAATTGAATTTTAAAACCGCATTTTCTACTTCACAATAAAATGCAGTTACGATTTAAACCCAAAAATTGATAGTCGAAGATTATGAAAAGGTTAAAATTATAACTTTCTATTAAAAAACAAATACAGCCTCTCTGAATAATTAACTTGCTACATTAAATATACTTAACTAGACTATCTGAATAATTGTCTGTCAAATCAAATATAAATTTCAGTGTAGTAACTAAATATTTAGTTTTCTAATGTGTTTGATCTAATGAATGAGCTGTATTTTCCAAATGCGCCATCAACCAGTAACTAATACAGCGATGAACAACATTGTAATAAATGTGCATGTGCATACTCCGGCGCGTTGTGATATAATGAATAATTAGCCGCTGTTGATAAATTAACTTAACGTACAGAGTGCGGTACAATGGGCGAGCTTCGCGATTCGAACAGGTAGTTTAATCCGAATGAAAGCATAGCCTTGTTTGTGTACCGACGGATTACTGCAAAGCTGCCCATTGGCTCGCGTTTCGCGTGCGTATGATCACGTACGTTATAAATGAATTATTTCTGCGATTATGCCTACAATATCTATCCCAGTAAAATGACTGCCACTGCCCTTACCTATTGTACTAGCGAACACTTTACTGTTTTATGTAATTAATATGCTACATAATATTATATTCTTATTTTATTTTAATATTTTCAGCTAAATGTATGTATTTTACTTTTTCTTTCTCCTTAAAATGTTTTCTCCAAATAGGGGATTTCAAAATCCCAATAATTCATTCGATGGTTTGAAAATGATCATTGTCGTTGAAGTTCAATGAAGATCGACGATCTCGAAGATAATGTCGGATGTGCGATTTTGTAGTCTTGCAGTAGACCTGCTTAAATGTTTGGTTTCTGCATTTTTACGGTTTTTTGACATCAAGAAATGTAGTGTTGTTTTAATTCAATTCAAAATTCCGAAAACACGAAATTTTAAATCAACAAAATAAGCCAACAGAACGGCTTTCAATTTTTAGCAGATCCGACATTGTTCTTCGAGACCGTCGAGATGTATTCAGACATCTTGTTTGATGGTTAAGAGACGTTTTTGGAAGAATCTTGTGATGTGTTAATTTAAAGGGAAAATTGACCTTTCGTTTGACCTAAACTAATTTTTGGAAGATTACTTGTGACTAAAAGACCAATGTGTTAAGTGTTAAAATATGTGTATTTAAAACACAGGTGGCTGGTGACTTTTTGTAGTTGATGGGAAAGATAGATCAATAAGTTTTGGTATTCGGTATGGAAGTCCAAAAAACGATATTTTGTTGATAAATGAAATCATATACAAAAATCATATTTATCGTATTTAGTAATTTTTTATCTTAGCCCAACGCAAAAAAGTCACAGGTGATCACTGTTAAAAAAAGTCTTCATATTATTTTTAAATACAATTTTTACAAAGAGATACGAAAACCTTTCACAATTTAAGTAGCTGCTCTGCGTTAATTTTTTTTTTGGTTTACAAATCCTTTTAAGTTTCGTACATAATTTTTCGTTGGGCATGCCTATTAAAAATATATAAACAGTTCTCTTGTAGCAAACAAAAAGTTTTTTTTACACCAACGATTTTTATAATTTACTTGTGACGTTATAGAAATCTAAGCATTGAAAGAAAATTGAGAACTTAGTAGGTACCTAGAGATATCAAAGGAAATCTCTGGGATTAATCGTGGGGCTGCGAACTACTAGGGAGGGCGCACGTTGAATCCAAAACATATTTATAGTAATCCTCTTAAGTTGGGAGGTTGCTTAATAAAATCAACTATCAAAGTGCAAGACGAGAGAGATCTTTCTATTTTTACCTAGATATTTTTGGAGAAAAATATGAAATGTATGCATATATGCAAATAAAATAAAATATAATAAAATAAAAATATATTATTTGGTGAAATCCATGAAAATAACCTGTTTTTAGAATGGAGTCATAAGAGTGAACACACATTTGACACATTTAAATGAAAACACCGCTTTTCATGGCAGTACAAGAATTAATAATTTCGGGATTTACTAACACTTACTACATTGGTAACAATAATCAAATAAATTCATTCAGTTCAATTTTGTTAGGTTAACGTCACTTCAAAATACGTATAGATTATATAGAACGTTTTTACTTTACTTTTCTATCAAGTTCAAAACATGCAAAACATAATCGCTAACATAAATATGTTCGAACTTGTCAAAGGGTATACCATCAAAATCTACAGTACCTACCTACCTTTATCATTTCTAAACTTCCACATATAAAAAAAAATACAAAGGAAAAAAGCAAGATTCTGAGTCACATTAAGATAGAATATTAAGTAAATATACCAGACTGATAGTATTAAATAAAGCTGTGATAAATTTGTTGGGATAAATAGACTATCCGTTCATTTAGTTGAATTCAAATACGCTCATCCAAACACAAACATGAATTTCACTTTCAAACACACACACACACACGCATAATATATAAGTAAAGCCTTTTATAATACTCGCGTTGGAAAATTCGAAGGGTGCATTATTAATGGGATGTAAGCGTAACTTAGTTGTGCCTCCATGTCTCCCAAAACGGTAATGCTGAATATACCGCTGGCTCATCGCATGGCTCTGTTTTATTCTATCGATTCATTAATGGAAAACTTTCAGGCACTTCAATGGGGAAACACACACCTAAAACTCATTTGAATGTTTTAATTCTCGCGTTTTTAAGATCTTTGATAAAAAAAGCATTTTATCTGAATATTCCTCTTGGAAAGATATTTACAGATCTGCAGACTTTACTGTGACGGCAATCAAAAAAGTTTGAATATATCTTATAGATTATGTATAGTAATATCTAATATTATAATCTAGATTACCGCCGGAACTCATAGATTTTATCATCTAATTTTTATTAACACACGTTTATGTTTACAGTTTTTAACGAATATTTCTCTAGAATTTATAAAATTGTATTTTAAAACCCTTACAGACGTTTTGACGTAATAATTTAGTGTCGCCTGTTTAATGTGACCGCGAGAGCGGCGACTCTAAAACATCCCTCCGCCAGACGTTCGCCAAACACACGTGAGCCGTGAGTCGTGAACCGCGTGGAAGTTGATACGGAACACTTGGGCGATAACGGCCCCAACTTTAATTGAGTCGTCAACACGGACAGACGGAATGCCTTACAACTTTTTCAAATACATTTTCCGCGTCAAGTCTCATCCGTGACCGTTTATTCCCTTTAAAAGTTGCTCCACCCGCCCTATCGCGGCCCGGTAATGTAGCGGCATTTTATAAAAATAAAAAACTTTCCCCGGCTAACAGAATTTCCCATTTCATAATGCGGCCAAATCCGGAAGAGGCGTATCTGGTTTTTGTCCGGGGTACTCCACACCGGATGATGAAGAAGGATTAAAATGGATGTTTTAATTCTAGCCGCAACTACAACGTGCTTCCGAGCAGTTTGCGGGGGTATTTATCCGACTTACTCCTAATTTTCGGCTTGTTATTGTAATACGCTTATTTGAATGCTTAATAACGCGTAACTCGGCGTTTTGATTTACCGACGTGCGTTTGCCAGGTAAATCCTAGTTCCATCGTATTATAAGCTACTCTTTTAACATACATACATACATGTTTGATCGCTGCTTAGCACATGATACGGGAACGGGTAGCTTTTTAATATTTTATATATTTCCGAATTAATTTCATTGCAGGCATCCCAAGTTGTTATTATATTATTTTTATAACTGTTTTAATTAATTCAATATACAATATCTATGTTGAGATGGGTAATATATGTAAGGTGTTTGGACGCTAAATGTACTGTAAAGTGGGGGCGTTGGACGCCAAATATGATGTGGTATTGCACGGCAGAGCATTATAATATAGTGTGAGAGACTCATGACTCAAGATTGTGTGGGTTTGTTTCTTTGTCGGATGGTTTTTAACATTACTTTGAAATAAAAGAAGGAAGGAAGTAGGAAAACTGAGGAACAAAATACATTCGGAAATAGTCAGGAAAACATGGTAAAAACATACAAACATTTGGACCTTGCGAATATTTAAGCTGTGGCTAAATACACATACAATAAAGGAGATCGCAGATGGTGCCAATGAAATCTCTAGGTCGGGACCCGGAAATCCTCCGCGGCGATAACGTAGCATCAGCTGCTGGCCTGCAGAATTAAGGCCAAACTTTAGGCTGTCCATAAGAAAGTCTGCTATGAAGATTCCGATCACATGGATGAAATTCCTCAAGGAGTGGACCGCAAATAAGTATTTCCTGGGTGAGCCAATGCCATAAAAATACAATCGCGCGTATACCAGTTGTAGAACGCAGAAAACCATGCCACGGATGACTCCGATTTCAGGAGCTGACGGTCAGGCCATGCGTAAATAATAATATTGTCATCACCCGTACAATAAGATCTCAATTTTTAGGATCTCACATCTCACAAAAGGATTCCATCATTTAAAGATTCAGTAACTAAAATTAGGTGACAAGTCGAATCACTGTCGTTCCCGCGGCCGTGATTCCAGCAGTGAAACTCTACCGGAAACCGTCCAAAATGTTGCCACTCAATAAATTAAATGCAAGGCGATTAGTTAATAGTAAGCAAGGCTTAACCCAGGAAAACAGCAAGTAAAATAGGCTTATCACTAAAAAGGAAAAATGAAAGATTCTTAGGTTAGTAAAATAATTATTACTGAAGGGAATAATTATTTTTGTGACATACAATATACATAATTATAGAACATGGTTTCTACCAAAGCTTATTATTTATTTATTATATGGCGTTGCCCGGACTTTGCATAGAGTTTTTTAAATTCTTGTATGAACGCAGGTATGTTTTGAACTCTGGATGTGGGCCACCCATACGTAATAAGTACCTATCTCCAAGAAGGATTGTAGTTCATAGGGTAGAGTGGGGATGGTTGAAACACTTTTACTTTAACTATGTGCAGTAATATTTCTTTCGTATTTATGGATAAGATGTTAATACTAGATGTTCTATGATCTATCTAGTTATTAAATTAAATTTATTGGATGGTTACAACTCGTACATGTAAGCTACAATAACCACTTCAATGGGGAAATCTGTTTCAATTTTCCCCACAGTGTGGACGATTGAAACAGTATGTTTGGATAATTGAAACACTCTAAATATATAATTGGAGTAATTTTAATCAATGTTAAACATTTTTTTTATTATAACAGTACTCAATAAGATCATGAATACTGATTAATCGTATTTTAAAAACCATGAACGTAAATGTCTTTGAAATGAAAAAACTTTACATACATTTTTTATTATTTGTATTTAAGTGCTCTTAGTTATACTAACTATGAGTATTTGGCATATTCAATATAGTTTTACTGCGATATTATCCTGGAGCAAAATAGAACGGTATTAAAAATAAGTTTTTCGCTTTCATACAAAAGTGCTTGTTTCAACCATCACACTGTTTCAATCATAACAACTTTAAGAAAAAAAAATAAAATTCAGCAACTTTAAGAAGTCGAAAAAATAGAAATGAATTGAATTTGTGGTTTGCGATGTGACATCATTATACAAAATATCGCAATATTTTAGAACAAAAAACTTTAAATATTCGGTTAAGGGGCATTAACATTCTTAAACAATTAAATAGTATCTATTAAAAGAAAAGAAAAAGCTGAATGTGCAATTCACATGCGGTGAAAGTGAAACATACAGAAAACTAAAGTAGACAAGAGTGGACAGACTACGAAGCACTTTTTTTTATCAATGTGAAGGATTCTTTTTCATATTTTTGTCGTCGGATTCCATTACACCTGGAAAAAAATTTAACCAAAATCGTATCAGAAATACAGAATTTAAGCAATTGCAAGGGTAGGTACCTACCCATCACAAATGATTCAATGAGGTTAATTATTTAAAAACTGCACCCACCGAAATACGAAATTATTAAAGCAACCAACCTATTGAGTGAATATCCTTTAAAACAAGTATGGGTATGTTCGTAGGTAATTACAAAGAACTAACCAAATGACTGCCTCAAAACAGGCTAGCCCAGTGAGGCCGGTTACGTGTAACCTAAACTTATAACTATAAATCTCTAATATTTAAATATTACCTACGGTTCATGTGTATATTTTTTCTCTGTTGTTAACTTTTGTACTTACATAATTGATAAAACAATGTATACTATTAACGTAGATTTTTTTAGTTATACATGTAAAAAAAACAATAAATCACGTGCGGGCGTTTGATTTCGAATGTGGTCGTATGAGATCGACTTCATCATCCACTTTCAAGATCACAGAATTACGTCTAGTGGGAAGACTTAATGATTTGAATTTCAGACCTTTTTCCATTATAACTTTTAAATTTTCTCTCAGTGTGGACGATTGAAACATGGTTACGATTGAAACGTTGCAATCATCCCCATACAAATTGTTTCAAACATCCCCACGCTGCATTTTTTGCTTCAAAGCCAAAAATAAGCCTTTTAAATAGAAATTATAAAAATTCTAAAATAGATAAAGGAGAGAATGTAATAAAACATTTCGTCAAGTTGCGAGAGTAAAATGAGTTATAAGATAAACAAAAACGTCTTAAATATTTACTTTTTAGTGCGAAATCAAATAATGTCCCCTATGCACGATTGAGTCACTCGCTGGCTAGTTCGCTTTTGTATAAACGTCCCAACAGACCTGACGGAGTTTCGAGTGTTGTATCACACTCTTGGGTATTATAGTTTTCGAATAAATTGAGATGTTTAAATCGTTCCCACTCTACCCTACGGTAAAAAAAAACCAACATAACTTAACATAATCCATACTCTGTCTAGACTTTTTTTTTCAAACACCCGTGAAAATTAGTCAGCACACACTTAATCTACCTAGCTTATTATAATTTTTTTTTGACAAGTGAACCAGTCGATGTTGTTACTAATTTAAGTATAGGCTCAACTTTATGTGTAATTCTAAAGTGTCCTCTTCGTCTATGTTATTTCGTCGTGATGCTCCTTTATACATATTAATCTCTAATTCAATTAACACAATTTTAAATTCAAAAGTAAAAGAAAAAATCAGAGTGTGTAATTCACGCGAGGTAGAAGTGAAACTAGAAAGTCGCTAGATGTAGCTTTCTTTCTTTTCTTTGCTTGTTTTTTTTAGGTGGTTTGAAGATTGGATTTTGATTTTACAAAACAAAAATGTTTTTTTTGGATTTCGTAGGATTCGGCACCCCGTTCGCTTGATGTCTGTCTCTCTGGCCGCTGAGACTAGTCAGGCACCTTGCCAACTACACTATGGAAGGCACGCGCTGAGGCGCGAATTTACAGCATTATATTAGAACCGAGTATTTGTGTAGAACTGAGTTGTGACGCATTTCCGTATTATCTGAATTTCAAGTCACTTCAAAAAATTATAACACTTTCTAACTCTTCCATCAAGTTCTTTGCAAAATATACCTTGCCTGGTTGTTCCGATTGTCCGGGGGCAACTGGTATCCGGGGCTAGGTTTCCTTCCTTTTCCTCTTTTCCCGCAACACCGCGCAGGCCTGAGACAGTTAACGCTTACAGATATCAAATGAAAACCCCGCTTCCTACTTGTAGGCTGAGATACTAGTTAATATCATTACACGAATCAATAATTAATGTCGGGCTTGGGTATCACCTGGTGGCGTTAATTCACTAAAATAAATGATTCAATCCAACGAATGTAACAAACAAAGCGTATAGAGGAATATAAAGCGGCTTCCGCGAAACTGGTTTTAACTCAAATCGGGATTTTCGTGAGAATGTACAAAACCAATATGTTTACATGAAATTCGTAAATATTTTGTATGTTACATTTTCACAATCATTCAAAACTTTTTGTAATTTTTTTAATACTTATGACTTCATTAAAATCAATGAGGAATTCTCATAATTTAACCTGCATTTCCAGATTGCCACACGTGAATTTCTGCAAAAAACTGTGCCTTAGGGTTATTAAATAAATGTTACTATATTTAATGTAGGTAGTACCTACTTGATAAATTTAAAGGAAAAAAATAGTTATAGATACCTTTCAGTGGCGGTCCGTCAGTTTTCAGTGAGCTAAAGTGCTGAGATTGAAAAATACGACATTATCTACTGATGTTGTTGTAGCAGAAAATGATATATTTTTTTAATTTCAACTTTTTGTATGAAGATCTTATTTGGATGCGGTGCATCCACATACTGAAAAAATCCTGAAGATCTTCATACAAAAAGTTTAAATTTTGAAAAAAAAAAATCATTTTCAGCTACAATGTCAATAACGTCATATTTTTCAATCTTAGCGCTCTAGCTCACTGAAAACTCACGGACCGCCACTGATACCTACTTATTATTTGTGTCTTACAAGTAAATTTAGAAGAAGAAATTTTGAAATCCCTGTATCCTGAATTAACCTAAATATTTTTCATCCTCATAAATAATGAATAGTGGGTTAGTTAATTGAGCTCGCAGGCCACTGTTTTTTTCCGTACGGTGTCCCCCGCAACAAATCCGAGACGCCCTCACATGGACCAAACTTTAAACAGACTCACGGGCAGACTAACTTGTTCACAGGACGTAAATATTTTTCAGCTTAATGAATAATATAAAAACCACACTTGGGAACCAAATTGTTTACCTGAGGGTCTGCTTCATAAATAATGAAAATGTTTGGGCGCTCACCTCTCATGCGTTTAGAGTTTCCTAAGACAGGAGGCAGAAATAAACGGACTGTTCGTTCCAGGAAAATCTTGGGGATTTCGTTGGAACTTGCGATCGACTTAACTTGCAGAAATATTTAAACATTTTATTTTTATTTAATGGTTTATTTATTTTATTTTTGTAACACATTAATATATTTACTATAAATTGACAATAAGGAACTCCAGTGAAAAATATTCTGGTTTTAAAAAAATATGTTCATATATAAACACTGATTCTGAATAAATAAGTTTTATTTAATAATAAAAAAATATTTATAGTCCATTTTTAATCGGGTCGTAAAAACATGACACGTATGATATGACACAAGCCATCGTATTAATTTATTATTTTATTTGCATACTGTTTGTCTCACGGCCTCCAGACCTTTGGGAGCAGTTGGGACACTTATGCGGTGTTCATTTTGTTCATAAACAAAAAAAATTAAAAGTAAAAAAAAAAAAGACGTCACCGTAGACCAAAATGTCGTCTACTTTTTCTCTCCAAATTACCCCAGGAATCACCAGTAGGTATGTCTGGTACGTCCATGGATACCCAGCGTATGCTAAATTCCGTCTATTTATTTGAATTTCAAGTATTAGGAAGACCCAAAATCTATTTGGTGCGCCTATTTATAATAAAAGCTTTTGACATTAAATGGGAGCTTATGAATTTTATAAGCTCCCAATAAACATTAATTGGAAGTTCGGTTAATAATGTTTATACTTCGACATGAGATAAAAAAATGCCTTAAAATTACACAATTACGTTATCATAACCTACCCGCAGTTTGCGATGAGTCTGTGAAAAGGTGAAAATTAACTTCAAATATTTGATGAATTTATCTTTTTTTTGTAACGCCCATCCTTAATGGGTGAAAGCCAGAAAAAACAAAAAAAAAAGATTTTTTCTTTTGCTTCGAAGACAATATTTTTTCGATGTCAAATACGAAGATTTAAAAGGAAAACTAAATTAAATTTGTGGTTTAACTATACGCTTTTTAATCAAAGACTCCTGTTTTATTTAACTGTGCTATCGGACGAGTCGATTCAAATTTTTGCAATTCGTTTAAAGGCGTTGGAAGTCGACTGTAAATTGTGGAAAATCTCTAAAAGATCTCTGTTTCATAAAAAATACAAGTGTGCAGTTCACACGCGGTAGAAGTGAAACCTTCAGAAAACTAAAGTAGACAAGGGTGGAGAGGCTTAGAAGCACAAAGAGGAGACCGATTATTCTATCTCATTCTCTCGTAGGCTAAATTCTATAAATGTACGTGTTTGTCTCTTTTTAGTGTCGCTTTTTCGTTTCATCAAGTTACCGGAATTTCTACCGATTTCTTACATATCTCCCTTAAACATTTGAAGTTTTTAAGCTCTTTTTTTGAAGATGATATCTAGACGCATTCCACGCCGAAACGCAAATTATATGAAATTCCCTCGATAGAAAAAAATGCTGCGAAAATTATTATAAATACATTTGTTTCAGTTATTTTACAAGTTATAAGTTGTGAAAAAATTCACAATGTTTCTTTAAATGATACTTAAGACGCTTTCCACTAGATTTTTGCTGTATTCAATTTTCGCATCGATTTTATCGCTTTAAATATTAGCGCGCTCTTCTAACATTCGTAATTACATATCTCTCCATCTTCTTCTTTTTGAGCGTGGATGCGGCGCCTTAAGAAGTTTTCACTTCAAAAGACTTCGACTTGAGGGTACCTTGAAACAGTCATCATCGGACAATTGACTGATTTGGTCAGTTGCTTTCCCATTTATTGAGATTAAACAGTTTCTATACGTGTAGCAATCTTATCTCTAAACAGGATGCATGAGTGCTTTGAGGTACAATGCCCATGGCCAAAATTTAAATACCAGGGTAGTATTCAGTACCTACGAGACATGACACGTGTCCCTTGATAACAACCTAATCAAACATTCGTCATTGTAAAATGTAACAGATAAACTTTCTGCCATAGGCCCCTCCAAGTGGTTCTCTACGTTTGGTGACTTAGCAGGGGTGCCTGGATTCATGGGGTGACGTTTGTCCGGGTCTTGGCGGCGGATGCTTCTGGTTCAGGGAGACGTTTTGACATCTCCAGCGTTATTATCTCGGAATATTCATTTACACCGCAGAGGGAGGGATGGACGTACGTCATACGTACCCCCAGTTTCCTACTCCTTATAACTCTTTCCTTCCCGGATCTTCCTCTTTACTTTCTTAAAGAGACACTCCTTACATGTATACCTAAAGATGACATAGGCCCTGAGGGGAATTATTTTCTTGTGGAGCGTGGAGCTAATGTAAAACGAAAAAAAATACGAGTGTGCTTGACCACACGACTGAAGTAAAACTTCAACTTATATCTCCCTCTCAACTTCCATTCGCCTCGCCCAACCGTTCGCCTCGTCCGATCACACTTTTCATAACGTCACGCATTCACCAGCTTACTCCCCAAGTCAAGCGTGCTTAAAGGCCCGACCGTTCGCCTCGCTTATCACACTTTTCGTAACGCTCTCGCCACGCATTCACCAGCTTACTCCCCAAGTCGAGCGTGCGTAAAGAAGTTTTACTTGAAAAAACAATAATTTCCATAACTATTTCAATTATATTTTAGGTGCATCCGTCTGCTGTCCGATCAATGCAATATCCATGAATTATAAATTTGGAGATAATTTTACGAAAAAATTACGTGATCATTTTCTAATGGTTTTTTTTTATTTTTTTTATTGAGTTAGTTTATATACATGAATATAAACTAATAAGCACAATGTAACATTTCATTTGATAAATTTAAATATTTTTACAGTAAGCATAACATTTCTTTTTAAATACATTCATTCTTTCTTCATTCTTCATACTTTCAGGCATTTCATCATACATCTTTAGTCCTCTGTACATTAGGCAGTTCTGTGATTTTGATTTCTTCATTTGTGGCTATCTAACTCTGTTTATATTTCTTGTTTCGTAATTATGAATATCTATTAAAAACAATTTCATCCATTTGGTTTTTCATAATTTTATGCTCAAAAATTAACACGTTAAATAGTAGTCTCTTTTTTATTGGAATCCAATTTAGCTCCTCTCTCATTTGATTAATCCTTGCGTATTTGCCTTTCCCCAGTATACATCGCATAGCTTTGTTTTGAATAACTTCTAGTTTGTTCAAACTTTCTTCATTTGCAAACCAGGAAAGATATGAAATCGGAAGAGATAATTTTTAGAAAGTGAAATGTATAGTTTTGATAAATGTGTGCAGATCAGAGAACATTTAGAACGAGTATCTAAAGCTAATGGCCAAGGACGCGAGAGTAGAACAGTAACGAGCATTGTTAGACTGGCGATTTTGAAGGTCAATTACAGCCACCCGGTAAATTGAATGCACTTCTGGCAAATTCACCGAAATGTTTTTCGTGTGGTAGAAATAAACATCAGCTGATTTCGTAATATATTACTTAAAACAAAATATTGGAAAATCCGAGGGGAAAGCATGTACCTAACTTTGATACGAGCATTAACGGATCTATTCCGTAATACATAAAAGCATTACTTAAGGCTCTTAAATAATATTCTGTAATGTTTTGGTGGAAAATGTTTGGCTGGCTTCCAAATCCTTGAAAAAGCAAAATAAATGATAAGCCAGAAAACATGGAAATCTATGTCACGTGTTTATTCATGTTATTACGGGAACGACATTATGCGGACGAGGTTTGCTAAAAATGTTACATTAAAAGTTGAAAAGGTGTTTTATTAAATACGTTCGTGGAAACAAGAATATGTTATTTATGAAAGTAAACTAATTCTGCAGAACCTTTTTATTACAAATAATTTGAAAATTGTATATTTAGATAGGTAATATGTACCTAAGCTATTTGGCTCCTACTCACACATGTCAATTACAGAAAATGCACATATTACACAATATGTTATAGTGAGTTATTTATTTTCAAATTGTGTGTTCATTTTAGCGACAAATCACAGCCGTAAAAAGCTTTTAGAAAACTGTGTTATGGATTTATTTCATAATATCACGGAAGTCACAGAATTAATATGATTTTCAAATATTAACTGGTAGATATGCCTTCTGCCTGGCTTCGCCCAAGTTCCAACACTATCAATGAATAATGGATGGAACAAAAACGTTTTTCTTTTTGACAGACAAGATGATAGTAAAAAGCTCTGTATTTCAATAAAGAATTTAATTGGGTTCAAATAGAATTTTCCGCCAGAAAAAGATGCGCGCATTTAACGACGCCAGAGTCGCCGCCGGCCAAGATTTTTTTAACTTTATTAAAATACAAATAACTTTGTTTATATCACATTATTTTATACACAATCTACATGTTTCGTGAACAATGTTCACATCATCACGTAAGTGATGTAAACAAAGTTATTTGTATTTTAATAAAATAAATAATGCCATCACAAAGTAAAAACCTGTCAGAAGAAGTTTTTGTCGAAAAATTTTGGATTTGGATATTGTTTATGTTCAGAGTTCCTAAACATGAGTTTGCCGACTTTAACATAATGACTAAATGGATTATCTAAAGATAATTCACATGGAATTTGTTTTAAAAATGGTTTTTGGGAAAATGAAACTTAAACTATACTGCAACATGAGGCAGGATTTCACTCCTTGCGGAGGATATTCTAGGGTTTTATGTATTTAAACTTTTCATTCTCGCTGTAAGTAGCAAGATAGTTTATGGTGGGGTTTTCATATCCGGCTAATCCGGCATAAAATTTTTCAGAATTTGTAACAATTGAATCCTTTATCAGAGGAATGTTTGTGTCGTTGTGAAGAGTGAAAACCCTGATCCTCTTCGGCGCATTCAACGCAAGACGAGTGGCTTTGTTTTTCAGGGTTTAAAGTTTGTTTATGTGTGTGTGTGAGCTGCATTGCCCCAAATAGGTGCAGCGTATGTGAAGCCCGGCCTAATGGTCATCTTATAGAGAAGTAATTTATTGTCTGATGATAATCGACTTTTTCCACCTAGCATCGATTTTATTTTTATTTTACTGCTTTAGTATGAATACTAAAATCTGAAGATTTTAAACTATAAAATACTAGTTGGGGTACCCGGGTTCGCTCAAGGAGTTGATTTGTGAGATTGAACTAAAGTTCGAACCCACGACGGATCTTGCTTTATTTACCTCTACCAAAGTGTAGCCCAACCCGCACAAAAAATGTTTCGAATAGTCTACAATGTTCTAAAATATTTCACAACATTCGAGAGCGTTCTGGAAGTTCCAGGACGTTCCCGAACATTCCAGACTATCCCGAATTTTTCAAAACATTCCAGAATGTTCCGAGAATGGAATGCTATTGAATACTCTCGAATGTTCTGGACTGTTCTAAAAAAAATTTGAGGGCGAAAAATTCAGCCCTTATATCTTTAAAAGCACGCCCTTCAGGTAAAAACGGGAACCTTCTTCATGGATGGGGGATAGAGGGCTGCCACACCATATTGATCGTACCAGAACTCGTTTCTGAGTGTTAGCGGGATGTACACTTTCTTTTATAATATATTCTTCTTCTTTGCGTGCCGTATCAGGTCCCCCCGACGTTGGCGATCACTCTTGAGAATGTCTCTCTGTCTTGCGCTGCCCGGAATAGCTCCTCCACACTTCTAATGCCGGTCCACTCTCGTATATTACGCAGCCAAGACATTTGTCTCCTACCAGGCCCTCGGCGACCCTCTATCTTGCCTTTCAATATCAAATGGAGCAAGCGATACTTCTCCCCTCGAAGTATATGACCCAGATATGAAATTTTATATATATATATGTATTGATTACCATTTTGATATTTTGTGGATTCTATTGATTATTTTAAACTTTTACAAAACCTTGCACGCATTATTTTGGAATAATTTTCCAATTGGCGGATTGCGTAATTTAACTCGTCAATATAAAATGAATGTCACCCAAGAAGGCCATCTTGCTAATCATTAAATACAGTTTTCCTGGTTTTCTGTTATTGCGGAGGTAAAAGCAGAGGGGGATGGTAGTGACGCGGGAGGTGGGGGGGGGGGGTGGAGGGGAGGACAGGAAGCGGCGAGGAACTGCTAGTTGTGTATCGCAGATACCTAAGTTAGTGCCCCCTTCGTGTCTCAACCCTTATTATTAGTTAGGGTACATAGCGTGTTCACCTCAGAGCACCATATGTCACTTTAACAGGTGTACGAACGCCGTCACGTTCGTGTGACCTAACTTCCTATAATTCTCTAAAGGTCTCTTGCTGTGTCGGTGCTTTCGAGCAGCGTTCTAGATTCGTATTTTCATAAAGCGTCTTGGACTATCGATTTGAAATAATATATTGGTTTGTGAATTTATATGACTCATATCAAATGATAAATTAACGGGAAAATAATATGAAAAAAGTAGAAGATTGCAAGGAAAAGTATTGTTCAAAGGCTCTTTATAATTCCACATAAACTTCAGTCATTCATCTCAAAACATTTTTTGGTTGATTATGTCTATGCTATATTTACAAGGGCGTTCTTTGTGTATTTGATGGTTCACAGACAATAATGAATGAAGTACAGGTTAAACATCCGGAGAACAAACATTAAAACGTGGATTCATTGCCGCCGTGGTTCGAAACATCAAAAATATTGACAAACTGGCGAGTACACGTTTTTCCACATTTCACACAAGACTGGAATCGGAGATTTAGATTCAACCTAAATTGTTTAATTTCTGACAATCTTCGCATAAAATCTTGGCAGTGTAAAAATCAAATGAAAAGTTAGAAAAGTACACATGTGTTTTGCCCGACCGGGCAGACATATTTTTTTCTTGATGGGAAAGTTCAATATTATGAAGACAAAATAACTACTAACGGAAAGCGTATATATGTCTATATATTTAGACATTTGATTTGTGATAATAGTAATTCTACAAATATATATGAATCTATGGTTTTAATAAACATCATGTTCACATTGACAGAAGCCAATAATTTTTTATTTTTATTTATTTATTTGAACAAAAATACATATAAAATATAAGAAACCTTTGACTATCCAACTAGGAGATTTCCCATTTTAGTACAGTCAAATTGCCTGGTTTAGTTTATATTAGGTAGGTACAAGCAAATGAATGAGGGCACAAGGGCCGTTTACATTTTTTGGATTCACAGTCAAGTACAAGGTTATAAAATCAATAAAGCAATAAAATATAGTATTAGTAGTAAAAAGCTATTGAGAATACTAACAAAGTATAAACTATTAAAATGATAATATATTAAAGCTATAAACAAAAAAAAATAAACTCATAGGTTCATGAAAAATAAAAATAATTTCTTCGACATATTTCCCATACGAATGTTCGAATTTGTTTGAAAATATATGATAGATTTGAGTACAGGCAATCATAATGTTTTTAAATTTAATAATTTCGTGAACCATCTTATGTTTTCATTTAACAAGAAAAGTAATGTACAAGTAAAGTGAATGAGAAAATTATTCATCAAAGAGCTCGTGTTCATAAAACTGAGAAAGACGTGTTTATAATTCTAATTATGATTCTCACATTCTTACATTAGAATCTCAATCAAAACTACATCATGTAAAAATATAAGCTCGCAGTAATCGTCATCATGATATTAACATTATAGAATTAACATTACCTTCTCTCAAAGTTTATCCCACTTTTAATGATAATAATTAGACTAAAACTGTTTTGTTAGATTTTTTCTATGTGAATTCCGCGGGAAGTATTTAAAGCATACGAAATAATTTATTACGGTCAACTTGGAAAAACATAACAAGGACTTTTTTCAACTAGACTTATTTTTAAAACTAGGTATATAGAATTTCAATTTATACTCGTATATAAACTCCGCGTGAGAAACGTTTCAGCAGTGTAATTAATATTTTGAAGACGTGACATAAAAATATTGGCTTAAATATAGAAATTAATTTTCTTAACATAATGTCTCTGTAATGGTTGGTTTTGAGTACGATTTTTTTTTTAATATGTTTTAATTGGAACTGATATCCGTGAAGCGCCTGTCTCAAAATGCAACAAAATGTGTATAGGTAATTAAGGGGCTTAAAATATCTACTTTGATGTAAATTATGGTTTTGGGGTTTATTGATTAAATAAGTTTAATTCTGTATATCTGAACTACATATAAGAAATGGTAAATATATTTAATCTTCAAAGCAATATTATATAAAATACCTATACATTTTGAAAAAATGTTTAATGTGGTTAAATTGTGGGTTTACAAAATGCGTGATTGCTGTTTGACATTTCTACAGAATTTAAATTTTCTACTTGACAATGTCTTCAGATTATCCAACAGCCATAAATAACCGTGCAAATTACTAAACACAAAATCTGGCAGAATATAAAATATAACGTTAAGACCTATACCTATTTTATGTTTTTTTATTATTATTTTTAACGATTATTATCTTAAGCTACCAAAAAAAATATATAGTGCATTTTATGTGTTATACCACCAATAAAATAACGACACTACAGATAGAAAAAGTAAGGGTAGTCTATTTTCCCCTTAAAGCCAACCATTACCGAGATATTTTCATAAACGTTACTCGCAAAGCATCCAATGTAATGTATTTTTATCATGAAGGTGACAATTGGAATAAATTGTACAAATAATAAGAGCGAGATCATGAATGTCAATATTTTACAATAGTTTCAATGTGTGCATAAGTACTACCAATGTGGCGTCTAAATATTCACATTTTGATATGCGGTGTTTATGAATCATATTAATGAGAATTTGACTTATTTTGTAGAGAAAGTCGCTTCGTCAACATGCTCAGAAATACAACGCAGCCTTGTCAGCTTATCCTTACACTGCCTAAAGAAATTATTTTAAATTTTAAGGAAAATATACTGCAATGTGACAACTTCTTTCTGATGCGAGATGCTGTTAATGACCAAACGGGTTGCCTCAGGGATGCCGAGTAGGTATTGTTTATTTCAGAATATGAAAATTATTATTAGTTTGTAAAATGTTTAAATGAACTAAGTAAATTAATTTTGTAATGTTTTATGGTCGGTATTTCATTGAAGGTTATGTAGGACACTCACAGCGAGTACCCACTAAAATTATTTTCAAAATAAACAAAGTTTTGTGAGAGGGTATAAGTATCATTAAAACTTAGGGATGAAGGTTTATAACGATACATAATTTTAATTAATTTTTTTTTTTTTACATTAACTCCACACAGGAGGCCCCGAGGAAAATAATTTCCCTCAGGGCCTATGTCATCTGGGATGCTGTGTGGAGGGTCTTTTTGAGGAGAGGAAGGAATGAACATTGGCCTTGAAGAGACCCATGTTGTAGGAAGGAGGAAACACAGAGGCCGGCAAATCATTCCACAGCCGGGCTGTTGAACACAAGAACGAGTCGAAGAAACGACCAGTTCTCATGTGACAAATGTCAACCGTGTACAAATGTTAGGCACGTGTTTGGCGTGTTTCCCGACTATGCACCGGTGCCGAAGGGATCAATGATGCTAGTTCCTCGGAGCATCTTCCATTGTAATAGCGGTAGAACAAGGATAGCATTCCACCCGACGCCTGTGCTCTAAGGATTGCAATCCGTCTGTTAAGATGGGAGAATTAATGGGAGAATTAATAAAATTAAACTAATCACGAAAATGACAGAATACCTTGTCAGTTCGCATCAAAGATATTCAAATACAGAAGAGATATGCTATGGTGTCCGCGCAACTGTCGCCGGACTACGCGCTAATTAGCGTAGTTTTCATACAAAAATAATTTGTTCATTTGGTTGATTTCTTGAAAATGTGCATTCGTATTGGTTAACAATATATTTTGAATAAGGAAAGAATTCGTTCATTTAGTTTATCGTTCGTTTGGTTTATTCGTTAATTATTTGTTCTTTTAGTTTATTTGTTAATTGGTAAACAATATCGGCGACACCCGGAAGCGCAGACCCACATTGTAAAAACAGCAGATAGCACATCTACTTATATTTCAATATCTTTGGTTCGCATACACTTTGTTCAAATGTTCGATGAAAAATAAAATATTAAATGGTGTTGAATCACGTGCAAGTCGGGTAGTACCATAGACCTAGTTAGTACATATCATTTGAAACTATAATAGAAGCAGACAATAAAAAATAAATCTATTATACTAATAATTAATGCGGTATTAAGAACTTTGGAAGCAATATAAAATATACCCGTAACATAATAAAAATTGAAAAATATACTCATTCATTCATACTAACATAAATATTGTTTTTTTATTTTATTTTTTATTTTAACTTTATAAGTAAAACCTCAAATTGTAATATTTAAATAAATGAAGACAATATAAGCGAAACTCAATCGAAAATCTGGAAACAGAAAAATCAGAAAAACATATTGACACCTCTGGGACTCGAACCCAGGACCTCTTGCTGATTTTTCTGTTTCCAGATTTTCGATTGAGTTTCGCTTATATTGTCTTCATTTTTTTAAATATAAATATTGTTCATCATGTGCGTACGCAAGAAAAATTCTGAGGTTTATTTTATTAATTATCAAATATATTCATATAACAGTCATATAATTTCAACACCTGACGACCTCCGTAGTCCAGTCGGTAAGACTCTTGACTCACAATCCGGAGGTCGCGGGTTCGAACCCGGCATGCGCAAATAAATTTTATTTGATTAATTTGTGTTATTTCACAATTAATTCATTTAAAATAATATATAGTATATTTGGGGCATGTTCCAGAGTGGAAGATACTATCAGTATCGCCCTGGTGTAAGACCACCATTCAGAATTGAAACGTTGCTTGAAAATGGCTTTAGTCGTGTTTGGTGACCAGATCTGAATAGCCAGGTACTTCCCAACCTTCCTCTTCCCCACCTCCTTCCCCTCCTCACTACCTCCAGCCTCACAACATACCCCAATGGGGATGCCATAGTCTCACTGGCTCCAGACGGGAGCAGTTGAGATTCTTGTGCGGTATTCACTGTAAAAAAAAAAAAAATTCGAATTTTTGACAAAATGATCTGAGTATGACATCTTGTTCACATTTTTGCAAGGAACAAGACTAATCTGAAATTGAGTTTCAAAACCTTCTTTATCACGACCAAAAACCATGTTAAAACTGCGAGTGAGAAACAAACCCCGCTATATCATTCAAGAAGTTACCATCAAAACCCGCTATATCGGAATTCAACCAATCACGACCAGTTATTTTGCCAAGATAGCGGGTGTAGAAACACGCCCCTCAGGTCAGTTGAGTTTCAAAAGCCTCTATATTCCATACAAATCACGAAGTGAGTACCAAAATCCGCTATATCCATTTTATTTATCCAAATTACTTAAATATTTCTAGACATACATTGAAAAATGAACACTTTTCGAATGAATATTACTGCAATTCATTATATAAAAAAATAAAAAGGATTTTTTTTTATTTACGCTGGAGATGTGAAAGTTGATATAGCGGATATAGAAATTGAACGACTATGATTATAATAATCATAATAACCAAAATTAACTCATTTAGTTTTGAAGAGTTTTACTTTCCATGTACATGTATTACTTAAATTTTAATTTATCTGTTCCCGGAAACTGGTAGCAGTTGTAAATTAAAAATTAAGTGAAAAAATGTACATGAAAAGCACAACTCAAATCCGCAGTTTCAAAACTGTTTTCTTTTTTCCCAACATTTTTCCACTAGTTTAGAAAGCTTAAAATTCGAATTCATTATTTATCATGCACTTTAACCTTCTGTATTACGAACGTTGACTTATGGCCTGTCTGACTTATCGCCGCATCGAGCTCACGGCGCGCGGCGTTAATCGAATTCTACCGCGTCGATTGATACCAGATTGCAATAAGTCATCACGGAGAAAGCCGCATATGTTAAATTAAAGTGACGCGATCGTGGGGTTCGAGGGGTATACATGAAATATGCCTGCTAGACTCGAGTTTTCACCAAAGTACTATGTTGTCTTATAAAAAACAAATACTTCACTTAATATAAGTCGGAGACTCTATTATTTTACTTAACTTTGAATACAATCTTCAAGGAGTGCCAATATAAACTGATTAAATCGATTTGTTCAAGCTTATGAAAATGTGATTTGAAGTATTCATATACACTATACCTACCTACTTTTGAACTAAAAACAAAAATACTGGTGTGCAGTTCACACGTGGTAGAAGTGAAACCTTCAGAAAACTAAAATAGACAAGAGGGGAGAGGCTACGAAGCACCGCACAACGGGGAGACCTATTATTCTATCTCATTCTCTCGAAGGTGAAATACTGTAGATGTGAGTGTTTGTCTCTTTTTAGTGTCGCTTTTTCGTTTCAAGTGATAACGGTGGTAAAGAAGTTTTCAATACGATTTGATTAACGAAATTATAATAATGTCAAATTTAACGTGAAAACGTTTTTAGAAAGACTCCCTTACCAAGGTAACGCCAGAGTTGGCGGTGAAACGCCTTTGTTGTCGCCAAATATTAAAATATATCTTATGGCCCAAGGGTTGTGGTGTCAATGTATGTATATTCTAAAAAAAGACCATTTGCCTTTACCTTGCGTTTTCGAAATTCAAGTCCAAAGAATCAGTCATAAGCCCGCAATGTAAAAAGTTTAAGGGCCGTCTGTTTCAACAGAAAGCTAAATCGTGTCCTAAAGTTAAATTTTAACTGTCAGTTAAAGTAACGAGGACGTTTAATAGGACCGCACGTTGTATCAAGTATATTTTCGCTTAAGTAATAGTTGTCAGTGTGGCCAGTCTAAAAAGCAGAATATTCCTCGGAATTATGTGACAAAATGCATCGTAAATTTTTTTGATGCGGCCACACCGTAAACTAAATCAGAACAACTGTCAAAATATCCGGTTATATTTTGTTTCGCGTGGTAGGATCTCACGGCTTTGTTCCGATAAAAGTATTTGTATGAATATTTACAAATAAATGACGACCTATTATAATACATATAATACAATATGAATGTAATTTACTTTCCAGTAGTTGTGATATCTCCTTGAATTTGAAGTGTCGCATATTTTACGAGATCTTCAATTCAATTTATTTATGGTATCGAAAATATTAGAAAAACATACATTATAGCTTTTTTTAAATCCATTTGTAAGAGTATTTCATTAAACGTAAGTAGTGTACTAGCGATATTAATAGAGCTTGTCTTTTAAAGGCAGCTTCACTCGCTAATGTCGATATACGAAACGAGTCAAACCTACTACTCATGTTATATTTTTGTAATGTTTATGATACAATAGGTATATTGATTTGAAGATCTTGTAAAATTTGCGATACACCGGTAGAGCTTGTCTTTAAAAGGAAACGCTAAATATGTCGATGTCAGAATTGATACTGTTCTACAGTTAGATTTTTTCGACATGCGGTGCCGCGCCAAAAATTCGAGATCATCCCAGATAATCATATTATTATTGGCGCGGGGACGAAATGTTTTAGTTTTCGCTGCAAGATATATTGGATGAGGAATTCATCGTCATTATCATGCTCTCCTGTAATATTTATTATGATTACTGATTAGTATATTAGTAATCAATGTTGAAGCACCCATTTCCGTACATTACTTCGACCAGAACTGTCAAATATGCCAATATGGCGGAGTAACTCTAGAGTAACTATCGGTTTTCGGAAAGTAAGTACAAAAGTTAAAAGTAACGTAAAACAATCAGTCAAATTGATTGAACAACGCATTTTGCTGAAATTTAACTATAGTAACGGCGTTTTGTTTTACTTTTACTTTGGCGAGCGTTGAAACAGACGGCCCTAAGAGTTTTAGTCATATAGATCTTGAGGTGCTATAAAAACTGAGCAGAAAAATATTAAAGTTGTCGAATGACACAATATGCCGCGTGACAGTTTTCATTATGTTATAAAATTGCGTTTTATACATCTATTATGAATTATAATTCACTGCCCTGTACTTAACTTATTGTCATTGTAGGATTCGCCAAAACAAATTAAATACGTTCACGGAAAGCTGACTTTCATTTTCATACTTGAATATTATCCCTTTACAGCATTAAAATTATCCCCGGTTCAACAATTATCGTCACGCGTCATTCGCACCAAGGTCGTCACCGTGTCTCCTGTCCACCGACACACAAATCGACACTACCCAGCCAAATCATCGTTGCCATTCTAGTCCGTTACTTCCATGAACCCGCATTCCCTGTTCACTGTCCCCTGCTCCGTGTTCTCTATGTCGTGTTCCGTCCGTTATGAACGCGTTTCAGCATAGATCCCGGCGGCCGCTGTGGTCTTAGCGGAAAAGCAAATTCAGTGAAAAATTAACGAGATCGCGCTGCCAGTTACGGGCTAGTTCTAGTTTTAAATCTTGGCGGATTTGCGCTACAATTGTAGTCTTTTTATCCTGCTAAGCTTTTGTTTCTACAAGAGCCATGCATAATTCCACTTGTGGCGCGGCTAAATAATTAGGCTTTCTCGTTTTGACGGCCTTCAAATTTGAGTGGTTACGATCCTCAGTCACGAATCCAGAGGTCGCGTATTCAAATCCCAGCATGCGCAAGTAAATATTGTGTTATTTCACAATTCATTCATTTAAAATAATGTATAAAGTGGTACTGATACTTTCAATATCGCCCTGGTGAAACACCACCATTCAAAAACGAATTGTTGCATGAAATGGCTTTAGCCGTGTTTTAAGTCCAGGAACTTTCGTATATTTCTCGTCCCCATCTTCGTCCTCTCTCCAAATAGAATAGTACCTTAAAGTATTGGGGTAGCCATAGTCTATAATAATGTAAATAAAAATATTTGAAAAACTGATGTTAGAAAGATATATTGCATGCTTTTGGTAGTTTTTATTTTTCCGCTGCTCGTAAGATGTGATATTTGGTGAGTATTTGTTCACTGCATAGTACAGGTTACAAGATTTATTTAATATTAAAAAAATAGATTTAGGTATATTATGCTATTAAAATTTAAAAAATATATATTTAAATGATGTATACCCAATTTATAAACAGAAATTGTACGAATTAATTAGATAACAAAAACAAGTTATTCTGATTTTGGGACGAAAATAAATATTAAATAAAATTAATTAAATGACAAAACAAAATAGATAAAAAACGAAGCCAACTTAGAAACTTTAACAAAACTTATTTCTAGAAAGTTCCAAGGTTTGTAACGTTTCTCTAAGATTTAAAAAAATAATTTTTAGACATAGCAATCTGTATAATATTAGGTCTCATTTTACACTGTTCTATTTTATGGGACCGGAAAATAAGCAGGTACATGAAAAACCTTTGTATCTCTTTGAAAATGTATTCCTTTTCTGTTTTAAAAAAGTAATAACAAATTGCAAGATCAAATTTCCCCCAAAAGAATTAAAGAAATCTACACACATAGTGAAGAAGGACTTTAAATACAATATTTTCTTCAAGAGTCTTCCTAAACCAATCAATTCAAACATCCCCAACTCATAAATATTAAAAACAATAAAAAAAACCGACGAAAGTAGTCGTTTAGTGAATCGACATGTCTCTTGTATAAAACATTTTAAATCAAAGATTAAAAAAAGCAAACCAACCTGGTGAATTCCATAATGAAATAATTCTTTTGCATAATATTATGATATATTATCCTCCTCACTGATAAATCTGTTTTAAATTTGGTCACAACTGATAAACAACAATTAATAGTATATTAATTCATGTTTATCAGTTGTGTAAAATTTAAATTATGTTTTGTAAGGCCCTATATATAATATAATATGGCTTATTTTTTTAAAATTATTTCAGGATTACTATTTTTAATGTGTGGTTTTATTCAAATAAAAAAAGGTTTGTGGTTTCCCCAGAAAAATTTAAAACCATTTTCAATTGAATAAAATTATTATAAAATACCAAACTTATGTATTAGAGAAACACGATAGATTGAAGGTTGTTGGGAAAGCTCGGTGACAAGTGCAGACGTGCACAACAAGATAACGAGTTAACTCCCGGCTTTCTCGTGCGTTTTTCTAATACGTACCAATCGACTACCATAACACGGGCATGTGCCTAGCGTGGTGTTCAAAAATCCTCAAATTATGTAATTAACAATTCAATAAATAAATTAAAAAAATAGAAAATATTTCCAGTCAGTTGTAGTAGAAAATAGCCTGTGTTATGCCTCATTTTGTAAAGACCAATCTAAATAACGCCGTGTCTGAAGATGGGCGCGTGCTTTCAGGGTGACATCTTCTCGGGGCTGAATGACGGGCTGCTGTCGCGGGCAGAGGCGCTCGCCGCGGCGGACATGGGCAAGCACCAGGGGGCGCAGGGGCCGGCGCTGCCGCAACTCAAGCACGACATGATGTACCACCACGGCATGGGAGGGCCGCCGCACAACGCACGACCGCACCAGGTACCTTGCTCACTATTTTGAAAATATTCTTTTTATTTTGATTTTATATAATTTCAATCTATCTACACTTTTAGTGCTGCTTTTATCAATTAAAACTGAGTTGAAATCATGCAAATTCCATAAATATGATGATTATTAAATCACGGTCACCAAAAGCAGAAACGGAGAAGAAATCGGCGTTCACCGGTGAATGTTCACTTTATATATATGTAAAACTTATATCTCCCTCTCAACTTCCGTTCGGCTCGCCGGATCACACTTTTCGTAACGCTCTCGTCACGCATTCACCAGCTTACTCCCCAAGTCAAGCGTGCGTAAAGAAGTTTTACTTCAAAACTCCGAAAATCCATGAGTTAGATCAAATATTATCCAGAAAAACCATAAAATCTTGGAAAACCTCAAAGAGTGAAATATTTACTACAAGAAAATATTTTGATTTGTTTCCGAAAAATAAGCGCGGCGGCTCGCGGGGACGGGGCGTATCCTCATAACTCCCCGCATCATCAACGTAATACCCGACGTAACGTCTGATGTAATACCCGATGTAACATCTGATGTAATATCTGATGTAAGATGTGCCGCGGCAATAAAGCGCGCAGTGGGGGGTGTTATGACCCGAACCACTGCGACATCGCACCCGGGAATCGAACCATTCCTAACGCGATAACAAACGCATAAAATACCGCGAATTTTTATTCGAGGGCGATTTTACGGGCGATAAATGGGAAAATATTGCAGGGGATACCCACTACACTAAAATAAGAATATCGCGAGGGAATTGGAAATGTTTACACGTATGTCAGTGTTCACTTCAGGCGGGTTAAAAAAATATATATTTCCTTGACGATCATCACTCAAAAATAAAAAAAATTGTAGTCTTTTAATGTAAGAAAAACTATAATTGATTTATAAAGTGAAAGATAGGAATTAAAATGTAAGATTTCCAGTGAATAAAGTTAGTATACTGAGCTTTTCAAGTTATATATGAAATA
Source organism: Limnephilus rhombicus (assembly GCA_929108145.2). Lineage (NCBI taxonomy): Eukaryota > Metazoa > Arthropoda > Insecta > Trichoptera > Limnephilidae > Limnephilus > Limnephilus rhombicus. The sequence goes on from OV815275.1 coordinate 29,784,922, forward strand.
AGAAAATGAATTTTAGGTAAAACACTCGAATGCCTACACTTTCTTCAAACTGCAACTTTTACATACATGATGTGTTTGTGTTTCATTGAATTTAAGTGAATACAGTTTTTTGTCACTGGAAACCTTAAAAAACTCCCCGTCTAGAATTCACAAATAAATCATTTGAAGTATTGTTTGGGTTCGCATGATATTGTTTATATGCTAAAACTTAAGGTTTTTGTTTTTAGACAATCGGTTCTGGTTTCGTTGCAACTGTATTTTTTTAATTTTTTATTTATTTATTAAATTGGAAATAATTACATCTAATACAATATAAGATATGGGTAGTCCCACAAAGCTGTGACAGATACCTAATATAAGATTTAGGATAGATAAATGTGTTGTTCTTTTATTAACCACTTTTTTTGTTAGTTTAGGGCAGGGTTCCTCATTATTTTTAAATTAATGTTTTGATTCAATTTGTTATAAATCAAAGGTATCATTTGTTCGAGCATTTTGCTACCATACTTATTTGATATTCGTGGTATTTTTATGCCTTTGTTTTCGGTAAATCTTGTTGTTTATTATTTTTAATTTATAAACTAACGTTTAGACAAGATTTTTATGCATAGCACAAAGGGTAACAATTATTATAAGCAATAATTATCAGCTTGAAACACTCATCAACATTGAAAATCTTCCGAGAAAAGATACTTGCCGCCAACGGGACTTGAACCCGTGTCCTTCTGATTGCCGGTCAGCTGCTCTTGACCACTGAGCTATGGGGGCTTATCAAATACCCGCCAAATAATTCAATATATACTAGTGTTTCATTCAACAATTACTGCTTATTATATTTTTTCCACCTGAAAACAACCAACTTTATTTTTGCGAGAGAGACACTGTAAGTGTTAAATCCCTCGCTAGGTGGCGTCGAGACAAATTATGACTACATTTATTGGGGAAATACTTAAACTTGTCAAATATTAATTATTATTTTTAATTTATAAACTAACGTTTAGACAAGATTTTTATGCATAGCACAATGAGTAACAATTATTATAAGCAATCATTATCAGCTTGAAACACTCATCAACGTCACGACGCCTCGACGCCACGACGTCTCGACGCCACCTAGCGAGGGATTTAACACTTACAATGTCCCTCTCGCAAAAATAAAGTTGGTTGTTTTCAGGTGGAAAAAATATAATAAGCAGTAATTGTTGAATGAAACACTAATATATATTGAATTATTTGGCGGGTATTTGATAAGCCCCCATAGCTCAGTGGTCAAGAGCAGCTGACCGGCAATCAGAAAGACACGGGTTCAAGTCCCGTTGGCGGCAAGTATCTTTTCTCGGAAGATTTTTCAATGTTGATGAGTGTTTCAAGCTGATAATTATTGCTTATAATAAATCTTGTTGTGTGGCTATGCACCAATAATTTTAAGTTAAATTGTCTGAATTATACATTTCTTTTTCAAGAGAAAATTCATCTTGGTGTTTCAACAACAACTAAGCATGATAAAAAAATAAACCAGCTATTGTTTTGATCGATGGTTCACGACCAGATTCGTTGTTAAATCTAGAAAACATAAATGATTTTCCATAATTAAAACTTCGAAATAAAATCCAAATAAATGGAATACTTTTGAACGCATCCGAAAAAATGTTTTAAAAGACTTTTCTGAAAGAAAATATGCTTTTAAATTTTATAATTTGAGATAAACGTATACATTTTTTCAGATAAAATTTTTTAATCCAAACATAAAACGTTTTAAAAATGGCTCACTTTACGTTTCTTCTAACTAAAATTACTGAAAACGAAAAAATATAAAACCCTCACATATTTTATTGGGCAAATAAACGTATCGTCAACTCACTTTTTTGTCGATTCATTTATTAAAAAATAATTAATAAAGAAATCCCAAAGTTATATAATTATTTTTCAATTTGCGGTCGGAATCTTTGGATTCATAAAGATGTACATTCTAATTATTTTACGGTTAACTTTTAGATTTGAATTTAAAGTTTTTTTTTCTTTCTACAGTCTTTATATCTTATTTATAACCGTGATAGCAAGGGAGACACAATGATTTTTATGAGACCTACGAGTATATGTTGGTATAGACCTATTATTCCGAAAACCGAACAAATCAATCTGAGGGGTCAATAAATTTGCAAGTTTTAAGAATACTCACATAGTTTTGAGATTACTCACATAATACTTGAGTAAACAAACTCTATCAATTTTTTTAGGTAAAACAACTGATAAATAATAACATCAAAATCATAAAAATACACGCCGGTGTAATCTTGTATCTTTAGTGGGTGTATCTTTATTTTTATCCGGTGTATGTATGTATCTTTAGTAGATCTATAATACGTATGAATACATGCTGTTTCGTAGGCTTTCCTGAAGCTAATTAGTAACTACATACTTACCTAGCTATTTGTAGACTTACCTTGGCATAACACGCTGTCATTATCACAACCAGTCTCTTTATTTTCACAATACCTATACCCACCCCAAGTGATTATTGTTTTGTTAATTACTCGTAAATCTTTCAAGGAAAGAAATTTGCAATTCAGAATTATTTATTTACGTAATATCAACTGAAATTAGTCATATACACAAAAATCGATTTACAAGTGCTTAAATACATTCGACAAATTAAATATTAAGGACCAGTTATTTCACAGAACTTGACCAGAACTTTTGAGGAATTTGAATATTATCGTTGAAATTTGATGAATTGTTTAAGCTCCACGCAACAACTGGCCCTAACAATATAAAATTACGTAAAAGGAAGATATGAAGCACTCAAAAATTCATCCTGAACCGGTCCACGCTAAATAATATTGATGTTTCAGTAAAAACTATACGCGTACCTTACCTACCTAAATAACATTGTTCAGATATTTGAAAACGAAGAAAGATACAACCCATATTAAGCATGATAATAAATATTATTTTGTTAACATGTTAAACATATCAGATAATAAATTAGACGACCTCCGTGCTTTAGTGGTTACGACCCTTGGTTACAAACCCGGAGGTCGCGGAATACCTGCGTGAACAAGTAAATTTCATTTAATTAATTTGTTTGCAGAGTGGTAGACACTTTCAGTATCTCCCTGTTGAAAGACCACCATTCAAATTCAAAACATTGCTTTCTTCTATTTCAGCCTCACAAAATTCCCCAATTGGTGATGCCGTAAGTTCACTGGCTGCTCTAGAGCAGCACCCCGGCTTGGATAAGGTCCTGTGTTCAATTCCAAGATACAACTTTTTCCGATTTTTCTGTTTCAAATTATCGATTGCGATTCGCTTATACTGCTTGAGTTATTAAATATTACAATACAGAGGCTTTACTCATTAAGAGGGTATTTCCAGAGAAAACCAGAAATGTGTCGTTTTTAAATCAGATTTTAGATGTATTGACTCTTTTCTACAAAATATTATAAATGGATTTCGAAAGATTGTTCTTTTATCTAGCATTCGCATTTTTAAATTTTGAGAAAAAATGTTAATTTTTAGTATAATAAGGTTATACCATAGGTCGTTGACAGATTGGTTAAATTTTCAAAACTGATTTTGTATTATACCACACCCTTTTTAAATCATATAATCATGCAGTAAAATAAATCAAAACATTATCTGGGTACCGCATGTTTTAGAATTTTAATTTTAGTTAAAATAAAATCATTAAAAAATATATACGTACATGTGTTTCTTGACGAAAATTGGTCCGTTTGTGTATTTATTTGCGCACTTACAAACTAATATATTTCAGATTTTTTAACGTTCTTAGACATTATTAAAAATGATAAATACTTATACTCAAAAAATAAATACAAAAAACACATTATTTGAATAGTTTCATCATCACGCCTTTCAGCATTTTTGGATGTAGGTTTAAATTAAAGCAAATTTGGAATGAAATAAAATCGATGTTGAGCTATAATTTAAAAAAGCTGGTACGGCAAATAATTAAGCTTTCTCATTGTAACCGCCCTGCACGATCGTAAGAACAACTTTCGACGAAATGTGGATTTTCTGCTGGCTGATTAAACGCTCTTAAGTTAAAATAAGAAAAAAAATAACAAAAAAAATATATTTATGACACCCTTCCATTCCTGCGCGTTTTCACAGCTTTTCTTTTTTTCTCTCAGGTATTTATTTTTAGAATTACGTACTTGAGGATACCTTTAATTGGCTTAATTACTAAATACCTAACGGGATCCCGCCTGATCTAATCAGTCAGAACACATTTTCAAAAGTGATCAGTGAGAACACGTTTTCTATTCGATAGAAACCAAAGGTGAATGGACAACGTCTTCGCACTATGAAACAGATCATAAATTGTAATTATAGCACTCTCCAACGTAGATATAGAGTAACTGTTGATCTCCCAAAAAAGAAAAAAAAATGACATCATTGTTTTCCACTTGTATGTAAATAAACGTTGGACTTTTTGTCGAGAATTAGAATCCATTTCACGGTAAGACGAGCGCATAATGCGGAATAATTGCAGCAGGGGAGGCGAGGACGGATGGGGCAGCTTTTTATTCCCTAAGCGTTCCACCGCGCCCGCGACGCGGTAATGAATTTCAACAATAACATTAACTCACTGCATTACTCGCGCAAGTGTATTCAATTATCCGCGGTTCCGATTATTCGTGAAACGGGACTAGTTCCTCGAAATGTTATTTTAACAAGCTGTTAAAAACACCCTCCCTTATTGTTGGAAGTTAAATAGTTACCATACTTACAGCTTTGTAAATTAAATGTTTGTTTCTTCTTCGTACGTTTTTGGCGTCCAGTTCAAATGCAGGGCAGTCAAAATAGATCAACAAAAAACTAAAAACTAAAAAAAATCGGTCATTACGGGAATAAACATCGGCTATTTAATTAGCAAGAAACAATGATGCACCTAAAATATATATATATATATATTTTTTTTTTCAAATATCCCCTCCCGGATTCTCCGCCCCCACTCTCCTATTTATTGTGTAATGGATTCTGTTACAGACAAAATTATATATAAAAAATAAAAAAAATACAATAAAATCAAACAATACAACTTTGTATAAACCACTTATATAATGCGTAAATCCGACCGGTTTCGGAACAAACGTTCCTTCTTCAGGGAAAGCTTATAATTATTTGACAGTTTCGAACAATGTTTTATTATGGTAGGGGTGGAGCCGTTGCTAGTTTGTAGATTGGGTGGGTAGGTATTAGTGTAGAGTGGGTGGGTAGGGGAAAAAATCCATGATTGGGCTATAAGACAATATTTTTTGTTTGTTGATAATTGATTCATTATTTTTAAGGGATTTTTTAATTTCCAAATAATTAAATTAATTTATAAATAATTTTTCAGTTCAATTTTGCAAAAATCTCCCTCCTAATATTAAACTAGCTTTTTTTAAAAGAAATAATATCGGTAATTTTTTGAGAAATACTAAAGATAAAGACCATAAATTGACTAATTCCGGAATATATAAACTCAAATGCAATGATTGTCCCTCATTTTATATTGGAAAAACCACTCGTAATTTTGAAATCAGAATCAAAGAACATTTAAGGTGTCTTAATAATAATAATTTTTCTGAGTTCGCTAACCATATCATTGAAAATAACCATAGTTTTGAAAAAAATACAGGGATAAATATTCTTCATATTAATCACAAAGGAAAACGTTTAGATAACTTAGAAGCCTTGGAAATTAAAAAAATCCCTTAAAATAATGAATCAATTATCAACAAACAAAAAAATTTGTCTTATAGTCCAATCATGGATTTGTTCCCCTACCCACCCACTCTACCCTAATACCTACCCACCCAATCTACAAACTAGCAACGGCTCCACCCCTACCATAATAAAAAATTGTTCGAATCTGTCAAATTATTATAAGCTTTCCCTGAAGAAGGAACGTTTGTTTATACAAAGTTGTATTGTTTCATTTTTCTATAATGGATAACCACAAAGTTATAGCTACATTCAAAAATATAAAAGATTAAAAAATGCCATTTTATACGAACAAGGTTGGTACACGTCATTAGAGAAGGGGATCATGAAGAGTCTGCTGAAAACTTTATTAGTTTGAATGAAACAATTTTGGAAAAAAATAGGAATTTAATGTTTCAAAGATCCAATCATGTCGGTATTGGAAGAAGGAAGGTAGATATACAAATGACCTAAAAATGGTAGATTTTGTCCAATTAAACATACTAAAACATTGATTGATTTATCCCGGTCGAGTACCTATTGCGAAAATTGAATTTATTGGAAGAATTTTTTTCAGAATTTTTTTCGTGTTTTATCTAATTCCCTTCACGTCAAAATCAAAAAAGGAAATTTTTTACCCATTTTAATAATTTTGTAACTTTGGACATTGGCCTTCGTGAATTCGAGTGTTTAGATAAACAACATTATCAGTTTTTGAAGTGAAAACTTTTTTAGCACGGTTGTGATTTTAAACTCGATGAAACGAAAAAGCGACACAAAAAAGAGACAAACACATTCATCTAAAGCAGTGGTCTTCAACCTTTTTGAGCCGGCGTACCCCTTGTCTCCCACTACAAATTTATTGTTCCCCGTACCCTCTATCTATCTTTTTTACACGTGTAATGAAAGACGTGTTTCATTTGTAATTTTGAATACTCAAATTATTACATGAATTTAACAATCAAGTCACACAAATATAATTAACTAAAGCAATTTTATACAGAGTGTAACTTGACTTCAGGCGTATTACCTAGTGATTCTATTCGTACATGCGTGCCACGTTATTACGTACCACCAATTTGGCTTCGCGTACCCCCAGGGGTACGCGTACCACAGGTTGAAAACCATTTATCTAAAGGATTTAGCCTGCAAGAGAATGAAATAGAATAATCGGTCTTCTCTTTGTGCGGTGCTTCGTAGCCTTCCCACTCTTGTCTACTTTAATTTTTTGAAGGTTTCACTTCTACCGTGTGTGAACTGCACACTTGTAATTTTTTTGAAGTGAAAACTTATTAAGCACCGTTGTTATTTGAAACTCGATAATAGTATTAATATAACTCGATAATAAAAGAGCGACACTAAAAAGAGACAAATACATACAAACACGTATACCTATAGGATTTAGCCTGCGAGAGAATGAGATAGTATAATCTGTCTCCTCTTTGTGCGGTGCTTTGTAGCCTTTCGGTCGCCTCTTTGTGAGGTGTTTCGTAGCCCCCTACTCTTGTCTACTTTAGTTTTTGAAGGTTTCACGTGTACAGCGTGTGAATTGAATACTCTATTTTTTTAAACATACCAATAATCAGATGGCTTAAAGTCACACAACATTTTATCTACAAAAAATATAACAAAAATAAAAAATCAAAATAATACTTGGAGTATTGTACTGCACTGAAGTAGCTGCGTTTGTGGCGAAACCCGGTCGGCATTAAGTATAAAACAAATAAGAGTGTGTTTACTAAGTTATTGTTTTATTTCAAATCCAACGAAGGAATACAATTTTTGTTCGGAATGTTTTTTGTTGATAAAATTGTTTGATTTTAAGCCTTCGAATTGTCGTTTTGTATTTTTTTTGTATTAAAGGTAGTTTGGTTTTAAAGCCTGGTATTATTTATATGTTTTTTAAGGATAACATTGTTAGAATTTAAGCCCCATACATTTCTGTTATCAGAAGTTACCTTCAAGTCGACAATGGTCTGTGGGCGATCTCGGCGTCTCTTTCCCAACCGTGGATGCCGGCCGATGATTTTGTAATTCTAACTGCCATCTGTAATTCTAAAAATCATGGGGAAATAGTTTAACTTGGGTCTTACAGATTTCGATGCATATTTCAACTACTATTCCGCAAGGATATGACTCTTCATAGCCTCCGTGGTAGAGGGGTAATGCTCTTGACTCGCAATTCGAAGGTCGCGGGATCGAATCCCGGCGTGCGCAAATAAATTTTATTCGATTAATTTGTGTTATTATTAATTCATTTAAATAATATAATATGGTATATTTGCGGCACGTTCCACAGTGATAGATATTCTCAGTATCTGTTGTAAGATCATCATTCAATTGAAAAGTTGCTTGAAATGGCTTTAACCATGTTTGGTGACCAGATCTGAATAGCCAAGTATTTCATCACCTTCCTCTCCCCAATCTCCTTTCCCTCCCCACTACTTTCCCTCCTCACAACATACCCCATATTATCGCTCCTCGAACTATTTATTGGATAACAATCATCCCTGTCATAGGTCACCCCAAGTGGTGTGCTATTCAGTGGCGGAGCGGTAGCGTGGGTTTCGGCCGCCCGGGGCGGAGGAAAATTTTGCCGCCCCCCCCTCCCTGACTTCTATAGGAACTTCTTCCGCAGATTTTCAAGTGCGCTGACCGGGGGGGGGGGGTATCATTTTTTTTATGCCGATTTTTATAATCCCATGTGCCCAGTACTCTTCCAATAAAATAATGCTTATAAATTCTACTACAAGTTTATACATAACTGCTCTCAGAAATCGAGAATGGTATGCCTGTAATAGAATTTCAGAATGTCGCATCTTCATCACGCATACGTATGGAATGTAACTCAAATGCAAAGCTTCACTCGGTGTACGATGAATCGACAACTTATTGTTATATTGATAACACAAAACTCGTTAAAATTAAACTAAATATGCGGTGTATCAAAATATGGCATTTATGTAATATGGCAGACTGGGATTGCACTACCCTCCCAGCCCTGCTGGAATAAAAACTTAAATAAAATAAATAAATAAAACTACGCACAGAACAAAAAATGGCTTTTCTTTGATTCTAGCGGTACTAATTAAATCTGTATGTGGTGAATTAAAACTACACTCAGAACATCGGGGCGTAGGAAAATTTCGCCGCCCCCTTATTTGGGTACTTCAAGCGGCGGGGGGGTTGTATTCGGAAATCCAATGTTTTTATTACCTATTTATGTACGAGCCGGATTTTTTAATAATCACATTTGATGAGTATTCATTCAACGAAAATCATGTTTATAAATTCTACTCCAAAGTTGATTGATTGATACTGCGTTAGAGTCCCCAAATAATAGTTACACACGCAACAATCAATTTCTCAGAATTTTACAGCATTATGTAACTCAAATGTAAAACTTCAGTCGATGCATGATGAATCTGCAACTCGTTATTTAATTTATCGTACAATTCTGAACACAAAACCAGTTTGTATGCGGTGAATTAAAACTACACTCAGAACATGAAAATGGTTTTTCTTTGATTCTGGCATTAAATAAATAGTCTGAAACTAGAATTTTATAACTGCACATCGAATAACACAATGTTTTCCTTCGAAATGTGCCAGCAGATGAATCCAACTGGAATTTTACATTCGGTACTGGTTTAAAGTAAATCTGTACCTGGCGAGTTAAAACTACACTGAGAACATGAAAATGTTTTTTCTTTGATTCTGGCAGCACATTCATAGTCTGCAAATAGAATATTATAACTGAACCTCAAATAAGAGGATGTTTTCTTTTGAAATGTATCAACAGATGAATCCACAACTGGAAATTTACATTCTCAGCACAAAATTGATTTGAATTAAGTCTGTACGCGGCGAATTAAAAATACACTCAGAACATGATAATGGCTTTTATTTGATTCTGGCAGTAGGTACATACAGGATACAGAATCTGCAACTAGAATTTTACAACTGAACTTCGAATAAGATAATGTTTTCCTTTGAATTGTGTCGGCAGATGAATCCTCAAATGGAATTTTACATTCTGAAAACTGATTTAACCCTTCGAATAATAAGAAAAAATATCTATAAACTTTTGCCTGTCAATGTTTCCAATTTCCGGTTCTTCATGCATTTTAAATGTTCATTTTTATTGTTTTTTTTATCCTTTTCCAAAAAAAATTATTGTTCAAAAATCTAGATATAGTTATTTTTCCGACGTGCCTATTAGAACATTATTGTTTCTAATTATTAAAATTTTGATATTCTAAATGTGGATTGGCTCAAAAATACACGCCTGCGAATATTCGAATTAAAGTACCTAAAATAGAATGAACTTAAAATTTTAAATACAGATTCCCTTTCCTTAAAAAAATGTAATAAAACTGTATCTTAACCTTTTATCGCAATCACAAATTTATTTTAAATAAAATGTGTGGGACATAATTTCACAATTTTATTTTAAAATTGCGTCTCCTGTGATTAGACGAGTTAAATTATATCTGTATTTTGCGAATTAAAACTTCACTCAGAATATGAAAATGGTTTCTCTTTGATTCTGGCAGCACATACATAGTCTGCAACTAGAATTTTATAACTGCACGTTCACCGAGTTCCGCTTGCGACTGGACTGATGGCTCCGCTTATCCTCGGCGGGACTGCCGGACGACTGCAACTCAGTTGTTTTGGTTAAGTCGTACAATCTCATCATAATATGTAAAAAAAAAATATTCTAGTAATTTTTCCTCTTTTCAATTAATAAACTTTGTTTTCAGCTATATCCAGTGGCGGAGATGAGACGTGATACTGTGAAATAAATAATTAACACCATGTACGCACCCGCATACTGCCTGCTAACAATGAGTGCCCGGACATTGGAGGTCTAGAGTCATTTTAATAAAAAAATAGCTTTTTTATAAGTAAAAGTTAGAGTCCTGACGTGTACGGTGAAGGAGGAAACCATCTGTTTCCTTAGAACGCCGTGGGAAAGTGGTGGGCAACCTCCAGTGAGCACTTCGAATAAAATAATGGTCTCTTTCGAAATGTATCAGCAGATGAATACACAACTGAAATTCATTCGTTAATGCAATCTTAACACAATTCTGGTTTTAATTAAGAGAGAATCAGAAAAAAAAAATATAATTATTGATATTTAAAAAAAAAAAAAAAAGTGGGATTCGTAAACGAAAGTATCGTTGAACATTTTTGAATAATGATTTGAAATGGTTTAAAATTTTCCAAGATAATATTATTATTTACTGTGAAAATTTGCCGCCCACTCAAAAGTGCTGCCGGGGCGGGCCGCCCCCCCCCCCCCCGCCCCCCCCCCCGCCCCCCCCCCCCCGCCCCCCCCCGCTTCCACCCGCTAAGCCACTGGTGCTATGTTTGGTGACTTAGCAAGAGTTACCAGGTTCATGGGGTGAAGTTTATCTAGGTTTTTGCGGCGGATTCCTTTGCCTACCTTATGCATGGCTGGCCAGATCTAGTTGACAGAGTAATTTTGACCTTTCCAGCCGGACTTTCTCAACCCATCGACACACTGTCCCCCTGATTCCACCCACCTCTCTTATCTTTTTCCTTCCCAAAACATGCTCTCCCTCCTTTCCCTAAAAAAATTTCCACCTAGCATCCCCAAAAATCTGTGGAACTAATATAAAAAAGATAGTTAGGAACATTATATTTATTTTAAGCTGTCGAGTTTCCAAAAATCCGATACTTTTTTGAAAATTAATAAAAAATACGTTTTTTACTATCGAAATAAACAGTTTACCTATTCAACACTTGATTAAATGTACCTACCGATAAAAATTAAACTTGTGATAATAATTTTTTCAATGCATTTAAGCAGTGGACACATAAGCATTTACAACAAAATTATTAATATGATTAGCTTTCATTTTGTGAAAAGTTATGAGCCAGTAGGACTATTGCATTCCCATTTGGGGTATGTTGTGATTGTGATACGGGCGGAGTTAGCAGGAGAAGAAAATGGGTTGGTGGGTTTTCAACAGGACAATTCTTAGAGTATCTACCACTAGAATTTAATTAGAGACTAATTATTGAAGTGTTACTTCTTTAGCGCCGTTAATGACTTGAAATTCGGGTGAAACGGAAATGCGTCACAATTCAGTTCTACACAACAACTCGGTTCTAATATAACGCGGTAAATTCACACCTCGGCGCGTGCCTTCCATAGCCTAGTTGGCAAGGTGTCTGACAAGTCTCAGCGGCCAGAGACAGACATCAAGCGAACGGGGGTTCAAATCCTACGAAATTTAAAAAAAAATGTTTCGTGAAATCAAGTCAAGATATATTATTATTATTATTATTACTTCTACCGCGTGTGAATTACACACTCTGATTTTTTTTGTTATTAAATGTGCTAACTAAATAATACGAATTTTTCAGCGTTTTTGTTTGTCTGTATCGTCAGTCAAAAGAAGTAGATCAAAAAGTCCTGTAAAATTGTACGCTTATTTTCGAGCCATATTTTGTATCCGAATTTTAATTGGCGATCCCAAACACACAAGCCTCCTCCAGGTCCTCCAAAAAACGTTTCCAACTTGATCTATGGACGAAAACAAACAGCCGTCCCCGGAGGATGAAATCTATTCCCTTTGAATAGGCCATTGTTACGGAATTGTTTGCAAACATTTCGTTTAACGGGGTCCGGGGGACAATGGTGCCGTCTAAAAATATGATATACATACCTACATCTGGCTAAAAGGGTTTGAACATCATCGGGGATAATTTAAAAAGAACACGTATACTGACGAGTGTCTGTTTTGAGCTTTTCACTTACGCAAATAGGCATATGGATTAGGTTCAATGGAAGCGAAAGAGATTTTTTTCATTGGTATAAATATTAACTAAATACACAACTTAGAAGTAACTTTAGTAAGAAGCGTAAACACTTGAAAAATCATGGGGTGTTATAATTGTGGAATTTCTGAAGCTGTATAAATTTGTAGCTCTATGTAAAAAAAATTAATAATTAGACACGATCAGAAATTTAGGATTCGAATGAACGTCGTTAGTAAACTTTAAAAATCATTTTTCAAGTTCAAATGTGTCAAAGATTTAGATCTGAAAAAAAAACGAGTGTGCTTTAGTAAAACTTCACTAACTTATATCTCCCTCTCAACTTCCGTTCGCTTCGCCCGACCGTTCGCCTCGTCCAATCACACTTTTCATAACGCTCTCGTCACGCATTCACCAGCTTATTCCCCAAGTCAAGCGTGCGTAAAGGCCCGACGGTTCGCCTCACCCGATCACACTTTTCGTAACGCTTTCATCACGCATTTACCAGCTTACTGCCCAACTCAAGCGAGCGTAAAGCAGTTTTACTTTACTCAAAAATATAAAAAATATATACAAAATATAAAGAATTTTAGTTTTACTCAACAATATAAAGAAAAGAAATACACATATCAAATTTAGGCAGTAACCGACCGGTCAGTGGCTGAGTTGGCATAGCGTCTGGGTTCCACCCAGTGATTTCAATTCCTTGGCAGGTTAAGTCCTCTATCACGATACCAATAACATTTTTTGCTAACTGTAGTGGTAGGAGGAGATTTTCTAAATTCTTCTAAGTTATTCGTAACCCAGGAATGTTTGTCTTTATTTAAAATAATCTTATATATAAAAATGAATCGCTAAATGTGTTGCTAAGCGCAAATCTCGAGAGCAGCTCAACCGATTTCGCTAATTCTTTTTTTAGAATATTCCTTTAAGTACGAGGATGGTTCTTACGGAGAGAAAAATTAAGAAAATTCCGCAGAAAATTGGATAATTTCAGAAAACCTAACTATCGCACGTTTGACAGTTCGCTTGTTTGAGAATGACATTTTAAATCAGGATTCTATTTTTGAAAATCTTTAAGTTGATAAATTTATTTAAAGTACGTACTCCCATAACAGTTTGAATCGAATCAAGAATTTTAGATGTTTTAAATAGGTACCTATGTTAGGTAACAAATTTAATAAACATGAAAAATGGAAATTTGAATAAAAATTGTAAAAGATGGCACGCGGGCTGTTTAAAAACTGAATGTACTGGGATTGAATATTAAATATTATTGAGGGGGGGGGGGGGGAGTGAAGGCGGTGAGAGGGGGGGGGGGGAGTGGGGGAGGTGGAGGAGACGGAGTGGGAACCCCCCTTACACCATGCGAGCGAAGCCGCGGGAAAAAGCTAGTTTATAATAAATTTAAATAAAATGTGATTTAATGCTTGTCAGTTCAAATTTCGAAAATGCAAAGTTCATTGATTAAGACCAATTTTTCGCATTGCCCTTGAGTAAAATTTCAAATCACGCACCCATGCACCGACGGCTATATCTCCATCTCAACTGCCGTTCGCCTCGATTTTTGTAACGATCTCGTCACGCATTCGCCAGCTTACTCCCCAAGTCAAGCATGCGTAAAGAAGTTTTACTTCAAAAATGTGCAAAATTGTCATAATACTAGAACTCCCAGCTCACGAGATTTTTGAGAGACATCCAAGACGTGTAATTTTTAGTGTACATTTAGGTACGATTTTCAATTGAATTGGCGGGAAAATATTTTATACGTCTATATAATTTCAGTTCAAAATCATTTTTTCTTTATTTTTATGCAAACACTGCAAAGCATTCTCAGTAATCTGAGAGTTTATGAGAAAACATTTCCATGAGGATTATACAAACACAATTTTGTTAGCAATTCTAGCCATCATGTAATGCACCCGTATGCCATTTCTGCTTACCCATGCTGTTTTATTATTATTTTTTATTATACCTAGATGCAACCAACATGATATTTTCAGGATTTCTATGGGTATATATGTTTATTTCTGTTTATGTTTATGGTATAATGACAAAGCACTGGCGGAAAATAAAAGTAAATTATTACATAGCTAACCTAAGCAAACCCTTTCCGATGAAACAAAAGTCTCGCTGTTTCAATTTTTCCCCGGACAACTAGGTTTTTATTATATCTATATATATTTTACGTTTAAATAAACACAAAGTGTGTGTTCACACTCGACGGAATGAGCTCTTGAATGTGCCCCCATATGTCATGATTGTGTGAACATAGTCGAATAAACACTAGCGTAATATAAGCACACACTCTCACACATATCGCAAGGGCATACATTCAAACCGACTGAATACTGAACCCTTGCCAAGGGCGAAGTAAAAAGAGTGATACAATATTTTGTCCATTTGTGAAATATGTCGAGTGTAAAACACGCCGAGAAATAACCTGACGAATGTAAAGCTCGCTTTATTTTTTAATCTGTTGTACAAAATGTTTAATTTATGAATATTCATTTCCTCATTCGTCGTTGAAGGTACAAGTGAAGCCAAAAAAGGCAATTGGATCTTTTTAAAATTCACTGCAAAAAAAAAGAGTTTGAGTGTGTTTTCTTAAAAGATGCTCCACATAGCATCCCCAACGATGACGTTGGCCTTGAAGGAAATTATTTTTCTCAGAGCCTCCAATGTGGAGCTAATGTATTGTACTAATCATTTTTGACTTCATTGCAAGATTCTTTCATTTTCTTTCTCGCTTAAACCACAATTTAATTCTTGTGGTGGATGGAATAGTTCCACTAAATATAATGATGTTTTTGTTAAATTTATTTTCGGAAAAACCTAATGAGTAAAATCGTAGTAGTCAGCTACTCTCAAGCGCAATTTTGAACTGAAATATCAACGCTAAAGCTCAACAAAATGACTCTTAAAATTTAACGACCTAATACTATTATGGCCAGAGTTCTTAGGATTATTTTAAACCTGCCTGCGGCGTAAAAAGAAATAAACGTATAAATTAAAAATATATAAAACCTCATAGAAGTTAATAAAAAAACTCTACCCAAACTCTGAAGCTGCACCATAAAAGTCGCAGAAAACCCTCTATCCAAAGCCTATTTCATCTCAGCACAGAATGTACTAGTTAGGAGTACTATGAAGTTATTATATATATCTTTTACATTTATATTTCTTATCTCCTTAAAGGGACCAAATCATAATAAAGTAATTAAATATCAATAAAAAAGTTGTATTGTAGAAGGAATGTGAAAATTCAGTAGGAATCAAAGAATACGATGTGATTATTATATATATTTTTTTATATTAGCTCCACACACATAATAAATGACAATTTTTTGGATGCTGTGTGGAGGGTCTTTTTAGGAAAGAAAAGAGAGGATGTTTTAGGAAGGAAAATGATATGCGGGGTGGGTAGAAATCTGGAGTCAGTGTATCCAGGAGTAACGGACATTACTCCCAACATCCCTGCATCCATCCCTCTCACTTTGGTGTAAGGCGATGTTCTGAGAGAGAAGTTAAAGGGACTCCCTCAACCACTCTCTACCGATCCGGCCTGCCGTGCAGCTGGTGGGCAGACGCATTCGCCGCTAAGACAAACCCCACACCATGAACCCGGGCACTCTTGCTAAGTCACCAAACGTAGCGAACCACTTGGGGTGAACTATGGCAGAGGTGTTGCTTATCCAATAAACGGATCCCGGGGCGGCCTACACCCGCCTCCCAAATGATTATAACCATTAACATCATGAGGAGAACGACATCAGTCAACTAGCATGGATTGATGATCGTTTACAGCAAGTTATCTGGTACCGGGGTTTTAGGCCAATCAAGAAAGCTTTAGACCTAAAGAGGCTGAGCAAGAAGGATTGCTGGAAGCAACTCACTAGGCTGCTAATCGTTTAAGTTTCATGGAATCTGGGCATCATCGTTATGCAAATTGGGATTTTCCTTTTTTCATTGAAAAATCGGCAAAATCGAACAAAATCGGCCGACACACAAAACCGTGTAAGAAACCTCTAGTGTAGTGATATCAAAATGGTGTGGTGAACTAAAACCGACACAATAAAACCTAATTACACCTCGTAGTTGTTATCAAACGATATCATTGATTCAATGCAGATGAAAAGGACATGAAGGTAGGCGTGTCACGCCTTATAAACCGATAAATCGCTCAGTAAATAAATCAATGCTATGACGGTCAGTCAATCAACATCGTTAGCTTTTTTACAGCAGTTGTAGGTTCATTGATATAAATTGGTAACGCGAATGTCCTTGGTGGATTCTTTTCGCACTATTGATTCTGACATTTGTACATTTCTTAGAGATATTGAAACTTATATATTGAATTTAAAAAAAAATCATGTGTGAAGTTCACACGCGGTAGAAGTGAAACCTTCAGAAAACTAAACACCGAGAGAATGAGACGAATGCAGAGTATCTGGAGTGGGATAATTGTAGGGTTTATTTATTACTAGCTGGTAACCGGTATGCGTTGCAATGCCATTCAAAGAAATAATTTGATTCTCCCTACATGTCCTTTCCCGTGCGTCCATGTTCTCTTCCACCTTTCCTGGCTTCCCCCTCCCTCGTCTCTTCCCTCTCCGTGAATCCCACCTTTCCCCTGCCTTTCCTCCCTGCCGCTAAAATATGTGAAATACGGTGACCAGACAACTCAGAATGAAACTAACTCAGAAGCACCTCAGAAAGGTCATTAAGAGTGATGATAAAAAAAATGTAAAAAATTGGTTAAATAGGTTAAGTCAGGTTAGGGTTACCGGCTATTTTTTAATTATTTTTTCAATGCTTTTAATGACCTTTCTGAGGTGTTTCTGAGTTGGCATTGAACCGTGAAATACACACATTTTCATTCACACAAATTTCATAACGCCAGAGCTTACCATTACATAAAGCCTATGTTACTCGCTGATAATATAGCTTTTTATTGGTGAAAGAATTTTTAAAATAGGTTTAGTGGTTTAGGCGTGAAAGCGTAACAACAAACACACACTTTCGCATTTATAATATTAGTATGGATAATATTGTTACCAATTTAAAAAAAAATATTTAACATTTTATTCTAGGAAGCACCGCACAAAAATTCTTTAGCAGGCTAAATCCGATAGATGTATGTGCTTGTCTTTTTTTAGTGTCGGTATTTTTCTGTTTATCGAGTTTTCACTTCAATGATTTGTTGAAACGAAATTTTGAATTTTTTTTACCAACTCGTGGGCTAATTTTATTATTATCCACCTACCTAGCGCTGAATTCTTGAGACTTCTGTTCCAATTATGAAAATGAAAATAATTTTCTGTCAAATATTTTCTGTATTTAAAAAGTACTTAGCCATAATGTATCACTTTTCTAAATTCTTTAAATAATCAGTCCCAATTTTGACAATGTCAACTAAATTCAAAGCTACGAATTCATTGAATCAGAGTTACGCGAACAGACTCGCAACGAAATTAATGTTTTTTATATAAATATTAATAATAATATTTTTAAATAAAACTCCTCAAAACTAAACGTCTACAAATTGATATAAAGAAATAAAAAAAAATTCTGAACAAATTTAAAAAAAAGAATTTTAACTGAGATAGTAACTTTTTTTTGGACAAATTGTGTAAATATTCCTTATTGGAAATAAAAAGTTATATTAAATATATGATTTATAATAGTAGATAACTCTTCAGATTTTATGTCCGGGTGAAATTTTCCCGACAGGAAAAAACTAAACCCTTTCACACACTTTTCCACAAATGATCATCTAGTCAATTTACGCTGTGTAATTGCACTATATAAGGAATAATAAATCCAAAACAATACAAGAACAACGTGTCAACCCACCAGAGACCAAATGAGAAAATAATTCACCGACTCCAAATATTTTCATATAGGAGGGTTCGGTTCGTTAGAACTCCTAATTGGACCGACAAATCCTACTTATCCCTCAATATAAATATTTAAAAAAATCTTTTGTAACTCTGCATGTATTTGAAATGACTGATTTTTGCATTTTTAAAAGCATTTAAATACTTAGAAGTCTTATGACTTCAGAGGAAATTTTGGTTTTGATTTGAATAAGAGAAAATTATAAAGACAGTTTTTTGGGCGCGAGGTCTACTACTGTTCACAGAAATTACAGTTTTATTTATGATTATAATATATGTATACGCACTTGTAAATTAGAAAACAGTCATAATATTTCATTATTCGTTGGTCGATTCCGTAAAATATGACGATTATAATAATAAATAATATCCCTCCGAGCTCTTAATATGTAGTGGGTACTTGGGGTATATTGGTTCATGATGCCAACATGGTCTGAATCAGGATACAATAATAGGGTCGGCAATTCAGAAAGTGAATGGTTATTTGTTGTGTCATAAAGGAAAGACTAATATTGTTTCATTTCCCCATGAATAGAGAAGGGCCGGGATAATACTGTGGGGTGACGGCAGACATGAAAAACTAGGGTGTTGCACACACGAATCAATCATACAAATTGGTAGATTTTTGATTTTTTATTTTTAAAATAAAATGTGTTACGAATTTATTAACATTGCCAAAACCAAGAAAAACTCTGTCATTGACATTGTATGCTCAATAGTGTGTGATAATGTATTATACCTAATCATAAAACTTTAAAAAAAAAAAAATTTTGTACCTATGTTTAAAAATTTATTCAAATTTTATTAGTATCGTAACAGTTACAAAGCTTAATAAATGAACATCAGGAAATAAGACTTAAACCTTACATTAACTTGTTTTGGCCAAATAATTGTCAAATGATTGGATCTTCAATATTTTGTTCACAAATATTGTTATCTTACTTACCCACGGTACATAACACGCCTTGGGAATATATTTTATAACAAGCACATACCCATGTTTCAAAAGAGTTAAAATGATATTAATAGTAAAGTAACAACTACAAAGCTTTGGCTCTATAGCTTACTTAAACGGACATCTAGCAATAAGACACCTTGCATTAACTTGAATTGGCCAAATAACTGTCAAATAATTGGATCTTGCGATATCATACGTCAATGGATCTTGCATATTGTTCACAAATATTGTTCTTTTACTTTTGCTTAATAGATACGCCTTTGGAATATATTTTTTAACAAGCACATACCCATGTTTCAAAAGAGTTAAAATGATATTAATAGTAAAGTAACAGCTACAAAGCTTTGCCTCTATAGCTTACTTAAACGAACATCTAGCAATAAGATACCTTACATTAACTTGAATTGGCCAAATAACTGTCAAATAATTGGATCTTGCGATATCATACGTCAATGGATCTTGCATATTGTTCACAAATATTGTTCTTTTACTTTTGCTTAATAGATACGCCTTGGGAATATATTTTTTAACAAGCACATACACATGTTTCAAAAGAGTTAAAATGATATTAATAGTAAAGTAACAGCTACAAAGCTTTGCCTCTATAGCTTACTTAAACGAACATCTAGCAATAAGACACCTTACATTAACTTGAATTGGCCAAATAACTGTCAAATAATTGGATCTTGCGATATCACACGTCAATGGATCTTGCATATTGTTCACAAATATTGTTCTTTTACTTTTGCTTAATAGATAAGCCTTGGGAATATATTTTTTAATAAGTGGGCACCCTTGCTTCAACATAGTAAAATGAGATTATTAGTATAGTAAAAGCTACAAGCTTTGGCTTTAATAAGACTGTAACCTTGTATTGACTTGCATTGGCCAAATAAATGAAATTGGCCAAATGAGTGAAACGTGCATATCTTGTTCTCAAAGTTTGTTATTTTACTTATCATTAATTATAAAATAGGCATTGGGAGTATATATTTGTTCGCCTAGCTTAACATTATAATAAAATAATCCTATTTATATCCGTATAGGTACCGAAGATAAAACAATGCCTAGTTATTACGAGGGATATATTGGAATTAGTTACGACACTGAAATAAAAAATAATTTTATTAATTATTATTTTTAATTTATAAACTAGCGTTTAGACAAGATTTTTATGCATAGCCCAAAGGGTAACAATTATTATAAGCAATAATTATCAGCCTGAAACACTCATCAACATTGAAAAATCTCCCGAGAAAAGATACTTGCCGCCAACGGGACTTGAACCCGTGTCCTTCTGATTGCCGGTCAGCTGCTCTTGACCACTGAGCTATGGGGGCTTATCAAATACCCGCCAAATAATTCAATTTTTATCATTTAATTCAATATTTGATAAGCCCCCATAGCTCAGTGGTCAAGAGCAGCTGACCGGCAATCAGAAGGACACGGGTTCAAGTCCCGTTGGCGGCAAGTATCTTTTCTCGGAAGATTTTTCTATGTTGATCAGTGTTTCACGCTGATAATTATTGCTTATAATAATTAATAATTTTATTCATTATAATTCTTCTTAAAATATGTGCGTACTTGTACAAACAAACTACGATTAAAAAATAACGAAAACACAGAAAAAAAACATTAAAAGTTAACAAAAAATTAAAACACTATCAAGGTAAGTTAGTTAGTTCTGTTGTAAGTAGGTACCAATTCACGCAGCCCCTATGGATGTACGGAAAGAACTAATGTCCGTACCTATATCAAGTTAAGTACACTCCCCGCTCTGCCGGTGGAAACTTTCCCATGAAGACCATCATTACTAATATTAATAATACTGTCAGGTGCTAATTATTTCCCCATTACGTCCATTTTTCGAGACGGGAAAACGGAAGCGGTGCATTCTTTTAACTTGGCGATTAAAGTAATTTCGCAAGATTAAAGTAAATGAGCAATTTAACGATTCTGGGAAATAGGAATACCTTTTAGTTAAGTTAAACAGTCGCATATTAGTTAGAGGGAAGAGAAAACCAACTGCTGTTAAGAAATAATAGAACGGAAAAATAAAACCATGTTTTTGTAAATGGATGCTTAATGGTTGCGTTTTGGTATCTCTTTAACGCATGACCGCGTTAACGAGATGTATAATAATAAATGATAATACCAAAGGCAACTAACCATTATGAAATAAAGTTATTGTTCTAAATAAAAAAATTAAAAATTAACAATGTATGCGCCGATGATGTATACAATACAGTGTCAGAATAAAACAAGAGTAGATATAAGGTGATGTATGAATGTGGATGCATCAAGGAGTGTATTCCAAGACACAGTTTACTGTGGTCCACCCTCTGCCTACCCTTGCGCAAATTGACGTGATGATAAGTTTGATAATAACTTATTCGTAAATAGTAATTTGATAAGGTTAAGGAACCCGGGTGCCAAATATCTCACCAATCTAGAATACATTAATTTTTAAACGCACTGAATAAAAATAATGATAACCTAAAATTTGGTCACTTTTTCTTATTTCTAATGAAATTAACCAATTTTTTTCAGATACGAAAATTCTTTGTTGAGGAGAAAAACAATTTATTCGGCCTGCCTGGGGCCTAGAGAGCTCTTATTTAAACTGGCGACAACGGTTATCGATTTCTAATTGATAAATGTAGAATGTTTGATAACCTGATAAAACAATATGATAAAATAAAAATTTAGGTTAGTTTAACTTCGTTTGAGTTAGGTGTGTTATTTGTTTGTTATTTTTCTGCATCTTTCAGATTTGAAACTGTTATTTTTGATCGTGAAACTAGGACGTCGTAGAGTTTTCCTCTGATCTGCATGACTGCGTACTATCGCAGGCTGCAGGTGCTCCTGCGGCAACGTCAGGCAGCCTGTCCGTCGCGCGTTGGCTTCCCTCCGGCGCGGTGATGTGCGGCGCGGTGCGGCGGTCCCAGCACTGCGACAGGCGATGTGTTTAGGCCGGGCCGGGGGGTTAGGGCCGGCCCGGGAGTTAATGATGAAATACGGCCCGCTAGGGAGCTCCCGCGTGTCTATACAACTCCGTACAATGCCGGCTACATTGTTAAAGTGTTCCCCCAAAATGGGTTTCTGCGCGTATGATGTCCCCTCATAAATAAAGAGCTCCCCGCCAGGGCCCCCGTGGCCCCCGCAGCTCGCCCAACCGTTTTGACTTGTTGATTGACTTACAATCGAGAATAACGCGGTTTGAATTGGAGGATTCTACATAACTCATGCATAACATATTCCTACTACTCCAATTTATGGGAATATTCAACCGAATTGCAGAAAATTCGTTTCGAAATGATTTCAGGAACTGGTAGAGGAAGGTGACAGGTTGACTAAATACAGCATGTGCAAGAACCCAGAGACGTATTTGTCATTGACCTCTTTCAGTCAGACTTTAATTCTAGACTTATAAACTTTTTAAACTATTCTTTTAATATCTTATCGGAGAAGGATGATGTAGAGTTTTGTAGCAATATATGTAGTGTTTTTGTAGGAATTATAACTTGGAGTGTTTTTACGATTCGACCTAGTGTGATAGATAGTTTGAAACTAATAGTATAATATTGATAATTAGTAATTTGTGAACTTAAATGTAGAAAAAAAAACTAAAATAAATTTAATCATTAGTTGTCTTTCACCAAGACAATTCACGAAGACAAGCCGCAAGCATACATCCAATCCAATATATTATTTTATTTAAATTATAATTTTTGTTACCATTTTCCATGGGCCATGAAGTTTGGAAGGGCCGTAGACTGTGACAAATTTATCTATTGTTCTTTGGATGTGAAATAACTTATATTGGAGCACACCGGCGAACAACCCGCGACCTCCACATTCGTACGGTCGCCAATTTTTTGTTTGTTTACTTTGATATGGCTCTGCTTAATCTTTTTCCGTGTCTTTATATTTTTTACCTAATATACGAGTATATTAATTACTGTAGAGAGGAAAAACGATTAGGAAGAAAATATCTGGAAGGTAAATTTTACCTTACCCGTGACTGTCATCAACCCAGTGTTCATTGGGACATCAACAACAATGAAACTAGCACAAATTCCTCTTCCATTATTGATTGGTTCTCGTGAAATCACCGAAATGTCATGTTTCCTAAATCTTAGACAAGTGAACTATACATAACTTTAATAATAATCTATTAGATTTAGTAGTTACCAATTCCAATAACATGTGTAGAACGTGCAAATGGTAATGTATCCCCACCACTTTTAGTTAAATATATATTATCTTTACACAATTAGAATTTGAATAGTGCATTAAGAAAAAACAATTTTAGTGAAAATAAAATTGCCTGTGATTATCGACTGGAATTTATTTAGTAGTAGTAATTGTAATAACATCCACAATATAAATTAATCATTTTTCTGTATCTCTACATATTATAAATTAAAGTTCCCCGCATCGTCTGTCTGTCTGTTCACGATAAACTCGAAAACTACTGAACGGATTTTCATACGGTTTTCACCAATAGATATAGTGTTTCGTGAGAAAGGTTTAGGTATGTAATTTGTCAAGGATTTGTGTAAAATGGTTAAAACATAACGATAATTGTTAGAAGTGTCGGAAAAATCAAGCCGCCTGGCAGCTTTCATCGAAAACGCTGCCTAATCCTTTTAGGATATAACAAAACAATGTATGGTGGGATATTCCATTTTTATATATCTACCAAAAAGTCCGCAAAGGAATATATCTATCTTTTACGGATAGCTTACTATACCCATTCTATCTTCTAAAAAAATGGTCACGTGCATTGCGGTAATTGAAAAGTTATTTAGACGGATACAGTATTAATCCTTATTAACTTAAATACGTTAGTAACCCCAAGCATTTCATGCACATTATTATAATCTTTCACACCATCTCTACGTATTATAAATTAAAGTCCTCCGCGGCATCTGTCTGTCTCTTTGCGATAAACTCAAAGACGGCGGTGGTTATAAAGGTTGGATAACCATCCAGTAGATGACGTTGTGTTTTATTAGCCACAGCAACGCGTGGCCGGGTCAGCTAGTTATTAATAAATCAAATGAAATTTAAATACCTATTATAAAATAACTTCTCTACATCTAATTACAGTAATTACCCCAAATGGCTTAACTAAGAGCTAATTCATACTGTCCAGTTAAAAAAATATATATTTAAATTTTTTAAACTTTATGAGTAAAATCTAAAATTATAATATTTAATTAAATGAAGACAATATTAGCGAAACTCAATCGAAAATCTGAGACAGAAAAATCAGAAAAGATATTGGCTCCGCTGGGACTCGAACCCAGGACCCTTTGCTTACATGGCAAGAACTCTACCGATTGAGCTACGGAACCCATATGAAATTCGGTCACTTTTAACTGTATCATCCTTCGACTTAGAACTAACAACATTATCTTCATTTTCTTAACGCACATATTATTTATTTATTTATTTATTGTTTCTTTACACTGCAGGTAAAAATGTTTACAATACAATTTGTTACCTCACTAGGACAAGCCTGTGTTGAGGTTAACAATAATTATACAAGTTAACAAAATAACACAAAATTATACAGATTTTGAAAGAACAATATTGTTGTATTTCTTACAGATTGAGATTAGATTATGGGTAGCTACTAAACTGATGGCGCTAGGTAGTACATTAATGTAGAGAAGTAGAGAAAATCAATTGGCAATCCTCGACTAACACAAATAATTTAAGATCCTTTTTAAAAGTGTACAAGGAATTAGATGACTTAATATGTTCTGGAAGGCTATTAAATATGAGTGGAGCTTGATAAAAATAATTTCCTTGACCAAAAGAAGATTTAGTTTGAATTGCCATAAAGTTCAGACCAGAGCCAATTCTCGTAGTACGAATTTGCTGTGTTCTTTCTGCAAAATTAATATTATTAAAAAATCTACAAATTATTGGCTGCTATCTTTATATATGATTGCAAGATTCAACTCGAACTAAATTCAAAATATCTCGAGATCCGTATTCCCGGGAAAGCGGTACGGTGCGGCGGCGGGATTTGCTCCGCCATTTCATTTCTTTATTAAATAATATTAAATAATATTAAATAATATTAATATAAATGAATCCCGAATCTACCGAAACCTAACACATAAGATATATAAATTATATAATATGAAATAAACGTAAACATAAAACATAAACCTAACACATAAGACATATTAATTACATAATATGAAATAAATACAAACCTAAAACATAAAACTTAATTACATTGATGTAATAACAAAAAAAGCATTTCAATGCATTGCAATTACAAGATGCACTCAAAAAGTTGAAATCATGAAATCAGTAAGAAGTATTCTTAAGGGACATAAATTATGAATATCATATTCCAATTGATAATAAAAATTATAGCGATTTCGTGTAAATACTTAAACTACCCGAATTGTCACAATAAATTTTTAAAAAATTATGTACAATCATTAACACAAATTTAGAGAGTCCTGAGTTTTAGTTTAATGTAGAATACTAGTTCTCAGAGATTGCATCGTGTGGGGTATTAAACTTGCTTTGTCGACATATCTAACTTTAAGAACATTGCGTCCTTTGAATAATTTTTATTTAATGTTGAAATATTTTATCAACGTAGGTATATCTAAAAACCTAATGGGCGTATAAATAATTAATCTTTTTTTTTTAATAATACTACCTTGCCGTCGTCTGTTTCCGATACTTGAGTACAATAAAAGGATTATCAATGAGTCATCTTACTTGCTCGACAAAATACTATATTGTTTCATTTTCATGATAACCGAGATGTGATTCTAGAGTGAAGTGGCCGGCGCTTTATTGCCATACAATCTTTTCAAAACTTATTATTACCACCTTAGAGACTGTTGTGAGTTGTGGGCGGTGCATTTGCAGATAATATAACATTTCGACGAATGCAACTAATGTAGACTATTATTATATTCAGACAGAGTGATCACGATGTTTGTAACCTATTTCATTAAATTAAGAAAGATTTTTTTTTCATAAACAACTTTTTTCTGTATTTAGTGAAAGACAACGGATAGACTATCGTGATTTTTTTTTGTGTTATTTGCCATCTTTTAGGGCTCTCCACACGACACTGCATGTAGTGACTGCGGCAGTGACTGCAGAGAGCGTTGAGTTGAGCAAACTAGCGCTGTCTCGTTTGTTAAAGGACCGCTAGAACGAGACAGCGCTAGTTCGCTCAACTCCACCCTCTTTGCAGTCACTGCCGCAGTCACTACATGCAGTGACTTGACTTGACGGCCACCGCAAAACTAAATGCCGAAAACTGCATTAATTGTACTAATTATTTTACCGAAATACCTGTCCTAAGAGGCGTCACTACTACCTCTACATACCTCTACATACCTAAATAAACACTTCACCACAGTGTCACCATACGAAAGAAGAAGAAGAAGAGGAACAATTGATGATGGATACTGACTGAAGAGCGGCCTACCCACGACTCTGCTTCTTCTTTCGTATGGTGACACTGTGGTGAAGTATTTATTTTGGTATGTAGAGGTATGTAGAGGTAGTAGTGATGCCTCTTAGGACAGGTATTTCGGTAAAATAATTAGTACAATTAATGCAGTTTTCGGCATTTAGTTTTGCGGTGGCCGTCAAGTCAAGTCAACCGGATGCCAAGAACTATTAAACTTAGCCCCACCTGATTTTTGAAGTGAAAACTTCTTTAGCACCGTTGTGATTTGAAACTCGATGAAATAAAAAATAGCGACACTAAAAAGAGACAAACACATACATCTACAGGATTTAGCCTGCGAGAGAATGTGAAAGTATTATTGGTCTTATCTTTGTGCGGTGCTTCGTAGCCTCTCCACTCTTGACTACTTTAGTTTACTGTAGGTTGCACTTCTACCGTGAGTGAACTGCACAATCCGACTTTTGAAGTGAAGCTTCTTTAGCCCCTTGTGATTTGAAACTCGATAAAACGGAAATGACACTAAAAAGAGACAAACACATTTTTTTTTTTACATGAGGTTCACACAGGAGGCCCTGAGGAAAATAATTTTCCTCAGGGCCTATGTTATCTTTGGGGATGCTGTGGGGAGGGTTTTTTTAGGGAAAGGAAGGAGAGGAGAGTTCTGGGAAGGAAAAGGGTTTAAGGGGTGGGTAGGAATCTGGGGTTCAGTGTGTCTTGGTCATCCGCCTCCAAGACCTAGACAAACCTCACCCCATGAATCCGGGCACCCCTGCTAAATCACCAAACGTAGCGAACCACTTATGACCTATGGCAGAGGTGTTTTTACACTTAGGATTTAACTGCTGTAGAATGAGATAGAATGAAACTGCGCGCGTTGGCCAATTTGATTATGAGGTCACTTTTCCAGGCTCCACATGATGAGATTGTGGGAGTGAAAATTTCACTTCTACCGCTTGTGAACTGCACCCTCTGATTTGTTTTATTTGTCCGAAACGTTGACTAAAGAAGGAGGAAGCGCAATCACACGTCGAAGTTTTACTTATGTTTTTTGAAAATTAGATATTTTTGAAACTTAGATATTTATGAAACTTAGATTTTTTTGAAACTTAGATATCGCACTTTTGGGGAAAATACTCTTTTGTTATATGTTTATTTATTAATTCATTGTTTCTTCACAATTAAAATTATTTTTTTTCGCAATACAATATATTATTAACCTCACTTGGATTAAACCTGAGTCGAGGTATTTACCTACAAGACAACGATGTTTTCTTTTACACATTACACTTTTTTTAACCAAAAAGGTTTTCATATGAGAAAGAGAAGAGTAGCAAAAATAATAACACCATTGCATAAAAGTACATACAAGGAGACATATTTTCATACACGATGTGCTGCGCTGTAATAATAAGATTTCGTTGCATTGCGGAAGATCACGGGACGTGTGAACAACCCTGTTTTCTTCAGAGGCGGTTGCAACGCAGTTTATGTCAGCAACTTTTGAATCATATTTTATTACTGCCAAGCTCTCGTGAAGTGCAGATGTTTAGTGCGCTACCGAACTAAAGTAATTATTATTGAGATTTACGAACTTTGTAATACTCTCAGAATTGGAAGAGTTTCCTTGAACATATTGTGATCCACCATTGAAAATCCAAGAAGTGATTGAGCCCTTTAGTAAAGAGTATAAATGGATTTTCCACTATGTTTCAATAAATAACTTAGTTTGTGTTTGTGATTTTCAATACTAGTAGTTTAGTTTAAAAATATAGTGATTTTTTTAAATTCTGTTTCACCAACTTCGTAATGCAATCATCGGGTGTGGAAAATATTTCTCTGTAGCAATAGTGATTTACTATGGACAATCCAATGATGGACATGGATTTTCTACTAAGAACATAGTTTGTGGTTGTGAATTATATCTTTGAACAATAAAATAATACGTTCGTCAGAATTATAAAAGTGAATATGTGAATAAAAGTGGCTGATAAACATTCAACACATTCAACGGGATGAGACAATATTTTGTTCCACCCAATCCACAAAGAGATTGGCTTTTTGTTTCAAGAGCGGAACGTGAATCATTCATACGGCGTAATATGTCTATCCGAGATTTATTAGAGGCAGATACAATTCGGCTTTCACCTATGTCAACCCCTCCGTCATCGCCTGAACAAAACCTTCGCCATGAACTAGACAATAATTCTTCTTTATCAGTTGAAACAAGACGGCCATCAACCACCGTTCACTCACCCAATTGTATATCTCCTATTCTGCTGGCAATTCCTCAAACCTCAAACGAACCTCCTGCTCTCCAGTCCAATGAGTTAACTATAGATTCCTTCCAACAATATTTGCAAACTTTGCCAAAAACCTTCCCCCGAGCTAAACCTGCTACTTTCCACCAACATATGCCTAGTACCTCCCGCCAATCTTCTCCTCTTGAGTTCCCTAAATCACCAACTCAGTCCACCCGCCAACCTTCTCCCCAGAAAGCTCTAAAATTTTCAGCCCAGTCCTCTCATCAATCTTCTCTTCAGCCCTTCCGTCATTCTTCTCTCCAAGATTCTCCTAAATCTTTTGAAGAATCTCCTAAACCTAAACCATATATTCAGTCCTCCCGTCAAACCTCTCCGCAGTCCACTCTCCAATCTTCTACCCACGACTCGCCTAAATCATCTGATCAAACTCCGTCTGGTTCATCTCCCAAGCGCTCCCGCCAAACATCTCCTAAGTCCGCCCACCAATCATCTCCACAGAACTCCCTTAATTCCCAGTCACCTACTCAGACCATCCGCCAACCTTCTCCCCCGAAATCTCTAAAATCTTCAGCCCAGTCCTCTCACCAATCTTCTTTTCAGCCCTTCCGCCATTTTTCTCTCCAAGATTCTTCTAAATCTTTTGAACAGTCTTCCCCCCAACCATCTCCTAGTAAATCCCCTAAACCATATCTTCAGTCCTCCCGTCAAACTTCTCCCCAGTCCACTTGCCAACCTTCTACCCATGACTCTCCTAAATCATCTGATCAGACTCCTTGTTGTTCATCTCCCAAGTGCTCCCGCCAAACATGTTCTCAGTCCGCCCACCAACCGTCTTCACATGACTCACTTGATTCCCAGTCCTGGATGTGGGAGGCTGATACAGTTCAGCTTTCACCACGGTCATTCCCCCCGTCTTCCTCTCAAAAAAACTTTCCTTATGAATTCCACATGAATTATTCTTCATCGGCTGCATCCTCTCAGGACTCCCCCAAATCATTTTCGCACGCCTCCTGTAACTCTTCTCCCCAGTCTAACCTCCAATCATTTCTCCAGGACTTCCCTAATTCCCAGTCCTCGATCTGGGAGGCTGATACTCTTCGGCTTTCACCACAGTCAATTCCCCCGTCTTCTCCTGAACTAAACTTTGTATATGAATTCTACATGAATCAGTCTTCCCCCCAACCATCTCCTCAGTACTTTCCTAAATCACCTCCTCAGTCCCCCTGCCATTCCTCTCCCCATGACTCCACTCAATCTTCTTATCAGTCCTCCCGCCAATCTTCTCCCCAGGATTCTCCTAAATCTTTTGATCAGTCCTCCCGCCAATCTTCTCCCCAGGATTCTCCTAAATCTTCTGATCAGTCCTCCCGCCAATCTTCACCCCAG
The DNA here is from genome assembly GCA_929108145.2 of Limnephilus rhombicus. Lineage (NCBI taxonomy): Eukaryota > Metazoa > Arthropoda > Insecta > Trichoptera > Limnephilidae > Limnephilus > Limnephilus rhombicus. The sequence goes on from OV815275.1 coordinate 29,815,399, forward strand.
GATTTCCCTAAATCTTCTGATCAGTCCTCCCGCCAATATTCTCCCCAGGATTCTCCTAAATCTTCTGATCAGTCCTCCCGCCAATCTTCTCCCCAGGATTCTCCTAAATATTCTGATCAGTCCTCCCGCCAATCTTCTCCCCTGGATTCTCCTAAATATTCTGATCAGTCCTCCCGCGAATCTTTTCCCCAGGATTATCCTAAATATTCTGATCAGTCCTCCCGCCAATCTTCTCCCCAGGATTCTCCTAAATATTCTGATCAGTCCTCCCGCCAATCTTCTCCCCAGGATTCTCCTAAATATTCTGATCAGTCCTCCCGCCAATCTTCTCCCCAGGATTCTCCTAAATATTCTGATCAGTCCTCCCGCGAATCTTTTCCCCAGGATTATCCTAAATATTCTGATCAGTCCTCCGGCCAATCTTCTCCCCAGGATTCTCCTAAATATTCTGATCAGTCCTCGCGCCAATTTTCTCCCCAGGATTCTCTTAAATATTCTGATCAGTCCTCCCGTCAATCTTCTCCCCTGGATTCTCCTAAATATTCCGATCAGTCCTCCCGCGAATCTTTTCCCCAGGATTATCCTAAATATTCTGATCAGTACTCCGGCCAATCTTCTCCCCAGGATTCTTCTAAATATTCTGATCACTCCTCCCGCCAATCTTCTCCCCAGGATTCTCCTAAATATTCTGATCAGTCCTCCAGCCAATCTTCTCCCCAGGATTCTCCTAAATATTCTGATCAGTCCTCCCGCCAACCTTCTCCCCAGGATTCTCCTAAATCTTCTGATCAGTCTTCCCTCCAACCACATCCCCATGGCTCCCCTAAATCATCCTCTCAGTCCTCTCGCTCTACCTCTCCACAGGAATTCCCTGAATCTTCTGATCAATCCTCCCGCCATTATTCTCACCAGGACTCCCCTAAATCTTCTGACCAGTCTTCCCTCCAACCATCTCCCCAAGACTCTTCTACTCAAGCTTCACGTGATAGCTGTCCCCCATCCTCCCGTTACTTTACTGTTCTCCGTTCTCTCGTCCATTCCTCTATCCTCCTCCATACTCTCCGTTCAAAGCGTCCTTAGTCTCTCCATTCAATTTCCTCCCACTGGACCCCACCGCAAGGACCGACTTACACTTTATTGCACTATTCTGCAATGTTTTCATCAGTCAAGTTTGATCCTACAAAATTGCTCCTCAATCTCTTCGCCAAACGAGCCAATCCGAAATCCAACTCTCTTCCTATTCTTTGAATATTACATCAATCCTATAACTCCCGTCACACCACTGTCACCCCTTTCAAGCACCTCTCCAACGCTCACACTACCAGCACGATGATACTTAAAACATCAAAGTATTGCGGTAAAGGTAGGTACCCGTACAACATCATAATTAAAATTGACCTTCTGTTTCTATTTTGATGCATTTATTGCGCAATATCGTGAAAATGAACTCACGATCTTAGCAAATAGAGCATAGACAAGTTTAAACATGGAAATTTCTTTGACCCATTTCAAAAGCTATTATTTTAACGTATTCAATGTAAAAAAGATATAAACCGAGTAATTATTTTTTTTTCATCACTGTTGCTTTATTTTTATGAATCAGTAATATATTTAAAATTGCCGCTATTTTTTAATAGGATTTTTTTAAAAATTGTATTAAAAATAAAAATAAAACTCTCCCTTAAACAATTATTATGCCAAAGTTATAAATCATTACTAAGCAATCGTATTCTCACTCCCTCCCTCTTGGCCAATAAATTTGGAGAGTGGTGGTAGGTACTAGGTACCAACTAAATCATACTTGTAACTGAAAGTTGTGAATTAGTTTGTTGTACGGATGATAAAATTTGAGGTTAAGGGGTGTTCAGCGCTCACGTGCCCTTTTCCATACGCAATAGGGTGGGAACTCCCCCTTTAAGATGTTTTTTTGATTGAGTCAAATAATATAACTAGGAACAATATAGTAGACTACTGATAAGGGAATTATTATTAATATAATTTGAAACTATTGTTTATTTTTAAAGATATTGTTTATTTTTATTATTTTTCAAGTGAAAACTTCTTTAGTGCCGTTGTGATTTGAAACTCGATGAAATGAAAAATAGCCACACTAAAAAGAGACAAACACAATTATCATACACGTATATAGGATATAGCCTGTGAGAGAATGAGATAGCAATACAATATTTATTTATTACTTGGAAACTCGGTTCCAATGTAATACGATAAATCCCCATTTCCACGCAACTCTCTTTTGGTCTAGGGGTAGAAAGCGCTTGACGAACGAGTGGTAAAACATTCAGCGGACCAAGGATCGAATCTTACAAATGAAAAAAAAAAAAAATATATATATATATATATATACATATATAATTTTTTTTTGCCTGTTCATTTTGGAGTGGTTTGAAGATTGGATATTGATTTTACAAACATATATATATACAAACATATATATATATATATATATATATATATATGTTTGTATATATATATGTTTGTAAAATCAATATCCAATCATTTTGGAGTGGTTTGAAGATTGGATATTGATTTTACAAACATATATATATACAAACATATATATATATATATATGTTTGTATATATATATGTTTGTAAAATCAATATCCAATCTTCAAACCACTCCAAAATGAACAGGCAAAAAAAACACAAAAGAAAGTAACATATAGCGACTCTGAAAAAGAAAACACAAATACCAATGAGATAACCAAATGTATTGGAAAAGGTGCATTGGAATTCGACGACCAACAGATGGAAAAAAATCATCCTTCACATTGATAAAAAAGTGCTTCGTAGTCTCCCCACTCTTGTCTACTTTAGTTTTCTTAAGGTTTCACTTCTACCGCGTGTGAACTGAACACTCTGAATTTTTTAAATTTGATTATAGAAACTAAACAGTTAAAATGCTGAATCATTATTACACATTTAAATTTTTCATGATGGGTCTGTGTATTCATGTTTTCTTGTAAAATGTCTTACTTGTGGTAGGTATATTGAATAATTAGCGGGTGACTTGAAATTCCCGCTTGTACTACGAGTTTTCAGACACCGTGGATACAATATTACGATAAAAAATTATGTTTTTTTATCAAAAGCTACAGCAGACAATTAGCACGGATGTGTGCTACTTTATTTTTATGTGCTACTTTAGGTAGATGAGCAATTAAATTTTTTGTGATTTAACAGTCAGCTTTGACATTTTTTGTGAATTAATGGAAAATAATTTAAAAAAATCATTTTGCCCAAAATAAATATAATTAATGAAAACAAATAAGTACATAAGTTTGCACCACTATATTATTAAAATTATCGACATGTTTCAAAAACAATGTTTTCTTCGTTAAAGGAGAGGTGATTGATTACTTAAAAATATCACCAAAAAAAACAATTATTTAAAAATTTTAAAAACACCCATTACATAAAATTAAATATAAAAATTATTTTAGGACTGTAAAAATTGCATTTACATAATAAAAAACTTTTAAAACGAACAATAAAAACAGGAAGTCTAGATAATAAAATGAATAATTAAAATTCTAAGCATAAATAAGAAAATAAATTTAAGAAATGGCTGTTTTTAAAAAATGTTTGATTATTTATAATATTTAATTGACTATTAACCCTTATCCAAATTTCTAAAATTTCTAAATTATCTAATTACATACCCGTTGTGTTAGTGTGTAAATTTTTTAGACCTTTATTAATATCAAAAGAATGACTTGTTTCTAAAATATGGTTTGCAAATTCTGAATAATAATAATTACCTCTTTAAACATCTAAGATGTTCCTTAACTATAATGTTAAAAATTTTTGAAGTTTTTCCTAAATGAAAAAAAAGTTAAAATAATTACACATTAATTTATAAACACCGGATTAAAAAAATATATATTATATTCTTCTTATAAACTATATTCCGTGCAGTTGAATACATCTACTCCTTTTGAGAAAACATTGCCAACTGCATGCAATCTAGGTATAAGCGATTATCTAAATCCTATAGATGTATGTGTTTGTCTCTTTTTGGTGTCGCTATTTTTCGTTTCATCAAGTTTCAAATCACAACGGTGCTAAAGAAGTTTTCACTTTAAAAAAAAGTGTTTTGTGAAAAGTTGAGGGAAAGGTGGTAATTTGCAAATGTCTGCAATTTTTTTAAACCATCTTGACAGTAATTTCAAATTGCACCAAGGTTCTCAGTTTTATCAGAGCTTTATATCCAATCTTGTTTCCGCAAATATTTACATTCTCTCAACATATTGAGTTAATGTAAGTTCAAAGTGCAAGTTTGAAGGAACGGAATATTGCCTCCGGTCTGTGTACCCAACCTGAGATGTGAAATCAATTGGGTTGTAAGAGAATGACACATCGTTAAATGGATACAAAATAATATATTTTGAATTTTTGATGATAATTAACATCTCTCAAACGAAAAACGGAAAACAGAAAAAAAAAACAAAAAAAGATTCGGCCGCATCTAGGAATTGAACCCATTAGGTAATATTTTTAAGGGAAATTTTCTTTGGAACCTTTTTAATTTGAAACTCGATGAAACAAAAAATAGCGACACTAATAAGAGATTAACGTATACATCTATAGGATTTAGCCTGCGAGAGAATGAGATTGTATAATCTTTGTTCGGTGCTTCGTAACCTATCGATCTCCTCTTTGTAAGATGTTTCGTAACCTCCCCACTCTTGTCTACTTTAGTTTTCTAAAAATTTCACTTCTACCTCTTTTTTTTAATCCACTCATAAGGCCCTGAGAAAAGTAATTTCCCTGTCCTTTCATCAGTGGAAAGACAGTGGAAAGGAGTCGGGACTCTTGTGTAATCTATCAATGAATCATATATTTTAAGAAATAAGTTTGGCTATTCACCGGTGTCGTGCATTGCTCTATGGCTGTTCGAAGTTTTTTTATAAAAATAAAACTTTTGTTACATAAAAAATAATGTAACAAGTGAACTATCTGTGTATGGGTACTTTTGGTGTGAAGTTTGTTAACATTCAACATCATTATATTGGTAGCATTGAAATGCTTACCTTTGCTCAGTTGGTGATACTGAGGATCTGCACAGAGGGGTTCACTAGGCAGGACTGGCCTGGAGCTCGTCATTCTTTGAGCAGCCACAGGTGACCATGGCCACCGTCCCTGTGGCGGGTCGACGTAATCAAATAGTCGTAGTTCGCCATTATTTTAACAACATGAGAAGATTGATAAATCCGCGCCCACCAGCGGCATCCATTATTGAAGACCATCGGGACAATCATTAAAATCCTGGATCAGCAGCGGAGTACCATGGGAGCACATTATTTCTGCTGGATTAAAACCACACATTTTCTTTTCGTGAATGAATGAATAAATGCAAATCTTGGAAATGGAAATTAATCCATTTCCCGACATCTGATCGAGCTGAAACTATAAGGCAAATATACTCGTTGTCAATAAAATTCGTGGTAGCACGCATTCCTCTGAAATCAACCCAATAATTGACAACAGATGTATTGTTAAAAAAAAACTTTGTTTTCATTACGTGTAGATTTTTTTAACATTATACTATTTTAATGATTTGATCTTAAGGCTCGATGACACTAAGCGAGTTTACAATATACTATATACTAAGTTTAAAAGCGGGTAAAACGGCGAGTGAGATTGTCATGATGACACACAAAACTGTCCACTCGCTCAGTAGCGTAGGAAACTGAGGTCGCTAGCGCCAGTAACAAGAACACGACGCCAGCGTGAACTAATTCTGTGATGTTTGACAGTCGAAATCAGCTGTTTATTGGCAGCCATCTTGAAAAACATAAATAAACCAATCACGAGCAAGCGTGTGGCGAATAAAGTTGACGACCTTTCAACTTTTCACGTAGATTGTCAACAATCTGCTAGTTAGCAAGTAACACGATGACACTGAGCGAGTTTACTAACAGATAGTGAATTTCCCAGAAAGTAGCTTGTAAACTCGCTCTGTGTCATCGACGCTTTAGGATAGGTAGGCAAAGTTTTTCAGCTTTTACGGACTGCACAGCCACTGCTCTTCATCAGTTATTTTCAATATGAATAGGAGTTTTATTTATAATACCTACCTAAACTGCAGCTATTTATTTTTATATGTGGAGCTCATGTAAAAAAATATATATATCGCAATTTCATCGGTGGCGAGTAGTTCATAAAGGTTTAAAAGCTATGAATGCCAAACCAAAAAATAATAAATAATTGTATTGTGTTCAAACAGGTGTGGAATTTGTTTTGCCTTTTTATTAATAAAATTAACATTTTCAAATATAATTTATTTATTTATGAAACAAACGTCATTGATACAGAATAAAACTTTTTCCACGTAAAAATGGATTAAAAGCAATTGTACAGTGTAAACATGTGATTGAAATGAAGTAAAATTTACACCTTTGGAAACGAAATATAAACTAATAACAAAAAATATATACTCCCTTGTACTTATAAAAATATAAGTGTAAGGGAGTTTCTAAACGAATTGGTAGTGACATGATTGTTGCAGCGAAAGATATTTTTAGTTTGTTTAACTCTATAGGAACTCAAAACATAATCATTCGCAATATTGAAGGGCTGTGTTATTAATACATATCTTAGATAAAATTGGGCCAAGGTGTGATCCTCGCGGAACACCGGTTGTGGCAATAAAGTGATATGATAGGGCAGATTTAATTATAACGGTGTGTTTCTCTTTTTAAGATAGCTAATTGTCCATTTAAGAAGCTGCATACATAGAAGTGATAAAAGCTCAGAGTAAGACTTGATCTGGTAGTGAGAAAACCATGTTGGTTATGTACAATTAATTATTTATGATTATTATGGTTTAAATACTAAAGACTCGAAAAGTTTAGGTATCGTTGAAAGTATACAAATTGGTCTGTAATTCCATGTTACTTTTGTCACCCTTCTTATGGATTGATGATAGAAAACTGTGTTTCGACATATCGGAAAAATAGCCAGAAAAAAATGAGTTATTAAATATTATAAATTTATTTATTTATTCAACGCTCAGGGGGCTTTTACATGGTTGGTAGTACAATAAATTCATGACAGACGATTTTACAACAGATAAAGAAATAATAAAAATAAAATTAGATAAAAAATGCACACAAGTCACAAAAATACAAAAAATAAATAAATATAGGTACTGCGATTTGATAAGTTTACAAAATATGTTTAGGAATAGTATTGGAGTAAGTTTTTTACAAGTTCCACAAAATTCGCCAAGTTGATGTTAAATATGTCTACATCACCTAAGTACTGATTCCCCATAGTGTGAAATCGTTGTATGGGAGAGTGGGCAATGTAGTTTCGCTTGTGAATGCTGCAGTAGAATAGTGTATCTTGTCGCGTGGTTACTGTCGGTATTCGTAAGTTTATGAGTTGTAGGAGTTCGCAACAGTCGAATTTAGAGTTAAGTATTTTGAATAAAAATGTTAAGTCGTTTATTTTACTTTATATAAATAATGGATAAGTAATACATGAATTCAGTTTTATACAGATATTGGTGGAAATCCATCCTGTGCCACAAATTTTGCGCCATCTGATTTAAAAATTTTGTTTTCAATAGCTACAATTTTAATATGACATTGAATTGGGTTGATAGATTCTCTGATTGATTCTTATAATTATTATCTGGGAGAAGCATTGTCACAATCCTCCGTAACGTCAACTCTTTTAAAAAATCTGCAAATAAATTCAATAATAATTAGTATTTTTACTGCATTTATCATTATAGTGCCTGTAGTTTGACATTTGACAATAAATAGCATTTCACAATAAATTCTAATCCAAACATCTATACACAGCTCACCTTTTATTGGTATCCTGGCAATTCTGTACGTCACATTTTGAACATTAGGCAAGAAAACGCAGCGTTTTGACTCAATTCTGTCTTATTATTTGACTTATCTGTCTTGCGTTCAGCTCTAATGCATCAGTTAGCTTTAGAAGTTCCAATCCAATTTTTGGTTCTTCACAACATATAACAATAATGTGTGTGTACAATATACTCGGGTGACAATCGTATGGATAGGCCCTCTCTTCTGGGCTGAGGAAATTTTGAAACACTATATAAAGAAGGATAACACATGATAATTCTTTTGGCCATGAAAATATCAAATCATATCTAATATAAACACCTTTAACCCGTTTAATCACTGGAGAACAAATTTGACTTAGCCCACGTTGGTCTCATATAAATCAATTTATCTCCCTAATTGTCACGGTGATAAATATGAACTAAACGGTGTTAGAAAGAGAAAAATCCATGCTTTATGTTGAAATCTAGAATTTAATTAAAGTAACATTATCTTGAAACCTGACTTAAATTTTTAAAATCTAAAATTTCCAACATCATGTGAATCTGATTTTATATCAAGCCAACATTATTTTTCCAAGGCTTGTCTAAACACATATAATTTTTTTAACGAAAAATGCTTTAATTATTATGGTTAATTTTGTATTTTAAATACCTTTTTTTCTGCATTTTATCAAAATAACCGCAACAAATTATAATTTCTCTTTTATTAGGCTCTTTAAGCGAACTTCTTTTCAAAAATACACTTTAATCATACATAAATGCATCACAAGCCATTAAAAAATGATGATCTAGCGGTAAAAAAGATAAAAGTATCTACGTATGGTTTAAAACGTTTACTCTGTACGTTATGTTTTTGATGTTTTGCATTTAGAGAGGAGCCTAAAGTCCAAGTTCACTTTTAAAACTTGGTATTATCCACGATAATTCGTGCTCAGCTGCTCTTTCGAAATTCGTGTAATTTCAATAATAATTTGTTCCAGTTAAATCGTATTACATGTCGCGCGCCTTGCCCCTCGGGAGTAGAGCGCGCGCCCGCCACGCGGCGCGGGTGCGATTCCATCCGGTGTTAGTGCCAGTGCGCCTGCTAGTGCTGGTGCACACCGTACCTTATGAGATTAAAACATTATTTGTAAATCAATTTGTCAGTCGAGAGTGACACACAATGGGTTGTTTGATATCTTGCTCCCTCCCCTCTGATTTGAATCGTTGCAGGCACTTGTGAGAATTGAAATATTTGCTTTTCTCAAACGTAGAATGACATTCAGCACTCAAATTTAATTTTATGTTTTATTTCCGTTGGTTTTATTTTTTTGTTACCTGTGTGTATCGTTTGATTTTAAGTAGCGGGGGTGATTAATATTCAGGAATTGCATCCGTTTCAGATGGGACACCACGGCATGGAGGGGCTGGAGATGTTGGACCCCATAACATCCTCCTCCATGACCACGCTTGCGCCCATGGGGGAAGGAGGGCCCACTCACCACCAGCTGCACGGCTACGGTATGAACCACGGCATCATGTCGCATCATCACCACGGGGGCCTGGGAGGGCCGCCGCACTCCGGCCACCACCCGTCCATCCAGCCAGCACTGCATCCGGACACCGACACCGACCCGCGCGAGCTGGAAGCCTTCGCCGAGCGCTTCAAGCAGCGTCGCATCAAGCTGGGCGTAACGCAAGCCGACGTGGGAAAGGCGCTGGCCAACCTCAAGCTGCCCGGTGTGGGTGCCCTGTCCCAGAGCACCATCTGTCGCTTCGAGAGCCTCACCCTCTCGCACAACAACATGATTGCCCTGAAACCCATCCTGCAAGCCTGGCTCGAGGAGGCCGAGGCACAAGCCAAGAACAAGCGCCGCGACCCCGACGCACCCAGCGTGCTGCCCGCGGGCGAGAAGAAGCGGAAGCGCACGTCCATCGCCGCCCCCGAGAAGCGCAGCCTGGAGGCATACTTCGCCGTGCAGCCGCGGCCCTCGGGAGAGAAGATCGCCGCCATCGCCGAGAAGCTGGACCTGAAGAAGAACGTGGTGCGGGTGTGGTTCTGCAACCAGCGCCAGAAGCAGAAGCGCATGAAGTTCGCCGCGCAGCACTGACCGGGCAGCAGCGGGGCAGCCATCTTGGCCTACCCGCCGGCCGGGTACAGCTACTAGGCGTGTCGTGCCATACACCCCGTGTCCGCGCTCCCCAGACTGCCCACACTGCCCACACTGCCCGCACTGCCTACCCGTGGCCGTGCCCGCGTGCCAGTGAATCGTGTGTCAGCTCCTGACTATAGCGTACTCGACTCTAGACTAAGTTTTTATACAACAATAACTGACAAAGAAGCTTGTGAATGTTCTATCGATAATCAAATTGGTAATTATGTAAATTTAATAAAGGTACAATATAATATATTTGTAATAATGTAGAACGACACAAATTAGCGAAAGTAAGTCACCTAGGTTGTATTATAAACAGAATTAGGGTTAAGGAAATATGGACTTTGTAAATAAAATAAATTCTTTAAAATCAACATATCCGCTTACTTATTGTTAGTTAGTAGGCTCACCATAATGCTACATTGACAAATATATCGAGACGTGCAATATTAAGATACGATTTTAAAAATGTAAGCCAAGCTGAGTTTACGTCATTTTTGAATTTTGCTTTTATTTCTAATTACTTATTCTCTCGACGAAGATCTATCAAATTAGGAATAATTTATTTTTTATCGATATTATTGAATAAGATCGTACAATGTATAAATGATATAAAATAAGCAATAAATTAATTCGTTTATAAAATATTTCTATTTCTCTAATCGTAGATTGAGAACACTGCCATTTTTATTATTTTACAAGCAAGAGCACACTAAAATACAGTATATCATTCAAAAATACAGTCTACATTGTAACCTTTTCTTTATTCTACTTTATAATTTTCAAAATAAATCATCATGTTTACAATGAATCATCATTCAAATTACCTATATAAAAAATCATAGCTCATTTTACAATTAATATCACCAGTCACGTGTAAAAAGTTGCGCAGAGAATAAATATTTTTGACAAATTGTATGCATTTAGGTTCGTTTTTCAATGCGTGAAATGAATAAATTTATGTTACTAAAAAATGTTCAGGAAAAAATTAAATCCATGACACATGAAATGACGAGATACGGGATATTTGATGGGAGTAATAAACATTTGGAAGTTGCGCTAATATTGTATGTATGCATCTTCGTATACAGGGTGTTAAGGAGCTAACTTGACTTACTTTTACTAGTGAGTCCTGACATTATTTGGAGTAAAAAATTTAAATAAAATTTTAGTCTCCGGTGTCATTTTTGATGTTCTTAAGCACTTTTGTGATTTGAAACTCGATGAAAGACAGTGCGTCACTAAAAAGAGACGAACACATTCTACGAGAGAATGAGATAAAATAATCGGTCTCCTCTTTGTGCGGTGCGTTGTCGCCTTTCCACGTTGTCTACTTTAGTGTTCTGAAGGGCTCACTTCTACCGAGTGTGAACTGCACACTATGAATATAATCGTATTTAAAAAAAAAAAGTTGTAGATGTTGGACAGTTGGGGGCGGGGTAAGATGGGGGGAGGGTTACTCGGCTGAGTGACCAGTGATGACATGCGGATTTTTTTTTTGTTTGATTTTGAAGGAAAAATTAAGTCATCGAAAAAGTCGCCGGAGACCAAAATTTCATGTACATTTTTCACTCCAAATAATGTCAGCAATCACTCGTTAAAGGAAGTCAATTATCAAGTCCCTTATCACCCTGTATTTTATGAAGGTGCACATGTGGTATTTTTTATTCTTGATTTAACATGTTTACTTTTGTTTGTTAATTGCTTGCGGTTCTTTCAGTTGGTTGTTATGCCATCCAATATTTAAAAAGCATAATAATACATTTTCAAAAATATATTTCGTAATATTTTTTCATGTTATTTAACTTTTTAAGAATTTGGTATAAAAAACATTTGATTAAAGTCATTAAAATAGTAAGCTTTAAAGCAATGAAATTTACAAAATATTTTTGTTGGAATCAATGAAAAAACCCTTTCAATGTCACTTATTTATGTAACTAGCTACTGTGTAGCTTTATAAAATATGTAACTACGTGTATTTTGTCTGTAAATACTTTACAACTGTGTTATTGATTTATTTACGGGAGAAGAGTTCCGCCCCGTTCTGTAGAGTAACGTTTATTTGTATTTTTTATCTCTATGTTATTTTGTTTTTAAATTTGTTGAGTTAAAGATTATTCATAAAAAATTAGAATATAATGTGAATGCTTTGAAATAAAAAAAAACGGAATGTTTTTGAAAATATCAAAATTGTCTTATTTCTAATATGCTAAAAATTACACAGGGTAAAAGACCATATCACATGAAAATTATTAGGAAATGCACGAAATTGAAGAAAAATAGTTTCAACCAAAAAATATTTATGAATGAAGCGCAGATATAAACTCTAACGCCAAGAGAATGACAAGAGAACGGCAAGAAGCGGTAGGCATTTTATGAATTAGAGCTTATAAGATTATTGATAACTTTTCTTTTCATATTCAATCTTCGGTAGTTATCATAAACCTATTGCCTTTCAACGTCAGTATTGTAAGATTCATTATTTACCCAGTAGAATTGTTTCCTCGGATTTATGAGCGCAACAATGTGGTTAATTCTTTTGGAAAAATAAGATTTGTATTATATATTTAAAAACATTTTAATTGATAAAACTATGGAATTCATTGTTAATATGATAAAAATGTACTTAGATTCAGTAATATTCATGTTAAATCAGATGATTCCGGTTTAAATAAAAATATATAGACAAGGTGCACATGAAATTGTTTTCTTTATTTGTTTCCTGTGCAAAATCTACATTTTACTACCTTTACATACAACAATCGCCACAATTATTTACTAGAATCTAGAACAAACATAATATGTAAGTATTTTTTAACCACTCGATCGAAAGACCAATTTAAAACTTTTCCTTGGATTGCTCATGATTTTTTTGATGACATTTTTAATATTTTCCGCCCACATTCAAAAAAAATTTTACTCCCGAATTTTAATAGAATTTATAAAAAATATATTAAAAAAACATAAAAATTATAAACGGATATATTCTCTGGGTTTTCTGGCTATAAACTCGCGAAGGAAGTTGAATTTTGCGTCCGCATTAATTATTTTCTCGGTATTTCATACGCGAGCATTCTGACAGCGACCGCTTTATGTTTGTACCAAGAATTTTTTTTATTGGGTTTTTGTAAAGATGAATATTCCGTAAATAACCAATGGACAGTGACACCTATTGATTATTATCAAAAGAAGGTTTTTCCAACTTTCTTATAACGTTAAGTTTACACCGCGGGAACATTAAAAAATGTTTCTAATTTTTTTTCAAAGAATCGAGGGATTATTTGCCAAAATTTGCAGCAAGGCAATCCGAGGTATTTTAAATAGGGCCATATTGTGGCAAAAAGCGTTCCAGTGGGTAAGAAAAGTATCTAATTATAGTGACTGTGTATGATCACTTACAAACCCATTCATAAAACACTCATTGACTCACTTTAAAAAAACGCAGTTACCGTGGTTATCAAACACTCTAAAAAATAATAGAATCGCATTTGCTTGTACAAATACAGTTGTTCGCGCCTTTATTGTTACATGTGGTTCTTTCTAAAATACGTATTGTGTGCCCTCTGCCATAATTAGTTCAGTTGAATTCACTTCGCCGCACAGGACCCAAGTCCTAAAAACCGCACCACTAGTACAGTTTTAGTAATCAAACCACAAACAGAACTCTTAAATCGCAGCTATTTGCAAGTACCATCGCCACGCGTCATCCATTCTCACTTATTATTTCGCGATCAAACGTTCATTCCAAATCGCCATTCCCTTCCAAAATTTCTCCCAAACTAACATACCTACCTTTCCAGTAAACACGGAACGAAGAGGGAAGCAGTCTGGGTAAGTGCGATTAAAATATAATAAAATAGGTAAATAAGAACCGCATACAGTATACAGTCCACAACATCCACGCAGCATTTGATCCCTCGATCTTGAGAGGGATCATTTGCTACCCACCGCAACAACAGTTATGATATTTTTTTAGACGCATATACAAGCCCATACGAGTACATTCATCTCATTTGACTGACATTACAAAAAAGTAATAACATTTATCAGACTCATTAAGATACAGTTGTCTAACTATACTGAAAAACCAATACAATACATAATCATCGAAGTTAAGTAATATAATTAAGTCCGGTTCCAAACAGTGTACTATATAATAAAAATATGGGGAAACACATACATTACGTACTTAAACGACTTACAAATAATACAGAACAAAGTTATTAAAAAACTCTTCAACTATAACCCAGACACTCCCACAAAAAAACTATACCAGGAAATGAACCTTTTGAAAATAAGAACATTGTACGAATATAACATATGTCTTTTAATCTACAAAATACAAAATGGACTTATACACACAAACACAACATTTATAAAAACATCACAAGTACATGAACATTATACTAGACAACACAATAAATTGTATACAAATACTGTCAAGACTGAAAGTGGCAAGAGAAGTATTGGTCACGAGGGAGTTTATATATATTATCTCCTTCCAGATAACCTAAAAACGGAAAATAATATAAAAACCTTTATTTAAACTCAAAATGTTGGAACAAAATTAAAAATATTACTTCTTACTACTGTACTGTATTTAAGTTAAGAAAGCGAAATATTATGTTTCTTTTAACTTGATATTAATTAAAAAAAAAAATTTAAAATTAAGTTAAACAGGTGTGCAAAACATACAAAAATCACCATTACTAGATTTACTCAGTCATCCACAGAAATGCTGCAATCGCATTTATTTGACTATAATGTACACAAAACACCCTTTGCAATTACTAAACTACTCACCTCCTCATCGACAAAGCAAAATTACCATGTACTTAAAAATATTCCTTTACACAACCCAATAATTTATAATATCTGACAACAATAGGAAGGTTCCTACACCTACCTACCTACTAACATATTTGTAAATTCAGTGACCGAATAACTCAGAAACGTGCAACTTCAACACCTCCTTTGAAAACTCATTAAAAGTGATGAAACAAATATATAAAAAAAATAGTTAAATAATATGTTAGGTTAGCATTTATTTGACTATAATGTACACAAAACACCCTTTGCAATTACTAAACTACTCACCTCCTCATCGACAAAGCAAAATTACCATATAGGTACTTAAAAATATTCCTTTACACAACCCAATCATTTATAATATTTGACAACAATAGGAAGGTACCTTCACCTACCTACCTACTAATATATTTGTAAATTCACTGACCGAATAACTCAGAATCATGCAACTTCAACACCTCCTTTGAAAACTCATAAGTGATGAAACAAACATAATATAAAAAAAATAGTTAAATAATACGTTAGGTTAGGTAATAGGGTATTTTTCATTTGTTTTTCATAACTTTTAAAGGGCTGTTGAAATTGAACTCTTCAAAGGATATTGAAATTGCATGATTCTGAATTGTCTTGTAACCGTAAATTCACGTAAGAGAATATGCAGAATCGGACCAATGTATATTTTCGATCATATGAAAAACGACAAATTAATCCATTAAATTGGCCTTTTCAGACTTTAAAGCCTTTTAAATTCTAGAATTTTGAGTGAACTCTAAAAGATGTGGTTGCTGCAATAAACCAAATGTCTTCAGAAAAAAAGCAATAAACAAAACGGAGAAAAACCCACAACGAATATTTATAAAGAAAACCCAAAATGATTTGAATCTTGAAAAATATTAACAAAATTAAGAAGATTTTAAAGCGTTCCAGCTTTAGAGGTATCGCCAACTTCATCGTGATGTAATATCTAAAAATAGCTTTAATACAAACGAAGTAAATATGGTAGGTACCTACTACTTGTTGTTGAAATAAAATAACTTAATGCCAACGAAGTAAGGTAGGTACCTACAATGTTACTGATTGAAATAAAACAACTTAATGCCAACGAAGTAAGTAAGGTCGGTACCTACAATGTTAGTTGTTGAAATAAAACAACTGCCAACGAGGTAAGTAAGGTAGGTACCAACTATATAAGATGATGAAGATTATGAACAAGATGACCGCTAGGACCTAGCTATAGCATTCACAAGGGGGGGGGGGGCGGGGGGGGTTAACCCTGAGGGTGGGGGAGAGGGGGTCGAGCCTGTGCAGCGAAGGACAAAAGAGAAGGGGGGGGGGGGAATTGTTTTAGAAAACTTTTTGGAACCTCTGTTTAACACAACTTATTATAAACACCGCATTGATTAAAGAGATGGTGCGAATAATATTGATGTATTTACTATTCTCTTTTTTACAAAGCAACTCCGACGCCGTTGACGGGAAACCCCTATAAACCCCCGGCCCATACGAGTACCTACCTATATTCGTCCTTGAATAGCGAAGCATGAGACGAAATAAAAATTGAAGACACATTAAATTGTTGTGGCTACAAAACCATGTAATAGATAGGAGGCTGTAAAGTTGTGCAGGCATTGGGAAAAATGACAATCAAATCGCATTAAACCTTCAAATAAAAGAGTAGGAATTTCTTTAAGTAGTTTGGTATAACTAACTGTTAGTCACATCAAATCGAAGTGTATATAATATTTAATGATACACATAACAAAAAAAATTAAAGGTTTTGAAATTATGGCGATAATAGCAAAAAATGTATCTTTATTTCTAGCAAGATCTAAATGCGATTTTTTTTCATTATGTACGAACATAACGGATTTTGCAGGAGTGATCATGAAGGAAATTTGTTATAATTTTTATATGCATTTGTTATTGAATTTTCAATTGATAATTGAAGATTTCGAGTCGGAAAATACAAAACTAACATAATTGAATTTGTTCAAACTTAGATAACAGTAAGTTTTAAATAATAAAGTTACTTTTTACCTTGTTTTGAATTAGATTATACACGGTTATCGATATTTTCTATAACCATAGTCAGTCTTTAATAAACTTCCTTCAGTATAATACAGTGGCGATTCGTGGCCTCATTGGGACCTTGCATGAAATATTCCTAGTGAAATATTCTTAGTAAAAGTCCAAGGTTTGTACACCTACAGCTCCGCCACCAAAAGTGTGTGTTTTATATGGTTCCATGACAGTTGATCTGCCGACAATTGGCCCCCCGGTTTCCCTAAACCGACTACATAATGTGAGGACGGTTTAGGGAAAATACGGTATAATAATTTCACAAAACATAACTAACTGACCCTGAAGGGACGTGCAAAAAGGATGTACCGCCGTATAACAATAATAAATAAGTAAAAAACATATTTTCATTCAAAAGCATTAAGGAAAAATCTGGTTCTCTATATACTGTATATACCAGCCCAAAAGTACAATAAAATCGACACACGATATTCATACCAACTTATTATTAAGAATATTTTTGAAGTCGATTTTACGTTTGAAATTTGCAAATAATGCACAAAAAATATTATTTTACAGTAAATACCATTTCGGGGGCCAATTGTTATCGGATCAACTGTCGGGTACGTTTTATATTAACTATTTCTTAGAAAATTCATAACACATAAATGGTATTCATTTCGATTTTCCTAGTTCGAACAGATGGATTTTTTAATATGGAATTTGAATCGCGCGCTGATTTAAGTGTTATAAAATTATAATACAGGTTTATCTCATCTTTTTTATGAGAGTTCAATGCACAAAGTACCTCAGAGTAAACCATCAGTGGAATAATCTATATATTTTTACGCAGGCAGGAATTCCCCAATAGTACCGATGGTTTTCTTCCGCGGATAGCTTCACTACGATCTGTGCCAAAGGGTGTACCCGGCGCATGATTGATATATCGGCTTCGATTACGTTTCTCATTCGTTCGGGTGAAATTTAATTAATTTTTCATTCTCACATGATCAATTACAGGGCAGAATTATTGTAGAAGCGGGCCGTAACGATTTGTAAACACACCGCACTCACACTTACTGCTTTAACATATGGAATGACGTAAGAACTACAGAATGCGTCGAATTGGAGAGAAATATTGGTCATCACGAAGTAATTACTCTACATTCTGTTGCGTCTCTTGATTTCCAATAGGAAGACAACTTAAGGTGTGTTGGGTATCTCCCAAAAAAGTTATAGGTAAGAGTGATTACTAGTTGATTTATTTATTGTTGTTAAGTTTAATTTGCAGAACTCCATTTTAACCCTTCAAATAATAAGAAAATAATTTTCTGTCAACTTTTGCCTGTCAAGGTTTGCGCGCAAAATTCCTGGTTCATCCCATGCATTTTAAATGTTCCTATTTATTGTTTTTTTTAACCCTTTGCAAAAAAAAAATTGTTCTAAAAAGTATATAAAATAATCTTTCCGATGTGTTTATTAGAAATCAACACTTTTGTTTGTAAATATTAAAATTTTAATATTGGAAATTTAAATTGGCTAAAAAATGCACACCTGTGAATATTTGAATTAAAGTAATTAAAATAGAATAAATCCAAAATTTTAAATACAGACTCCTTTTCTAAACAAAATTTGTAATAAAACTGTCACCGCACTTTTTATCACTTTCATACAATTTTATTTAAAAATTAAATGTGTGATACGTCACAAATTGGCGCAAAATTAAACCGTCACTTTTGATCGGGTTTGTAAAATATCTGAACAACCTAGCTCATATAATTCTAAGACAATGAGAAGCATTATTTCATTTCGTTTCTACCATAAAAGAAATCACAAATATTCGCACGACAGATAGAGAGATATCTAACTTTTAATAATGCACTATTGCTCTGGGACAATCTGGGTCTCCTGTTATTTTAACGGCATATGATGTTTTGGGACAACTTGGGTCTCCTGTGATTAGACGGGTTTAATGTTTTATATATTTTATATACTGAATAATATTATTATGTTATTTAAAAAACAGCTTATTTATAAAACAAGTTCTGCTTTTTAATTATTATTATTATGCGTGACAGCTGTTTCGCCTTCTGAAGGCATCGTCAAACTGGTAATAAGGTACAAGTTTGATAATGTCTTCAGAAGACTCACTGGCTCTAGACGGAAGCAGCTGGGACTCTTGTGAGGTATTCCTATAAAAAAAAGAAGACGATTCAGCTGTCTTTATATTGAATACGTCCTTACTAGACTAGGTCCTAATAGTTCTATAGAAGTAGTAGTACCTGATCTCGCCGATACCTTCGGCCATTATTGTAATCATTCGTACCAATGACACGAACGATGATAGATGGTACTCTTATGAAATCTTACTGAATTGCCATTTTTGGGTTATAGCCGTACTTCGTATTACAAACTATTGAAGGAAGCTGAAACCACTAGGATAATCAATACACTACTCCTACTTTACTTTATTTTGGAGCTAATAATACATCGCGGAATTAGCAAATGGCCAGTAATGGAGAAGAAACTACGAGTACACATTGTTTGCTTAAATATTAAGACAGGATGTTTCACAGAATTTGAACAATTCATTAAATTTCAAAGTTAAAATCCAAGTTCTGTCAAAGTTCCATTCAAATTCTATCATAATCATAGTACTTTGAAGTAACTGGCCCGTGATGAAATAATAACAGAACTTGAATAGAACTTTCGCAGAACCTACAGTTATTTAAAATTTGATGAAAAAAAAATTATTCAATGCAGTCAACTAATCAAATGAGTATGTACTACTCGTAGCTATCGTTTTTAACAATAATATCGGTTCATAAATAATAAATAAAAAAGGTTGGCTCCAGCAGGGAGTAGGAGTTCATGTAATAAAAGTACCTACCTGAGCTGGTATCATAAAGTTAACTATCATAAAGAAAGCACCTATTTTTTTTTTAGAAATGTTTTTTATTTAAAATAATCGAGTGAAGTTCATACGTGGTAGTAACGAAACTTCACCAAAACAATAGCAGGCTTAAAAAAGGGAGATCATAATCAAAGTGGCCACTGAGCACAGTTTGACCCTTAGTAGGTAATGTAATGCGTCTTTTCCGTTTCATTCGAGTTTCAAATCACAATGGTGCTAAAGAATAATCTTAAGCAATAGGAGCCTTGAAAAATGAGAACATAATCAAAGCGGCCAATGAGCGCTGTTTGACGCTTCATAGATACTGAAGTGCGTTATTTCCGTTTCATCCGAGTTTCAAATCACAACGGTGGTAAAGAAGTGTCGCATTAAAAAAAGAGTGGTCAATTCACACGCAGTAGAAGTGAAACTAGAAAGTTGCTAGATGTCGCTTTCTTTCATTTTGCATGTTTATTTTTAAGTCTTTTGAATATTGAATATTGATACTACAAAAATAAAATTGTTTATTTTTCTTGGATTCGGAAGGTTTCGAACCTCCGTTCGTTGGATGTCTCTATTGGAGGCCCGTGCGTAGTCGTAAATTTACCGCATTATATTAGAACTGAAGACGGTCAAATAATACATATTTGTGTCGCATTTCCGTTTCATCCGAATTTCAAATCGCTAACGGGGCTAAATAAGATTCACTTGAAAAAAAACGAGTGTGCTTTAGAAATTAGACCACACCACTGAATTTTAGCACTCATCGTGATCCTGCATCGTCTGCAATGTCTGCATTACAGTACTCAATTGATTTTCAAAGCTAGCTCTACAGTAAACTCCACAAAAATGACCCATATTGATGACGAAAACACCGGGTCGTTGCATTGCTAATAACAAATTATAATGCAATCCATCACCATCTTACATCAGACCTCAATATCAAGTAATAATATTGAAGGAAACCGAAGCATCGCCATCACTAGATGGCTGTTTTCTTGTTCAAGGATTATGCAAATTTAATTTCTTTTCTGCAAATGTCATAGGAATTTTTTAAAATGAAAACTTCTTTAGCACCGTTGTGATTTGAACCTCGATGAAACGGAAGCGAGTGACCCTAAAAAGAGACAAACACATACACAGGATTTAGCATGCGAGAGAATGAGATAGCAATAAAATATTTCCAAATTAATAGATAACTTTGTATTAACCACTTAATTATTATTGCCCCTTGTGTCCTACACATTATTTTCTTTCAAATTTTATTATTGCTTATGTCTATTATTTTTCTCTATTACCTATGTATGTCTATTTTTAAAATTAGTTCTGTCAAAACCCTGAAGAAGTCAGCTTTGCTGACGAAACATGTCGGTTTTTGTAAATAATTAAGTGGTTAATACAAAGTTATCTATTAATTTGAATTTAAAATGTTACCACAAAATAATTTTGCACTATTAGAAGAAGTGATAATAAAATATTTGTTTATTTTACGGGTACTCGGTTTCATCATAATACGATAAATTCACAGTCCCATGCAAGTCTCCTATAGTCTAGTGGTATAAAGCGCCCGACTAACCTTAGCGGCCTGTCATTCAATTGACCAAGGGTCGAATCTTAAATAACACAATAATACAAAAATATTTTTTTTTGTAATATCAACATCCAATCTTCAAACCACTCCAAAATGAACAGGCAAAGAAAATACAAAAGAAAGCGACTCCGAAGAAGAAAACACAAATACTTATAAAATGATCAAATGTATAGGAAAAGGTGCACTGGAATTTGACGACCAAAATATGGAAAATCCTTCTCATTGATAAAAAAAAGGGTTTCGTAGTCTCCCCACTCTTGTCCACTTCAGTTTTCGGAAGGTTTCACTTCTATCGCGTTTGTATTGCACACTCAGAATTTTTGAAGTGAAACTTCTTTAGCAACGTTGTGATATGAAACTGGATGAAACGGAAACGACACTAAAAAGAGACAAACACACACATCTATAGGATTTAGCCTGCGAGAGAATGAGATTGAATAAAACCTCCGTGTTGGCCGCTTTGTTTATGAGCTCACTTTTCAAGGCTCCTATTGGTTGAGATTGTGTCGGTGAAAGATATACTTCTATCGCATGTGAAATGCGTACTCAATAAGTGGGCGAGTATTTATTGCGCTTAGTTAAAAATACCGGCTAACCTTGCGGGTAGAGCATAATGGGGCAGTTAAAGCAGATTCTTCACGAAACAACACGCACGGAATTTGCTAACTTAGCGCTCCCACAGAGAGAGATTGTTATGCCAGCATATCATGTTTTGATTTCCCCCGGGAAACGCCAAAATTTACCTTTCCGCTTTAATATTTCCCAAGGCAACTTTATAATCGGGACTATCATTGATGAACATGCTCACGTGTTGATTTATTATTCAGATTATCACGCGGTCGAGCACATACTAAAGTTAGCGGATCGGGTGACATCTAGCGGTGGAAGGAATGCGGTCTGCAGTCTAACTATTGCAAGGAAAGGGGTCGAATTAAATAGAGAACGAATTTTTTTACAGAGAATAACTCCGAAGAAAATAATATTATCAGGGCTTATGTCATCTTTGGGTGTCTGATGTTCTGGGAAGGAATTAGATATACGGGTTGGGTAAGAATCTAAAGGTCAGTGTTTCCGAATCTATCCATCCCTCCCACTATTATGCAAGGGGATGTGCAGTTCACTCCCATGAAGATAGCGGGTAGACATATCCGCCATCAAGACCTGAACTTTCCTCACCTCAAGAACCGGGACACCTCTGCTAGGTCACCAAACATAGGGAACCTTTTGGGGTGATTTATGGCACAGGTGTTGGTTATCCAATCACTGGTTCCCAAATCTCCGGTACCCATACCCGCCTTCCAAATTGTAAATAAATACTTATAAAATATACAGGGTGTCCGAGGGTAAAGTGCATTAACTTCGGGGGGTGATTCTACATGATAGTACAAGTAAAAAAGAAAAATAACCTTTTTCGAAATTCCAACTTTTAGGAGTAGTTTTGAGGTAAAAAGATAAAATTAGTCCGGCGCGGCGAGTAGGTACGGCCAGATTTATTATTTTCTGCTGTTACGACACGGGCCAATCGAGTCGCGCGCCCTGCAGGCTCTCAGCAAATAAGATCGTACCTCACTCACACTAAGGATTTTTAGTAGGTACGTCTTTTTGTGTGGGAAAAAAAGTTAGAATTTCGGAAAAAGTTGTTAATCTTTTTCACTCCTACCATCATGTAGAATCACCTCCCGAAGTTAATGCACTTTACCCCTGGACATCCTGTATACTTAAATAAACCTCATTATCATTGTACTATATACTAGCTGGTACCCGGCATGCGTTGCTATTCAATTTAATAAAGTA
Source organism: Limnephilus rhombicus (assembly GCA_929108145.2). NCBI lineage: Eukaryota > Metazoa > Arthropoda > Insecta > Trichoptera > Limnephilidae > Limnephilus > Limnephilus rhombicus. The sequence continues at coordinate 29,838,488 of OV815275.1, forward strand.
ATTGTTTTTCTCTGCGTGTCCTTTACCATTCGTCCTGTTCGCCTTCCACGTGCCCTTTCCCTCCCACGTCCCCTTCCGATCTTTTGTTCCCACTCCGACTCCTCTACCTTCCCTTTCCCTATTCCACTCTTCCCTCCCGAGTTACCCTCCCCCCTCCCAGGTTCCCCTCCTCCCTCCCTGGTTCTCCTTCCCACCCCTCCCGCGAACCCCCTACCGGAGTTCAACTCCCTCCTCCCGCCTCCCGCATTCCATACATTCAGTCGCGGTACATTCAGTTTTCAAACAGCTCGCGTGCCACCTATTGCAATTTTTTTATAGGACACCAGTAGTTTTATACAAACCTTGTCCTGACAATAACGAACACAAAAAAAAATAATTATCCAATAGGCCACTTGCATGGACTTCATAACGACTTGGAAAAAATCGTGTGGATAGATTTTTTTACTAAGATTACGAAAATGTTATTAATTTTTTTTAGAAATGTACAGTTTTATTTTTAAATAAATAAATCCATTATTTGGGCTCGTGACGTCACTACATGAAAATTTCCCGTCGCCGAAAATGTTCCTATTAATTTTATAAAATTCCACACTGATTTATTTTTTTTTATATGGCATGACTTTGATTTCAGGCGAATTTTGAATTTGACATTTAACGTTCACTAGATTTATTGTTTGTTCTCTGCGAAAGTATCATTTGGTTTGATTTTTTGACAGATGTTGAGAAGAGAACCCCGTACATTTTACGTTGTCAGTACGTGTTTTAGAGGTATAATGATAATGGTGCGGATTTTAACAAAATCAAAATTTATAATATTCTTATTATTATTATAATTTACATGTTCAAGTATATTCCATTTGATTTAGTAATATAGATGTTGAACATTATAATGATTTATGATCAATAAGATGGATCAAGGAAAAAAATATTTATGAGATTTAATATTTTTGGTATGCCTCGTTATTATCCTGTGCCATTCGTGTGGAAAACGTTCTTTTTTTTAAAATGATTTTTGGCTATGTAATGATCGTTTTTTCGCACCTATAAAATTATGTCCCGTCTTTCCGGTTTATAAAAAATGGTCTGATTTTTCGGATTGAAATTTTCAAAAAATCGCCAGGGTTTGAAAAATACGATTAAAAAATAAATAAAAATACAGGATGTCTTATAATATTTGTCTAAACCGGAAAAAAAATTAAAAAATGTGATGCAAGTGGCCTATTCGGTGCAGGTCGTTCGGAAGTAATGCGCGTGCATACATTTCGGCGATTCATTTTTATTTATATGGATAGATAGATAGATATTAACTACGACGCCAGAAATAAAATTTCTCGGAATTGTTTTGCTTTTCCTCTTTATTTATTCGATGACGGTACACGTATAATAAATATAATTTATTCATATTTATAATTTCATAACGCCAGAGCTTACCATTATAAAATAAAAACTATGTTAGTCGCAGATAATGTAGCTTTATATTGTTGAAAGAATTTTTAAAATCGGTTAAGTGGTTTAGGCGTGAAAGCGTAACAAACGAACTCACGAAGTTTCACATTTATAATATTATTAGTATAGATACTTAGATTATTCAAGTCAACTCGAATGACTGACTTGGGAGACTTGGAATGGCAATAAAATGAGAGAAATTCCTATTTTTTACTGATTTTTTTTAATATTTTTAATAGAATTATAATTTAAAATTTGAACAAATTTAAATAGAGAAAGCCTCTTTTTTTTCTTTTTTTCCTTAACGAAGTAAATAACTAATTTCTCATAGTTTTACTGTGCATTTTGTTTTCGAAGATTCGTTTATAATTGATATACATACAGGATTCTGGTAAGGCATACTAATTGTAACACTAATATTTAATTGCAAGACAATAAAATGAGTAAGGCGCTTAGTTAAAAAAATATATAATTTAAAATTTGCTTTCATTAGCCTCACACCAATCCACTTAATTTTTTTCCATCGGTCTACTGTAGGACGAAGGCCTCCAAAGGCGTCTTCATTCCTTTTTTAACTCTGAATACTCTGAATGAGATATCTTAAATAATTAAGTGGGTTTAAAAAACAAAAACTCGTATTGTTCAAATATAATAATTTGCTATTTACAGTAAGTACTTATTAAAAGTTTATGGAGCGTTTCTCTTGCTTGATTCACCGTCACGTGCATAATATTTAGTTTCATAATTAATTGTTGTTTCACTAACATAAATGGAAGTGCTCGAAGAAATGAGAAATGTGATACAAAAACAAATAATTGTTGGCAAACAATTTCAAAAACATAAACACAATGGCAACACATGTCTGGGTTTGTAGGTACAATAGAATCATTTCAAATAGATTCTTGCTTGTGTTGTATATATATAACTTTTATAGCATTCCTCCAAAGTATCGTCACAGGATAAGAAAAAATCACAAGAAGTGTCTTGTGGGCGTTTTTCGTGATCCAAATAGTTTCCCAATTAAGGCTAAAATTTTATATATAAAACTGTATTTACGAAATATAAATGGGATGGAGTCTACGGTTTCAGGTGAGTGTAAGTGAGACAGCGCTGGGCTATTGAAACATTTGTTACCATTCAAGTTTGTATGGAAGGCTTTTCTAGTTTTCTTCTTTATTTAATGGTGTTTTAGGACTACTGCTGAGACTGTGGACAGGTGAACCAAGCTATTTAGTAATAATTTGAACCACTGTCGATATGCACAAATACATCCAATCGTGTGCTCTTTAAAATGATTAACCAGTATGTAATTTGCAGGTGCTTATCTAAATCCTTAACTTTATAATATAACTAGTTGACGAGTACCCGGCGTTGCTTGGGATTATGAATGGTTTGGAATAACTATGGTCTTTTATAAAATTAATTAGAAATAACAATATTTGGCTGATATCTTTACCTCATTTCTATTCATCTGTGAGTGGTGGGGAAGAATGAAAAGTCAGAAGACCACCTCCCTACATCGGCGATATTTACCCTTTGACACAGAAATATCAGATCACTTCATCTCACAGATTAGTTGCGCCTGACGGAAGGTTATATTACTGGCTTACAACTAAGATTTTTTAAAATTATAACTGAATTACGACTAGTGACTAACAGCTAAGACTTATAACTACTGACCAAAAGCTAAGATACCTGCACCTACACATATCTACTCTTATTTAAATATGTTATATATTTGTTTTTTTATGTATTAGTTCCACACAGGAAAATATATAATAATAGATGGCATAGGTCCTGAGGAAAATAATTTTCCTCAGGACATATGTCATCTTAGGGGATGCTGTGTGGAGGGTTTTTTAAGGAAAGGAAGAAGAGGAAATTTTGGGAAGGAAATAGGGATGAGGGGTTAGTGAGGATTCTGAGGGTCAGTTTGTCCAGGCGCAATGGACGTATGAATAGACCCCTTCAGTCGCGGTGCAAGGAGATGAGTCGAGAGATTCCGGCTGGAGAGAATATGTAAAAAACATTCCTCAACAAGAATCTCTCGATCCTGCCCGCCACGCGGCAGGCAGGCAGACGCATCGGCCGCCGAGACCCGGACAAACCTCTCACCTCATGAACCCGGGCACCCCTGCTAAGTCACCAAACGTAGCGAACCACTTAGGGTGACCTATGACAGAGGTGTTGGTTATCCAATAAATGGTTCCCGGGGCGGCGGTACCCATACCTGCCTACCAATTTGATAGATAGATACATAGCCCTTGTCCCTTGAAGTTATGCAGCGTTTTTCGAACATAGAAGCAGTTAGTAATTTTTTGTTTTGAACGCCAAGTGTGCAAAATTTCATCAAAAAGTATCAAAAAACTGCTTTAAGGGGTCGGAAAAGAGATTGGGGAGGTTTTTCGAAATCTTTCTCTTAATTTGAAGGTCAAGTGTGCAAAGTTTCAACAACTTCGGAATAAAACTGTAGAATAGAGAACTCCAGTCCAATTTTTTAATTTTTTTTAATGAATAAAGACCTTCAAACTTAAATAACTGCATTTTTATTTTTATTTTTATAGGTAGTTTTAATGGTTAAAATAATTGTCAAAGTTTTAATTTTTAAAGACTCCCAGAAACGCACCGTATCTATGGTGGTCTTCACCCACCCATAGTTTTTTTTACTTTTTAAGTTGTCATTTTGAATCAGTGATGTTATGTCGAGGGAAATTTCCCTAGATCTAGGGGAGAAAAATATTTTTTAGGGATAAGGGAAATCAGGACAAAATCTAGGGAAATTTCGAACTCTGGCAAATTTTTTATTAATATGACAATATTACTGGTATTATTTATATATATATATACGTATGTATATTTTTTGGAATTCCTATGAATCTTAATTATTTTTCATGTACTTACATGCCATGTTATTTTTAACACTGACAACTCAAAATGATATTAGGGAACGTACCCATACTACGTGACACGTTCGGGGGGGGGGGGGGGGTCTTCAAAATACCACGCTTGGTACAAATGAGCGGCGGGTTGCTTATGATTTTTATTTTGCAAAGTGTTTTTTTTTTAAATTTGGAATTCAGTTTCTAATTCAGTGGTGAGTGTATTCGTACTTTTAAATTATTACTTCACGTAGCAAAAAGTGTTTTATTTGGAAAATCACGGTATTATTAGTATATTTACCAAGTTCCGATATCTTTCCAATTAATTATCATATTAATTAACATATAACAGGATTAGTGTTACACAATCGGGTGGCTACGTAGGTAATTGCGTAAATGTGAAATTCTAGGGAAATTTCACTTCGAAATCTAGGGAAATAATTTTTTTGGGCAGAACATCCCTGTTTGAATGAAGAATCATGGCGGTCATGGCGGAATGCGGAATGCTTTGTAATGACTTTTAGGTGTGAGGTGTGTTTTTTATTCAAGATTAACTGCTTTTAATATAGAAAAACATTGGTAAAATGTCCACATTTCACCGCTACTGTTATTGTATTTAATCAAAGTGCAATATAAAAACAATAAATCATCTTTTTCATTGCAAATACATGTGACATCGTGTTTTGTGTCAGGCGTTACTTTGTAGGTACATTGTTTTATGTATAATACATACAGAAACACTGGTATTTATAATACACTGATCATGACGAGTGTGTAACAACTTGTATAAAAAGCCCTATACTAAAAACAATTTGAAAATACATAACCAAAAGTCAAAATATGACAAGACTTTAACCTCAAATAGACAAAATTTATTGCAGATTGTCCGCAAATATAGCCCTTTTCGTAAATTGTTGAGGGCCTAAATTATGTTTCAATAAACACAATAACTATTATTTATCTAAATCTCTATAAACAGTATGAAAATAAACCAAAAACACGAAATGTTGAATTGCATAGGTACGTGTGCACTTCAAGTCATTTCAAATGTCAATACAATACAATACACACTATCACCAGGTGACAGGTTAACAGTGACGTCACCGTTAACCATTTCAGTAATGCCAACTTAACGCTGTGTTTTGAGAAGAGGTTTAAAAATGCACTTTTTAATAATTTTTTAAAAACTCTGCGTTTAATATTATGAAACTTATATATTCAGAATCAGCGTTTCTTGGTCTATATGAACATATTTTTTTAAAGCCATAATATTTTTCACTGGAGGTCTTTATTGTATTCAAAACAAATCCACGACCGTCGTAAATAGATAATCCATTTAATTTATTACATATTAATTAGCAAGAACTCACAAGACCAGCGAAAGTCATTAAATTGTATTCTACACTAAACGAAACGGTCCTGAAGGATACTCAAAAACAAATTTTGTATAAATATTATATTTTTGAGGTAATAGAAATCTGTGAATTTGTGAATCAAAATCACTCTATTTATAACACGATAACCGGTTTCGGCGCAAACGTGTCCTCCGTGCCAGGGCAGATACTTAAAAAATATATTTTAATTCATCGGAATAGAGCGGGTTGTGCCATGGTCAGTCTTACATATAAAAACAAATAATACAATAACAGGGAAGAAATGACATGTAGATATAAAATAACATGATGGTTTAAAATAGTTAATATCAATAACTATTATCATGATAATATGATCCTTACGACAGCATGTGGTGGAGAAACCGGTTGAGGTGACGCTGTAAATAAAGTGACGTACACAAAGTTACACTATTTAATTTTGATGAATATTCTTTTGATGAGACGAATGAAAAATAATTTCTCGTTACTTCGGCAATTGCATCATTCACGATCGTTAAGACGTTTTGGTCGCTCAGAAGGGTGATATTTGAAATATTGATAAATTGGTATCGGATCGAAATGCGTCGCGATCAAAATAATTACACCCTTTTCTCGGCCAGTACTCGCCCCATATAATTTACACTAGAATAAACATGATAATGATAGGTCCGTTACAGCGTTACCGACAATTACGTTCTTCACAAGTGGTACAATATTTTATACAACCCCATTATGCTTCGCGACCCTTGGTTTTTAATAGCGCGGCGAGGAAAAATGAACCAACTCCCCTTTTGTTGGTCTCCGGCTAAAAATGGTCCTTCGGGCCGAAACAAGAGCTGATTGCTGGTTGTTATGCATACACTGCGAATAAAATAAATAGCTATTCTTCACCGCGTTAATCATAAATATTACTTGTATTTTAGAGTGGTGGTTATTGTAATTTTTGAATACAATATCTTCGCATTTGTAGAGCCGAAACGGTAATTATATGAAATTTACACAAAACATATTTTGTTCAGCTATGTAACGTATTTTTAGATTTTTGCTCTATTTTAAACGAGTCGTGTTTTATTAAATATTTTCACAATTTTCGCTTTATTATTATCGTCTTTAATTTCAACATTAAACATCTAACATTCGTATTTACATATCTCCCTTTCACCATATTCTTCTACTTTTTGAGCGCTTACTACGGAGCCTTAAGGGCCCGCAACCCGGACTTCTACCGATTAAATTAATATTAATATTAGCTCTTAAAAAATATATGTTATTCTTGAAGATAATATCTAGACTTTGCCCGCGCCGAAACGCAAATTATATAAAATTCCCTCGATAGAAAAAAATCGCAAAGTATGCTCCAAAAATTATTGTTTCATGATTGTTTCAGTTATTTTACAAGTTATATGTATGAAAAAATTCACAGTGTTTCTTTAAATGCTGTTTAAGATAATTCCCGCAAGATTTTTGCTCTATTTTAAACGACTCGTGTTTTATTAAACATTTTCGCAATTTTCGCATCGATTTTGTCGCTGTAAATGTTAGTGCTCTCCTCTAACATTCGTAATTTCGTATATCTCCATCTTCTTCTTTTCGATCCTGGTTGCAGAGCCTTAAGGTGATTTTTGAGTAATGCTGTAAATAAATATTTAAACGTGGGTTTTTTCCCAGAATGAAATTTCTTCCAACCAACTAAGATTCTTAATGCTAATAACATATAAAATTTATTTTATAAATAACGTAACACAAACAGATATATTTTTTAAGGTTAGTACAATCATTGTATGGGTATTTGAGCTATGAAATTTATTTTATTTTATAATAATATATTAAAATATGTTTTATTTGAAAGAAGTGGTTGTTATTGATGATATTTAAAACCTAAGTGATTGACTTAAAAAGATTTGAAAAAAAAAAATTGAATTAAAAATTCCACTGAAGGTTACGTGGGACGAACCTTTATCGATAGCTACCTTTATCTCTTTGAGTTAAGAAGATTGGTTATGTCTGCAGACTGGGCAAACTGTTTAAGCTCATTATTTTTTAAGTCGTTTCTCATATCCTCCCCCAGAAGATTCGAAATGGAATGGGGCAGGGAGGCCTACGAGTCCAGCATTGTGAAGATTCTACTCAGACACTGATCGCTCTGGAAGCAAGCGAACAGGATAAATTACGATTCATCACTAAGTGGTTCAATCCACTCGGTTTGACCTGAACGTTTTTTTTATCATTTAGCATCGGAGGGCTATTTTTACGGCGGCGGGTATCGCATATGGAATTATCTTATCCCTCTAGCATAGTTGAAACGGCTGCTAAGCAAGCCGACCCCCCCCAGGTCTTGGAAGGCGGAGGCCGTGAGTAATGCCCGAGCAAGGTAATACATCACCACAGCGAGCCTTAGCGGTCAGTCCCGCGGGAGTGGGGCACCCACCCCACGCCGCCCCACGCCTCGAAGGTAAGGGTGAGTGCTTTCAAACATTAAGTCCATGACGTACCGAAACGTATCTTATCGGTATTAGAAGAAACAGAGACCGCATGCGGATGGTCGCGCGATGTGCGCCAATGCGGGGATTAATACTAAATGCGATGGGATAAAGCACACAAGGTCACGAAACACTAAAGTTGTTAAATGCTCACAATGCTCACCTTCGCTTTAAAAATATGCCATAGCTGACATTAAATATTCCATTGTCATTGTAAGTCGTCACGTTGTTGCTGTGAATCCTATTCAGATACTCGCCATGCAATTTATAAACATGTGTTCACTTTTAGTTGTAGGTTCATATTACTATTATTTTTGTCGTGATGCATTACGTTTTGAAATTTGTTAAGCAGGTTTTTAGTTTATTAGCTATCTTTAAATTGTCATTTATTTGTGTTCTTACATCTTCTTTTATTTTTTTATTTGATATTTACAATGTTTTATATTTTGTAAATACGTTAGCCCGCTGGTACGGGAGTACGGGTATCCTTAGTTTTGTTTTATTATAATTTTAAATTACGTGAAAATCTGTTATAGATTTTATTTAAATTATGTTTATTGTGATAAATAAATACATTTTTCTGCAGTTTATTTTTGACATGTATTCTATATTCTAGTCGTAACTGGTGACATTCACACTAACTTAACGCAAGGAAGCTTCATGCAGTTCAAAAACTGAGATATCTGAAATCGAATCCTACATTTAACAGAAAATCCATTTGAATGTTTTACCGAAACCAATCGAAGAGTGATCTCTAGCGTATGACACGTATATGGATTTTCCTCTCTTAGAATTTCATCTGCCACACTCGTGAGTTACGAAAAAACTTATAAAATTAAATAACTTACATAACATAAGACGATTCTGTCTCGACTCAGGTATATCCGAGTGAGACAGGCATCGAAAAATAACCTGTAACCAAACTTTACAAAGATAAAAAAATAAATAAAATTTAAAAAATTAATATGCCATGCCGTTTGATAAATTTTTGGTCACTTGTTATAAAGTTGATAAAAGAGTGTTGAATGTTGGGTTAGTAACACTAATAGCTATTAGTGTTTGCATAATAATTGGTTACATTTAAATAGATCCAAAAAAGTATTACGTAGTAGCCTTAAAATACCACCAACCACATTTAAATGTACGGGTTTATCATTTTGAAAACGGTAAAGGGTAGATAAACAGGTACCTATTGTGTAACCATATTTTGAGTTGCGAATAGACCTTGTAAATTCACCTACCCGCTTAGTGTATTGTGTATAGCCTGTTTAACTATCCAGCCCCTCGCGGTTCCACCCCCTTGCCGCCCCCCTTCCCCACCTGGTACCTACGGGTCTGCTGGAAGCACCTCTTAAATTATAATGTATGGCGACCGCGTAATGGCCAAATTTATAGCTTTCATGGTAATACAGTTGGTTTACATTAGCCAGATATGTATCATACAAGAAAGCTTTCCTAGACGCAGTAGAGGCGCACACTGAAATTTACCAATTAACATTACATTTACGTCTTTTGGGGTCGAGGCCTTGGCCATTCAGGAAGCAACCATTTCAATTGATATTATTTTTTCGACTTTTGTGGATTCATTGACATTTATCGGAAAATGCATATCTGTTGGGTTCGAGATGTAGTGAGTTTAACGATATTTATCGAGACGGTATTTTTACCTTACATCTTTTGGATTTTAAACCTTGGGCACTTAGGATTAATAAATTAACATTATTATTGAAGTAAAACATCTTTACGCACGCTTGACTTGGGGAGTAAGCTGGTGAATGCGTGACGAGAGCGGTACGAAAAGTGTGATCGGGCGAGGCAAATGGTCGGGCCTTTACGCACGCTCGGCTTGGGGTGTAAGCTGGTGAATGCGTGACGAGAGCGTTATGAAAAGTGTGCTCGGGCGAGGCGAACGGAAGTTGAGAGGGAGGTATAAGTTAGTGAAGTTTTACTTCAGTCGTGTGGTCTATTTAGTTAAATTACGAGTAACACCTCATATTATAATATTTAGTAATTGAAAGGATCTATTAAAGGATCATTAAAGGAGAATATTAAAGGATCTCAAACGAAAAATATAAGAAGTAGAAAACACAATAAAGGTTTCCGTTGCATTTCTAATTAATTTGCACATTAAAAAAATTATAGATTTATTTATCTAAGACATTATCTAGACCGAAATTTAATTCAGGTAGAATCTTACAATCGTACACAAAAACATATTTATGCACAGGTTTTTTTGGATTCAGGATTTGGAAATCGGATGTAACGGAAATGGCGATTACAGCACCTGTAACGCATCAACTGCGCTCAACTACCGCTTTGATTGTGATGTCACTTTTAAGGGCTCCTATTGGTCGGGATATGAAACGTAAATTATAAACGTAAACGGCAGTAGACGCGTCGCAGGTGCACTAATCGTCATTTCCGTTTCATCCGAAATCCAAACCACAGCCGTGCTATAGAAGTTTCACTTAAATAAACTAGATTAAATAGATTATGTCAGGTTAGATTAGGTTATGCACTGAGTGTCTTAATAAATATAGGTCTCCTCTTTGTGCGGGGCTTCGTAGCCTCCCCACTCTTGTCTACTTTAGTTTTCTTAAGGTTTCACTTCTACCGCTTGCGAATTGCACACTCGGTTTTTTTTTTCAATTACACTTTCTTACAGATTTATAAAAATATTGAATTATTGTTTCACATTTAAACCAAAAAACATAATGCAATAAAATGCGCATTACGCGGGTCCACCCACGCATCGAACAAGGGGGGTCGCACGAACGACTATCGGGAGACGTCAAGTAGATTTTGATTAGCCTTTTCATTGCAATAAAATCATTCGCATATCAGAACATATCGCATTATTATGAGTAATATTGTGTAGGTAATTTATACTCTGTACAAATAGAAGGGGGATGCTGTAGTATTGCAGTAGGGCTACTAATAATAAATAAATTGTAACATTTGGCGCGATTCGCTCAAGCCTGAGTTCGGGGAGGGTAATGTGTTGAACAAAGATTGTTTTGAGCCGACATCGGGCACCGGCGGGTATGTTTACCGCTTCGTACCCCGGAGATATTTTACTGACTTAATTTAAATTTGGCTCCCTCTATTTATATTGCATATCTTTCCGTGTTTTGTGTGCGATTCGTGAGGCAATTAAAATTGTGAGGCAATTTATTCCAGCAATTTTGTCACCTAAAATAGGGGACACCTTGCATCAAATGGGACAGTTATGGTTCTTTGATATGTTGTATATGACGAAGGCCAGGTTTTGATCCCCGACTGCCGGAATTCACACGCGGTAGAAGTGAGATCTTCAGAACACGTAGACAAGAGTGGCGAACTACGTAGCACTTTTTTTATCAATGTAAAGGATGTTTTTTCCACATTTTTGACGTCGAATTCCAGTGCACCTTTCCTATGCATTTCGTCTTGATATTTGTGTTTTCTTCTCCGGATTTGCCAGATTTCGCTTTATTTTGCGTTTTCGTTTGCCCATTAATTTTAATTTTTAGGATTGAAATATTTATTTAAATTTTTTTTTTTTTTTTGGAATTTGTAGGATTAGATAACTAGTCCGCTAAATGTCTGGCCGCTGAGGTAGGTTCGTCAGTCGCACTACAACAAAGGAAGCTTGGATGGGACTGTGGATTTATTGTATTATATTGGAACCGAGTACCCGTGAATTAAATAAACATTTTATTGCTATCTCATTCTCTCGCACGCTGACTCGTTCGCGTTTCATCGAGTTTCAAATCACAACGGTGGTAAAGAAGTTTTCATTTCAAAAATACTTGTTCCTGTCAAATAATAAGTTTTAAAGATAATAAGGACTCCGAAGGACTAAGTTTTCAGCGAAGATCATTACACTTGATCGACGTTAAAAAATATTTTTTTACTTGTAACATACGTAAATTAATTTTACAAGTTTTTACCTATATTTATACTTATCAACTTCCACTTCAGACAGCTAACATCACCAAACTAATTCCAACCCTGCCAGATTACCTCCTACCCTTGTAACCCTTGCAACTATACGAGGCGGTTCCGATAAGAAACTATTCCCGGTGTTAGCATTTTTAACTAATAACTGAATTTCGGTTTTACGTTTTTTAAAATTTTCATTTTTTTATATAATTGTTTTTTATTCCAGTTAAAAGAAAATTACATTTTCACTCATTTAACTAGAAATAATTCAAATCAAATCAAATCAAATCAAATCAAATCAAAAAATATTTATTGTAAAATAAAAATTACAAAAGGTGTAGCTTATGGGTAGACCCCATTTCTTCCAGCTAACCGCATTTATTTAATTACAATGTTTATATAAAATTATTTGTTTTATTATAGTTACAATGTTTATACACATTAAGATAAAATAAATATTTCGAATACAGCGCTATTCTATTTCATTATTTTCTTTATCAAGAATAAATATGAATAATTTTTTTTTAAATTTGCCCAGCTTCTTTTCGTTTTTAATGTCATTTGGGAAGCAATTATATAAGTTGCCCCCCTCGTAACCAATGGATTGTTAACCATAGTTAGTGTGGATGGTGTTTAAATGTGTGTTATCTCGTTGTCGTGTAAAGTGTTTATGTACTTGGGACGTTTTAATGAATTCTGTGTTTGTGTGTACGAGATTATTTTGTATATAAGGAGACATGTTTTGTATTCATATAGTTTTCTTAATGTTAATAGTTTTGTTTCCATATATATTTTTTTGTGGATGTTCTGGGCTTGTAGTGAAATTGTTTTTTGATTACCTTGTTTTGTATTACCTGTAATTCATTTATGTGTGTTTCACATGTGTTTACCCAGATTTCAAACAAATAATTTAAATGTGAGTGTACGAGACTATAATATAAACCTATTTTTAATTTATTTGGCAACAGATATGACAGCCGGCTAAATACGCTAATTAAGGGGATGATTATATCTTTAATTACTTGTATGTGTTGTTTAAACGTCAAATGCTGATAAATGCACAACCCAAGATATTTTTCCTTATATACATATAAAAACGCTCAATCGCATAATGATAAAATTACATACTTTTCGCAATTATTTTTTGATCATTAGTATTTATAATTTTTCAATAAAATCTAAGCAAAATAAATTTGTACAAAATCTAAAATACATATATATTATATTTTTGAATGTAGCTATTACTTTGTGGTTATCCATTATAATAAAATGAAACAATGCAACTTTGTATAAACCACTTATAAAATGTGCAAATCCGACCGGTTTCGGAACAAACGTTCCTTCGTCAGGGAAAGCTTATACTAATTTGACAGTTTAGAACAATGTTTTATTAGGGTAGGGGTGGAGCCGTTGTTAGTTAATAATGTAGATTGGGTGGGTAGGTATTAGTTAACGGATATGAACCAAAATTAATTGATAACATCCTAAATAAAAAACATTTTGTATATTAATAATTTTTCAGTTCAATGTTGCAAAAATTTCCCTTCTAATATAAAACCAGCGTTTTATACAAGAAATAATATCGGTATTTTTTGAGAAATACTAAAGATAAAGACCATAAATTGACTAATTCCGGAATATATAAACTCAAATGCAATGATTGTCCCTCATTTTATATTGGAAAAACAACTCGTAATTTTGAAATCAGAATCAAAGAACATTTAAGGTGTCTTAATAATAATAATTTTTCTGAGTTCGCTAACCATATCATTGAAAATAACCATAGTTTTGAAAAAAATACAGGGATAAATATTCTTCATATTAATCATAAAGGAAAACGTTTAGATAACTTAGAAGCTTTGGAAATTAAAAAATCCCTTAAAAATAATGAATCTATTATCAACAAACAAAAAATATTGTCAAATAGCCCAATCATGGATTTGTTCCCCTACCCACCCACTCTACACTAATACCTACCCACCCAATCTACATTATTAACTAACAACGGCTCCACCCCTACCCTAATAAAACATTGTTCTAAACTGTCAAATTAGTATAAGCTTTCCCTGACGAAGGAACGTTTGTTCCGAAACCGGTCGGATTTGCACATTTTATAAGTGGTTTATACAAAGTTGCATTGTTTCATTTTACATATATATTAGTTTCTAAGACCGTAAATAAATAGAAAAACTGAAGCATTTTCACCACAATAGACGTGTTCGGTTTATTTTATTTTTAATGATAATATTTGATTAAACTAAAAATGAAGATTCTGGAAAGTACTTACCTTTCCTAGATAATTTATTAATTTATTTAACCGTGTGATTACGGTATGATTATGTGTGTTGTGCAATACTTGTTTGACAATTTAACAAAACTACCAACGAACAAAGGTAAAACCTTATTATAATAAAAATAAACATATTTTTCAAATTTTAAAACATAACTTTACAATTTATATTTTTTTGTGGAAAATAGTCGATACGACTGGAATTTGATTTAAAAATAACATATTTCCGGTTGTGTCTGGTTATACTGTACTAGAAGTAATATCTGAAAAATTATTACTAAATTTTGTTACACATTTTCTGAGTTGTTAAATTTTCAAGTATTAACGATTTCGTCCTCTTGATGTTTAGTGTTTTTTTTTTTGTTCAGTTGCAGTTTGGTGTTGACAAGTGCCATCTGGATTGGGGCAGGGTGTACAGTACGCACATCCTTATGCCTCTCTCCATATACCATGTCAAAAGGTGCAGCCCCTCAAAAACTCTTGCAGTTAATATTATGCAGCTGTAAAAGGGGCTGGGCTGTACATTGTAGGAATGCATTTTGCAGAAAAGTCGGGGTTGAAATAGTCCACAGTTTGCGCACATTGCAGTGGTCAGTCAGTGCCAAATCTGACTGTTATAGACATCGTCATCCACTCGCCATACCCCGAAAACCCATTTCATAACGAGGCATTAGAAAACCTCTTTTGGGAGTAATTTGAACTGGATCAAGAGGAAAGGGAGATAAGAGACCATCAGCTATAGCGACATGGATTACAATAACGGCCCATCAAAGAGAGCTAAACATTACTAAAAAATAAACCCGTAAATAAGGTTTTTTACTATAATATGTCTATTTTTATTATATGGAGAAACAGTGTCGACTTTCCGCCTTGGTTCTACGCATTGAACGCCGTGACATTGTTGCGACTAGTTGCGCAATCATTTCATCAAATTTCTGAGAAATTCGTGGGTGGGCGCGTGTGTGTGAGGGAGTGAAATGCTACGTCCAGACTGAAGCCAACCTTCCAACTCCGAACTTAGTTCGGAGTTGGAAGGTTGGCCGATCGTGTGGTCGCTGCGGCCAACACTCCAACCCCGAATTCCGTACTCCAAAATGGCGGACATGGAACAGCTGTAGCTACGTTGTATCTTTTTCAGTTGCCCACAGTTATTACGTACGTGTAATCATATACTTATATACACGACATGTTTTCAAACAATTGTTATACCACTCTCCGTAATAATAAAGTAATTTTAATATTACGCGGCACGCGCGTCTTGATCGTCTGCCGTTCGCAGACTGATGTGTGGACAGCTGCGGCAGGCTGGTTCGTGTGAGTTGGCCGTCGGGATCGCCTCGAGGGCGATCCCGGGCCAACTCGAACTCCAACCTTCCAACTCGAACTTCCAACGCTCGAACACCCCTCCACACGATCGTCCAAACGTTTGAAGTTGGAACGTTGGCCGCAGTGTGGGCTTACCAATAGAATGCATTGTTATCGACAGTTTGCGGAGTTTCATCTCGATTGGATGTCGGTTATATCGGAAGTTGGATAAATTCGATTTCCAAGATTTACATTCATTTTTTCAAGAAAAAAAAATGAATTTCAAATAGATGACCGAGTATTCCAAAAGTAATTTTACTTTTGCTATTAATTACACAGTTACCTTATTTTAAGAACACAAATTTTACTGTACTGAAAAAAAAATTTACGTAGGTAGGTACTTGAAATTAATTGATTATTTTTAACAAAACCTTTCTGTGAAAACATGAATCATACGTACACATATTTAACAAAATATGTAATTAACATAATTATTGGATTACTGAGATTTTGCTTACAGCATCATCAGGTAAAGGACTAAAGGGAAACTTTATTAGGTTTTATCGCGTATGTTAACAGGGTTATTGAGAGTTACAAATATATATTCAGAAAATTCAGAAACAATGAAGAATTTCCAACACAACTAATCTTGGTTTTTGCATTAAGACTTGTAACTCAAACTTGTTGGCTCAAATTACATTTTTTAAAACGATGATCTGGGAGGTTGGTCACAAATGGGCCCCATTGGACCCCTTGACTTTTGAGGCCTGTGTTTATTGTGTTTTCTGAACCATAGATAGGTATTTCATAAGTTTCCATTATTAAAACCGCGAAAAATGGTAAAATATGAAGATTTTCTTATTTTTAACAGCTGTATCTAGGGACAATTTTATAAAAAAAAACTAGATATAGAATTTTATGACAAAAACAGCGCTACGAAAGTAGTCGAATTACTATTCATATCTTTGTCCAACGGAAAACATCCTAATAACTAATAACATACTAGACATCAGGAAACTCTTCATTAAGAAGATCATTCAAATAAACTGCATAAAATCCTCACCATGCCACATAACACACCCACAAAACACAAGAGCAAACTCGCACAATCAACTTTTAGTGTCAATAATTAAATCAACTTTTGCCCAAAAGCACGAATCCTACCTCGCACCTCTCATTTTCAACACATTCCTAAAAGAAACCACTTTTTGCATCACTAAAAAAAACGAAAATGGTCATTTAAACAGTTCAGTACATACGATTTTAGATTTTCACGGCCAAAAATATTTTTGTTATTAGTTTTTGGAATATTATGCCGTGTTGCGCTACCTCCTTCTTTAGCCAACGTTTCGGACAGCGTTGCAGTGTCCATCATCAGGGCAGATGTGTAATAGTTAGGGGTGATGTTTGTACTTATCTACTTAGGAGCGATACCTTATGATTTGCCTTGTCTGCCTTGCTGGGTAACCGTTACGCTCCAGAACTACGCTTCAAAACTGACCGATGCACTGGAGCGTAACGGTTACCAGCAAGGCAGACAAGGCAAATCATAAGAGCCAAATCTGCACCAAACGAAGACAGAATTGAACAAGAGTCAAAGGGCTGCGCTTTCCTGCCTTACGTTTACAATGTGACAGACAGAATTGCCAGGCTATTGAAAAAAGAAAGCATTAAGACTGTCTTCGGAATCACGACAAAAATACGAGACTTTTTGAGGCCTGCAAAGACCAAGTTTCCTCTGGAAACAGATGGCTTATACAAACTCAGCTGTTCTGGATGTGACAAGGTTTATGTAGGCCAAACAGAGCGGACGATTTCCAAAAGGATATCAGAACACTTCCGTGCCTGTAAACTTGGCCACCCTGACAAATCGGCAATCGCCGAGCACTTAATCGAAACCGGCCATTACTTTGGATTTGTCCCCGAGGTCCTGGGAAGACCCAAAACTCATAGAGCACGCCTGATTACGGAGGCAATTGAAATTCACAAAAATCCTATAAATATTAATAGAGACGACGGAGCTAAGCTCAATAGTTCTTGGTATCCGGTAATTGACGGTTACATCAAGGCTAAACGCAAAAAAACATGTTGTAGTATATTGTAGCGCCAGCTCGTAGAGGAGTGGAGCTGCGCTGGGTATCGCTCCTAAGTAGATAAGTACAAACATAACCCCTAACTATTACACATCTGCCCTGATGATGGACACTGCAACGCTGTCCGAAACGTTGGCTAAAGAAGGAGGTAGCACAACACGGCGTAATACCCCAAAAACTAATAACAACAAAAAAAGTTCAGTACATGGTTACTATTCAAAAAAAGGGCATCCATCACCAAGTTATTAGGAATATCATCTTAGTCTTTATTCCCCATTTTTAATAAAAATATATATCAATATAAATATGTGTTATTTACATGTATAGAGATTAATTCTTACTTATTACAATTCTTTATGTTTTACGCCTGCTTATATTATTATTACTGCCTATGTTTATTTGAATTATTTTGCTGAAATTTTAATATTTTTAGTTTTAGGTGCTTGTACTACTATATGAATTTTTGATACATGATAGATACTATGTAAATTCCAACAATTGTTCTTTGAAATTTTAATAGTTTTAGTTTCAGACGCTATATGGATCTAATGAAGTTTGGTTATATAAAAAAATATAAATGTCATTTATTCTTTTTTGATTATATATGCGTACTTATGTTTTTATTGTATGTGTACGATTATGTGGATTATGCGAATACGTATGTACTGTGAAATTATGTGTATATATATGAATGTTGAGTATATATGTATACATGTATGTATGTGTGTATATATACATGTGTATGTGTATATGTGTAAATATATGTATATGTGCCTGTAGAACAGACATAGTCTAGTGAGGCGGGTTACTTACTTGTTTATATACGATACTTTAAGAGGAATATAAACGCTAGAAATATTTCTAATCTCATGCCTGCAAAATTTTTAAATCGGGCGTCTTTTTGCACGAGACTAGTAAGCGAAAAAGTGGTTTTTATTTATTTTGTGCATAATTTTATAAGAACGAAAAAAAGTTAGAACATGGAAAACCTCAAAAATAGTCTTAGCCATAAAGGGGTATTTTTTAAAAATTGTTTCTTGTATTACTTCATAGTTAAGTCATGAAAAAACTTTTTTTTTGTGGTTTACGCTTATATTTTTTGTTACGTAAATAATAATTTTATTGTACTTCCAATACATAAAAACGCTAATAAAAGCTTCGATTTATCCGAAACATATTTTATGATGTTCATACTGTTAGCCGATTCGTCGTAAAGATTAATCAAATTAGTATCTAAATAGGATTTCACGTATATATTCATCTTAAAACAATAAACGCCAGGGTTGCCGGCATAAACTATATGTTTTCCCGTTTTGACGCCAAACAGGTCTTCTTTAAGGCAAATATGTAGGTACCTCTTGTATGAAAAAAAATCGAAAACAGTGGGTCCCCACACGAAAAACAACAGCTTTAAAAAAGATGAACTGACCATTGGGTTAGCATAATAATAAAAACCTTTTGCCTTTCCAAAGATTTTAGAAAAATATGTATTATAATAATTATATTTGTGTGCATACATATGTCATTTCAATTAATTGAAGGATTTTGGAACTGACAAAAGTCCGTTTACCGAATCTGTGATTATGTAGTATTATGGTCAAGATAATGTGATTATTTTTAAATCACGATAGATAATAAATAATTGGTTAATGTGTAAAAAAAACACCTTCTTGGATATTAATTTATCCCCAATGACGCATGTGTGACGCATATTGAATAAACGATAATATCTGTAATGTTGTAGGTAGTTATCTTTAAACATGAATTATTATTTTAAACGAAGTTATGACTTTTGAGTCACTTATGTTGATCTTGATTAGTTGAATAAATTTTCCGAAATTAACAAATTAAAAATATGTCGAGTTGATGAAAATATTATGTTCCCACATTTACACAAATTTTGCTAATGAATTTCGTGGTACCTGTCCGTCTGAAATTCTACGAAAAGTATTATGACCTGCACTAGAAAATGGATCATACAGGATGAAAATAAATCTTAAACTCAAATATTAAATAGAGTATGCGAGATCATTGTAAGACTACTAAAGACAGCGATGGGCTTGATTATTGCCAAGTGTTGGTATCCCAGAGAAAGTGACTCAGACCAAAATAAAAGGTCTATGGACTGTGTGGAAGAGGATTATATACTCGTACTATATAAGTAGCTAGACAACCCTGGCAAAATCCTAATCTAGTATTTTTAAATATATGTACATATGTTAATTGTAAATCTCTAATTTTAAGTCACAGTTCTAATTATGTATGTCATTAAGGGGAACGTATGCGCGGCCCATTTCAAACAAAGCTTAGATTTGGATTTGAGATCAAAATATCCAACCAAACTGAAAAATTATTTTTGAAATCAAAAGGTATATCAAATATCTAGTTAGAATGTGAGCTACTTTATTTATTTTTGCTTTAAATTATAAGATATAGGCCATTAAAGATTTTAATGTTTCTGGATTTTAGAAGCGATTTGGGCAATTATTTGAGAGTAAATGAAAAACAAAAAAAAAGTTGTCAGATGTCACTATTAGTCTTAGATATAAATCAATAACTGTATATCTTAGACGTACTGTATGTCTTAGACGTACTGTATGTCTTAGACGTACTGTATCTCTTAGACGTACTGTATCTCTTAGACGTACTGTATCTCTTAGACGTACTGTATGTCTTGGACGTACAGTACAGTAGTTGTTAAAATTATAATATTTTTTTATTGAAATTTATAATACGTTATACGAAATTTATAATTAGTTATTATTACATATTTATTTGTACTCTTGAGGAGATTTTTCACGAAAACGGCGCTACATAAAATAGTCAAATATTATTATAATTATTATTATCAATTTTGGAGGAGACCGTATCCCACCCTGCGAAATAGCGCCACGATGTTGCGAATTATTCTTAAAATTTCGTATGGTTTAAATTAAAATAAAACAATGAACGGTAAAATTAAACGTCATTTGTACATCATGATTTTATTTTGTTGATTTATCCACAAAAAAATATTTATGTGCCGATTGGTAAAAATGGTGAAAAAACAACGTTTTAATCAATGGCTACACAATACATTGGTTTCAATTTAATTAACGCGTTGTTTACTTTGTTGGTTCGTTATTGATAATATTGCGTGCATTTTATGTACTTTTTAATTTCGTGCTTCATGCACCCGCTGGCGTTTTTCGACGTACCGACTCCGTGGATGTAATATTCAGATTGTCCGGTTCAAATCACGCATCAGTGAGAGCACAGGAACAAGCTGGAACATTGAAATGCTAGAATCGCAATATGCCGACTATGTTCGACGGAACTCTCTCCAAGACCATTAATAATGATATCTGCAAACCTGTGTTAAGATGACAATATACCAGAATATATATAGAAAAAATATATTCAGAATCTTAACGACGTAAGTAAAGAAGCCGTGTAAACAAATTGCGACTCGCGATCCGTGTTTTGGACGGACCTACTGTCGGATTTGCCCTATCAAAGAAAAGAAGAAGAAGACAAATAATGTGAAGAAAGCGTGTAAACAAATATACGCCACGGCACGGCGTATTGTGATTCACCCTAGCAGGCCTGGAGATTCGACCTTTCTGCCGCGTTCATTTTAAGTAATTCTGAAGAACGTGTTACTAATATTTAAAATGTGTCTCCTTGTTATCCTCCAGAAGTTATTAATTTATCGTCTAGAAAAATAAAATCTGGTGCTTACCGCTAACTTTATAGTTGAAAAACGGGTTATAAAGTTTTAAAATCGTTGTACGTAAAATATTATAATGGTAAGGTACTGTTTTTATTAATCTAAAATATAAATAACTCGCATTCCTTGTGCGGCATGGAAATAAAAAAGTTATTATAGTTACGAATTGGCCGGATATGATTAAAATGTTAGTTTTGAGCAAACAAAAATTATTAGGGTTGTGTACCGCCTTAATTAAAGTCTTTGAAGGAAAGTATCACAATTTCATCTAATCCATTTTTTTTTAATTCCACAGTTCAAACATAATAGAAAGTGCGGGGAGGAGAAATGAGTACCGATTAGAAAGGCCAACAGTATATAAGAAGAAATTAAAAAATATATGTCTTTTAAAGTCGTTACAATCAATTTTGAAGTGCAGTGAAAGAAGTCAGAGTCGGCCGGAGAGTCAGACGTCAAGCGAACGGAGGTTCGAATCCTAAAAAAAAAATTTTTGTGAAATCAATATCCAATCTTTAAAACACTTAAAAATAAACAGGCAAACAAAAGAAGCGACATCTAGCGACTTTCTAGTTTCACATCTACCGCGTGTGAATTACATACTGATTTTTTTTTAGAAAAAATTGAACAATTCATAAAATATTTTAAGTTTTCGCTTTCTGTATAAGTTCTATTTGAGTTCTGTCATTATATCATATAGGCCATTTGCTTCATAAAACTGAAATATTCACAGAACTTGAACAGAGCTTTCAGAGAACATTGATTTTAAATATTTGATGAATTGTTCAATTTTTTTTAAACAATCCATCCCTAATGTGATGCGAGTGAATGATTGTGAGAACTGGAATCTAAAGCTGGATGCACACGACAACTCATCGTGGCTCGACATGTTCGACGAGCCCGACTTGTAAGGCTCGGCGGGCCCGGCGTCAATGACTCGCCGACGCCGTTGTGTGAGCCCGAGCCAAAAGCTGATCGGTATCGGTATGCATTCAGATCTCGAGTCGGATAGAATGGCCCACGGAGGATAGGTTTCTAGATAGATCGCCTGTTAAAACGGACGTGATTTTTTCTGGATGTTGTAGAAAAACATATTAGGTACATATTAAGTTATGTATAAGTACTTAATTTGAAATATTGTTTTTTCGAATAATTGTACCAAAACAAACTATTTAATTGACATTAATCTTTACGTGGTGTATATTGAAGTCGCTCCCGCTGTCTGTGCGCTTAGATCTTTTAAACGACGCAACGGATTTTCGTGCGGTTTTCACCAATAGAAGGAGTGATTCATGAGGAAGGTTTTTAGGTATATTGGTCAAGGTTTTGTTTAAATTGGTTGAAATATATAAATAAAGGGGCGGACGGCAAGCGGGTAGCGGGCAGCGAGCTGGGAAGCGGGCGGTGTGCATTTGATTCAACAGATGAGTTGGTTGTAAAGGTTGTTTACTGGAGTGGCGTTGTGTCTCATTAGTCACAGCAACATGTTTCCGGGTCTGCTAATAATTTTTGTAATGTCTACTTAATTTTTAATATGTCTTCGTGTTATTTATGAAAAATTAACCTATTTTATGTACCTACCCATGCACGATATTATTCCACACATTGTTCACTCTATGGTCGCATAGATCAAACTGGCTCTCCTCGGTCGTGTGTCACTTAAATTTAGACCGTCTAGATCAGCGGTCGTCACACTTTTCTGGTCAAGGGCCACATGGACAATGTAAGGTATCACCGCGGGCCGCACACTTATGATTTCGGGGGGGGGGGGGGGGGGGTGTTGTACCTTTTTGTTTAGCAAGTTAAAAAAGCAATTTTCTCTGGGTCTTCTACTACCCCCCTGAAAGTCTCAAACGACAGTATAATTAATTATAAAAAAACGGATAATATATTTAATTGTATATGAACAAAATATATTTAGAAAGATAACGGCAGATATTGTGGGGCGCAAAAAACCGGATAGTATAATCATTGTACATGAAAAAAATATATTTAAAAAGAAAACGGCAGATATTTGTGCGGGCCGCAAAAAACCGGATGGTAAAATTGTACATGAAAAAAATATGTATTTAAAAAGTAAACGTCAGATATTTGTGCGGGCCGCAAAAAACGGATATTGTATATGATATTTGTACTCGCACATGAAATAAAAATATTTAAAAAGAAAACGGCGGATATTTGTGCGGGCCCCAAAAAAACGGATAGTACAATTTTCTACATGAAAAAAATATATGTAAAAAGAAAACGGCAGATATTTGTTCGGGCCACAAAAAACCGGATAGTATAATTGTACATGAAAAAAACTATATTTAAAAAGAAAACGGTAGATGTTTGTGCGGGCCGCAAAAAACGGATATAGTATAATTATTGTACTCGTACATGAAAAAAAATATAGTAAAAAAGAAAATGGCAGATATTTGTGCGGGCCGCAAAAAACCGGATACTATAATTGTACATGAAAAAAACCATATATTTGTGCGGGCCGCAAAAAACGTATAGTATAATTGTACTCGTACGTGAAAAAAAATATATTTAAAAAGAAAACGGTAGATATTTGTGCGGGCCGCAAAAAAAACGGATACTATAATTGTACTTGAAAAAAGAATTTAAAAGAAAACGCCAGATATTTGTGCGGGCCGCACAAATATCCGTCGCGGGCCGCATGCGGCCCGCGGGCCGCAGTTTGACGACCACGGGTCTAGATCTATCTAGATTCAGCTAAATGACTTGAGGCCAAATGACTCGAGGCCAAATGGTTCGAGGCCAAATGGCTTGAGGAATGGCTCGAGGCCAAATGGCTCCGTCGTGTGTCCAGCTTAAGACTATTTGCGTACTTTGAGTAAGAGTATTGATTTGATTAGATAGGTAATTATTTATCTTTAATTTTAATAATTGATGTTGGATAAGACAACAAGGTTAAAAGAATATGCCATTGTCAAACATTAAGCATACAAATACGATTATCATAAAAACATGTTTTTGATATAACATGGTAAGATAATATTATAAGCTATGAAATATTCGTTTTAATGATTGCATCAAACTAAGTATACAATATATTTTAGTTTTTTAGTCGTATTAGAACATTTACTTCAAAATATTATTATTTAGTAGTTACAAGTTTAATATCTACTTCACGGCTTTATATATGTCTACTACTTCGTATATTTTACCTAATTGTATGTAGGTACCTAATACATGGATATTTTTTTTTTATAATTTCAGGTAAAACAAAATGATATTTTCACTTATTTATGTAACAAGCTTTTTTTAAGATTCCAGAAAAAATAAAATCGTATTTTCCCTTATTTAACAAGATTTTTTTATTATTATTCCAGAAAAAAGAAAATAATATTTTTACTTACATAATAACCATTTTTTTGTTAACTCCAGATAAAAGAAAATGATATTTCCACTTTTTAGGAATCATTTATATATATACATAACACCGTATAATATATATAATGATATTTTGATACAACAAGTATGTTTTTATAATTCCAGAAAAAAGAAAATGATATTTTCACTTGCGTAACATGCATTTTTTTTTTATAATTCCAGATAAAAGAAAATGATGTTATCACTTATATAAAAAGCTTCTTTTTTTAAATTCCAGATTAAAAAAAATTATAATTTCACATATTTATCAAGCATTTTTTTATAATTCCAGAAAAAAGAAAACGATATTTTCGCTTATTTTACAAGCATGGTTACGTAAATAAATAAATTCATTTACATTACTGATGACCTCCGTTGTTGAGTGTTTACGATTCTTGGATACGAAACCGGAGGTCGCGGGTTGAAATACCAGCATGCGCAATAAGTTTTATTTAATCAATTTGTCTTATTTCACAATTAATTCATTGAATATTTACAGTATATTTGCAACACTTTCCAGAGCAGTAGATGCTTTCAGTATCGCCCTGGTGTACCACCATTCAGAAATGAAATATTTTTGTAATGGCTTTAGCCATGTTTGATGATTGTCCAGTTACTACCCCACCTTCCTCCTCCCCATTTCCTTCCTCTCCCCCTACCTTCAACCCCATAACTTACCCCAGTTGTGATTGTCATCTGGCTTCAGACGGTTGGGAGCAGTTGTGATTCTTGTGGGGCTCTCGAAAAAAACGAGTATATTACGCTTACAATATTTTGATGCCAACTATGGCGTATGGCAGTAAGGCAGAGGAGGTACGATGAAAATTTCTGCATACATGTGTAGGCAGATATATGAATTGCGTGGTAGTTTATTAAAATACAATGAAATATATGGTTTCAATCCACCCGCAAAAAAGTCATCGAATATTGGTCCATCCACCCTGTGTAAAAATTGCACATTTTTCAGCATTAGTAATTCAACCGTTTGCAATTCATTTTCGTAAAACGCAGTGAATATCAGAATTCATCAATATTTTCAAGCCATAAATGGCGAATAATTAGTTATTCTGTATGGTTGTAGCTACATTTTTAAGCCCACTTTAGCACAAAGCCCCACGAACGAGATGTAGCGCACAGCTCACTGTACGCAACGGTGCCGTTGTACATATGATATTTTGTGTTCGTATTCATATATGTATGTAAACGTATACAGGGAGTTAAGGGACGTACCTAATAAACTTTAACCGACCATTCCTGAGCTTAATTGGAGTAAAAAAAGATATTTTGGAGTCCGGTGAAATATCAAATTTAAAAAAAAATTCAAATGATGCCAATGGTCACTCAGCAAAGAAATCCCCCCCCCCCCCCTGGAGCAAAAATCTTGTGGGGAATGTTTAGAATAGCATTTAAAGGAACGCTGTGGATTTTTCAAAGGTAGGTATAATTATATTATACTAGCTGGTCCCGGCATGCGTTGCCATTACATTTAATAAAGAAATTGTTTCTCCCTGAGTGTCCTTTCCCATTCGTCCCGTTCCCCTTCCGCCTCCCCTTCTTCTCCTGCGTCCTCTTCCCCTCTCGCGTTCCCACTCAGTCACCACCACCTTCCCTCTCCCCACTCCACTCCCCCCCATTCCCCCGTCCAGCGAACCCCCCTCCCGAGTTCTCCTCCCCCCTCACGTCCCCTTCCCCTCCCGCGTTCCCCTTCCACCTTCCCCGCCTTCCCTCTTCCCTTTCCGGTCCCTCGTCCCACCAACCCTCCTCCCTTGTTCCATGTATTCAATCCCAGTACATTCAGTTTTTAAACAGCCCGCGTGCCACCTTTTACAATTTTTATGCAAATTTCCATTTTTCATGAATATTAAATTTGGTACCTAACAAAGGTACCTATTTAAAATATCTAAAATTCTTGATTCGATTCGAAATATTAGGGGAGTACCAATCTACTTTAAATAAATTCATCAAATTAAAGATTTTCAAAAATAGAATCCTGATTTAACAATCATTGTTTTGCAAAATGTCATTCTCAAGCAAGCGAACTGTCAAACGTGCGATAGTCGTTAGGTTTTCTGAAATTATCCAATTTTCTGCGCAATTTTCTTAATTTTTCTCTCCGTAAGAACCATCCTCGTACTTCAAGGAATATTCTAAAAAAAGAAATAGCGAAATCGGTTCAGCCGCTCTCGAGATTTGCTCTTAGCAACACATTCAGCGATTCATTTTTACATATAAGATTAACTGAAAAAAGGTATTTATTATAATTTTCGGAGAATACTTTGCGTTTATTTTCCACCTAGGGAATCAAACAGTATTAATAGGTTTGCGTCTGCGTGGTTGAATTTAAGAACGCATGTCTGCCGCCGCGCCTTACCCATCGCACCATATAAACATCAGTGTACGTGGATTTTCAGACAAAGCTACCATTGTAGTTCGGTTTCTAATTAAAGAATTCGTCAAAAGATGACGCAACTTTCGTCGGTAAGACACAAACACTAACTCGGCGAAGCCAAGCCAAAAGTAATAAACAGAAGTCATCAATTGGAACAAACCAAATACAACGTTGCCAGCTCTAAAATACACGAAATGCGATTTGATAGCACGGCCGCGGAGGTGAGATTATTAGTAACCGATCGGGTTCGAGTGTGTACGGGCTTTATTTATGTTGATACAACAACGCCGTTTAACGGCCGTGAATTGTTTTTTTTTAGTAAGGCTGAAAGTATTTAAGGAAAATATGTAATACATCGGTTGAAATGCGGAAGTCGGGCCTTTACTGCCTGTGTATACAAAATGTACCTTATGTAATGAGCTAATTTATAGCAAAAAATGTAGATGATTAGATTGTAGGACTAATAAATGTAGGACTTTAGGTATCGGTGACATATATACCTAAAATGAAGGAATAAAAAAAAATATTTTTATCGGTTCAAAACTTGACATGACGCCACTGGTCGTTGATTGTTCACAAGTACCACGTAGTGCCAACACAGCCACAGCATTGCCCAGCTACGATTAGTAAAGTTCAGGCGGTAGGTGTGCGGTGCGGTGTCTCGCTGAGTGGTCAGTGGCGACATTTGACAGATTTTTTTGTTTTTTGAATAAAACAATGCATTTCTACACTACCTATTTCGTTAGACACTAGGCATAATATACGTGGAAAATAAAAGGCACATTTCCTTGAATGTGTTTATTTTGTTTTAGCAAATCTTAAAATGAAGTTAAATTAAGTACAGGGTAGTGAGATATAATTAATACTATCTGAAACGCGCAATTTTATAACGATTTGTAAATTGTCACCAATCACAATTCTTCACGCGACGCGATGACTTAAATATTTTTTTCTGTTCGACTTGCTTTTTAGTGCACCTCAAGATCTACAAATAAAATTAATACAACCCTTTCTTGATTATTTGGTCGCGCAGTGGGAATTTCGAGGCTCTTTCTGACCCCTTCCACCCTCCCCGTCCACGCTCTATGACGAAAGCGCACGATGAAGTAAGCACACCACCAAGCATCGTACAATGATCTATTTTTGGAATATATATGCCATTTGGTGCCACAACCCTTGGGCCCGAGATATATTTAAATATCTGGTGACAATAAAAATCCTAACGGACGAGAGCTTTTTTAAAAATTTTTCACGTAAAAAAATTAAGATACCAGTCTATCGCGTACAATCTGTAAATGTATGTTGCTATTTTATGTATGAATTTATAAGTCGTATGTGAGAGTGGAGTAAGAGGAATGCTCGTGTGTGTGATCGCTACACACACGGGTACTATTAAAACGGAAAATACAAATCCGCTAGTAGCAACTTCGTCTGTGGATTATTCTTCGCAGTCCCGGAGTTGAATTTTCTAGAAATCGTTTCCATTTGTTAGACTTCCTGTTAGTTATGCATAGTATTTTTTACATTTTAAATAGATATTTCAGAGGTTTTTAACTCAAAACATAAATGGCGCACGGTGTAGGCATACATTACATTTTGATATAATAAACACAAAAAATTAATCAATGTCGCAGCATTTGTTATGAACTATCCGTTTAGTTGTAGCATAATTACATTAGGAGGTAGACGCCACCCTTCTACCCGTAATACACCTCAGTCGAGACCGATCCAATACGCCCGTCATGTGTGCCACCGCAACCCGTAAATTCACATATTTATTTTGGAAGATACATGATTCACACCCCAAAAATGATTATGTAGTCATCATGTTCAGGTATGTGTCTTTTTTCTTCTCTTTTCACATTTTAATATTGTTAGTTGTTTTGACGAGTGAAAATGTGCATCAATTAAACACAAACGTGTGATCTTGGGGCACCTCCGGGCTTCCATTCGAAGATTTTTAGCACTAATAGTAGCTTTTGAATAGTCCTGGGTCAAAGAGCGAGCAGGTTATTTATTCGTCAGCACCCGGGTCTTCCGGGACCCGTGAACCGCGACACACTCCCGCAACCTACCAACTACGACACATTCCTGCACCCCGTGACTCACGGACCGATCGCCGGGTGCCCACGTGGCGAGTGGCGAGACGTGTCAGCTCCCGGAACTCTTGAACTGCAACTGCGACACACTCGGTCGCCGATTGCCGATCATCGCACACACGTGCGTGACGTAACAGTATCCTGCTTCCTGCCCGTGTGTCACGTCATAGCGGGATTGTTTAGTAGATTCGATTTTTGAATATTCGACTAGACACGGAGATGTTTTTAATAAGAGCATATCTTGGTATTGTTAATCAAAGTGCTAAGTGCTGTTTTCATAAACACTTTTAATTTTTCGTGTTGGTGTGAATGTAATTGTGCATTGTAATAGAAACTACAAACTGGTAAAAGTGTAAAATGTCTGACCTTAATAAAAAGAAATTATAATAAAGCATTACAGCTTACAGCTAATTTACTTATTTAAATTCTCAATAAAAGCTTCAGAACAACACGTTTTTTATAAGGTTTTTATATCCTTCGAAACATGATAAAACATTGTTTTTTAACCCCTGAAACATGTCTTTTTTTAAATTTAATTCTGGGATATGACATTACTAGTTACAGGTGTGAGCTGTGAGAGAACGTTCACACAATTATAACCTGGGTTTCGTGTCGCGTATGACTTGACCGGTCTGGGCGGCGAGCGTCTACCCCGCGGCGCGCCCGTAGAAAGTAACTGGGTGATGAGTAATCGAGTTTCGTATTTTGTGTCGCGAAAAGAGCGGGTCTTCGCGACCCGCTCGTGACGCCAGTGGGTCGTGAGCGACCCGGGTCGTGTAAAACGATCGATCGACCCAGGACTATTTTGTACCTTATGAATTACTTGTAAAATGTTGCACCATTTTTGCCCCTTTAATGGTAGTTACAAAATCTGACAGAGGAGAGATTTATTTTGAAATATTCATTAACGACATTCAATTTATAATTTTTGAACTTAAGGTAATGGTAAACTCTAAAATCAAAGATAAAACTTGATGTTCTCTTCTTTTAAAATAGAGTCAAGGACAGGACCGTAGTCGTCGATGACCTCCGGGAAGATATTTCGAAAAGGACAAATGGTTTCTAATCGGAACATAACTCATGATCGGAAGCAGTTCACCGACTTGAAGTAAGATTTCTGGATATTAATAAAACATGGCCGGATTCGTCCTTCGTCGTCGATATCCTTTCCCAATCTTACACTAAAACTTGGCGGTCCCGGTCACCCGAAAATATATTTCAGCAGTGCACAAAAGGGATGAAGCGACACTCTGGATTTGATCAAACCTAGGCCTACACCTCTATCTGAATAGTTTACGCTAAACTCAAATGGTTTAGAGCTACAGGACAGATTGCAGCGTCTAAATAAGTCCAAGTAAATATTAAAAAGCCTACAGAGAGTTCCTTGAAAAGGTTACTACGTCAGGAAAGGATGCTGTACAAATTCCAAAAGTATGCACTAGACTCGGCCAAATATTCTATGCCAAAGTACCCGTCGCACAACAAAAGTTTTTTTTTTATCCACGGGCCAAAAATATTAAAAAGCGCATTATTAGAAGCCCAACTTATAAAATTCAAGAAGCATTATTCCTGAAAATGTAGCTGTGAATATTCGCTTATGCTTTGAAACGGCCATCATTACAGCCGACAAAGTCAAAATTATTACATCAGGATGATGATCATAGTGAACGATTGACGACCGGCATGGTCTACGAGCAAGGCTCTTTTATTTTTATTTTAGTTTATTTAGGAAACAAACAGTTATACATATTTTAATAAGAAAGTAACATATTACATGGTTGCATTAACCAGCGAAGTTTCCGCTAAAATTGCTCTTGACTAGCAATCCGAATGTCATGGGATAGAATCCCGGCGTGGGCAATAAATTTTATTTGATTAATTTGTGTTATTCCAAAATTAATTAATTTAAAAATAATACCTACCCTCTGAGCATCGTCCTGGTGTTTAGACCGCCATTTAGAAACGTTGCTTGAAATGGCTTTAGCCATGTTTGTTGACCAGATCTGAATAGCCAGGTATTTACCCACTTTCCTCTTCCCCATCTCCTTCCTCTCCCTATTACCTTCAACCTCACATACCCCAATTGGGGATGCCATAATCTCACTACCTACAGACGGGAGCAGCTGGGACTCTTGTGAGGTATTAACATTAAAAAGGTGATGATACTTTTTAACAAACTTGTCAGTTAAAAAGGAACAAAAATGTTTTTTGTTATTTATTTAATTAATTTGTAAACATAATTATAAAATATACGCAACAAAGTTTACATATATTAAGTAATTTAAAATTTTATTTTTTGTATGACCTTCCTTACCACGTTCAAAAATTCACGGTCCCTATGAATAAAGGACGATTTTCGACACTCTTGCCCCACTGTGCGGCGTAATGCGATGAAAGTATTTGTGTTTTACTATCTGTTTACTGGATCAAGTTGCGTAAATTTCGTGACTCCAGAGCTCATTCTTCTACGTACTTTCGATCGGAGTTCCACTTTGTAATTTTATTAGCATTTAAATGGTCTGAAGATAACTGTTGAAATCAGGAATATATGACGACGGATTTCCTCCATAAATAAAATGTTCAGAGAAAGAAATACGAATAATGAAGAATTGCATTTTCGACAGTATTCTTAACATAAATTCTTGAAGAACTGCAGCTAAGCAGCTTTACCTTCTTATCACTGAATGACTCAACTATCATATCGTGTTGGTATGCACAAACAAAACCATGCAAAATGTAGACATTGTTCTCTGACAATGGAAATAATTATACATTCAAAGCAAAATGTGTTTATATTGTAGCTCTGTTGCTGGGTTCGGGGAATTGCAACATAAAATTGATAGGAGATATTACTTTCTGTCACGTTCAGCTACCTATCTGTTGGCATCTACTTTGTGACAATTCAAACGTGATATTTATTTATTGTATTTTTATATTTTATATTATTGAACTTTTTACATGTTGCATTATTATTTGAGGTTTCTCTACCACCAAACTTGGCTTGTATCCAAGTAATCAAAGATATTTAAATATAAGAAATGTGCATCGGTAGTTTTAAATGGGTGGGACTGTGCTTCCTGGTGTCACCGATATTGTTAACCAATACTAAAATACTATTGTTTACCAATAGTTTATCTTCAAAAAATCAACTAAATGTACTTTTTTTTATTTTTAAAAGAAAGACATACATTCCCGGTCTACGAATAACCCAACAATGTTTGAAAATCTCCTACTAGTCTCCTACAGTCGGGAGGCCATCATAGCATATCTCCTTATATTTCAAATTCTTCGATGATAATCGTGTTGTTCGAAAGAAATTAAATATATTTATTACTAGCTTTTTCCCGCGGCTTTGCTCGCATGGTATTAGGGGTTTCCTTCCCTTCCACCCACCCCCTACCCCTCCCCACACCCTCTTCCATCCTTCCCCTTTCCCCTTCCTTCCCTCCCCCTCTCCCTCCCCTAACCCCCTCCCCCCCCACCCTCTTCCCCCACCCCTTTCCCCCTCCACCAACACGCTCCCAACATCCCCTCCCTCCTCCCCATTCCCCATTCATTCCCGATACATTCAGTTTTCAAACTGCTCGCATACCACCTATTATAATTTTTTATACATATTTCATAATGCCTGAATTCAACGGTAGTTTTAAACAAAATAACGAACAAAAAAAAAGAATTATCCAATTGCAGTCGTTCGGGTTTATGCGCTGTTACGTAGCGCCCAGGCACCACCCTACGCCAGTGAGTGGCACACCGCCCGTCCCCTCCGGGCACTCGTACCCCTTCTCACCTCGCCCAAAAACGCCCCACGCTCTCGCGACCTGGCAACGCGCTTCACTCACGCCGAGACCCCGCTAGCCGCAACCCGTGCCCGCCGCTGCGACAGCACCACGGTTCCGGAACATTCCACAGAATTCACGGAGCCAAACGTGAGACGCGCCCGTCCGCCATGTTCCGTGAGGCCCGAGTCGACCGGCCCCCCTGCCACGCTACCTGATTGCAATGAATTCCCTGTTGGGCGTAGCCGGCCATACTCGCCGTGAATGCTCGCCCTGCCGCCACCTGGTACCAGTGAGTAACGCCACTTTCCCCATTTTGTTGTGTCCTTACTTGCCCCGCGAACAGCGACCGACCCTCAGGGAGGACGCGATTTGAGAGAGATTTGATAGGCTTCCCCATGTGTAGGTAGTCGATTTGTGTACCTGTGCCTAGTAATTGATTGTAAATGTACTGCCCTGCTATATTTGTGTGTGATCCCGACAATACAAGAAATGTTTACCTAGACGATCTTTTATTTGACGAGGCGTGACGAGTGTTGGCATATACTATGTACCCCCCCGCCCCCTTTTAGCTACCTACGACCCTTGATGCTGAGAGCCCCGCCAGTTCTGCCGACCTATCTGAGCTAGCTTTGGAGGCAGAACGTGGGTGCTTCGCCCGAGGCACGCAACAGCGCATACATGCATTTCGGTGATTTATTTTTAGAGATAGTTATTAAGTACGATGCCAACAAAGTACTCTTTTTAGGGTGAATTGCCTAGATAAAAAAACATCGTTTCCAAGGCGACAATTGGTTTGCTTTTTTCTGACTTTTGCGATAAATCGATTTTGTTAGGGACAGAAAATGTATGACAAATAATTTCATTACGTTAGAGATTATTCATAACGCCAGAGCTTACCAATATATATAGCCTACAGATCTCGCAAATAATCTAGCTTTCTATTAGTGAAAGAATTTTTAAAATCCATTCAGAAGTTTTTGCGTAAAAGAGTAACAAACATACATCCATACAAAGTTTTGCATTTATAATATTAGTAGAATTGTTCATTATAATATTTTTCTATAAATTAACAAATGATTACTAAACCTATTAGACCGGTAGCTTGACAGCTTTATCGTACAAAGCTTGATTTTGAATTAAAGGCCAAAATAACAACCAAACAAAAACATATATTTCATTCAAGTATAGCAAATATCTTTCGTTCTATTACCCTATGCAAATTTCTAATATCTTCAAATATTTATTACACTATTTACTTTACAAATATGATGAAATATAAGTCTAAAAAATGATTAAAAGAGCATATTGATTGGCGTGATTTAAAATTACATACTACGTCGCAACATACTAATTTGTCCCACAAAAATTAAAATTTCTACCCAAAAACCGCCTTTTTCATAGTTTTACTTTTTAATTTGATTTTTCTGTATAAGAAAATAATTAAAGTTTTTTCGTGCCTGGAAAGGCTACAAGAATCCATTGGATTATCTATTTTTTGCATTACTCCGCAAAAGACAAAAGAAGATTGCTGGTCTTACTCATAAAACTTATATTGCTACATTGGAACCCGACGTACAGCATAATGTTAAAAAAAATATCAACGGTCTTTACAAATGAAATTCCAACTCATGATATTGATAATAAGAAAGATCCTCTTAAGAACACATTAATATCCTCAATCAGAATAAATGAAGAAATCACTTTAAAATACCTATCAAACATAGACATTAATAAAGGACCAGGAATAGACAGGCTGCCTGGAATTTTTATACGCAACTGCAGTAAATATATCCGCAGCCATCTGTAAAAAGTCACTAACAGAAGGATCGTTTCCTCTCAAGTGGAAATCAGCTGTTACACACCAATCTTTAAGACTGGTGATAAACATGATGTTAAAAACTACCGACCAAGTTCCCAACTCCCTATTTTAAACAAAGTTCTTGAAAAAATCGTCTTTGATGAATTGTACTCGACTATTTCGAGAAACATTATGCGGAATCAGCACGGATTTATGAAAGGTAGGTCTACAACATCCAACCTCGCCCTTTTCATTAATTTCTTGCTTAGCAAGATGGACGATAAAGAGCACGTTGATATTATGTATACAGACTTCTAAGTTTCTCTAAGGCCTTTGACCGCGTAATTCACTCAATTCTTTTGAAAAAACTCAAGCTAATTGGTACACATGGCGAACTATTTAGATGGATTAAGTCCTACATTAGTAATCACAATCATATAATATTAATCAACGGTGTCTACTCTAAGTCTATAGAGGTAATATCCGGCGTCCCGCAAGGATCCCACTTAGGTCCGCTCTGCTTCAACATTTATATAAATGACATTGGATCATTCTTTCAAAATTCCGAATTTATGTTTTACTCTGACGGCATGAAAATATTCAAAGTTTTGCATTCTCTCTCTGACTGTGAAGCGTTACAAAGTAGATAGGCTTTGCAAGTATTGCAAAGTTAACTGTTTAGATATCAATGTTTCCGATTGTCATACTATGATATTCACCAGAAATAAACATGTAATTAAGTACTCTTATTCACTCAACAATGAACCTGTCGTCTCTAATACGGAATGTAAAGATCTTGGTGTTTACCTTGACAGCAAATTTACATTTCGTCGCCCGAGTTCTTAATTGTCCAAACTACCATTTGCGTATTTTACAGGAGGAGGTTTTCTTTGATTATTTCAATGAAACATTATGATAGGTGTGTAAAACGAAGCTATTTACGTAAAGGTAAAGGTCTCATAAGTTGAAATAATTCTTAATAAGGTGACTTATTATCGTTTTTGATACTTTATTTTTAATTTTAAAATGGAGATTGAGCAAGAATGCAAAATCAAAATTATTCTTAAGGAGATTGACCACACTAAAATGGAGATAGAGCAAATTCTGCATAAATATTTTCCGTGCTTAATTGTGCAAACGACCATCTCAAGTTATATACAGGATGAGTTTATTTTCAATATATCTCTTTGTGATATCGACAATTGTGGTGGGATATATATACAAACTTATTAATTATGTAGCTTGTCTGTCCCTCATAATTTTTTCTTCCATTTAACCGATTGTGATGAAACTTTGGGTAGTTATTGTGCGCTTGCACGCTAAAACTTCTATGTATAATGGTGAGCTCTGACTTTATGAAATTTGCACACATATTCCCTTATTATTTTCTGTACCATTCATCCGATTCCGATGATACTTTCGTGAGATGTTTTATAATGGTGAGTTCTGGTGTTATCAAATTTGCAATTAAGTGAGTTCTGGTGTTATTAAATTTTCCTTAATTATTTCCTAAATTATTCATCCGATTGCGATGAAACTTTGGTGAGGTATTTTGCGCACGCCTGCGAAAATTTCTATATATAATGATGAGCTCTGGCGTTATGTAATTTTCATAAAAATTACCTTATTATTTTCTGCGCTTCCGGTGAAACTTTGGTGAGTTTTTGTACGAACGGCAGCGAAGGTCTCTATATGTAATGGTCAGATCTGGGGTTATGAAATTTGCTTAAAATTATCTTATTATTTCCTACACAATTTAACCGATTGTGGTAAAACTTTGGTCAGTTGTTGTGCTGAAACCGCGAAGGTTTCTATGTATAATGGTGAGCTCTGACTTAATGATATTTATTAAAAAAAATACATTAGGCGGCTCGCGAGTTGTTTGAAAAATATGTGTTTTTTACAAAGTTAAGTGGTAGGGGGGAAGGGGGGGGTGGGGAATCTGGGAGGGAGGAAGGAAGGAACGAAGCGGAGGGAGTCGCGGGAGTGAAACAAGGGAGGGGCGACGGGGAAAGTGGAAGCGGGAGGGGGGAGGGGTTGGAAGGTGAAAGGGGAACGCGGAAGGGACCGTGGAAGGGGGACGGGGCGGGAACGGGAACGCATGGGAATGGACGTGCAGCGATAATTATTTTAAAAAATACCAAAGCTATAATTGAAACACATTAAAATTTGTTAAAAATTTATTGAAATGCGTTTTCGCGAGAAAAATACAAACAATCTGAGAATAAGGCAGAGGGGACGCCTGAGGGGAACAGGGCGGGAACGGGAACGCTTTGAAAAGGTCATGCAAAGATAATTTAAAAAAAATAATAAAGCTATAATTGAAACACATTGAAATATTTTTTTAATTTATTGAATTTTTTTTGTGAGGAAAATAAAAACCATATGAGAATAATGAATTAAAATATTTTTATACCGATTTCAATAATCTTAATCTTGAATACATGAAAATGGCGTTACCGCGTAAATGAATTAATTTAAACATAATTAATATGTTGAATGCCTATTTTTTGCATGTTTTTGTCTCCCCCGACATAAATACTCACTTTGCGTGATAATAAAGATAAATCTAACTGTTTGAATAAGAAATATTGCGTATTACCAGACCGCCGGCGTAGTGCAGCGGTAAGGCGCCTGACTAGCATTCCGAAGGTCGCGGGATCGAATCCCGGCGTGGCAAAGAAATTTTATTTGATTAATTTGTGTATTTCACAATTTATTCATTAAAAATAATATATAGTATATTTGCGGCACGTTCTAGAGTGGAAGATACTCTCAGTATCGCCCTGGTGTAAGACCACCATTCAGAATTGAAATGTTGCTTGAAATGGCTTCTGCCGTGTTTGGTGACCAGATCTGAATAGCCAGGTACTTCCCCACCTTTCTATTCCCTATCTCCTTCCCCTCCCCACTACCTACAGCCTCACAACATACCCCAATTGGGGATGCCATAGTCCCACTGGCTCCAGACGGGAGCAGTTGGGACTCTTGTGCGGTATTCATGTAAAAAAAGCGGCGTAATTCATAAATAATAAAATATTTTTCACAGAGTCAAAAGTTATTGAGTTATAATAAAAATCCTGGAAAAACTCTTTTTTTTCATATTCTTTCGCTAAAACTCAAATTCCAACCATATTTTTGTTGGCGAAACTCGGATCACCCCACAACACATAAACGCGGAAAAAATCAGAACTGCACCAGAATTTATATCAACAAACTGCCTAATGACTGGACTTATTCTTAAATGTCAAACAAAGGCTTCATACAAATACGGATAAACTGACAATTTCGAATCGAACTTCTAACTTTAATATGAAATGATAATCAACAAAACTGATTTCGACAATAAAAACTCTCGGAAAGGAGAACTGAGTTAAAACCGAAAAATGAACACGCTGTATTGCAAAGTTCCTTGCATTTATAAAACAAAACTGAAACGTCATTGATAAAGATACTTAAAACTAATACTAATCGCTCTATTTCAGCACTGCTGCGTATGTATGATCTTTTGTCAATAGTTTTAGACATTTTGTTGTAATTTCGTTATTCAAAAACTCACTTGTAATACAATTAAATGCCTTTTGCTTCCACGTAACACACCACAATAACAAAAACAATGTCAAGTAAACAAACAACATGGCGGCGCGGTATCTTGGATCGGCGTGCTGTGATTGGTCAATTGGTGGAGTTTGACTAATCTAGCCCGCAAATTTTATTTCGCGGCAAATGAGATTGAACTAAGGAGTTTAACTAATTAAGAACTCACTTTTAGAATATTGTTGTGGACATTGACATTTTAAAAAGCTTGTAATTGATTGTATATGGCTCGTAAAACTATTTTTTATTTATCTAACGATGCGAAATTTTATCCTTAACATGATTGCATTTAAAACTCATTTTCGATAAAATGGTAGTTTGCACAATTAAGAACTCGGGCGACGATTTAATAAGTATATCGACTCAATCGTTCACAGGTCATATAAAATGCTTGGTTTTGTTCTTCGTATAAGTAAAGTGTCCAGTAACCCTCGTACAGTAGTAATATTATATTTTGCATTAGTCAGATGTACACTGGAATACGCTCTGTCGATTTGGAACCCGCAATACAAAGTATACATAGATAGCATAGAACATATTCAAAACAAATTTATAAAATATCTTACCTTCAAATTCAACAATAACTTTGAATGCACATTTCAAACTTTGCAACAAAGGCGAGCAATAGCTGATTTGACAATTATACACAAAATTTTAAATAATAACATTGACTGTACCGAACTTCTTTCCCTAGTTAATTTTAGCATACTATTAAGACGTACACGCCATAAGAACTATTCCACACGCTTAATTACAAGACAAATGCAGCATCTAATCAATCGTGCTCTTCATATGTTCAATATTATTGATCTGAATTCTAACATCGACATTTTCTCCGATTCACTGCCAAGTTTAAAGAAGATCATCATGTCAATAACATTAATTGTTCAATGCAAATACATATACACATACTCTCTCTCTCTCACACACACACACATACCTTCCCATACTAATTACTTAATATGTACACCATAAATAAGACACTACAATGGAACACTGTTAGGTACCCACCATAAAATATACTTATTAATTTCTCTAAAAACAAAGGAGGACAAGCAATGAATGAGCAAATACCCTCAAATTACATGAATGTCAAAATAATTTTCCACAATGTTCCTACCCGTATATAACCAAAACAAAAAGAATTAAATATCTTGGAATTGAAATTGATGAAAACCTACAGTGGAATTCACACATTGATCGAACCCCAAAAAAGCTAACAAAACTCATCTACTTCTTCAAAAAATTACGAAGCATCTTATCAATGAGGGATTTAAAGAGAGTATATTATGCTTTATGCCACTCTCGATTGGATTATGGAGTAATAAGATGGGGCTCAGCAGCATCTAAACACATAAAACAACTGAAGGTAACTCAGAATTGCATCATAAATACCATACTAAAGGTCCCCATAAGGTCGTCAACAACAGAAATGTTTAAACAGTTCGATGTTCCAAGCATACAGAAAATCTATACCAAAAACATTCTAGTACATCACCTCAAAAATGATTCAGATGCAGACACCTCACATGCTCATAAAACCAGAGCCAAACAAACAGAAATGCTAAAGTGTAACTCTTCGTTTGGACAAAGAAGTTCTGAATTTTTCGCAGTAAAGTTATAACAAATTCCCACTTAGTATCAAACAAATTAAAACAAAAAATAGCTACATTAAGGACATTAAATGTTGGCTGAAGGAACTATCGGAAAATGAACTTACTAGTAAACTTAAAACATCGTCGTAGAATTTTCTGGAAAACCTAATCCAAACCATGAAGTCAAGGCATAGAAGTCGCTGAAAACTTATTCAAAGCATAGTCCCCCTCAGCACAGGATCTCCTAGTGAGGTGAACTACGAATATAATTTCTATTTTTTTTTGTATATACCTAGCATGTTTCATATAAAACGTCGCTTTAGTTCGTATGTGTCCAACAGACCATCAGAAAATTTTACAGGATGAGAAGGTTTTCTCTCATTATTTCAATGAAACCTTATGGTAGGTGTATATGATGAAGCTATTTCCGTAAAGGCAAAGGTCTCATTAGTTTAAATAGT
This sequence comes from Limnephilus rhombicus, assembly GCA_929108145.2. Taxonomy (NCBI): domain Eukaryota; kingdom Metazoa; phylum Arthropoda; class Insecta; order Trichoptera; family Limnephilidae; genus Limnephilus; species Limnephilus rhombicus. The sequence goes on from OV815275.1 coordinate 29,879,083, forward strand.
TCTTAGTTAAATGGTTAGCTATCATTTTTTATACTTAATTTTAAATTTTAAAATGGAGATTGAACAAAAACTAAAATGGTCTGTTGGACAAATAAGAACTGAGGCGACGAAAAGTGTAAAAAATAATAGACATATAGTTACTAAATTTAAAAAAAGGTAATTTTTTTAACCAAAGTATCTGATGTACTGTTTGTTTCTGTTTATAAATAAAATAGAATAAAAATAAAAAAATAAAACGAAAGAAATAGGTGAAACAAGATTTTTTTGTAATATTTGCGATTTTCTCACTAAAATCATGAAAAATAGAATTTTTTAATAGCCTATACTTTTATAATTTAAAACTAGAACAAATAAAGTAGCACCACTTCCTTACTAGATATGTGCCTTACCTTTTGACCCCAAAAATACATTTCAGTTTTGTTAGGTATTTTTGCTTCATTCTTAAATTAAGTTTTGTATGAAAAATGACGAGCAGCCGTTCTCCTTATCTTTACGGTAGATTTTGTGACTTATAAAAAATATCGTTCGTTAGTTTTTCTTCCATTAGTAGCTTCCAAAGTGCTTGTTAAGCTGTAACTCATAAATAAGAGGATTTAAAAATGTCTTTGTAAATTGTATTTTATTTTACGACTTTTTTGATAAGTAGGTTTTTTGAAACATTTTTATTAAAGTGGAAACTTCTTTAGTACCGTTGTGATTTGAAACTCGGTGAAACAGGAACGAGTGACACTTAAAAGAGACAAACACATACACCTATAGGATTTAGACTGCGAGATAATGAGATAGACTAAACGGTGTCCTGTTTGTGGAGAGCTTAAAGTGTGAAGGTTTCACTTCTACCGCGTGTGAACTGCACTCGTTTTATTATTGTGTAAGAATAATCGACAAATATAAATCAAATAATAAGGCATCTTGTTTTTTCCGTGAAAATGGTATTGTGAACAGAAAATAGATACATCATTAGTTTTTTAACCTAGCTTTTTTTTCTTTAGAAATAGTCTTTAAATTAATTTTACATAAATCATAAATAAATCACCGCACGTCTTCAAACACAGCAAACCCATGATACGGCATCATTGAAATGAAAATTTTATCAAAACTTACTTATGACCAACTTTATTGATTAAAAAAACTAACATATTTCGTATGCAATGTCTCTTAGGATTTACTTAAATCTTTAAGTAAACTCTGAAGTGTGTTTAAGTAAATCCCGAGGAAGTAAGCATGGCTTACGAGACACGTTGTTTTATTTTAAAAAACGAAAGCGGTTAAAGCTAAGCGTTGATTATTTTTTAAGGAAAACATAAACTTTTATTTATTTTTACATCCTTGATTCAGTCCTACTAGAGATCTACATTTAAATCCGCGCCAGAAAATTCAACGTAAAGCAGGCCACATTTTAAGCTTCTATGTCACTGTAGTCGAAATACACAAGCCCAAAGTTAGGTTTAGTCGGGGGGAAAAATTGCAAATAACTCCCAAAACACGAGCGTTACGTGTTTTCATTTTAATCGGATGTTATCTTAATACCCAAATCCCCCCTGAAATTGTGAGTGCCGCTTTAGAGCCCCGACTCAGTGCTTACTTTACTGTGCCTACTTCGCAAGACACATTAAGGCCCACGGATTATTCTGCGCTACGGAGATAAACATATAAAAATTGTATGCGCAATTATTATTGCTAACATTTTTGTTAATGCGGATTGAAGTAACGTAGATAACCTTTATTGTGAAATCTAAATGTGGCTGGTTTATGAAATGTTTTTAATTTAACTAGGTGGTGCACACTGTCCACTGTTCAGTTTGTACATTATACTAAGCTCTTAGGGATTACATCAAGCACACACTAATAATGGTAAGTACCTATTTACGTCAATAATATAATAACTTTGTAAGCGGGTATTATAAAACGGTTGTAGTAACTTCGCCGATAATATATTGTTATGTGGGCCAGAAAAATTTCAAATAAGTTTCGGGTCGCCGGCCGTGTCGCTTTATTGTTTTACGCTATTTAAACTTTTCGCTTTGTTATTCGGTTGAAGCATGACAAGAAAGTATAATCACAAATAACGATGATAAACATTAATTTGATGGGTATTTATGGTTTTATTTCGCATCATTATCAAATTTAAATGTTCACAAAAGTATAAGAAACAACGTTGTATAATTTATTTATTGCTTCTTCACAATTTAAATACATTTTTAGCATGTAATTATTAACCCCACAAGGGTTCACCTGTATCGGATTATGTTATGTTTCGGAATCTTGAAAAAAGCCAAGTATTTGATGGCGTATTATTCATAAGTATAGTAATCTCTTAACAATGAAATAATAATTAAAGAAAAGAATAACCAACAAAAACAAACCGATAAATTACATTCCAACCCCGAATGCGGTAATATATCACGAATATCGGAAAGCCTTGACCACATCACTTGAGCATAGACGTTCCGGAAAGAAACTGTACCTACCTTCAGTTTGGAAGAGACAAGCCCAAGAGAGCACGACGTACCTGCGGCGGACGAAACCGACACACCATGGCGTCTCGATATTGTAACGTAATTTTACATCGTAACATTTTATTCATATTAGAATATTCAAGGTTACCATTTTGTTATACATAATTTTACTTGGGTTTTGTAGTTTAAAAGCTCTGGCGTCCAACATGTTCATTATCTTCCACATAACGTTAATTTATTATTTCGCAATGTTTGATTGTTGTATTAATCTCTTAAAGATTTACAAACACCCCTTTGAGATCACATAATTACCTAAAGAGTCTATTAATAAATACGTCATAATGTCATTTGTAATTCAAATTCAATAAATCACAATTTATGTTAATTAATTACCTTCTTTTATTGCCATTGACTTGACATATTATTTCATGTTCTACTTTTCAGTTCACTGCAGCTAGCCACATTTAGTAAATCAGTATTATTTATTACACTAATGATACAAAACACTTTTTTTTGTATTTCTTGGGCATTAAGTCTAAGAAATTTAAATTGTTGTTATCATTATCATACAAATCATCATACAAACAACATAATGGCCTTCCAATGGGGAATCCCGCCTCTCCTTTGTTCGCTGAGATATTTATGAATTCCTTTGAAAACAAATTATTCGATTGTGGACTTTCCCTATTATCTAATGTTTTTGTATGGTTTAGGTATGTTGATGACGTTTTTGTAATTTGGTCAGGTAGTAACAGACAATTAGACAACTTTCTCACTTTTATTAATAACCTTCACCAAAATATAAAATTTACACTGGAACATAATGATAACAACAATTTAAATTTCTTAGACCTAAATATCAATTTAGATAATAATAAGTGTGTATTTAATATATACAGAAAACCTACGCACACTGATTGTGTTATACCGTCTACTTCACTTCACCCTTTATCACATAAACTCGCCTCCTTCAACTCAATGATACATCGCGCTATTAATGTCCCTTTAAACAATGATAATTATAATAATGAAATTAACATTATAAAACAGATAGCCATGAACAATGGATATAAACCTGAAATAATTGACCGCTTAGTTAATAAGAAACAAGCAAATTTTTTAACAAAAAAGTACATTTACAGTGGTAATAATATGAGCAAACCTGGTAACTACCCAATATATAAAAAACTCCTTTTTACAGGCGATTTATCCTTAAAAATATCCCGTTTATTACCAGATCATATTTCTCCAGCTTTCTATACTAATTCTAAAATAGAAAAATTGATAAATAATAAGGATGTTTCTAATAAATTTGAAAAAAACGGGATATACACTTTAGAATGTAACGATTGTGACGCGCAGTATGTAGGTATGACAACTAGAAATTTCAAAACTAGAATCAGGGAACATGAACTTTGTTTAAGAAATAATAATTATTCCGAATTTGTGAATCATTTAATAGAGTCAGGCCATAGCTTTAATAAAGAAAAAACAAAATTTAAACATTGCAATATAAATTCATACTTTAATCTTTGCGCTTTAGAAACGCTCGAAATAAACAAAAAAATTAAATCTAAAATTAATTTAGTGAATAAAATAATAGCGCCTTGCAAATCTCCTTTACTAACCATGTTTCCGTATAATATTGACTCCTCCCACCGCTTTCCCCCTCCCCCCAAAATCATCCCTCCCACTATTCCCACCTAATTAATCCTTGGTACTTGCATTTATTTTTTAAGTTAGTTTTAATTCTGCTCGTGAATGATACGGTTGTATCGAAACCGGTCGCGGAAAAATTTAATTTAAGTAACAAATGTACATTTAATAAAACTCTTCAAAAAAACAAGATACAAAACACACCTAATTATCAAGGTTACATAGTCTTTGTTTTAAGATTGAACAAACAAAATTTTCACCGTGACAATCTGGTTTGACGACCTCCGTAGTCCAGTGGGTAAGACTCTTGACTCACAATCCGGAGGTCGCGGGTTCGAACCCGGCATGCGCAAATAAATTTTATTTGATTAATTTGTGTTATTTCACAATTAATTCATTTAAAATAATATATAGTATATTTGCGGCATATTCCAGAGTGGAAGATACTATCAGTATCGCCCTGGTGTAAGACCACCATTCAGAATTGAAACGTTGCTTGAAAATGGCTTTAGCCGTGTTTGGTGACCAGATCTGAATAGCCAGGTACTTCCCAACCCTTCCTATTCCCCACCTCCTTCCCCTCCCCACTACCCTCAGCCTCACAACATACCCCAATTGGGGATGCCATAGTCTCACTGGCTCCAGACGGGGGCAGTTGAGATTCTTGTGCGGTATTCACTGTAAAAAAAAAAAAAAATTAGCAAATGTTTACCTACTGGTTGGTTAGGTATACATTTGCTAATATTACCAGATTGTCACGACGACGCGTTGTTCGAAATTCATAATTTTTAAAAGTAGGTTTTATACTAAATATGGCTATAACTGGAGTGGTAAAATACACTGGGAAATTTTCTCTTAATCTTAATTTCATCAGAACGATTTATTTTTTTCGTTCACCTGTCAAAAGCGTGGCGCTCTCCGACTGTCACCGCCGCGCCCGGCAATTCTCTGTTGATGTTGTTTTATTTTGGGGCCGTAATTCGCGCAGAATTCCTGTCAGCCGTCCGGCCAGCACTCCCGCCCCATCCGCCCTACAGCCTCCCATAGTCCCCGCTGTCAATTCAAAGGTTTCCCGGCGCAGAATAACCTGCTTCTATAACCTCCCCTGCGTAGGTATCGCCCGCGTTACTCCTGCCAACTTTCCATTCTGCCGGCCTACGGAAATGCTTCTGAACCTTTAGCGGAGAATTTTCCGGAAAATATCACGAAAATTTGCAACTGAAACAACATAAAACAGCACTTTAAATTTTTTAACTTGTTGTGCCTGCTTTCTTTTTCATGTAGCAGATTATTTTTAGGGTATACTTTTATAGCTGGGTCGTTTTCACTCGCGTCTCCCGTTGGTAGTTTGGCGTTGCGTTGGAAAGTAATAAAACGGACTGTAGACAAATTAAAGGAATATTTTTAATCTTTTTGTAGCAATTACCTTCGTTTATGTTTTTAGTTGCCTGGTTTCTGCGAACTTTTTAAGATGCGGATGTTTACCAGGGTATCTAGCATGGTCGATCGATACAGGTTTTATCGAAAATGTCGGTAACTTGTCATCGCTCCCGAGCACGACTGCAGACCGCTAACGAACAAATAACAGTTTAGGTCAAATAAATTATAAACCCTTAGTCGTTGTGAACTTTTATTGGTTCGTTAGCGGTCTGCAGTCGTGCTCGGGAGCGATGACAAGTTACCGATATTTTTGATAAAACCTATGTCGATCGACCATGCTAGGTACCCAGGAGTACCTACCTGTCTTTTAGGAAGGATCGTGTGATATGTGCGATAATAAAATAACTTCGTTTGGGGGACTTCGGGAAGGGGCTTGATCGACAAAACTTGTCGCCGCAACTGATGAGCTAAATTCCCCGACACAACCCGCCAGCGGTCGAACGGACACGAGCCCACTTCCCACCCCACACCTCCCATCACTCGGGCTGTCGAGAGATTTTTTCTGTTAATCTCGAAATACATTTCATTGATCGCCCTCAGGATTGCTTTACGCCTGTTACTATAATGTGGCACTTTATGGTCGCTGCTAATAACAACAACAAATCCCAAAATAGGTTAAAACATTTTTTTGTTTTATATTCAAGTATAAAACAGAAATCAGATTATTTGAAACTAGCTGAAGTCCCCAGCGTTGCCTGGGCTTTACACAGAGTTTTCGAAATTTAATATAGACAGTGACCTTCCTTTGAATTCAAATCAAATCCACACCGCCCACTTGCCAGCCCGCTCGTCCACCACATACAGACGTTCTCCTTTATATATATATTTCAACCAATTTACACAAAACCTTGACAAATTATATACCTAAACCTTCCTCATGAATCACTTTATCTGTTGGTGAAAACCGCATGATAATCCGTTCAGTAGTTTTTGAGTTTATCGTGAACAGACAGACAGACAGACGCGGCGGAGGACTTTAATTTATAATATGTAGAGATAGAGATAGGGATAACGAAAATATTTGAACAGTGAGATCAGAATTATGAAATTCAAACAGCTTTTTAAGTGGGAATTTCTAGGTTAACAATATTCCGAAACTAATATCAAGTATGTAGGTATCTGTATAAGTAACGAATTAAATTAGTGCATTAATCCAAGTGATTCGCTACGTTTGGTGACTTAGCAAAGGTGCCCGGGTTCATGGGCTAAGGTTTGTCTGGATCTTGGCGGCGAAGGGGTCTGCCCACCAACTGCGTGGCAGGCCGGATCGGGAGAGACTGGTTGAGAAAGACCTCGTCAGCAGGACTCTCAGAACATCGCCTTACCCGCAGTGGAAGGGATTGATTCATATGTCCGTCACTCCTGGACACACTGACCCCCAGATGCCTACCCACCCTTCATACCTTTTTCCTTCCCACTTCTTCCTCCCCTTCCTTTCCCTAAAAAGACCCTCCACACAGCATCACCAAAGACGGCAAAGTCCCTGAGGGCAATTATTTTCCCCAGGGCATCCTGTGTGGAGCTAATTAAAAAAAAAGAAATAATACAAAATATACCTCACTAAACAATGCATGTTCTGATACGGTTTGGTATGGTAAATATATTATTTAGGTATAAACCAGTCTCAAATAGGAACACACGTTTTAACATTTGTACCAAATTTTATAATAACTATTGTTCGTTAAAGTAATAAAAAATATTTATTAATTTTTGTGTTAAGCCGGGAAGTTAAATTGATAATTTATGGTTCCATAACTTAGAATCATGCAACACTCCTTTGACAAGTCAATGGAAGTTAGGAAAAAAAGTTATTGAAAAATAGTCCATGACCTAATCTAACGCAGCCTGTTTAACCAATTTTTATATATTTTTCCACCACTGAGTTGTACAGTCACAGTAATTTATATATTATTCTTACATCTAACATGAAATCATAATAACTAATAATAAAGAGCCTGCGTGAAAATGCTACTTTAAAATCGACAGAGAAAAGAAGAAAATGAAAGTCAGTTCGGGGTAGATATGGTACACCCCTTTGACAAGTCAATGGAAGTTAGGAAAAAAAGTTATTGAAAAATAGTCCATAACCTAATCTAACGCAGCCTGTTTAACCAATTTTTATATATTTTTCCACCACTGAGTTGTACAGTCACAGTAATTTATATATTATTCTTACATCTAACATGAAATCATAATAACTAATAATAAATAACTAGATAATAATAACTAGAATAATCTATGGTTATCTAGGTTGTTGACTTGTTTTGACAGCTCCCACTTTAAACATTAAAAAGTATAGTTTTTACGAACAAAAAACCTTAAGAATTATCTGCTTATTCAAGAGAATCGAGTCGCGAAGACAAGTAAAGTGTTTTGCTAGTGGGTAATAAATATTTACCGCGATATTGATCATTGTAATTGCTGGCAATTCGTTGTCTACAAAAGTGTTACCTACAAAAGTGTTGTTTTTAAACTCAAAAACTCTACCATTCGCTTAAAGTTATGAAAAGAAGATAAGTAAATACAACATAATATAATCACATCGGTAAACAGTTACACAAGATCATACTGATTGCATAAATAATACTGAATTGTTTACATTGATCATAGAGTGAAAAATACCTTTGGAGCACCACAAACAATAATATTTACATTGCTATTATCAAAATTTGTTGTGGGGTATTATTGAATAATACATAAAAATGCCTCAAGAAAACACTCGCTCCAAATCAAAAAATAATGCCACGTCACATAGTCCCCAGCCAGTCGATAATAATCAGATCCTTTTTGATTATATTGATAATAAATTTTCTGATTTAAAAAAAGAAATGTTTAAAAAAATTGAATTAGAGACAGCCGAAACAAAAAAAGCTACCGACTTCATTTCCGAAAAATATGATGAAATACTAAGTAAATTAAATGAATTAGCGGGAATTAAAATAGAAGTTGAAAAAATTAAAAAAGACCTGTCTAGAATGAATGATATTGATATTCGGCTTGCCGAGCTAGAGCAAAATACTTTATCAAACCAAGTTGAAATATCTGGAGTGTGTGAAAATACAAACGACAACCCGATTGAAACTGCGAAGGACATTGCTAACAAACTAGGAATTGAAATCTTGAATGAAGACTTTTCAGACATTTACCGTATTCCTGACCGTCGTCAAGGTTTTCCAAGAAAAATTATCATTAAATTCCACAACTCTAGCATTACAACACGACACAACCTTCTTGCAGTAAAAAACCAAACCAAGAAAATAAGCCAATCTCTATACATTGGCGAAGTGTTGTCTTCATATAATAAGGACTTACTATGGAAAACGAAAAAGCGAGCTCAGGAATTAAACTATCAATATACCTGGTTTAAAAATGGAAAAATTTTCACAAGAAAATCAACGGAATCAAAAATTGTTAATATAAAACATGAAAGAGATCTACCAACACTGTAAAATTTAATTTTAACATTGTCAAAATTAATTAAAATATCTAAAATGGCTACCAATCTGGAAGAACTCACATACCACCTAATTGAAAATGAAACTATTACTACCAACACAGAAAACATAAAACTATGCCTAAAAAATAATTTGAAAATAATACACCAAAATATAAGAAGCATTAATAAAAACTTCGAAGGATTTCTTATAAACCTAAAACTAATAAACATTAAATTTGATATTATGATCCTTACAGAATGTTGGATTAAAAGTTCTTATACGCCAAAAAATATAGAAGGCTACTATTGCATCAACACTTCATATAATACTAAAAAAAATGATGGAATTGTAGTTTACATTAAAAACAATCTGAAAACTACTACTAAAGAAATCAAAATCAATGATTCCAATTGTCTACACATACAAGCTAAGTCAGTAATTGATATACTGGCTATTTATAGATCCCCATCCAAACCCAATATTACAAACTTCCTTACATCACTTGAAACTGTGTTACATAAACTAAAACACTGTAGTAATCTGTTTTTAATTGGAGACACAAACATTAATATTTTAGAAAATGGTCATCCTCAAAAAGACGATTACCTCAATGCCATAAGCTACTACGGTCTTGTTAGTTACATAAACAAACCTACTAGAGTCACTGACGAAACTCTTTCTTGCATTGACCATGTAATAGGTAAAACGAAAAAACCTATCAACACAATAATATATGAATCCACAGTAACAGACCACTACTCTACAATATTGGAAGTTGGAAATGAAAAAACTACTAAAGAGGACTCCGTAAATATATCTATCGTGAAAAATAAAATCGACTGGGATTCAATTATCTTCAACATAAAAAACGAAAAATGGGAAAATTTGTATTCAATTACTGATAATGATATGGCGTGGAATTATTTCACTAACTGTATTCAAAATCAAATAAATCTACACACCTACCAGAAAGAGGTACCTAATAAAAAAAATACAATCACTAAACCATGGATTACACCTGGATTACTAAAATGCATCAGGAAAAGAGATAATATTCATAAACAAATAAGGAAAGATCCAAATAATTACTTACTTACTACATTTTACAAAAAATATAGAAATATATGTACTAAACTAATCAAACATGCAAAAAATAAATACTATTCAAGAAAAATTATTGAATGTAATAATGACTCCAGAAAGATTTGGCAAATTCTTAAAGAGATAACACATGCAAGGCAATCCAGAGATCAAATTGAGGAACTCATAATTGATGGTCAGAATGTGAATCTTAACTTGGACCCGAAGACTATTGCCGATCATGCAAATACCTTTTTTTCAAACGTCGGATCAAATTTGGCCAGTAAAATAAAAGAAAACATCAACTGTAATACTAAAACTCCACAACCAGATGATAATCCCCGAGAAGAAACTTACGCAAAATTTACTCTAAAAGATGTATCGATGGAGGATATCATCAAAGAAATCGACTCACTGAAAGAGAAGACTTCACCTGGACATGACAAAATACCAAGTAAACTACTAAAATCACTGAAATCTCATATAGCCGTTCCCCTCAAATTCTTAATCAATAAGAGCTTCACTCAAGGTTGTTTCCCTAATGTATTAAAACAAGGGATTATCTCTCCAATTTTTAAAGGTGGAAAAAAAAATGAAATTACCAATTACAGACCAATTTGTGTTCTAAGTGCACTCTCTAAAATTGTTGAAGGAATACTAAGAAATCAATTGATTACTTACCTTGACTCTAGTAAAACATTATCAGCAAATCAGTTTGGTTTTCGCCAAAACTTATCAACCTCAGACGCCATCGCTAACGTTACAGACTTCATAATAAGTAATGTCGACAAAGGAAATAAATGTTTAGCAATTTTCCTTGATCTTGCAAAGGCGTTTGATACTGTGAACCACAAAATACTTTTAGATAAACTTAAGAGGATAGGAATATCAGATACAGTTCTTCAATTATTTCATAGTTATCTAACTGATCGAACGCAATGTGTTAAAATAAACAGTACCTATAGTAGTTCCCAAAAATCACATTGTGGCGTTCCACAAGGTAGCATCCTAGGACCCTTATTATTCTTAATCTATATTAATGATCTATGTAACCTAAAAATTTGTGGACAAATCACAAGTTTTGCCGATGATACGGTCTTGCTATTTCACGCCAAATCTTGGGATGAAGTCTTTAAAACGGCAGAAAATGGCTTTCGTATTGTTAAAAATTGGCTTAATGATCACATTTTAACCCTGAATACAGACAAAACTAAATTCCTAACATTTCGAATTTCAAATAAGTTCTTGCCTTCACAACAAAGCCTTAAACTCCACAGCTGTAACCCCCTATTAACTCCATGTACCTGTCCTTCTATAAGTAGAGTTGACAGTATTAAATATCTTGGTATTCAAATAGATGATCTTCTTAAATGGAACGTACATGTTACAAACCTAACGACAAAACTCAGGAAACTCGTCTATTTTTTTAAAAATGTTAGAGATATTTTAAATAGAAAACAACTGAAACAAGTTTACTGTGCTCTTATACAATCATCACTTGAATATGGTATTATCAGCTGGGGTAGTGCCACAAATACTTGCCTAGAGCCTTTAGTAAAGATTCAAAAACTAATTTTGAAGGTTATTCTTAAAGTCCCGTTGAGAACAAGCACTGATTTTATTTTTAAGACACTAAATGTTCCGAACCTGCAAAAATTGTATTCAAAAAATATCCTGCTTCATCAATTTAAAAATACACACATGTTTGAAGAACGAATGAACACAAGAGCCTTAAGAGAGTCAAATGTAAAATCTTTCAACATCCCAGTTTGTCAAACTTCTTATGGGCAAAGAAGTTTTAAATATAATGCAACAAAGCTGTTCAATTCTCTACCTCCTGAAATTAGAAACACGCAAACCAAAAGTACATTTAAAAGTAAAATCATTGATCACCTCAAATAAACATATCCATCACAAGTATTTAAAAACAGACTTACCTTTATACCTACTGTGTGTATATATATGTAACCATGTACCTACTGCAATCTTCTTATATATATGTAACATACTTGAATTGTATATTTAAAGAAAAAAATTATATTAACCTGCCATTTTCATAATATTACTACAAAATCTTAGATAACCACTCTGTAAATTGCCATCTCAACACAGGCGTTTCACACCTAGTGAGATGGGCAATACGTCATTTTATAACCAAATGTAATATGAAAATAATTAAATAAATAAAATAAAAAATAATAAAGAGCCTGCGTGAAAATGCTACTTTAAAATCGACAGAGAAAAGAAGAAAATGAAAGTCAGTTCGGGGTAGATATGGTACACCCCTTTGACAAGTCAATGGAAGTTAGGAAAAAAAGTTATTGAAAAATAGTCCATAACCTAATCTAACGCAGCCTGTTTAACCAATTTTTATTTTTTTTTCCACCACTGAGTTGTACAGTCACAGTAATTTATATATTATTCTTACATCTAACATGAAATCATAATAACTAATAATAATGAGCCTGCGTGAAAATGCTACTTTAAAATCGACAGAGAAAAGAAGAAAATGAAAGTCAGTTCGGGGTAGATATGGTACACCCCTTTGACAAGTCAATGGAAGTTAGGAAAAAAAGTTATTGAAAAATAGTCCATAACCTAATCTAACGCAGCCTGTTTAACCAATTTTTATATATTTTTCCACCACTGAGTTGTACAGTCACAGTAATTTATATATTATTCTTACATCTAACATGAAATCATAATAACTAATAATAATGAGCCTGCGTGAAAATGCTACTTTAAAATCGACAGAGAAAAGAAGAAAATGAAAGTCAGTTCGGGGTAGATATGGTACTAAGCACGGAGGAAAGAAAGGAGCGTATGTGTTCAATGGTCATACATATGAGGAGACGAGTACATTTCCTATGAAACTTTGTCGCTAACTTCGGAGACGGAAGCCTGCGGTGAAGAGAGGTATTTTCCCATTTACCGCGGTACACTTGAAATGTTAGTCAAATTAGCAATACAAATACGGTGCTAATTAAAATATTAAGCTTTAAATAAATCTGGTTATGATGTGTATCAAAGAATATAAACAAGTTTGTTAATGTAATAATATTTTTCGTCAGGCGAGGTATAATATATAACAATAAGGTGTTGATATTTATTTAACATATTTATGAAATTACTAGCTTACCTTACAAACGTTGTTCTGCCATATAAATTATTTATAGTTGTATATTGGAATATTTTGGTTGGTAAATAATAAATAACGAATGTATTGTAAGTGTGTGGGGATGGGATCTATGACCGAAAGAGGAATGGAGCGCTGTAGACGATGACCGCCGATAAAGGCAAAAAAACACCAACTAAAGTAGGAAAATGAAATAAAGAAAATCAATATGAATTTCGAAGAGCAATTGAATGTACTATAATTTTTGTCAGTTCGTCTTCAGCCAATACAAATAAGCTCGATGGTTTGACCACGCGAGAATATGATGCCGAATGAAATACCAAAATGACGCGACGCTTCTCGTGAATGTCATGCGCATGTGTGGACGAAAGTTCGATGAGGCGGATGTTGCGCCATCTGTCATTCAACCACATAAATAATTTCGTTGTGTTTTAAATACGAAAGACGGTTAAATTTGTTCATACAAAAATACTAGAAATTAAGAAATGGGAGGGTGGGGGTAGGAGGATTAAAATTTGGGGTTATAGGTATTTTTTTATGCCAAATTAAAAAAAATACAAAAAAAAAATTGTCAAAAAAAAGGTTTTTTTCTGGGTAGGGAACCCTAATATCCGAATGGTATGAAATATACTTTAAAACCTGTCCTCATACCTACCAAATTATAAATAAAAAATTTCATAAAAATCGGTAAAGCCGTTTCGGAGGAGGAGTTCGACCGCAAACACCGTGATACGAGATTTCTATATATAAGATTGGAATGCATTAAAATAAACAATGTGATCAGCGTGGTGTATCGACCCATTGAAATGAAAATGTTCCATCTGACAAGCCGATGCTATGCGAATGTGAGCTCTAAAGTGAATTTCTTTAATGCCCATTATCACACAACTTTGCTGAATCTTTTTCTCCAAAGGTATCTGGTGCGATGAAACACGTCAGAAACGCGTGGCAGAAATAGCAGCGATTTATTATTAAAAAAGAAACAATTATAAAAATAGTTTTAAAATATTTAAAAAAACAATAATAAAGAAACAAGAAAAATATTGCAATCCGTGAATGGTTTTTACAAATTTCATGCTGCATTTCGTCATTTAAAGTAACAAAAGAACTTTATAGTTTATGAACGAACAGTCTTCTTAGAGTGGCTTAATTCTTACAGGGGTGGGAAACCTGCGGCCCGCGGGCACTTTTGGTGTGGCCTGCTGAAAGAACCACAAAAATTACACAGAACGGGGTGGGTTTTTCACGGTGTTTCAGATACATTTTTAAGACGTTATTACAAAATTGTTACTATCAAGTTGTTTATATATCAATGAAAACGTGATAAAACCTCCCATTTTACTTTTATTTTATTTTTTTATTGTGAAACGATAGTGAAATTCAATCGGAACTTTTAATTTTCTTGAACGGGACAGTTCCGATACTTCAGGATTTATAGCAACTCTATTCGGAGGGGAATCTTAGGCAGTCTGTCATAAAAATTATTTTCTAGTCATCGTTGCGGAAGTAAACTGGATAATGAATCAATAAAATCCTATTAATGACAACTACGAAGAAAATAAAAGTTGAAGCTGAGTGAAACGTGAAATCATTTGAAACTAAATTAATGTTGTGGAAAGTAACTCGAAACGAATAACACAGCGAATTTTCCAACACTGCAAGGACAAAAGCCTTCTACATCGTTTGAATACGCTGGTAGTTGCGCGAAATTAAGTGAGGCATTAAATTAATGATTTGAGGACGTGAAAAGAGAGCAAACGTATCTGAACACCGGATTGCTACACCTTTAAACGTCAAATTATCGAATGTACCTGATAATCTGCAGCACGAAATTATTCAATTACAAAGAGATGGCGACGATGAACTAAAAGCTAGAAATAACAATCTTCCCAAATAAAGTCAGGAATCACTGGTTATATTAAGTCAAGCACGTCCCTTAACATTTTGTATATAATACAAACATTAATGCCATAATAATTGACACACTTCTGGCATAAAAAATCACTACATGTAATTTATTGTAATTAGTTAAATAAATATAAAATTATATTGCGGACAATAAATATGTATGCTACAAAATGTCGAAAAAACCATTCCCGTAATCAGAGGACAACTTTACAATTTAAGCTGGTTGACTAGTAGACTCCTATGCAGATTTATTCTAAAGGTAAAACCAATCTTGTGTTCACAATGCAAATTCCTGTTGCGGATTCATCTGCTAACCATAACGCATTTCGAAGGTAAAACCTGGTGTTCTAGGTGCAATATCAATTAAAACTGGGGACTCACAATCTCGCTCTGACGGAAAAAAACAGTTTTGTGTGTAAATGCAATGAAAAAATTCCGTGAAAAAAATCAATTCACGCGTCCCAAATGCGTCCCAAACGCATTTCTGAAATTCACGCGTCCCACCCGCACTTATTGCGTATCCTGGGATGTATTATTTTAAGGAATAATTTAAGGACATGACTCATCAGGTTTATAATCGATAGTCACTGCACTTCTTAGGGTATTGTTTTTGAGGCAATGTCACGAGGTGGATTTTAGCCAATCTTGGGGTTTATTCCCTGTGTCATATATAGAGTTAAATAACCTCAACAGGTAGTCAACATTTTCATCATTAAAGAGCTTCAACACCTCAACTGGAATATCGTCTGGTCCGCACGCTTTTCTATTGTCTGAAGTCTTTATCGCATGAAGAATTTCTGATTTTAAAATCGATGGTCCATACAATTGATCATTAGTTAGGCCTAAATAATTTTTAATAATGGCACTACAATAGCGGCGGGGTTTATACACTCGTTGGTGGGGCAGTCCTACCGAGCCGCCCGGACAGCGATAACCGGTTGTAAAGGGTCTCCCTCGACCAGCATCTCCCAATCCGGCCCGCCAAACAGAAGGTGAGCCGACACACCCGCCACCAAGACCTGGACAAATACTACCCCACGAACCCTGCGAATCATGAGGGTCCACTAGTTCTCCAGTTGGCCCAAGGTTCTTAGAAAATATATGCTCGTTAAGTTACAGGTTAACTTAATATTAACTCCAATATTAATTAATATTCATTCTAAGCTTGGCCAACAAATATAGCGAACCAAAGTCAGTGGCGCAAAAATTCAAACATAATAATAATAATAGTTTATTCGGAAAGTATGTAGAGCAAAATACATTCCATATTTCGAAATAATAACAAAAAATTAAGCAAAAATCACAGAGAAAAAAAGAAAAGCAGTGAAAATACTAAATACCAAAAAATTGTGCAAATAGCCTTTTATAGAGGATCTTTGACCGTCTCCCATCTCCAGAGGGCCAGCAGGCAGCGGGAGGGACTCCATCCAAGCAACAATAGAAATGATAACTGTAATATTTAATTTTTTGATTGCGCCATAAACTTCCTCTGAAAAGTGCTCTGAAAGAGTGCACTCGTCTCTCCAGGAACGTGTCGGTAGGCGGAATAGTTGGAGATAGGTATTATTGTAAGTATCTTTCGGCTTATGTCATTGGGATACAGTACCAACAAATTTATCAGAAATATGCAGATCTAAAAAAAGTATACATAAGTAACAAGCTTGAAACCTTTTGAAGGCCAATGTTGAAAATGTTGGTACAAGAAAATGGCAGGTCTCAGGGCTGACTCTAAACTTGTCTTATTCAATTGATGCAAACTACATACTACGACAGGATAAAGACAATTCATCTACTTAGTTCCTAAAATCTTCAACCTTCTCCCTGACAACCTAAATACCGAATCCTGACTCCTTACTTTCAAAAACATGAAAAACGCTACCGAACCTTACATCAGCAATACATTTCAATCATAATATCCATACATTTTACACCCTGTCCATCTAATCTGCCTTCATATTTTCCTACAATCCCTTTCTTATTTGCCGAATTTAAATACTATGTAGAATATTTGTAACTTAATCTGATTTGAAAAATCGAATTACTATTATTGTCAAGTATAGGTATTATGTATAATTCCAATCTGTTAACTTCACTTGCCATAACCCAGTGACATCCCTAGCATGGCGGGTGAAATAATACTAAAAAGTGTACTTTTTTTCGTTAAAAAAATATAATAGGTAGTAAATGCTCTAGACCGAGTAATCACATAAAGACAAATAAACAATAAAAAAATCATTGTACAGATAAGAAAAAAAAAATACAACAAGATATTATTAAAAAAATCAACATTCAGTTGCCCATAACAAACCAAGTATGTGTCATTGTATAGATCTTTAAATGATTTTTTTGGTAAATTTTGCAGAGAACAACATTGCAGGCACCTTGTAGTGGATTCCCTGATATGAAAAGCTTCAGCGAAACTGTGCAGTGCAGGTGGATTCTATGTACTTAGAAGCATCAGAGGATTACTGAGCCCTCGTCTTAACGAGTCATTCCGCTTGGCTTTTTGAAAGTAATACTCCGAAGAAGTGAAGTAGGTATCGTATTTTAAAATAGCCTAAATATAAAGTAAACATATTATTGGAAACTATACTGCTTTTCGTTCCTCATTGTGAAGTGGAAAAAAACCACCAGTACCATTCAGAAACAAAATGTTGCAATGTTTTATTTATGTTCAGTGCCAAGATATCAAAAGCCGGGTAGGTACTAGACAACTTTCCCTACCACGTCCTTTCCTGCCTCTTTCTGCATCATAATATTCCCATAATAAGGAACTAAAGTCCATTTTTTGTATTTAATTTTATTAGTAACTAGCTTGACCCGGCATGCGTTGCTCTGCCATTTAATAAAGAAATTGCTTTTCCCTGAGTGTCCTTTCCCATACGTCCCGTTCCCCTTCCGCCTCCCCTTCTTCTCATGCGTCCTCTTCCCCTCTCGCTTTCCCACTCCGTCACCTCCACCTTCCCTCTCCCCACTCCACTCCCCCCCCCTTCCCCCGTCCCGCGAACCCCTCTCCTCCCTCACACGTCCCTTTCCCCTCCCGCGTTCCCCTTCCACCTTCCCTCTTCCATCTCCAGCTCCCTCGTTCCGCCAACCCTCCTCCCGCGTTCCATATATTCAATCCCAGTACATTCAGTTTTTAAACAGCCCGCGTGCCACCTTTTACAATTTTTATTCAAATTTCCATTTTTCATGAATATTAAATTTGGTACCTAACATAGGTACCAATTTAAAATATCTAAAATTCTTGATTCGATTCTAACTATTAGGGGAGTACCTATCTACTTTAAATAAATTTATCAAATTAAAGATTTTCAAAAATAGAATCCTGATTTAACAATCATTGTTTTGCAAAATGTCATTCACAAACACGCGAACTGTCAAACTTGCGATAGTCGTTAGGTTTTCTGAAATTATCCAATTTTCTGTGCAATTTTCTTAATTTTTCTCTCCGTAAGAACAATCCTCGTACTTCAAGGAATATTCTAAAAAAAGAATTAGTGAAATCGGTTCAGCTGCTCTCGAGATTTACGCTTAGCAACACATTTAGCGATTCATTTTTATATATAAGAAGATGACATTTTAACGTAAATAATTGCCTATTAATTTTATTTTTATAAATGGTTTAAATATTTAATTGATAAAATATTGTACCTACAAAGTTTGAAATTTTCTCCGGTGCGTCAATTGAGCCATTAAATAATTTGAATAAAAGTACCAGATCGCTCTTGGTTCTTCCACAAGATAAATCAGTTAAATTTAGTCTTTCATTAAGTTATCACAATTAATTTTTTTTAATGGGTATGGAGAGTTTGAAATTGTGATTAATCAATGATTAATTAATCGTACAATATAAAGTCGTACAATATTATAGGTAAGACACAAAAAAATAATTATTGTAGGTTATACATATTCCCTCTAAGTTAACAAGAAAATTTAATAAAAGTAATACACAAAATTACTGATAATATACCTAATTCCATAATCATCCAATCCCATAATCTTTTTGGGTTTTTGGTACCTACTTCGTTTTGTTGATAAGATTGCACAAGCGAAGTGTTCAGGATAATCATGGATATAAAAAAAAACTTAAAAACACTATAGACTACCATGATTCATCTGTCGGTAATTCGTAAGGTTTGTTTAAATCCTCACTTTTTTTTTCATTTAGCATGTTCAGAAAGTAAGTGTACTGGGAACATAACGGGCGGTGGTTTTTAGTTTTTTGAGGGTTAGTAATACTAATTGGTAGAGGGGAATCTCCTGACTTAGCGTGCATCGCAGGAAAATTGTAGTAGTTTTGGGACCAAAAAGGCGTCATTTTGGTCGAATTTCTGCCTCAGGTTGAGACCATCCATGCACAACAATTTGTGATACCCAACGTATACTCAAAAGGAGCATTCAAAACAAAAGGAGGGACATAATTTCCAGATAAATTTGCTTGTTTCACGAAAACGTCCGTCCACACTCAGTCTTAACCACCAATAAGCTCTTGGACTCATTTAGTTGGGATGTTTTGAACCAACCCCCGTAATAAGCTGACTTGGCGTCTTCAGATTATTATCTTTTCACCTTCCTGAAGGCATATGTGGATGACAATAAATTTTCAACCGACGAGCAGGTGCAGAAAGTGGTTCTGAAGTTTGGGAAGGAGCGGGCGGGAGAATTCCTTGAGGAGGGCACAAAGAAACTTGTGCCACGGCTCACCACATGCATTGAACGGACTGGCGATTTTCGGAAAAATAGTCAACAAGTGTATCAAAAATATCCTGTAATTTTTTTTCTAATACACTTTTTCAAAAAATGTATAAAAATTTAGTACACGCTCTTTCTGAACATGCCTCGTATCATCTTTTTGATCTAATATTAGTACGAAATAAACCACACAGATTTAAAAAACGAGCAAAAAAAAATATTGTTGTCAGGATCTTGGTTTTGGTTAATGTTATGAAACCAACATTATTACTGAACGTAGAATCTGTCATTCTTTACTCTTATATAAGCATGATACAAAACAAATCTTCCATGGGATTCAGTAGAATAGCCGTGTTTGGTGACCAGATCTGGTGGCCAGTTAGTTCCCACCCTTCCTCTTTCCAATCTCTTCCCCTTCCCACTACCTTCAGCCTCCCAACACACCCAAATTGGGGTTGTCATAGTCTGACTGGCTCCAGACGGGAGCAGTTTGGGCTCCTATACGGAATTAGCATTAAAAAAAAGAAACATTTAATCATTTTAAAACACAGTGTAGTGTTTATTTAATGTATTTCCCAAATTAATATAATAAATATTAAGAATTAAAAAAAAAAAAACTATTATTCAACGGTGGAGTATCTGTGTTTTATTTTACAAAGTTTCATAGTATCCGTTCGACCATAACACCAATTTTTCACTACCATAACATGAGCTTGTTTTGCAGTCGGAAATCATTTGAAAAGAAATTGAACATCACAATCACGTACGGTTTTCAAGTTTTTAGGATATTCAATGTTGTCATTCAATTTATAAAAACAGTTTAATATGTATAAACAAGCTCTCCCGTGTTGTTAGTATTACGCGTGATACCCGTTTAAAAATATACTTTTTTTTAAATTGAATGATATTGAATATTTATTTTTTTTTTAAACTTTCGTATGTGAAAAATATTTTTTCTTCATATTTTTCCCTAAAAACAACGTAACTAGGTAAATGGAAATAAAAAGAGCGTAGTACAATAGTGTATTTAAATACTTATATTTTAAGGGGTGGAAAGAGGCGAAAGAAGAGGTGGACAGCGGGGGGCGGGGTGAAAGAGGATGAGAAAAAGAGAGGCGGGAGGGGGAAGTGGAACGGGAGCGAGAGACCCGCGCACTATATTTCCCCAGCGGTACATATAAAGCAACGGGCGCCATCTTAATGAGCTTTCGAGGACCATTAAAAAACGCCATAAAACTCACTAACGAGTCTACGCGGTCACCATCGCCGCTAACGCGCGGGGCGGGCGCAGAAATTGCTTTTAACTCTAAAAATGTTCCGGGCGTTAATTTTCGCCTTTATTTATCGCCAGAGTTTGCAGTTTTATCCTTTTTGTTGGAGACCCTGCAGTAATAACGTCGGTGGTGTTATCAGAGACAAATGGTTGGTAATGTGGTTAGCACTCGTTCTGTGCGGTAATCGGTCGAAAATAATTCGCTTTCTTTGAATAAATTGTAGTTAGCATAAATAGGAGAAAGTGAAATGTTTTTGTAAAAATTAACTCGTTGATTTGCCATGACTTCAGAATGTATTGTGAGGTGACCAAATGATGGAATTATATTCTAATTGGCTACGTACTAATGAGACCAATAAAATTTTCGTGACTGAAAATGAATTAAAGTTTTTAATGATTCTCAGTAAAAATCCTAAAGTTTTCATACTACAGTTTGTACTGTGATTTATGTGGTGTAATTCTAGTTTTTTATCAAATAAAACTCCGAGGTCTCTTATTGAGAGAGTGTTTGAAACACAAGAAATGTAATACGAATGTCAAATTGAACTAAAAATGTTTGATTTCTTATGTTATCTGAAACAGGAAAAGCCTTCGAATTTTGTAGATACTGATCTCTGATGCATGAATTCTTCCTGTCAACTTTTTATAGGTCCGCGTATCTTCTATGACTCTAATGTCGCGTATCGTTTCCAACATGAGATTGAGTGCTTTTAAATAACACTTTTAAATAATTTTTTAAACTCGACCCAATCCAAATCCAAATCCAATATTTTCTAATTATTTATAAAGGTAAATTAAAAAAGAAAACTTGATATAAATTTAAATGTCTCAATAGTTTCACCGAAACGATAATACTTCCCCTTTTTCACTTTCAATTAGTAAAAACAACTCAGCAAGTATAAAAACGATTCAGTCGTCCAATATTTCTTCCCTCTTAACGACAAAGCTTTAAGCACCGCTGAAGATTTTTTTATTACTTAATCTCGCTCGCTCGGTTTCCTCAAATTAAAAATAAAAGGCGAAATGTTTGAATTTGGTTAAGGAGGGCCGCACAATCGGCTCCCCAAAGACCCTCCCACCCCCTCTGGATGGTAAAGAAATTAGTCTTGCCTTTTTAGCAAATATTCTCCGGCCATTATGACAAGATTTATTGTCATGTGGCGGATTTTTTTCACGGCGGGATTGGCTCAGTAAAGAGCGAAAAAACTTTTATTACGTTATCATTGTGTACATAGGGCGTTGTGTTTTTAATGAAAAAAAGCTATTCGCCATATTAACGTTCTTCTCGGAATGTCCTAATTTGATTTAACTGCTTCATTTTTATAAACAAACTTTACACTTTTAAATTTGGATCTTTTTATACCTTTCGATTATCTCACATACTTGAGCCACTAATTGTTATCCACCTGCCTAAAATATGATTGAAGAAAATCTGCCTTCACTATTACAAACATAGTTGAGTAACACAATAATAATAGACTTCTAGGAAAATACTAACCAGGAAGATCGGAAATATATTTTACATGAAGGGAACTGTTTTCATCTTGAGTAGGTAAATGTTGACCAAACCTCTATTAAATGCTAAATATCATGCATCTAAACATTTTGGCAGTCTCCATAAATGCAAAATACCATTTAATCCGTACATGTTGGTCAAATCTCCTTTAATGGAAAATACCATATATCCATACATGTTGCCAAAATCTCCGTATATGGAAAATACCACCCATCCCAAAATTATCGTCACTCAAGAATGCACAAAGGGAAAATGTTAAATCGAAAGACAGCGTTGTTAAAGAATTTGAGATCATTTCTTGTTTTCACGGTGCAGAGGACGTTTCAAAATAGTCGATCTTTCTTAGGAGGAGAACCTAAAATAAATATGTACATATGTTCGTGATTCCTACTCAGTACTTAACTAGTTGCTTCAGTACTTATCCGACAATAGTGAAACAGAACAAACGGTTTTTTTTTTTTAAAATCGATAGCTTATCATGAACATCTCAGTACATGCCAAAAAAGTTGCATTAACCTAGAAATTCCAGACAGAAAAAGCTACTGTTCCATAATTCACGAATCGAGAGTTATTGCAGTTAAATCAAACGGCTATTCAATTTTTTTATATGAGTGCCTCCCAACAGTTTGGAGCATATGAAACTACGTCACCCCTAGTTTCTGAAGGTATGGAGGAGGGGAAGAAAATGGGGGAGAGGAAGGTAGGGAAGAACCAGGCTATTATTTAGATCTGGTCTCCAAACAAGGCTAAAGTTATTTCAAGCAACGTTTCAATAGTTCTGAATAGTGTTTTTTCACCAGAGAGTGTCTGGATTTCATAATCAAAGGGTAGCGTACACTCTGGAACGTATTACAAATATACTATGCGTCTATTATTTTATGTTCAAATTGTGAAAGTATTATTTCATGTTGGTGCATTCTATTCAATTCGGAATGCCATGCCACTTACGACTCAATATTTTTTTGTTATCTTCCAACATTAAATTTGTGTTATTATTGTGATGATTATTGGATCTCGTGTTGATGAAACACCCGTGGCATTTCACGAAGCCGTGGAAATGTTCTGTAACAAATCAATTCCAAAGGTCATGCAGTAAACGAGCCCTCGAGGGTAATCGAAAATTATGATAGCATGTTGTTATGTGTGTATAATTATTGATATCACGGTTTGATCGAAAATGCTTGTATTTTGTTAATATTATACGAGTAGGAGAATAGTTAGACTGTGTTTATATAAAGATTTAGTCGAACCCATCCTCGGATGGCATTGATATTGAGTAGTTGATATACGAGTAGTTTATCTTCTATTTCTGTGGAAATTATCGATGGAGAGTTTTTTAATTGGATAATTCTTTAGTTTTTTAGTTTTTTAAACGTTAGTAATACTAAGTTAATACTTAGTAATAATAAACAAATGCAGCCTTAAGCTCTTGAACGGAAAAGGGTGTTTTTATTGAACATAAATAAAGCATTTTATTGCCATGAGTCAATAATTGTTTTCTTCTGCTACGATTGTAGGTAATGCCCCCACTTGTCCATTAATATTTTTATCAAAAGAGTAATTAGGTACGTAACTATTCTGTTTTTATCAGTTTAAGGAGATTTTTGGACCAAATGCTTTATACACTTTCAGCTAACTCTTGTATAATATTGTTTTATTTTAACAAATTATATTCGACCATTCTTACACATAAGTTAAAGCGAGGGATTTTTTGATGGAAGACGTAATAGAGGATGCCGCGTCGCTATTCGTGGCTTCAAAATTTGAGCATTTAATGGGTACGAATACAGTTCTAGTTGGTTTAAGGCTATAACCTACAGGGTGAATGATAATAGCCAACCTCTGACAGGAAAAAGAAGAATAATAACATTAGTAACTTAATTTTCATTTTTGTAAATTATTTTATATACATTTGTAAGTGTACTTATTAGTGTACGATCGAAATTACGGTTTCAGTATTGGTTTCGGCCAATAAACGTGTTTAGGCCGTGGTTTAAGTTTGGTCCAAAAACTAGCCGAATCCTGCGTTTGTGATTTGTCGATCCTGTTTGGCTTTATTTGGAAGCGTATGTATTCATCTAGAATAACGTAAATATTATTTTAAAAGAAGCTGTGGGACAAAAATTGTGTTTAACCTCAAAGGGTTTGTAATTTTCCAATCTTATTTATTGTTGTCGGGTTATCATTTAAAATATAATTACCTATGGCTGTTGTCTAACATAAAGAATAAGTAAAGACAAGACTGATTAGTTTACCTTAGTAAGTAGTTCTAAGATCTTTTGTATTTTTGTGATTCCTTAAAAATAAAGTGTCTGTAGCGTATATTGAAGAACTGTTACAAAGTACCAAAAACCGCTTAAAGTAAACGGATTTATTCATTTATTTTGGGTTACAATTTTTTTTAACAATAACTTTAATGAACTCTCATTATTTTGACAATAAAAACGTCTAAATTCGGGGTAGGTGGGGGTACCGACGAGGTGTTTTTTTTTAGACTTATTTAAACATTCCGAAATGCCGAAATTAGAACAGAAAGCGAAATTCGATATCGTTTTCAATTTAAAATCTAGTTTCGGTCGATTACTAACACTTATTCATAAAACTTTAATAATAGGTACTCTAAGAGTCAAAATGAACACGGTCAAAAATATTTTGATCCCATCTCGTGGAATAGTTGGAAACATTCTCATCCGAAGATTTCGGCGATCGACAAAGGTAAAAAAATACACAATTCCACGCGAGCCTTGGACTTGACGCCCCCTCCCTCCCTCTCCTACCCCACAACAGGGGTAACTCCCCGCACCAAAGTGAAAACGTGGCGAGAGAGGGAACAGAGAGAGAGAGAGGGAGGGAGACCCGACTACCCAAGCTTTCGCATGAAAAATTTATCACATCTCCTCATTACTGGTTTTTTCCTTTGAAATTTTTATGAGCCCAGCCTCTGATTTTTTCCGGCAGTTTTGCGGAAAGGTGAGCAGTGATAGCCCCACTAGTTGAAGGTGATGAGTTAAGGTACACTCGGGATATTTTTCAAAGGGCATATTTTGCTTCGAATCAGCGCGGTGCGGTGGTGCTGCGCGAACTTATCGCTTTATTCTTTATAGATCGGAAAAGGACTAATCAATTTTGAGCTTTAGCAATAGCAGTTATATTGTTGATTGTGGAAAACTGGATGACTCATTTTATTGAAGTTAAACTTCTTTAGCACCGTTGTGATTTAAAACTCGATGAAAAGAAAAATAGCGACACTAAAAAGGGACAAACACATACATCTATAGGATTTAGCTTGCGAGAGAATGAGATAGTATAAACCATTGATTCCAAAAGTGGTCCAGGTGGACCCCCAGGGGTCCACGGGAGGCTTGACGGGGGTCTACGTTGGCGTGATAAAAAATGGGGGTTCATAAGTTGTAATGGGGGTGTCCACTAAAATTTATCTGGTTTTGATAATAAAGATCAAAAACTGAAGTCAAATATTGATAATTTGCTGTCAATCCATCAAGTTCATCTCTCCCATTAAAATTATGACTACTTTTTTATTATTGATTTGCATTGTTGAAGTTACGGTACGTTATTAATGTTTAATTTTAATTCTATTAGGTCTGTAATCATAGTATTTTAATAAATAGAACAAAAGAATATATAACATATATTCTTTCTTCTTTTTATTTTACCACTCCGAATTTGGGGTTGGAACTCAGCCGCGACGCAAGTTTCCATAGTTAGATCTAATCTTCACATTTTTTGAAGAGTTTTGGGAATATGGTAGAAATGGGACAGCAGGGGGTCCACCGAAACTGGTATAATTTTGAAAGTGGTCTACGAGAAAAAAAAAGTTTGGGAACCTCTGGTATAAACGATCTTCTCTCCATTGTGCGGTGCTTCCTAGCCTTCCTATTATTATTTAGTTTGGTTTTCTGAAGGTTTCACTTCTACCGCGTATGAATTGCACACTCTGATTTTTTCAAGAAATAGTTAATAAAATACATACATATAATTAGTTTAAAACCCAATAACTAATGTTTGCGTCATTCACACATAATAAATAAATAAAATTTAATGCATATTTATAAGGATATTACGGCACTAGAAAAAAAAAACTAAAATTTACAATACTTATGTTATAATGTAGCGATACTTAGGTAGGAACCTTGTTATCTTGTCGAAAACATCCTAGATTTTTTAAAATCTGTATGACCTTATCTTAATTATTCGTATTAAAAAATACCGTAATATAAATGATTATATAAACGCCCACCGGGAAAACATAAAATTTAAAAATAAGTTACGAACTTAGATGTATATTATAATAAGATAAGCCACATAGTAAAAATACTTTACCAACATAGATGTATAATATTTCTTTAGATATTTAAAATCTATTGGGTAAATGTGAATAAGTATACGGGACGTGAAGGATTGCATTATCCTCCCCACATTGTGGAATAAAACATTATTATCAATTTCATTATAATAAGATAAGCCGCCTAAAGAAAATTTACGAACGTAGATGTATATTATAAGAAGATAAACCAAATAGTTCAAATACTTTACGAACATAGTATTTCTCTTCACATATGATAATAAGTTAAGCCACGAAGTGAAAATCCTTTGCGAACTTATACGTATATTATACTTACATAAGTCACATAGCGAAAATACTCTACGAAAATAGACATATTATAATATTACAATAAGATAAGCCACATAGTGAAAAAAGTGGTTGCACTCAGTTGGGTGTTGTGATATTTACTCATAACTCGATACCGTACCACCACTTTAGTCGGCCAGCCAGAGACAGCGGTTGATTATGACATAGAAATTTATTTTTGCTGTGTGCTGCGTAATTGCAATAACAATTCCAAAAAGTTTTAAAATGCCGACGGAACTACTTTGCACAAGAAAGTGCATTTGAATGAAATGAATGTTTTTACGCGACGTTTTCTTGGTCACTGTCTACTAGAGATTAGTCCTGGGTCGATCGTGAAAGACCTGATCGTCGAAACCCACTCACGAGCCACCAAAGAGTGAGCGGGTTATTTATTCGTCAGCACCCGGGTCTCACGATCCGCGACTCGCGAACAACAAGACAAAAACAACACACGCACTCCCGCGACCCGAGAACCGCGACCCACTCCCGCGACCCGCGATCTACGACACATTCCTGCACCCCGTGACTCACGGACCGATCGCCGGGTGCCGGGTGCGGGTGGGGCGAGACGTATCAGCTCCCGGAACCCGCAAACTGCGAAACATTCGATATGCATTCGATCGCCGATTGCCGATCAACGCACACACGTGCGTGGCAGTATCCTGCTTCCTGCCCGTGTGTCACGTCATCGCGGGATTGTTAGGTAGATTCGATTTTTGAATATTCGACTAGACACAGCGTTGTTTTTAATTAGAGCGTATCTTGGTATTGTTAATCAACGGGGGAAGTGCATTTCTTTTCACTTTTTGTTAGTGTTGTTTTCATCAAAAATTTTCATTTTTCGTGTGAGTATGAATGTAATTGTGCATTGTAATATAAACTATAAACTGGTAAAAGTGTAAAATGTCTGACTTTAATAAAAAGAAATTATAATAAAGCATTAGCTTACAGCTAATTTACTTACTTAAATTCTCAATAAAAGCTTCAGAACAACACGTTTTTTACAAGGTTTTTATATCCTCCAAAACATGATTAAACATTGTTTTTTTACCCCTGAAGCATGACTTTTTTAAAATTAATTTCTGGGACATGACATTACTAGTTACAGGTGTGAGCAGTGAGAGAACGTTCACACAATTATAACCTGGGTTTTGTGTCACGTATGACTTGACCGGTCTTGGCGGCGACCGTCTATCGCGCGGCGCACCCGTAGAAAGTAACTGGGTGATGAGTAATCGAGTTTCGTATTTTGTGTCGCGAAAAGAGCGGGTCTTCGCGACCCGCTCGTGACGCCAATGGGTCGTGAGCGACCCGGGTCGTGTAAAACGATCGATCGACCCAGGACTACTAGAGATGCCACTAATAGTGATTTTTCCGAATACTGAATATTCGGCTAGGCTCTCGGCCGAATATTCGGTGACACTTGGTACATTTCGCAGGTGACAGTTTCCGACCGGCATCATTGAAGTGTCTGTGTATTTTTTCATTTGCGATTAGGTCGTGTTACAACACGCATGATTTGTTGATTTTTACATCAAATTGTGTTACTTATAGTGTGTATATCTTTAAAAATATCACCGTTTATTCGCGAAAAGCTTTACGAAATGGCACCATTTAATAAAATATCAACTTTTTGGGAACATCATGAAATTTGTAGTGAAGATGATATATTAGCAGTTAGTTTGTTGTGTAATAGATCGGACAGCAAACCATTAGAAGTGGTGGTCAGCAAACGCAAAACAGTATCCAAGCCTAGCAGAATTTCATAAGATTTATTTATCATCTCCAGGTAGAAGTGTATTTACTGAGCGGCTACTTTCGGAAGCAGGTATAATTTATGAGGAAAAGCGCAATCGTTTGCCAACAAAAGCTGTTTTCATTCATCATAACTTACCACTGATTTAGATTTTAAGTATTAAATATACTGATTTTTGGTTAAAATGAAAATTTTTGTGAGAAATATTTAATTTATTACACTTTTTTTCATGATTTGGTATTCGGTATTCGGCCGAATATTTCGTAATATTCGGCCAAATACCGAATAGTAAAAAAATTAGCCGAATAGGCCGAATACCGAATAGTAGCCGAATATTCGTGGCATCTCTACTGTCTACTCTATTATTGTAATAGCTCTTTGGTTACGACAGACAAATAAGGACAACTGTGTTTGTAACACGATTTTTGGTAATACGTAAAGTGGAGACCTCCCTCTTGAAGCAGAGCAAATGATTTAACAAGTTTTTTTTATAATGTTGGAAGGTCATGACAGGTCTGAAGGTTACCGCCATAGCTCTGTGGTTTTTTTAGTAAAACCAAATTATGAACGATTTCCAAACTTCCAACTGCTCCCAAACGTCTGGAGGCAGTGAGACTATGGCCAACTCAGTTTCCCATAAAATTCTCATTTGGAAATTAGAAAAGCTTGGTATACGTGGCAGTATATTAGCCTGGTTTGAAAGCTATCTTACTGGAAGACAACAAATTGTTAGAATAAAATCCTCTTTGTCGGAAAAAATGTATGCAACAAGTGGAGTTCCACAGGGTTCACACCTTGGCCCAATATTATTTATCTTGTTTATAAATGATCTTTCAAAAATATTTCATGATGTATTTATCTTACTTTTTGCTGATGACCTCAAAATTTTTAGAATAATTCAAAATATTTACCATTGCAACATTCTTCAAGATAATATCAACAAATTGTTAATTTGGTGTAATGAAAATAGACTTTACTTAAATATCTCAAAATGTCATATAGTTAGATTTTCTCGAATAAAAAATCCAGTGATCTTCAATTACAACATTGATAACAATACTCTGGAGACATTAACATAAATTAAAGACTTGGGCATCACTTTTCAATTTAATCTTTCATTTGTTAATCACATAACAGAAATCTCTAATAAGGCCTTAAAAATGTCGGGATTTATAACTAGGCTAACTAGAAATTTTAACAATATTAATTGTATAAAACTGTTATATTTTGCATATGTTAGAAGTCAACTTGAATACAATTCTCCCGTCTGGAACCCATATTACAATATACATGTACAAGCTGTTGAAAGAATACAAAACAAATTCTTACGTTTTCTTAATTTTAAAATGGGTATTCCAGCAATTATGTTGAACTACAATACTATTTTGAATGATATAAATATGCTCAAATTGTCAGACAGAAGAACTTTCACTGACTTGGTATTTCTGCATAAAATTCTAAATGATTTAGTTGACAGTCCGGTATTGCTCGAATTGATAAGCTTCCGGATTCCACTACGTAATACTAGAAGTCAGGATTTATTTCAGTGCAGTAATTCTGGAACTAACTACCATATGTATTCCTCTGTACCCAGAATACTAATGGAGGGAAACAATTATACCATGTCAGTGGACATCTTCAATTTATCTTTAAACAAATATAAAATATTGTTACGAAGGCAGTTCAGTTATATACAATAAATACTGTATATTTATCACTATTCATATGTAAAAGCCCCGAAAAAGGGCGTTAATAAATAAATAAATATAGTACATTATGTAAATAAAAAAATAATAAAATAAAATTTTCTTTTCTTGCCGGGATCGCCGGATTCGTAGCAAAGGATCAACCATTCAACCAAGGAAGCGTCGAGTTTAGCGTAGTTGAGTCATTCAAATCCCGGTCACAGCATTTCATTTATGCATAATTTTTTTTCTCTAATATTAATATTATAAAATAGTTCTTGATGGAGTATTCTGAAGATTCCTCAACTTTTCCGCCATTTTCAAGACCTAACCGTTCTAAATAAAATGGATCATGTTACTTGTTTTAAGATTTAAATAATCTAATCAAAACTAAATGCCTACTTTCTCAAGGTGTTATAAGATGAAGAGACACCGCGAAATCAGACCACTATAATATTTTATATTATCTAAATGATTATCTCGCATCAATAATCTACGATCATTTATATCTGATTGATCTGACAATACAGCTGCGTGGCGTTGGGTAAATTCACAATGACACATATTAAAGATATAATCAAATATGTTGGAATTATTCGCAACAAATAAATGGGGATTTCGCTTCATGTGACCACACCGCGCATGTGCCTAGCATAGTGGTCGAAAAAATCTCAACGTATTTAATTACACAATGAAATAAATAAGAAAAAATTAAAAAACAAAAAAACATAAAATCGGATTGTGAAATCAGAAAACTAAAGTAGACAAGAGTAGGAAGGCTACGAAGTACCGCACAAAGATGAAACAGATATTCTATGAAGCACCACACAAAGAGGAAACCGATTATACTATCTCATTCTCTCGCAGACTAAATCCTGTAGATGTTTGGATTTGTTTCTTTTTAGTGTCGCTATTTTTCATTTTATTGAGTTTCAAAACACAATGCTGCTAAAGAAGTTTTTCCGATAATAAATTTTCATTTTTATCATAAAACATTGATATTACAAATATTACATTTGTTTCAAGGCAGCTTTTCTGGAGGTTCTACCATGGTTCTTAATTTAATGAATATAACACTCATTTTGTTTTTAAATGTCTCTCTGTGATGCACTGGTTAATAGTCTTCTTCTTCTTCTTCTGATTTTCCTCTCCTATTGGAATTTGTCTACTATTAGGGTGCAGCTACTCCCTTTTTCATGTTCCCACTATTCCTCTTCTGGATTTAGCATTTGGGTAAATTTTAAATAAAATATATAAGAGGGATAGAGATAGATAAATGCAGTAGATATTACCATTAGTCGCTATTTTCAGAGTTTCGCCCTGGTGATAGACCATTCAGAAACGATGTCTGGTTGCTAGATCTGAAAGGCTAAGTATTTCCCAACTTTCCTCTCTACCATCGACATCGAGTTCCCTTTCTCTATTTCTTTCAGCTGCAACATCAGAATATATTCCAAACTTCGAAAACTACATTAATCATTTAACTAATTATACTGAAATTCCTTCACAAGAATACATATTGACGCGCGCTACACGGTATCGCTTATACACAGATAGAAGACATTTCAACACAATTCTGCATATCTTCCTTGACGATGAACATTGTAACGCTATCAAAAATGATTTACCATATTTTTTTTGTATTAGTCAATAATTTTTAACCACTATTAAGTGGTTATAAATTTTCTTAAAAAAAGTGTTCCTTTGCGGATCAACTCAGAATATTATTTTTAACATTTTTATTGGAATAATTCTTGTTACAATAAAAATGATTTTTTTTATAATAATTTTTTAAGATTATAACTATCAATATGTGTATATTATTTTGCAATGATGTATTATTTTTAAATCCATCTTAACTTATATGTCGACCTACAGAAGTATGTCGTGTCATTCGCGGTGTAACACCCTGTGGATATTCATAATAAATATTAATAAATCTGAGTTAGGTGTTAAATCTATGATTCACGTGAAAAATACGCAGGTCATATGAATCATAGAAAATTTAAAATGAAATTGTGATTTTGTTCGTGATAGTCAGAGATATCTCAGGTACAGATTTCTTAGATTGTCAAAAATGTCTGTGGATTACCAAATAATTAAAAAATAAACCGTCAAGAAAATTACTAATAAAAGAGCACGGTGGATAGGTATTATGTTGCGTATACATGTGCGAACCGAGACGTGAGCCTAACTACGAATTATGGGAAAAGAACAAAGTAACCGCAAGTGGCGTATCGCGCAGTTTGCGGTTGTTTCGTTCCTTTCCCTTAATTCTTAGGGCTTTACAACCGCACTCGAAAAGAAGAAGATGGAGAGATACGAAATTACGAATGTTAGAGGAGAGCGCTAACATTGTTAGAGCACTAACACGCTGTAAATGTTAGAGGAGAGCGCTAACATTTACAGCGACAAAATCGATGCGAAAATTGCGAAAATGTTTAATAAAACATGACTCGTTTAAAATAGAGCAAAAATCTTGCGGGCATTGTCTTAAACAGCATTTAAAGAAACACTGTGAATTTTTTCATACATATAACTTGTAAAATAACTGAAACAAACGTGTTTATAATAATTTTTGGAGCATACTTTGCGATTTTTTTCTATCGATGGAATTTTATATAATTTGCGTTTCGGCGCGGGCAATGTCTGGATATTATCTTCAAGAATAACATATATTTTTTAAGAGCTTTAAAACACACCGTGTTTAAGGGAGATATGTAAGAAATCGATAGAAATTTGGGTTGCTGGCCCTTAATTCGTCAGCTCGCAGGTCGGCTCGCGTGAGTATACGCAGCCTTCGATTCATGGAAAGGTTTTGTGATTTATATCATATCACTGGACAGGGATCTATATCTATTAGGCATACGTTTATCAAAATACCTAACTGATATTATTTTCATAGATAAAGAAATTTTTTAATATTTTTTTTATCTTTACATACATTCCAATGATGTTTTGGTTCAATCCAACAAAATTTCTAAAATAACATTAATGTTTTTTCTCTGAAATCAGATAGCCAGGTACTAACTCAAATATCAGTCATTTACACTAGATTTTACTTTATAATATGACTGATACCCGAGTTAATTATTATTACCGAGTGAATTAGTTATTAATAATTAATTATAATTAATTCAGATTATGTTTTTGCTTAGTGGGTAGAATTCTAAGTTTCATGGCGTTATTTTTTGTTGTTGTTATTTTTGGTTCCATGACAACTCAAAAAAGTCAAGAAAGTGGCATTTCAACACCCCTTTGAAAAGTTATTAAAAGTGGTGAAAAAAATAGCCCATAACTTAACTTAACGTAAGTTATTTAACCAAGTTTTTTTCATCACTTTAATGACTTTTCAAAGGAGTCCGGTCACCTGTTTTACATTATCTATAATATAAAACTGAATCGCTGAATGTGTTGCTAGGCGCATAACTTTCGAACGAATGCACCAAATAGGATAATTCTTTTTTTTGTGTGTTCGTTATTGTCAGGACAAGGTTTTTATAAAACTTCCGGTGAGCTGTGCCATTATGAAATTTGGATAAAAAAATTGCTATTGGTGGCACACGAGGAAGCGGCTATTGCTATGGAAAGCGGTGGGGAGGGGAAGGGGTACTAGGAGGGGGGAGGGGTACCTGGGAGGGGGGTTTGCGGGACGGGGGAAGGGGGGGGGGAGTGGAGTGGGGAGAGAGAAGGTGGAGGTGACGGAGTGGGAACGCGAGAAGGGAAGAGGACGCAGGAGAAGAAGGGGAGGCGGGTGGGAAACGGGACGAATGGGAAAGGACTCTCAGGGAGAAACAATTTCTTTATTAAATGGCATAGCAACGCATGCCGGGGACCAGCTAGTTGTTACCAGATTTTCGAACCATTCTGTTTAGAAATACATTTTTTAAAAGCAGAATTTATTTCTGCATAAGGCCACGTACTTTTTTTAAATAAAAATCAAATATGATTTAATTACGTATCTACATAAACTTGTTTTAAACATTTCATGCCTTACCTTTAATGCTTTACAGTTTAGGGCTTTCAGAAAAGGAACAAAAAAATTAAAAAAACGTTATTCCTGGTGTTATTATTTGAATGCTTTCATATATTTAAAATGTAATGCTAAACCTTCGGTAAAACTACGTTAAACCCCGTTTTAGCTCCATTTGCCACCGGGATGAGTAATGACTGAGAATTATGGCGTCTCTGGGGTGACTGCCGACTGGAGATTAATCGCTTCATACTTTTGGGTTGAAAGTGTTCATTATCTGTGCAATCATCCCGTGTTAATTATGAGTATTAATTCGGTGAATAATGACCCCACTTTTGTCTAAATAACGGTACACCATTAATCAGAAAGCAAAATGAATAACCAGACGGGGGTAGGTACTAGGTAAAAGATGGAGACGCAAGTACTGGCGCCATCTGTGGAGAAGAGTAAGTGAAGTTACAGAAATTCAATACTTTAACATTTTGAAATGATTTTTTCGTCTTTTTGAAGTAAAACTTCTTTACGCACGGTTGACTTGGGGAGAAAGCTGGTGAATGCGTGACGAGAGCGTTACGAAAAGCGAGGCGAACGGTAGTTGAGAGGGAGATATAAGTTAGTGAAGATAGAAAGAGAGAGAGAGAGAGAGTTATGAGTTAAGAGGTACGAGCACACGTTTTCTTTATCTCTTTCTCTCATAGCCAGTCACGTTTCATATATCTAAGACACAGTGCAGGCCTTTTGTCTGTATCAAACTGTAGGAGCAAGAGAGAGAAGTGCGCGCACACATTTTCTTTCTCTCATCCTATCATATAGATGGAGCTGAAGAATTTTTACTTCAGTCGTGAAGTCTAAAGCACACTCGTTTTTTTTATTACACGGTGTCGTTCTTACTTTCCTCAAATAATTTACATTAAGGGCCCGCAACCCGGATTTGTACCGATTTATTACATATTTCCCTTAAACACGGTAAGTTTTAAAGCTCTTAAAAAAATTTATGTTATTCTTGAAGATAATATCTAGACTTTGCCCGCGCCGAAACGCAAATTATATAAAATTCCCTCGATAAAAAAAATCGCAAAGTATGCTCCAAAAATTATTATTAACACGTTTGTTTCAGTTATTTTACAGTTATATGTATGAAAAAATTTCATAGTGTTTCTTTAAATGATAATGCCCGCGAGATTTTTGCTCTACTTTAAACGAGTCGTGTTTTATTAAACATTTTCGCAATTTTCGCATCAATTTTGTCGCAGTAAATGTTAGCGCTCTCCACTAACATTCGTCATTTCGTATCTCTCCATCTTCTTCTTTTCGGGCCCGGTTGCAGAGCCGTAATGATAACATTTAAAAATGACATCTAATCAATATTTCTAAGGAATAACATTTTCTCCGGTTTATAAGTCCAGCTTATGGCCACTGGTAAAGTTGAAGACAGGAGAAGCCGAGGAAGTTCAGCGTTGATTCCTAGTGACCACGAGTACCTAGTGGAGGAGCCCGGCTCATCAGGGTGTTTTAAATGGGAGTCACGATCACCCGCAGTTGGCATTCCAGATAAATGAGTAATGCTTGTTCATTTTAATTTATTTCCATTCATACCCAGTTTTGATTTCACAGAATCTTTAATCATGTTCGTATGTGTTGTGAAAGAAAGATCGATAATGTTTTATTCGAAAATAAATAAAAGAAAAACACTTTGAACTACTGGAGTCATATTTTCGCTGAACATGAACAGTATGAAAGCTTTTTTTTCTCAAAATGCAATCAAGTCACTTTTGACCTTTACCACAGATCACCTTTGAATTTTACCCTCAATTCACTTTTGACCTATAATTTCAGGTCACTTTGGCTTCAGATCACTTTTGACAAACACCCCCAAGTCACTTTTAAACTTTACCTTCAGGTCACTTATGCTATTTACCCTAAGATCACGTTTGCATTTTACCTTCAATTCACTTTTGACCTATAGCTTGATACTGTTCGGGTCTTTTTGTCCTTTTCTTTGAGGTCACATCCTTAGGTCACTATTCACGCTACGTACTATACATTTATCTAATTTCAACTTCAGTTTACTTTGGCTTTTAGGTCACATATAAATTCAAGTAATTTATATAATCTACATCCTCAGATCTCATTTGACCTTGTGTCCTTTACATTCAGGTCACTTTTGATTTATCAATTTAGGTCACCTCAGCATGTTTGTACAGACGCATATAATATGCTGGACTGACTCCGTCAATTCCTTATTTAAACAATGAACAAATTAAATGGTTAAGTATAATATTTAAGCCATTTTTAATGATAGTTTTCTTTTGTTAAATATTTGTTTATTTATTTAATAAAGTAGATGTATCTACACGACTTACGTATCAATCAGGAAGATGCCTAAAACTACATATCACAATAATGTCGACAGTTTCCAACTGATCGACTACGGTTACGGGTCGGCAACCTGCGACTCGCGAGGCACATGCGGCTCTTTGGATGTAAAACTGCGTCTATTTGGATGTGAAGCTGCGGCTCTTTAGTTCCATACGCAAATATTATTTATTTTATCAAAAAAAACATTTAAAAATCGTTCTGAATCGATGAACGAGGATTAGGCACCATTTTTATCTCTCAGCCACTTGTACTCGCTTTTCACCGCACCCCTCCCCCGTGACACGCGTCGTCAATATCGTTAGTCCGTCAGAAGCTCTCGAATGAAGTAAAGGTAGGTAACATAATATTAATAGCATTAATCACCCTAAATTCGAGAACGACAAATGGTTGCAAAATTTTTACTTTATGGTGGATATCACAGCAAAATTAATGGAGCTGAATCTAAAACTGCAAGGAAAGGGAAACCCAGCCTATGTTTTGGTAGAAGAATTGGTTTGTTTCGAAGAAAAATGAATTATTTTTGCAGAAGATATTCAGAGCTGTAAATTACTTCATTTTAAATTTCTAAAGCAATATCGCGATAGAACCAGTGCAACTGTTGACACGAATTACTTTCAGCATAGTTATAAAAAAAATTAAAGATGAATTTTCACACAGATTTCAGCAAATTCAAAACCAACAAAAGCACTCTAGCATTCATAGTAAATCTTTTCAACACAAATAGTAACGAAATCCACATGGAGCCATTTGGAGTTGATACTGGATCTCTAAATCATGTATACCAGTGTTTCTTACAGTAAAATTATCCCCCCCCCCCTAAATATTTATTTACGCAAGTACTATTTATAATTGGCAAAAAAAAATTATGACTCTTTAAAAACTTTCAAATTTTGTAAATTGTAATGTTTGACTCTTCCCACTCAAAAGGTGGCCGACCCCTGTACTAACCCATTATTTGTCAGTTCAAAACCTGCTGTTGGTACAGAGATAATATCCAAAATAGTTAACATAAAACTCGTGTAGGCCAAGACTCGTGAAAGCAAAGACTATTGTGATTGCATTTTCTACCCATGTTCGTAATTTATTTATTTATTTATTTATTTATTTACGCCTATTTAGGCTTTTACATACATATATATAACAATATTAACGAAATTATACTTATAAATAGTGCAGGAAACTACTGCTTAAAACACTTGCACAAAAATAAATACAAAGTAAAAATATTAGGTATTGAATTTGAACCAAACAGGATGTAGGTACAAAATACAAAAAATCCGAAATAGTTTTTTTTCTTTCAGCCAACAAAATAATATGGACTTAACAAAACTCACACACGGGTACCTAACACAATTATTATTATTGATTTCGATTGAATCCCATTCGTTAAGCACTACAGAAGCGGAGTACTTACTGAATTGTTGAAGTAAATAGGCTTTTCTCGTGAAATCAGTGCGGCTGTGAATCTGTTTACAGAATATGCAAGATCGATTTATCACGATGTGTTTAAATTAGAGACGACAGTTATCGACAAATTTTCGGCCTTCGATTGCCATCGCCCATTAGCCCCTCTTTCACGGGTTTACTTTCTTTTACGTAAGAATTCGATACTAATGTTGTGTACTCACATCGCAAAAAACTAGTCGCGCACAGTCCGTACACGTCGCTACTGAACTCACGAGACCCGCATCGCCACCAATCATTCTTGAATTCTCGAAACATCGAAATGAATGCTTTAGTTCCAAAAAGCTTTCGTAACCTCATTCACAACCAACCAGTTGCAGTTATCATTTTTGTATCCTGTAATTTTTGTTGACGGTTCTGTCCCTAGCTGAAACTCCCTTGGCCACGTTAGAGTGATTTGAAATTCGGATGAAACGGAAATGACGCACTACGGCACCTGCGCTCAGGGCTCCTATTGGTTGAGATATAAAACGGAAACGACAATAGTTCTGCGCTTTGTTGTCATTGGCCGCTTTGTTTTTTACGGGTCGTCGGAATATAACGTGTAAATTCCTCGCCTCGCCGAGCGCGGCCCATAGCGCTGCGGTATAATGCGTCGCAAATCTCAGCGGCCAGAGAAATCCAGCGGACGGAGGTGCCAAACCCGCGAAATCCAAAAAAATATACATTTTTGTTTTTGTAATTCAATATCCAATCTTCAAATCACTTTAAAATAAAAAAAGGAAAAAGAAAGCGATATCTAACTACTTTCTAGTTTCAATTCTATCGCAATGAATCACACACTCTAATTTTTTTTTTTAATATCTCACAGAAATGATGCCGTTTTTACAGGCTCGACGACAGATTGGGAACAACTTTGCCCGGACGGTTGCGGGAATCTGTCGTCGCCGACGAGTTTGCAAAATGATGTAAT
Organism: Limnephilus rhombicus; assembly: GCA_929108145.2. Taxonomy (NCBI): domain Eukaryota; kingdom Metazoa; phylum Arthropoda; class Insecta; order Trichoptera; family Limnephilidae; genus Limnephilus; species Limnephilus rhombicus. The sequence goes on from OV815275.1 coordinate 29,918,504, forward strand.
TGTGACTGTGTACGCCGTACGGACCTACACACGAATGTCACCTCCATGGCGAAAGTCACCAAGGTATTTGAATCGTAGAGTTTCAGATACTTCTTACGTTTCCCTGAGGAAGAATAGAGGCATCTTACATGGCTTTTTGTAGTTAAATAGAAAACATACTGTCAATGCTATGGAACTAAAACATAATAATATGCTATGCCTAATACGCCAATAAGAATAGCCAAGTAAAGTGAAACTATTACAAATGAAATGAAAGGTATGCAAGGGCTGGATAACTTAAAGAGAACTGTCGGCTTTGGATGAAACTTGAACAATTTAAGGGAAGTTCATCAAGAAATGTTGTTATTATTAAAGGCATTTGTATCATTTACTAGGTTAACAGCATTAATTTTCATTACGTAATTGTTTACTTCATAAAGCAATAGCGAAATTGGTTAACGCGCACGTCCCAGTTAGACGAGAGTTCTGGGTTCGAGTCCCTGTTGTGACCATTATCTTTTTTCTGTTTTCTGTGTCTTGTTCTCTTTCATATTTTCGTTTAGATTATTATTATTATATTCTTCTTCAATTGTATACTTCATAATTTGAGAGGCGTTATTATAGGCGGGAGGCGGGTATCGATACCGCCGCCCTGGGAAACATTTATTGGATAACCAACACCCCAACCATGGGTCGCCCCAACTGGTGTGCTACGTTTAAAAGCAAAATTAAATCACGATAAAATGATAGTTTATTTGAATCCAATCTACAGATTTGCATTTATATTTCATTCTCAAAATTGTTTTTAATGCTATTTTCCAAAAAAAATATGTGGCGGCCACTTCTGCCAAATTCATGGCGCCGTCACAGCACTCCCACCGAACACGCTGGAAACTACGAAGTACCTACAGTCAGTTTCTACGGCCGCGCCGCCTCGTAAATAATAATTCCGCCACTTACGCGAAAGGCCTAGAACGTGTGGCTGTACCGTACAAGTGCCCACAGAAGGTTCAAGCGATTTGTTTCTCAGCTTTGCGTGAATTCACCCAGCCTTGCCTGCTGTGAGAGTAATTACTCGCCGCGAGTATATAAGCAAGCGCTGCTAGCTGAGTACCAGTTCAGTCTTCATTCATGGTTCGACTCTTACACATCGGGCAGTGATACAACTAAGTGCAGTGTAGTAACTCTTTACCTGCCCTCGCCGGGGATTCCGTTCGCGCAGTCAGCAACAAGTGATTTACACATGTCTAGTATGACACCAGTAACACCTTCGAGGCCTCCATCTCCAACTACCATCTCGACATGAGATGTCAAGCAACCAGCAACCGGCAACGAGCCAGCAACCGGCAACAAGCCAGCAACCACAACCAGCAACCACAACCGGCAACGAGCCAGCACCACAACCGGCAACAAGCCAGCAACCAGCAACCGGCAACGAGCCAGCACCAACAACCGGCAACGAGCCACCAGCATCCTCATCGCCTCTCAAGGTTCCTTCCTGCGTCACGTGTGTGTGTCGACTCAAAGACCACACAGCCGCCATACCTCGTCAACACGACGACGGTCGACCGCCTGGACCAAGGTCACTTCTACACCGCCATGGTGTAGAGCAACACGCCGGCTCCCTGAAGACCTGTGATCTTCACCGCCGTAGTCTCCTGACCTTCTTCACTCTTCATCACGCAGCAGCATTACTATCGGCACCACTCCACTCCGCTCCGCTCCGACCTCGCTACGTAGCGTTACAATAAAGACTGACTCACTACACTGACCGATGCCTTTCATTTCTCGCCCCGTCTCTGCCGATACGTCCCGCTCCCTCAAATACATATTTTAATTTTAATATTGATGAGATTTTAATATTGCATACTTGTTCTAGATAATTTCCGTTTTTAAATGTTTACTATTAATTTTTTTTTTCAAAATTGAAGTAAATTCGTAATCATTGGGGAGCATAGTTTCCCCATTATACGTGTTGCAAGTATTTGGAAAATTTACACTTCAGGTAACTAAGGGAGGTTACCTATATTTTGATACTGGCAACTTTATTTGCAGCTAATTATTTTTATTGTTTTTTTATGAGTGTTGCAATTAAGTAATCTAAATAGGTGCGTATTACAGTTACAATATTATATTTCATCTCGATAAAATGATTGTTATCGTGATTTATTTATGAGGTACAATATTATATTTCACCTTCATATTGTAACTAATAATATCAAAACGCTTCTCTAAACGTAAAATCAATAATTTTACATCTAAATTTATTTCAGTATTTATTCGCATGAAACAAAACCGATAAGTATGTGTGCAGTGAAAGACAGCATAAACCACGAATTAAACTTAAAAGTTATTAATCTTTTAATTCTACTTGTGACTTTTTCTATTCCATTACATCATCTATTTAAGTTTCAAACCAATTTGAAAATTTCAAACAGTTCAACAGGCAAGAGATGAAATAGCCAAAGTGGCCTTTGTACCCGAGAACTTTTTAAATATCACAAAGTTTGACACTGGAAGGTTGTGACAGGCGTCAAGACAGCGTCGGAGTTTCTTTTCTTCTGTTAAGTCTCATCTTCTGTGTCCTATTTATTTCCCATTTTTATTATTATGAAAGGTTAAAGTATTAACGCCACCACCGCTTGATTTAAGATTTTATTTACGGTGAAAAAGAATTGAAAAAAAAAATTCTAGTGCAGTTTACACGCGGTAGAAGCGAAACTTTACCAAAAAAATTTCAACCAATATCTGAAAAGTGAGGTCATAATCAAAGCGACCAATAAGCGCAGACCAGCGTAATTTACGTTTCATATCTCAACCAATAGGAGCCTTTAAAAATGACATCATAATCAAAGCGGCCAATTGATCGTCGCAGGTGCAGTAATGGTCATTTCCGTTTCATCCGAAATCACGTTTCGCTTCAAAAACTTGGAACTAATATGGGACTTAAAATTAAATTATGCAATAGTAAAATGTTGTTAAAGGTGATAAAATTTAAAAAACGCCAGATTATAATATATACCTACTCGTAGAGCAATCACAAATCATTCAAAGGGTTTTTTTTTTTAAATAATTTTGATTTTGGTTGAATGTATGTTTACAGTTGAACCTGGGTATTTATTTATGTTTTTTAAGAAAAAACTTCTTTAGCACCGTTGTGATTTAAAACTCGATGAAAAAAAAATAGCGACACTAAAAAGAGACAAATACATACATCTTTAGGATTTAGCCTGCGAGATATTGAGATAGTATAATCGCTCTCCTTTTCGTACGGTACTTCGTAGTCTATCGGTCTCCTCTTTGTGCGGTGGTTCGTAGCCTCCCCATTCTTGTCTACTTTAGTTTTCTGAATATTTCACTTCTACCGCGTGTGAATTGCACACTCTGATTTTTTTTACCTGATTTATTTTTATTATTATTGTTTCTTGAGATTCAGCATGATTATTGTTTATGAAATTAAAGACAAAAAAGACGGAAGATTTGTCCAAATAACTTATTATATCAAAACAGTTAACACAAAACTCATGTAGGCCAAGACTCGTGAAATCAAAGACTATTGTGATTACATTTTCCACCCATTAATTCACCACCCACGTGAAGGGTTCATTTTAGTTGTTTGATTCTTGTGGTGCTGATGAATTCTGATTTTTTGAAGTGAAAATTCTATAGCACTGTGTGGTTTGGATTTCGGATGAAACGGAAATGACGATTACTTCACCTGCGACGCATCAACTGCGCTCATCGGCCGCTTTGATAATGATGTCACTTTTAAAGGCTCCTATTGGTTGAGATTTGAAACCGAAATTACGCTAGGTCTGCGCTCATTGGTCGCTTTGATTATGACCTCATTTTTCAAGTATTGGTTGAGATTATTTTGGTAAAGTTTCGCTTCTAAACTGCACTCGATTTTTTTTTGTTTACACCAGCTAAACGGCAAATTAGGGAACGTACCCATACTACGTGACCAACTTTTTGCAATTTTTAGCCCCCCCCCCCCCCCCCCGGTGACCAAAAACCTAAGCAACCCGCCGCTCATTTGTATGGAGCGTGACATTTTGATGACCCCCCCCCCCCTAAACGTGTCACGTAGTATGGGTACGTTCCCTTACGTAGTTTGTACAGTTTATAATAAGTAGGTGTACCTGATATAAACATATTTAAATTATTTTGTATGAAAACATATTAATAATCACATATACATATTAGGAAGAGATACGAAATATTAATACAATGTGACTCCTTAAGCCATCGAATCAACGCTCTTTTGCACGTTCACCAAATAAATCAACTCTACCAGACGAAAAAATTATTTTAACCAGCTTATATTGGGATATTGATGAACTAAATAAATAATGCGAATAAGATTCATATTCGAAATAGGCACTTACTAATAAACGTGTTAAAAATTTTGCTCAGCTGACAAACAACCGTTCAGCATTAATGGTTGTTTATCCGTTGTGTAAGATTTGAAACACGTTTATTAGTAAGATCCTTTAAGTTCAAAGCATAAACGCTATAACATTATATTAACGTAATTTTTATGTAGACTGTTGTTCATTTTGGTACTAATTCTCATAATGTGTTGTCGACATTCATTGTAAGTTTAGGTATTTTACGTTGGTAGGTACTATTGTAATAAGCAGATTGTATTTTTTTTGTATGAGAAAATACAGATACAGACAGTAATAAGACTATATAAAACATTACCTAGAGAATTCGCCTGCACCTTAAATATTTCACACGGATTGACAAACAATTCAATTGTTATTATTTTGTAAATATTAATTAATTGTAAGATGATTCCAACTATCTTCATACTTGATGCATCATATATCATCATACCGACGATCACTGTCACTTTGAATTTTTGACTTTTGAACTTGGTGAAAAACCAGTTTTCAGTCCGTTTCAGCTTTAGGTATGTTACTGCTATCGGCTGTCATTGTACTTGTCAGCTGATCAGTACATGAACAGTTGATAAAAAGCTAAAACGGACCTAAAAGCCGATTCCGCCCGCCGGCTGCCGGTTCCGGCCGAAGGATGCGGCCGCCCTCTCTGCCGCCCGCCCGGACCACTCCCCGTCGCGCCGCTCAGTTAACGAATTGAACAGATTGAAATTGGCTGCGGAGGAGGTGTCAAGGCGTCAGTCAACTGTCGGGCCCTCGCTAAGTGACGCTCATACATAATCCAGACCTTATTTATCCCGGCCAAGTTAATGCAAGGTGTCGCTTTGAATATATTCATGTAGACTCCATTACCTGTTATGTCGGTCAAATCGGAGCTTCCGCCACGACGGATAGCCGATTTATCCGGCTATCCGCCGCCAACTACCCAACTTGGGATTTGCAAAAAAAAACTGATGCGTTAAATCACGTTCGTACAATGAATCAATTATTCAGTCGCATTAGGGAACCGTTTGCAAAATATTCAAGGGGTAAATAAACTCTTTTTAACGGATTTTATAAAATACTATCACAGTTCTGTGAGTTTTGTCACGGGATACTATAATTATAGGATTTGTGAAGCTGTATTGAATGAAGCTGTCGATTTTCTTTATGATTAAACTAGCTCTTCGCTCATGGAGTTGATATGAGATTGAACCCACGTCGTTCGAACCCACGACGGATCTTGCTTTATGTACCCCTATCAATGGGTATCCCCACCCAAACAAAAAATGGTTCATAATGATCCAGAACATTCCATAACATTCGAGAGTGTTCCCGAATATTCCTGAATGTTCTAGAATGTTGTAGAATGCTCTCGAATGTTCTAGAAATATGTTTATAGAACATTCCTCTAGAAATTTCTAGGACTGTCCTAGAAATTTCTAGAGGGCAAAACGTCCAGCCCTTATATCTTCAAAAGCACGCCCTTTAGGTAAAATCAGGCACCTTCTTCTTAGGGGGATAGAGGGCTACCGCACCATACATTTGATCGTACCGGAACTCGTTTCTGAGTTTTATCGGATCACATACACTTTCTTTTATAATATATATTGATTATATTTTTTGTTGATTTGAGAGACTGGAATTCAGAATTGAAACTTTATGAGTCATTAGTTACTCAGAACCTGTTATTAATTTAAACCTGTCAAAAGGTAAACAAATGAACAAAAATGTGGCACCTAGAAATATTCTTAAGATTTATTAAATTATTTTAGGCATCTTTGATTTTTTAATCGCCATATTTTTCAAGTATAAAAAAATTGATAGTTGAGTATTTTGGTCATAATTTAACTATGATTATATCCATACTCTTAGATTTTGATACTCAGGCGAAGTAGAGGTCATAAATTGTAAGAAATGATATATAAAAATCATATTGAAATAAAGAATGAACTGTTTTGAGCTCCATTATGATATTAATTATTGAAACAAAATTAATAATATAAACAAACAATTTACGACATCTAGTGGTACTCTAACCCCTTTATTTTATGTGGATTTTCCTAAGTAATATGGAATGAAGTTTATAACTGTTGTTTCAAAAAATTAGTAAGTGAAAATCTATTGAAACGCATTATCAATTCAATACCTACTTAGATTATTGGTTTTTTATAGTTTTTTTGTTCGAATTCCCAACTGCTCCCTTCTGGAGCCAATTGGGGTATGTTGTGAGGCTGTAGATAGATTTGAGTGGGAAAGGAGATGGGGAGAGGAAGGTAGGGAATTACCTGGCTATTCAGATCTGGTCACCAAAAACGGTTAACCCCTCCGAATTTTCGAGAATATTAGCTTTTGGTGTCTTACGAAATGACATTTTACGTAAACTTTAAGTTATAACCGCTTCACAAGTAAAGCTCTATAAATGAAACATTTCTGAACGTAGCCGAATAGTAAAAACTGTTTTAGATAGGTTACAAAATAAGCTTTCGAATTATTATATTACAAATAAATATTAACATTTGTAAATATTAAAATTTAGAATGCAAACATTAAAAAAATGTGAAAATGACTCACGTGATGTTTTTATGTGAAAACGGTACTAAAATCACAGATTATGTAAACGACAATACTTATTCTATTGTATAAATGTGTAATAAACACTTTTGTCATCTCACTTTTTTATCATTTCATATAAAAATTTATTAATAGAAATTAACAATGTCGGGCGCCCGTAGGAAATATGGCGGGATAAATTATGTGTCAGACTGCGCGTCTGACAGAATGTTCTTTTTATGTATTTCTATGGACAACTTGAATAGAGATGTGCAGCATGATTCACTATCGACCTTTCAATTTTTATTTTACGGATGTAACTAAAACAATAACGGAGTTATAACGGTTTCTATGGAGATACACGCGCTGACGTGTAAACACGCTTATTGTACTTGACTGCTGTCGTATTTTTAACGCATATATCTGCTTACGTTGCGGAGGGGTTTTAAAGCCATTTCAAGCAACGTTTCAATTCTGATTTGTTGCGATACTGAGAGTTTCTTGCACTCTGGAACGTGCCGCAAATATACTATATATTATTTTTGATTTATTAATTGTGAAATACCAAAAATTAATCAAAAAATTTAATTGCGCACGCCGTGATTGAAACCGCGACTTTCGGATTGTGAGTCGAGAGTCTTACCCCTCGACGTTATTTGTTAATTGTTGTTCTCATATGGTTATTTGATTTAAAGTAAAAATATTTCGTACAGGTATAGTGTGGTAATAAATTTAATTCAAAAATCACAACATAGTACAATATTTAAATCTCAAATAACAAGACACAAAACATAGATCAGAAATGGAAAATATTTAACTAGCATCAAATACAGACTGAAACTGAAACCATTCAACTGCATTCAAAACAATATTTGTAATTGTTTCAGAAAAAACACTATGTAATATATTTGCACTTTTTTCAGAAAAAAACATTTTGTAATATATTTGCAATTGTTTCAGAAAAAAACACTATTTAATATATTTGCAATTGTTTCAGAAAAAAACACTATGTAATATATTTGCAATTGTTTCAGAAAAAAACACAATGTAATATATTTGCAATTGTTTCAGAAAAAATACTAATAAAAATAATGTAATTTTTTTCAGAAAACAAACGAGTGTGCTTTAGACCACACGACTGAAGTAAAACTTAACTATCTTATATCTCCCTCTCAACTTCCGTTCGCCTCGCCCGACCGTTCGCCTCACCAATCACACTTTTCGTAACGCTCTCGTCACGCATTCACCAGCTTACTCCCTAAGTCAAGCGTGCGTAAATGCCCGACCGTTCGCCTCGCCCGATCACACTTTTCGTAACGCTCTCGTCACGCATTCACCAGCTTACTCCCCAAGTCAAGCGTGCGTAAAGAAGTTTTACTTAAAAAAACTCTTTGTAATATATTTGCAATTGTTTCAGAAAAAACACTATGTAATTAATGTATTTACAAATACTTCGTATTATCATTCGTACTACTAAATTGTAATAATATGTAAATGAAATCCTTGATGATATCATTATAACATCTATGTATGTGTTACGAAAAAATAAAAATTGATAAAACATTATTTATTATTATATCTTTGAGTATTAGATATTATTTATTTTTTAAGAATGTTGCCAATCTTCGTATTATATCCAGGTATTATTATAATGCCTTATAACTTCCTATTACCTCTTAGATCTACTTCTCTGATTGAATCCTGCCGAGAAGTATCTACCCAGGTACAATGTAAGTAAAATATTTTGCGATTCGGTGCTAAACAGCAGGTGCAGTGGCGTTCTCCTCTATGATAATTTTAACCTGCTTTTATTAAATTATTTTAAGTTACTTTTTTAAATTATTTTGCGTAATTTAATGTTCCAAGTTTGTAGTCGTTCTAATCTATCTATATATATGTAAATAAAAACGAATCGCCGAAATGTATGTACGCGCATAACTTCCGAAGACTGCACCAAATTGGATAATTTTTTTTTGTGTTCGTTATTGTCACGACAAGGGTTGTATACAACTAATGGTGAGTTCTGACATTATGAAGTTTGTACAAAAAATTGCAATAGGTGGCACGCGAGCTGTTTGAAAACTGAATGTTCCAAGTACCGAGTACCAGCTAGTGTCTAATAATAATTTGTACTAAGACCTTCAAAATCATGTTTGTGACATAGTTAAGAGGGCATTACTAGAGAAAACCAGAAATATGTCATTTTCAAATCAGATTTTAGACGTATTGACTCTTTTCCACAAAAAATTATAAATGGATTTCGAAAGATTGTTCTTTTATCTAGCATTCGCATGTAATAAATTTTGAGAAAATTCTTTAATTTTTAGTATAATAAGGTTATTCCATAGGTCGTTGGCAGATTTGTTAAATTTTCAAAAAAGATTTTGTATTATACCACACCCATTTCAAATAATATAATCATGCAGTAAAATAAATCAATACATTATCTAGCAAACGCATGTTTTAGAATTTTAATTTTAATTTCAATAAAATCATTAAAAAATATGTACGTACATGTGTTTCTTGACGAAAATTGGTCCGTTTGTGTATTTATTTGCGCACTTACCAACTAATATATTTCAGATTTTTTTAACATTCTTATTAAATTTAGATATTATTGAAAAATGATAAATACTTTAAATAAAAAAAAATAATTACAAAAAGTACATTATTTTAATAGTTTTATCATCACGCCTTTCAGCATTATTGGATGAAGGTATAAATTAAAGCTAATTTGGATTGAAATAAATTCGATGTTGAGTTATAATTTAAAAAAGCTGGTACTGAGAATAATTCATCTTTCTCATTGTAACCGCCCTGCACGATCGTAAGAACAACTTTCGACGAAATGTGGATTTTCGTCCGCTGGCTGGTTAAACGCTCTTAAGTATACGAATCACCGTCATAAAAAAAACCACAGTGTTAGTTCTGATAATTCCAAGCAACATGATGTGATTCACCTTAACAGCGGTTATTACAAAAAATGACATTGCAGGTACTTAATCTTCTATGAAATCCGCGAAGTGTATCTAAACAAAATATATACATATACAGAAAATTCAATAATTTATCTTTCGTTTGGGTTTTACAGTTGTTATCTCTACAATATAATTAACGAGGAGGAGAAGGACGCCGGGTCGTTACGAAAATAATTTCAAAACCAAAGACTTTATAAACGATCCGGGTCGCTGAGATGTCATTACCACAACTTTATGCACGACGATATTTTGGCCACCATGTTACCTGGGGAAATGAGAGCAGCTACGACCGATCAATCGAGAGCACGACCATTCTGGAGACGATTGATACATGAAATGGGTTGTTAGTTGTTATAGCGGTTCCCGTTACCGGAGACCGATATATTCAGTTTATAATATTACTTTTTTACGTCTAACTGTAATACTTTTCAATCAATCTCTACATAGTATAAAAAGTCCCCCGCGTCGTCTGTCTGTCTGTCTGTTCGCGATAAACTCGAAAACTACCGAACGGATTTTCATGCGGTTTTCACCAATAGATAGAGTGTTTCGCGAGGAAGGTTTAGGTAATTTGTCAAAGATTTGTGTAAATTGGTTGAAACATCACGATAATTGTTAGAAGTGTCGGAAAAAATCGAGCCGCCTGGTAGCTTTCATCGAAAACGCTGCCTAATCCATTTGGGATATAACAAAACAATGCATGCAACGGGATATTCCTCTTTTATAGATCTACAAAAAAGTCCGCGAAGGCATATATCTATCTTTTACGGATAGCTTACTATACCCATTCTATCTTCTAAAAAAATGGTCACGTACATTGCTGTAATTGAAAAGTTATTTAGACGGACACAGTATTAATCCTTATTAATTTAAATACGTTATTTACCTCAAGCATTTCATGCACATTCTTATAATCTTTCACACCATCTCTACGCATTATAAATAAAAGTCCTCCGCGGTATCTGTCTGTCTCTTCGTGATAAACTCGTGGTTATAAAGGATAACCATCCAGTAGATGACGTTGTGTTTTATTAGCCACAGCAACGCGTGGCCGGGTCAGCTAGTAACTGATAAAGAATGATTAACAAACCAAAAGTTTTGTGAGCGGAACCATATTTAAGCATTTTCAGTTCAGTATCAAGAGAACTAGGGTACTTTGAGAAAATGTATTTTCCGCTTCAGTCACACTTTGCGCCGCGCAGCCGACATCACACCAAATTCAACCTCTTGTTTCTTGCCATAATTTATTTGGTTTAGTATCACAGTTCTTTTCGTAAAATAGATTTTTAGTTCATAACGTAGATCACTATAATCACTGTACCTATAAGTTATTCTCATTTCGGTAACCCCAATTTATCGGTGTTTAGAAAATACATGTTATTGGATTTAATTCAGTTTCAATGTAACTAAGAAAGGGTTATTTTCATTTTTATCAATCTACCAATCTGGAAGCAATTATTACCTTTTGCATAAAATTTGGCACACCGATATGGAGTCAACCACATTTTTTGTAAGTATATATAATATCTACACCCAACGATATACGCTTCCTTGTCGCCAAAAAGAGAAAACTGAATCAATTACAAGCCTCATTAACATACGTTGTGAATATAAACGACCGTGTAAGTGATAACATTACTAATTAGAAACTGTATTAGAAACCAATTTCCTCTCCATCCTTTCCCTAAAAAGACCCACGACATGGTATCCCCAAAGATGACATAGGCCCCGAGAGTAATTGTATTTCTCATGGCCTCCTTTATGGAGCAAATGTAAAAAAAAAACAGAACGCGACTTATGAATAGGCCAGGTTCTGATAGACTAGTTAGGTTAGACTAGGTTTGGTTAAAAAACACTTAGTTAAAAAGAACAACCGTTTTTAATACAAGAAGATAAGAAAAATCTCTCCCGCCCCCGCCCACGCTGCCACTGTTATTATCCCGCGTCCAAGTTATGTTATAACAAGAGAATTAAGTACAGGATGGAGCCGGCTTGGCTACACGGGAGCTAGAGTTCGCTTTAACCTCGAAGGGGCGGATGAAATTTAGGGTAACGGAAGGTACGTAAGATTTTTACTTAAAAGTTATTACGGGGGCTGTGTATTGCTGGCTCCGATCTACCGACGAGCTGCAACTTGGTTTACATTCTACGTCGAATACACACACACACATGTTCTTTACCATTGTGAAAGTAGGTAAATATACAGCAATATTAGAGAATTTTTTTAAAGTGAAAACCTCGTTAGCATCGTTGTGATTTAAAACTTTATGAAACGAAACTTAGCGACACTAAAAAGAGACAAACACATACATCTACAGGATTTAGTCTGCGAGAGAATGAGATTAGATTAATCGGTCTCCCCTTGTGCGATGTTTCGTTGCCTATCGGTCTCCTCTTTGTGCGGTGCTTCGTAGCCTCCCCATTCTTCACTACTTTAGTTTTCTGAAGGTTTCGCTTCTACCGCATGTGAACTGCACACTCTGATTTTTTTTTGTTTGAATATCTCACAAAAGTCCGAGGTGCTCCCATGATCTGTAGTCTGTGGGTTAATGGTATCCCTAATTGAGGAATATTGTTGGGCTAAAGGAAGCGGGTGTTTGGAAGGAAATGTGAAGTATTGAGTTTGAAGGAAATGAAGGAGTATGGTTGGGAAGTACCTACCTGGTTATTCGGATCTGGTCATTAAACACGAATATTGGATATTCTGAACTGTGAACTTTCAAAAGGGCTATACGTCTTCATATCTACCACTCATATATTTTATATAGTATGATTATATTTTTATTAGGTACGAAGATATTATTTTTATATATGGTCAAATTTTATAATTACTTTTATCGCGCACCAAGTAATCGTGTTTCTTGGCACGTATTTTTTGATGTATTTTTTTTCCTGGGTTACGAATAACCTGAAAATATTTTAAAATCTCCTACTACCATCATAGTAAGTGGAAAATGTTGCTTGTGTCGTGATGAAAGGACTTAGCCAGCCGAGGAATTGAACACACGACGCCCAACACGGACCCAAACGCGATGCCAACTCGGCCACTGACCGGTCGAAACCGTGTTATTGTTATTGGAGGTATTTTGTCTCTATTACACAGATGCGCAGATGTTTCACTGAGGGCATTGGTAATCCGGGATATTCGTCAATAATAATAAAAAGTGGATATGTGAAAGATTAGAGTCCTGAAAAAAATTCCCGTTTTACATTTCGTCAGAGTAACGCGAAATTCGCACGTTTTACCAAATAACGAGAATTTTTGATTTTCTGATCTGGCGCCCCATTGCTGTTTTTTCTTCAAAATACAATAAAAATAACGTAATTTCACATTTTTGTGAAACATCACCTCTTTTGTTTTAAATGACACCGTTTTTCCTAAAAATAAAGCTAAAGTTTTAGGTGAATGAATGAATGAATTAAGCACGATTTAACGAATGATCTTGCATTTAATTTCATTCATTTGAAAAGCATGTTTAATTCTAGCCAACGTCCGGGGCCACATTCGACAAGAAACATTGACAGCTAGACACTGCAGTGTCTGTGAGGACAGAAATCCCAAACTTTAAAAATGGCCAAATTGGCAATAATTTAACGGATAGTTATTAATGTAGTCCATGAATACAAAATACGAGATTGGTCATGTTTTATTTATTTATTTCAAAACATACGGCACAACATAATTATATTTATGAATAAAGTACATGTTATAATACAATAACATAAATAAATTAACATATAAATGAAAAGTTAAATCTAAAAAGAAAAGGGAAAATAGGATTTAAGGTAATAAGTAGTAATTAAAAAGAAAGATGTATAAAATGAAAGTATAAAGTAAAAGCATAAAAAAAATACAATGTAAAAGTAAAAAGTTAAAATGCAGGAAATAATATAGTAAAATGTATAGAAGTGACTACAAGATATCTTTAAAAATAATAGAAAGCACAAAGGTTATAAATATTTAAAAAAGTAAAGAATAAGAAATGTTCTTAGGATCCAAAAATTTAAGATAATATAAATTTTTTTAAATATAAAAGGTGGGTATTACGAATGATAAGTTTTAAAGTAACTATGATATGTTTCTAATCATAGATATTAGAGTGCATATTGGTAGGAAATAATATGGTTACGTGGTAGTACTAGCACACAGATGCACAGATGAAGGGCATTCGAAACTATAGATCGAGACATACTAATAAGAAAGCTTAAAGAAATTGGTTTCTCATCTGTAGCCATTAAATTAATACAAGAGTATTTGAGAGACAGAAAGCAGGTAACAAAAATAAATAATCAATTTTCAAAACCAATGGAAAATAAGTTAGGAGTACCACAGGGATCGGTCCTTGGACCTCTATTGTTCATACTCTATATTAATGACATGGTGAAAATATTTTCAAAATGCAAAGTACGACTATTTGCCGATGATACACTAATATACTTAATTGGAGATAACTATGAAGAACTAATACACATTTTAAATAATGAACTAAATGATGTATCAAGATGGCTAAAAATAAATAAGCTTAAATTAAATACAAAAAAAAAAACAAAATGTATGGTGATTGGATACAAGAAGACATCCAGTGAAAGCAAAATTAAAATTGATGGTGAAATTATTGAAAATGTTACTTAAATGAAATACTTAGGAGTTATATTAAATTCCAAACTAAACTTCAATAGACATGCTGAATACACCGAAAAGAAAATTGGCAAAAAGATATCTTTTTTTGGAAGAATTCGGCCAAAAATTTCTAGAAAAACTGCAATCACCATATACAATTCAATTATTGCTCCACACTTCAACTACTGTTCAAGTATACTTTTCCTATGTAACGAAAGAGAACAAAATAAGTTACAAATTCTCCAAAACAGAGCAATGAGAATAATTCTTCGACGAAACAGATTTTCAAAAATAATTAAAATGTTAAAAGAACTAAATTGGTTGACCGTGAAACTGATGCTGACCTTGAACACGATGGTATTTATCCACAAAATATTGAACAACACGTTACCAAAATACTTCTCAAATAAAATTGTATACAATAAAGACATTCACAGATATAACACAAGGACGTGCAAGGAAATTAGGCTACAAAAAAAGGACAAAGCGAATACGCAGAACAGTCTACTGTACAAGGGAATGAAGTTGTATAACACACTACCAGAAACTTTAAAGTCCACATCAATTGGAAAGTTCAAGATGTATTGTAGGAGCTACATAAAACTTGAAAAAATATGAATGTGAAATATTATAATCAATTAGAAATTTGTAAACTTAAATGTACAAATTACTAAAATAAAAATTCTTATTATTATGCATTTGTTTAATGCACCTTTTGTTTGATGACAGACTTCCGGCATGGTCGATAATAGCAAATTCATTACCTAAAGCGTGTAAACGATGTATTATCGAATTTTGTTCTGCATTACTGAGAGTATTGTTGCGATAATAAGGTGATTAAAGTCGTGTTGTTATACTGGTACTCATACATACGATACCGTACGATTGTACCCCCAGCCAGGAGCACAGGAGTGAGGGGCTCTGATTTGTTAGGACTTGGAACACGTGTTCTGAGGATGGGAAGGAGGTTGGAGTTTAATCGACCGGTAAACATGGCAACCTAATAAGCCAATATTGGAATTTAGGATGGGCAGGAATAGAGGAATGGATTGAGCGTTATAATTTTTTTTCCATTTCTCGGCTTTTCTTGTCTCTTCTGGGATCTTATTGTCTCTTCTTGGCTCTTCTTGGATCTTCATGGATCTTTTTGGATCACGGATCTTCTCGCCTCTGCTTGGTTCGTCTTGTTTCTTCTTGCCACTTCTTGAATCTTCCCATCTCTTCTCGGCTCGTGCTGCTTGTTCTTTTTTCTTCTTGCCTCTTCTTGGACCTTTTCGTCTCTCTCGGCTCTTGTTGGCTCTTCGTGGGTTTTCTTGTATCTTCTTGCTCTTCCTGTCTCTCCTGGGATTTTATCGTCTCTTCTTGGCTCTTCTTACTTCTTCTTGGATCTTCACGCCCCTTCTTGGCTTGGCTTGTATCTTCTTGCTTCTTCGTGAATCTTGACGTCTCTTCTTGAATCCGAAAGAGAAGAGACTCTTCTCAACTTTTCTTGGCCCTTCTTGCTTCTTCTCGTCTCTTATCGACCCTTCTTGGCCCTCCTAGTCTGCTGACATTTCCTTGCTTCATTCTTTTCTTATTGTGGCCTTTCTCGTCTCTCCAAATGTTCTACTAGGTACATGATAATTTATTAACGAAACTAGTTCATGGGAGTCAAACCAGTTATTGTTTATTTTAAATATGAAAATTAGATCATTTAACAGTCGCATCTTTTGTAATATAGAATCATGGTTGATGTCATCCGCGGGAATTCCTAATTTAAAATTAATTCTCTGAGAAATTTGTGTTGGATTCTTTCAATGGAAATTGCATGACTTTTGTAGAAAGTATATTGTTAATATCGATATGTTGATTGTAACTAGCAACGTAAACGGCAAGTAGTTTCAAGTGCTACGAAATGAAAATATCATGATCAATTTACTCACCACTCCAATGATTAAAAGTATTATAAACTTAGGTACCCTTTATTGGATAATATTTTATTCGCTCAAGCACTTTACAATTAGACAAGTTGGATAAACATAGAATTTTCTTTGTTTTATGCAAAAACCTTCCTAATCTTAGCAAAAAATGACGAGACTTATTTTTGTCGCTCAGTTGCTGAAAAATTAATATATCCAGAAAATAGAATCCCTCAACCACGTGCCCGGAAGTTTCCGATTAGCCAAAACAGGGTGGGGCTAGAAAACTAATTTATTATGTAAAACAAAAAGTATTATCGATAGAATTTTTTTTTAGCATATTTTAAAGTTTAAAAAAATCAGAAAATGATATTCACACGCGGTAGAAGTGAAAATAGAAAGTCGCTTTCTTTTCTTTTGCCTGTTTATTTTAAAGTGGTTTGAATATTGGATATTGATTTCACAAAAATAAAAATGTTTTTTTTTTTAATTTTTTATTTCGTAGGATTCGAACCGCCGCCGTTCGCTTGATGTCTGTCTCTCTGGCCGCTGAGACCAGAGTCAGGCGCCTTGCCCACTGCGCCATGGAAGAGGTGCTGACGTGCGAATTTATCGCATTATATTAGAACTGAGTATTTGTGTAGAACTGAGTTGTGACGCATTTCCGTTTCATCCGAATTCAAACACTAGATGCACAAAAGAAATTTCACTTCAAAAACATCTGTAAGGAGTTGCGCACCGTATGCACTGATGCACCCGATTTCTGAAACGCCTCTCTCATCATGTCATCAATTCGGGCTGTTTTCTTCCAAATAAGGATTGTAAGGCGGTAATTGTAAACCTCTGCCTTAAGAAGAAGCCATAAGTTTAAAATTTATTTATTCTTAATGTGCCTAATATCGCCACGAATGTACGTAATAAGCATAAAAATCGCTAGGCAAACGGAGTCTGGAAGTCTCGATTTCAAGCGCATCCGGTTTATATGGTTTTTATTTATTTAATGAATAATTTTATTGGAAAGAAAAAAGTTAATAAAAGGAAACTGTCACAAATAATTTTAGCCGTAAAATCTATTTTTTAATTTTTTTTTCATGAGCTCCACACAGGAGGCCCTGAGGAAAATAATTTCCCTCAGGGCCTATGTCATCTTTGAGATGCTGTGTGGAGGGTTTTTTTTAAGGAAAGGAAGGAGAGGAGAGTTCTGGGAAGGAAAAGGGTTTAAGGGGTGGGTAAGAATCTGGGGTCCAGTGTGTCCTGGTCATCCGCCTCCAGGATCTAGACAAACCTCACCCCATGAACCCGGGCACCCCTGCTAAATCAACAAAGTAGCGAATAAAGAATACAAGTCCTTGTATTCTTTATTGAAACTCACATTGAAGGAATTGGTAAATTCATTACAATTTTTGTAATACCTAATGTATATGAAACTTTTAATTTACTTGTGATTATATTTCATTTGTTCATACTAAATCCATCTGTACTTTTTTATTATATCATAACATACTAATTCTTTATTATATCATATCATACTAAATCCATTTGTACTTTTTTATTATTTAAGGCTTCTAGTGCTACTTACATGTATATACTATTTCGGTAATTTAAATAATCTATTTAATTGATATTTAGCATCAAAATTATAAAATTATATGTATACAATGTTTGAAAATGTACCAATGTTATCATTATGTACCTGCTGACAAACTACATAAGTAGTTTAGCGGGTTTAAATGTAAATAAATTAAAAAATTAAAAAATTTAAAAAACCACTTCGGGTGACCAATGGCAGAGGTGTTGGTTATCCAATAAACGTTTCCGGGGCGGCGGTACCCATTCCCGCCTCCCAATTTTTTTCTTGTATGCGTTTTTATAATGAAAAATATATTTTTAGCAGTTTTCGCTTTTATTTTTTATATTTATTAACAATTTTGTTTTAAGTTTACTGAAGGGAAACTTAAACCTTAAAATTTATGATGCAAACCGATTGGTAGTAAATATTAAACGAAAGTAGTGATGTAGCTTAATCTTAATCTTCGCATTAAGATATCCCCATTTAAAATGTATTGTCATATTCGGCAGGGACACCCCGAATTCCGATGAACACGTTTGTAGAGAGGAGAATTGGAAATCGGTTGCATGAGCAGAAAAAACTGTGGGCACCCCTTGCGAGTGTTTATTTAAAACATAATATTACGTTCTTTCATTATCCAAAAATAAATTTTGTGCCTCCCCAATACTTTTTATTATTTTCTTCGCCGCCTAAAAAGTAAGTACCTAGGCCCCACCCTGTACAAGCATTTCTATTTCTAAAGTAAGATCGATTCGTACTAAAAAAAAATTCAATCGACGTTTCCGTTGAGTACAACGGCAAAGTCGTCAGCAAAAGGGCTTGAAAATATTGTTTCATTTAAGCAAAAAGTTATTTTTTTATATTTCTTAAAATGAAGGAGAGTAATTAGGTGCAGGTAAATCATTTTAAAGAGATTCTTGATTGTGTAGTGGTATTATACATAGATGGAAACTGGATACAAAATAAAGATTTTTTACCTTTTTAACGCTTGGCGTTTGGATCCAAATTCTAAATCAAATACAAAACTTGAAGTTTTCTGTAAATAAAATGTTAAGCATAAAGAGTAGGTATAATATCTTATAGTTATAGGTACATTCTACATAACCATTTGTTACTTATACCAGGGGTCCTAGCATGGTCGATCGATATAGGTTTTATCGAAAATGTCGGTAACTTGACATCGCTCCAGAGCGCGACTGCAGGCCGCTAAAGAACAAGCAACAGTTCACAACGACTAAGGGTTCTTAATTTATTTGACGTGAACTGTTATTTCTTCGTTAGTGGCCTGCAGTCGTGCTCGGGAGCGATTTCAAGTTACCGACAACACACCGAGAGCGGTTGGATTACCTCATGTGTTGGTACATTCTACAATTAACCCAATAAACAAAAGTAAAAAAAATCGAGTAGAAGCGAAACTTTACCAAAACAATCTCAACCAATACTTGAAAAGTGAGATCATAATCAAAGCGACCAATGAGCGCAGATAAATTTCCGGTTCATATCTCAACCAATAGGAGCCTTTATAAGTGATATTATAATCAAAGCGGTCAATGAGCGCAGTTGTGCGTCGCAGGTGCAGTAATCGTCATTTCCGTTTCATCCGAAATCCAAATCCTAGCGGGGGTATAGAAGTTTCACTTCAAAAATACACGTTTCCTACGTCATAGAAAAAAGTAGAAAACTAGAAGTGCCTTCAATACAAATTTAAATGGAAACAAATGTTTCATTTAGCACGCACTCCGTCTCACCTACATTCTCCTGACATCCGTAAATCTCAATTCCATTTGAATTTCATAATCATTGTGAAACACATTATTGCATTAGAAATTTAAAATCCGGTGGGCCAATTATTTGGATCACGTAATAAGGTGTAAATATTGATGACTATATCACCAGTCTAAACAAATAAACAATCTAAATGTAACAATGATTTTTATTAAATTATTATACACATGCATAATAATTGATAAACGGTGCAACTGCGGGGTAAGGGTGGACTCCGGTCGGGTGTTTCAAACTACTTAAAAAGAAACTTCCGTTGTGCCGCATGCCGGGCGGAAACCAACCGGTTATTTCAACGAAGTGACATATTCGCCGTTCGCCATTTTCGCCATAGATTTTATCACACAGTTATTGTGTGCTCGAGCCCAATTTTGAACACATACGACGGAATATCGGACGTTATTTTTAACAGAATTAGAAAAAAACTACGTACATGAGAATATCGATTCCATTAGAAGAGAAACTAACTAAAAATAAATAAAAGGAAGCTTCAAAGGATATCATGGTAAATTATCTCCTGATAATTTGATTCGGACAATACTAAAATGTATAGATTTTCGTCTAATAATAGAATGACAAAAGTTTAAAAAGATGAGCACCGAATAATCTGAAGAATCGTGTCATGACCCTTGAGGTGATTTTTCGTAAAAACGGCGCTGTACAAGTCATCCAAATATTATTATTATTATTATTATATAGTGATGAATCGAACACAATAGGCTCTCTTACAGATGAATTGCTTGCATACAGCACATTTCTAACTTGTTTTTCGAGTTCTTGTGAGAGTGAAAAAATGTATGTTTTATAATAGATAGAACAAATTGTAATTTTTTAGAAAAACTGTACAATTGTTTCGTATAGGTTAGGTACTGTCCTTTTATCGCTCCTAAAAATGTGTAGTAGGAGTGCGAGATTAAAACTTTGTTGTTTCTCAGTGCCGTTTGACATTGCACGGCGGCGCGGCGCTCCGCATTAAGGGCCCGCAACTTTGTACCGATTTATTACATATTTCCCTTAAACACGGTAAGTTTTAAAGGTCTTTAAAAAATATATGTTATTCTTGAAGATAATACCTAGACTTTGCCCGCGCCGAAACGCAAATTATATAAAATTCCCTCGATAGAAAAAAATCGCAAAGTATGTTCCAAAAATTATTATTAACACGTTTGTTTCAGTTATTTTACAAGTTATATGTATGAAAAAATTCACAGTGTTTCTTTAAATGCTGTTTTTAAACGAGTCGTGTTTTATTAAACATTTTCGCAATTTTCGCATCGATTTGGTCGCTGCAATTGTTAGCGCTCTCCTCTAACATTCGTAATTTCGTATCTCTCCATCTTCTTCTTTTCGGGCCTGGTTGCAGAGCCTTAATAATAGGCTCCTTCGGTTATAGCTCGGTGACAGTCACACACTTCCATACCATACACCTCTTTGTTTATACCATTATTTCTAATATGTACCAACACACACAATCCTAAGTTTGTCTTATTTGAGCCAACTCTATTTGCTCGACCTACAATTTTGGCCATCCTCATTTCTTGATGTTATTTTTTTGGTGAAAGAAAGAGAGTTTTTCCGCTTAAACCCTCCTTAATTCTTCCAAGGAGGCATATTTATTTTATTTTAAAGTTGTTCAAGGAGGGATTACTGCGACACAAGCTTCTCGCTTCTCCGGATTTACATTTGAATGGCGTTTACTCCTAAATACTCGCAGTTATTTTGAATCTCTTTATTTCGCCAAGAGTGATTTTTTTTCAGATTGAGTGGCAAACTTTTAATGCAGGCACATTTATATCGCCGAGTTGGTTGTTTTCTTGAGTGAGGGAAACAATATTGTATTAAAGTCTGCACAACGAAGTTTTTCGGGTTAAATGTAAAAATTAAATTAAAAATTAAATAAGTCGCCTTACAAAACAGATCGAGTTGTAAATTAAAATGTTTTAAAATAATGTTATATTAATAGCGCAGACCCGTCAAGAATCAATTAAAATTGTGTGTGCAGGATTTGTGAAGCTGAAAGTATATATAAAAATATATATGTACCTATATATGTTTTGCCTTCAAAATAAGAAATTCACCTTTTGAATGTTAGTAAACTTTTCAATTTGGGAGGCGGGAATGGGTACCGCCGCCCCGGAAACTTTTATTGGATAACCAACACCTCTGCCATTGGTCACCCCAAGTGGTTCGCTACGTTTTGTGATTTAGCAGCGGTGCCCGGGTTCATGGGGTGAGGTTTGTCTAAGTCTTGGAGGCGGATGACCAGGACATACTGAACCCCAGATTCCTACCCACCCCTTAAACCCTTTTCCTTCCCAGAACTCTACTCTCCTTCCTTTCATTAAAAAAACCCTCCAAACAGCACCCCCAAAGATGTCATAGGCCCTGAGGGAAATTATTTTTCTCAGGGCCTCCTGTGTGGAGCTCATGTAAAAAAAAATTACTTTTTAAAAATTAAAAAAATAAAAAATAAAATAAAAAATACGAAATCTGTTTAACATTGAAATTCAAGTAAAGAATTTTTCTTAAATATAAATTTTTTTGTAGACAGTTATTAGGTGCTTTATTTATTGTGTGGTATTATTTATACTTATCAGTTCCAATTTTGAAAATTAAAAGTGCATTGAAATCGTGTACACACATACTAATATGCATCCTGACAATCGAAGTTAGTATGTGAGATAAATCGCTTTAGCGGACAACGCTGTCTATCACCAGCGGTGCCTATGCCTTTACATCACTTTTATCCACCATGCCAACCGGTTTCGGCAAAACCGTTTTAGAAAATGGTAAGTGCCAATACCTTAATAAGTAAAATCCGTACGTCGATTCTTTCACAAAATGAGATATGATGGCCAATTTAAAAAAAGAATAATACATATTACTACAAAAACATAATTCTTTTCTAAAAATTACCGATCGCTTGAAAAACCTATATTTTTGTTAGGACATATGAATTTAACAATTCTGAAAACAAAAGCTGTCCAAAACAATTATACTACCTGTTTATAACTCTTTTTTTATAAGAAAACCAAATAAAACAGTTGTAAATATTTGCTATGTGCGCAAAACAGACACAAGACACAAAACGTTTTTCAAATTTTAAATAACTCATACTTTATAGTCTGAAAAACAAACAGTTTTTTGTTTGTCATGTAAAGTTGCAAAAATGGACTTAGGTAATTTATGGTTTATAATAAAAGTTATGCTCAAATGCGCAACAAATAGTTCTTTACGAGTACTTTTCAAATGTTATTTCGCAAACATAGTAAGTAATATATTTGCAGTTAGTTATGCAGTAAACCATATTCTTTCATTATTACACTGAATTAATCAATATGAAAAGCTCGAATCAGCCATTGGCGCCGGTGTAATTGGATACCTATCATGCCAGCCATCATGGGAACATTGGCAACAGCAAAAGTTTGTTTACAAAAGATAAATATTTATAGTGATTAAAATGTCTAAATGTTGTATTGTACCATTGTGCTTCTCGAGAAGGTCTGTGTAGATTAGTAGATAGATTTTCAAGTAATGAACAGTTAAGAAAAAAGTGCATTGTGCCTTAAAATACATAAATAAAAACCAATGAAAAGTCTCGTATTTGCAATAAGTATTTTTATCAAACTATGTAATTCGTCTGCAATCTGTTGTAATCTTTTATAAATATTATTATTCCTACGCCACCCACAATTAAAAACTTTCTCTTTTACTGTAATACACTATTTCCACATAAATCTACCTTTATACCTACCATCTATATTTTGTTTATCTTTTTTTATATAAAAACCGTGTTTCAGTATGATTTACTAATCTAGTAAAAACCCAACTGGATCCAGAACATTAACTTAAATAAATAGAGAAAATAATTAAATGAATATTAAAACGAACTAGCAATCATTACATTTTATAACTATATATGTATACATACTTCGACTACCATAATAGTGCCTATTGTGGCAGTCGAAAAACTTGTAAAAACTGTGTACCTAAGATATTTTTATGAATAAAATGCCTAGTGTGGCAGTCGAAAAACTTGTAAAAACTGTATACCTAAGATATGTTTATGAATAAAAATACAAATAAAAATGTTAAACACAGTTCAATTTGGGCAAAACGCTATTTTATTGGCAAAGTAAATATAAATAAGCACTTTTTCAAAACTTTAGTTAACCTAACTATTCATCATTTTGGTACCATGAAAATTGTCTAAAATTGTTATTTGTGTTGTAAGCCGACAATCTGAACACGCAAAACTTATTCTCATCTTATTTCGTTAAAAGTATATTATGTAGATGTAGATACACACATTCCTAAGAAAATAACCTAAATTAGGTTTCGGTTATGATCAAACCAAGCCTTCCTTTTCCCCAGTTACGTTTGAATTAAAAATTCTCAGTTCTTTATTTTAAAATCTTGACGCTTATTTATTAACTTAAAATGCCTTAAAAATATTATTTTTTAATCTGCATCATATGGCTGTCATATTAACACGCAATTGATATCCAACCACCCCATTGTTCTGCTTTGAATTTTCTATATTACCATCCATTGAATTATAACAAATCAGAATCGATAAGTAAATTTCTAGAGATTGATGTTAAAAAAAGTGTTCAAAATGGAGTCCACTTCTATGACTTTCATTGAAAATTGAAACATTCTGCAAAAGATAAAATTTGTGAACATTCATTACTAAATGATACAGGAAAAGAAACAACATTAGAAAAAACGCATATTTATGTTTTTAAATTTGCACTTTAAAATACCCACCTAATCAAGATTCCCATACATACAGAAATAATGTAATTCAAACAACACTACTAAGACGCTATAATCATTACTATTTCTCGAAAGTTCGTGTTACCAAATGCAGAGTCGGACGGAAATGACGGTTGTTGTATTATTACGCTGGCACAGATTTTTCAAGGGATTTGATGTGAAATGTGATAATTATTTTAATATTGAGAATAATTGCATAATAGCAAAAAAATCACGAAACATGATTATACTTACCAAGAATAACACCAAGAAATTAAAAAAAAGCATTTCAATGTATTCTTTATAGCTTATATATCAGTTCCAATTTTGAAAATGACACTTAAATCAAAGCAAGAGTTCATTGAACCAGAGTTACACATAAAGATTAACAGAACCAGAACCGAAGTAAGCATTTTTGATGATTGATGATACCACTGACTGAAATGACTGGCCTGTTGACCAGACGAACTCGCGAGCTATGGTGGTAAAGTTTTTTTCTTTGTTTTATTTTTTTAAATTACTATATTATATTTTTTACATTTGTAGAATATACATATGAAATATTAATATAAAAGAGATATTGATTATTTTTGTAGTCTTCCCCACTAGGAGATCCTGTGCTGAGGGGGACTATGATTTGGGTAATTTTCAGCGTCCTCTACTGTACAACTTCGTGGTTTGGGTAGCATGGGTTTCAATAACTTCTATGACGATGTTTTAAATATACTAGTGACTTTTTTTCCGATTTCTCAAGCCAAGAGTTGATATTCTTAATGCAGTTATTTTTTTTTAAATTTTGATACTGTGGATTTTTTTGTACATTTGGATCATCAAACTGTTTAAAATTTCTGTTGTTCGCGTCCTTATTGCCTAACCTTTAATGCAGTATTTTTTATGCAATTCTGAGTTATCTTTTGTGCATAGTTTTATAGGATTTGATGTTATTCATCCCCATCCTATTATTCCATTTTCCAAAATAGAGTGGCATAAAGCATACCTTAGATCCCTAGCAAATATTTTTATTAATTTTTTGAAGCAGTAGATGAGTATTGTTAGCTTTTTGAGGTTCCATCAATGTGTTAATCCCAATAAAGTTTGTCGTCAATTATGATCTCAATACTGTACCCTAAAGGATAAACCATGTAAGTCCATAACTAAGTCTATAGCTACGTGTGGTTTATCCTTTAAGGTACAGAATATATTTAATGCTTATGGTTAGGGTTATATGCTGGCGAGTACATTAAGAAAAAATGTTTTGACTTCAAACAATTTAAGTGTTTCTTCGTTTATTGGTTGTCCTCTTTGATTTTTTGATTGTTAGATATTTAGTTTTACCTACATTTAATGTAAGGGAATTTATCCATAGAATTGAACCAATTTTGAAGTACAGCCAGGCCATGCTTCGCCTCTTGTCCAATCTTGTTGATAAAATATTTATTTATACAGTTATCATCTGCAAAGTACTTTGTACTATTTCAACAATAGATTTATTGTACAGTTTTGTTTTTGAATAACTTTTTTACTAAATAAAAATGATTTTGAGTAATATAAATCTTTATTTGAACTTTTACAAAATGCCATGACTTTCCGCAAGATTTCCGGTGATAACTGTTCGCATTCCTGTAGAATATTCTCCTTAAGGGCTGCGATTGTCTGAGGCTTGTTGGCATAAACCCGCGACTCAAATAGCACCAAATAAAGAAGTCTGGAATGGTTAAATCGGGCGATCTTGCTGGCCATACCAAATCGCCAAAACGAGAGATTACGCGACCAGGAAACGCTTCCTTCACAATATCCATTGTGGCTCGTGCTGTGTGTGCGGTTGCACCGTCTTGTTGAAACCACAAGTTCACCAAGCTCCTCTCATTCAATTCCGGAAGGATGAAGTCGTTTATCAAGGCCCTGTAGCGTTCGCCAGTAACAGTGACCGTAATGCCAATGGCGTCCTCAAAAATACGGTCCAATCACTCCTCCCGCCTCAACGCCGCACCACACAGTGGCTTCGAGTGGATGTAATGGCTTTTCGTGTATCACACGCGGATTTTCAGTGTCCCAGAAACGAATATTATGCTTATTGGTGTAACCGTTTACGTGGAAATGCTTCTCGTCGCTCATGGTGACTTTCGACACAAAATCGCTAAAAGCGTTAAAGCTTAAATCGACACAATTATTTTACGCTCTTGCGGAGTATAGCGCTCCATTGCTTATCTATTTGTATTCTGCAGCTGTCTAGTTCACAAATGTCGAATATGATTGACGCACGACGCCATTTTCAAAAATTATAACATCTTCCGACAGGGTGATTAATTTTGCGCCAACTTGTGTTATGTATTATAGGAATCTAATATTCAGCTTTAATCTCTTCTAAAGGGGAGAGATTTTTCAGAAATTTAACCAATTGAATGTGTTACTTTTACTTTAGAGTGAGAAAACAATGAAAAATAATTTTGGCCCGGCGGATTTGAAATTTCAGAAAACAGCATTAGTAATAGTCACAAACAAGTAGTTGCAAACGATTTATGTGAGGATTTGCGATTTATTCCATTTTGGATTTTTTTTTAGCAGAATCACTTAGAAAATAATACAATACTGTAAAAGTATCTTGAATTGTTTCTAGCGACGTTATTGATAAGATCGACGATATGAATATTCATGTACTTCATGACCATTCTATTTTATTTGTATTTCTTTTCGTCTAGCATCATTTTCGGACTCAGCCCCACTTCAGATGTGCGAAGCTTAAGTTGTAAAAATTGAATCATAAAAAATATAAAACCACCATATGGAAACGAGATCTCATTCTGAAAAGGAGAAAACATTTCTAATACTGTCACTACGTAGAACGCTGAAAATACCAACAGACTTTACTACAGCGCAAAAAGAAAATGTTAATGACAATAAAACAAAATGTCATAGATAAATGACAATGAACTGCGAAAAATCTTAGTCCATACTTTGATGATATAATAAGATGCGATAGATACAAAATAGACTGCAACTCTTAATGATAGAATGGAGAAAATGCTTGTGACAGGAGAACGAAGAATTTTTCAGAAAGTGTCTTTAGAGACATTTGACACTGAGATCTTTATTTACTACTTTATTTTAACTTTATTTATTACTCGTTCATATCATATTTTGCAGATTTCAATAATTTCAAAGTTATCAATTCAATTCAATTCTTAAGCGGCCTACACACGACACTGCATTTAGTGACTGCGGCAGTGACTGCAGAGATGGTGGAGTTAAGCGAACTAGCGCTGTCTCGTTCTAGCGGCCCTTTAACAAACGAGACAGCGCTAGTTTGCTCAACTCCACGCTCTCTGCAGTCACTGTCGCAGTCACTACATGCATTGTCGTGTGGAGAGCCAATTACCTTTATACGTGTATACCGCTTGTGCAAAAATAACATTATTCAATTTTCATTTGGGAGGCCTGTACGGATACCGCCGCCCCGGGAACCATTTATTGGATAGCCATGGCTTTGATTGATTGATAGATTCGCCACAAGTGGTTGGCTACGTTGGGTGACTTAGTAGGGGTGCCCGGGTTCACTGGTTGAGGTTTGTCTAGGTCTTGGCGGTGGATTGAGATTGTGACTGGTTGAGATTCCTGCCCATTCCTTTTACGTTGTTCCTTCCCAGAGTTTCCTCTCCATCATCAACTCCAAAGATCACATAAGCCCTAAGGGATTTTTTTCCTCTCTGGCGGTGTTCTTTCCTGTGTGGTGTTAACGTAAAAAAAAAGGTAAAGAACGACTGCTCCCTACTAATCAAAGCTAGCGGCACTGTCGCATTGTAAATAGTGTTTACTGAAGGGAGTGGTGAGGGGGGGGGGGGGGGGGGGGGCGGGAGGAGAAGTGGAAGAAGGTTCTGGAGAGGTTTTTGACCATGCAGATCCGATCAAGCAAAGTCTCTATTCTAAATTTACCAGGTTGATATTGAGAATGTCTGCTACTTTCAGAATGTTTCTTATTAAAAGCATGAACTGTTTTCCTTTCACAGATGCACTTAAATTATAATATTTCTAGTGCGGTTCTGCCACACCAATATTTCATCTGACCCTAAGACTAGGGTTACAATCTGCCTCTATGCTCCGGGGGAACAACGCCACATCCACAATGTCCATAAACCGTGATGTTTGCCTATAATCTGCCGTAGTTAGGTATGACTTTCTTACTCTCAAACACGTAATGAGCTGTGAAATATTCATGTACGCAATCATAATAAACGCGTAACCCTTTCACTGGGGGGAGCGGGGGCAGGGGTGCGTAACCCGAATAAACGCACATCTTTTAAACACTATTATTTATTAAACTATTTTATTTAGAAGTACATATAAATAACGAAACCAGAGCATTTTAGAGCATATGTAAAACGTAAATCAGTACCTACCTCTAAATGTAGTTGTAGATTTCTTTGTTTTCTTTACCGGTGTTTGAAAACTCGACGTACAAGCGGGAAACTGGTGTCGATTTTGTGGTATATCTTTTGTTGATTTGAGTTTTCGGTTTCGAGTAAATCGAATCCTAAGTTGGAATTTTTAGGTCAAATTTGAAAAAAAACCGGTCGCTAGGGGTTAAGCAAGCTAGGGGTTAACCTAGCTCCAAATGGTTCTCTAGGTGATGTACATACATGTGTATATTATCTATATGATTCGGGTATGGGTACCGCCGCCACAGGAACCATTTATTGGATAACCAACTCCCCTGCCATATGTCATCCCAGTGGTTCGCTACGTTTGGTGACTAACTGGAGTGCCCGGGTTCACGGGGTGAAGCACTTACTGCGTGGCGGGCAGGATCGGGAGAGACTGGTTGAGGAAAACCTTGTGATCTCTCCGGCAAAACTCTCGGATTATCGCCTTGCACCCGAGTGGGAGAATTGGATTCATTCGTCCGTTACCTCTGAACACACTGACCCCCAGATTCCTCTACCCACCCCTCATACCTTTTTTCTTCCCAGAACTTCATATCCTTCATTTTCTAAAAATACCCTCCACACAGCATACCCAAAGATGACAGGCCCTGACGGGAATTATTTTCCTGTGTGGTACTAATGAAAAAAAACTTTCCAACAATATTTGCCAAATTGCTGACGCTCACTTTTAGGAACGCAGATTGAAAATAATATCCGGTTAGTGGTTGAGTTAACGAATGCGTCTGTTTCCCACCTAGAAGTCATAAAAACAATTCCTCTCATATATAGATAAGTGATAAGTCCTCCATGATTGCACAAGAAACTTCTTTAACTATTAATAAGGATAATTTTTTATATTTTTGTTAACTTCTTACGGGTGCAGGACCCTTACTTTTTAATTATAATTTTAATTATGTGAAAATCTATTATTGGATTTTACGTGTATTATTCTTCTTCTTTGTGGGCTGTATCAGGTCCCCCAGACGTTGGCGATCACTCTTGAAAATGTCTCTCTGTCTTGCGCTGCCCGGAATAGCTCCTCCACACTTCTAATGCCGGTCCACTCTCGTATATTTCGCAGCCAAGACATTTGTTTCCTACCAGGCCCCCAGCGACCCTCTATCTTGCCTTTCAATATTAAATGGAGCAAGTGATACTTCTCCCCTCGAAGCATTTTTTTTTTTACTAACCACCGCAAAAGAATCCCAACTGCTCCCGTCTGGAGCCAGTGGGACTATGGCATCACCAATGTTGTGAGGTTGAAGGCAGTGGGGAGGGGAAGGAGATAAGGAAGAAGAAGGTGGGGAAGTACCTGGCTATTCAGATCTGGTCACCAAACACGGCAGGAGTTCAAGCAACGTTTCAATTCTGAATGGTGGTCTTACACCAGGGCGATACTGAGAGTATCTTCCACTCTAGAAAGTGCCGCAAATATACAATATATTATTTTAAATGAATAAATTGTGAAATACACAAAGTAATCAAATAAAATTTATTTGCCACGCCGGGATTCGATCCCGCGACCTTCGGAATGCGAGTCAAGCGCCTTACCGCTACACTACGCCGGCCGTTAAGACCGTATATGTCCCAGATATGAAATTTTCCTGATTTTTATTTATGTAAGCAGTTCTCTATCTGCTCTAGTCCGCCTGAGAATTTCTGTGTTGGTGATCATGTCGATCCATGGGACCTCGAGCATTCTCCGGTGAAGCCACATTTCAAAAGCCTCTAACCTATTCATGGTATTTACTTTCAAGGTCCATGTTTCACATCCATAGAGCAAGACCGACCACACATAACATTTTAGCATTCTCTACCTTAGTTTTAAGCTGATATTGTCATTGCAGAAGAGGGATTTCATTTTAATGAACGCAGTTCTTGCTGCTTCAATTCTGCACCTAACCTCTACATCTGGGTCAAGAGTCTCCGTAAGAATACTGCCGAGATATGTGTATTATTAATATTATATTATTATAACTGTAAGATATCTGTTGATTTTCCCTAATAAATAAAATAAAATATAATAAAGTAATATGAGTTTTTTTTATTTTGTCAGGTTATTCGTAACACGAAAATGTTGTCTTTAGAAATGACAACTTAATGAATAGTCAGGAAAAACAGTATTTTCCCTCTTATTATCACCGTTATTAAACCGTTATATTATCACCGTTAGTAAACCTGAAAAGTCGTCTGTCAATAAATTAAACAAATGAAATACACATTTCAAATTTAATTCAATAATTAAAACACAATAATGTTGGTACCTCTTTATAGTGCTGAATTACAATCAGTTCAAATTTTGAAAATTAAAAGTTCATTGAAAGTGAGCGATTTTTCGCAGGAATATTTCACATCACTTCACGCATGCACGGACAAATGAAATTAGTGCGGCAACCTGGTAAAAGAGAATATTATAAAATGATATGTATGGTTAGCTAAGTAGTTTTAAAAATTGGATGTGTTTTTCCTTCGCTTTTCTACAATGTACTGTTTTGTCATGGAACCGTTATTGGAAAATTTCCCAGATGTAAAATGTCTGAAAAAAAAAATGCGCTTGTCCAGAGATCGTGCACCTCTGGTTCGTCAGCCCCCGTTTTATCCCCGATGCTGGATCGGCATCCCCGTGTCGTGATGTTATGACACGGCGCTCTAATCATCGAAGGGTTATGCCAGCCACTGCACGGGGGAAGAACGTTGAACAACTACCATTACGTTTATGAGTAACCGTCAAATGGGCGGGTGATGGCTGTACCCGTGCTCCTGCCCGATTTGAATATTGCCATTTTGAAATTCAAATTTTCTCCTAGCCTCGACCCCGGCCGGCCGCAAGGGATCGCCCATTATTAATGCGCATTTTTATGACTCCGCCCCGAGGTGGTGTTAATTACGCAGTAGTTTGGTGTTTGGTCAACGGATCGTCTCCCATTCGCCTTGTTTTACGAGGACACTATTTTCTATTTCTACTACTATTTTAGTTCTGCCTGACGAAAATGACAACATTTCTAACTTGGCTTATTTAAAACATTCAATTCTTCAAATACAGAAAATTTATTTTGTAGCACCGTTTTAATTCAAAATTAAAAGAATTTATTTGTTTTAACCACTTTTAATGTCTATATAACCGAGATGTTTCGAGAGCGATGCTCTCTTCCTCAGGGTTTACTAAAAACTAACTTTTTAATAACTCCTGAGGAAGAGATCATCGCTCTCGAAACATGTCGGTTTTATAGACATTAAAAGTGGTTAAAACAAATAAATTCTTTTAATTTTGAACTAAAACATTCAAGTTGTTTTTTAAGATGAAGCCATAGTAAATACAAAATCATATGTTTTTGTTTAGAAAATTTGATCGCTTAGAAGTATTGTAGATGCTTCAATTAAATACTGCGTGTAGAACATACCTTGGCCCTTAAAAATATCGGTCATTTTTTTATAAGTTTTTTAATAAGCCTATAAAAAATAAAGTATAAGGTCTAAAAAACACACTTTCAAGTCCAAACTCTCCTATTTATAAACCCCTTTTGGGTTATGGTTTTATTGTATAATGTGGATAATTCAGTTTATTTTATAATGATCGCAAAAAAAGTTGATATTTACAACCGATCTTCCCAAAATAAAATAAAATATGCATTTTCGCGTTGTTATTTTACAATACGGCCTCTAGTCGACGAATTCGGTTTTTCAAAGTGAACCCTATGGCGTCCACCGAAGAACTACTGTTCACGCCACAGTCGCCAAACCTCAGTTACGCCCCGAACTGAGCGGGAGATGGACGCGTCACTCCGCGTCGCTTAATTTCGTGAAATCAATTTTAAATTTCCGTTTTATTACAATAAACAATGCGTAAAACAGGAATTAACATTTTTTACAGGCCTTTACGAAATCAACCTGTAAAACAAAACTCTCAAATACCTTTTCCAACCTTTCCAAAAGCTTTTTCTCAAGTATTTTTAAACTCCTCCCATAAAGGGCGTGAATTCCGATTTCGATTTTTTCCTGAACTAGTGGATCGCCTTAAGTAATACCTCTTTTCGCACGCTTGACTTGGGGAGTAAGCTGGTGAATGCGTGTCGAGAGCGTTACGAAAAGCGAGGCGAACGGTAGTTGAGAAAGAGATATAAGTTAATGAAGATAGAAAGAGAGGGAGTTACGTTTCCTATATTACTGTAGGGGCAAGAGAGAGGGGTGCGACCACACATTTTCTTTCTCTTTTTCTCCCATAGCCAATTACGTTTCATATACCTAAGACACGGTCTCTTTCTATCGCATAGATGGAGCTAAAGAAGTTTTACTTCAGTCGTGTAGCACACTCGTTTTTTCTTTTCATCTTAGTCCTTCTGAAGTGAAAACTTTAGCATCTTTGTTTTTTGAAACTCTATGAATCGAAAAATAGCGGCACTAAAAAGAGACAAATATTTACAACGATAGGATTTAGCCCGCGAGAGAATGAGAGAGTATAATCGGTCTTTTCTTTCTGC